>CM065906.1:47231855-48516210 GCA_033439115.1 Firmiana major
TTGAAAGTTGGTAAGATCCTTAAGCCTTACATCCTTAAGCCAACATCCTTAAGCCCAAAGAGGCGGGGAGGCTCTGTTAGGCGGGGAGGCTCTGTTCGGTGGGGAGGCTCTCTTACGATGGGATCCTTAAGCCAACATCCTTAAGCCCTGGAGGGGCGGGGAGGCTCTGTTAGGCAGGGAGGCTCTCCTACATGGGTACGGTAAGATCCTTAAGCCCTACATCCTTAAGCCAACATCCTTAAGCCCAAAGAGGCGGGGAGGCTCTATTAGGCGGGGAGACTCTGTTCGGTGGGGAGGCTCTCTTACGGAAGGATCCTTAAGCCTTACATCATTAAGCTAACATCCTTAAGCCCGGGGAGGCAGGGAGGCTCTGTTAGGCGGGGAGGCTCTGTTCGGCTGGGAGACTCTCCTTCACGGATATGGAAAAACTCTTGGTATGGGGTAGGTAAGACCTAGGAATGGCACCCCCAATCACGATATGAGTCTGCGGAGTACGCTGTACCGTGTATATCACATGGAGTACGATGTACTGCATGATAGTTATGTGGTGAGAAAGTCTGGCGAGGGATAATCCATCTTCGTGCCAGCGTGATACCCCGCACACTTGGATGCGTGTGGTCTGGGATGATTTATGATGTAATGGTCCACATAGGCACTTTTGATATAGTGACCTAGTTTTTATACACATGCGTGAATTGTGAAATGAAAATGTGGTTGTGATTGTGGGTTGATTTGGTGGTAATTATGTGTTGAGAAAGAGGTTTATGATGTTGGTTTAAAAAGGAGGTTTCTTAATGAATTGCCCTTTTTATGAATTTAAATGAGATTGAGCATGAGATGATTTATACATGATGTTTCTACCATGTTTTATATGCCAATGCACATGATTTTGATACATGATATATAGGTATATTCACACAGCATAGTTTTATTCAACATGCTCCTACCATAAATGATTTATGCATAATACTATCAGCATATAGATAGAGTAGTTATCTACCATGCTTGCATTATTGCCTTACTGAGCGTGTGGTTGCTCATCCCACTTTATTTCCCACTACAGAGCGTGCATAGTAGCCCAGTAAGGACTGAGGCGTGGTATTTTGGACTCCGCTGCATCTCCATTGCTAAGAGGTATATACACAGTGATTCTTTTTGTATCTAAACAATGTAAAAGCACAGTATTCTTTTGAGTTGTAATTATGGGGGATATAGATGTCAGTAAAACATGTATTCGTATAAGTACACGATTAAATGCAAATGTATGACATCGTTTTAATTAATTGAGAATGAATGAGATGTGGTGTTTATTATTGACTCACAGCGCAACAGTGTGTGGTGAGTTTAGTTCACGACCGGGTAAGGTAACAGTAAAACGCAAAAAATTTTCAGTGATTTTTGGTTAAAGATAATGGAATTGGGTCGTGACAGAGATTGGTATCAGAGCCGTGTTGGCCTGATGTGAGTCATTAATAAAACGTAGGAAAGTACATCCCCATAGTACTGTGCTTTTGTTTAGATATAACTGTGTATACCGTGATGGATTGAGCTTAATGAATTATTACAATACAGGAAGTTAGGCACTATGCCAGTTACACGCTAAGGTAGAGGGGCGAGAGCACGTGCTAGAGGCCGTAGAGGTAGGCCTGAGAGCCGATATCGAAACCACCCTATAGAATGGCTCCGATAGAGTTGGAAGAGCTGAAGAAATAGCTGCAAGAGTTGCTGGAGAAGGGGTTTATTAGACAGAGTGTCTCACCTTGGGGAGCACTGGTTCTATTTTTAAGGAAGAAGGATGGAAGCCTCCGACTGTGTATAGATTATCGGTTGTTGAATAAGGCCACCATTAAGAACAAGTACCCCCTTCCAAGAATCGATGATTTGTTGGATCAGCTCCAGGGAGCCGAAGTATTTTCTAAGATAAATCTGCGGTCAGGGTATCATCAGTTGAGGATCAGGAGTGGAGATGTACCCAAGACAGCATTTCGTACCCATTATGGCCACTACGAGTTTTTGGTGATGCCATTCGGATTGACGAATGCTCCTACAGCATTTATGGCATTGATGAATGATATATTCAAGCCATACCTGGACAGGTTTGTAATAGTGTTCATTGATGACATTTTGGTGTATTCCAAGTCCAGGGAAGATCATGAGGAGCACTTGAGGATAGTTCTGCAGACCCTCCGAGAGAGAGAATTGTATGTCAAACTCAGCAAGTGTAACTTTTGGTTGGAACAGATCTCATTTCTGGGGCATGTTGTGTCAAAGGATGGGGTATCGGTGGATCCATCCAAGATAGAGGCAGTTGTACAGTGGGAACAGCCCAAGACAGTAACTGAGATCAGAAGTTTCCTGGGATTGGCAGGATATTATCGGAGATTTGTAGAGGGTTTCTCCAAACTAGCTGCTCCGTTGACACGCCTCACGCGTAAGGATGTTAAGTTTACATGGGATGAGGCATGTGAGAGGAGTTTTGAGGAGCTTAAGCGTCGATTGACGACTGCTCCAGTTCTCACCATTCCTACCAGCTCAGGAGGATTCTCAGTGTATACGGATGCATCGCAACAGGGACTGGGCTGTGTGCTTATGCAGGATGGGAAGGTAGTTGCCTATGGATCTAGACAGTTGAAAGATCATGAGAGGAACTACCCGACACATGATTTGGAGTTGGCGGCTGTAGTATTTGCTTTGAAAATATGGCGCCACTATCTCTATGGTGAGAAATTTCAGGTGTTCACAAATCATAAGAGCCTTAAGTACCTATTCTCGCAGAAAGAGCTGAATATGAGACAGAGGAGATGGCTTGAACTCCTGAAAGACTATGATTGTGAAATCATGTACCACCCAGGTAAGGCAAATGTAGTTGCCGATGCTTTGAGTAGAAAGAGCCTTGGGTTGGTGTCTTAAATGATGGTACGGGAACATGAATTGTTAGAACACTTTGCAAACCTTAGTTTAGATGTAACCCCACCTGGATCTGAGAGACTTGAGATCATGGCTAGTTTGAGACTAGAGCCAGAGTTGATTGGCCGTATTCGGCAAGCCCAGCAGAGCGATCGACGGTGTATCGATTGGCTGAGGCAGATACAGACAGGTGTGGGTATTGATTTTGAGTAGAGTGCTGATGGCTTATTGAGGTTCAGAGGCAGAGTATGCGTTCCCAGGGATCCTGAGATCAGGAGAACGATTTTATCAGAGGCTAACTCATCGAAGTATACGATACATTCGGGAAGTACCAAGATGTATCAAAACCTTCGGAAGGTTTATTGGTGGTCTGGAATGAAGAGAGACATTGCTAAATATGTCACTAAGTGTCTCGTTTGTCAGCAAGTGAAGGTAGAGCATCAGAAGCCTGCAGGATTATTGCAGCCTCTACCGATACCGACCTGGAAGTGGGAGCATGTCACCATGGATTTTGTGATGGGGTTGTCGAGGACCCGCAGAGGTCATGATGCCATATGGGTTATTGTGGACCGGTTGACTAAGTCCGCCCATTTCTTGGCTATGAGAGCTACCGATACACTGAGTCAGTTGGCGAACCTGTATATTCGAGAGATAGTACGGCTACATGGTGTACCGGTGAGCGTTGTTTCTGATAGGGATGCCCGCTTCACTTCCCATTTCTGGGAATATTTTCAGGAAGCGCTGGGGACCCGACTGAGTTTTAGCACCGCTTTTCATCCTCAGACAGATGGGCAATCAGAGAGGACTATACAGACCCTCGAGGATATGTTGAGAGCGTGTGTGCTGGATTTTAGAGGCTCCTGGGATGACCACCTGCAGTTAGCTGAGTTCGCTTATAATAATAGCTATCATGCGAGTATCGGGATGGCACCTTATGAGGCATTGTACGGACGTAGATGCCGTTCCCCCATTGGATAGGAAGAGGTTGGTGACAGATAGATTTTTGCTCCGGACTTAGTGCAGCAGGCATCTGAGGATGTCCAATTGATATGTGAGAGATTATGGACAGCTCAGAGCCGACAAAAGAGTTATGCTGACAAGAGATGAAGACCACTAGAGTTTGATGAGGGTGAGTCAGTGTTTCTGAGGGTATCACCATCGAAGGGTATTATGAGATTTGGTAAGAAGGGCAAGCTGAGCCCTAGATATATCGGACCCTTCGAGATTTTGGAGAGAGTGGGAGATATGGTGTATAGGTTGGCATTGCCACCGGACTTGGCAAATGTCCACAACGGCTTCCACGTCTCGATGTTTCGGAAGTATCACCCGGACCCGGTACACGTGATAAGATATGAGCCGTTGGAGCTCCATGAGAGTATGACATATCTTGAGAAGCCGGTTCGGATATTGGACAGAAAAGAGAAAGTGTTGCGGAATAAGACAATTCCCTTGGTGAAAGTTCTTTGGCAACATCACACGGCGGAAGAGGCCACATGGGAATTGGAGAACTTAATACGGGAGAAGTACCCCCAACTTTTTGAAGAGTGACTTGGTTCTAATTTGGAGGACCAAATTCCTTGAAGGAGGGGAGAATGTGTGACCCCGTATATGTAAAGTTGTAATGTGTAATGAAAATGATTAGACTTGTAATGTAAAGTGTGATTAATATAAGTCCATGGATTCAATGTACGTATGTGTAATATGAATTGTAACGTACATACAAGTTTCATTGAGTATGAATATGAAGAAATGAGTTCTGGCAGGTGATGGATGTGATTGAAACTCAAAATGAGTAGTGTGGTAAAATGGAATGGAGTTATGCTTCCTTTTGGTTTTATGTAGCATACCTTTGAACATACAATGAATGCACACAAGTTTCAATCTGCATAAGGTATGAATGGATGCCATTTTCAAGTTCAAATGCAGATCGATCTTATCAAGAGCCAGATCGATCTCCTACCCTCCGTCTATAAAAGGACCCCTGTGTTTTCCTGCATTTTATCTTTTCTCTCTCTTCCAAACCTCCATTTTAGTCGAGCCCTAGCTTTCTCTCTTTTCCAAATCGCCCATTTTCATCAAATCAAGAGTTCCAGCAAGAAGGGAAGTTGTTCCTCATCAAATCGAAAGACGAATCGAATCGAGATGTGAGTTGAGCACTCCATAAGTTTGGGTAATCTCTAAACCTCGATCTTTGATTTTTAAGTAATCTTTGATGATTGTGAGCATGGGCATTGTGATGAAATAGTTGGAAAATGATTAGAAATAGATGAAATTGTGATTTGGTTGGAGTAGAGATGTTGTTATGCAATTTGTGGTAAATTGAGATTTTTGTTTATAAATTGGTAATTTAGGCAATAAGGTGATTTTGGCATAGGTATTACACATGAGAAATGTAGAAGGTTGAGATGTAGTGGATGAGATTACGAACGGTGATGAAATCGTGAGAATTGAGTTGATTGAGATATTAATGAGAATATGAGCAAATGTGTGCTCAATAATGCAATTGAGTTGGGTTATTGATGTTTTTAACATCGTTTGGATAGCTCGGGAGTTTTAGAGTGGAATACGAGGCTAGTCCGTTATACGGGGGAACGATTGCACTATATACGAGGTGCAAAGAGGTAAAGGAAAACTAAACCATTTATGTATATGTTCTGATGAACTGTTCGTAGCATGAACCATGATTTGAGAATACAAACATGTTTAGTGTTGTGTCGTGATATGATTGCACATGATTTTTATAGCCGATTAGAGCCCATTGTTTTACGAGTTTTATAAGCTAAGTGTGAAATTGCTTTATAAACCGTTGAGTTTGCGTGAAAAGTAACTTGGGCTCTATGTTAAGGCAATATTGAGATTTGAGAAAATGTGTGCTTGTTTTTTCGGTTGGAACTCGGTTTTAATATGTTTTGTGTTGAGTACACGAATGTTTTAAATGAGTTTTATGGAGAAAACCATTATGAGTTCTACGTGAAGGCAAAACGTTTTATATGATAATGGCTAGTGATTGAGACTTAGGCGTGTCGTGTTTAATACACATCAGGCCTTGCTTTGGTAGCATGTAAGACCAATATAGTGGGACGCCTGGGAACCGACCTAGGGACCACAGGCCTTGTTCTGGTAACATGTAAGTTTGATTATTCCTCCGCTTTGGTAGCATTAAGAGGCCTTGCTCTGGTAGCATATAAGTCCGGGCCTTGCTCTAGTAGTATGTAAGTCCGATATTCCTCCGTTTTGGTAACGAGAGATGCCTCCGTTTTGGTAACTTGAGATGACCCCCGTTCTGGTAACGCTGGGTGGCCTTGCTTTAGTAGCATGTAAGACCGAGAGAGTGGGTCACCTGGGAATCGACCCAGGGACCACGTGATAGTGTGCATGAGGCGAGGCATTGCTCTGGTAGCATGTAAGGCCGGGCCTTATTCTGGTAACATATAAGTCCAATATACCATGCATACAACCATATTGTCGATGTTCCCTCTTACGAGGATGCCTGGGATACGCACGCAGAGGAGATTATATATATTTGATGTGCCATGACAAGTTTTATATGAGTTTTATTGCCAAGTCTCATTTTACACATGAGTTGTGTTTTGTGACTTTGTCACGTGCTATTTACTGAGGTAATTTTATCACATATTTTGAGAAAAGCCATTATCGCATATATTTACACATGCTTGTGAATGCTCTAGATTGCGCCTTTTTACCTTCATGTTTTCACATGATTTATGAGCTATGAGATGATGATATTTTGAGAACTTTCATGCTACGTTTTCAAATGAGTATACTGAGTTTCATATACAAAGACATATTTGTGATGTGTGATATGATTTATATAACTGAGTCCCCTTACGCCCCTTAGTGAGCGATTTAGAAGCTCACCCTGTTTTCTTCCCCCTCCAGATTTCTTCAAGTGAAGTGAGCTCCCTGCGACGTACGGATTAGAGGTTAGTGGAGGACTTGAGCTCCAAGCCGTATTTTCTGTATTGAGGTATATATTTAACATTGATGTATCCAGACTAGAGTTACATTTACAGACACTTGTTGTACAATGATGTTAGGGATGTATTAGGATTAATTAACTCGAAATTGAGTAATGTATATGATATGATATATAGGCATGATAAGTATGATGATGTATGACACTGCACAGGAATGCACCCTTAATTGTGATTTGATGAGTAAAAAGTTTTAAATTTGCCATATTTTCTACGTTTTCGGGGCGTCACAGAGTTTTATTGGTATTAAAGCTTAGGGTGCCTAGTACTGTCAGTGTCGATTAAGTGAAATAGAATACATCCTAAGTGTCTATAATTGTCTGCTCATGAATTGAAATTAAGGATTGAGATTTCAATCGATTTTGGTATGTACGCACAAGAGACGAGTTGAGATAGAGAATGAGTAAACGACGAGGTCGTTCGAGGAGGCAGGCAGAGTCCCTTCCACCACCTACCCCACAACCAAAGAGTCCTAACTCTCGATTTAATCGGATTGAGACCGATGTGAGGTAGGGATTTGAGCAATTGGCAGCGCTATTCGCGTAACACTTTTGAGTTAATGCCTCTGGTACTACTCCTACACCACCACAAGGACCTCCCGTACCCCCAGTACAGATGGACCTAGTGCCTCCCATCACTCAGCCTGATGACAAAAGTATGGTCTGACTGAAGGACTTTTTAAAAATGAATCCACCCAAATTTAGGGGAAGAAGGATCTTACAGAGGCTGAGGAGTGGCTGACGAAGTTGAGAGTTATATTTGACTATCTGGGGTGCACCGATGCTAAAAGGGTCAATATGAGTGCTTATATGTTGAAAGGGAGAGCTCGAGATTGGTGGGGTACTACCCAGGGTATTCTGATGTCCCACCAGGATGTGATTGATTGGGAAGAGTTCCAGACAGCCTTTAGAGCCTAATACGTACCACGAGCTGCCCAGAGAAGAAGGCAGGCATAGTTTTTGAGTTTGGTACAGGGTGACATGTCTGTGGATGATTACGAGAGCCGATTTACCGCTCTACTGAGATATGATCCAAAGACCTTCAAGAATGAAGAGCTCTGTACAGAGAGATTTGTGTATGGATTGAAGCCCATCATCAGAGATCGATTGATAGGGTTGTGTATTACTGAGTTTGGAGATGCTCTGAGACGAGCACAAGAGATTGAGAGGGGAATTGAAATTGTACAATACCAGAATGAGTTCGAGGCAATGGCTAGGGATAAAGGCAAGAGGCTAGCGATGTCCCAACCAGATGTTCGGAGAGGTTCCTTCAGGAGAGGAAGGATTGAGGCATAGAAGGGCAGATTGGAGAGACCCAGAGCTTATCCTATTATCAGGGTGACCCCTCGATATGTCAGGCCTGAGATAAGGGTTTGTAGAGACTGTGGCTGATTGCATGAGGGAAGTTGTATTGGGTCAATCCGAGGATGTTTTAGATGTGTTGACATGGGTCACAGAGTGAAGGACTATCCTCAACCTCAGATACCACATACTCCGGAGCCTGCTAGACAGCAACCTCAGAGAGTGAATCCCCAGAGACGGGCCACTACTACAAAGAAAGGGAAGAAGCCTGTTACACAAGGATGTGTGTTTGCCCTGGATAAGGAAACTACAGACACTACTGCAGAAACTATAAGAGGTACACTCTCTGTCTGTAATCATAAGGCTCATGTGTTGATTGATTCAGGATCCACGCATTCGTTTATTTCTGAGTGTTTTGCATGTAGATTAAATTTGAAGTTTAAACCTCTAGAGTATATACTACATGTAAATACCCCTATACGTGAATCCCAGAGAACTGAGTTAATCTGTAGAGGATGTGAAATAAAGGTGGGAGATAGAGTAATGTTAGCAGATCTAATAATGTCAAATATACATGGGTTTGATGTAATTTTGGGAATGGATTGGCTAGCAACCAATCGAGTGAGTTTAGACTGCTACACTAAGATTGTAACTTTCTCCCTACCTGAACCTTACAGTGTACGGTTGAGATATTGAGGAAATGAATATGTGGAATTCTAGTAAGTAATTTGAAATTTTAATATTATTCTTGAGAGTATTAAATATGATTGTTCATGTAAAGGTTATGAAACACTCATCTCAGATGATGAGCGGGAATATCCGAGGATGGAGGATATACCTGTGGTGTGCGAATTTTTGGATGTTTTTCTAGATGAGTTGCCAGGTTTGCCACCAGAGAGAGAGCTGGAGTTTACCATTGATTTGGTACCGGATACTCAGCCTATCTCTAGACCTCCATACAGGATGGCACTAGTGAAACTTGAGGAACTGAAGAAACAACTATAGGAGTTATTGGATCAAGGGTTTATTAGACCCAGTGTTTCACCGTGGGGAGCACCAGTCTTATTTGTTAAGAAAAAGGATAGTGGTCTCAGATTGTGCGTAGACTATTGACTGTTGAATAAAGCCACGGTGAAGAATAAAAATCCATTGCCGAGGATTGATGATCTACTTGATCAGCTAAGAGGGGCCTCAATCTTTTCTAAGATTGATTTGAGATCGGGCTATCACCAATTGAGGATTAAGAAATAAGATATTCCGAAGATAACCTTCAAGACAAGGTATGGCCATTATGAATTTCTAGTGATGTCCTTTGGACTGACGAACGCCCCTGCAGCATTTATGAGATTAATGAACGAGGTGTTCAGAGATATCTAGATAAGTTTGTGATAGTCTTTATTGATGATATCCTGGTATACTCTCATTCATATGAGGAGAATGCGCAGCATTTGTGGTTAGTACTTCAGATACTCCGAGATAAACAACTATATGGAAAGCTTAGTAAGTGTAAGTTTTGGCTGGATCGGATAACTTTCCTTGGTTATATAGTCTCAGAGGAAGGAGTATCAGTGGATCCAAGTAAAGTAGAGGCAGTGCTTAACTGGGAAAGATCGAGAACAGTTACTGAAGTATGAAGCTTCCTTGGTTTGACAGGATATTACAGAAGATTTGTGGAAGGATTTTCCAGGATTGCTGCTCCTTTGACTAAGCTCACGCGCAAGGAGACTCCATTCATATGGACTAATCAGTGTGAGCTCAATTTTCAAGAGTTGAAGAGGAGATTGACAGCAGCACCTGTGCTGACTATTCCTGAGGGATCAGGGGGATTTTTGGTGTATAGTGATGCTTCTCATCAAGGATTAGGGTATGTACTTATGCAGCACAGAAGAGTGGTTGCATATGGGTCGCGACAGTTGAAAGACCATGAGCGAAATTACTCCACGCATGATTTGGAGTTAGCCGCTGTAGTTTTTACCTTGAAGATCTGGCGACACTACTTATAATGGGAAAGATTCCAGATCTTCACTGATCACAAGAGTTTGAGGTATCTCTTTGATCAAAAAGAGTTAAACATGAGATAAAGGAGATGGATAGAACTCTTTAAGGATTATGACTGCGAAATTCCATACCATCCGGGTAAGGCGAACGTAGTTGCTGATGCCCTGAGCAGAAAGAGTATGATATCTGCTATGATGATCAGGGAGTGGGATTTACTGGAGTAGTTTGTCGAACTTCGGATCAGAGTTAAAGAGGTAGAGATTGGATTTTTGGCTAGCCTGCGAATAGAGCCCAGGATTATGGATCAGATTAGAACTGGGCAGTGCAGTGATCAGAGGTTGATAGTTATGGTTACCCAAGTTGAGTAGACTTCGCAGTCGGATCTCACAATCAGTGAGGATGGACTATCGAGGTTCATAGGATGAATTTGCGTACCGGACGATGATATCCTAAAGAGACAGATACTAAGAGAATCCCATGGCTCGCGATACACCATGCACCCAGGGAGTACTAAGATGTACCGAGACTTGAGAAAGGTGTACTGGTGGAGTGGTATGAAGCGAGACATGGCAGATTATGTGGCCAGATGTTTAGTATACCAGCAAGTTAAAGCTGAGCATCGGAAGCCCGGAGGACTACTACAGCCTTTACCTGTACCTACATGGAAATAAAAGCATGTCACCATGGACTTTATTTGTCATGACCCTCAACTTACCAAAATACGTGTAAATTTTTCGCATTTTCATGCATCAATTATTAATCATCCTTCCTCGATCGTGAACAACCACACTCTTAACAGTTGGGCTGTGTGCCGACGTCTAACTCACTCTATCATACCGATTCAATTTGTATATTATTCATATGTAAACACTTGTATAAATGTATATATATCAGAGTTGTTACATGTGTTTACATTGTTTTACATCCCCAGTAGTTACATACAAAATGCTACTGTGCTATGTCTAGTTTAGATACAAAATAATCCAAGTGTGTATACCTTTAGTGATGGGATGCAGCGGATTACCAAAAGGGAACGCCTCCAGTCACGCTCAATCTATACTCAAATCTCTGTAGAGAGGGGGAAAATAAGGGGGGTGAGCAAACCACATGCTCAGTAAGGCAATCATGCAAACAGGTAGATACTGCACTATCTACGTGATCATGATGCCATGCTCCAAAGCATTTTATTCATTATTTATCTCAAAACATGAGTGTATGATTGTGTTAATGGTATGTAAAGTATTCATGCTATTAAAATCAAGTGCACATTTCAACTCAAAGCATGGTATAAATCATCATGCATAATTCACAATAAAAGCATGACATTACCCATCATGTATTTTCACAATAAAGCATGGCATTAAACGTCATGCATCCGCGCACTTTAAAAAAACCATTAACAAATCAATTTCAACATTGGTCAGGTCTCGGCCCATCCCTCGGACTTTCTTGACCCACAAATCATTTCAAACACGGATTTATTCTCAAATAGTAGTAGACATGTGAGATAGGCAATTCAACAATAGGTAATAACCTCAAGGCCTATGTACATAACCTGTGATACCGGCTACACGGATCAGGTGTGCGATATATCACCACTATCTGCTTCCACACGGGAGGTGGATCAAATCCTACCCGCTGGTCCATAGCAGATCTTTTTCGAAGACGGCACATCACAACTCAACACGGTACAATGTACTCCATGCTACATGCACGGTACAACGTACTCCGTGGACCCAATCAACACATCATATCACGCCACATCTCAAACGCACGTGTGAGCCTATTTAATCGGTGCGACCTCTTGTCTACCCAAAGCTCCTAACACGGCTAATTAATCATGTCAAAACAATGCACGTGTAAGCCTATTTAATCGATGTGACACCCAGTCTACTCGAAGCTCCAAACACGGCAACATGCAAGGTGGGTATCCAGTGCGAGACAAACTCGAAGCACAATGCCAAAACAATTATGAAATCCATGTGAAAACTAGTGCCTCTTGCACTCATGTGTATAAAACACGTCAATCTCGTGCGAGTCATACTCTAACACGCTTTCATACTCACGAAATCATGTAGGTGGCTCAAAACTTTGCAAAGTATGGTTAACAAAACCAAAACACACTCATTTCTTTTGCAAATCATTTCAATGTCAGCCAACCTACCAATCATTTGCTAAAAAGCAATAAAACATGATTTTCAAAGCAATATGCTTTTGTTTTCAAGCACATTTCTCAAACTCCCAACTTTTACCCTTCAATCACCCAACATCATTTCCTAATCTCATGCACTCTGGCAAAACATTTAAGCGCCCAAATTGCGCACAGATATCTCTAAGAGTCCACACAATTCCCTTACCTCGATTTACTTGGTGTGACTCCTTTCCTTTTAGCTTCTCATGCTCTTGGCTCAACTCGCCTCGGCGTATCCTCGGAAGCTGCGATTCATTCATTAAATCAATTGAGTTAACGTATTTAACCCATAATTGACCTCACTAGTCAATATTATCCACTTGTGCATTTTACCAATGCCTTAATCCACATTTTACCTCTTTTAGGTAAATCTCATAATTTATCCACTAACCACATCTTAAAATCATACCACAACACTATTAATAACTTCTACATATCTCATTCATCATTAATCTCCATACAATTCCACTTTCTCACACTAGACCATTTCTAGGTCATAATCATTCCAATGTATTTAGATAGTTTCTAACCATCCATACTCATGCCAAACAACTCCAAAATCAATTATATAAACAATGTACCATAGTTGGAGTGTTAGAATCTTACCCAATTTGATTTCTCTTCTTGCTCCAAATGGCAATGTCCTTAACTCCTTCAATACCAATAATGGGAAAATGCTTTCCAACTATGTTGTTCTTCTCTTTGATAGGAACAACTTTGCCTCTAATGGTCTTTCTTTAAACCTCAATGAAAATGGCTGATTTTAGAGAGAGAAAGTTAGGTTTTTGGGTTGAAAGTGGAAGGTTTGTGTTTTTCCTGAAATTTTTTTATTTTCAGCACTCCTTATATAGAAATAGCTTAAGGAAATCGATCTGGTCCAAGAGGAGATCGATCTGGTCCCCTTAAATCCCTCTTTTTTCACGGCATTTTAAGCATGAGATCGATCTGTCGAAGCATGAGATCGATCTGCTCCCAAACAGAGAGTTAAGGAGATCGATCTGGGTGCTTGGGGATCGATCTTTTCACTACAGAATGCTTAGGAGATCGATCTGGCTCCATTGGAGATCGATCTGCTATATTCCTTTGCCCAAATAAGAGCATTCTGGCTCTTCCAGATCGATCTCTCATCCCATGAGATCGATCTGCCCTTCACAATTTCCAGATTTTCTGCAGTTCTTCTGCAGCAACACTTACCAAACATCCTTAATTTGCTACTATGATCCTTTTCTCATCCATTCATCTTTGAGACTTGAAAATGGCATCCATCCTCACTTCATACACATTAAAACTTGTGTAGAATCTTTGCATGACCAATGGTACTTAATATAAACAAAAATGGAAGTGCACATCTTATGCAATTCTACTTCCATTTTACCAAACTACTCATAATCCATTCTACTCACATTCTCCACATGTTTAAGTCCATTTCTTTACATTCACACATAATGTAACTTGTATGTACAATCACAACTCTTATTACAAGTGTGTACATTAACTTATGGACTTACATCACATATACTTCACTTATGAATTCATAGTACATCTCTATTTACATTTCTATGTACATATATACCATTATACATATACGAGGTCTCAAATTCTCCCCCACTTAGAAAATTTGGTCCTCCAAATTAGAACCAATTATTCTGTAAACAACTCGGGATACTTCTCCCGCATCAAACTCTCCAATTCTCATGTGGCTTCTTCCACAGTGTGATGTTGCCAAAGTATTTTCACCAAGGGAATTATCTTTGTCCTCAACACCTTCTTTTTTCTGTCCAATACCCGAACTGGCTTCTCAACATAGGTCATACCTTCATTGAGCTCCAAAGGCTCATATCTTATCACATGTGCCGGGTCCGGGTGATACTTCCTCAACATGGATACGTGGAAGACGTTATGCACACTTGCCAACTCTGGTGGCAATGCCAATCTATAAGCCTTATCTCCCACCTTATCAAGTATCTCAAATGGCCCTATATATCGAGGGCTCAACTTTCCCTTCTTCTCAAATCTCATAATTCCCTTCGAAGGGGAAACTTTTAAAAACACTGACTCACCCACATCAAACTCTAGTGGTCTCCGTCTCTTGTCAGCATAACTCTTTTGCCTGCTCTGAGCTGTCCGTAACCTCTCACATATCAATTGGACGTCCTCAAAGGCTTGTCTAACCAAGTCGGGAGCAAAGATCTGTCTGTCACTAACCTCTTAACATCCAATAGGGGAACGGCATCAACGCCCATATAATGCCTCATATGGTGCCATCCCGATACTCGCATGAAAACTGTTATTATAGGCGAACTCTACGAGTGGCAAATGGTCATCCCAGGAGCCTCCATAATCCAATGTACACACTCTCAACATATCCTCCAGGGTCTGTATAGTCCTCTCTGACTGACCATCTGTCTGAGGATGAAATGCGGTGCTAAAACTCAACTGGGTCCCCATCGCTTCCTGAAAACATTCTCAAAAGTGAGAAGTGAAGTGGGCATCCCTATCAGAAACAACGCTCACTGGAATTCCATATAGCCTCACTATCTCGTGCACATATAGGTTCGCTAACTGGCTTAGAGTATCGGTAGCTCTCATAGCTAAAAAATGGGCTGATTTCGTCAACCGATCCACAATCACCCATATGGCATCATGACCTCTCCGGGTCCTCGGTAATCCCATCACAAAATCCATGGTGACATGCTCCCACTTCCATGTCGGTATCGGTAGAGGCTGTAATAACCCTGAAGGCTTCTGATGCTCTACCTTCACCTGCTGACAAACGAGACACTTAGCAACATATTCAACAATGTGCTTTTTCATTCCAGACCACCAATAAACCTTTCGAAGGTTTTGATACATCTTAGTACTCCCTGGATGTATCGTATACTTTGATGAGTGAGCCTCTGTCAAGATCAACCTTCTGATCTCTGCATCATCAGGAACACATATCCTACCTCTGAACCTTAACATTCCATCCAGACTCAATCCATAGTCCGTGTCTGTACCCCTCTGTATCTGCTCGACAATATCACTGCACTGCTGATCAACTCACTGAGCTTGTCGGATTCGATTTACCAGATCCAGTTCCAACTGCAGGCTAGCTATCATAAATCCACTATCAGCGTCAGGTGGGGTCATATCCAAACTGAGGTTCGTGAACTGTTCCAACAGCTCGTGTTCCCTGATCATCATAAATGATACCATCCCGAGATGCTTCCTACTCAAAGCATCAGCAACCACATTTGCTTTACCCGGGTGGTATAGGATTTCACAATCATAATCCTTTAACAGCTCGAGCCATCTCCTCTGTCTCATGTTCAACTCTTTCTGTGAGAATAGGTACTTAAGGCTCTTATGATCTGTATAAATCTGAAATCTCTCACCATAAAGGTGGTGGCGCCATATCTTCAGCGCAAACACCACCGCTGCCAACTCCAAGTCATGGGTCGGGTAGTTCCTCTCATGATCCTTTAACTGTCTTGATCCATAAGCTACTACCTTCCCATCCTGCATCAATACACAGCCCAGTCCCAGATGTGAAGCATCCGCATACACCGAGAAACCTCCTGAGCTGGTAGGAATGGTGAGGATCGGAGCTGTGGTTAATCTCCTTTTCAGCTCCTCAAAACTTTCTTCACACTTATCATCCCATACAAACTCCACATTCTTTCTTGTGAGGCGTGTCAAAGGAGCAGCTAACCTCGAAAATCCCTCTACAAACCTTCGATAATATCCAGCTAAACCCAGAAAACTCCTGATCTCTGTCACTGTCTGGGGTCTCTACCACTGAACTACGGCCTCAATCTTTGATGGATCCACTGATACTCCATCCTTTGATACTATATGACCCAGAAAAGAGATCTGTTCCAACCAAAAGTCACAGATACTGAGTTTAGCGTACAACTTCTTCTCTCGAAGGGTCTGTAGCACTATCCTTAGATGCCTCTCATGCTCCTCTCTAGACCTTGAATACACCAGTATATCATCAATAAACACGATCACAAACCGATCCAAATACTGGTGAAATACCTCATTCATCAACGACATAAAAGCTGCGGGAGCATTCGTCAACCTGAATGGCATAACCATAAACTCATAATGTCCATACCGGGTGCGAAAAGCTGTCTTGGGTACATCTCCATCTCGTATCTTCAACTGATGGTACCCTGATCTCAGATCTATCTTGGAAAAGACCTGCGCTCCCTTAAGCTGATCCAACAAATCATCGATGCGTGGGAGGGGATACTTATTCTTGATGGTGGCCTTATTCAATAATCGGTAATCTATACACAGTCGGAGGCTTCCATCCTTCTTCCTTACAAACAGAACCGGTGCTCCCCAAGGTTAGACGCTCGGCCTGATGAACCTCTTCTCCAGCAACTCCTGTAACTGTTTCCTTAACTCCTCTAACTCAACTTGAGCCATTCTGTATGGTGGCTTGGACATCGGCTCTGTACCAGGTGCAAATCTATACCAAACTCTATCTCCCTATCTGGAGGTAACCCTGGTAACTCATCCGGAAAGACATCTGAAAATTTCCTAACCACTGGTATGTCTTCCAATTTCGGACGTTCCTTATCCGTCTCAATCACAAAAGCGATGAATCCTTCACATTATTCTTTCCACCATTAGTATCATAAATCATCACATCACATACATAAATGAAATCAAATTTATCTTTCATACATCATGTATCAAGATTGTACTCATCACACTTATAATAATCATGTTCTTTAATTTCATTTCACAAAATTAACTGCAAGATTGTCTACTTTGGAAACATCAAAGTTTTTGCATGACAATCCATAATAACATGATTGGCAGCCAACCAATCCATTCCTAGGATCACATAAAAATCACTCATATTTAATAAAATTAAATCGGCTGCCATCTCTTTACCTCCTATCCTCATCTTACAATCCCTATATACATGCTCAGTCAACTGACTATCATTCATAGGGGTAGATATCAACAACATCTTATCAAGCAGTGTGGGTTTTACATACTTCATCAATTTACATGCAAAGGATGGCGAAATAAAGGAATGCGTGGCACCAGGATCAAACAGTACATAAGCTTCTAAATCAAAGATTTGGATGGTACCTTTTACCACATCTGATGACTGATCTACAGTGTCCTGGTCCAGCGCGTGCACTCGTCCTCTACTTACACCCACTGCTTACTTCCCTTTTTCCTCAGCTGTAGCCCTCCTTCTCGGAGCAATTGTACCAACTGGAGCTCTCTCTGGCTCCTTGCCCTTCTGTGGGGCTCTCTCTATCATCTCTGGGCAATCTTTGATTATGTGCCCTGGCTTCCCACATCTGAAGCATACCACAGGAGATCCATAGCATGGTCGAGTACCATGGTACCTACCACACTTGCCACACTATTCTGTAGTAGGCTGTGGTCCTCCAATCACGATTCCCTTAGCTAGAGTAATGGCTGGATACATGGGAGTACCAACTGTCCTCTCCCGGATCTCATCAATTCTCGACCTCTTTCCAGAGAATCTCTTGCGTCCTTTATAACTGAAGCCTCTATCCATCATTGGTCTTTTCTTATCTCTATCCCTCATCTTACTAACCTTTCCAAACTCTGAGGCGATTCTATCAACATCTTGTTCACACAATTGTGCCCTACGCACTGCCTCTTCATAGGTCGATATATCTAGAGGAACCAATCTCGACCTGATGGTCGGTCTCAATCCATCCATAAACTTCTGGATTTTCTCGACCTCATTACCCATCGTGTTGGGATTATATCTGCCCAGGGATATAAAAGCAGTCTCATACTCATCCACAGTCCTACTCCCTTGGGTCAGTCCTAAAAATGCCATCTTTAGCTTTCGCTATGCGGTATCCGGAACATACTGTCCAGAAGGCCTCTAGAAACACATCCCAGCTGATCTCAGTATGCCGGGCTCTCAAAATAGGCCTGGTGGACTTCCACCAATGTTCTGTTAATCCCTTCAGCATAAAAGCAGCAAATGCTACCATCTCGGTAGTAGTGCACTCAAAGAACCCATATAATTTCTCGATTTCATTGATCCAATCCTCAGCCGCTACTGGGTCCTTTACTCCACTGAAAGACGGCGGTCCAAACTTTTGGAACTGCCGCAATCTATCCAAATCACATCCATATCCCCAACCTCTACTGCCTGGCATAGCAACCGGTGTAGGCACATCCTGTGTGGGTGGGGTATTTGTCGTCTGTGGCCTTTGGGCTTCCCTTACCAGTGCCTCAGGAGCTGCCGCCTGCTCGGCATCACTCTGTGTAGCGGGACTCTATCTACCGCCAACTCCAGATAAAGATTGGGTGACCAACTCCACAATCATCTCGATGCTCCACTCAATCCTCGCGAAGCGAGCCTCAGTACTCTCAGGCCTCTCCTTTGGACCCTGTGGAGCGTGCTCAACATCAGCCTCCACCTCAACATCATCCTGAGCCTCGTGTGTTTCTGGCTCAACACGACCCCCAGGCCTACCTCTACGGCCTCGAGCCTGTGCTCTCATCCCTCTACCGCGACTGGTATTAGGCATACTTACACAATTCCCTACATTCACAACCAATTACTTAGTCAACCCATCGACACACACAATTTGTATCTAAACAAGCACAGTAACTTGGGGATGTAATTTTCCAACTTATTAAGTATTTTAGACATGACACATGTCAAACCAACTCGAGCTCTGATACCAATTTCTGTCATGACCCTCAACATACCAAAATACGTGTAAATGTTTTACATTTTCATGCATCAATTATTAATCATCCTTCCTCGATCGTGAACAACCACACTCTTAACAGTTGGGCTGTGTGCCGACGTCTAACTCACTCTATCATACCGATTCAATTTGTATATTATTCATAGGTAAACACTTGTATAAATGTATATATATTAGAGTTGTTACAGGTGTTTACATTGTTTTACATCCCCAGTAGTTACATACAAAATGCTACTGTGCTATGTCTAGTTTAGATACAAAATAATCCAAGTGTGTATACCTTTAGTGATGGGATGCAGCGGATTACCAAAAGGGAACGCCTCCAGTCACGCTCAATCTATACTCAAATCTCTGTAGAGAGGGGAAAAATAAGGGGGTGAGCAAACCACACGCTCAGTAAGGCAATCATGCAAATAGGTAGATACTGCACTATCTACGTGATCGTGATGCCATGCTCCAAAGCATTTTATTCATTATTTATCTCAAAACATGAGTGTATGATTGTGTTAATGGTATGTAAAGCATTCATGCTATTAAAATCAAGTGCACATTTCAACTCAAAGCATGGTATAAATCATCATGCATAATTCACAATAAAAGCATGGCATTACCCATCATGCATTTTCACAATAAAGCATGGCATTAAACGTCATGCATCCGTGCACTTTAAAAAAACCATTAACAAATCAATTTCAACATTGGTCAGGTCTCGGCCCATCCCTCGGACTTTCCTGACCCACAAATCATTTCAAACACGGATTTATTCTCAAATAGCAATAGACATGTGAGATAGGCAGTTCAACAATAGGTAATAACCTCAAGGCCTATGTACATAACCTGTGATACCGGCTACACGGATCAGGTGTGCGGGATATCACCACTATCTGCATCCACATGGGAGGTGGGTCAAATCCTACCCTCCGGTCCATAGCAGATCTCGTTCGAAGACGGCACATCACAACTCAACATGGTACAATGTACTCCATGCTACATGCACGGTACAACGTACTCCGTGGACCCAATCAACACATCATATCACGCCACATCTCAAACGCATGTGTGAGCCTATTTAATCGGTGCGACCTCTTGTCTACCTGAAGCTCCTAACACGGCTAATTAATCATGTCAAAACAATGCACGTGTGAGCCTATTTAATCGATGTGACACCCAGTCTGCTCGAAGCTCCAAACACGGCAACATGCAAGGTGGGCATCCAGTGCGAGACAAACTCGAAGCACAATGCCAAAACAATTATGAAATCCATGTGAAAACTAGTGCCTCTTGCACTCATGTGTGTAAAACACGTCAATCTCGTGCGAGTCATACTCTAACACGCTTTCATACTCACGAAATCATGTAGGTGGCTCAAAACTTTGCAAAGTATGGTTAACAAAACCAAAACACACTCATTTCTTTTGCAAATCATTTCAATGTCAGCCAACCTACCAATCATTTGCTAAAAAGCAATAAAACATGATTTTCAAAGCAATATGCTTTTGTTTTAATGCACATTTCTCAAACTCCCAACTTTTACCCTTCAATCACCCAACATCATTTCCTAATCTCATGCACTCTAGCAAAACATTTAAGCGCCCAAATTACGCACAGATATCTCTAAGAGTCCACACAATTCCCTTACCTCGATTTACTTGGTGTGACTCCTTTCCTTTTAGCTCCTCACGCTCTTGGCTCAACTCGCCTCGGCGTATCCTCGAAAGCTGCGATTCATTCATTAAATCAATTGGGTTAACGTATTTAACCCATAATTGACCTCACTAGTCAATGTTATTCACTTGTGCATTTTACCAATGCCTTAATCCACATTTTACCTCTTTTAGGTAAATCTCATAATTTATCCACTAACCACATCTTAAAATCATACCACAACACTATTAATAACTTCTACATATCTCATTCATCATTAATCTCCATACAATTCCACTTTCTCACTCTAGACCATTTCTAGGTCAAAATCATTCCAATGTATTTAGATAGTTTCTAACCATCCATACTCATGCCAAACAACTCCAAAATCAATTATATAAACAATGTACCATAGTTGGAGTGTTAGAATCTTACCCAATTTGATTTCTCTTCTTGCTCCAAATGGCAATGCCCTTAACTCCTTCAATACCAACAATGGGAAAATGCTTTCCAACTATGTTGTTCTTCTCTTTGATAGGAACAACTTTGCCTCTAATGGTCTCTCTTCAAACCTCACTGAAAATGGCTGATTTTAGAGAGAGAAAGTTAGGTTTTTGGGTTGAAAGTGGAAGGTTTGTGTTTTTCCCGAAATTTTCTGATTTTCAGCACTCCTTATATAGAAATAGCTTAAGGAGATCGATCTGATCCAAGAAGAGATCGATCTGGTCCCCTTAAATCCCTCTTTTTTCACGGCATTTTAAGCATAAGATCGATCTGTCGAAGCATGAGATCGATCTGCTCCCAAACAGAGAGCTAAGGAGATCGATCTGGGTGCTTGGGGATCGATCTTTTCACTACAGAATGCTTAGGAGATCGATCTGGCTCCATTGGAGATCGATCTGCTCTATTCCTTTGCCCAAATAAGAGCATTCTGGCTCTTCCAGACCGATCTCTCATCCCATGAGATCGATCTGCCCTTCACAATTTCTAGATTTTCTGCAGTTCTTCTGCAGCAACACTTACCAAACATCCTTAATTTGCTACTATGATCCTTTTCTCATCCATTCATCTTTGAGACTTGAAAATGGCATCCATCCTCACTTCATACACATTAAAACTTGTGTAGAATCTTTGCATGACCAATGGTACTTAATATAAACAAAAATGGAAGTGAACATCTTATGCAATTCTACTTCCATTTTACCAAACTACTCATAATCCATTCTACTCACATTCTCCACATGTTTAAGTCCATTTCTTTACATTCACACATAATGTAACTTGTATGTACAATCACAACTCTTATTACAAGTGTGTACATTAACTTATGGACTTACATCACATATACTTCACTTATGAATTCATAGTACAACTCTATTTACATTTATATGTACATATATACCATTATACATATACGGGGTCTCACATTCTCCCCCACTTAGAAAATTTGGTCCTCCAAATTAGAACCAATTATTCTGTGAACAACTCGGGATACTTCTCCCGCATCAAACTCTCCAATTCCCATGTGGCTTCTTCCACAGTGTGATGTTGCCAAAGTATTTTCACCAAGGGAATTATCTTTGTCCTCAACACCTTCTCTTTTCTGTCCAATACCCGAATTGGCTTCTCAACATAGGTCATACCTTCATTGAGCTCCAAAGGCTTATATCTTATCACATGTGCCGGGTCCGGGTGATACTTCCTCAACATGGATACGTGGAAGACGTTATGCACACTTGCCAACTCTGGTGGCAATGCCAATCTATAAGCCTTATCTCCCACCTTATCAAGTATCTCAAATGGCCCTATATATCGAGGGCTCAACTTTCCCTTCTTCCCAAATCTCATAATTCTCTTCGAAGGGGAAACTTTCAAAAACACTGACTCACCCACATCAAACTCTAGTGGTCTCCGTCTCTTGTCAGCATAACTCTTTTGCCTGCTCTGAGCTGTCCGTAACCTCTCACATATCAATTGGACGTCCTCAAAGGCTTGTCTAACCAAGTCGGGAGCAAAGATCTGTCTGTCACCAACCTCTTCCCATCCAATAGGGGAACAGCATCTACGCCCATATAATGCCTCATATGGTGCCATCCCGATACTCGTATGAAAACTGTTATTATAGGCGAACTCTACGAGTGGCAAATGGTCATCCCAGGAGCCTCCATAATCCAATGCACACGCTCTCAACATATCCTCCAGGGTCTGTATAGTCCTCTCTGACTGACCATCTGTCTAAGGATGAAATGCGGTGCTAAAACTCAACTGGGTCCCCCTCGCTTCCTTAAAACGTTCCCAAAAGTGAGAAGTGAAGTGGGCATCCCTATCAGAAACAACGCTCACTGGAATTCCATGTAGCCTCACTATCTCGAGCACATATAGGTTCGCTAACTGGCTTAGAGTATCGGTAGCTCTCATAGCTAGAAAATGGGCTGATTTCGTCAATCGATCCACAATCACCCATATGGCATCATGACCTCTCCGGGTCCTCGGTAATCCCATCACAAAATCCATGGTGACATGCTCCCACTTCCATGTCGGTATCGATAGAGGCTGCAATAACCCTGCAAGCTTCTGATGCTCTACCTTCACCTGATGACAAACGAGACACTTAGCAACATATTCAGCAATGTGCTTTTTCATTCCAGACCACCAATAAACCTTTCGAAGGTTTTGATACATCTTAGTACTCCTTGGATGTATCGTATATTTTGATGAGTGAGCCTCTATCAAGATCAACCTTCTGATCTCTGCATCATCAGGAACACATATCCTACCTCTGAACCTCAACATTCCATCCGGACTCAATCCATAGTCCGTGTCTGTACCCCTCTGTATCTGCCCGATAATATCACTGCACTGCTGATCAACTCACTGAGCCTGTCGAATTCATTTTACCAGATCTAGTTCCAACTGCAGGCTAGCTATCATAAATCCACTATCAGCGTCAGGTGGGGTCATATCCAAACTGAGGTTCGTGAACTGTTCCAATAGCTCGTGTTCCCTGATCATCATAAATGATACAATCCCGAGATGCTTCCTACTCAAAGCATCAACAACCACATTTGCTTCACCCGGGTGGTATAGGATTTCACAATCATAATCCTTTAACAGCTCGAGCCATCTCCTCTGTCTCATGTTCAACTCTTTCTGTGAGAATAAGTACTTAAGGCTCTTATGATCTGTATAAATCTGAAATCTCTCACCATAAAGGTAGTGGTGCCATATCTTCAGCGCAAACACCACCGCTGCCAACTCCAAGTCATGGGTCGGGTAGTTCCTCTCATGATCCTTTAACTGTCTTGATCCATAAGCTACTACCTTCCCATCCTGCATCAATACACAACCCAGTCCCAGATGTGAAGCATCCGCATACACCTAGAAACCTCCTGAGCTGGTAGGAATGGTGAGGATCGGAGCTGTGGTTAACTCCTTTTCAGCTCCTCAAAACTTTCTTCACACTTATCATCCCACACAAACTCCACATTCTTTCTTGTGAGGCGTGTCAAAGGAGCAGCTAACCTCGAAAATCCCTCTACAAACCTTCGATAATATCCAGCTAAACCCAGAAAACTCCTGATCTCTGTCACTGTCTGGGGTCTCTACCACTGAACTACGACCTCAATCTTAGATGGATCCACTGATACTCCATCCTTTGATACTATATGACCCAAAAAAGAGATCTGTTCCAACCAAAAGTCACACATACTGAGTTTAACGTACAACTTCTTCTCTCGAAGGGTCTGTAGCACTATCCTTAGATGCCTCTCATGCTCCTCTCTAGACATTGAATACACCAGTATATCATCAATAAACACGATCACAAACTGATCCAATACTGGTGAAATACCTCATTCATCAACAACATAAAAGCTAAGGGAGCATTCGTCAACCCGAATGGCATAACCATAAACTCATAATGTCCATACCGGGTACGAAAAGCTGTCTTGGGTACATCTCCATCTCGTATCTTCAACTGATGGTACCCTGATCTCAGATCTATCTTGGAAAAGACTTGCGCTCCCTTAAGCTGATCCAACAAATCATCGATGCGTGGGAGGGGATACTTATTCTTGATGGTGGCCTTATTCAACAATTTAATATACATGTCAATATACTATTACTGACTGTAACTGCTTTTATTATATATGTAAGATTTTATAAAATCTAATACAAATACATTCCCCATAATATATATCGTATACATCACTGTGCTGTTTCTATGTTTAGATACATAACCGTACAAAATCTGTATACCTGGCGGTCGATAGGAACTAGCTGTGGACTCAGGAATACTATCCCTCAATAGCTCTCGCTCTACTGCTGATGCTCTGTAGAGAGATGTAAAGAAAGAGGGTGAGCATACAACGCGCTCAGTAAGAAAATCAGGCAAGCAAGTAGATATCTACACTATCTACTCAAAATAATGCTATGCCTTGAAAACATTATTTCCTTTATTCACTTTAAAAGCATGTCTTTAAATATAATATATATACTTGTACAGATTAAATCCCATGTACAGAAATCATGCTTTCTTTCTCAAAGGTAGGCATGTAGTGCAAAACAATGCATCGTATATAAATCATGCCTTTATGTAAATCATGCTATGTATATTTAAATCACAATAAATATGGCATTAAATAATTCACAACACAAAATCGGAGTCCGACCCATCCCTCAGGTCTGTCCACAATTTAAATCAGTCAATCAATGTGATATATCATATGAGACTCTGTGGTGAAATGCAAATAGTATCCTGGACTATGATCATATCCGACATGTGAACCCAAGCCACACAGATCTCGATGCGTGAGGTATCACTGCTGCAACAGGAGGATGGTCAGTCCATTACAACTGCCAGCTATACACAACACACGGTACAGCCTACTCCAATGCCCCGGGCAAGGTACAAAGTACACTCGTGGACCCTACATCACAGTCAGGGTGCTTGCCATAGGTCTTAGCCCTCAAACCATGGAATATCATACCACATCTCTAATATCCCCATGCGGCCATCCTCTCACAAATGTGACACTCAGTCACACGAGGATGCGGCGTGGGATTGTAACATGTAATTTATATCACATACAATGCGCGCCTTTGAGTGCGACACACAGTCGACACTACGCTCAAACACTGTTTCACATCACAAACTCAACTCTAGTGCGAGTAAACCTCCAGCAACTAGGTCAATGCATAGTTCATGTATTAAATCAAGTACGAGCAATAGCTCCAGTACCATGCTATGCATAATATCATCAAATTAAGTACGAGCAATAGCTCCAGTACTATGTCATGTATAAATCATGAAGAATTGAGTACGAGCAACGCTCCAGTACTCTGTCATGTATCTCATGTAAAACTCGAGTATGAGCTAATCGCTCCAGTACTCTGTCATGCATATATCATATAAAACTGAGTACGAGTAAGAACTCCAGTACTCTATCTGCATGTCATGGAAATCTAGTGCGAATCAAAATCCAGCATTAATGTATGTGGAAAAATATATGAAGTCTCGTGCGAGCTGTGCTCTAGCACGATTCATTCTCACATAATATGATAGATGGCTCTTTAAAAAGGGATAATTTACAAAATATTAAAATCAGCAATATAAAATGTGCTTAAGTCACATCAACCTTAAAATCATTAGCCCATCTATTTATTTTCATGCTAAACGGCAGTTAAACACTCACAATAGTAGTTTCCATGCTTTTTACAACTTTTCACACAAGTTGACTTTTTGACTAACTAGGGGTAAAATCGTAATTTGCCACTATCGGGTCGCAATAATTATTATTCACTTTCTCTGACCCTCAGAGTTTTTAAGTGAATGTAAAAGCAGACAAAAATACGTACAGGTATCTCTAACTACTCACAAAAGTCCTTTACCTGCAATCACTCGAGAAATTTCACTTTCTCTGCGCTGCTCGTTTCAGCAGTCTGATTTGCTCCTCCAATACTCTATGGAGCTGCATATAACCATTTATCAGGTTTATTACACTTTTCCTACTGTATTTCACATTAAATACAGTCCATTTCCCTTAATGGGCCTTAACAATCCTTAATGGGCCTAACTATACCTTAAGCCCATTTTCATTTTACTATTTATTTTTGTTGGGCCTATTGGGCTTGTGGGGCCCACCAACTCTTATTGGGCTTGTTCTAGGCCCATTGCTCCATATTGGGCCTAAAATATTTGGGCTTGGTCCATTGGGCCTCTCGGCCACATGCTATGGCCGAGAGCTATCCATGCCTCGGTTTCACCATGGCATGCCATCCATGCCTATTTGTCTAGCCAATTCACTTAGGCATTTTCACAAACACTTGGTAGGCAACATTACTAACCATCATATAGTTCATTTAGGCATTTTATCAAACACCTTGATTGCCAACTAATTACATGTATTAATTAAATCAAATTCATTAATTCTAATTACACCATAATTATTAACACATGTACATTAATCCATTTGTGCCTTAAAATCATATGGACATAAATCATTATCCCATTACTCACTCTTGGCCTAACCAACTTCATGGTGATTTAGTATGTTTCAATGCTTAAAACATATACCAACATACTTAAAATCATTCATACATTAACATAAATGAAATTGAAAATTAGTAAATATACCAATTGTTGTGTTCACCCTTTGGCCGAATCTTTGAAGGCTCTCGGTTTGCACTATATGGCTCCTTGATAGCCAATTCCAACAAATGTCACTCTCCCTTCAATTTGGAATAACTTCCATGAAGGGTGCAAGTTCCAAATATGCCTAATTCCTAGTGATTTCTAGTGAGAGAAAGCTTGGAAAAATATGTTTCAATGGTTTCTTCTTCTAGCCGAATTTGGTGTGATGAAGATGACAATGGTGTGGCTGAATTTATAAGCCACATACTTAGCCATTAAGCTTTACTTTTCAGCTATTAAGCTTGACTTTCCAAGCCTTAGCCATGAGTCACCTTATGAGTCACCTTATGAGTCATGGTTAGCTTTAACTATGGTTAGATATTTATCTCATGGGCTTTTCATTTGGGCTTCTCAGTTTGGGCTTTCTTAATGGGCTTTTGGACTGAAATTTTTACTATGTCTTGGGCCTTTAATTGTCTCAAAATTTGGCCAATCAATTGGTCCAACAATTCGGTCTAAAGGACCTAAGAATTTCGATATACATTTAGTATACCTTAATGGGCTTTAAAATTTTCACCTTAGGCCCATTACGTTTTTAACCATTAAATTTATTCTGAAATCCTTCCGAATAAATTTTCCTTACTTTCGGGGATGATTATCTTGTATTCTGGCCAAGAATATTTTTCCCCTAGTTTTTCTCCATACTTAGGTTAATTTTTAACTTGATTAGTCAACTATGGTAAAAGTCCACTTTCTTAACTATAGTTGACTTTTTCCTTAACCATTGACCAAGTTGACTTTTTCTCAAAATTTTGAAAGTGTCATATCTTATGTCTTACACTCTCGTCTTTATGTTTCAACCGTTTCTGGTGGATAATTTCACCCGAAACACCTTATCTCGTCACAAAGGTCCATTTTACCCTTTTTAGCTTTTACTCTCGTTTTCCATGTTCGGGATTAAATCAAGCTGACTTTCCTTCATGAGCTCTCTATGCTCTCTCATTTTAAGTTCTTATTTTCAGTCAGGATGATTTAGATTCACTCAGTTTAGCCTATGACACTTATAACTCACATTAGGCTTTTTATGTAGCTTTTGCGTGTTAAACTATTTTACTAACACTTTATGTCTAGTAAATACTCTTCTTATGATTCAACTATAATTACATAGTGTTCATACACATAGGAATCATAAGGAATAAGCTACAAAAATTTTGGTCTGACAGGTTTGGATCTAGATAATACTTCCGTATCATCAAAATGTGAAAGACATTATGCACTCCCGATAAATTCGGGGGCAAAGCCAACCTATATGCCTTATGTCCCACTTGATCAAGTATCTCAAAGGGTCCAATGTAACGAGGACTCAACTTACCTCTCTTCCCGAATCTCGCTATACCCTTGGAAGAAGAAACCTCCAGAAACACTGAATTACCAACTGCGAACTCAAGTGGTCTCTGTCTCTTGCAGCGTAGCTATTCTATCTACTTTGAGCTGTCCTCAGTCTCTCAACTATCAGCCGAACATCCTCAAAGGCTTGTGTAACCAAATCAGGAGTAAAAATCTTTTTATCACCCACTTCTTCCCAACCGATAGGGGAACGACATCTACGGCCATACAAAGCCTCATACAGTGCCATCCCGATACTCACATGATAACTGTTATTGTAGGTGAATTCGTCTAGTGGCAAATGATCATCCCAAGAGCTTCTAAAATCCAGCACACATGCTCTCAACATATCCTCTAGAGTTTGTACAGTTCTCTCTGACTGACCATCTGTCTGAGGATGAAAAGCGGTGCTCAAACTTAATTAAGTTCCCATGGCTTCCTGAAATTGTTCCCAAAAGTGGGACGTGAAGCGGGAATCCCTATCCGAGACAATGCTTACTGGAACACCATGTAACCTCACTACTTCGCATACAGACAACTCTGCCAATGAACTCAGAGTATCGGTAGCTCTCATAGCTAGAAAATGGGCTGACTTTATCAGTCTATCAACAATTACCCATATTGTATCGTGATTCCTCCAGGTCCTCGGTAAACCCATCACGAAATCCACGGTGATATGCTCCCATTTCCATATTTGTATAGGTAGAGGCTGTAATAACCCTGCAGGCTTCTGATGCACTACCTTCACCTGCTGACATACGAGACATCTCGCCACGAAATCTGCTACATCTCTCTTCATACCTGACCACCAGTGCACCTTCCAAAGGTTTTGATACATCTTATTACTCCCCGGATGTAATGTGTAGCTCGACGAATGAGCTTCCGTCAACATTAATCTCCTGAGCTCTAGGTCCTCAGGAAGACACAATCTGCCTTTGAACCTCAAAAGTCCATCTGAACTCATCTCAAAATTAGTCACTGTGCCACTCTGTATCTGACTACTCATGTCAATGTAATACAGATCAGTCTGCTGAGCCTGTCTGATCTTATCCAACAAATCCTACTCTAAGCGTAGACTAGCTATCATACAGTTCGTATCCATGTTAGAAGGCACGACTTCCAAACTGAGGCTAGCAAACTACTCTAGCAACTCATGTTCCCTGACCATCATATACGATACCATCCCAAGGCTCTTCCTACTCAAAGCATCAGCTACAATGTTAACCTTACCCGGATGATAAAGTATCTCACAATCATAGTCCTTTAAAAGCTCTAGCCATCTTCTCTGTCACATGTTTAGCTCTTTCTGCGAGAACAGATACTTAAGGCTCTTGTGGTCAGTAAAAATCTAAAACTTCTCACTATACAAGTAGTGACGCCATACCTTCAATGCAAACACTACTGCTACTAACTCCAAATCGTGGGTTAGATAGTTCTTCTCATGATCCTTCAGTTGTCTGGATCCAGAAGCAACTACCCTCCCATCCTGCATCAATATAAGCATCGATATATACTACAAATCCTCATGAGCTGGTAGGGATAGTGAGAATCGGAGCGGTGGTCAATCGACGATTCAACTCCTGAAAAGTCTTTTCACAATCTTCATCCCATACAAAAGCTACACTCTTCTGAGTGAGACGTGTTAACGGAGCAGTTAACTTCAAAAATCCTTCAACGAATCTCCAATAATACCCTGCTAAGCCTAGGAAACTCCTGATCTCGGTGACTGTCCTCGACTGTTCCCACTGATCTAGAACCTCAATCTTGGATGGATCCACTGCTACTCTATCCCTTGACACAACATGTCTCAAAAATGAGATCTATGACAATAAAAAATCACACTTGTTGTGTTTAGCATATATAGCATCTGCTCTCGTAGCGTATGCAATACAATCCTAAGGTGCTTTTCATGCTCTTCCTCGGATTTCAAGTATACCAATATGTCACTGATGAAAACGATAACAAACTGATCTAAATATAGCTTGAACACATCGTTCATCAAAGCCATGAAAGCTGCGAGAGCATTCGTCAATCCAAATGGCATAACATAAAACTCATAATGGCCATATCAGGTCCTAAATGCTGTCTTGGGCATATGTCCACTCCGAACTCTCAACTGATGATACCCAGACCTCATATCAATCTTAGAAAAGACCTGCGCTCCCCGAAGCTTATCTAACAAGTCATAGATACGTGGAAGGGGATACCTATTATTGATGGTTGCCTTATTCAACAATCGTAATCTATACATAATCAGAGGCTTCCATCCTTCTTCTTCACAAACAAAACTGGTATTCCCCAAGGTGAAACACTCGGTCTGATGAAACCCCTATCTAACAGCTCTTGTAACTGTCTCTTGAGCTCTTCCAGTTCAACTAAGGCCATGCGATACAGTAGTTTTGATATAGGTTCAGTACCAGGCACCAAGTCTATATAGAACTCCATCTCTTTGTCTAGTGGTAACCCTGGCAATTCATCCGGAAAGACATCTAGGAATTCATTAACCATAGGAATAACTACCAACTTCGGATATACCTTATCCGTATCAACCACGTACACCATAAAACCTTCAATATATTCATTTCTCAGTCAACATAGTACATTATTTATTGTAACCATAACTAATACTTTCATTTCTTTTCATCAAACTTTACAACATATTTTTCGGGGTTAGAAAACATAAGTGTGTTAGCATAATAATCTAAAATAGCATGGTTTATCGATAATCAATCTATTCCTAAGATTACATCAAAATCACTCATGCTTAACAATATTAGATTGGTTGTCATATCCTTTTCCCCTACTCTTAGCTTACAACCATTTAACACATACTCCACTAGTTGACTGTTATCCATAGGCGTACTAATCAACATCATCCTACTTAAAGGTGTACGCTCTACTTGCTTTGCTAACTTACATGCAAATGAAGGCGATACAAATGAATGCATGGCACCAGGATCAATTAAAACATGTGCTTCTAAATCATACATCAAGATGTTACCTTTAATCACATGCGACGAAGCATTACCTGTACCCTAGTCCAAGGTGGTACTCGCCCTCATCCAATGACCTGCTTCCCCTTCTCCTCTGATGTCGCTCTCCTCCTTGATGCAGACAGCTGGAGCTCTCTTCGACTCCTTTCCCTTCTGTAGGGCAATATCTATAACCTCTGGGCAAACTCTAGCCATGTGCCGTGGCTTCCCAGATCTAAGCACAATCTGCTAGACACGAAACAAGGTCTACCTCTATGAAATCTACCATATCTACTGTACTGCTCAGTGGTAGGCCTCGGTCCTCCAATCACTACTCCTCTAGTTGGAGCTATCGCCGGATATGTAAGAGATCTAACAGTCTTCTCATGTACTTTCTCGATCCTTAGTCTCTTACCGAAGAGTCTCTTGATAATTCTATTTTTAATAGAATTATTTGTGCTTAATTTCCTAATTAATTATTTAAATCCCCAATTTATTTTATTAATTATCCCCTCAATTTAATTAAAATCCTTTAATATGCAGGTAAAATAAATCTGGATGAAACTCAGTCGTTTCAGTAAAAAATTGGCTGAAAATTGGCTAAAGGAGACTGGACCACTTCAAAAGTGCAGACCGAGTCACCGAGTCATCTGGACACGTGTGATGCCAGGTGTTCGTATTTTATTTGCTCCAAAACGATAAGATCGACAGACACCGTGCCAACCTTTTGGAAGAAACACGCCAGGCCACATCGCACAGCCAATTAGACAAAAAGATGAGTGACGTGGAAATATCTACTCTGCAGCGAATGGGATGAAGACAAGTGGCCAAACAATGCCAACTCATCTAGGATGAAAAATTACCATTGTACCCCTAAGTTTTTGCATAAATAGAACATGATGAGCAATTGAAAAATCAAGTAGTGTAGAATTTAGAGTAGCCTAGGGTAGGAGTAGTGTAGAGTAATTTAGGAGTAGTTTTTAGAAGTAAATTAGGAGTAGTTGTAATTCTAGGGTAGCTTTAGTTTTTAAGTTTTTTTTTTTCGTTTAATTTTCAAACTTTCCCTTTTTTTTATATTCCAATGAATGTTGTTTTAGCCACCATTTCCATTTTCATTTTCGATTTTGCTCAAGTTCCTTTCATTTATTGTTTTAATGTTTAAGTTTAATGAAAAGTTTTCAATTTTATTGCCCTAAGCTCTCAGTTTGCACTTTCTTTAAATTTTTTTTTTACTCATTATTTCTGTTGCTTGTTGATTTTTTTCTTTATTTTTCCACTGTTATTTCAGATTCATGATTTTAAGGAGGCAGCCAAGTATTGTGAGAGGTTATACATAGCTAGTGACAGTGGCTAAGCATTCTCTCCTTGCTCCGTTACATCCATTTACTTGCGGGTCATTTATTTCGTTGTTTCTGAATCCAGCATTTTTACATTTACTATGTGTTTCCTTATTCTTTTCATTTGCTGTTAAAAGTTCTCCTTGTACTGTTTATGTATTTATCGGGCTTCTTTGCTTTGTGGTGTCGTGAAGGCTAGGCAGGCTCGAGAAGGTTGCTAGTTGCTGGTCTAAACAGTAGCAACCCGTGGCTTTGCAGAATTTGGTGGACAGCTACCGGTGGATGAAGAGTAGAGCATCACGACTCTACCTCTCGATTTCATTCTAAGTTGCCTATTACATTGTTGTTTGCTACTCTAAGCTTTTATTAGATGCATGTTTTCTAGTCTATAGTATTGTTAATATTATGTTATAAAGAACCACATATCTTCTCTATTCTCCCCTGTTTTAAGCTTGTCTTTACTGTTCATCTTCAATTCTTATTTTAACTGCTGGTGTTAATGTTATCTTATTTCATTCATTGTCTTAAACTCACCATTTGATAATTTTTTGTATGAATTATTTCCTTCAATAGCTGATCGGTGCATGCTGCTTGAGGTTGTTTATTGCAGCCATCGGTACAAGAACTGAGCAGAAATCAGTATCGAGCAATGCAGTGGGGAGGACGTGAGCAGGTCTAGAGCAGAACGAACGGTGCAGCTGAAGCCAACACTAGCATGGCAGCACATAGGCAGAACTGAGCAATACTGGAGTAGAACCTGGATAAACCGAGAACAGCAGGACCGTGCTGGAGAGAGGAGGATACGCCTGGAGCAACTAAGAAGAACGTGTACAGTGCCAGTACACGGGACCACTCAGTTGGTTTGCAAGCTATTTAAGGTAGTGTTTGGCACTGGGAAATGTCCCAACTTCATGTCTCATGCAATTTTAGTATTTGTTTATTTGCCATTATTTTCCATATTATTTGCTAGTTTAAAGTACTGTGCACTAACTAATTTTTTTTCTTTGCTAATTTAAGGCTTAGTTTCAATTGTATTAATAGTTAATTCTTGAACACAATAGGATTTAAGGCTTTAATTAAGTAGTATTCATATATAGCATATAGAGTAGAATTATTTCATGCACTTTTAATTTAATCTTTATGTTAAATTTTAAAAATCCAAAAATATTTATCATGCATTCAGTTAGATTTTATTGTTAAGTTAGTAATTAGATATAATTATAATTAATTTAGAATTAGCATTTTAGACATTTAGACTTGTAGTTATTTTTTTAATCTTTCTAGGATTTTATTGAATTTTAAGTTAGTTTAATTTGCATTTTTATTAATTAGTTTAATTACATGCACATTTTATTTTAGTTTTGTTTAATTTTAATTTAATTAATTTTGTTTCTTTATTTTCAGATTTTCATTTTAGTTTAATTGCGTAAATTAATTTTAACTATTTTAATTATTTTTGTAGGTATTTGCTTTTAATTTGCTTGGAGCACTATAAGTAATGTTAGCTCAGTTTTATTTTCTTTAGTTTATAATTTTTATTGTTTTCAGTATTTTTAATTTTAGCCTTGTAGATCACCCATCAAAACTTCATAATTTGCTAGGATATACTTTAGGTAAGATTAACCGGTAGTTAATTAGGCTGATCAACTTCTCTGTGGGACGATAATTCGAGACTCAAATCCCATTAGTACTTGTACGACCCGTGCACTTGCGGATAGAACGTCTAGGTCACTTATAGTGGGCATAGTTGCTACCAAATTTTTGGCGCCGTTGTCGCGGAAGTCTTAATTAGCCAGTAATTAATATCGGTGAAATTATGCTTAGGTGTAATTCTAGCTTGTAAATATTTAGGTTGTAAATATTTAGAGCTTTAATCTAGATTCGTTAATTTTCGCTTTCATAAAAAAAAATGAAAAAATGAAAAATTTAAAAACTTAAAAAAAAAATTTCTAAGGACTTTTTGATGTTTGCATGCGTAGAGCCAAGAGTTATGATTGTTTTCCTTTAGATCCTGAAATTGAAAGAACTCTTAGGAAAATTTGAAAGGATTCTAGGAAATTAATAGCTCCGCTGCAAAACACCATGGCAGAAAATAGAGAAATTAGGACCGTTAGAGATTATGCAATGCCAACTATTGAAGGGAATTATACCCTAATTAGGCCACCAGCTATCCATGCAAACAATTTCGAAATCAAGCCTTCAATCCTTCAGATGATCCAAACCTCGCTACAGTTCAGTGGGCTTCCTCATTATGACCCACATGCTCACCTCGGGTAATTCCTAGACTTGTGCAACACCTTCAAGCACAATGGATTATCGGATGATGTGCTTAGGCTGTGATTATTCCCCTTCTCGCTTAGGGATAGGATGCGACACTGGTTAACCTCCTTGCCTCCAGGATCCATTTCTACATGGGACGAGCTAGCCCATCAATTTTTGGCTAAGTTTTTTCCTCCCTCTAAAATGGCCAGACTTCGTAGTGACATATCTTCCTTTGCCCAATTTGATTCGAAAAATCTTTATGAAGCATGGGAACGATATAAGGAGCTTCTTAAGAAGTGCCCTCATCATGGTCTACCTTTATGGCTGTAAGTCCAGACCTTCTACAACAGACTTACAAGCCAAAATAGGACCATCGTTGACACTACTGCGGGTGGAGCTCTAATGTGCAAAACAAAGGAGGAAGCTTATGGTCTCTTAGACAAGATGGCTACTAACAACTATCTATGGTTCTCGGAGAGGCAAATGCCTTAGAAGTCAGCGGGTATCTATGAGCTCGACACACTATCTACCTTGGCCTCTCAAATCACTAACCTTACGAAGAAGGTAGAGTCGCTCAGTACCCAGCATAATCCTTCCACCAGTCCTAATCCTGTTTATTCTGTCTAAAGTCCTTGTCTTTTCTGCGATCTGTGTGGTGGTACACTCTCTGTAGATAGGTGTCCGCTTAACTTAGAATCAGTTCAGTATTTTGTCCCCTCTCAGATGCAACAGAACAACCCCTTTTCAAACACCTACAATCCAGGGTGGAGGAACCATCCTAATTTTTCCTGGAGCCAAAACTAAGGGCCATCTTCTAATTCTAGACCTGTAAGACCCCCTAGTTTTCAAGCTCCACTAGTTCATGTACCACCACATCAGCAGTTTCCATATCATCCACCTCATAACCCATCCCCACAATAATTTTAACATCATCTATCCCTACCACCACCACCACTTATGCAGCCCCAACATTTACCTACACCAGCAGTTGAGAAGAAGCCTACACTAGAGGAGATGTTCTCAACGATCTTGCAAAATCAAGCTGCTTCAATTAAGAACTTAGAGGTTCAGGTGGGACCAATAACAAATACTCTTAGCCAACGTCCTCAAGGGACCCTTCTTAGTAACACTGAAGCTAATCCTGTTAGGCAAAGGGAGGGTAAGGAACATGTGAAAACCATCACCCTTAGAAGTGGCAAAGAGTTAGTTGATCCACCAGTTAAGTCCAAAGCTGACAAGCCCATAGTTGAAAAACCCATAGGTTGTAACGAAGCAGCTTAGAAAGAGCAGGAACATCAAGATCGGGCTGCAAAGGAAACAAAACTGGGCGCTTCTTCATATATACCTTCTTCTACTTCATAGCCTTCATCATCCTCTGATGCTACACATGTTACCACTACATCCCTTCCAGTTAGACCACCAATACATTTTCCTCATAGGTTTCAAAACTAAAAACTTGACCAACAATTTGCTAAATTTCTTGAGATTTTTAAGAAACTTCATATCAACATTCCTTTCACAGATGCTTTAAAGCAAATGTCGAGTTATGTGAAGTTCTTAAAGGATATCCTCTCTAGGAAAAGAAGATTAGAAGTCTATGAGACGGTGGCCTTAACTGAGTAATATAGTGCAATTATTCAAAGGAAATTACCCCCAAGCTCAAAGATCCTGAGAGTTTTACTATAGCCTGCACGATTGGAAATATGTCCTTTGGTAGAGCCCTGTGTGATTTAGGAGCCAGTATAAATCTGATGCCTTGGTCAATCTACCAAAAGTTAAAAATAGGGGATGTCAAGCTTACCACAGTGACCCTTCAGCTGGTTGATCGATCCATTAAATATCCGAAGGGGGTTATTGAGGACGTGCTGGTAAAGGTGGAAAATTTTATTTTCCATACAGATTTTATTATATTAGACATGGAGGAAGACGGGGAAGTCTCCATCATACTAGGCAAACCTTTTCTAGCGACTGGTAGAACATTAATTGATGTACAAAAGGGGGAGTTGACTATGAGAGTCCTAGATCAGGAAGTGACATTTCATGTTTTCAAACCTTTGAAGTTCTCTGATGACTCTCAAGATTGTTTTAGGATAGAGGATATAAGACTTGAGCATAAGGAATCTGAAGAAGGATGGAAGTAGATAGAGATAAGGAGGAGTTAACTGTCAACATTCTGTCACCACTCTGGCTGATCCTCCTACTCTTCGCCCTGCTGCTGAGTGTTGTGTTTCTTTAGCTGCATTTGAAGTGGCCTAATTTTTCTTTTCACTTTGTATATAGTTTTTTTCTTTTCCGTTGTTTCTTTCTTTATTTTTCAGATTTCTTTTACAGCATTACCTTTTCAATCAAGCTTCGGTTGTTCATCATCATCATCAGATAGGGGAGTATTCTGTTCTTAAGCTTAAATGTTTATATTATCTGCACACTGAGGACACTGTGCACTTTAAGTTTGGGGGAGGGGATATCACTTGAGCAATTTTGGGCAAAATTAAAAAAATTTCAAAAATATGAGCTGATATTGTTTGATTTTGGGATGATTTAGTACTTAGCATGTAGTTTTCTCATATTCTGATGATATGACCCCATGATTTAGTCTGACTTTGATTGACTGAGAAGCATGATTATAGGAAAAGCATGAAGTTGAATTCTTGATTTTGTCTTAATTATGATTGTGATTTCCTCATTTTATGCACATGTCCTGCCATGAATCTATATATTTATTTAGAGAAAGCTTATGTGGACATAGGATTGCATTTGTTCAATTGATTTTGTGCATCATATTTTAGAATTCGTTTGATCTTGTCTCGAGGAGAAATATTAAATCACACTTAATTGGGGAGATGATTTAGGCCATCTTTGGATCGTTTGAACCTTTCTAGCCATCCCTGTACATATTTTACCCCTAGTCACCCATCTGGGCCGAATAAGCTTTTCTCTGTAAATAACCGGCATAATTTTCCTTAGCTTAATTACTGTGTTCCTATCCCTTACCACGGAAGCATGAAAAGCCATTGTGATATATTGTGAACTTTGTACATATGGGTAGTAGGTGATAGCGAAAGTTTAAAAAAAATGATGAAAAAAAATGAAAGAAAAAGAAAAGAAGAAAGAAGAAAAATACAAAAATAGAATGAAATGTCTAGTGAAAAAAATAAGTTTGGGGGAAATAATTTGAGCTCTTACTTAAGATCCTAGAAGTAATGCATGTTAAAGGGCAATTAAACTTAAAACGACTTTATCATACCTGAGCCCCAACCTTACGTTACAAGCTTAATAAAGTCATATTGATCTTTGATTAAGTGTGACTACATTAGTGGAGAGATAAGTGAAAAGCAAACTTATGGAAATGATCACATGCCATTGACTTTGCATTACCTGTGTTTGCATAATCTGATCCGAATAATGTACAGTGAAGTGGCTTTGACATTTTCACACACACATGAGGAGTCCAATTTAGGTTAGGACTTATGATTGGATGATTCGAAGTGTTGGACTTGTAATTATGAGTCTTTGAGATCAAAGTCTATATTTTTTCTTTGAGGATAATATTGGGGAAATTATTATGTTGGTACTTGTCATTCCTGCATGAATTTTGTTTTGCTTGAGGACAAGCAAAAGATCAAGTTTGGGGGTGTCCGTGCTTGGAGCTTCGGGCAGACTGGGTGTCGTACCGATTAAATAGGCTCGCATGTGCATTTATAATATTTTGACATGTTGTTAGCTGTGTTAGGAGCTTCGGGTAGACAAGAGGTCGTACTGATTAAATAGGCTCACACGTATGTTTGAGATGTGGCGTGATATGATATGTTGATATGGGTTCACGGAGTATGTTGTACCGTGCAGGTAGCATGGAGTACGTTGTACTGTGTTGAGATGTGATATGTCATCTTCAGACGAGATCTGCTATGGACTGACGGGCAGGATTTGACCCACCTCCCGCGTAGAAGCAGATAGTGATGATATCCCGCACACCTGATCCATGTAGCTGGTATCACAGGTTATGGCCATAGACCTAGAGGTTATTTCCCTTATTGAATTGCCTATCTCACATGTCTATTGCTTTAAGAATAAATCCATGTTTGAAATGTTTTGTGGGTCAAGATAGTCCGAGGGAGGGATCGAATCCTAACTAAAGTTGAAGTGTTTTGAGATGAAAATATGTTAATGCCTTTTAAAGTGCACTGATGCATGATGTTTAATGCCATGCTTGTTGTGAAAAATGCATGATGGTTAATGCCATGCTTATTTGAGAAAAACGCATGATGGGTAATGCCATGCTTTATTGTGAAATATGCATGATGATTTATACCATGCTTTGAATTGAATTGTGCACTGGATTTTAATAGCATGAATGCTTTACATACCATTAACACAATCATACACTCATGTTTTAAGATAAATGATGAACTAAATGCTTTTGAGCAGAGCATCACAATCACGTAGATAGCGCAGTATCTACCTGTTAGCATGATTATCTTACTGAGCGTGTGGTTTGCTCACCCCCTTATTTTTTCCCTCTCTACAGAGTGTTGAGTATAGATTGAGCATGACTGGAGGCGTTTCCCTTTTGATATTCGCTGCATCTCATCGCTCAAGGTATACACACTTGAATTATTTTTTATCTAAACTAGACATAGCACAGTAGCATTTTGTATGTAAACATTGGGGATGTAAAGCAATGTAAACACTTGTAAACAGCAACCCTGAGGCATTTCTAAAAGTGTTTACTTCTAAAATTATATTACAAATTAAATGGTTATGGATGGATGAGGTAGACATTGACACACAGCCCAACTGTTGAGGAGTGTAGCTGATCATGATCGAGGTAAGGATAATTAATAAACAACACATGAAAATGCGAAAAATTTGTACGTATTTTGGTAAGTTGAGGGTCGTGATAGAATTTGGTATCAGAGAAAAGTTGGTCTGACGTGTGTCGATGTCTAAAATACTTAATAAGTTGGAAAATTACATCCCCTGTTACTGTGCTTGTTTAGATACAAATTGTGTGTGTCAATGGGTTGACTAACAATTTGATGTGAATGTAGGGAATTGAGCAAATATGCCTAATACCAATTGCAGTAGAGGGCGAAGGCGCAAGTTAAAGGCTGTAGAGGTAGGCTTGGGGGTCATGTTGAGTTGAAAACACTCGAGGCTCAAGATGATGTTGAGGTGGAGGCTGAGGTGGAGCATGCTCTATAGGGTCCAGAGGAGAGACCTGAGAGTACTGAGGCTCGCTTCACGAGGATTGAGCAGAGCATTGAGATGATATTGGAGTTGGTCACCCAATCTTTACTTGGAGTTAGCGGTAGACAGAGTTTCGCTACACAGGGTGATGCCGAGCAGGTGGCAGTTCCTGAGGCACGGGCTCGGCCAGTCAAGAGACCTTAGACGACAGATACCCCACCTGCACAAGATATGCCTACTCTTGTTGCTACACCATAGGCCAGTAGTAGCTGGGGTTACGGTTGTGATTTGGATAGATTGTGGCAGTTTCAGAAGTTTGGACCGCCATCTTTCAGTGGAGTAAAGGACCCAATGGCTATAGAGGATTGGATCAATGAGATTGAGAAGCTATACGGGTTCTTTGAATGCACTACTACCGAGATGGTAGTGTTTGCTGCGTTTACGCTGAAGGGATCAGCAGAACATTGGAGGAAGTCCACTAGGCCTATTTTGAGAGCCCGACGTACTGAGATCAGCTGGGATATATTTTTTGAAGCTTTCCAGAGATAGTATGTCCCGGATACCGCACAACGGAAGCTAAAGATGGCATTTTTGGGACTGACCCAAGGGAGTAGGACAGTGGATGAGTATGAGATGACCTTTATCTCCCTCGGCAGGTATGATCCCAATACGATGAGTAATGAGGTTGAGAAAATCTAAAAATTTATGGATGGATTGAGACTGACCATTAGGTCTAGACTGGTTCCCCTGGATATACCGACCTACGAGGAGGTAGTGCTCTGGGGGCAATTGTGTGAACAAAATGTTAATAGAATCGCCTCAGAGTTTGGAAAAGTCGGTAAAGTGAGAGACAGGGAGAAGAAGAGACCAATGATGGATAGAGGCTTCAGCTATAAGGGAGGCAAGAGATTTTTTGGAAAGAGGCTGAGGATCAAAGAGATCCGGGAGAGGACAGTTAATACTCCCATGTATCTGGGCATAGCTCCAGCTAAGAGAATTGTGATTGGAGGGCCACGACCTATGACAGAGCAGTGCGATAAGTGTGGCAGGCACCATGGTACTCGACTATGCTATGGACCTCAGGTAGTGTGCTTTAGATGTGGGAAACCAGGGCATATAATCAAAGATTGCCCAGAGATGACAAAGAGAGTTCCACAGAAGGGTAGGGAGCCTGAGAGAGCTCCAATAGGGACAGCTGCTCCAAAGAGGAGGGTTATAGCTGAGGAAAAGGGGAAGCAGGCAGTGGGTATGAGCAGAGGACGAGTGCACGCGCTGGACCAGGACACTGCAGATCAGTCTTCGGATGTGGTAAAAGGTACCATCCAAATCTTTGATTTAGAAGCATTTGTATTGTTTGATCCTAGTGCCACGCATTCCTTTATATCGCCATCCTTTACATGTAAATTGCTGAAGCATGTGAAACCCACACTGCTAGATAAAATGTTGATGATATCTACCCCTATGAATGATAGTCAATTGACCGAGCAATTGTATAGAGATTGTAAGACGAGGATAGGAGGTAAAGAAATGGCAGCTGAGTTAATTTTACTAAATATGAGTGATTTTGATGTGATCCTAGGAATGGATTGGCTGGCTGCAAATCATGTTGTTATGGATTGTCATGCTAAAACCTTGAGATTTACAAAAATAGACAATCTTGTTGTAAAATTTATGAAATGAAATGAAAGAACATGATTAGTATAACTAAGATAAGTATAATCTTAATGCATAATATTTGAAAGATTGATCTGTTATCAATTATTTATGTGTATGTGATGATTGTGTTACTAATGGTGGGAAGAATAATGTGAAGGGTTCATTGCTTATGTGATTGAGATGGATAAGGCACGTCTGGAGTTGATAGACATCCCAGTGGTCAGAGAATTTCCAGATGTCTTTTCGGATGAATTACCAAGGTTACCTCCAGATAGGGAGATGGAATTTGGTATAGATTTGACACCTGGTACAGAGCCGACATCCAAGCCACCGTACAGAATGGCTAAAGTTGAGTTGGAAGAATTAAGGAAATAGTTATAGGAGTTGCTGGAGAAGGGGTTCATCAGGCTGAGCGTCTCACCTTGGGGAGCACCAATTCTGTTTATGATGAAGAATGATGGAAGCCTCCGACTGTGTATAGATTACCAATTGTTGAATAAGGCCACCATCAAGAATAAGTATCCCCTTCCACGCATCGATGACTTGTTGGATCAGCTTAAGGGAGCGCAGGTCTTTTCCAAGATAGATCTGAGATCTGGGTACCATCAGTTGAAGATACGGAGAGGAGATGTACCCAAGATAGCTTTTCGTACCCGGTATGGACATTATAAGTTTATGGTTATGCCATTCGGGTTGACGAATGCTCCTGCAGCTTTTATGTCATTGATGAATGAGGTATTCCACCAATACTTGGATCGATTTTTAATTGTATTTATTGATGATATCATGGTATACTCAAAGTCTAGAGAGGAACATGAAAGGCACCTAAGGATAGTGCTACAGACCCTCCGAGAGAAGAAGTTGTATGCTAAACTCAGTAAGTGTGACTTTTGGTTGGAACAGATCTCTTTCCTGGGTCATATAGTATCAAAAGATGGAGTGTCAGTGGATCCATCTAAGATTGAGGCAGTAGTTCAGTGGCAGAGACCCCAGACAGTGACAGAGATCAAAAGTTTCCTGGGTTTAGCTGGGTATTATCGAAGGTTTGTTGAGGGATTTTCGAGGTTAGCTACTCTTTTGACACGTCTCACAAAGAAGAATGTTAAATTTTTGTGGGACGATAAGTGTGAGGAAAGCTTTGAGGAGTTGAAAAGGATATTAACCATAGCTTCGATCCTCACCATTCCTACCAGCTCAGGAGGTTTCTCGGCATATACGGATGCTTCACACCTAGGACTGGGCTGTGTATTGATCGAGATGGGAAGTTAGTAGCCTATGGATCAAGGTAGTTAAAGGATCATGAGAGGAACTACCCGACCTATGACTTGGAGTTGGCAACGGTGGTGTTTGCGCTAAAGATATGGTGCCACTACCTTTATGGAGAGAAATTTCAAGTGTTTACGGATCACAAAAGCCTTAAATACCTGTTCTCGCAAAAAGAGTTAAACATGAGACAGAGGAGATGGCTCGAGCTCTTAAAGGATTATGATTATGATATCATGTACCACCTGGGTAAAGCAAATGTGGTTGCTGATGCATTGAGTAGAAAGCATCTCGGGTTGGTGTCATTCATGATGGTCAGGGAACACAAGCTGTTGGAACAGTTCATGAACCTCAGTTTGGATGTAACCCTGCCCAGTGCTGATGGTGGTGTTATGGTAGCTAGCCTACAGTTGGAATCGAATCTTGTGGATCGAATTCGATAGGCCCAGTGAGTTGATCAGCAATGCAGTGACATTGTCGGGCAGATACAAAGTGGCACAGAGACTGACTTTGAGTTGAGTTCAGATGGATTGTTAAGGTTCAAAGGTAGGATATGTGTTCCTGATAATGCAGAGATCAAAAGGTTGATCTTGACAGAGGCTCACTAATCGAAGTATACGATACATCTAAGGAGTACCAAGATGTATCAAAACCTTCGAAAGGTTTATTGGTGGTCTGGGATGAAAAAGCACATTGTTGAATATGTTGCTAAGTGTCTCATTTGTCAGCAGGTGAAGGTAGAGCATTAGAAGCCTGCAGGGTTATTGCAGCCTCTACCGATACTGATATGGAAGTGGAAGCATGTCACCATGGATTTTGTGATGGGATTGTCGAGGACCCGAAGAGGTCATGATGCCATATGGGTGATTGTGGATCAGTTGATGAAATCAGCTCATTTTCTAGCTATGAGAGCTACCGATACTTTGAGCCGGTTAGCGAACATATATGTGCGCGAGATAGTAAGGCTACATGGAATTCCAGTGAGCATTGTTTCTGATAGGCATGCCCGCTTTACTTCCCACTTTTGAAATGTTTTCAGGAAGAGATGGGGACCCAGTTGAGTTTTAGCACCACGTTTCATCCTCAGACAAATGGTCAATTAGAGAGAACTATATAGACCTTAGAGGATATGTTGAGAGCGTGTGCATTGGATTTTGAAGGCTCATGGGATAACTATTTGCCACTCGCAGAGTTTGCCTGTCACGTCCCAGAAACGCGGAAAATAGGGCAAATTTAAAAACTTTTTACTCATTAATTCAAAATTAAGAGTGCATTCCTGTGCAGTGTCATGCATCATCATATTTATCATGCCTCAGGATCTCAAGTTAATTAATCCTCACACATCTCATACAATGTTATACATCAAGTGTCTGTAATTGCAATAATTGTCTGGGTACATGAAAAGATAAATGATACCTCAAAACATGATATATGGCCTGGAGCTCAACTCCTCCACTAGCCACTACTCCGTACGTCGTAGGGAAACCCTTTTCACTTGAAGAAATCTGGGGGGGAAGAAAATAGGGTGAGCTTCTAAATCGCTCAGTAAAGGGGGTAAGGGACTCATTATATAAACCAAAATGCACATCACAAAATATTTATTTGTATGTGAAACTCATTATACTCATTTGAAAACCATAGCATGAAAGTACTCAAAATGACATTCTCATATCTCAAATCATGTGAAAACATGAAGTAAAATGCTCAGTATAGAGCAGTAACAAAGCATGTGAAAATAATACGATAATCGCGTTCTCAATAAACGTGATAAAATCACTGTAATAGTAATACATGTGGCACAACCACTAAGCACATGTGGCATAGCCACTGATTTAAATTCACAAGTGGCACAGCCACAGGATAGGGTTTCACGTGGCAACAGCCACCAAATATACGTGGCATGGCCACTGAATGGGGGATCTCACGTGGCAACGGCCACTAATTAGGGTTCTCACGTGGCAACAGCCACCGAATAGGGTTCTCACGTGGCAACGGCCACCGAATAGGGTTCTCACGTGGCAACGGCCTCCAAATAGGGTTCTCACGTGGCAACGGCCACCAAATAGGGTTCTCACGTGGCAAAGGCCACCAAATAGGGTTCTCACGTGGCAACGGCCACCAAATATACGTGGCATAGACACAGAATGGGGGATCTCACATTACCAGAACGGAGAAGAATCAGGCTTACATGCTACCAGAGCAATGCCCGGTGTGTACTCAGAATTACACACCTAAGTCTTTACCACATAAGACTAGTTTGCCTTCACGTAGAACTCATAGTGATTTTTCTCTCATAAAACTCATTTGAAAACCGTTTTGTACTCAACACAAAACATATTAAAATCGAGTTCCAACCGGCAAAACACGCACACATTTCTCAAATCTCGATATTGCCTTAACGTAGAGCCTAATTATAAACTCATAAAAACATTGGGCTCCAACCGGCTATAAAAATCATGTGCATTCTCATCAAAACACAACTCATCAAACATGCTTGTTTTATAAATCACAAATCATGCTATATAGTTCAAAATCACATACACAATTGGTTTAGTTTCCCTTACCTCTTTACACCTCGTATAGTGCAATTGTTTCCCCCTTATCACGGACTAGTCTCGTATTCCGCTCTGGAACTCCCGAGCTGTCCAAACGATGTTAAAACATCAATATTCATCATCACAGTAACCTCAATTCTCTAAAATCGAGCATAATTGCTCATAACACCTCCAATCTCTTGATTCTCGTAACTCTACCCCAAACTACAATCTCATTCACAACACCTCCACATTCTACATTTCCCATGTCTTAATATCTATGCTAATTCACCACATTGTCTAAATTTCCATTTATAGCTCAAAATTCCCAAAATTACCAAAATTGCTAAATATCACTATCACTCCAACTACATTGTAATTTCATCAATCCCTAATCATTTTCCAACTATTTCAACACAATGCCAACAGCTATCATTACCAAAATCATCTCAAATATCAAGATCGAGGTTTAGAAATTACCCAAAATTTGTGGAGAGCTTATCTCTTGCCTCGATTCAATCCGTCTTACGATTTCCAAGTATGTTGTTCTCCCTTTGATGAGGAACAACTTTCCTTCTTGCCACAACCTCTGATTTGGACGGAAAATGGGTGCTTTGGATGAGTGAGAAAGCTAGGGCTCGGTGAAAACGGGGGTTGGAAGAGAGAGAAAATGAAATTACAGGGGTTCCTTATATAGACTGAGGGTAGGAGATCGATCAGGCTCTTGATGAGATCGATCTGCATTTGAATTTGGGGACGATTTGGGGTAATTTTATGCCTAGGAGATCGATCTGTCGAGGGGTGAGATCGATCTCTTTATGGCTTTATGAGATCGATTTGCTTCTTGAGGAGATCGATCTTCTCCCAAACAGAAACATTTGGAGATCGATCCATTCCTCATGAGATCGATCTTCTCTCAAACAGAATCCTAAGGAGATCGATCCTCTTCCATTGGAGATCGATCTGCTCATTAAATTCCTCCTTCCTTGTCATTTTTAACTCATCAGATCGATCTCCCCTTCTCCAAGATCGATCTGACCTCTTAGTTTCACACTCATTGTTAAACACTTACACATAAATCTCTAAATATAATTCCCACAATTCACTTAGCTCAAAAATTACACTTCAAGTTCATATTACATAATTAAAATATGTCTGAAATTCTCAGATCTCACATCCTCCCCATCTTAAAAAGAATTTGGTCCTCCAAATTCGGCTCAACTAGCCAAATAGCTGGGGGTATTTCTCCTTCATGAGATTCTCTAGTTCCCACGTTGCCTCTTCCATTGAGTGATGTTTCTACAGAACTTTCACTAATGGGATGCTCTTGGTTCTAAGTACCTTCTCCTTCCTATCGAGAATCCGTACGGGTTCCTCAGTATAGCTTATATCCTCTTGAATGTCCATCTCGTCATACTCTATGACATAAGAAGGGTCCAGGTGGTACTTCCTCAACATAGACACATGAAAAACATTGTGTATTTCGGACATCTATGGGGGTAATGCTAATCTGTAAGCTACCTCTCCCACTATCTCAAGAACCTCGAATGGTCCTATGTATTGAGGACTCAATTTTCCTTTCTTCCCAAATCGCATGATACCCTTACTCGGTGATATTTTCAAAAATACTGCGTCACCAACATCAAACTCGAGTGACCGTCTACGCACATCTGCGTAGCTTTTCTGTCTACTCTGTGTAGCCCGTAACCTCTCACATATGAGTTTCACACTCTGTACAGATTGCTCAACAAGCTCTGGAGCATTTATCCTTTTATCCCCGACTTTTTCCCAAGCTACAGGGGATCTACACCTCCTACCATATAGAGCCTCAAAAGGTGCCATTCCAATACTCGCATGATAGCTGTTATTTACGCAAACTCTGCTAGGGGCAGGTGATCAACCCATGATCCCTTAAAATCCATCGTACACGCCCTCAACATATCTTCTAGGGTCTAAATAGTCCTCTCTGATTGACCATCTGTCTGAGGATGATAGGCGGTACTGAAACTCAAACGAGATCCCATGGACTCCTGAAACTGGGTCTAAAATCTGGAAGTAAACTGGGAATCTCTATCAGAAGTAATACTCACTGGAGCCCCATGTAATCTAGCTATCTCGCTGACATACAGCTCGGCTAAGGCATCCACAGTATCTGTGCTCTTGATGGCAAGGAAGTGGGCACTCTTGGTCAATCTATCCACTATAACCCATATAGAGTCACGACCTCTTCAGGTCCTCGGTAAACCCATAATAAAGTCCATGGTGACATGCTCCCATTTCAATGTAGGTATAGGTAAGGGCTGTAGTAGTCCTCCAGGCTTCCGATGCTCAGCTTTCACTTACTGGCATACTAAACACCTGGCCACATATTCCGCCACGTCTCGCTTCATACCACTCCACCAGTACACCTTTTCTCAAATCTCGGTACATCTTGGTACTCCCGGGGTGCATGGTGTATCGCGAGCAATGGGATTCTCTCAGTATCTGTCTCTTTAGGGTATCATCGTCCGGTATAAAAATTCATCCTATGAATCTCAACAATCCATCCTCACTGATGGTGAGATCCGACTGCGAACTCTGTTCAGCTTGGCTAACCATATTTATCAATCTCTGATCACTGCGCTGCCCATTTCTCATCTGATCCATGATCCTGGGCTCTATTCGCAAGCTAGCCAAAAATCTAGTCTCTATCTCTTTAACTCTGATTCGGAGTTCGACAAACTGCTCCAGTAAATCCCATTCCCTGATCATCATAGCAGATATCATACTCTTCCTGCTCAGGGCATCAGCAACTACATTCGCCTTACCCGGATGATATAGAGTCTCGCAGTCATAATCCTTAAGGAGTTCCATCCATCTCCTTTGTCTCATGTTTAACTCTTTCTGATCAATGAGATATCTCAAACTCTTGTGATCAGTGAAGATCTGGAATCTTTCCCCATATAAGTAGTGTCACCAGATCTTCAAGGTAAATACCACAGCAGCTAACTCCAAATCATGTGTGGGGTAATTCCGCTCATGGTCTTTCAACTGTCGCGATCCATATGCGACCACTCTTTCATGCTGCATAAGTACACACCCCAATCCTTGATGAGATGCATCACTATACACCGAAAATCCTCCTGATCCCTCAGGGATAGTTAACACAGGTGCCGCTGTTAATCTCCTCTTTAACTCTTGAAAATTGAGCTCACACTGATCAGTCCATATGAACGGAGTCTCCTTACGCGTGAGCTTAGTCAAAGGGGCGACAATCTTGGAAAATCCTTCCACAAATCTTCTGTAATACCCTGCCAAACCAAGGAAGCTTCGCACCTCAGTGACTGTCCTCGGTCTCTCCCAACTAAGCACAGCTGCTACTTTACTTGGATCCACTGATACTCCTTCCTCTGAGACTATATGACCAAGGAAAGCTATCCGGTTTAGCCAAAACTCACACTTACTAAGCTTTCCATATAATTGCTTATCTCAAAGTATCTGAAGTACTAACCACAAATGCTGTGCATGCTCCTCATACGACCTAGAGTATACCAGGATATCATCAATAAAGACTATCACAAATTTATCTAGATAGTCTCTAAACACCTCGTTCATTAATCTCATAAACGCTGCAGGGGCGTTCGTCAATCCAAAGGACATCACCAGAAATTCATAATGGCCATACCTCGTCCTGAAGGCCGTCTTTGGAATATCCTCTTCCTTGATCCTCAATTGGTGATAGCCCGATCTCAGATCAATCTTAGAAAAGACTGATGCCCCTCTCAGCTGATCAAGTAGATCATCAATCCTGGGTAGTGGGTATTTATTCTTCACCGTCGCTTTATTCAACAGCCGGTAGTCTACGCATAATCTGAGACTACCATCCTTCTTCTTGACAAATAAAACCGGTGCTCCCCACAGTGAAACACTGGGCCTAATGAACCCTTAATCCAATAACTCCTGTAGTTGTTTCTTCAATTCCTCAAGTTCCACTAATGCCATCCTATAGGGAGGTTTAGAGATCGGCTGAGTATCTGGTACCAAATCAATGGTAAACTCCAGCTCTCTCTCTGGTGGTAAACCTAGTAACTCATCTGGGAAAACATCCGAAAATTCGCAAACCACAGGTATATCCTCAATCCTCAGATGTTCCCGCTCATCGTCTGAGATGAGTGTCTCATAACCTTCACATGAACAATCATATTTAATATTCTCCAAAATAATATTAAAATTTTCAAATTACTTACTAGAATTCCACATATTCATTTCCTCAATATCTCAATCGTACACTGTAAGGTTCAGGTAGGGAGAAAGTTACAATCTTAGTGTAGCAATCTAAGCCCACTCGATTGGTTGCCAACCAATCCATCCCCAGGATTACATCAAACCCATGTATATTCAATATGATTAGATCTGCTAACATCACTCTATCTCCCACCTTTATCTCACATCCTTTACAGATTAACTCAGTCCTCTGGGATTCACGCATAGGGGTATTTACATGTAGTATATATTCTAGAGGTTCAAACTTCAAGTTTAATCTACATGCAAAATGCTCAAAAATGAACGAATGCGTAGATCCTGGATCTATCAACACATGAGCCTTATGATTACAGACAGAGAGTGTACCTCTTATAGTTTCTGCAGAAATGTCAGCGGTCTCCTTATCTAGGGCAAACACACGTCCCTGTGTAACAGGTCTCTTTCCTTTCTCTGCAGCAGTGGCCCATCTCTAGGGATTCACTCTCTGAGGCTGTTGTCTAGTGGGCTCCAAGACATGTGGTTTCTGAGGTTGAGGGCAATCCTTCACCATGTGACCCATGTCTCCACATCTAAAACATCCATGGATCGACCCAGTACAACTTCCCTCATGCATTCGGCCACAATTTCTGCAAAACCTTGTCTCAGGCCTGACATCTCGAGGGGTCTCTCTAATGTTAGGGTAACCTCTGGGTCTCTCTAATCTGCCCTTCTGTACCTCAATCCTCCCTCTTCTGAAGGAACCTCTTCGAGCCTCTGTTTGGAAAATCGCTGGCCTCTTGCCCTTATCTCTATTCACCGCTCTGAGCTCATTCTGGGATTGTACCATTTTAATTCCTCTTTCAATCTCTTGTGCTCGTCTCAAAGCATCTCCAAACTCAGTAATACATAGCCCTATCAATCCATCTCTGATGACGGGCTTCAATCCATACACAAACTTCTCTGTGCGGAGCTCTTCATTCTTGAAGGTCTCTAGGTCATATCTCAATAGCGCGGTGAATTGGCTCTCATAGTCATCCACAGACATGTCACCCTGTACTAAACTCAAAAACTCGGCCTGTTTCTTTCTCTGGGCGGCTCGTGGTACATATTGGGTCCTAAAAGCTGTCTGAAACTCTTCCCAACTAATCACATCCTGACGGGACATCACAATACCCTGGGTAGTACCCCACCAATCTCGAGCTCTCCCCTTCAACATATAGATACTCATACTGACCCTCTCAGCATCGGTGCACCCCAGATAATCAAATATAATTCTCAACTCCGTCAGCCACTCCTCAGCCTCTGTAGGATCCTTCTTTCCCCTAAATACGGGTGGATTCATCTTCAAAAAATCCTTCAGTCAGACCATACTTCTGTCCTCAGGCTGAGTGACGGGAGGCACTGGGGGTATGGGAGGTCCTTGTGGTGGTGTAGGAGTAGTACCCGAGGCATTAACTCCAAAGTGTTGCTCGAATAACGCTGCCATCTGCTCAAAACCTTGCCTCACATCGGTCTCAATCCGATTGAATCGAGAGTTAGGACTCTCTGGTTGTGGGACAAGTGGTGGAGGGGACTCTGCCTGCCTCCTCGAACGACCTCTTCGTCCACTCATTCTCTATCTTAACTCGTCTCCTGCGCGTACATATCAGAATCGATTGAAATCTCAATCCTCAATTTCAGTTCATAACCAGACTATTACAGACACTTGGGATGTATTCTATTTCACTTAACCGACACTGACAGTTTTAGACACCCTAAGCTCTGATACCAAGAAAGCTCTGTCACGCCCCAGAAACGCAGAAAATAGGGCAAATTTAAAAAATTTTACTCATTAATTCACAATTAAGAGTGCATTCCTGTGCAGTGTCATGCATCATCATATTTATCATGCCTCAGGATCTCAAGTTAATTAATCCTAATACATCCCATACAATGTTATACATCAAGTATCTGTAATTGCAATAATTGTCTGGGTACATGAAAAGATAAATGATACCTCAAAACACGATATATGGCCTGGAGCTCAAGTCCTCCACTAGCCACTACTCCGTACGTCGCAGGGAAACCCTTTTCACTTGAAGAAATCTGGGGGGGGAAGAAAACAGAGTGAGCTTCTAAATCGTTCAGTAAAGGGGGTAAGGGACTCATTATATAAACCAAAATGCACATCACAAAATATTTATTTGTATGTGAAACTCATTATACTCATTTGAAAACCATAGCATGAAAGTACTCAAAACGACATTCTCATATCTCAAATCATGTGAAAACATGAAGTAAAATGCTCAGTATAGAGCAGTAACAAAGCATGTGAAAATAATGCGATAATCGCGTTCTCAATAAACGTGATAAAATCACTGTAATAGTAATGCACATGGCGCAGCCACTAAACATACGTGGCATAGCCACTGATTTAAATTCACACGTGGCACAGCCACAGGATAGGGTTTCACGTGGCAACGGCCACCAAATATACGTGGCATGGCCACTGAATGGGGGATCTCACGTGGCAACGGCCACCGAATAGGGTTCTCACGTGGCAACGGCCACCAAATATACGTGGCATAGCCACAGAATGGGGGATCTCACGTTACCAGAACGGAGAAGAATCGGGCTTACATGCTACCAAAGCAATGCCCGGTGTGTACTCAGAATTACACACCTAAGTCTTTACCACATAAGACTAGTTTTCCTTCACGTAGAACTCATAGTGGTTTTTCTCTCATAAAACTCATTTGAAAATCGTTTTGTACTCAACACATAACATATTAAAACCGAGTTCCAACCTGCAAAGCACGCACACATTTCTCAAATCTCAATATTGCCTTAACGTAGAGCTCAATTATAAACTCATAAAAACATTGGGCTCCAACCGGCTATAAAAATTGTGTGCATTCTCATCAAAACACAACTCATCAAACATGCTTGTTTTATAAATCACAAATCATGCTATATAGTTCAAAATCACATACACAATTGGTTTAGTTTCCCTTACCTCTTTGCACCTCGTATAGTGCAATTGTTTCCCCCTTATCACGGACTAGTCTCGCATTCCGCTCTGGAACTCCCGAGCTGTCCAAACGATGTTAAAACATTAATATTCATCATCACAGTAACCTCAATTCTCTAAAATCGAGCATAATTGCTCATAACACCTCCAATCTCTTGATTCTTGTAACTCTACCCCAAACTACAATCTCATTCACAATACCTCCACATTCTACATTTCCCATGTCTTAATATCTATGCTAATTCACCACATTGTCTAAATTTCCATTTATAGCTCAAAATTCCCAAAATTACTAAAATTGCTAAATATCACTATCACTCCAACTACATTGTAATTTCATCAATCCCTAATCATTTTTCAACTATTTCAACACAATGCCAACAGCTATCATTACCAAAATCATCTCAAATATCAAGATCGAGGTTTAAAAATTACCCAAAACTTGTGGAGAGCTTATCTCTTGCCTCGATTCAATCCATCTTATGATTTTCAAGTATGTTGTTCTCCATTTGATGAGGAACAACTTTCCTTCTTGCCACAGCCTCTGATTTGGATGAAAAATGGGTGCTTTGGATGAGTGAGAAAGCTAGGGCTCGGTGAAAATGGGGGTTGGAAGAGAGAGAAAATGAAATTACAGGGGTTCCTTATATAGACTGAGGGTAGGAGATCGATCCGACTCTTGATGAGATCGATCTGCATTTGAATTTGGGGACGATTTAGGGCAATTTTATGCCTAGGAGATCGATCTGTCGAGGGGTGAGATCGATCTCTTTATGGCTTTATGAGATCGATCTGCTTCTTGAGGAGATCGATCTTCTCCCAAACAGAAACATTTGGAGATCGATCCCTTCCTCATGAGATCGATCTTCTCTCAAACAGAATCCTAAGGAGATCGATCCTCTTCCATTGGAGATTGATCTGCTCCTTAAATTCCTCCTTCCTTGTCATTTTTAACTCATCAAATCGATCTCCCCTTCTCCAAGATCGATCTGACCTCTTAGTTTCACACTCATTGTTAAACACTTACACATAAATCTCCAAATATAATTCCCACAATTCACTTAGCTCAATAAATTACACTTCAAGTTCATATTACATAATTAAAATCTGTCTGAAATTCTCAGATCTCACATTGCCTATAATAATAGTTTTCATACAAGTATTAGGATGGCACCAATGAGGCATTGTATGGGCGTAGATGACGTTCCCCTATTGGATGGGAAGAGGTTGGTGACAGATAGATCTTTACTCCGGACTTAGTTAGACAAGCCTCTGAGGATGTCCAGTTGATTTATGAAAGGTTACGAATAGCTCAGAGCAGATAAAAGGGTTATGCTGACAGGAGACGGAGACCACTAGAGTTTGAGGTGGGTGAGTTAGTGTTTTTGAAAGTCTCCCCTTCGAAGGAAATTATGAGATTCAGGAAGAAGAGAAAGTTAAACCCTCGATATATAGGGTTATTTAAGATTATTGATAAGGTCGGAGATAAGGCATACAGGTTGGCATTGTCACCAGAGTTAGCAAGTGTTCATAACATCTTCCACGTATCCATATTAAGGAAGTATCACCTGGACCCGGCGCATGTGATAAGATATGAGCCATTAGAGCTCAATGAAGGCATGACATATGTTGAGAAGCCGGTTTGGATACTGTATAGAAAAGATAAAGTGTTGAGGACAAAGGCAATTCCCTTGGTAAAAGTTCTTTGGTAACATCACACTATGGAAAAAGCCACATGGGAATTGGAGAGTTTGATGCGGGAGAAGTATCCCGAGTTGTTCACAGAATGATTGGTTCCAATTTGGAAGACTAAATTTTCTAAATGGAGGAGAATGTGAGACCCTGTATATGTATAATTGTAATATGTACATAGAAATGTAAATGGAGTTATACTATGAATTCATAAGTGAAGTATATGTAATGTAAGTCCATCTATTTAAGGTCCACACATGTAATAAGAGTTGTGATTGTACATACAAGTTACATTATGTATGAATGTGAAGAAATGGACTTAAACATGTGGAGAATGTGAGTAGAATGGATTATGAGTAATGTGGTAAAATGGAAGGAGAATTGCATAAGTTGTGCACTTCCATTTAGTTTATATTAAATACCTTTGGATATGCAAAGATTTCACACAAGTTTGAAAAGATATAAAGTATGAATTGATGCCATTTTCAAGTCTCAAAGATGATTGGATAAGGAAATGACCATGGCAACAAAATGTATGAAGTTTGGTATGAGTTGTTGTAGAAAAACTATAAAAACAAATTAGGAAATATGAAGGCCAGATCGATCCCATAGGAAGAGAGATCGATCTGGAAGAACCAAAATGCTCTCATTTGAGCAATGGAATAGAGCATATCGATTTTCAAGGGAGCCAGATCGATCTCCTAACATATTTTGTAAAATGCAGATCGATCCTTAATGGAACAGATCGATCTCCTTAACCTTTTGTTTAAAGCATATCGATCTCCCCTACTCGACAGATCGATCTCCTACTTCAAAATGTCGTGGAAAAGAGGGATTTTAAGAGGATCAGATCGATCTCTACCCAATGCAGATCGATCTCATCAAGCAAATTCTATAAATATGGAGTAGTTGGATCTGCAATTCCGAGACAAAAACCATTTCCTTCCATTTTAAACCCCAAGACCTAGATTTTACTCTCTAAATCTGACCATTTTCAAGAAGATTTGAGGGAAAGCTATTAGAGACAAAGTTGTTCACATCAAAGAGAAGAACAATATAGTTTGGAGGCATTTCCCCACTTGTTGGATTGAAGGATCAAATGTGCATTTCCATTTGAGTAAAGAGGAAATCAAGCTAGGTGAGTTTCTAAATGAAATAACTCAAGTACATTGTGTAGATATTGATTTTGGAGTTGTTTGGTATGCATAGAAAGGGTAGAAACTACCTAGGAAGTAATGAATCCACAATGACCTAGAAATTGTCTAGTGTGAGAAAGTAAGATATATTGAGGTTAATGATGAATAAGATATTTTGAGATGATAAAGATGTTATAAGTATGATTTTAAGATGTTGTTAGCGAAGAAATAGTGAGATTTACCAAAAATGGGTAAAATGTGGATTAAGGCATTGGTAAATGCAAAGATGGGGTATATTGACTAATGAGGTCAAATGTGAGTTAACAATTTTAACTCAAGTGGTTTGGATGATTGAATCGCAGCTTCCAAGGATACACCGGAACAAGGCGAGCCAAGAGCACAAGAAGCTAAGATGAAAAGAGAGTCGCACTCAAAAAAATTGAGGTAAGGGAATTATGTGGACTCTTAGAGATATCAGTGCGCAATTTGGGCGCTTAAATGTGTCACGACCCAATTTCATTCCCTTTAATCGAAAATCACTATAAAGTTTTCACGTTTATACCTTTCCTTACTCAGTCATGAACAAACTCACCACAACACAGTTGGGATGTGAGTCAATAATAATCACCAATTACCATTCATTCACAATTTAATAAAACGATGTCATACATTCGCATTTAATCGCGTACTTATACAAAAACAAGTTTTACTGACATCTACATCCCCCATAATTACAACTCAAAAGAATATTGTGCTTTTACATTGTTTAGATACAAAAAGAATCACTATGTATATACCTCTAAGTGATGGAGATGCAGCGGAGTCCAAAATACCACGCCTCAGTCCTCACTGGGCTACTATGCACGCTCTGTAGGAGGGGGAAAATAGAAAGGGATGAGCAACCACACGCTCAGTAAGGCAATAATGCAAGCATGGTAGATAACTACTCTATCTACATGCTGATAGTGTTATGCATAAATCGTTTGTAGTAGGAGCATGAGGAAGCAAACTATGCCATATGAGTATACATATATATCATGTATCAAAATCATGTAGAAATGGCATATAAAACATGGTAAAAACATGTATAAATCATCTCATGCTCAATCTCATTTAAATTCATAAAAAGGGCAATTCATTAAGAAACCTCCTTTTTAAACCCACGTCATAAAACTCTTTCTCAAACACATACAATCCCATCACATCAATTCACAATCACAACCTCATTTTCATTTCACAAATCAATTCCATGAGGCTCGACCCCTCCTTCGGGTCTACCTTGAACAATCACAATCACACTTAGAGATTAAAATCATCTGGTAGTAAGTAAATCAAGCAAGAAGACAGGTTACTATAACTCAAGTGACTACGTTGGCCAACTATGTCACATATCATCCCAGACCACACGGATCCCGGTGTACGGGGTATCATGCTGGCACGAAGGTGGGTTAGTTCTCCGCCAGACTTTCTCAAATCAAGTAACCACCACGCGGTACATCGTACTCCATGTGATATACACGGTACATCATATTCCGCGGATCCATAACATGGTTGGGGGTGCCTGCCATATGTCTTATCTACCCTATACCAAGTGTAACCTTTACAGTCTCAAAAGCCCGTGCGAGTAACCTCAATACCAGTTCCTAGCCTCTCATGGCCTTGCTCGCCCCTATTGGGTTCCCTGATTCAGGTCCTAGCCCCTCACCCTCACCCCACTCAAGAGGTCTGTTAGGCCTGTTGGGTTCCCTGAATGGATGATGTCAAGCCTTAGCCCCTCACCCCACTCAAGAGGTCTGTTAGGCCTATTGGGTTCCCTGAACACCAATCCGTATCTCTCAGCACGGCCTCATACATACCACAGTGTGTAAACCAGCGCGAGCTACGCTCTAGCATGAACTCATGCATCAAAACCAATCACTTCGTACGAGCAATGCTCTAGTACGGCATTTATGCATAAAACTATGAAGAAACCACGTACGAGCATAGCTCCAGTACGGTTATATGCATAAGCAAAACCACTCAAATCCATGTACGAGCAAAAGCTCTAGTACGATTTAGAAAGCATCGTCACAATTCAAATCAAAGTACGAGCTAAGCTCCAGCAGTTTCAATCAAGTGAAAATATCAAAATCCAGTGCGAGCGAGGCACTAGCGCGATTTATATCCTACAAATACGATAGGTGGCTCATACACAATCAAACAATCCCGGTAATCAAGTTTAGCACTTCACAAATGCTTTTCCACAACAACAATAAAACACTAGTCGGCCCATCTACAAGCTTGCTTAAAACCAAGCAATTTCGTTTTGAAAAACATCAAAACATTAGATTTATGCAATTATTAGCCTTACTATCCCATTTCTTTACAATACCATTTCAACCACCAAATCTCATACAATTATTCATAGTCACATCCATACATCGTTAAAACACATTTCGATAAATCCATGCATATTTCCAAAGCCCTATATAGCCCACGAGTTCAAAATACGAGCAGCTACCTCTATATACTTACAAAATTCCCTTATCTGGAATCGTGATGCGTGATTCCACTTCCTTAAGCTGCTTACTCGTACGGTTCGATTCGTCTCCATCGGACTCTTCGAAACTGCGCATAATCATATTTCACATTGCGTTCGATCCATATAACAGGACTCCGTGCGTTCACTATAGTCAATTCGACCTATAGTTTCTATTAATGCTCTTAAGGCTTTGTTTCATTTCTCTTGTCTATGGATTCCTTTTAGGCCTATCAACTCATTCCAAATCGATATTAAATCGATACTAAGTCCATAGTGTTCATATTTCATTGACTTCTTCACTATGGCATTTATCAAGCATTTACATACTCATTTTCATAATTTCACTTAAACCCACAATGTCATTCCATTTAACCATCTAAAATCATACACATTACCTCAATAACAACTTTAGCATGCCCATAAATCATAAACTCATTCAACCCATATCTTCTCACATTATACCCATTCTAGGTTTTCTAGGTCACACCAAATCCACCACATCCCTAGATAATTTTATCCATCAATACACATTCAACTCAACTCCAAAATCACCTAAATAAACAATGTACTTTGATTGGAGTATTAGAATCTTACCAAAATCTAATTTTTCTTCTTGCTCCAAATGTCAATGCCCTTAGCTCCTTCAATGCCAACAATGGGATTTTGGATTCCAACTATGTTGTTCTCTTCCTCAAGATGAACAACTTTACTTCTAATAGCCTCCCCTCAATTCTTGTTGGAAATGGCTAATTTTAGAGAGAGAAAGTTAGGTTTTTGGGTTAGAAATAGAAGATTGGTGTTTTTTCTGAAATTTTCAGATTTTCAACCCTCCTTTTATAGAAATAGCTTGAGGAGATCGATCTGGTCTATGAGGAGATCGATTTGGTCCCCTTAAATCTCTCATTTTCATGGCATTTTAAGCATGAGATCGATCTGCTCCCAAACAGAGAACTAAGGAGATCGATCTGTATGCTTGGGGATCGATCTTTTCATTGTAAAATGCTTAGGAGATCGATCTGCTCTATTCCATTGCCCAAATAAGAGCATTCTGGCTCTTCCAGATCGATCTCTCATCCTATGAGATCGATCTGGCCTTCATGTTTTCCAGATTTCCTGCAGTTTCCTTGCTGCAACTCACATCCAATTGTCCTTAATCTACTGCCATGGCCATTTTCTCATCCATCCACCTTTATGACTTGAAAATAGCATCCATTCATACCTTGCACATTGAAACTTGTGTGCATTCATTGTATATCCAAAAGTATCACATTCCAAACTAAATGGAAGCATAACTTCATTCCATTTTACCACACTACTCATTTTGAGTTTCAATCACATCCATCACTTATAAGAACTCATTTCTTCATATTCATACTCAATGAAAATTGTATGTATGTTACAAATCATATTACACATACGTACATTGAATCCATGGACTTACATCAATCATACTTTACATTACAGGTCCATTCACATTCATTACACATTACAACTATACATATATGGGGTCTCACATTCTCCCCTCCTTCAAGGAATTTGATCCTCCAAATTAGAACCAAGTCACTCTTCAAAAAGTTAGGGGTACTTCTCCCAAATCAAGTTCTCCAATTCCCATATGGCCTCTTCCGCCGTGTGATGTTGCCAAAGAACTTTCACCAAGGGAATTATCTTATTTTGTAACACTTTCTCTTTTCTATCCAATATCTGAAACCGGCTTCTCAACATATGTCATACTCTAATTGAGCTCCAACGGCTCATATCTTATCACATGTGCCAGGTCCAGGTGATACTTTCGAAGCATCGAGACGTGGAAGACGTTGTGGACATTTGCCAAATCCGGTGCCAATGCCAACCTATACGCCTTATCTCCCACTCTCTCCAAAATCTCGAAGGGTCCGATATATCTAGGGCTCAGCTTGCCCTTCTTACCAAATCTCATAACACACTTTGATGGTGAAACTCTCATAAATACCGGCTCACCCTCATCGAACTCCAGTGGTCTTCGTCTCTTGTCAACATAACTCTTTTATCGGGTTTGAGCTGTCCGTAATCTCTCACATATCAACTGGACGTCCTCAGATGCCTACTGTACTAAGTCCGGAGCAAAAATATGTCTGTCACCAACCTCTTCCCATCCAATAGGGGAACAGCATCTACGCCCGTACAATGCCTCATAGGGTGCCATCCCGATACTCGCATGATAGCTATTATTATCGGTGAACTCGGCTAACTGCAGGTGGTCATCCTAAGAGCCTCTAAAATCCAGCACACACGCTCTCAACATATCCTCCAAGGTCTGTATATTCCTCTTTGACTGCCCATCTGTCTGAGGATGAAAAGCGGTGCTAAAACTCAGTCGGGTCCCCAGCGCTTCCTGAAAATTTTCCCAAAAATAGGAAGTGAAGCGGGCATCCCTATCAGAAACAACGCTCACTGGTACACCATGTAGCCGTACTATCTCTCAAATATATAGGTTCGCCAACTGATTCAGTGTATCGGTAGCTCTCATAGCCAAGAAATGGGCGGACTTAGTCAATCGGTTCACAATAACCCATATGGCATCATGACCTCTGTGGGTCCTCGGTAACCCCATCACAAAATCCATGGTGATGTGCTCCCACTTCCATGTCGGTATAGGTAGAGGCTGCAATAACCCTGCAGGCTTCTGATGCTCTACCTTCACTTGCTGACAAATGAGACACTTAGCGACATATTCAGCAATGTCTCTTTTCATTCCAGACCACCAATAAACCTTTCGAAGGTTTTGATACATCTTGGTACTTCCTGGATGTATCGTATACTTCGATGAGTGAGCCTCTGATAAAATCATTCTCCTGATCTCAGGATCCTTGGGAACGCATACTCTGCCTCTGAACCTCAATAATCCATCAGCACTCTGCTCAAAATCAATACCCACACCTGTCTAAATTTGCCTTAGCCAATCGATGCACCATCGATTGCTCTGCTGGGCTTGTCGAATACGGCCAATCAATTCTGGCTCCAGTCTCCAACTAGCCATGATCTCAAATCTCTCCGAACCAGGTGGGGTTACATCCAAATTGAGGTTCGCAAAGTGTTCTAACAATTCATGTTCCCGTACCATCATATATGACACCAACCCAAGGTTCTTTCTACTCAAAGCATCGACAACTACATTTGCCTTACCCGGGTGGTACATGATTTCACAATCATAGTCCTTCAGGAGTTCGAGCCATCTCCTCTGTCTCATATTCAGCTCTTTCTGTGAGAACAGGTACTTAAGGCTCTTATGATCTGTGAACACCTGAAATTTCTCACTATAGAGATAGTGGCGCCATATTTTTAAAGCAAATACTACAGCTGCCAACTCCAAATCATGTGTCGGGTAGTTCCTCTCATGATCTTTCAACTGTCTAGATCCATAGGCAACTACCTTCCCATCCTGCATAAGCACACAGCCCAGTCCATGGTGTGATGCATCCGTATACACTGAGAATCCTCCTGAGCTGGTAGGAATGGTGAGAACTGGAGCAGTCGTCAATCAACGCTTAAGCTGCTCAAAACTCCTCTCCCAAGCCTCATCCCATACAAACTTAACGTCTTTACGCGTGAGGCGTGTCAACGGAGTAGCTAGTCTGGAGAAACCCTCTACAAATCTCCGATAATATCCTCCCAATCCCAAAAAACTTCTGATCTCAGTAACTGTCTTGGGCTGTTCCCACTGTATAACTGTCTCTATCTTGGATGGATCCACTGATACCCTATCCTTTGACACAACATGCCCCAGAAATGAGATCTGTTCCAACCAAAAGTTACACTTGTTGAGTTTGGCGTACAATTCTCTCTCTCGGAGGGTCTGTAGAACTATCCTCAAATGCTCCTCATGATCTTCCCTGGACTTAGAATAAAGCAAAATGTCATCTATGAAAACAATCACAAACTTGTCCAGGTATGGCTTGAATATATCATTCATCAGTGCCATAAATGTTGCGGGAGCATTCGTCAATCCGAATGGCATCACCATAAACTCGTAGTAGCCATAACGGGTACGAAATGCTATATTGGGTACATTTCTACTCCTGATCCTCAACTGTTGGTACCCTGACCCCAGGTCTATCTTAGAAAATACTTCGGCTCCTTGGAGCTGATCTAACAAATCATCGATTCTTAAAAGGGGGTACTTATTCTTAATGGTGGCCTTATTCAACAACCGGTAGTCTATACACAGTCGGAGGCTTCTATCCTTCTTTCTTACAAATAGAACCTGTGTTCCCCAAGGTGAGACACTCAGTATAATAAACCCCTTCTCTAGCAACTCTTGCAACTGTTTCTTCAGCTCTTCCAATTCTATCGGAGCCATTCTATAGGGTGGTTTCGATATCGGCTTTGTACCAGGCACTAACTCTATGCAAAATTCCATTTCCCTTTCAGGTGGTAGTCCTGGTAATTCATCCGGAAAGACATCAGGGTAATCCGTACTTACGGGTATGTCCCTCAATTTCGGGCGTGCCTCATCTATATCAACCACGTATGCAATGAACCCTTCACATTATCCTCTCCATCGTTAGTAACATAAACCATCACTCCACATTCAACATTTATCATAAACAATAATTTATCTCTCAAGCAATATGCATTTAAAATCATACTCCTTTATTTACAACAAACATATTATTTTCATATCATTTCTTTTCATCAAAGTTTACAATAAGATTGTCTAATCCTCAAAACATCAATGTTTTGGAATGACAATCCATCACAACACGATTGGTAGCCAACCAATCCATTCCCAAAATTACATCAAAATCATTCATATTCAACAAGATTAAATTAGCTATCATTTCCTTTCCCTCTATCTTTAACTTACAATCTCTACATACATGCTCAGTCAATTGACTATCATTCATTGGTGTGGAAATCATCAACATCTTATCAACAATGTTGGTTTCACATACTTCAACAATTTATGTGCAAAGGAAGGTGATATGAAAGAATGCGTGGCACCAGGATCAAATAATACCAATGCTTCTAAATCAAAGATTTGGATGGTACCTTTAATCACATCTGTGTATGCGTCTGCAGTGTCCTGGTCCAGTGCGTGAACTCTTCCTTTGCTCACACTCGCAGCCTGTTTCCCTTTTTCCTCAGTTGTAACCCTCCTCCTCGGGGCCGCTGTCTCAACTGAGCTCCCTCAGGCTCCTTGCCCTTCTGTGAGGCAGTCTCAATCATCTCAATGCAGAACCTCGATATATGTCCTGGCCTCCCACACCTAAAACACGAAACAGGGGGTATCTGACATGGCCTAGTCCCATGGTATCTGCCACATCTCCTACACTGGTAAGTGGTAGGTCGTGGTCCTCCAATAGTCATACCCCTCGGCGCAGTCAAAGTCGGGTACATGGGAGGTCTAGCAGCTCTCTCCTGCACCTCCTCGATCTTAGGTCTCTTTTCAAAATATCTTTGGCCACCTCTCTTGGCCACTCTTCCAAACCTGGATCTCTTTTGGTCTCTGTCTTTCCTGACACTAATCCTCCCATGATCGAAGGCATTTCGCTCAAAGTCTTGCTCACACAACTGAGCCTTATGTACAGCCTCCTCATAAGTCAAAATGTCGAAGGGAGCTAGCTTAGTCTGGATGGCTAATCTCAATCCATCCATGAACTTTTGCATCTTTCGGGTCTCACTACCCATCATGTCTAGGTCATATCTCCCTAAGGACATAAACTTGGACTCATACTCGTCTACAGTACAGTTCCCCTGAACTAAATTCATAAATTCCATCCGCAGTTTCCTCTGTGCGGTAGCTGGAATGTACTGTCTCCTGAAGGCCTCTAGAAATATCTCCCATGTAATCTCGGAGTGTCTAGCCCTCAAAATAGCTTCGGTGGATCTCCACCAATGCTCGGCCTCACCTTTCAACATAAACACGGTAAAGGCTACCTTCTCAACTGAAGTGCATTGAAAAAACCTATACAGTTTCTCCATCTCATACACCCAATCCTCCGTAACCACTGGGTCCTTCACCCCTCTGAACACTGGGGGTTTCAGCGTTTGAAACTCTCGCAACCTGCTTAAGTTGCAGTCATACCCCAAATCACTACCGCTCTGCTGTGGAGCGATAGGAGAATTTGTATCCTGTACTGGAGGTGGTGTAGCAGTAGCTGTCTCAGCAGTCTGAGGTCTCTCCGCCTCTGCGGCTGCCTGTTCAATAGTAGGCTATGCTGCGGGACCTCATCTATCACTGGCCCCCAAGGCCTGCGTGACTATCTCCACCAAATTCTCAATACTTCGCTCTAACCTAGCAAAGCGAGCCTCAATATCCTCCGCTCTCTCAGTATGATTCTGTGGAGCCTGCTCAGTCTGTGGCTCCGCACGGCTCTCAGGCCTACCTCTACGGCCTCTAGCACGTGCTCTCGCCCCTCTACCTTTGCGTGTAACTGGCATAGTGCCAAACTTCCTGTATTATAATAATTTATTAAGCTCGATCAATCATGGTATACACAGTTATATCTAAACAAAAGCACAGTACTATAGGGATGTACTTTCCTACATTTTATTACTGACTCACATCAGGCCAACACAGCTCTGATACCAATCTTTGTCACGACCCAATTTCATTCCCTTTAATCGAAAATCACTATAAATTTCTCACGTTTATACCTTTCCTTACTCGGTCATGAACAAACTCACCACAACACAGTTGGGCTGTAAGTCAATAATAATCACCAATTACCATTCATTCACAATTTAATAAAACGATGTCATACATTCGCATTTAATCGCATACTTATACAAAAACATGTTTTACTGATATCTACATCCCCCATAATTACAACTCAAAAGAATACTGTGCTTTTACATTATTTAGATACAAAAAGAATCACTGTGTATATACCTTTAAGTGATGGAGATGCAGCGGAGTCCAAAATACCACGCCTCAGTCCTCACTGGGCTACTATGCATGCTTTGTAGGAGGGGGAAAATAGAGAGGGATGAGCAACCACACGCTCAGTAAGGCAATAATGCAAGCATGGTAGATAACTACTATATCTACATGCTAATAGTGTTATGCATAAATCGTTTGTAGTAGGAGTATGAGGAAGCAAACTATGCCATATGAGTATACATATATATCATGTATCAAAATCATGTAGAAATGGCATATAAAACATGGTAAAAACATCATGTATAAATCATCTCATGCTCAATCTCATTTAAATTCATAAAAAGGGCAATTCATTTAGAAACCTCCTTTTTAAACCCACGTCATAAAACTCTTTCTCAAACACATACAATCCCATCACATCAATTCACAATCACAACCTCATTTTCATTTCACAAATCAATTCCACGAGGCTCGACCCCTCCTTCGGGTCTACCTTGAACAATCATAATCTCACTTAGAGATTAAAATCATATGGTAGTAAGTAAATCAAGCAAGGAGACAGGTTACTATAACTCAAGTGACTACGTTAGCCAACTGTGTCACATATCATCCCAGACCACACGGATCCCGGTGTGCGAGGTATCATGCTGGCACGAAGGTGGGTTAGTTCTCCGCCAGACTTTCTCAAATCAAGTAACCACCACGCGGTACATCGTACCCCGCGAACCTATAACATGGTTGGGGGTGCCTGCCATAGTTCTTATCTACCTCATACCAAGTGTAACCTTTACAGTCTCAAGAGCGCGTGGGAGTAACCTCAATACCAGGTCCTAGCCCCTCATGGCCTTGCTCGCCCCTGTTGGGTTCCCTGATTCAGGTCCTAGCCCCTCACCCTCACCCCACACAAGAGGTCTGTTAGGCCTGTTGGGTTCCCTGAATGGATGATGTCAAGTCCTAGCCCCTCACCCTCACCCCACTCAAGAGGTCTGTTAGGCCTGTTGGGTTCCCTGAACACCAATCCGTATCTCTCACCACGGCATCATACAAACCACAGTGTGTAGACCAGCGCGAGCTATGCTCTAGCACGAATTCATGCATCAAAACCAATCACTTCGTACGAGCAATGCTCTAGTACGGCATTTATGCATAAAACTATGAAGAAACCACGTACGAGCATAGCTCTAGTACGGTTATATGCATAAGCAAAATTACTCAAATCCACGTACGAGCAAAAGCTCCAGTACGGTTTAGAAAGCATCGTCACAATTCAAATCAAAGTGCGAGCTAAGCTCCAGCACGTTTCACACAAGTGAAAATATCAAAATCCAGCGCGAGCGAGGCTCTAGCGCAATTTATATCCTACAAATACGATAGGCGGCTCATACACAATCAAACAATCCCGGCAATCGGGTTTAGCACTTCACAAATACTTTTTCACAACAACAATAAAACACTAGCCGACCCATCTACAAGCTTGCTTAAAACCAAGCAATTTTGTTTTGAAAAACATCAAAACATTAGATTTATGCAATTATTATCCTTACTATCCTATTTCTTTACAATACCATTTCAACCACCAAATCTCATACAATTATTCATAGTCACATCCATACATCGTCAAAACACATTTCTATGAATCCATGCACATTTCCAAAGCCCTATATAGCCCACGAGTTTAAAATACGAGCAGCTACCTCTATATACTTACAAAATTCCCTTACCTGGAATCACGATGCGTGATTCCACTTCCTTAAGCTGCTTACTCGTACGGTTCGATTCATCTCCACCGGACTCTTCGAAACTGCGCATAATCATATTTCACATTGCGTTCGATCCATATAACAGGACTCTGTGCGTTCACTATAGTCGATTCGACCTATTGTTTCTATTAACGCTCTTAAGGCCTTGTTTCATTTCTCTTGTCTATGGATTCCTTTTAGGCCTATCAACTCATTCCAAATCGATATTAAATCGATACTAAGTCCATAGTGTTCATATTTCATTGACTTCTTCACTATGGCATTTATCAAGCATTTACATACTCATTTTCATAATTTCACTTAAACCCACAATGTCATTCCATTTAACCATCTAAAATCATACACATTACCTCAATAACAACTTTAGCATGCCCATAAATCATAAACTCATTCAACCTATATCTTCTCACATTATACCCATTCTAGGTTTTCTAGGTCACACCAAATCCACCACATCCCTAGATAATTTTATCCATCAATACACATTCAACTCAACTCCAAAATCACTTAAATAAACAATGTACTTTGATTGGAGTATTAGAATCTTACCAAAATCTGATTTTTCTTCTTGCTCTAAATGTCAATGCCCTTAGCCCCTTCAATGCCAATAATGGGATTTTGGGTTCCAACTATGTTGTTCTCTTCCTCAAGATGTACAACTTTACTTCTAATAGCCTCCCCTCAATTCTTGCTGGAAATGGCTGATTTTAGAGAGAGAAAGTTAGGTTTTTGGGTTAGAAATGGAAGATTGGTGTTTTCCCCAAAATTTTCAGATTTTCAACCCTCCTTTTATAGAAATAGCTTGAGGAGATCGATCTGGTCCAAGAGGAGATCGATCTGGTCCCCTTAAATCTCTCATTTTCACGGTATTTTAAGCATGAGATCGATCTGTCAAAGCATGAGATCGAACTGCTCCCAAACAGAGAGCTAAGGAGATCGATCTGTATGCTTGGGGATCGATCTTTTCAATACAGAATGCTTAGGTGATCGATTTGGCCCCATTGGAGATCGATCTGCTCTATTCCATTGCCCAAATAAGAGCATTCTGGCTCTTCCAGATCGATCTCTCATCCTACGAGATCGATCTGGCCTTCATGTTTTCTAGATTTCCTGCAGTTTCCTTGCTGTCACTCACACCCAATTGTCCTTAATCTATTGCCATGGCCATTTTCTCATCCATCCACATTTATGACTTGAAAATAGCATCCATTCATACCTTATGCATATTAAAACTTGTGTGCATTCATTGTATATCCAAAAGTATCACATTCCAAACTAAATGGAAGCATAACTTCATTCCATTTTACCACACTACTCATTTTGAGTTTCAATCACATCCATCACTTATAAGAACTCATTTCTTCATATTCATACTCAATGAAACTTGTATGTATGTTACAAATCATATTACACATACGTATATTGAATCCATGGACTTACATCAATCATACTTTACATTACAAGTCCATTCACATTCATTACACATTACAACTATACATATACGGGATCACACAAAATGCTTTGCTAGAATGCATGAGATATTAGGAAATGATATTGGGTGATGGAAGGGTAAAAGTTGGGTGTTTGAGAAATGTGCATGAAAATAAAAGCATAATGCTTTGGAAAATCATGTTTTATTTCTTTTTAACAAGTGATTGGTAGGTTGGCTAGCATTTGAAATGAATTGTAAAAGAAATGTGTTGTTTTGGTTTGTTAACCACACTTTGTAAAGAAATGAGCCACCTACACTGTTTTCGTGAGAATGAAAGTGTGCTATAGTATGACTCGCACGAGATTTGACGTGTTTTATACACATGAGTGCTAGAGCTTAGCTCGCACTAGTTTTCACATGGATTTCATACTAGTTTTGGGATGGTGCTTGGAGCTTAGCTCACACTAGATGCCCACCTTATTTGTTGCTGTGCTTGGAGCTTCGGTCAGACTGGGTGTCGCACTGATTAAATAGGCTCGCACGTGCATTTTTGATATTTTGACATGTTAGCCGTGTTTGGAGCTTCGAGTAGACAAGAGGTCGTACCAATTAAATAGGCTCACACGTCCGTTTGAGATGTGGCGTGATATGATATGTTGATGTGGGTCCACAGAGTACATTGTACCGTGCAAGTAGCATGGAGTACATTGTACCATGTTGAGATGTGATATGCCGTCTTCGAACAAGATCTGCTATGGACCGGTGGGCAGGATTTGACCCACCTCCCGTGTGGAAGCAGATAGTGATGATATCTCGCACACCTGATCCGTGTAGCCGGTATCACAGGTTATGGCCATAGACCTAGAGGTTATTTCCCTTATTAAATTGCCTATCTCACATGTCTATTGCTTTGAGAATAAATCCCTGTTTGAAATGTTTTGTGGGTCAGGATAGTCCGAATGAGGGACCGAATCCTGACTAGAGTTGAAGTGTTTTGAGATGAAAATATGTTAATGGCCTTTAAAGTGCACCGATGCATGATGTTTAATGCCATGCTTGTTGTGAAAAATGCATGATGGCTAATGCCATGCTTATTTGAGAAAAACGCATGATGGGTAATGCCATGCTTTATTGTGAAATATGCATGATGATTTATACCATGCTTTGAATTGAATTGTGCACTAGATTTTAATAGCATGAATGCTTTACATACCATTAACACAATCATACACTCATGTTTTGAGATAAATGATGAACTAAATGCTTTTGAGCATGGCATCACGATCACGTAGATAGTGCAGTATCTACCTGTTCGTATGATTGCCTTACTGAGCATGTGGTTTGCTCACCCCCTTATTTTTCCCCTCTCTACAGAGTGTTGAGTATAGATTGAGCGTGACTAGATGTGTTTCCCTTTTGGTATCCATTGCATCCCATCGCTAAAGGTATACACACTTGAATTATTTTATATCTAAACTAGACAAAGCACAGTAGCATTTTTTATGTAAACATTGGGGATGTAAAGCAATGTAAACACTTGTAGACAGTAACTCTGATGTATTTATAAAAGTGTTTACTTCTAAAATTATATTACAAATTAAATGTTTATGGATGGATGAGGTATACATTGACACACAGCCCAACTGTTGAGGAGTGTAGCTGATCACGATCGAGGTAAGGATGATTAATAAACAACGGATGAAAATGCAAAAAATTTGTACGTATTTTGGTAAGTTGAGGGTCGTGACAACCTCTCGTAAGATAGATATGCAGTGGATCAAGGAATACCAGTCCTCAGCCATGCTCGACTACTGTGAACACTCTGTAGAGAAAGGAAATAAAAAGGGGGTAAGCTCACATCTCAGTAAGGAAATCAGCCAAGCAAGTAGATAACCACACTATCTACAAAATACAATGCTCATGCTTTGAAATCATTTCCTTAACGACTCATATCTAAAGCATGCATCTTGCTTGAAACTTTTATGCAATATATACATATAGATATAAATCGTCATGCTGGTTTAATAAATCTCAGTAGTTTATGTAAAACATTACATTTCTCATGTAATTCATACATTTCATATTTCTCATGCCATTAAGTCAAATCAAAATAATATGACATATCATCAGGTTTTAAAACATGGAAATCTGTGCCTCACCCATCCCTCGGGTTACCCTTTATCACACACAAATTCACATGTTAGATTATAAGACCATGTGATAGTTCATTCAAGAAATCTCAATTGATAAAACGAGGTAGGCGACTACATGTTCTGAGATTACGATTATAACTCATTTTTCTTGATCCCAGGCTACACAGTACTTGGTGTGCGGGGTCTCACATTTGCTGTAATAGGAGGTGGATCAAATCCTCTACTGTCAGCTCACAACTCAACAACATCGTGTACTCACGGTACAACGTACTCCATGTGACATACACGGTACAAAGTACTCCATGGACCCAATCTCAAGGTCGGGATGCTTGCCATAAGTCTTAGTCCTCATACCTTGGATATACCTCATAGTCGAGTGCTTGCCATATGTCTTTGTCCTTATACTATGGGTTATATTTTTGATAGCCCTTGGCCGTATCTCAAAATTTTACACGTGTGAGCATATAATCAGTGCGACACACAGTTTGCACAGGCTCCCAACATGGTTGTTTCTTGCTTTCTCTTTTAAAATTCGATACGCGCGAGTAAACTCCCAACATGACTATAACAAAATAATATAACTCTAGTGTGAGCAATGCTCCCAGCACTATGTCATGTAAAAACTGAGTATGAGCAATGCTCCCAATAATCTATAATGCATCAATCAATAAAATTAAGTATGAGCAATGCTCCTAATACTCTATAATGCATAAATTGCATCTAAAATTTAGTACGAGAATGTACTCAAGTACTGTGTGATTCATATCTCATAAAATATAGTGCGAGTATTCTCTAGCACTAATGGTTTACACGTAATCCCGATAGATGGCTTATTCAAATTGGTGGTTGTCGAGAATAACAATAATAATTCCTACTCAAAAATAAATTAAAACTGTAGTATAGTTGAGTAAGGTCGTTTCCCAAAAGATTGGTTAGATTTATTTTTCTATAAAATATTTATAAAGAAAATATTTATGGGGATTTGTTGTAATGAAAATAAAAAGAAAAATTAATATATAAAAGAGAAATCACTATGTAAAATATTGGGAGTAAATAAATATGATGAAAGCATCCAACTAAAGGAATAATTTTTAGAATGGGTTCATGGAATTTATCATTGATGTAAAAATGAGTTCTTTTAATCTTTACCAAATTGGTTATGGTTATTGGTACGACCTAACAACCTATCACTCCTTACTTCTTCGATAATCAGGATACGATCTCTAATTATTTCTCTTGTCAGTTAAACAACCTTAGATACGATCTTAAGATTTAATTTACCAACAACATTAAAAACTAGAGAGACTACCAATTCTAACCAACAAACACGCATTTAGGTTCATTTAACTTAGATTATATATCTTCTTAACATAGAATTGAAAACCTATCTGAAATCAATTATGTTATTTACCACTTATATTAGAATTCCTAAACAATTACGAATTTAGGTTTCTAATTGGTGATATATTATTCTGACAATTGAACAAAGAGCCCTTTTTGCACAATCAATCAAAACAATAATTTAAACAAGCACAAAAAATATATAAATAATATAGATATAAAAGAACAAAATAAAAACTAATTAGATCTCACAATTCTTAAAGAACCCAAACTTTAATTATCCTTTGGCTGGACTAAATAATTTAGCAAGCCATAAGTTTAGAGAAAAACACTAAAGAAAAATAAAAATATAGAATTGTGTCTATAATGATGATTGAAGATCCTCTCCCTTTCCACTCTTAGTCTATAAATAGTAAATCTCCTAACCCTCAGAATCTGTTTCCAAAAGAAATTTCTCTGATTGAGTTTGATTACAAATAATCTTCTTTCCTTTTTCCACTGCCAAAGACAGTTATTGCATATCTCTTCCTTAATAATTAAAATCTTTCACTTGCCATCTTTAGAATGGTTAAATCAACTTCAACTACAAGTGATAGATTTTGACTTGAATTCACATATTTGACTTGCAATTCTTGTCACTGCCTTAGGCGTGCCCACGTCTTACACCAAGATATCTTCTGATTTTGTGACTTGATCAAAATTTACAACTTTAGTCTATTTTGGTCTTATTCCTTCATTCACAATACAAAATAGAAAATATAAGTCAAATCCAAATATTAAGCATATAAAAGAATTTAAATCATGAGAAAATATGACAATTAATATATTTAATATACTGTACAACTTATCAAATTCCCCTACACCTAAACATTGTTTGTCCTCAAGCATACACTAGTCTAAATTCATAATCTCTTCTCATCATTCCTTCATCCTCTTCCTATGCTCATCCAAAACACATTCCTTTCAAGAATTAAAACACAAGTTTTTAAAGTGAATTCTCATAACACACATGAATAGCACCTTAATGATTCAATTAAATTCATAAAGTACATAGGATCCAACACCCTCGCAATTGGATTTTAGTCATCACACTCTAAGTGTTTAAGGTATATATCAATGAGCTCTCAAGTCACTGCATAGAATATTTCTTACCATAGGCTTGCAAATTCATCACATCTCTTCCACCAATGAATAAATTAGGATGTAAAAATCTAAGGGTCTAAAAGGGTTGTAATGTGGTTTAGGTAAGGTAAAGGGATTTTTAGTTTAAAGAAATTGAAATAATCATACAAAATTTTTCACACAAAACTCGACTCAATGATTTCAAAAGACTGCTCTTTAATCACATAATTTTCATAACTAACTACCAAGCAATAAAAATTACACTTCTTTTTCTCTTTATTTGTTCCATTTTTTTTTCTTCTTTTCTTTTCTTTATTTTTCTTTATTTTTCTTTTCTTTTTTTTTTCGAAAGAGAAAAACTCAATGAAAATAATAGCTTGGAGCACTAAATTTTCAACAAGTTGCAGTCTTTCCAAAAATATTTTAAAGTTTCATGTGCATATGTCTATATGATTCATCAATTCAAGGTTCAAAAATAGGGAAAAATCAACAAAAAGGTTTATTATAGCTTGTAATGTGGTTTAATCCAAAGAAAAGGCTAGGCACAAAGTGGGTTTCTCTAGGGGTTAATAACAATAATAAGGGTAGGCTTGAAAAGAAAGGTTTAATGACAAGAAAAATGGTTAACCTAAATGCCCTTATTTGATTTATTGCATCTTACTCAAGGGGTTGATTGAGACATGTATGACAGAGCAAGTTCTAGAATAGTCGACTATGCATGACAATCACACAAACAATGAAATAGAGCATGATGTAATGAATGCTCACAGGCTCAATTCTCACAAAAAAGGATTATATGTGCTAGATCCTATACACTTTTTCATCCAATGAATTCAAAGTAACTAATCACAGTGTATTAATGAGAATTCAAAATTTTTTTGCACATATGTAAACCACATTTATTTTTTTGGGATAAGCATTGGAAAAATCTAGAATTCAAAGAAATCACAAACAATAACTAATGTACCTTTTGGAACAATTTTTTTTTTGGATTTGCAAAAATTTTCATGAAAATTAATCAAGAATGAAAGGAAAAGAAAGCAAACATCAGAGTCACAATTAAATACCCTCCCCCACACCTAGACTGTAAGACTCGTATTTTTTGATGTAAACATTATTAAACCATGAGTATGGTGATGTATTTGCAATGTAAAGCATAAGTGGTGTAAGTCCATGGATGTAATGTACATACTTGTAATATGAGTTTGTAATGTACATACAAGTTTCATTTTTTATGAATATGAAGAAATGGGCTCTTATACATGATGAATGTGATTGGAACTCAAAAGGAGTATTGCAACAAATGAAATGAAGTTGCATGAATTTCATAAATAATTGTACTTCCACTTGGCTATGAATTGTATACCTTGGATTATATACAGTATGCACACAAGTTTTAATAATAAGGTATAAATGGATGCCAATTGCAAGCTTCAAAGGTGGATGAATGAGAAAATGACTAAGACAGTAAATTAAGGATGGTTTGGTATGAGTTACTGCAGAAAACTACAGAAAATCTGGAAAATATGAAGGCCAGATCGATCTCATAGAGAGATCGATCTGGAAGGGCCAAAAATGCTGTTATTTGAGCAATGGAACAAGACAGATCGATCTCCAATGGAGCCAGATTGATCTGCTAAACATTCTATAATGAGAATATCGATTTCGATACAAACAAATCGATTTCTTTAGCTCTCGGGTTGGAGCATATCGATCTCCTACCTTAGCCAGATCGATCTCCTTAAGCTACTGCCTGAGACAGATCTATCTCAAGCACTCGACAGATCAATCTCATGCATTCAAATTGACGTGAAAATGAGGGATTTAAGAGGACCAGATCGATCTCATGCTTTGACAGATCGATCTCATTTAGCAATTTCTATAAATAGGAGCAGTGAAATCTACAAATCACAAAAACAAACCCCCATTTCTTCCATTTCAACCCAAAACCTAGATTTATCTCTCTAAAATCAGCCCATTTCTAGTAACAACTGAAGGGAAGCTATTAGATATAAGGTTATTCAAATCCAAGAGGAGAACAACATAGTTTGAAATCAAAACCTCATTTGTTGGATTGAAGGAGCAAGGGGCCTTTTCATTGGAGCAAGAGGAGAAAACTAGATTTGGTAAGTTTCTAACACTTCAGCCAAAGTACATTTGTCTATTTATTGATTTTGGAGTAGATTAGTGTGAATTTTATGATAGAAACCATCTAGAAAATAATGGAACACTTATAACCTAGATTATGTCTAGCGTGAGAAAATATGGGTTAGAGGAGTTGATGAATTATGATTTATACTAAGTTGTTGTTGAAGTAATGTGAATGATTTAAGATGATTAAATGAAGCCACATTGTAAGTTTAGAGAAATTATGAAAATAGGTATGTGAGATGTTGATAAGAGGCCATAGTGAAGAAATTGATGAAATAGGAACACTATGAGCTTAATATCAATTTGATATCGATTGAGTATGAATCAATAGGCCTAAAAGAGTCATTGGACTCGAGATATGAATAGAACAATAAATTGAGACCTTATGAGCATTAATGGAGACTATAGGTCGAATCAACTATAGTAAAAGCAAGAGTGCCATTATGTGAATTAAATTGATGCGATACACGACTTTGTACACTTTCGGAGAGTTCGCTGGAGCTAAAGTGGACCACACGATTAAGCAGCTCTAAGGAAGTGGAATCACGCAACACGTTTCCAGGTAAATGAATTTTGTAAGTATATAAAGGTAGCTGCTCGTACTTTGAACTCGTGGGTGAATATAAGGCGTTTGTGAAATATATGACTGTTTGAGAAAATGATTGATGATATATGTGTGAATAGCTATGAGAATTTATATGATTTGGTTTTTGGAAACGATTCTTGAAAAGGGGATAGTAATGCTAATAAATGCATAAACTACATGTTTTGGTGTTTTGAGAAACGCATTGCTTATTTTGAGCAAAATTAACGAATAGGTTGGCAATTGTTTGAATGATTTTGTGAAATAGCGCATGTGAAGTGCTAAACATGATTTGAGATTATTTTGATTGTGTATGAGCCGTCTATCGTATTTATGTGGTTTGAATCGTGCTGGAGCCTAGCTCGCACAGGATTTTGATGCTTTCTCTTGTATGAATAGTGCTGGAGCTCAGCTCGCACATTGATTTGATTGTGATGATGTTTTATAAACTGTATTAGAGCTTCTTCTCATACGTGAATTTTGAGTGGTTTTCTTATGCATATAACTGTACTGGAGCTATGCTCGTACGTGGTTTTCTCATATTTTATGCATAAATGCTGTACTAGAGCATTGCTCGTACGAGGTGGTTTAGTTACAATGCATGAACCATGCTTGAGCTTTGCTCACACAAGTTTTCACACTATGGTACGTAAGATGTTGTGAAAGTTGGAAAGATCCTCAAGCCTTACATCCTCAAGCCAGAGAGGGCGGGGAAGCTCTGTTCGGTAGGGAGGCTCTCTTACGGTAAGATCCTCAAGCCTTACATCATCAAGCCAGAGAGGGCAGGGAGGCTCTCTTAGGGTAAGACCCTTAAGCACAATATCCTCAAGCCAGAGAGGGCGGAGAGGCTCTGTTCTGTAGGGAAAAGAATTGGGAAGGTTATACGGACTTTTGAAGTGCACTACCAGAAAAAAAATAGCTTTAGTGGCATCAGCATTAAAATGGGAAGTCGAGCTCGGAGGGAAGTCCCCCAAATTAATCCAAGAGCCGACATCGAATAATTAAATGTGATATATTTCTGAACGCCCTTAGGCGGCAGCACATTTCGAATGAAATAAAGTGGCAATTATAGATAAAATGATTGCAATCAGAACATAAAGTAACAAGTATGTGGATGAATATGAAATTAAATTTATAGCTTTGGAAGAAGAATAATCTGGATAAGTAGAGATGTGAAACGAAGGAAGTCCAGGAAACACATAAGAGGTATTGAAATCCTCAATCAAGCTAAGTTAGCTCCACTGGATGTTATTTTGAGGGAGTAGTGTGCAAGGCGCAACTATGAGAATATGAGATATATACTTTTGAGGTTACCAAGAAAAAGGAAAGGTAAAGAGAGTGACATAAAAGAGGTCTACTAAAGAGAGACTGATAGTGAAAGAGAAAAGTCACTCTATCTGAAGGGACAAATTTCAGACCTAAATGTACAAACGAAAAACTTAAAGGTTTCACTACTTACATAACTGTTAAGGATAAGGCGTATCCAGAATAAAGAGATATTCCTGTAGACAGTGAGTTTGCTGACACATACTCGGATGATCTACCAGAATTACATCAGATAGAAAGATGTAGTTTTAAATTGATTTAGCATTTGGTACCGAGCTGATAGTGTCATACCCCACTTTTGTGAACCCTTCTATCCATACATTCTCTACTACGGTTGGGCTGTGAGAAGATGTAATTACTAAAAATTCATTCATTTACAGCGGAATATTTAAAACTTTAATTCACACTCCCAGGTGTGTGTGTAGATACACAAAATTAATTGTATAATTACCATGTGCTTACATATCATCCCCATAATACCGTTTACAATTCCAAGATATAACTGTGCGATACAATATATTAGATACAAAATACTCGTGTATACAAATCTTATACCTTTGCGGATTGTGGGAGCTGTTAAACACAAAAGATCTAGAGATCACCGCTCTCTTACTTCTCAGTACCTGGAGGGGGAAAATAGTGGGATGAGCAAACCACGGCTCAGTAAGGAAATGTATGCTAGCAGGTAGATATCGTACTACCTACATAGCCCATGCATGCATAAACCAAAACCATGTTTTCGTTATAAATGGAAATATCATACGAAAAATGCATTTAAACATATATTTCTCAATAGCATTTTCGTGTAAATCAAATGTCAAACTTTCATTTAAAACATGCTCATAAATAGTGCCATCATGGCACGAATGTGAAATCAGAGATTTATCAAAAACACAAAATCTCTTTCATTTCTCAAATCATTCTTTCCGTAATTCTCTTTCTTTTCTGAGATTATCTCTGTTTCTCGAATCTCTGAGACAGGCATGGAATTTTCGACAATCAAATATCCACGACTTATGGCCATAGTCAGTGATCCCAGGCCTCACTGATCAGGTGTGCATAGGGTATCACTTTGCCTGAAGGGGGATGGGTCAGTCCTACCCTCCGGCTCATCTCAATCCACCTCATCTCCTCGTATACTCACGGTGAAGATACGTCGTGTGTCATCTACGCGATACTCGTACTCACGTGCACCCAGCACGGTACATAGTATACCAACGGGTGACTACACTGTTCTACGTACGACCGTGGACCCAAGTCCATACTCCAACTCCGATGGACTTTTTTTATCCTTAAACCATGTCTCATATACCAGGCGAGCAAGCAGCGTGACACACAGTCAACGCAAAGCTCCAGCGCGGTACGATCTATCGTTAAGGCCCAGCCTGTTCAAATGGCCGTCGGCTGGTATCCCCTTGGGTCCCAGAACCCCAGGTTTACCTTAACTCAACAAAACAGGTGAGAGCAAAGTTCCCGCACTTTCTCAAAACCCTCGTGCTAGTTAAAACTCCCGCACGGTACATCAAGGCATTAAAACGAGTGTGAGCTAACTCTTCAACACCAAATCTCATCTCAAAACTGATAGATGGCTATTTTCTCTTTTAAAACTCAAAACACGTTTATTCATACAGCATGACTCTTCATGCTAAAACATGTAAAATTAGCCAATCTATCATCAACATTTCTCAATCATTCATAACAATATAAAATTGAGGACATCATTGAAAACATGCATATCATGTTATTTCCTTACCCTATCCCATTTCTCAATACATATATACATCATAGTACTTTTCATACTTCCATATCATTTCATAGAATTATAATATCGTACTAGTTCTAGCAATATACCTACGAAATTGCCGTAAAATACGTACGAACATCTCTATAGCTAACACACAGTCCCTTACCTCGTTTTACTTGTGTGCAACTATCCGCCTTTATGCTTCTTGCGTTCTCATCTCGACTTGCTCCGGCGTATCATCCGAAACTGAAATTCATCCATCCACATTTGAGTTAATGTTTCTAACTCTTATCCAACTAAGCACTTATCCAATGCCTTAATTACACATTCTTACCCTTTGTGGTAAATCTCACCATTTTATCCCAATATCAACATGTCCAAATCATTCTCACAACATGTTCCTCCACTCAAGATATCTCATTCATCATAAACACTTCCACTCTCCACTTTCTCACACTTGACTATTTCTAAGTTATATTCATTTTATACCATTCTAGGTAGTTCTATCCACAACATGCACACCCAAACATCTTTATAATCATTAACTAAACCAATGTACTTGGATTTGTGCATTAGAACTTACCTCATTGGATTTCCTCTTGCTCCAATTAGGATTGCCCTTTATTTCTTCAATCCATCAAATGGGGAAATGCCTCTAGACTATGTTGTTCTTCTTTTTGTTGTGAACAACTTTGTCTGTAATAGACTCTTCTTAAATCTCACTGAAAATGGATGGATTTAGGAGTGAGAAACTAGGTTTTCTTTGAGTTGAAGTGAGAGCAAATGGTTTATCCCGAAATTCTGATGATCCAACTGCTCCCATTTATAGTTTTGACTTGATGAGATCGATCTTCCTTGGGTGAAGATCGATCTGTTCCTCAAAAATCCCTCTTTTCTAAGACGTTTTAAAGGCAGGAGATCGATCTGTCGAGACTAGAGATCGATCTGCTGTCAAACAGAAGCTTAAGGAGATCGATCTGGTCTTATGGGAGATCGATCTGCTTCCAACCCGAGAGCTAAAGATATCGATCTGCTTCCTTTGGAGATCGATCTGTTCCCTTCCATTTCTCACATAAGAGCATTCTGGCTCTCCCAGATCGATCTCTCATCCTATGAGATCGATCTGGCCTTCACAAATTCCAGATTTCTTGCAGTTCCTCTTCAACAACCCTTACCAAACACCCTTAATTTGCTACCATGATCATTTCCTCATTCATTCATCTTTGAGACTTGAAAATGGGATCCATCCTCACTACATACACATTAAAACTTGTGTAGAATCTTTGTATGACCAAATATATACGATATTACTCGAATGGAAATATACACTTATGTAAATCTTTCCTTCCATTTTACTATACTACTTATATTCCATTTCGATCACATTCTTCTCGTGTTCAAGTTTATTTCTTCCTACTCATTCATAATGCAACTTGTACGTATAATCACAATTCTTATTACAAGTGCGTACATAATCTTATAAACTTACATTGCATATACTTCACATTACAATACATCATCTTACTTATGATTTTATTTACATTCTCATGTTCCTATATACAGCTATACATGTACGGGGTCTCACAGATAGTCAACCACTAAACTAAATCGCTCGATTTAATTAGCAGAACTGAGACAATAATTATAGGGATTTTATGATAAGAGGATTATCAGACGGAGTGATCCACTTGGAGTGTACTGGCATTACCTATTAAGGAGATTCAGAGTCTTATGGGTCCCGTTATATCAAGAATAGGTGTTAATTGGATTCCCCCAAACAAGGATTATAAATCAGTAGGAAAAATCCCAAATCTGTTAAGATGATTCGGAGTTTAGGGTAAAATGAGACTTTGGAATATGAAATACATTTTGAATCTAAGGATTGTAATATGAATGTGCTTATTTTTGAATGCGAGACTTAATTGGAATAAGGAAAGAGTTTTGTTATAATTTATGTATGAAATGAGACAAGCTTGGAATGTGATAGATTCTGAATACAAGTTACATTGGAATAAGAGGTGTATGCAAGGTAAGAATATCTATGGTATGTGAAGTAATTCGAATCAAACAATATGAATTGAGAATAAGTTCTGACTAAAGGATAAATGTGAAATTGCGATAAATAATGGTATCCTACTTTCTATTGGGACTAAACCTTAAACCCTTAATCCATAACCAGTTTATGTGGTCAAGTTTGATGGCTAAAAAAGGTATTTCAAAATACCTCCCCACTTGAGACTTGAAAGCGTCTAGAAGGAATCATAACCCATAAATTGAAATTGACAGTCATAATATTCACATTTGAAGTCAGGATATCATTACTTGTGCGGTGAAGAATTATGGAACTCTACTGATCATGAAGGTTTAAATATTAAATTTCACAAAAGGTTGTCTAATACAAGAAAAAAGGAATAACTCGAGTTAGTGCTTTGAGCAGAAGTGATTTTGGGATGGCATTATGTATATTGGTCAGGGACATGAGTTATTGAAATATTTAGTGAACCTCAACTGGATGTGGTTCCTTTCTGATACTGACATTTATTTCGTGGTAGCGAGCCTAAGAGTTGAAAACTGGACTTGATTGATCGAATCGAGCAAGCTCAGCGTATTGATAAGTACCATATTGATGTAGCTAATCAGACCCAGATGAGTGCTGCAACTAGCTTAAGTATTGGTACTGATAATTTATTGAGATTTAACAACAAAATTGTGTACCAAATGATCTATAGTTAAAGGAATTGATGTTTTTAGAGGCTCATTTGTTGAGATATACTCCACAATCCGGAGAATGGTAAAGACTTATCAAATCTCTTAAAAGTAGATTGGCAATCAAGTACGATAAGAGAAATAACTAAAATTGGGATTAAATGTCTCATGGGTCAGCAGGTTAAGGTAGAGTACCAAAAGCCTATAAGGTTATTACCCATGTCTATATGGAATTAAAAGCATGTGCCAGGATTTTAAAGGCTCCTAGAAGGACAAATTGCTAATTAGCGAAGTTGCACATAATATCATATAACACTCAAGTATCGAGATGATACTGTATGAAGTGTAGTAAGGTCAAAAATGTCGTTCACAGATTAGATGGAATTAGTGGGTGAAAGTAAGGTTAAGTCCCCATTATATGGGACTTTCGAGGTCTTAGACCGAGTGGGAGATAAGGTTTACAGGTTGGCATTGCCATCAAAATTATCAAGTATCCACAATGTCTTCTACATTTCGATGCTTTGGAAGTATCATCCGAATCTGACACATGTATGAGCCACCAGAGTTGAAGGAGGATATGACCTATGTAGAAAAGCCGATTCGGATCTTGGATATAAAAGAAAAGGCATAGCAATCTAAGACGATTATTTTGGTCAAAGTCTTGTGGTAGTATCATACTTCGGAATAGGCCACGTGAGAATTAGAGAGCTTAATGCGAGAGAAGTACCCGTATCTGTTTAAGGACTAATATACTCTTAAATTTGGGGACCAAATTTTCCAAGGTGGGAAGAATGTAAATACTGTAAAATTTTCATGTATTTGACTTGTCAATGAGAAACGATTTAACCACTGGGAATATGAAGAATCGATGAGGATGTAATTAATTAGATATTTCAAGTAAAGAATGTCGGCATGCACATGTAAATATATGTATGAGTGCAAAAAATATATATAATTATAGGTATATATTTATAATCATACATATAAGCATGTACGAATAAATATAAATACAAAAAGATATAAATAAGGGTGTATAAATACATAAATATGTACATAAGTAAGGACATATGTATATATATATATATACAAGAAAAGATAAGTATATATATACATATATATATTATGGCTATAGCTAAGGAAGTAAAATATATATGTATATATATATATATATATATGTGCATATATATATATATATGGAAATATACTTAATAGGAGCATGGATGGATGCTCTCGGTTTGAGGAAAGGAGAAGCCAACTATCAGCATGAGGTTTGGTTACTGATGAAACCAAACCATTTGTACTGCAGAGACGTGTGAAGAAAGGTGGAGTGTAATGGCAGCATCTTGGTACCGAATTAGTTAGGAAATGAAAGGAAACAAAATAAGGGAGATGTGATGCTTACCGTAAGCAGCCTACTGTAAGCAGTACTAATTTGGTGAAAGAAAAACATGAATATGGCAGTAGGAGTAAGTAACTGACAAGGAGTAAATAACAAGCAAACTAATGAATTTGAGGTATGGACTTAGCCAAATAACCGAAAGAAAGAGAGGAGCACGGAAGGAAACCAAAAGGAAATGAGAGCAGTGGCTTGTGATAGCTACTAAATCTATACCGTTAAGGAAGAAAAACAAGAGAAAATCAGTAGAAAATAAGGAAGGTCGAGTATGGTCTGCTGTTGAAATAAAATATTGACCGAGGGAGTTAGGAGCAGAGAAGCCAAGAGCTGGAAGGAAGGGGTTGTTTGCTGTTGGAGAAGGCTAAAGCCGAGAGAAGAGAAGCAGAATAGGGGAGACCAAAATAGTAAATCGGAGCTGAAACAGAGGAGAACAGGGGCCCTTCTCGGTCTCATGTAAAGCTGACAGCTGGTGGTAATAGGAGTATAGGAGGAGGAAGGAACGCAGCCTGCTAAAGAAAAGGAAGAAGAAGAGATTAACAAGAAGAAATAGAGACAGAGCAGGCCAAGGAAGCTAGAAACAGAAGCAGGAGGAGTGAACCAGGAGAAGGTGCTGGAACTGTGGGCTGAGAATTCTGGCGGGATGAGGTAGCTTCACTTCTGCTTCGTTGCTGGAATATGATAGGGTTGAAGAATTCTGCAAAATGAAATAACTGAGGTAGGAGGAAAGCAGAAAGGTGGCGGAAGAAGGAAAACGGTAAGGAGTACACACAGAGGGCTCGGGTAAGGAGCAGCTTGAGGCACTTGGTGTCTGTGGTGAAACAATATTGCTGGAAAGGGACTAGGAATATGTCGAGGTTACTGTGGGAATGGAAGTAAATGTGATACTGAAGCAAACCGAAACTTGGGACAAACAGAGGTGGTTGTTACGTGGGAAACAGAGGAAGAAATATGGGAGAAGAGAAATATAAGAGACCAAAACAAGAAACGAAAATGGCATGCCTGCAGGGGAGGGTCTCTCTCTCCATGAATGGGCAACCAAAAATCGTGGACGATGAAAGAGAAGATGAATAATGCTGAGGGAATAGTAACAGTAACCTAGGAAGACAATGAACATTACGGTGGCCGTGAAACAAAGGAAAAAAGAAAAAAAATGACAGGAAAGGAAAAATAATTCAAAAAAAGAGAGAAATATATATATGTATATATATATTAGAAAATAGAGAAAAATTGAGGAAAGAAGACAAGTGTACTTAGAATTTGGAAACCCGAGAAAAGAGGGTTCCGACAGAAACAACCCGAGTGAATCGAACCCGCCAACTCGCTACGTTGAGACAATCGATGACTACGGACAGTCATCGAGGTAAGGAAAATTCTCGTTGCTGCTAGAGATAAATATGCGTAATTTTTGTATATTTATAGATATAAAATTTTAGACTGAATTTCGCAGTATCGAAATTACATAAAAATCTATGGTGAATTTTATGGCTCTGAAAATTAGAGGTTTTAGCCTGGTTGATCAACATAATTTTATCGGTCAAATTTAAGGAATTTTTTTTAAACTCCAAAAATTGGCCCAGCTACTGATATAGATTTACTTGGTTTATTTAGACAAAAATCTCGATAATTATAATTATTAATTTTAAATCAAAATTTCCTGGTTTTACTCACCATAGCCTATTTGTTAGCATTTTTAACCGAGAGAAAAAGGCTAGTCAACCTCTTCTGAATTGTTTTATAAAACGAACTGAATTTATAAGCAACTTAAAAGAAATGATTTGCTTATAAAGTTATTCTGATGATATGTGTTTGAGTGCGTACTAACTATGTGTCGTACGGTCCGACTCGCACTGATTTTGAGACAAAGGCGTTGATGAGATCATGTTGCATTTCTGTCTGTTCTGTATCTGTGGTTCACGAGTACGATGTACCGTGTTTCTGATTCTGTTTTTGATCTTCGAATTTGATCTGTGAGTCGTTTGGGTAGCTGACCACTCCCACGACGATTGATATCCTGACACACCTAGCCTGTGATTGCCCGGAGTCACCGACATTGGCCAATAGTCATTTTTGATATCTGATATAACATGTCGCCTTGTCTCGTCTATTTGGATTTTTTGAATTGACTGTGTGAACTGATTTGACTATATGAAACTGTGCTTTTCTACTGCATAAACACTGTGAGGGCCACCTCTTAAATCCTGCGAGACCAAAGTGTCACACAGTCGTCGCTTTAAAAGCTATTTAAAGATTTAGAAAACAGTATTGATTTCAATTCCATTTTCATGTTGAAATTGCCATGGGTTCTCCGACTTTGATTTTTCGGAATTGGTATTGCCTCTGTGATTAATTGAAAAATCTTTTTGAAATTGTCCGCATGGACTATGATAGCTGGAACTGTCTATTTCTGATATTAAGAGTTTCAGGGATTTCTGAATTTACTACAGTAATTGTCTCTGTTTCTGAATTCTGATTTTGATCTCTATGAATTTTCCAAATTATTAACTTCTGAATTTGCTTCAATCTATTAAGTTCACAGTCATACCCTATGAATCCATTTAAATTTTCCCAATTCATTTATTCTAGTTTTGCATTGCAATGAGATTCTTGCCTCCAGTATATATATAATAGGGTACATTCTATCGAAATTGTCTCAGTCTTTCTCACAATCATACCTTAATCATTATCATTATCATTATCATTGTACTGCCATCACTCGACCAAACAATGTCATAATTGTTTCCATGTCCCGTTTAAATCCTATGAGGCGGACTTCAAAAATTTCAAGCGAAACTATAAGGTGTACACTCAGACGAGGGTTCACTAAACCTCTCGGGCCTATCTCTACGACCTTGATGAACGGTTCATTTCTATCTGCCAATATGTATATAATACTAATTAGTCATATCTATCAATTTTCCTTCATTTAGTGACACAATTTTCAATAAAACACAGCCAGGTATACTCATTTGTATCTAATTAATGTACAGTAATGCTGGGGATGTGAACTTTCTAAGTCTTTTTCACTTTTAATATCGACTCGTATCAGCCAACCTTACTCTGATACCAACTCTGTAACAACCCTAATTTCAACACAATTTGGTTGGGCTACAAGTCGATATTAGATCAGAACAATAACTTAGTCTGAACAATTTTCTTTCTTAGTAACAAATTTTAAATAAAATATGTTCACATTCTCTCAAGCACATCTCATCTATATTATTGTACTTGCAAAAATTTTAGATACAAAAAAATTTCTTAAAACTGGGTATACCTTCGACGCAGAAATATACTCTGCGGAATCACAGCTGTGCGAAATGCCCTACTAACGGAAGCGGTCCAAGTTACTGATGGGCTATGTGGAGGAAAATGAGGGGTGAGTTCAACATGCTTAGTAAGAAAAACCCCAGCGTAGGTAGATAAATATACTACCAAAGATATATATATATATATATATATGTACTTGCCAAAAACTAGAACATTTTCACAGAGTATAGAAATAGTTTGGCAAATTCACAAAGACCAAAAACAGATTTCAGAAACCAGAACATATATCGCTAGTAAAATTAGCTACTATGGTAAATATTGAAATTTCAGAGCTTCCAATAGCAAAATAAACAGATTTCCAGAATATCTCAATCCATGCAGACAGTTCAGAAAATATTTCAAATAAATAAAGAGGCACTGACAGTTCCGAAAAATCAAAGTCGAAAAAATTCATGGCAATTTTAATATGAAAATGGAACTGAAATCAATATTGTTTTCTAAAACTTTAAACAGCTTTTAAAAGCGATGACGGTGTCACACTTTGGTCCTGCAGGATTCAAGAGGTAGCCCTCACGGTCTCTTATGCATTAAAATATTCAGTTTCATACGAAATAAAATCAAACAGTCAATTCAGAAGTTCAAATAGATGAGACAAGGCAGACATGCTATATCAGATATCAGAAATGACAATTGGCCAATGTCGGTGACTCCGAGCAATCATGGGCCAGATGTGTTAGGATGTCAATGATCGTGGGAGTAGTCAGCTACCCAAGCGACTCATAGTACAGTATGTATGAATACCAGTAACACAGTACATCGTAATCACATGCATGTTGCAAGGTACATCATACTCCATGGATCACAATAACAGTAACAATACAGTTCAGTAACAGTAACTGTGTAGCATGACTAATCATCGCCTTTGTCTCAAAATCAGTGCGAGTCGGACCGTGCGACACACAGTTAACACGCGTTCACGCACATTTCATCAGTATTTCTTTATAAATAAATCATTTTCCTCAAATTATATATAAATTCAGTTCGTTTTATAAAACAATTCAGAAGAGGCTGACTAGCCCTTTTTCAGTTAAAATCCCAGTAAACAGTCTATGGAATTCAAAATTCGAGATTTTCGGTTTTAAATAGAATTCATGCCATATCAGAATCCATACAAACCACTTAAATTCAACTGGTAAAATTAGGTTGATCAACCAGGTTAAAACCTCTAATTTTCAGAGCCATAAAATTCACCATAGATTTTTATCTAATTTCGGTACTACAAAATTCTGCTTAAGATTTTATATCTACAAATATACAAAAATTACGCATATTTATCTCTAATAGCAACAAGAATTTTCCTTACCTCGATATCTGTTTGAAGTCCTTGATTGTCTCAACGTTGCGAGTCGGCAGGTCCAGCCCAATAAGTTAATTTTTCGGAGTATTTTCCCCTGGGGTTCCCAAATTTTCATTACATTCTCTTCTTTCTTCATTTTTCTTCTATCTTCTAATATATATATATATATATATATATATATATATATATATATATATATATATATTTATTTATTTATTTATATATAGGGTTTAAGGTTTAGGGTTATATATATATATATATATTGAAATATACAAATATTTTACTCTCTTTTTTCAAATTATTTTTCCTTTTCCTGCCAATCAATTTTTTTCATTCTTTTCTTTTCTTCTTCTTCTTCTTTCATTGTTCATTCAATTTTTTTCTGTCTCCCTCATCTCGTCACTATTCATCATCACCACCATTCTCAACACTGCCACTTCCTCCTCCATTATCCCCGATTCTGCCACTCTTCATTGTCATTCTCACGTCTAGACCACCATCCTCCCATCACCACCAACTTCGGCTCAACCTCCCGCCGTGGCTACCGTTGTCTATCTCTAAGTCCCTTCTTCCAGCCTCTGTTTTGGCCAAGGTAAGACAACTTTCTCTTGTTTTTCTCCTTTTTCACTGCTCCGTTTAAGCCACGAGGAAAGGAATAAACGCAACTCTTTTGCTGCAATAAATCTTGTACTCCACCTCCTGCATAAATGAAATCCTTCAGGTCTTCGTTGTTGCCTTCAGCCCTTGACTATACTGCTCTGTTTCTAAAGTGAAGAATGATTCTTGAATCCACCTATAAGAGCAACCATTGCTTCTGTTATCCACAATGTTTTCTGATGTCTCGTGTTCCCTCTCGGTTTCTTCAGTTCTTAATTTTTATTTCCTTCACCGGTTACATACTATATCGACTTCAGCCATGCTCTCACACCTTCCTTGGTCTGCTCTGATTTGGTTCGTGTTCAGCCATCTACAACTACTCTCTCATTTCTTCCTCTTTCACTTTCGTTTTCTGATGCCCCTGTTTGTGTTCTGTTTTCATTTCGGGTTAACGCCAACTGCTCCACGATTTGCATCCAGTTTTTAAAGTTCTTCCAACAGCCGGTACACTTTGCTCACTAACTCTCGGGTTGTCTCATCTCCAATAGAAACTGCACTGACTAACTTTCCTTGCTTCAGTTTTTAGGCTATCTTTAACTGCTCCATCATGCAAATTTTCTTCACCAAACCGCTACAGTTTCAACATGCATAATACCATCGAAATATTTTATTTTCTTCCCCGTTTTCTTTCTTACATTTTCTGCCTTTCTCTCTTCTCTATTGCAGCTTCAGAATCCTTTACATATATATGTATATTTTATTCTTTTTGTTTCCTTTTTTTGGCTTTACCAGCTTCAGACAGTCTACCTTTCCATTCACTGCCCATTTTTAGGCCACTCCCCTCGATTTTTGTTGTACTTTCTTACCGTGGCCATCATTCTCATTACATATATATATAGTTTCTTTGTGCTTTTCTCTTGCCAAACACTACCGTCACCAACTCTACTTTTCCCTTAACAAATGTATGTGCTGACGATGGGACAACACTGTTACTATCATTCTTTTCCCTTCAGCTGCTGCAAACAGCAGCATGTCCGTACCCCTCAGAATTGGCTTCATTTGAAAGCCAATTCACGGCATTCTTCAGCTTACATATTGTTCTTCTTTCACTTATCCTATGTCGGCCAAGCCATCATCACAATTATTTGCTATCTTGTCTACCGAAAACATCATCTTAATGTCAATTTGTTTGGGGCAAATCGGGTTGGCTTCTTTGGAAGCCAATTCCTTGTTCTTTAATTTAATATAAAACTTGAAATATTATTATTATATAGTATAATAACATTTCACTTCACTCGGTATCATTTTAATTGGTACTCATTTATACTACAAGATTTAATATTTTATTAAATTAAATTCATCCAAGTCTTTCATGCCAAAATATAATTTAAATTAATTTTCCACCAAAGTGCTCATCTTCAATTCCATTTATCTATTTGCTGTACATAATTGGATTCGAGTACTAAATTCGTGGAGTTTACATCTACCTAACCCATATTTCAAATTTTCACATCCAAGTTATCCATTCTACTTCTACAGGGTATCGAAATCCATACTTTAATAAGTATCCATTACCTTACAACACAATTCATACCCTAGTGTTCTCACACAAAATCAATCATGGAGGTTTTCAACTCACACTTACTTGTATATATGCCTATATATATAAACATATATATATATATATATATATATATATATATATATATATATATATATATATATCCCAACATAACTGGAAAGATAAATTCTCAATTCACTTTCTGATTTTTCCAACAATGTTCCAAGCAATTTCTCATCATATAAACAATATCAAATTTACCACTCAAATATTTATATCACACATTCTCAACAATTTTCCATCATCAAACCATTATAATATTAACCAAATCACTTTTGAAATTTCCCAACAATGTTCCCAAGTAACATCTCAACATATAACAATGTTCAATTTTATTTAAATATTTATATCACATTTTCTCAACAATATTCCATCATCAAACAATTATAATACTAACCAAATCACTTTCAAATTTCCCAACAATGTTTCCAAGCTACTTCTCAACATATAACAATGTTCAATTTACTACTAAGATATTTATATCACATTTTCAAAATTTTCCATCATCAAACAATTATAATACTAATTTATAAAATACAATACTAAAACTATCTTATAAAAGTATCTTACCCAAATTGTTAAAAGTTTTAGCACTTAGGCCACACCTAAGCTTGGTCACAACCAAGTTCACCAACTTAGCTTTCATAAATTTACCTTGGCAACACCTCTCTCTCTTCCTTACATGGTTGGCCACCTTCGTCTCCTTTTCTGTTTCTCGTTTCCAGTGTGATAGTGGCTGGCCAACCAGTCTCGGCCTCCTCTCCTCCTCTCTTCCCCTCCTTTTTTTTTCCTTTTTCATCATTATTCCTTATTTCGGACAGCCCCTGAGCCAGCACCAAGGGCCACCCCTGCTTAGCCCTGAAATCCAGTTTCCAGCCCTTATATAGCCCCTATTTTTGACCCCTTCTAGCACCTTGATCAGTGCTTTGTCCAACATCAAAAGGAACTAGCCTTCAACCCCTAAAAATGCCCTTGTTCCTGTTCAAAAATTATTTATGTGGGTCTATATATATCAATTAATTGTATGTCACACACTTCTCCCACACGCAACCTACTAAAATCACCACAAAATTTTTGCACTTCACTTACCTCTTCTTCTATCATCACTCCACACAATTTAGTTGGGTTGTGATTCGATATTAGTCACTCATTTACATTCATTCACAATACTCATAGAATTTAATATTCTTTTCTATAATGTAAACTCTTATACAGTAACATAATTATTTATACATATACATCCCCGACTATACAATCGTTTACATAGCTGTGCTTATACATTATTCAGTACAAAATGTTTGAGTGTGTATACCTCTCGCAAAATGGATAAGCGGCAGATCAAAGTCTACAAATCCCCAGCTGTGTCCACCTATTGTGGATGCTCTGAAAAAATGGGGAAATAATAAGGGGGTGAGCTCACAGCTCAGTAAGGAAATCAGGCAAGCAAGTAGATAATCACACTATCTACAAAATACCATGCTTATGCCTTGAAATCATTCCTTACCCTATATGTATCTAACGTATGCATCTCTCTCAAAGCTTTTATTGTAAGACCCAAAATTAAATCGTAAATTTTTATGAGGGATGAAAATGGTCAAAAATTTAACTGAATGGGATTCGGATTGGAAACAAGAATTTAAAATGCGAAGTGAGTGAGTGTTCGTGAAAGGAAGTCGGGTTAAATTAATCTCGAACACGTGCAAGGGCAAAATGGTCAAAAGACCGAAAGCCGATATAAATTCGAGAAGAAAAATTTAACTAAAAATAATGGATTGAGAAATCTTGGTCAATAAAGGTGAAATAAATTTATTTTTGGTTAAATTGATCAAGATATAAATTTATTAGAATAAATCAAGATTTTTACTTCGAAAAATAATCCCGAAAATAATCGAAAAATATACCGAAAAGTCATTCGGGACAATATCCCGAAAATACGGAGGAATTATACCTGAAAAAGGGTTAAAATATAATAAATAAATTAAATAAAAATTAAATTAATTAATTTGGAATAAAATAATAATTTTTAGGATATTTTAAGAGATATTTAGGTATTTTTCATGTATTTTAATGATTAAAATATAAATAAAATAAATAAATAATAAAAATAAAAATTATAAATAAATTAAAAAAAGAACAATTAAAAAAACGAAACGCAGAATCGTGAAATCGCGATTCTGCCAAAACGGAAGTCGGAGACCCGACGGACGGCACCGGCGGCCCAGGCGAAGGAGACATTTTCATCAGCGAGCCACCACCGGCCCCATGGAGGCACGAACGGCGACGATAGGCGGCGAAACGGAGAGAAGAGAAGTCGATTCCCGGTGACCGACGACGATTCGGCACCGACCGACCACCGCCGAACGTCCCCGAGGCCAAGACGAGCAGATTGGTGGTGGTGGTAGTCGTCGAAACCGACGAACGGTGTCGAAAATGGCAGAAATGGAAATGGGTTCCGACGGCCGAGGAAGAACGGTCGGACCGGCCACTTTTCGGCGACCTCGTGTGAAACCGAGATCAGATCCGAGCTGCGGACGACCCAGCGGAGCTGCTGGCGGTGGAAGCCGGCGGAGAACCGGCCAGCAAGGCCCTGAACCGGAGCGAATCAGAGTGAACAGGAGTGAACCGACGGTCCGAACCGGGTCTGAACCGGACCGAACCGATTCAGCCAATGAGGAAAGGAAAAAAAGAGAAAAAGGGAAAAAGAAAAAGAGGAAAAATTGAGGAAAAATCCCGACAATGTAATCGAGCTATGGGTAAGTCAGTAGTGGTCGAAATTGACCCGATTTAAATTTCGGAGTATTCAATTTAATTAATTTTCGATCGAAAATTTACCCGAAAATTTATGAAATTATGTAACTCGACAATTGGCATCCAACGAGAGCTCGAGACAGGCTCGATTTACGTACTAGTATGGAATCTCAGGTAAGTAACCCTTATTTACGACAATTTACATCGTTATGCGTGATATGAATTTAAATTCCGCATAAATTGAATTAAATTTTGGAAATTTAGATAAATTGTCGTAAATAATAAATTTAGCTATTCGAGAGTTAGAATAAGGCCCAAGGAATTGTTAGTAGGCCTAATGAGCCCAATAGGCCTCGATAATGTAAAAATTAAGTGGAAAACGGGCTTAAGGCCGATTAAGGCCCATTAAGGTGCAATCGGGCCCCATAGGGATAAATGGGCCCAATGATTTAAATTAAGCCCAGAAAGTATTAAATACAATTAAGTTGTATAATATCTGACCTGAGGAATATTTATACGCAGTTTTGGACATTGGACTGGGAGCAGATCGGACTGCGCGACGTGACATCAGTGGAAAGGTCAGACTCGACAGGAAAATAAGGTAAGGGAATTCTTCGGACTGCTAGAGGTAACTTTATGAAATTTTAAGTTCATTTGCAGTCCTTTAAAAATTATCTGAAGGCTCTAGAGGTCAAATAATAATTTTAGTGCTCCGAATGGGTAAATTACCAAAATACCCTTGTTAAAGGTAAAATTTACAAATTTAGGAAAAATTAGGAGGAGCAATAACAAGAGGTTTTTGCTCGTTCTGGAGACATTTTAATGCATGCATGAGTAGGCTGGCTAACCTTGAAAGAAAATGCACAGCATTTCATACTTTTGATCGAACCCTAAGGGTATCTCCCGCAAGTGCACGGGTCGTCCAAGTAATGATGGGATTTGAGTCCCGGAATTATCGTCCCACAAGGAAGTTGTTAGCCTAAATTAACTACCGGTTACTTTTACCCTAAATATATCCTAGCAAATTATGAAATGATAGAGAGTGATCTACTAAAGCTAATTAAAAGCAATAATAAAAGAAATTAAACTAAACAAAATTTACTTACAGAGCTCTAAGCAATTAAAATTGAAAACCTGCAAAAGAAATTAAAACAGTTAAAACTAATTACGCAAAATAAAACGCACATAAGAAATAACTAAGCATGATTAATTAAACTAAAAGTAAACTAAAAAAATTGCATGAAATTAAACTAATCGCAAATTGAACTATCCTAAAATCTAATTAAAAATGCATGAACATATTTTTGGAAATTTTATCTAAAACTAAAGATGCATAAACTAAATTAAATTCCTAATGCTAGATTAAGATTACTTAAAAAACTAATTAAATCTAAATTATCTAATTAAACAAACTAACTAAATGCAATTGAGGTATTAAATAAACTAACTAATAGCCTAACTAAATAAACATGCATGAAAATGAGTTATTTCTACAACCTAGCAACCAAACAGCCCTTAATGATTTAAATGAACAGTAACTTTCCCACCAGTTACTGTTCATTTAGCATTTTTACTCCAAATTCCAGGTGAGGCTCGGGTGCTGTCCTTCTCTTCTACTGGTTGTACTACCCTTGGCCTGGTGCACTGCTACGCCAGTTGCTGCTGTGCAGGTTGTACGAGATTGCAGGATTACCGACGGTGAGTGCTGTCACCTACCCATCCACGGCCTCTGCACTGCTACTGTCCGTCCGTTCCAGGTATGCAGCCACTACCTCTGCTATACCTTCATCCTATGCTTGCAACTGATGCGTGCTGATCAAGAACAGGATACATCGAACATGTCATCATCAGCTTCAATTCACAGCACAAGGACGATAACCAGAACAACCATGTCCAGCCCGAAAACAGGGACTTTCAGTGCTGCTGTCGCACCATTCCTGCTCCTCTCTCATCCGATAGCCATACACACCAAGCATCAACAAAGAACTGAAAATACTAGTAACCCGAGTCAACTATGAATAGAATGATGCATAGAAAGAAGAAAATAATACATGAACAGTAGCTGAAAATAGAAACAGGGCATAACAGAGATGAGGGAAACTCTGGTGACCTCGGGTTACTTCTTCATTGTCTTACCTCCCGAGTTCCACTCTGCTAATGATGTGGGCAAGTGCAGTGCATTATACCACATCAATGCAACGGAATCAACAAGCAGGAGACCTTATGAGAAGTTAAACCCGACTGCAACCTCTAACCGAGAGCTAATGGATTAACGACTAAAAAAAAACAATAGTAATGCAAGTGAAGAAGCAACCGAGACATGGAATAAGCTTTGAAAATGCAAAAGTACAACTTGTGGAAGGAAACCGAGAAGATGGAAAAGAAAATAAAATGAGAACATGTAGATTGAAAGGAATCAAGAGCATGAAAAGTAATTAGAAACCGAACCCTTAAATGGTGAAAAACTATTAAACATCAATAATGAAGAAACACAAAGCAAGGAAACAGTGAAGGAACCGAAAGCTTGAAGAAACCGAGAGTATAAATTGAAGTGCTTGAATAAAAAATGGTGCTAACAACTATTGACATAAACGAAATGAACAGTAAAATGTAGAAGAAGACTAACGGAAAAAGGAAAAAAATCTAAATCTATTCTAACCCTAATTTTACCCTACTCCTACTTTTACACTACTCCTAAAATTACTTCCCATTTTCAATAGCCATCATATTCTATTTATACACAAAACTAGGGGTACAATGGTAAATTGGCATCCTAGATGAGTTGGCAATATTTGGCCACTTGTCTTCAATTAATTTGCTGCAGATGGATATTTCCACGTCACTTGTCGGTTTGTCCAGTTGGCTCTGAGCTATGGCCCGACGTGTGCCTTCCAGAATATTCGCTCGGTGTCTGTTGATCTTATCGTTTCATGGCAAATGAAATCTCGACACCTGGCATCACGCGTATCCAAACGACTGGTGACTCGGTCTGCAAAATTTGAAGTGGCCCAATCTCTTTTAGCCCGTTTTCAGCCCAATTTCATCTGAAATGTTTGAATTTCATCTGGATTTAATTTATCTGCACATTAAAGAATTTTAATTAAGTAAAGGGGATTATTAAGGAAATAATATGGGGATTAATTAAATAATTAGGAATTTAAGCACAAATAATTCTATAAAAAAAATAGAATTATCACACCCCCAAACTTGAGCTTTTGCTTGTCCTCAAGCAAAACAAAACAGTAGTAGGAATGATAAGTACAAAACATAACAGTTTCCCCAACGTTATCCTCAAAGATAAAGTACAGACTATGATCTAAAAGAATCATAATTACAAGTCAAACATTCAGAATCATCCAATCATAAGTCCTAACCCAAATTGGACTCCTCGTGTGTGTGTGAAGAATGTCAATCACTTCAAGGTACATTATTCGGATCAGATTATGCAAGCACAGTGAATGCAAAGTCAATGACAAGTGATCATTCCCATAAGTTTGCTTTTCACTAATCTCTCCACTAATATAGTCACACTCAATCAAAGATCAATAGGACTTCATTAAGCTTGTAATGTCAGGCTGGGTTAGGGTATGATAAAGTCGATTTAGGTTCAATTACCCCTTAACATGCATTACCTTCTAGGATCTTTAATGTGAGAGCTCTAATTATTCCCCCAAACTTATTTTATTTCAATAAACAATTTATTCTATTTTTGTATTTTTCTTCTTCCTTCTTTTCTTTTTCTTTTTCTTCTTTTTTTTTTTTCTTTCTTTTGCAATTTTTTTTTTTTTAAATGCTCCTTCCCTATCGCTTAATACTCATATGTACAGAGCTCAAAATATATATCCCAACAAATTTCCATGCTTTCGGGGTAAGGGATAGGAAAAGAATATTTTAGGCTAAGGAAAATAACGCACGTGTATTTACAGAGAAAAGCTTATTTGGCCCAGATGGGTGATTAGGGGTAAAATATTTACAAGGATAGCTAGAAAGGCTCAAACGATCCAAAGATGGCCTAAATCATCTCCTTAATCAAATGTGATCTAATATTTCGCCTCGAGATAGATCAAGCAAATTCTAGAATATGATGCACAAAATCAATTGAACAGATGCACCCCTATGTCACATAAGCTTTCTCTAAATAAATATACAAATTCATGACATGACATGTGCATAAAATGAGGAAATCACAATCAGAATCAAGACAAATTCAAGAACTCAACTTCATGCTTTTCCTATAATCATGCTTCTAAGTCAATCAAAGTCATACTAAATCATGGGGTCATATCATCGGAATATGGGAAAACTACATGCTAAGCACTAAATCATCCTAAAATCAAACAATTTAAGCTCAGATTTTCGAAAAAATTTTGAAAAAAATTTCAATTTTGCTCAAATTTTCGAAAACTGCTCAAGTAGTACCCCCTCCCCCAAACTTAAAGTGCACAGTGTCCTCAGTGTGCAGATAATTAAAGAATTGAAGTTCAGGACAGAGTACTCCCCTTTCTGATGATGCTGATGACCACTGAAACTTTTATTGAAAGCGTAAAGACTAGAAAACCTGCAAAATAAACAAAAAAAAAAGAAAAATAAAAAGAACTATTTACAAGGTGAAAGTGGAAACACCACCTCTTCAAATACAGCTGAAGAAGACAACCCTCAGCAGTAGGGCGAAGAGCAGGAGGATTAGCCAAAATGGTGACAATATGTTAACCGTTAAATCCTCCTGAGCCCTATTCACTTCTTCCTCTCTCTCGGATTTCATATGATCAAGCCTTCTATCCTCTATCCTAAAACAGCTTTGAGAGTCATCAGGGAACTTTATAGGTTTGAAAACATTAAATTTCACTTCCTGATCGAGGACTCTCATAGTTAACTCCCCCTTCTGTACATCTATTAGAGTTCTACCAGTTGCTAGGAATGGTCTGCCTAGTATGATTGGGACTTCTTTATCTTCTTCCATGTCTAAAACGATGAAGTCTGCAGGGAAGATAAACTTGTCCACTTTCACTAATACATCCTCAATGACCCCCTTTGGATATTTAATTGTTCGATCGGCTAACTGGAGGGTCACTGTGGTGGGCTTGGCATCCCCTATTCCTAACTTTTGATAAATCAATAAGGGCATCAAATTTATACTAGCTCCTAGATCGCACAAAGCTCTACCAAAGAATAAATTCCCAATGGTGCATGGTATGGTAAAGCTTCCAGGATCCTTGAGCTTGGGGGGTAACTTTCTCTGGATAATGGCACTACACTCCTCAGTTAGAGCCACCGTTTCGTAGTCTTCCAATCGTCTTTTCCTACAGAGGATATCTTTCATAAACTTCACATAGCTGGGCATTTGCTCTAAAGCATCTGCGAATGGAATATTGATGTGAAGCTTCTTAAAAACCTCAAGGAATTTTACAAATTGCTGGTCCAGTTTTTGATTTTGAAATCTCTGTGGAAAAGGGACTGGTGGCCTAATAGGAGGAGATGTAGTGGGGACTTTTATAGCATCAGAGGATAGGGATGGTTGTGGCAAGGAAACAGGTACATGTGAAGAATTGTCTGGCTTTGTTTCCTTTGCAGCTTGATCTTTTGCTTCTTGCTCCTTCCGAGCTGCTTCACTAGAACCTATGGGTTTTGCAACTATGGGCCGATCAGGACTAGACTCAACAGGGGTAGCTACTAACTCTGTGTCACTCCTAAGGGTGATAGCTTTTACATGTTCCTTCCCTTCCCTCTGCCTAACCGGATTGGCTTCTGTGTTACTAGGGAGGGTTCCCTGAGGGCGTTGACTAAGAGCGTTCGCTATTTGTCCTACCTGAATCTCTAGGTTCTTAATTGAAGCTGCTTGGTTTTGCAAGATTGTGGTAAACATTTCCTCGAGAGAGGGTTTCTTATCAGCTGCAGATGAATGCTGGGGTTGTGGTGGTGGTGATGGTTGATGGAAATGGAGTGAATGAGATTGATTCTGTGGATGATGTGGATATGGAGGTGGTGGGTGGTGAGAAAAGTGATGCTGTGGGGGTAACTGAACCTGTGGAGCTTGAAAACCTGGGGGTCCTACTGGTCTAGAATTTGAAGCTTGCCCTTGATTTTGGCTCCATGAAAAGTTTGGATGGTTCCTCCACCCGGGATTATAGGTGTTCGAATAAGGGTTGTTCTGTTGCTTAGGGGCAACGTACTGAACTGACTCGAGGTTAAGTGGACACCTATCCACAGTGTGGGTACCACTGCACAGATCACAAGAAAGAAATGGACTTTGGACAGAAAACACGGGATTAGGATTGTTAGAGGGATTAGGTTGGGTAGTGAGCGACTCCACCTTCTTTGTAAGATTAGTTATCTGAGAAGTCAAGGTGGACAGCGTGTCAAGCTCATATATCCCCGCCGATTTCTTTGGCATCTGCCTTTCCGAGGACCATTGATAATTATTAGCTGCCATCCTATCTAGTAGCTCATAGGCCTCTTCCTCCGTCTTACACATTAATGCTCCGCCCGAAGCAGCGTCCACTATCGTCCTATTCTGGCTTGTAAGCCCATTATAGAAGGTTTGGACTTGAAACCATAGAGGTAGGCCGTGGTGAGGACACTTCCTAAGAAGCTCCTTGTATCGCTCCCATGCCTCATAGAGAGATTCAGAGTCGTACTGGGCAAAGGAGGATATATCACTACGAAGTCGGGCCATCTTGGAGGGTGGAAAGAATTTGGCTAGAAACTGATGGGCTAACTCATCCCATGTGGCAATGGATCCTGGGGGCAGTGAGGTCAACCAGTGTCGTGCCCTGTCCCGGAGAGAAAATGGGAATAATCTAAGCCGTAATGCATCGTCCGATAATCCATTATGCTTGAAGGTATTGCATAGGTCCAAGAACTGCCCCAGATGGGCATGTGGGTCATCATGTGGAAGCCCACTGAACTGCAAAGAGGTTTGGATCATTTGAATGATGGACGGCTTAATTTCAAAATTGTTAGCAGGGACTGCTGGTGGCCTAATGCCAGTGTAGTATCCTTCGATTGTCGGCATCGCATAATCCCCAACTGTCCTGATTTCCCTATTATCTGCCATTGTGTGTTGCAGCGGAGCTATAGATTTCCTAGATTCCTTTCGTATTCTCCTAAGAGTTCGTTCGATTTCAGGATCTAGAGGAAGGCAACCAAAGCTCTGGCTTCTACGCATGCACACATCAACAAGTCCTAGAAGAAATTTTTAAGTTTTTTTTTTTTTTTTTTATTAATGATGAGAAAATTAACTAATCTAAATATTTACAACCTAGATATTTACAGGCTAGAATTACACCTAGGTATAATTTCACCGATATTAATTGAGGACTAATTAAAACTTCCTCGACAACGGCGCCAAAAACTTGATCGAACCCTAAGGGTATCTCCCGCAAGTGCACGGGTCGTCCAAGTAATGATGGGATTTGAGTCCCGGAATTATCGTCCCACAAGGAAGTTGTTAGCCTAAATTAACTACCGGTTACTTTTACCCTAAATATATCCTAGCAAATTATGAAATGATAGAGAGTGATCTACTAAAGCTAATTAAAAGCAATAATAAAAGAAATTAAACTAAACAAAATTTACTTACAGAGCTCTAAGCAATTAAAATTGAAAACCTGCAAAAGAAATTAAAACAGTTAAAACTAATTACGCAAAATAAAACGCACATAAGAAATAACTAAGCATGATTAATTAAACTAAAAGTAAACTAAAAAAATTGCATGAAATTAAACTAATCGCAAATTGAACTATCCTAAAATCTAATTAAAAATGCATGAACATATTTTTGGAAATTTTATCTAAAACTAAAGATGCATAAACTAAATTAAATTCCTAATGCTAGATTAAGATTACTTAAAAAACTAATTAAATCTAAATTATCTAATTAAACAAACTAACTAAATGCAATTGAGGTATTAAATAAACTAACTAATAGCCTAACTAAATAAACATGCATGAAAATGAGTTATTTCTACAACCTAGCAACCAAACAGCCCTTAATGATTTAAATGAACAGTAACTTTCCCACCAGTTACTGTTCATTTAGCATTTTTACTCCAAATTCCAGGTGAGGCTCGGGTGCTGTCCTTCTCTTCTACTGGTTGTACTACCCTTGGCCTGGTGCACTGCTACGCCAGTTGCTGCTGTGCAGGTTGTACGAGATTGCAGGATTACCGACGGTGAGTGCTGTCACCTACCCATCCACGGCCTCTGCACTGCTGCTGTCCGTCCGTTCCAGGTATGCAGCCACTACCTCTGCTATACCTTCATCCTATGCTTGCAACTGATGCGTGCTGATCAAGAACAGGATACATCGAACATGTCATCATCAGCTTCAATTCACAGCACAAGGACGATAACCAGAACAACCATGTCCAGCCCGAAAACAGGGACTTTCAGTGCTGCTGTCGCACCATTCCTGCTCCTCTCTCATCCGATAGCCATACACACCAAGCATCAACAAAGAACTGAAAACACTAGTAACCCGAGTCAACTATGAATAGAATGATGCATAGAAAGAAGAAAATAATACATGAACAGTAGCTGAAAATAGAAACAGGGCATAACAGAGATGAGGGAAACTCTGGTGACCTCGGGTTACTTCTTCATTGTCTTACCTCCCGAGTTCCACTCTGCTAATGATGTGGGCAAGTGCAGTGCATTATACCACATCAATGCAACGGAATCAACAAGCAGGAGACCTTATGAGAAGTTAAACCCGACTGCAACCTCTAACCGAGAGCTAATGGATTAACGACTAAAAAAAAACAATAGTAATGCAAGTGAAGAAGCAACCGAGACATGGAATAAGCTTTGAAAATGCAAAAGTACAACTTGTGGAAGGAAACCGAGAAGATGGAAAAGAAAATAAAATGAGAACATGTAGATTGAAAGGAATCAAGAGCATGAAAAGTAATTAGAAACCGAACCCTTAAATGGTGAAAAACTATTAAACATCAATAATGAAGAAACACAAAGCAAGGAAACAGTGAAGGAACCGAAAGCTTGAAGAAACCGAGAGTATAAATTGAAGTGCTTGAATAAAAAATGGTGCTAACAACTATTGACATAAACGAAATGAACAGTAAAATGTAGAAGAAGACTAACGGAAAAAGGAAAAAAATCTAAATCTATTCTAACCCTAATTTTACCCTACTCCTACTTTTACACTACTCCTAAAATTACTTCCCATTTCAATAGCCATCATATTCTATTTATACACAAAACTAGGGGTACAATGGTAAATTGGCATCCTAGATGAGTTGGCAATATTTGGCCACTTGTCTTCAATTAATTTGCTGCAGATGGATATTTCCACGTCACTTGTCAGTTTGTCCAGTTGGCTCTGAGCTATAGCCCGACGTGTGCCTTCCAGAATATTCGCTCGGTGTCTGTTGATCTTATCGTTTCATGGCAAATGAAATCTCGACACCTGGCATCACGCGTATCCAAACGACTGGTGACTCGGTCTGCAAAATTTGAAGTGGCCCAATCTCTTTTAGCCCGTTTTCAGCCCAATTTCATCTGAAATGTTTCAATTTCATCTGGATTTAATTTATCTGCACATTAAAGAATTTTAATTAAGTAAAGGGGATTATTAAGGAAATAATATGGGGATTAATTAAATAATTAGGAATTTAAGCACAAATAATTCTATAAAAAAAATAGAATTATCAACTTTCAACGATATAATTGTTTTGAAAACTGTTTTGAGGAAACAGAGCCGCCTACGTGTTTTTATTGACATGTGACGTGCTAGAGCTTAGCTCGCACGATGTTTTGATTTGTGTGATGCATACATTAGTGCTGGAGTGAGAGCTCACACTAGAGTTTTACATGCATTGGTGCTGGAGTCCAACTCGCACCAGATTCTTTTTATATGATTTTCGTGACACGGTGCTAGAGTCTAACTCGCACCAGATTTTCACATGGTTTGCATACAGAGTGCTAGAGCTTAGCTCGCACTAGTTTTACCTGATTTGATGAGAGTGCTGAGCATCGCTCGCACTGATTTTATGAGAACATGCGATAAGCCGTGCTTGGAGCAGCGGGTAGACTGTGTGTCACCGATTAAATAGGCTCGCACGTGCGTTTTGAGACATGGCATGAGTATAGAGACATGATATGGGTCCACGAAGTACGATGTACCGTGCAAGTAGCATGGAGTACGATGTACCGTGTGGTATCTCCGGATACGGCATCTTCGGATGCGACATCTTCGGATGCATGGGATCGGATAAGACCGACGAGATGGATTGACCCACGTCCCGGGTGGTTCTCGATCATGGTGAGAACCCGCACACTAGGATCCGTGTAGCAGAGGAACTCTCGAGGACACATGGCCATAGTCCTGGTTATTACCAATATACAGATGTTGCCTGGTCTCGCCTGTTGACGACTTTGATGAGATTAAAACTGGGTTTTTAAAATCAAACGTGCATGATGATTACTTCCATGCTTTTCAAACCCAAGTGTGGATGTAAATCGATTTTTTTATGGTTTTATGTGAGTCAGGATCACCCGAGGGATGGGTTGAGTCTTGGCCTTGTTGTGAAATTTTAAACGAGAAAGAAATGATTTGAAATAATTGCATGTTGAATTTTGCCATGCGAATGGATTTACATAACATCATAACTCATATCATCTGTTTTAAAATGTGTGGAGAAAGGGTGGTTTATGCATGGCACCACGTTCATGTAGGTAGTATAGTTACCTACTTGTTCGTAGGATTGCCTTACTGAGCTTGATATGCTCACCCCTTTCATTTTCTCACACAGATAATTTTCAGTTGAAGTTGAGGTGACTCAGTACTGCATTCCGGATACCCGCTGCTGCCCATCATTTAAGGTATACACACTTGTACATATTGTATCCAAATAAGCATAGCACAGTAACTTTAGGGGATGTATAAATATTGTAAACACTTATAAATGACTGAGAAAGAATTAAGTTATATGGTAAATGTATGGTAGGACTGGCATTGACGCACAGCCCAATTTGTTAGTGGAGTGTGGTCACGATCAGAGGACAGGTAAGCATGAAAGAAAATAACAAAACGCGAAAAATTTACTCTGATTTTTGGGTAGTTTTGGGTCGTGACATAAAGGTGGTATCAGAGCGCAATTGGTCTGATGTGTGTCAATGTCAGTAATTAGGAATTACATCCCCGTGTTACTGTGCTTGGTTAGATACAATAGTGTATATCGAGATGGGTTTTGACTAAGAAATGGTTGAGAATGCAGGAATGCCTAATATGAGTCGCATTAGATGAGATAGTGCACGAGGCAGAGGTTGTAGAGGTAGACCTGAGTTTGCTAGTCGTGCTAAGTTGACCTGTGAGAATCAGGATAAAATTGAAATGAAGGCTAATGTTGAGCTTGCCCCACTAAGTCCAACAAAGAGATCGGACAGTATTGAAACACGCTTCGCGAGGTTGAAGCGGAGTGTGGAGACTATTTTGAGGAGCTAATTGCTCAGATTATGAATGAGATTCGAGGGCGCATCGGAGCATTGGTGGAAACCCGCTCGACCCATCTTAAGTGTTAAACATCCAGAGCTAAGATGAGAAATGTTTATGGATGTATTTCGGTGACAGGATATCCTGGAGATTGTTTAAAAGAAATGATAGATAAAAGTCCTTACTCTGACCTAGAGGATTTGATTTATTGATGAGTATGCTTATGAGTATGAAACTCAATTATATTCTTGGGCAGATATTACCTCGACACTATGAACAAGTGACAGTCGAGATGTCTAAAAGTTCATGAAATGGCTCAACTTTTCAATTAGAGTCCGATTGGCCCGTGAGATATTACTTATACCGAGGCAGTGCACAGATTTACAGTTGGGTAAATAAGAACATGAATTACACGCCTCTGAGATTGGGAAAGGTAGTGAGGGCTGAAATAGAGACAGAAAAGAGAATCGAGAAATGATAAAGATGTTAAATGGGAAAATGGAAATTGGTAAAAGATTTAATTTGACGAGTCATGGAGTAAAATAATTGATAAGGCCCCAGTGCATCCAATTTTGGCACTCTTGAGGGCATTGTGATTGGAGGACCTCGACCTGCTACGAAGCAGTGTAGCAGTGTAAGCACTGTAAGCAGTGTGGGATGTGTGGTAGATACCACGGAAAGAGGGTCTATACCTACACTGTATTGATGAAAATGGCTGTTAAGTATGGTAAGATGGACCATTGATTTTGATTGCACAGAGTTGGGCGAGATCGCCCCACAGAAAGTAAAGAGACAGAGAAAAACTTCGTTGGTATAGCTGCAACGAAAAGGGAGGCCATAGCCGAAAAGAAAAAGGAAAGTAAGCTGTTGGACAAAGGCGAGAGGATGTTTTGGACCAGGACACTATTGATGTTTCATGGATGTGGTGTAAGATACCACACTTGTTATGAATAATGAAGTACATATGTTCATTGATCCTGGTGCCACACATTTATTCATACTGCATTCATTCGCATATAAGTGAGTAAAAGGCATGAATGCCTACATCATTGGGCACAATACTGATAAATGAGTACCCCAATAGAGGAGGATTAATTAACGGAATATGGATATAGAGATTTTAAGTTGAAAACAGGGGTGAAAACATCACTGAAAAGTATACTGTAAGTTTGACAAGTGATAAAAAGGGGTGCAACAGTTGAAATTAAAGGAGTAAAGGATTGTACTCACGGAATGAATAATGAAAGAGTTTTGTCATGAGGGATATACGAAAGGAGATAATCTTTAAGATAAGATAGATCCTAAATACAAGATGTATTGGAGTAAGAGACATATGCTAGGTAAGGAATACCATTAATATGCGAAGTAATTGGGATTAAGTGATAAGTAGGGAATATAAATTATAACCAAGGATAAAGATGGATATAACCATAACCAGTCTATGTGGTTAAGTCTGAAGGTTAATAAAGGTATTTCAAAATACCTCACCGCCTGAAGACTTGACAGCGTCTAAAAGTATATATATATAACCTATAACGTGAAATCGATCGTCGTAATAAATACCTTTAGCATTAGGATACCTTTACTAAGACGATAAGAATATTAAAATTCGACAAATCATAAAGGTTAACATAGTAAAATTTAATAAGAGCCGTTAAGATAAGAAAAGGAAATGACGCAGGTTAGTACCTGAAAACGTAAGCGATTTTGAAGGATCTTATACGCTTATGCGTAAATAAGTCAAGGATATGGACGATTGAAATAAGTAGTGGAGCTCAACTACAATAAGTTATTTAAACTTTACCTGGACCGAGTTGTCATCATCCTTATTGATGATATGTTGAGTATAGTTAAAGTCCAGGGAAAATTATAAGCAACAATTGGAAAAATTGCTTTTACAGATGGTTGTTGCGAGTTCTAACAAGGGTATATATTTTTGTTGACACGTTTAACTAAGAAAACGTGGTCTTTGAATGAGATGATAAAAAAGATGATAGATGTGACATGAATTTCGGTGTAGTGAAGTATGAACTGACCACCATGATTAATTTCACCATACCCAATAGCTCAAGAGGTTCTCAGTGAGTATGGATACCTCAAAATAATGAAGGAGCTGTGTATTGATGTATAATGGGAAGATAGTCAATTATGGAGTCAGACAACTCCTTGATCATGAAATAAACTATCTGACTCATTATTTTAAGTTGGCAACGGTAGTATTTGTACCAAGGATATGGTACTATTATGTACAGGGTGAGAAATTTTGGATATGCACTGATCATAAAGCCCCGAGTATCTATTTTTCACAGAAAGAGGCGAATATGAGAATACATAGTAGGTTAGAGCTTCTAAGAGATTTTGATTGTGAAAATTGTACCACCCAGGAAAAGCTAATGTAATGGCTGATGCCTCGACTAGAAAGAGCCTCAGGATGGTACCCCATATGATGGTCAGGGAGCGTGAGCTGCTAGAGCAGTTGTGGATCTCAGTAGTGATGTGATCCCTTCTGATGATGACAGTGATTATGTGACAGCTAGCCTGAGATTAGAACCAGATGAGAGTGCCCGAATTTGACAGGTTTAGCGTGATGATCGGCATGGTGTCGATAGTTTGGGTCAAATTCAAAAGGGTACAGTGATAGAGTTCACAGAGTGTGATGATGATTTACAGAGGTTTCGAGACAGTATGAGTACTCCCCAAGACCGCAGTTGATGAGATAGTAATATTGTCAAAAGCTTACTCTTCGGGATATACAGTGCATACAGAAAGTAACGAATATATATATGAAATTTCTGAAAAGAGTATTGGTGGTCAGATATGAAAAGAGATATGGTAGAGATTGTGGAAAAGAGCCTATTATGTCAGCAGAATAAGGTAGAGTATTAAAAGTCTGCAGGGTTATTGCAGCCTCTACCTATATCAACACGGCACGGGAAATGGGAGCAAGTCTCCATGAATGTCGTGATGGGTTACAGAGAACCCAGGTGAATTACAAGGCTATTTAGATGATAGTCGATAGAGTGACTAAGTCTACCCACCTTCTGGTTATGAAACCCCCAGATACTCTGAGTGCATAGGCGAAGTTATATGTAAGGAAGGTTGTGGAACATTAAGTAGCGTTCCAGTGAGCATGGTATCATATAGGGATTCTCGCTTCACTTCCCACCTTTGAGGATATTTTTAAGAAGCTATGGGAACCCGACTGAGTATTAGCACAGCTTTCCATCCTCAGACAGATGGTCAGTCAGAGAGGACTGTACAGGTTCTGGAGGATCCAATGAAAGCGTGTGCCCTTGATTTTTTTTATGCTCTTGGGATGATCAGTTATTACAAATCGAATTCGCCAATAGTGACAGTTGTCACTTAAGTATCGGGATAACAAGATATGAGGCAGTATATGGCTGTAGGGGTTGTTCCCCAAATTGGATAAGAAAAAGTGGGTGACAGATAGTAATTTCTTCTGAATTAGTATAATAAGTCTCTGAGGATGTTCAGTTGAGTGAGAGATTAAGAACACCTCAAAGCAGATAGAAAAGTATTGGAATTCACCGAGGGTGAATTAGTATGGTTGAAATGTTTCTTGTCCTAAGAGAATAAGGACATAGCGAACTTTGGAAGAAGGTAAATTGAGTTTCGCTGGATTGAATCTTTTGAGAGATTGGACAAGTGGAAGATAAGACCTGTAGGTGGCATTTCCACTTGAATAAGCAGGCACCCACAATGTGTCCCATCTTTTTATGCTTGGAAATACTATCTAGATCCAGCATAGGTGATAGGATATGAGATCCAACAGTTCAGCTTAATGCAAATATAAGTATATTGAAAGTTGATTCGGACATTAAACAGGAAAGAGAAAGTATTGAGGTTTAAGATAATCTCCTTAATTAAAGTCCTTTGGTAGTAATACACTCCGAAAAAGGTCACATGAGAATTTAAGAGTATGATACGATCGATGTATTCGGAGTTGTATATGGACTCATATGACTTGGTTCTAATTTGGAGGACCAAATTCCTTAAGTGGAGGAGATTTGTAAGACCCGAAATTAAATCGTAAATTTTTATGAGGGATGAAAATGGTCAAAAATTTAACTGAATGGGATTCGGATTGGAAACAAGGATTTAAAATGCGAAGTGAGTGAGTGTTCGTGGAAGGAAGTCGGGTTAAATTAATCCCGAACACGTGCAAGGGCAAAATGGTCAAAAGACCAAAAGTCGGTATAAATTCGAGAAGAAAATTTTAATTAAAAATAATGGATTGAGAAATCTTGGTCAATACAGGTGAAATAAATTTATTTTTGGTTAAATTGATCAAGCTATAAATTTATTGGAATAAATCGAGATTTTTACTTCGAAAAATAATCCCGAAAATAATCAAAAAATATACCGAAAAGTCATTCGGGACAATATCCCGAAAATACGAAGAAATTATACCCAAAAAAGGGTTAAAATATAATAAATAAATTAAATAAAAATTAAATTAATTAATTTGGAATAAAATAATAATTTTTAGGATATTTTAAGAGATATTTGGGTATTTTTAATGTATTTTAATGATTAAAATATTAATAAAATAAATAAATAATAAAAATAAAAATTATAAATAAATTTAAAAAAAAAACGAAACGCAGAATCGCGAAATCGCGATTCTGCCAAAACGGAAGCCGGAGACCCGACGGACGGCACTGGTGGCCTAGGCGAAGGAGACACTTGCATCAGCGAGCCACCACCGGCCCCATGGAGGCACAAACGGCGGCGATAGGCTGCGAAACGGAGAGAAATGAAATCGAGAGAAGAGAAGCCGATTCCTGACGACCGGCGACGATTCGGCACCGACCGACCACCGCCGAACGTCCCCGAGGCCAAGACGAGCAGATTGGTGGTGGTGGCAGTCGTCGAAACCGACGAACGACGCCGAAAACGGCAGAAATGGAAATGGGTTTGGACGGCCGAGGAAGAACAGCCGACCGGCCACTTTCCGGCGACCTCGTGTGAAACCGAGACCAGATCCGAGCTGCGGACGACCCAGCGAAGCTGCTGGCGGTGGAAGCCGGCGGAGAACCGGCCAGCAAGGCCCTGAACCGGAGTGAACCGACGGTCCGAATCGGGTCTGAACCGGACCGAACCGGTTCAGCCAATGAGGAAAGAAAAAAAGGAGAAAAAGGGAAAAAGAAAAAGAGGAAAAATTGAGGAAAAATCTCGGTGATTAATCGAGCTACGGATAAGTCAGTAGTGGTCGAAATTGACCCGATTTAAATTTCAGAGTATTCAATTTAATTAATTTTCGATCAAAAATTTACCCAAAAATTTATGAAATTGTGTAGCTCGACAATTGGCATCCAACGAGAGCTCGAGACAGCCTCGATTTACGTACTAGTATGGAATCTCGAGTAAGTAACCCTTATTTACGATAATTTACATCGTTATGCGTGATATGATTTTAAATTCGGCATAAATTGAATTAAATTTTGGAAATTTAGATAAATTGTCGTAAATAATAAATTTAGCTATTCGAGAGTTAGAATGAGGCCCAAGGAATTGTTAGTAGGCCCAATGAGCCCAATAGGCCTCGATACTGTAAAAATTAAGTGGAAAACGGGCTTAAGGCCGATTAAGGCCCATTAAGGTGTAATCGGGCCCAATAGGGATAAATGGGCCCAATAATTTAAATTAAGCCCAGAAAGTATTAAATACAATTAAGTTGTATAATATCTGACCTGAGGAATATTTATACGCAGTTCCAGACATTAGATTGGGAGCAGATCGGACTGCGCGACGTGACATCAGTGGAAAGGTCAGACTCGACAGGAAAATAAGGTAAGGAAATTCTGCGGACTGCTATAGGTAACTTTACAAAATTTTAAGTTCATTTGCAGTCCTTTAAAAATTATCTGAAGGGTCTAGAGGTCAAATAATAATTTTAGTGCCCCGAATGGGTAAATTACCAAAATACCCTTATTAAGGGTAAAATTTACAAATTTAGGAAAAATTGGGAGGAGCAATAACAAGAGGTGTCTGCTCGTTCTGGAGACATTTTAATGCATGCATGAGTAGGCTGGCTAACCTTGAAAGAAAATGCACAGCATTTCATACTTTCAACGATATAATTGTTTTGAAAACTGTTTTGAGGAAACAGAGCCGCCTACGTGTTTTTATTGACATGTGACGTGCTAGAGCTTAGCATGCATGATGTTTTGATTTGTGTGATGCATGCATTAGTGCTGGAGCGAGAGCTCGCACTAGAGTTTTACATGCATTGGTGCTGGAGTCCAACTCGCACCAGATTCTTTTTATATGATTTTCATGACACGGTGCTAGAGTCTAACTCGCACCAGATTTTCACATGGTTTGCATACAGAGTGCTAGAGCTTAGCTCGCACTAGTTTTACCTGATTTGATGAGAGTGTTGAGCATCGCTCGCACTGATTTTATGAGAACATGCGGTAAGCCGTGCTTGGAGCAGCGGGTAGACTGTGTGTCACCGATTAAATAGGCTCGCACGTGCGTTTTGAGACATGACATGAGTATAGAGACATGATATGGGTCCACGGAGTACGATGTACCGTGCAAGTGGCATGGAGTACGATGTACTGTGTGGTATCTTCGGATGTAGCATCTTCGGATGCATGGGATCGGATAAGACCGACGAGATGGATTGACCCACCTCTCGGGCAGTTCCCGATCATGGTGAGAACCCGCACACTAGGATCCGTGTAGCAGAGGAACTCTCGAGGACACATGGCCATAGTCCTGGTTATTACCAATATACAGATGTTGCCTGGTCTCGCCTGTTGACGACTTTGATGAGATTAAAACTGGGTTTTTAAAATCAAACGTGCATGATGATTGCTTCCATGCTTTTCAAACCCATGTGTGAATGTAAATCGATTTTTTTATGGTTTTATGTGAGTCAGGACCACCCGAGGGATGGGTTGAGTCCTGGCCTTGTTGTGAAATTTTAAACGAGAAAGAAATGATTTGAAATAATTGCATGTTGAATTTTTCCATGCGAATGGATTTACATAACATCATAACTCATATCATCTGTTTTAAAATGTGTGGAGAAAGGGTGGTTTATGCATGGCACCACGTTCATGTAGGTAGTATGGTTACCTACTTGTTCGTAGGATTGCCTTACTGAGCTTGATGTGCTCACCCTTTTCATTTTCTTACACAGATAATTTTCAGTTGAAGTTGAGGCGACTCAATACTGCATTCCGGATACCCGCTGCTGCCCATCATTTAAGGTATACACACTTGTACATATTGTATCTAAATAAGCATAGCACAGTAACATGTTTGTAAGTAACTTTAGGGGATGTATAAATATTGTAAACACTTATAAATGACTGAGAAAGAATTAAGTTATATGGTAAATGTATGGTGGGACTGGCATTGACGCACAGCCCAATTTGTTAGTGGAGTGTGGTCACGATCAGAGGACAGGTAAGCATGAAAGAAAATAACAAAATGCGAAAAATTTACTCTGATTTTTGGGTAGTTTTGGGTCGTGACATTTATGCAATATATATAAATATACAAAACATCAGTTATAAAACTGGTAATATGCTGGTTTAACAATCTCAGCATTTTATGCATAAATACTGTATTTCTCATATAATTTCACACAGATGACATTTTCTAATGCCATTTAATTAAATCAAAACAATATAGCATTCATCATGTTTAAAACATGGAAATCTGGGCCTCACCCATCCCTTGGGTTACCCTTTTTACAACTCACAAATTCACATGTTCATATCATAAAACCATGTGATAATTAAATCAAGAAATATTGATTTACATTGCATGAAAAGAAAACGAGATAGGCAACTACATGTTTCGAGTGTATGATCATAACTCATTTTTCGTGATCCAAGACTACACAGTACTCGGTGTGCGAGGTCTCACAATTGCTGTAACGGGAGGTGGGTCAAATCTCTATCGTCAGCTCTCAATCTGACGACCTGATCCCGGAGCACACCAGATCCAACTGGATCCCGCTCCCACTACTAACCAGTCCTATCTAAGTACATTCAAGTACTCACAATACAGCGTACTCCATGTGACATACACGATACATAGTACTCCATGAACCCTGTCCCAAGGTGGGATGCTCGCCATGAGTCTTAGTCCTCATACCTTACATATACCTCATAGTCGGGATACTCGCCCTGAGTCTTAGCCCTCATACCATGGGTTATTTCGATAGCCCTTGGCCTTATCTCAAAATATTACACGTGTGAGCATATAATATCGGTGCGACACACAGTCAGCACAGGCTCCCAACACGACTGTTTCATGCTCTTTTCAAATTTGGTACGTGCGAGTAAACTCCCAGCACGACCATATCATAATGATATAACTCTGGTGTGAGCAATGCTCCTAACACTATGTTATGTAAAAACACGAGTATGAGCAAAGCTCCCAATACTCTATAATGTGTAATATATCAAAATTGAGTACAAGCTAAGCTCTCAGTACTTTATCATGTAAAATTAAGTATGAGCATAGCTCCCAATACTTTATAATGCATCAATCACAAAACTGAGTACGAGCAATACTCTCAATACTCTAACATGCATAAATCGTATTAAAATCTAGTACGAGTATATTCTCCAGTACTATGTGATACATCTACCTACTAATATAACATATATATATATATATGCATAAATCACATTAAAATCTAGCACTTATGGTTTTCACATAAAACCTGATAGATGACTATTCAAATCGCAATTCACCCAATTAAATCAAATAAGCACTCAAATGTGCATGTTTTCGCATTTACATGAAAACATTAGCCATTCTATCATGCAAAATCATGAATCTCAGTCACAACAGGCTTCTAAGGTATTTTCACCCTATTTGTGCATAAAAACACTTATCCTCTTTGATTTTTATCACAACATCATGCCTATTCATGGGAATTCATATAGCATATAATATCAAAAATGCTATTTAAAATACGTGTAGCTACCTCTAGCTACTCACGAAATTTTCTTACCTCGGATCACGTCAAGTGACCTCTCTTCCTCGGTGCTGCTCACTCTCGCAGTCCGATCAGCTCCCAATGTGATTTTTCGAAGCTGTTATACGTATTTACGTTAGTATATCGTATTATACTCGTTTTACTTGCATAATCTCAACTCAATACATCAATTTCATGATTTTCTCCCATTATGGTATTATACCATATTTTCCATATAGCTATATTCATTCCTCCTTATTTCCAATTTATGCATTTCTTACAACTACTTTATAATCTTCCATACATGCATATTCCACCATTAAATCCATGCTAACACCATTTCCTCATCATTTTCTCACTTTCACACTAATAGCTAGGTCATGCTCATTTTTCATGATCCTTTCATTTTCAATAATTCGTACCTATACCAATAAATTCACCAATACACCTAGTTTAACATATATTAACTTGGTACATTAAATCTTACCTAGATGAGATTTCATCTTTTTCCACCAAAATTGGCAAAAATCTTTCTTCCTCTTCAACCCTTTGATCCCAATCTCTTGTTTCCAAGTATGTTGCTCTCCTCTTTACCAAGAACAACTTTGCTCAACTATATCTCACTCAAAACTGGTTGCAAACTGAAGTTTCCTAGTGTTGAAATGTTAGGTTTAGGTTTTGTTCTTGAATGGAATAGTAAATCTCATGAAAAATAGAACTGCAGAACCCAGTATTGATAGAATTGTCTCTATGAGATCGATCTGCTATTCATATGGGATCGATCTGTCTTGCGTTTTTCTCCTCGAAACCGAGCTTTCAGGCCTAATGAGATTGATCTTCACAACTTGGAACCTTAAGGAGATCGATCTGGTCTTGCAATGAGATCAATTTGTTGCAACCCGAGTGTAACGACCCTTGACCCTTGAAAATCGGGGGAAATTTTTTTTTTGAATTTAATTTACCCACTTATTCCCTAATTCACTTAGGTTGTATTCTTGTGCAGTGTCAAAACACTTTTCCTAATTCTTTATCCGTAATTCTATTTAATTTCCATACTTTAACTTATATGGCCGATAAAAATTTTGGAAGCATAACGACTTATATGTGAGCCTACCCACCTGCAATTCAGTTGTTTTCGACAATCCTAGATATCCATAACTACCAAGCATGCTTTCTAACAATCCTAGATATCCACAACTACCAAGCATACTTCTCAAATCTACCTTTACAACTCAATACATCTATTTCAATTTAACACTAGCTATCTCAAAATATAATCCCAAAATAATGTTGAACATCGTTTTCCTTACAAATTGCGTCCCAACAAAAATATTCTCAATATACGTGTCTGTGCGTACATATATGTCTGGTATAGGAATGTAAATGTATAACTTTCTGCGTGTACAAAAAAATAGCCTAGGGTAGCTCTCCCCACCAGCCTACGTCGTGTACGCGACAGGTAGCGCCTACGGATCACTGCAATTAATCTGAGAGGTAGAGGGGTGAGCTTTCGGGAAAAAGCCCAGTAAGAAGATGTATTTAAAACGATCATAGCAATTCAAATATGTAGAAACACAATAGTACGTATAATGTTACTTTCTGAAACTAATATAAGGGACATTCAAAATTAAGGAAAATCGAAAACATCATGATTCAAAACGTAATCCTTTAAGTACGTGAAACTTAACAGATATTACGTAAAACTGGTCATACATCCAAAATTCCAAACAGGAATACATATCAAATCACATACTACAAAATTTGTTTCTGAAATCAGAGTTTAATTTTCAAATTGAGACTACATCGGCCCACATAATTATCATGCGACAATAACAAATTCGTCATGCGGCAAATAACCAAGTCATCCTCCGTAGAGAGAATTCAGAACCCGAAGGTAATTTTAGACACCACAAAGTCAAAGTACAGGCACCACGAAGGCGAAATACAGGCGCCACGAAGGCGAAATACAGGCGCCACAAGGGCGAAATACAAGCGCCACGAAGACGAAATACAGGCGCCACGAAGGTGAAATACAGACACCACGAGAGCAAAATACAGGCGCCATGAAGGCGAAATACAGGCGCTACGAGGGCGAAATACAAGCGCCACGAAGGCGAAATACATGCACCACGAGGGCGAAATACATGCACCACGAAGGCGAAATACAGGCGCCACGAGGGCGAAATACAGGCGCCACGAAGGTGAAATACAGGCACCACACAGGCGAAAAACAGGCGCCACGAGGGCGAAATATAGGCGCCACACAGGCGAGTTCAAATGCCACACAGGCGAGTTCAGATGCCACACAAACGAAGTTGGCATGCGTAAGCATACAACATAAATGGCCCTTAGTCTCAAAACATAGTATAGTTTTCATATGCGAAAATATCGAAATAAAATTATCTTATTCGAAAGATCATTTCAGAAGACATGCTCTTATTCAGAAGTCAAATTCAGTTATATACAATTATTCAAAAACATAAATACAGAGAGCATAGTCTTGATCAGAAATATAATTTAGAAACATGCATGAAAATCATACTTCATGTCTTTGTAAGCTTTCTTTATCAAGGTTCGAAAAGTAACTATTACCGTTTTAAATTATATCCCCTTACCTCGATTTATCGAAATCTCCGTGCTCGAGTGGTGACGCCTCTTAGTACCTCCCTTAATTCCTTCTACGATCACCTACACCGAAATCGTACACTTAGTACCCTATTCGTGCAAATTGTCTGAATTGCGTTAAAATCGTAACCTATTCGTTACTACTGCGTGTGTACGTATTATTGTACGTACCTAAGTCAACACGCACGTTATATATTTTCTCTTACCACATATTATTTTGTACGTACAATTATTGACATACACCTTATTATATGCCTCTACATGTATGTACACATAAATATATATATATATATACACTCCCATATGTATATATATATATATATTTATTTATTTGTTTTCATTCTTTTCCTATCTCATATATACATTCTTTGCATATACATAAACTAGCACACATTCATCTTATATACACCCATATGCATATACACCTAAATATATATATATACACTCTTATACATATATATATTTTTATTGTTTTCCATTTTTCCTTATCACATATACATACATATTCTTGTATGTACATATACTTAACATATCCATTCATTATATACACCTATATGTATATACCCAAATATATATATATATATTCACTTAAATACACATTTATCTTATATACACCCACATGTATATACACCAATATATATATATGCCTACTCCTCATCATTCCCACTTTTATCTAATTCAAACTATACTAGCATGCTTATATATACCACACACATATATATATATATTCATGTATATTAATACACATATATACATATATGTATTTTACCCCTTTTTTTTCTTCCATTTTCATTTCACACACCTTAATACACACCAAGCCTATATCTCAAGCATGTATACATATATATACTTAACCTTATCATACTTATACACAACCACCTATCTATATATATGTACAATTTAAATATACATATATACACATATTTTTTTACCTTTTCTTTTCTTCCTCTCTTCTTTTTTTTTTTTCCTTTTCTTCCTTGGTTTCACGTTTCCAACCTTGTTTCAATTTTGTTTCAGCCCTCGGTTTACTTCAATACAAGCCCCGATCCTATTCAGTCTTCTTCTCCCCTCAAGCCTCTCGGTTTTCTTCCATTTCCAGCCCCTGTTTTGTTCTCTGTTTTCCAGGTGCTACTTCAATTGAAGCCTCGGTTCTAGCCTCTCCTCTCAGTTTCTCCTTCTTCAATCTCAGTTTCCAGCCCTGCCTCTCGATTTCTCCTTCTTCAATCTCGGTTTCTAGCTCCCATCTTTGGCCTCCTTCTCCCTCGGTCTCCCTCCAACAGCAACTTCCCTGCTCTGTTTCACGTTTCCAGGGACTGCTCCTGCTTCACTTTCCGGTCTCAATCAGCAGCAGTTCTCTCCCTCTTCCTCGCGGTCCTACTCCCAGTTTTCTTCTTCCTCAATCTCCGTTCCAATTCCCTGCTGCTATCTTCTTCTTCTTTCTTCCATTCTCTTCTTCCTCTTTTCTTTTCTCTCTCGGCCAGCAGCTCCCTCTCCTTCATTTCTCTTCTTTTTCCTCTTCTTTCCTTTTCTTCTTCCTCGGCACAACCAGCTCTCCCATTCTTTCTTCTTTTCTTTTCTTCTTTCCCTTCCTTTCTTCTCTCTTTTCCCTTCCAGCTGATTGGCCTTTCTCCCTCTTCCCTCTTTCCTTCTTCCATTTTCTTCTTCTTTCTCTTCTCTTTTCTCTTCTTCAGTTCTCGCCCAGCTCCTCTGTTTTGATTTGTTTCTTTCCTTTTCCAATTAGCAGTAGACGGAATTAGCTTTCAAAGCCAATTCCGTACAACATATTATATATATAATATTTATATATATATATATATTATATTAACATATATATATGTTATATTAGTAGGTAGATAGATATTTGTTTGTATTATTATTATTATTATTATTATTTATATTTATTATTGTTTTGTGTCCATTTATAAATTCTTGTCTCATGCTTTATTTATCATTTACTAATACTTATTTATTAAATAATATACATTACATAATATATATATATTTGTTATATATATATATATGTATATAAATATATATTATTACCTATCTATTTAAATGTCATGTATATTTATACATACATGTACGCCTATGTATATATTTCTTGTAAAATTATCCAATGACATAATATCCATACCTTCCATGAAACTCTTATTATTTCAAAAATGAAATATTATCGGGATTCCATCACTCCTCACGAATTCCCGATACACGTTTTTACATCAACAGTTTTTAAGTAATAATTTAAAATTTTCCAATCCCTTCGTACTTGTATTTGCTTTATCACTTCTTGTATCTTCAGGTTCCCGATCATTCACGGGCTTCTCGGTTCCTATAGTCCTCAAGCCCTACAACGAATATTCACACTTCCATTAAAATTTATTATTCTCATTGATATATATAGTCTAACTAAATGTAGAAAAATTTGTGGGGTTTACATTCTCCCCACCTTAAAAGAATTTGGTCCTCCAAATTCATTCGGGTCCTCTGCCTACGATCACCTAGATTGTATCATGCCCCTTTCGGGTTCTTGGTAACCCTACTTACACCCATTCTTAATACACTGTGACCCAAGAGACTCCGAGTCTCCTTAAAATTTAACACCAGTACACTCCAAAGTGGGTCACTGGGTCCGAAAAATCTCCCCTTCATGTAGTTCTTATAATTGCTCTTTCAGCGTTTCTAATCCAAGCAAGGTCACTCAGTACAGTGGTTGAGTAATTAATTCGATACCACCTGCTAAATTAATTCTAGAACTTCTCCTTTTAGTTTAGGGGTAACTTGATAAATCATTTGATCATGTGTCCCTTCAGTCCACACCTACAGCAGCTCCCTGTGGACCAGTGACACCCACCTCTATGGAAACTACCACACCTAGTGCACAATCTCTTGTACTGTTGGAAGCCTCTGGTAGTCTGTGGAGCAGGTATGGGAACTGTGGGCCTATCAACCCTAGTCCTAGACTCGTCTGTCCTCAGTCTCTTAGGCTAGCCCCTCCAAAAGTCTTGTCTCACAAACTCCGTTCGGTTACTCTTATCTTTGTTCTTTCTCTTAAACGCTAGGGGCTTCATCTTTCAGAAATCTCTCATCCCTCCGATATCCCTCTCCTCCCTCCAGGCCTGTACAGGAGGCTGAGGCACCATAGATACTGGAGGAACTTGCGAAGGAGGAGGTGGTGGTGCTTGTGCAGGAGTCGGCACCGGAGTAGGAATTGGTGCCGTGCCAACTGAATCGAAAATGTTTACCCCTAGATGTTGGGCAATCATGGCAGCTATCGATTCCAAGCCTCGCTCGAGGCGCTGCTCTAATTGCTGCTCGAATTGAGTCATATGAGTATTAAGACTCTCTGGCTCAGGTGGAGGTGGTGGAGGTGGCTGAGCCTGCCTCCGAAGACGTCCATGTCTTCCACTCATCATGTAAGTGATCTAAAACCTGCGCGTAATTCTAAAGATCAAGTCTTAATTCCATTAAGTATACATTACCTACTACCAGACAAGCATAGATATTGAGATGTAATTTAATCCTTATTTTCGACACTGACTGTACTAGACAACCTTCGCTCTGATACCACTTAAACTGTAACGACCCTTGACCCTTGAAAATTGGGGGAAAAATTTTTTTGAATTTAATTTACCCACTTATTCCCTTATTCACTTAGGTTGTATTCCTGTGCAGTGTCAAAACACTTTTCCTAATTCTTTATCCGTAATTATATTTAATTTCCATACTTTAACTTATATGGCCGATAAAAATTTCGGCAGCATAACGACTTATATGTGAGCCTACCCACCTGCAATTCAGTTGTTTTCGACAATCCTAGATATCCACAACTACCAAGCATGCTTTCCAACAATCCTAGATATCCACAACTACCAAGCATACTTCTCAAATCTACCTTTACAACTCAATACATCTATTTTGATTTAACACTAGCCATCTCAAAATATAATCCCAAAATAATGTTGTACATCGTTTTCCTTACAAATTACATCCCAATAAAAATATTCCCAATATACATGTCTGTGCGTACAGATATGTCTAGTACAGGAATGTAAATGTATACCTTTCTGCGTGTACAAAAAAATAGCCTGGGGTAGCTCTCCCCACCAGCCTACGTCGTGTACGCGGTAGGTAGCACCTACGGATCACTGCAATTAATCTGAGAGGTAAAGGGGTGAGCTTTCAGGAAAAAGCCCAGTAAGAAGATGTATTTAAAACGATCCTAGCAATTCAAATATGTAGAAAACAATAGTACGTATAATGTTACTTTCTGAAACTAATATAAGGGGCATTCAAAATTAAGGAAAATTGAAAATATCATGATTCAAAACGTAATCCTTTAAGTACGTGAAACTTAACAGATATTACGAAAAACTGGTCGTACATTCAGAATTCCAAAAAGGAATACATATCAAATCACATACTACAAAATCCGTTTCTGAAATCAGAGTTTAATTTTCAAATTGAGACAACATCGACCCACATAATTATCACACGGTAATAACAAATTCGTCACCCGACAAATAACCAAGTCATCCTCCGTAAAGGGAATTTAGAACCCGAAGGTAATTTTAGACGCCACAAAGGCGAAGTACAGGCGCCACGAAGGTGAAATACAGGCGCCACGAAGGCGAAATACAAGTGCCACGAAGGCGAAATACAAGCGCCACGAAGGCGAAATACAAGCGCCACGAGGGTGAAATACAGGCGCCATGAAGACGAAATACAGGCGCCACACAGGCGAAAACAGGCGCCACGAATGCAAAATACAGACGCCACGAGGGCGAAATACAGGCGTCGCGAAGGCGAAATACAGGCGTCACGAAGGCGGAATACAGACTCCACACAGGCGAGTTCAGACGCCACATAGGCGAAGTTGACATGCGTAAGCCTACAACATAAATGGCCCTTAGTCTCAAAACATAGTATAGTTTTCATATGCGAAAACATCAAAATAAAATCATCTTATTCGAAAGATCATTTTAGAAGACATGCTCTTATTTAGAAGTCAAATTCAGTTATATACAATTATTCAAAAACATAAATATAGAGAGCATAGTCTTGATCGAAAATATAATTTAGAAACATGCATGAAAATCATACTTCATGTCTTTGTAAGCTTTCTTTATCAAGGTTCGGAAAGTAACTATTACCGTTTTAAATTATATCCCCTTACCTCGATCTATCGAAATCTCCGTGCTCGAGTGGTGACGCCTCTTAGTAACTCCTTTAATTCCTTCTACGATCACCTACACCGAAATCGTACACTTAGTACCCTATTCGTGCGAATTGTCCGAATTGCGTTAAAATCGTAACCTATTCGTTACTACTACATGTGTACGTATTATTGTACGACCTAAGTCAACACGCACGTTATATATTTTCTCTTACCACATTATTTTGTACGTACAATTATTGACATACACCTTATTATATTCCTCTACATGTATGTACACATAAATATATATATATACACTCCCACATGTATATATATATATATATATTTTATTTGTTTTCATTCTTTTCCTATCTCATATATACATTCTTTGCATGTACATAAACTAGCACGCATTCATCTTATATACACCCATATGCATATACACCTATATATATATATATATATACACTCTTATACATATATATATTTTTATTGTTTTCCATTTTTCCTTATCACATATACATACATATTCTTGTATGTACATATACTTAACATATCCATTCATTATATACACCTATATGTATATACCCAAATATATATATATATATTCACTTAAATACACATTTATCTTATATACACCCACATGTATATACACCAATATATATATATATATATATTTGTCTACTCCTCATCATTCCCACTTTTATCTAATTCAAACTATACTAGCAAGCTTATATATACCACACATATATATTCATGTATATTAATACACATATATACATATATGTATTTTACCCCTTTTTTTCTTCCATTTTCTTTTCACACACCTTAATGCACACCAAGCCTATATCTCAAGCATGTATACATATATATACTTAACCTTATCATACTTATACACAACCACCTATCTATATACATGTACAATTTAAATATACATATATACACATATATTTTTACCTTTTCTTTTCTTCCTCTCTTCTTTTTTTTTCCTTTTCTTCCTTGGTTTCATGTTTCCAGCCCTATTTCGGTTTTGTTTCAGCCCTCGGTTTGCTTCAATACAAGCCCCGATCCTGTTCAGTCTTCTTCTCCCCTCAAGCCTCTCAGTTTTCTTCCATTTCCAGCCCCTGTTTTGTTCTCTGTTTTCCAGGTGCTGCTTCAATTGAAGCCTCGGTTCTAGCCTCTCCTCTCGATTTCTCCTTCTTCAATCTCGGTTTCCAGCCCTGCCTCTCGGTTTCTCCTTCTTCAATCGATTTCCAGCTCCCATCTTTGGCCTCCTTCTCCCTCGGTCTCCCTCCAACAGCAACTTCCCTGCTCTGTTTCACGTTTCCAGGGACTGCTCCTGCTTCACTTTTCGGTCTCGGTCAGCAGCAGTTCTCTCCCTCTTCCTCGTGATCCTGCTCCCAGTTTTCTTCTTCCTCAATCATGGTTCCAATTCCCTGCTGCTATCTTCTTCTTCTTTCTTCCCTTCTCTTCTTTCTTCCCTTCTCTTCTTCCTCTTTTCTTTTCTCTCTCGGTCAGCAGCTCCCTCTCTTTCCTTTCTCTTATTTTTCCTCTTCTTTCCTTTTCTTCTTCCTCAACAGAACCAGCTCTCCCCTTCTTTCTTCTCTTCTTTTCTTTTTTCCCTTCCTTTCTTCTCTCTTTTCCCTTCCAGCCGATTGGCCTTTCTCCCTCTTCCCCCTTTCCTTCTTCCCTTTTCTTCTTCTTCCTCTTCTCTTTTCTCTTCTTCGGTTCCCGCCCAGCTCCTCTATTTTGATTTGTTTCTTTCCTTTTTCAATTAGCAAGGAAAGCCAATTCTGTACAACATATTATATATATAATATTAATATATATATTATATTAACATATCTAAATGTTATATTAGTAGGTAGATAGATATTTGTTTGTATTATTATTATTATAATTATTATTATTTATTGTTTTGTGTCCATTTATAAATTCTTGTCTCATGCTTTATTTATCATTTACTAATACTTATATATTAAATAATATACATTACATAATATATATATATATATATATTTGTTATATATATGTATATAAATATATATTATTACCTATCTATTTAAATGTCATGTATATTTATACATACATGTACGCCTATGTATATATATCTATATATACACATTTTCTTGGAAAATTATCCAATAACATAATATCCATGCCTTCCATGAAACTCTTATTATTTCGAAAATGAAATATTATCGGGATTCCATCACTCCTCACGAATTCCCGATACACGTTTTTACATCAACAGTTTTTAAGTAATAATTTAAAATTTTCCAACCCCTCCGTACTTGCATTTGCTGTATCACTTCTTATATCTTCAGGTTCCCGATCATTCACGGGCTTCTCGGTTCCTATAGTCCTCAAGCCCTACAACGAATATTCACACTTCCATTAAAATTTATTATTCTCATTGATATATATAGTCTAACTAAATGTAGAAAAATTTGTGGGGTTTACACCGAGACTTAAGGAAATCAATCCGTAGTGCCAAGGAGATCGATCTGCTCCCTTCTTGCAGCAGTTCTGCTGCACTTTTCATCCTAAAATCACTGTTACATTAGTATTTGATTTACTTAACCATTCATTTTTCATTTCATCCGTATTTACAACTTCAAAACATTCATTCCTCATAATTTATATCATTTGAGACTTGTCTATACATTCCAAAATTCATAAAGGTTACATGTTAAGTTACGGGTCTTACAATCCTCCCCACTTTAAGAAATTTAGTCCTCTAAATTAGAACCAAGTTACTCTACAAATAAATGGGGGTATCTCTCTCGCATTAGACTCTCTAGCTCTCAAGTTGCTTCCTCTGAAGTGTGACGCTGTCAGAGAATCTTCACTAACCCGATAGTGTTATTCCTCAAGACTTCCTCCTTTCTATCCAGTATCTGTATCGGTTTCTCTACATATGTCAAATCATCTTTGAGCTCCAACGGCTCATATCGAATCACATGATATGGATCTGGATGATACTTCCTCAACATCGAAATGTGGAAGATATTGTGCACTCCCGATAAATCTGGTGGCAAAGCTAATCTATATGCCTTATCTCCCACTCTATCCAGTATCTCAAAGGGTCTAATATATTGAGGACTCAACTAACCTCTCTTCCCAAATCTCGCTATACCATTGGAAGGAGAAACCTTCAGATATACTGAATCACCAACTGCGAACTCAAGTGGTCTCCGTCTCTTGTCAGCATAGCTTTTCTATCTAATCTGAGCTGTCCTCAATCTCTCAACTATGAACTGGACATCTTCAGAGGCTTGTGTAACTAAATTAGGAGCAAAAATCTTTCTGTCACCCACTTCTTCCCAACCGATAGGGGCACGACATCTACGGCCATACAAAGCCTCATATGGTACCATCCCGATACTCGCATGATAACTGTTGTTGTAGGCGAATTCGGCTAGTGGCAAATGATCATCCCAGGAGCCTCTAAAATCCAGCGCACACACACTCTCAACATATCCTCCAGAGTCTGTATAGTCCTCTCTGACTGACCATCTGTCTGAGTATGATAAGCGGTGCTCAAACTCAATTGGGTTCCTATGGTTTCCTGAAAATGTTCTCAAAAGTGGGAAGTGAAGCGGGAATCCCTATCCGAAATAATACTCACTGGAATACCATGTAACCTCACTGCCTCTCATACATACAACTCTGCCAATAAACTCAGAGTATCGATAGCTCTCATAGCTAGAAAGTGGGCTGACTTTGTCAGTCTATCAACTATCACCCATATCGCATCGTGATTCCTCCGAGCCCTCGATAAACCCATCACGAAATCCATAGTAATATGCTCTTACTTCCATGTTGGTATAGGTAGAGGCTGCAATAACCCTGCAAGTTTCTGATGCTCTACCTTCACTTGCTAACATACATGACATCTCGCCACGAATTTTGCTACATCTCTCTTCATACATCACCACCAGTACACCTTTTGGAGATTTTGGTTCATCTTGTTACTCCCCGGATGTAGCGTGTACCTTGACGAATGAGTTTCTGTTAATATCAGTCTTCTAAGCTCTGGGTCCTCGGGAACACACAAACTGCCTCTAAACCTCAGAAGTCCATCTAAACTCATCTCAAAATCAGTCATTGTGCCCTTATGTATATGACTAGTCACATCAATGCAATACGGATCAGTCTGCTGAGCCTGTCTGATCTTATCCAATAGATCAAGCTCCAAGCATAGACTAGCAATTATACAGTCCGTATTCATGTCAGAAGGAACAACTCCCAAACTGAGGCTAGCAAACTGCTCTAGCAACTTATGTTCCCTGACCATCATATACAATACCATCCCTATGTTCTTTCTGCTCAAAGCATCCGCTACAACATTAGCCTTACCTGGATGATAAAGTATCTCACAATCATAGACCTTTAGAAGCTCTAGCCATCTTTTGTATCTCATTTTCAATTCCTTCTGTGAGAACAGATACTTGAGGCTCTTGTGGTCAGTAAAGATCTAGAATTTCTCTCCATACAAGTAGTAACGCCATATCTTCAATGTAAACACTACTGCTGCTAACTCCAAATCATGGGTCGGATAGTTCTTCTCATGGCCGTTCAGCTGTTTGGATCCATAAGCAACTACCCGCCTATCCTGCATCAATACACATACCAGTCCCTGATGCGAAGCATCGGTATACATTGAAAATCCTCCTGAACTGTTAAGGATAGTGAGAATTGGAGCACTAGTGAATCGACTCTTCAACTCCTGAAAACTCTTCTCACAATCCTCATTCCACATAAATGCTACACCCTTCCGAGTGAGACATGTCAATGGAGCAGCTAACTTCGAGAATCCTTCTATGAATCTCTGATAATATCCTACTAAACCCAAGAAACTCCTAATCTCGGTGACTGTCCTCGACTGTTCCCACTGAACTATAGCCTCAATCTTGGATGGATCCACTGATACATCATCCTTTGACATAACATATTCTAAAAACGAGATCTGTGACAACCAAAAATCACACTTATTGAGTTTAGCATATAGCTTCTGCTCTCGTAGGGTATGCAATACAATCTTGAGGTGCTTCTCATGCTCTTCCTCAGATTTAGAATATACCAAGATATCATCTATGAAGACGATAACGAATTGATCCAAATATGGCTTGAACACATCGTTCATCAAAGCTATGAAAGCTGCGGAAGCACTCGTCAATCTGAATGGCATAACTAAAAACTCGTAATGGCTATATCGGGTCCTAAATGTTATCTTGGGCACATCTCCACTCCTAACTCTCAGCTGATGATACCTAGACCTCAAATCAAATCTAAGAAAAGACTTGCGCTCCCTGGAGCTGATCCAACAGATCATCAATACGGGGAAGGAGATATTTATTCTTGATGGTTGCCTTATTCAACAATCTGTAATCTATACATAATCAGAGGCTTCTATCATTCTTCTTTATAAACAAAACAGGTGCTCCCCAAGGTGAAACACTCGGTCTAATGAAACCCCTATCCAACAACTCTTGTAATTGTCTCTTAAGCTCCTCCAACTCAACTAAGGCCATGCGATACGGTGGCTTCGATACAGGTTCAATACCAGGCACCAAGTCTATACAGAACTCCATCTCTCTGTCTAGTGGCAACCCTGACAATTCATCCGAAAAGACATCTGGAAATTCGCTAACCACAAGAATATCTGCCAACTCCGAATGTACCTTATCTGTATCAACCACGTACGTAATCAAACCTTCAATATATTCATTCCTCAGTTAGCATAGTACATTATCAATTTCAACCATAACTACTGTCTTTATTTCTTTTCATCAAGTTTTACAACATATTTTTCAGGGATAGGAAACATAACTGTCTTAGCGTAACAATCTAAAATAGCATGGTTTGATGATAACTAATACATCCCTAAGATTACATCAAAAGCACTCATGCTTAACACATATTCCACTAGTTGACTATTATCTATAGGTGTACTAATCAACATCATCCTACTCAAAGGTGTACGCTCTACATGCTTTGCTATCTTACATGCAAATGAAGGCGATACCAATGAATGTGTGGCACCAGGATCAATCAATACATGTGCTTTTAAATCATATATCAAGATGTTACCACTAATCACATCCGACGAAGCATCAGCTATCCCCTGGTCCAAGGCATGTACTCGCCCTCATCCAATGACTTGCTTCCCTTTCTCCTCTACTGTTGCTCTCCTCATCGGAGTCGACATATCAGCTGAAGCTCTCTCAGGCTCCTTACCCTTCTGTGGTGCAATATCAATGACCTCTTGGCAAACTCTAGCCATGTGTCCTGGCTTCCCACATTTGAAGCACAAACCACTAGAAACAGGATAAGGTATACCTCTATGGAATCTACCACATCTACTGCACTGGTCAGTGGTAGGCCTCTGTCCCCCAATCACTACTCCTCTAGCTAGAGCTATAGCCGGGTATACAAGAGATCTAACAATTTTCTCTTGTACTTCCTCGGTCCTTAGTCTCTTACCGAAGAGTCTCATCCCTCCCCGATATCTGAAACCTCGAGTACTATCACTCACTGGCCTCTTTTTATCTCTGTCTCTACCTTTCTCGACTGTTTTGAACTCTGAGACATTCCTCTCATAATCTTGTTCACAGAGTTGCACCCTATGCACTGCCTCATCGTAGGTAGAAATATCAAATGGAACTAGTTTAAACCGCAATACTAGTCTCAGTCCATCGATAAACTTGCGGACCTTCCTAGTCTCGCTACTTATAGTGTCAAAGTCGTACCTTTTCGGGGATAAAAATCTAGTCTTGTACTCATCTACGAAATGACTCCCATAGTTTAACCCCAAAAATTTAGTTTACAACCTCTACTAAGCCGTATTTGGAACAAACTGCCTCCTCAAGGCATCCAGAAATATCTCCCAACTGATCTCTATATGTCGAGCTCTCACTATGGGTTGGGTGTACTTCCACCAATGCTCTACAGTCCCCTTCAGTAGGAATGTTGCAAATGCGACCATCTCTGATGTCGTACACTCAAAGAATCCGTACAACTTCTCCATCTCTCCTATCCACTCCTCCCCTAACACTGGGTCCTTAATCCCATGAAAAGTTAGAGGTCCAAGTTTCTGGAATTGTCGAAGTCTGTCCAAATCACAACCATACCCTAAAACATTATCGCCCTGTCATGGAGTAACATGAGACGACGTATCCTGAATTGACAGGGGTGTAGGTGTATCAGGTGCAGCTACCTCTCTAGGCACAGTCTCTGCATCCTATCCCTGTCCTCCTGGCATCATCTGTGCAAGTATCTCCACTATGGTCTCCAGGCGACGCTTTAATCTCTCAAAACGTGCCTCGGTACTCTCAAGTACCTCAGTAAGATCAATAGTCTGATCTCGAGCCTTTGGCCTACCTCTACGACCTCGAGCTCTATCTCTAGCCCCTCTACCATGATGAGTATTAACCATAGTAGCTAAATCCTTGCATTTATAACCAATAATTAGTCTGATTTCCATCTCGTATACACAATTGTAACTGAATAAAGCACATTACTATGGGGATGTATACTTTTCTAATTACTAATATCGATTCATATCAGACCAACACTGCTCTGATACCATTTCTGTCACGCCCTTCTCTCACACGCAACCTACCAAAATCACCACAAAATTTTCGCACTTCACTTACCTCTTCTTTTGTCATCACTCCATACAATTTAGTTGGGTTGTGATTCGATATTAGTCACCCATTCACATTCATTCACAATACTCATAGAATTTAATATTCTTTTCTATAATGTAAACTCTTATACATTAACACAACTATTTATACATATACATCCCCGACTATACAATCGTTTACATAGCTGTGCTTATACATTGTTCAGTACAAAATGTTCGAGTGTATATACCTCTCACAAAATGGGTAAGCAGTGGATCAAAGTCAACAAATCTCCAGCCGTGTCCACCTACTGTGGATGCTCTGAAAAAGGGGGAAATAATAAGGGGGTGAGCTTACAGCTCAGTAAGGAAATCATGCAAGCAAGTAGATCAAAGTACCATGCTTATGCCCCGAAATCATTCCTTACCCTATCTGTATCTAACGTATGCATCTCTCTCAAAGTTTTTATGCAATATATATATATATATATACAAAACATCAGTTATAAAACTGGTAATATGCTGGTTTAACAATCTCAGCATTTTATGCATAAATACTGTATTTCTCATGTAGTTTCACACAAATCACATTTTCTCATGCTATTCAATTAAATAAAAATAATATGGCATTCATCATGTTTAAAACATGAAAATTTGGGTCTCATCCATCCCTCGGGTTACCCTTTTTACAACTTACAAATTCACATGTTCATATCATAAAACCATGTGATAACTAAATCAAGAAATACTGATTCACATAGCATGAAAAGAAAACGAGATAGGCGACTACATGTTCCGAGTGTATGATCATAACTCATTTTTCGTGATCTCAGGCTACACAGTACTCGGTGTGCGAGGTCTCACAATTGCTGTAACGGGAGGTGGGTCAAATCTCTACTGTCAGCTCTCAATCTGAGGACCTGATCCCGGAGCACACCAGATCTCACTGGATCTCGCTCCCACTACTAACCAGTCCTATCCAAGTGCATTCAAGTACTCACAATACAGCGTACTCCATGTGACATACACGGTACACAGTACTCCATGATCCCTGTCTCAAGGTGGGATGCTCGCCATGCGTCTTAGTCCTCATACCTTACACATACCTCATAGCCGGGATACTCACCCTGAGTCTTAGTCCTCATACCATGGGTTATTTCGATAGCCCTCAGCCTTATCTCAAAACGTTGCACGTGTGAGCATATAATATCAGTGCGACACACAGTCAGCACAGGCTCCCAACACAGCTGTTTCATGCTCTTTTCAAATTCGGTACGTACGAGTAAACTCCCAGCACAACCATATCACAGTGATATAACTCTGGTGTGAGCAATGCTCCTAACACTATGTTATGTAAAAACACGAGTATGAGCAAAGCTCCCAATACTCTATAATGTGTAATATATCAAAATTGAGTACGAGCTAAGCTCCCAATACTCTATCATGTAAAATTGAGTATGAGCATAGCTCCCAATACTTTATAATGCATCAATCACAAAACTGAGTACGAGCAATGCTCTCAATACTCTAACATGTATAGATCACATTAAAATCTAGTACGAGTATATTCTCCAGTACTATGTGATGCAAACCTCAAAATATAGTGCGAGTAATCTCTAGCACTTATGGTTTTCACATAAATCCTAATAGATGACTATTCAAATCGCAAATCACCCAATTAAATTAAATAAGCACTCAAATGTGCATGTTTTCGCATATACATGAAAACATAGCCATTTTATCATGCAAAATCATAAATCTCAGTCACAACAGGCTTCTAAGGTATTTTCACCCTATTTGTGGATAAAACACACTTATCCTCTTTGATTTTTATCACAACATCATGCATATTCATGGGAATTCATATAGCATATAATATCAAAAATGCTATTCAAAATACGTGTAGCTACCTCTAGCTACTCACGAAATTTTCTTACCTCGGATCACGTCAAGTGACCTCTCTTCCTCGATGCTGCTCACTCTTGCAGTCCGATCAGCTCCTAATGTGATTTTTCAAAGCTGTTATACGTATTTACGTTACTATATCATATTATACTCGTTTTACTTGCATAATCTCAACTCAATACATCAATTTCATGATTTTCTCCCATTATGGTATTATACCATATTTTCCATATAGCTATATTCATTCCTCTTTATTTCCAATTTATACATTTCATACAACTACTTTATAATCTTCCATACATGCATATTCCACCATTAAATCCATGCTAACTCCATTTCTTCATCATTTTCTCTCTTTCACACCAATAGCTAGGTCATGCTCATTTTTCATGATCCTTTCATTTTCAACAATTCATACCTATACCAATAAGTTCACCAATACACCTAGTTTAACATATATCAACTTGGTACATTAAATCTTACCCAGTGGAGATTTCCTCTTGTTCCACCAAAATTTGCAAAAATCCTTCTTGCTCTTCAACCCTTTGATCCCAATATCTTGTTTCCAAGTATGTTGTTCTCCTCTTTACCAAGAACAACTTTGCTCAACTATATCTCACTCAAAACTGGTTGCAAATTAAAGTTTCCTAGTGTTGAAATGTTAGGTTTAGCTTTTGTTCTTGAATGAAATAGTAAATCTTGTGAAAAACTGAAGCGTAGAACCCAGTATTTATAGAATTGTCTCTATGAGATTAATCTGCTATTTATATAGGATCATATGTCCTGTATTTTTCTCCTCAAAACCAACCTTTCAAGCCTAATGAGATCGATCTTCATGTAACGACCCTTGACCCTGAAATTCGAGAAATTTTTTTTTTGTTGAATTTAATTTAACCACTTATTCCTTTATTCACTTAGGTTGTATTCCTGTACAGTGTCAAAACATTTTTCCTAATTCTTTTCTCGTAATTAGTAATTAATTTCCACGTTTTTAGATTATATGGCCGAGAGAAATTTCGGCAGCACAACGGCTTATATATATGAGCCTATCCACCTGCAAATCAGTTATTTTTGGCAATCCTAGATATCCACAACTACCAAGCATACCTTTCAATTCATCCTTACCACTCCAGACATCTATTTCAATTTAATACCAGCTATCTCAAATATTATCCCAATATAATAATGTTTACATCATTCCTTACAAAATTACATCCCAACTGATAATTTCAACACATGTCTGTGCATACAATTATGTCTGGTACAGGAATGTAAATGTATACCTTTTGCGTGTACAAAATGTAGCCTAGGGTAGCTCTTCCCACCAGCCTACGTCGTGTACGCGGCAGGTAGCGCCTATAGATTCACTGCAAAAGATCTGAAGGTAGAGGGGTGAGCTTTTGGGGAAAAGCCCAGTAAGAAGATGTATTTAAAACGATCCTAACAATTCAAATATGTAGAAAACACAATAGTACATATAATGATACTTTCTGAAAGCCAATATAAATGACATTCAAAGATTAAGGAAAATCAGAAACATCGAGATTCAAAACGTAATTCTTTAAGTACGAAAACTTAATAGATATTACGTAAACTGGTCGTATAATCAGAATTCCAAAAACAGGAATATATGTCAAATCACATAATACAGAATCACATTATGAAAATAGTGTTTAATTTTCAAATCGAGACTACATCGGCCCATCTAATCATCATGCGGCAAATAACCCAGTCATCCTCCATAGAGGGAATTCAGAACCTATGGCCACGGCAAGTCAGAACCCGAAGGTGAAATTCAGAACCTATGGCCACGGCGAGACAGAACCCGAAGGTGAAATTCAGAACCTATGGCCACGGCGAGACAGAACCCGAAGGTGAAATTCAGAACCTATGGCCACGGCGAGACAGAACCCGAAGGTGAAATTCAGAACCTATGGCCACGGCGAGGCTGTAAACGAGATTAAAATCGTACAGCGTTTCAGAACCACGAGGGCAAAGTTTGGACGCCACACAGGCGAAGTTCAGACGCCACACAGGCGAAGTTCAAACGCCACACAGGCGAGTTCAAACGCCACACAGGCGAGTTCAGATGCCACACAGGCGAAGTTGACGTGCGTAAGCACACAACATAAATGGCCCTTAGTCTCAAAACATATGATAGTTTTCATATTCGAAAACATCGAAATAAAGTCATCTTATGTGAAAGATTATTTCAGAAGACATGTTTTTATTTCAAAAGCACAACTACAGAAAGCATAGTCTTGATCAGAAATATAATTTAGAAACATGCATGAAAAATCATACTTTATGTCTTTGTAAGTATTCTTTAATCACAACTCAGAAAGTAACTATTATCGTTTTAAATTATATCCCCTTACCTCGATCTATCGAAATCTCCGTGCTCGAGTGGTGACGCCTCTTAGTACTTCCCTTAATTCCTTCTACGATCACCTACACCGAAATCGTACACTTAGCACCCTATTCGTGCGAATTACCCGAATTACGTTAAAATCGTAACCTATTCGTTACTACTGCGTGTGTACTTATTATTGTACGTACCTAAGTCAGCACGCACGTTTATATATTTTCCCTTACCACATATTATTTTGTATGTACAATTATTGACATACACCTTATTATATACCTCTACATGTATGTATACATAAATACATATATATACACTCCCATATGTATATATATATATATTGGTTTTCACTCTTTTCCTATCTCATATATACATTCTTTGTATATATATATATACTAGCACAAATTCACCCTATATACACTCATATGTATATGCACCTAATATATATATATACACTCATATATATATATATATATATATATATATATATAAAATTGTTTTCTATTTTTTTCTTATCACATATATATATATATATCCTTGTTTGTACATATACTAAAACACACACATTTATTTTATACACTCATTTGTATATACACCCAAGTATATACACATTTTTCATATACTCCTATATGTATATACACCTAAGTATATACTCATATTATTTTATCCTTGGCTTTCCTTATTCATTTGTCAAATATATGTACATATACTAACATACCCTTTCATTATACACACTTATATGTATATACCCAAATATATATATATATATATTATCACTTGTCTCCATTATTCAATATCACAAATATATATTTCTTTGCCTACTTCTCATCATTCCATTTTTGTCTAATTTAATCTATAACTAACATGCTTGTTTCTACCACCCATTTATCTACATTTAAAATGAATATACATACATGTATATACATATATATACTTTACCTCTTCATGCTTATACACAATCACTTATGTATATATATATATATATATGTACAATTAAATATACATATATACATTTTTCTATTCCTCATTTCACACACAACTTAATTCACACTAACAAGCCTATACCTCAAACATACAAATACATACATGTATATGGAATATACCTATTTATAAATTTACCTTGTCTCTTTTCCAAATTTTTAGCCTTTCCCCTTTTTTTTCTTCCTCTCGGTTTGTTCTTCAGTATCCCTTATTTTCTTTTCCTTTGTGGCCCTCGGTTTCCAGCCTTGTTTCTCTGCTTCAAAATGCCCTCCAACAGTCACCAAAATCAGCCTTGAACTGCCTTTCCTAGAGTCCCCTGCACAAGCTGTTTCCAGCCTCCAAAACAGCCACGGTGTAACCAGCTACCACCCCTGTTTGTAGCATCCCCAACCTTCCCGGTTCCAGCCTTCACTGCCCCCTCACCGAGCCCTTCTCCTCTCCTTCACCGGCCCCCTGTTTTCCCCCCTTCAGCTCACGGTTCTGCTTCCTTCAGTCTCGGTCTGTCCTATTTTTTTTCCCTGGCCTGCTTCAATGAAGCCTCGGTTCCAGCCTTCCTCTCGTTTGTTTCTTCTTCAGTCTCAATTCTATTCCACTTCCTTTCCAGTCACTGTTTCGTTCTCTGTTTCAACCCTCGGTTGCTTCAATACAAGCCCGATCCTGTTTAGTCTTTTTCTCCCTCTCGGTTGCCTCTGTTCAGCCTCAATTCTACTCTGCTTCCGCCCACTTCTGCATCAGCTCCAAACCTCAATCTCCTCCTTCGGTTGCTTCTCGGTTTTCAGCCCTCCCGATCAGCCCCCAAGCCTCTCTCGATCAGCCCCTCTTTCTTCCCTTCCTCTCTTCTTCTCTTCCTCGGTTTCCCTCTTCTTCTTCCTTCTTCCCTTCTTTCTCCCCCCCAGCAAACCGATTCTCTCTCCTTCTTCCCCCTTTCCTTCTTCCCTTTTCTTCTTCTTCCTCTTCTCTTTTCTGGTTTCCCGCCCAACACCCCTGTGAATTTGATTTCCTTTTCCAATCCGAATAGTGGTAGACGAAATTGGCTTTTCTAAGCCAATTCCGTACATGACATAATATATATATATATATATATATGCATATTATATTAATAGGTATAATATATTTTGTATTAATATATATATTAATATTATTTGTTTGTTTAGTTTATTTGTTTAATTGTATTATTATTATTCATTATTATTATTTTTTTTTTGTCCATTTATAATTCTTGTCTCATGCTTTATTTATCATTTACTAATACTTATATATTAAATAATATACATTACATGATATATATATATATTTGTTATATATATATATATATTATTACCTATCTGTTTAAATGTCATGTATATTTATACGTACATGTACGCCTATGTATATATATATATATCTATATATACACATTTTCTTGAAAACTTATCCAAGGACATAATATCCATGCCTTCCATGAAACTCTTATTATTCCAAAAATGAAATATCAGCGGGATTCCATCACTCCTCACGAATTCCCGATACACGTTTTTACATCAACAGTTTTCAACTAATAATTTAAAATTTTCCAATCCTTCCATACTTGCATTTGCTTAATCACTTCTTGTATCTTTGGGTTCCCGGTCATTCACGGGTTTCTCGGCTCCTATATTCTCGAGCCCTACAACGAACATCCACACTTTTATTAAAATATAATCTAATTAAACATAGGAAATTCGTGGGGTTTACACTTCACAACTCAGAACCTTAAGGAGATTGATCTGGCCTTGCAATGAGATCGATTTGTTGCAACCCGAGACATAAGGAAATCGATTTATATTGCCGTGGAGATCGATCTGCTCCCTTCCTGCAACAGTTCTGCTGTACTTTTCATCCTAAAATCATTGTTACATTTGTATTTGATTTACTAAACCTTTCATTTTTCATTCCATCCACGTTTACAACTTCAAAACATTCATTCCTCATAATTTATATCATTTGAGACTTGTCTATACATTCCAAAATTCATAAAGGTTACATGTTAAGTTACGGGTCTTACATTGTACATTACAAGCTATCTAATTTGTTTAGTCCATTTAAAAGTGATCAAATAAAGTTATTGAAATTTAGAGCATCTTAATTAGAATGGGCTTTGCAATGTGTCAAGACCCAATATTTTATTCTATTTTAATGATGAGCTAAAATAGGATAAAGTATACTACAATCATAAATAGGTTATGGTCCTAGTCTAAACGTTAATTTTTTCTTATTTTCATATCTCATCAATGAGTGAGTTAGGGTTTTCTCTCATAAAGTAAGGTTTAGACGTGGAACACTGCTAATCCTCAATCAATTAATTCCAATGGATTCAGGTATGTTTCTATATTTTAATTTTCTTAATGATTGAACATGAGATCCTGAGTATAAATATTATGTAATTAAATTTTACTACAAGTGGTATCAAGAGCCAATTCATGTTTAATCATTAAGAATTAAAATTATTGTTTGAAACATTAGGGCTTTTATTCCCTATAAAATAAAGTTTAAAAATCTGTAAACAATATTTTGGAGTTAGTTTGATGTTTCAAGTAATCAAGGGTTTTAATTCTTTAAATCCTGAATTGAAAATTTAACCAAAACATAAAGATTATGTTTTAATGGTGGAATTGTTTCATTCTTGTTGGCTTCGTTTGTCCCAATTCTTTGAAGTTTTCATTTGCTTTTTTGCATGGGTATTGTAGAATACACATTTAATTTCAATTATGTAAAATTGTTAAAAATCAAAAAAATTGAAGAACAGACCCGAAACGAGTCTGTTTTGTATGTTTCATTCTTATTGGCTTCGTTTGTCCCAATTCTTTGAAGTTTTCATCTGCTTTTTTTGCATGGATATTGTAGAATACACATTTAATTTCAATTATGTAAAATTGTTAAAAATCAAAAAAATTGAAGAACAGACCTGAAAAGAGTCTGTTTTGTATCCAACCAGGACAACCCTACCCGACTGAAGGTTGAAGAAAGTGGGAGATCTTGATTGGGATCTTTCCCACTCGTAAGGGGCAGCGCATGGTCCATGTGCCACCATCCGGTGGCCCGACGACCACCGTTTTCTCTAACTTAGAATAAAATTTGATTTTAAAATTTTTGGTGATTTTTTTGAAATTTTTAAAAAAAATTAAATATTTATTATTTAATATTTTGTATTATTTGAATTAAAGTTGTATGTTATGCACATGATTATTGTTGTTTTACTTCATGATGATATGTTTTATGATGTTCTAAGTTCATTTACAATATGTACTTTCTTTGAAATTGTCAATAAATTTTTGTACTCTCACCTATAAACAAGTGCATATTTTATGAAAAATAAAGTTTCAAAATAATTTAAATTGATATAAAATGCCACCAAAGTGACATCTTTTCTATGTTAATTTATTTATTTTAGAAAATAACGTTGTCATTAAGGAATTTATATGACAGTTTTTTTAATTCATGTAGAAAATAATCCGCCCAAAGGAAGATTTTTTTTTACCAAATTATTAACACCTAAGGTAGTAAATATGTGAAAAGATTGTTTGTTTTTTTACCATGCATGCAATATGTCGGTCCAAAGAAAGGCATATTGTTGGCATGATTTAGTTATCAATATTTACTAATAAAGTTTAAGAGTGCCGCTTACAAATTGATATTTCTGTCCATAAACTAAATATCAATGTTGTGTTTGATATCTTATATGGCCCAAAATTATTTTTATTGTGAGCTGATTATTATTGTTTTCTGCTTATATTGAATGTTTCTCCCATATCTGCCAATTTGAATAATATTTCAGTGTTTAGCGACACTAACTTAGAGAAATAGAAGAAGCACGTAACCATTGTGCTTGGGTGTATGGATCTGGACTATGCGATCAGGTCAGAACAATCTCCCACCCCTATTGATAATAGTTCAGCTACAGAAATGACACTTTATGAAAAATGGAAGCTTTCAAATCGCATGAGTCTGATGATCATGAAGCACTCAATTCCAGATGCCATCAGAGGCGTAATACCTGAGGAAGAAAAAGCTAAAAGTTTCCTAAAGCAGATTCGAGATAGATTCACTGCAAATGAAAAGGTCGAAATAAATACTATTATGATTAAGCTTGTTTTAATGCAGTATAATGGCAAAGGAAACATAAGGGAGTACATTATGAAAATGTCTAATCTTAATACAAGATTAATGGCACTAAAGTTAGAGTTGTCTGAAGACATACTCGTGCACCTGGTATTGATATCTCTTCCTGCACAATTCAATCCCCTTAAGATAAGTTATAACACTCAAAAGGAGAAATGAACTCTTAACGAGCTCATTGCTTAGTGTGTGCAAGAGGAAAAGATGTTGAAACAAGATAAGATAGAAAGTGCTCACTTAGTATTTTCTTCCAATGGTAATGTTGCCAACAAGAAAAGAAAAAGGAATAATACAGGAAAAGGCACTACATATGATATAGCCAGAAAGCGTGAAAAATATGGCAAATTTAAACTTTTTCTGCATTAAACTTATTTCTCAAGGTGCATTCTTGTACAGTGTCATTTAATTCACTTGTGTTTATAACAAATCGTTATCCCTAGGATTATATAATTTTCTACTTCATAAAATCAAATACATAATATCCAAAAAGGATCAACCCACAAAAGCTCAATTCTTTCTCTTCATATCGTCCTAATTACATCTCAATAATACTTAACACAAATGTCTGTATTACATCATTGTCTGGATACAAAATTAACTAAATTTATACCTTGTACGTGTACAAGCGATACCCTGGGGAGATCTTGTCCACCAGCCTATACCACGTACGCGACAGGCACTAGCTCACTCATTGCAAGTAATCTGAAGGGGGGGAGGAAAAATGGTGAGCTTTCAAATCGCTCAGTAAGCAGGATAAGCGAGATTTTATAAAATCATCATCACATCACAATTCATCATTTGGGCATGTAAAAACATGATAGTAGTATTCGAGCATGTAAAACGTTATGGTAATAAAGATAATAACAATGGCATCAGTTTGCATCATCACAATTTACATGATAAATTTCACATTTTCGTCATAGCATCAAATCTCAATTCGTGATAGAAATCACAGTCATCAAAACACGTCATTCATCAAAGTAGTCGAGACTAGGTATTTAATAAAACTCAGATAAAAAAACGTCATAAGCATATCATGTCACATCAAATCATCCTCAAGGAAGGCATCCTCAAAAGAGGGAAAACGTCGACATCTATCCATGGTCATGATATCGTTGTAGACTTGATCAAAGTCGTACAGCCTCGGCCTTACATGCTACCAAAGCAACGCCACCCATCGCTACCAGAGCGAGGTCATCTCACGTTACTAGAATAGAAGTATCGGTCTTACATGCTACTAGAGTAAGGCCCGATCTTACATGCTACCAGAGCAAGGCCACTCAACGCTATCAAGCGAAGTATCGATGTGCATCTCATGACAAGCCTTAGTCTCAATAAAAATATGTCATTATTGTATCAAAACCGTTTTGCCTTCACATAGAGCTCATAGTGGTTATCTCGAAAAACTCATTTCTGTTATAAAACATTATGTTCACAATTACACAAAATTCATCAAAATCGAGCTCAAACCGGTAAAACACTCACACATTCATCAAAGTATCAAATCAACTCATTTCTCATAAACATTTTTTTCATCAAACCTTTTTCATGCTATTAAGGTATTTTCATCATTTAGAAACTCACATGCACAAATATTTTATCTCCCTTACCTCTTGCACTGTGAGTGGTGTAATGTCCCCCGGGTCTCGGACTAGCTTCGTTTCTCGTGTCGGATTCTTGAGCTGTCCAAACATCATCAAATCGTCTATATACATCATTCTCATTGTCCATTTCTTTCTCTTACTCATTCTAACTCAACCTTCCCCTTTTTATCCTATTTACACTTATACACCCTTAACTACATCCAAGCTATCTCATGACCACCACAAGACATCCACATTCCATCTTAACTAAACCCGTTTGTTGGTTCCTTCATGACTTAAACATTTCTAACTAAATATATATATATATATATATATATTCACCAATATACATATAAAATGATAATGCTTAAAAACAAGGGTCTTGTGAGCTTACCTAGCTTGTCTTCTCTTGAGCAACTTGTGGAATACTTGTCTCTTCCCTTTTGTTCAAACCAACCCTTAATTTTCTAGTATGTTGTTCTCTTTACTAAGAGGAACAACTTTGCCTCTTACCTCTTTTTCTAACTCTGTCCAGAACGTGATGAATCTTAGAGAGAGAAAGCTTGGTTTGGGTGAAAATGGTGAGTGTTGGTGTTTGCAAGTGAGAGAGACTCGACTTCAAACAAAAATCTCGTGATCCTTATATAGACAGAGTGTGTGAGATTGATCTAGCATTAAGTGAAAATCGATCTCTGCTTGGTTTCAACTACTCTAACAACTCAATTACCAACTACAAGATCGATCTGGTAGAGGGTAGGGATCGATATGTTCTTTACAGAACCAAATGGAGATCGATCTGTTTTCTAAGGGGGATCGATCTCTTCCAGGATGAAACCAATGAATATCAATATGTCCTTGTGACAGGATCGATTCTTGCTAGGCAGAGGCAGTAGAAGATCGATCTGTTCCCTTATGAGATCGATCTATCTGTCTGCTATTCTGGAGTCATAGGATCGATCTTCCATCCCTATGAGATCGATCCTTCTTCATTTGATATCGATCCAACTCCTCAAAAACTCTTTACTTATACTTCTTGGCTTACTAGATCGATCTCTCATCCTTGGAGATCGATCTGGCCTTCATAGATTTCACTATTGCTACATAAATTTGCAGAAAACTCAAGGCAAAACTTACCACAATCTACTCCATAGACCATATTTTAATCCATACACATTTAAGACTTAAAAACTTTATCTTCTTATACTTCATTAAATTTAGAACTTGTGTGTACATCGAAATATCATAACCACATTCATCAAATTATAAATCTCACATTGTAACCTCATAGCTAAAGTACATAGAATTCAAAGGTCTCACATCCTCCCCACATTTGGAGAATTTGGTCCTCTAAAATTCAACTCGATCCATTAAATAGTTAAGGGTACTTCTCCTTCATAAGACACTCTAGTTCCCAAGTTGCTTCCTCCATTGAGTGGTGCTTCTAGAGGACCTTAACCAATGGAATCCTTTTCGTCCGAAGTACCTTTTTCCTTCCTATCGAGTATCTGAATGGGTTCTCCACATAACTCATATTTCCCTAAACATCCACTACTTCATACTCGATGACATGGGAGGGATCCGGATTATATTTCCTCAACATGGAGACATGAAAGACATTGTGTATCCCAAAAAACTGTGGAGGTAAAGCCAACCGGTAAGCAACGTCTCTCACTCTCTCCAAAATCTCAAACGGTCCTATATCGAGGACTCAATTTTCCTTTCTTCCCGAAACGCATGATACCTTTACTTGGAGATATCTTAAAGAACACAGAATCTCCAACTCGAAACTCGAGTGGCTGTCTACGCACATCTGCCTAACATTTCTGTCGACTTTGAGCAGCCTCTAATCTATCACAAATGATCTTCACATTTTGAACTGCTTGTTCAATGAGTTCGGGAGTAATTACTGTCCTGTCGCCCACTTCTTCCCAAGTTATAGGGGATCTACACCTCCTACCATATAGAGCCTCATAAGGTGTCATACCAATACTCACATGATAGCTATTATTGTACGCAAACTCAGCAAGGGGCAAGTGATCATCCCATGATCCCTTAAAATCCATCGTACACACTCTCAACATGTCCTCCAAGGTTTGTATAGTCCGCTCGGACTGACCATCAGTCTGAGGATGATAGGTGGCACTAAAACTCAATCGAGATCCCATGGCCTCTTAAAAATGAGTCTAAAACCTGAAGGTGAATCTGAAATCTCTATCAGATGTAATACTCACTGGAGCCCCATGCAATTTAGCTATCTCTCTAACATATAACTCGACTAAGGTACTCAATATATCTGTGCTCTTGATGGTATGGAAGTGGGCACTCTTCGTTAATCTATCCACTATCACCCATATTGCATCATGACCTCTTTGGGTCCTCAGTAATCTTATGATAAAGTCCATAGTGATATGCTCTCATTTTCATATAGGCACAAGCAAAGGTTTAAGCGATCTTTCGGGCTTTTGGTGCTCAGCTTTCACTTGTTGGCATACCAAACATTTGGCCACATATTCTGCCACATCTCGCTTCATACCACTCCCCCAATATAGCCTTCTTAAGTCCTGGTACATCTTGATACTTCCCAGGTGCATGGTGTATCGCGAGCAGTGAGACTCTCTCAGTATTTGTTACTTCAGGATATCATCGTTCGGAACACAAATTCGACCCTTAAACCTTAATAACCCATCGTCACTAACCATGAAATCTGGTTGCGAGGTCTATTCAGCTTGGCTAACCATATTCAATAGCCTCTGATCATTTCGCTGCCCGGTTCTAATCTGATCCATAATACCAGGCTCTATCCGTAGGCTAGCCATAAATCCAGCCTCTGCTTCCTCAACTTTGACCCTGAGTCTAGTGAACTATTCGAATAAGTCTCATTCCCTGATCATCATAGCAGATACCATATTCTTCCTACTTAGGGCATCAGCAACTACGTTCGCCTTCCCGAATGATAAAGTATCTCATAATCATTGTCTTTAAGGAGTTCCATCCATCTCCTTTGTCTCATGTTTAACTCCTTTTGGTCGAAAATATACCTCAGGCTCTTGTGGTTAGTAAATAACTGGAACCTTTCCCTATACAAGTAATGCTGACAGATCTTTAAGGCAAACATCATTGTGGCCAACTCTAAATCATGTGTGGGGTAGTTCCGCTTATGATCCTTCAGTTGTTGCAAACCACGAGCGACTACTCTCCCATGTTGCATGAGCACACACCCCAATCCTTGTTGAGAGGCATCGATGTACACTGTGAAGCCTCCAGGTCCATTTGGAATAGTCAACACGGTGTCGTCGTTAGTCTCCTTTTTAATTCTTAGAAACTCTGCTCACAATGCTCAGACCATATAAAAGGAATCTCCTTACGTGTGAGCTTGGTCAAAGGAGCGACAATCTTAAAAAATCCTTCAACAAACCTTCTATATTACCCTGCAAGCCCCAGAAAACTCTAAATCTCTGTAACTGTCCTTGGTCTCTCCCAATTAAGTACAACCTCTATCTTAGACGGATCAATTAACACCCCGTCCTTAGATACAATATGACTAAGGAAAGCTATTTGATCTAACCAAAACTCACTCTTACTGATCTTTCCATAAAGCTGTCTATCTCTAAATATCTGCAGCATAATCCTCAAATGTCGTGCATGTTCCTCATGAGATCGAGAATACACAAGGATATCATCAATGAAGATTATCACAAACTAATCTAGATGGTCTCGAAATACCTCATTCATTAGACTCATGAAAGCAGCAGGGGCATTCGTTAAACCAAAGGGTATCACTGAAAACTCGAAGTGGCCAAATCTATTTTTGAAGGTCGTCTCTAAAATATGCTCTTTCCTGATTCTTAACTAGTGATAGCCCGATCTTAAGTCAATCTTTGAAAAGACAGAAGCCCCTCTCAACTGATCAAACAAATCATTTATTCTTGGCAGGGGGTATTTGTTCTTCACTGTAGCTTTGTTCAGCAATCTGTAATCTATGTACAATGTGAGGCTACCATCATTTTTCCTCACAAACAAAATCAGAGCTCCCCATGGTCACACACTGGGTCTAATAAAACCCTGGTCAAGCAGTTCTTGCAACTATTTCTTTAACTCTTCCAATTCAACTAATGACATCCTATAAGGAAGTTTAGAGATTGGCTAGGTATCTGGCACCAAATCGATAGTGAACTCCAACTCTCTTTCAAGTGGTAAGCCTGGTAATTCATCTAGGAATACATTCGAAAACTCCCATACTACCGGTATATCCTCTATCCTTGGATGTTCCTGACTCATATCAGAGATGAGTGCGATGTAACCTTCACATCAATAATTTAATCAGTATTTTCATGGTAGCATCATTATATTCTAAAATTCCTCACAATAAACTTCACACATTTTCATTCCTTAACATTCAAACATACACTAAATTTTTCAGGTAGGGAGAAGGTTACAGTCTTAGTGTAGCATCTAGACTCGCGCGATTGGCCACAAACCAATCCATCCCTAAAATCACATTAAAATCACGCATACTTAACAAAACTAGATCTACTAACATTACCCCATCTTCCACCTTGATCTCACACCTTCTACATACTATATCAGTCCTCTGGGACTCACGCATAGGGGTATTTACATGTAAAATATAATCTAGGCATTCATGCTTTAAACTCAATTTACATGCAAAGTGTATATCAATAAAAGAATGCATGGATCCCGAGTCAAACAACACATGAGCCTCATGATTACAGACAAGAAGCGTACCTCATATGGTATTAGATAAAGTGTGTGCGGTCTCCTTATCCAAAGCAAACACATGTCCTTCTGTGATCGATTTTTTACCCTTATCAACAGTCGTAGCCCATCTCTGGGGAATCATCCTCTGAGGCTGCTGTCTAGGAGGCTCTTGAGAATGTGGCTACGAGCAATTTCTCACTCTATGACCTATGTCCCCACATCTAAAACATCCTTGTATGGTTCTGGAACAACTTCCCTCATGTGGTCGGCCACAATCTTTGCAAACTTTAACCTCTGGCCTGGCACCTCGAGGGGTCTCTATAGTACTGGGAGGAACCCTGGGTCTATCAACTCTCCCTTTAGGTCCCTCGTCCATATATCTCTTAAAAGAACCCCTTTTGAAGTCGGTGTGAGAAGCTACAGGTCTCTTACCCTTGTCTCTGGTTATCACTCAGGACTCAAACTGGGACTGTATTAACTCTAGTCCCCTCTCAACCTCCTGTGCCCATCTCCGAGCATCATTAAACTCAGTAATGTAGAGCCCCATCAATCTATCTCGAATGACTGGTCTCAGCCCATAAACAAACCATTCTATGCAGCCCTCCTCATCCTTGATAGTCTCCGGATCATACCTCAACAAAGTAGTGAACCGGTTCTCATATTCATCGATTGTCATGCTGCCCTGTACTAGATTCAAAAAATCTACTTGCAATTTCCTCTCAGTAGCTCGAGGGATATATTGAGTCCTGAAGGTCGACTGAAAAGTCTCCCAGCTAATCACTGGATGGATAGCAGTTAATATACCTTAGGTGGTATTCCACCAACATCGGGCTTGTTCTTTAAGCATGTAGGTACCCATACTAACCCTCTCTGCATCAGTGCATCCTAGAAAATCAAAGATGATCCTCATCTCGGTCAACCACTCCACTTCTGCTAGACCCTTCACTCCTTTAAATGTCAACGGATTCATCTTAAGAAAGTCCTTCAACTGGCTCTTATCTCCATCATCAGGCCTGGTTTGTACCGGAGGTTAAGCAACGGGTGGTACTGGGTCAATCTGTATAGGAGGTGAGGGCAGATCCTATGGTGGTGTAGGAACCAGGGTAAGTGTGGTACCTGAGGCATTAGCCCTGAAATGTTGCGTAAATAGCGTCGTCATCTGCTCAAACCCCTATCATACATTCTACTCAAGCTGATTAATTCGAGAGTTAGGACTCTCCGACTGTGGTTCAAGTGGTGGAGGTGGTTGTACCTGCCTATTTGGACGACCTCGTCTCCAGCTCATCTCTTATCTCTTACGTACCTGCGCGTATGCATTAAGCATCGATCATAATTTTACCCATTAAATTCAATTCATTACCAGACAATACAAACTATTGGGATGTAATCTATTTCTAATTACTCGACACTGACAGTACTAGGCAACCTTTGCTCTGATACCAAACAAATCTATGACAGCCCGAAAGCGTAAAAAATATGGCAAATTTAAACTTTTTCCTTGCATTAAACTTCTTTCTCAAAGTGCATTCCTGTACAGTGTTATTTAATTCACTTGTGTTTATAGCAAATCGTTATCCCCATAATTACACAATTTTCTACTTCATAAAATCAAATACATAATATCCAAAAAGGATCAACCTACAAAAACTCAATTCTTTCTCTTCATATCATCCTAGTTACATCTCAATAACACTTAACACAAATGTCTGTATTACATCATTGTCTGGATACAAAATGGATTGAATTTATACCTTGTGCGTGTACAAGCGTTAGCCTGGGGAGATCTTGTCCACCAGCCTATATCACATATGCAATAGGCACTAGCTCACTCACTACAAGTAATTTGGAGAGGAGAGGAAAAATGGTGAGCTCTCAAATCGCTAAGTAAGGAGGATAAAGGAGATTTTATAAAATCATCATTACATAACTACTCATCATTTGGGCATGTAAAAACATGATAGAAGTATTTGAGCATGTAAAACGTTATGGTAATAAATATAATAACAATGGCATAAGTTTGCATCATCACTATTTACGTGATAAAATTCACATGTTTGTCATAACATCAAATCTCAATTCGTGAAAGAAATCACAGTCATCAAAACACGTCATTCATCAAAGTAGTCGAGACCAGACATTTAATAAAACTCAGATAAAAACGTCATAAGCACATCACGTCACATCAAATCATCCTCAAGGAGGGCATCCTTAAAAGAGGGAAAACGTCGACATCTATCCATGGCCATGATATCGTTGTAGACTTGATCAAAGTCGTACAACCTCGATTTTACATGCTACCAAAGCAACGCCACCCATCGCTATCAGAGCAGGGTCATCTCACGTTACCAGAACGGAGGTATCGGTCTTACATGCTACTAGAGCAAGGTTCGATCTTACATGCTACTAGAGCAAGGCCACTAAACGCTATCAAGCGGAGTATCGATGTGCATCTCATGACAAACCTTAGTTTCAGTAAAAATATGCCATTGTTGTATCAAAATCGTTTTGCCTTCACGTAGAGCTCATAATGGTTATCTCAAAAAACTCATTTCTGTTATAAAACATTGTGTTCACAATTACACAAAATTCAACAAAACTGAGCTCAAATGACAAAACACTCACACATTCATCAAAGCATCAAATCAACTATTTCTCATAAACATGCTCTTTCATCAAACCTTTTTCATGTTATCAAGGTATTTTCATCACTTAGAAACTCACATGCACAAACATTTTATTTCCCTTACCTCTTGCACCCTGAGTGGTGCAATGTCCTCCGGGTCTCGGACTAGCCTCGTTTCCCATGTCGAATTCTCGAGCTGTCCAAACATCATCAAATCGTTAATATACATCATTTTCATTGTCCATTTCTTTCTCTTACTCATTCTAACTCAACCTTTCCCTTTTTATCCTATTTACACCTATACACCCTTAACTACATCCAAACTAGCTCATGACCACCACAAGACAACCACATTCTATCTTAACGAAACCCATTTGTTGGTTCTTTCATGAATTAAACATTTCCAACTATATATATATATATATTCACCAATATACATATAAAATGATAATGCTTAAAAACAAGGGTCTTTTGAACTCACCTAGCTCGTCTTCTCTTGAGCAACATGTAGAATGCTTGTCTCTTCCCTTTTGTTCAAACCAACCCTTGATTTTCTAGCATGTTGTTCTCTTTACCAAGAGGAAGAACTTTGCCTCTTACCTCTTTTTCTAACTCTGTCCAGAACATGGTGAATCTTAGAGAGAGAGCGTGGTTTGGGTGAAAATGGTGAGTGTTGGTGTTTACAAGTGAGAGAGACTCGGCTTCAGACAAAAATCTCGTGATCCTTATATAGACAGAGTGTGTGAGATTGATCTGGCATTAAGTGGAGATCGATCTCTGCTTGGTTTCAACTACTCCAGTAACTCAATTACCAACTACAGGATCGATTTGGTAGAGGGTAGGGATTGATCTGTTCTTTACAAAACCAAATGGAGATCGATTTGTTTTCTAAGGGGGATCGATCTCTTTCAGGCCGAGACCAATGAAGATCGATCTGTCCTTGTGACAGGATCGATTCTTATTACGCAAAGGCAGTAGGAGATCGATTTGTTCCCTTATGAGATCGATCTGCCTGTCTGCTATTATATACTCATTGCATTCTAGAGTCATGGGATCGATCTTCCATCCCTATGAGATCGATCCTTCTTCATTTGATATCGATCCAACTCCTCAAAAACGCTTTACTTATACTTCTTGGCTTACCAGATCGATCTCTCATCCTTGGAGATTGATCTGGCCTTCATAGATTTCACTATTGCAGCATAAATGTGCAGGAAACTCAAGGTAAAACTTACCACAATCTACTCCATAAACCATATTTCAATCCATACACATTTAAGACTTAAAAACTTTATTTTCTTATACTTCATTAGATTTAGAACTTGCGTGTACATCGAAATATCATAACCATATGCACCAAATTATAAATCTCACATTGTAACCTCATAGCTAAAGTACATAGAATTCACAAGTCTCACAACAAATATTGAAAATTCACAACCTAAGGGACAGCAGAAATAAGATAAGGTGATCACTTGTTTCTTCTGCCGTAAAGATGGACATGTGAAGAAGGATTGTTTCAAGTATGCAAAATGACTTACCAAAAAAGAGAAACTTCTCAACTTTGTTTGTTCTAAAGTTAATTTGCTTTTAGTACCAAATCACACTTGGTGGATAGAAACAAGTGCAACTACTCACATAAGTGTGACAATACAGGATTGTCTAAGGAGCAAAAAAATAATTAATGTTAAAAGTTTCATCTACGTGGGAAATGGTGAGAAAGCTCCTGTTAAAGTTATTGGTCTCTTCAAGTTAAAGTTAGAATTTGGTTGTTGTTTAGATTTGGACGAGATTTTTTATATACCGTCATTTAGATAGAACTTGATTTCTATTTCTAATTTGAACAATTGGGTTATTCTTGTTCATTTGAAAATAGAAAATTTAGTCTCTTTCAATATTCAAAACTTATAGGTACCAATTTTTTAGTTGATAATTTATATAAATTGGACCTTTATGCCTCATATGTTAATGAATGTTTACATGTAAGTAATTGCAGTACAAAGCGCAAATTAATTAATGAGAATTCTTCTATGTTATGGCACAAACATTTAAGACATATTTCTGAACAAAGAATACGAAGACTTGTGTCAAAAGGGATTCTTGATTCTCTTGATTTTTCAAATTTCAAAATCTGTATTGAGTGTATTAAGGGAAAACAAACAAATGTCAAGAAAATAGATACCAAAAGGAGTTCAAACATCTTGGAATTAATTCAAATCGATATATGTGGTCTATTCCCTACGACTTCTTAGAATGGTCAACAATATTTTATTACTTTCATAGACAATTATTCTCGTTATAGGTACTTGTACTTATTTCATGAGAAGTCTCAATCGTTGGACATTTTCAAGAACTATAATGCTGAAGTTAAAAATCAACTTCGTAGGAAAATTAAAGCCGTTAGATCTGACCGTGATGACAAGTACTATGGTAGATATGACGAATCAAGTAAATAACGTCTAGGACCCTTTGTAAGGTATTTAGCAGAATGTGGCATTGTTCCTCAATACACCATTTCGGGAACTCCAAGCCAAAATGGTATAGGTAAGAGATGAAATCGAACCCTAAAGGATATGGTGAGAAGTATGATAAATCATTCTTCTTTACCAGAATCACTTTGAGGAGAAGCCTTAAAAATTGTAGTGTATATCCTTAATCAAGTTCCAAGAAAAGCAATAGCTAAAACCCCATATGAGTTAGGGACAGGAAAGAAGCTTAGTATTAGGCACTTGCATGTTTGGGGCTGTCCAGCTGAAGCTAGGCCATACAAGCCTAATGAAAGGAAATTGGACTTAAGATTAGTAAGCTGCTAATTTGTTGGATACTCAGAAAGATCGAGGGGTTTCAAATTTTATGATTTCTCAAGTGAATCCTTTTTCGAGACGAAAAATGCTAAGTTCATTGAGGATGTTGAATATAGTGGGAGTGTCAAACCTAGAAATCTTATCTTTGAAGAAGAACATGTCACTATTCCTATAGTTGCAATTAAAAATGATCAGGCAGTTATGTCTGACGTTGTTCAAGATGCAAATCTAGATTATCAAGATGCTCTTGGGTTACCTCCTACTTATATTGAAGAGCTAGTTCCTATTCAATTGGAGGAGCAGTAACAACCTCAATTGGAAGTGACACTAAAGAGATCTTCTTGGGAGAGGAGATCAACAATTTCGGATGATTATATCGTTTATCTCCAAGAACATGAGTTTGATATAGGAGCGAAAGATGATCCAACATCTTTCAATGAAGCCAAACAAAGCCAAACAAAGTGTTCACTCCCTACAATGGATAGAGGCCATGAAAGATAAGATGAAATCAATAGAGGACAATGACGTTTGAGATCTTGTTGAATTGCCTAAATGAGCGAAACCGATTGATTGTAAATGAATTTTCAAAACCAAACAAAATTCGAAAAGCAATATGGAAAGATATAAAGCATGTCTAGTCGCCGAAGTTTTGACTCAAAAGGAAGGCATTGATTATAAAGAGACTTTCTCTCTAGTTTCATCGAAAAACGCTTTTAGAGTCATTATGGCACTTATAGCTCATTATAATTTAGAGTTACATCATATTGATGTAAAAACAACGTTTCTCAATGGAGACATTGAAGAAACAATTTATATGGTGCAACTAAAAAATTTCGTGTCAGATAATTCAAAACATTTGGTATGCAAATTAAAGAAATTCATCTATGGTTTAAAGCAAGCATCCTATCAATGGTACAAAAAATTTGATCAAGTGATTACCTCATTCGACTTTAAGGAGAACATTATTGATCAATGTATTTATCACAAGATTAGTGGGTGCAAGTTTATTCTTCTGGTGCTGTATGTTGATGATATTCTGCTAGTAAGCAGTAATATAGGCTTGTTGCATGAAACCAAGAGATTTCTTTCAGGTAATTTTAAAATGAAAGATCTTAGGGATGCATCTTTTGTGTTGGGCATAGAGATCCATCAAGATCGTTCTCGTGGTATACTTAACTTATCACAAAAGATATATATTGATAAGGTGTTTAGCAGGTTTAACATGAAGAATTGTGTATTAGGAGATAAACCTATTGCTAAAGGTAATAAATTTAGTTTGCTTCAATGCCAAAGAAATGAGATTGAAAAGAAAGAGATGCAAAAGATTCCTTATGCCTCAGCAGTAGGCAGTCTTATGTATGCTTAAGTTTGTACGCATCCACATATTGCATACATAGTTGGAATGCTTAGCACATATTTAAGTAACTTGATATGGATCATTAGAAAGCAGTAAAGAGGGTCATGCGGTGTGAGACCCCGTATATGTACAAGGGTATATATGTACATAGAAGTGTAAATAGAGTTGTACTATGAATTCATAAGTGAAGTATATGTGATGTAAGTCCATAAGTAATGTACACACTTGTAATGAGAGTGGTAATCGTACATACAAGTTTCATTATGTATGAATGTGTAGAAATGGACTTAAACATGTGGAGAATGTGTGTAGAGTGGATTATGAATAGTTTGATAAAATGAAAGTAGAATTGCATAAGATGTGCACTTCCATTTTTGTTTATATTAAATACCATTGGTCACACAAAGATCCTACACAAGTTTTAATGTGTATGAAGTGAGGATGGATGCCATTTTCAAGTCTCAAAGATGAATGAATGAGGAAATGATCATGGTAGCAAATTAAGGATGTTTGGTAAGTGTTGTTGCAGAGGAACTGCAGAAAATCTGGAAATTTTGAAGGGCAGATCGATCTCATGGGATGAGAGATCGATCTGGAAGAGCCAGAATACTCTTATTTGAGCAAAAGAATAGAACAGATCGATCTCCAATGGACCAGATCGATCTCCTTAGCTCTCTGTTTGGGAGCAGATCGATCTCATGCCTCGACAGATCGATCTCATGCCTCCACAGATCGATCTCATGCTTCGACAGATCGATCTTAGGCTTAAAAATACCGTGAAAAGAGGGATTTTAAGGGACCAGATCGTTCTCCTCAAGCTATTTCTATATAAGGAGTGCTGGAAATCAGAAAATTTCGGGAAAAACACAAACCTTTCACTTTCAACCCAAAAACCTAACATTCTCTCTCACAAATCAGCCATTTTCAGTGAGGTTTGAAGAGAGACCATTAGAGACAAAGTTGTTCCTATCAAAGAGAAGAACAACATAGTTTGAAAGCAATTTCCCATTGTTGATATTGAAGGATTTAAGGGCATTGCCATTGGAGCAAGAAGAGAAATCAAATTTGGTAAGATTCTAACACTCCAACTATGGTACATTGTTTATTTAATTGATTTTGGAGTTGTTTGGCATGAGTATGGATGGTTAGAAACTATCTAAGTACATTGGAATGATTTTGACCTAGAAATGGTCTAGAGTGAAAAAGTGGAATGTATGGAGATTAATGATGAATGAGACATGTAAAAGTTATTTATAGTGTTGTGGTATGATTTTAAGATGTGGTTAGTGGATAAATTGGGAGATTTACCTAAAAGAGGTAAAATGAGGGTTAAGGCATTTGTAAAATGCATAAGTAAATAATGTTGACTAGTGAGGTCAATTATGGGTTAAATACGTTAACTCAATCGATTTAATGAATGAATCTCAGCTTCCGAGGATACGCCGAGGCGAGTTGACCCAAGAGCGTGAGGAGCTAAGAGAAAAGGAGTCACACCAAGTAAATCGAGGTAAGGGAATTGTGTGGACTCTTAGAGATATTGTGCGCAATTTGGGCGCATAAATGTTTTGCTAGAATGCATGAGATTAGGAAATGTTGTTGTTGGGTGATTGAAGGGTAAAAGTTGGGAGTTTGAGAAATGTGCATGAAAACAAAAGCATATTGCTTTGAAAATCATGTTTTATTGCTTTTTAGCAAATGATTGGTAGGTTGGCTAACATTGAAATGATTTGCAAAAGAAATGAGTATGTTTTGGTTTTGATAACCACATTTTGCAAGTTTTGAGCCACCTACATGATTTCGTGAGTATGGAAGAGTGCAAGAGGCACTAGTTTTCACATGGATTTCATATTGTTTTGGCATTGTGCTTTGAGTTTGTCTCGCACTGGATGCCCATCTTGCATGTTGCCGTGTTTGGAGCTTCGAGTAGACTTGGTGTCACATCGATTAAATAGGCTCACACGTGCATTGTTTTGAGACATGGCATGTTAAAACAACCTGATGAGCCCGAACGAGGGATAAGGGTTGGAGATCCGCCTGATGAGCCCGAACGAGGGATAAGGGTTGGAGGAACAGCTGATGAGCCCGAACGAGGGATAAGGCTGGGGGTCCACGGAGTACGTTGTACCGTGCATGTAGCATGGAGTACATTGTACCGTGTTGTGATGTGATGTGCCGTCTTCGGACGAGATCTGCTATGGACCGGCGGGTAGGATTTGACCCACCTCCCGTGTGGAAGCAGATGGTGGTGATATCCCGCACACCTGATCCGTGTAGCCGGTATCACAGGTTATGTACATAGACCTTGAGGTTATTACCTATTGTTGAAACTGCCTATCTCACATGTATAATGCTATTTGAGAATAAATCCATGTTTGAAGTGTTTGTGGTCAGGAAAGCCCGAGGGATGGGCTGGGACCTGACGTTGAATTGATTTGTTAATGGTTTTTAAAGTGCACGAATGCATGATGTTTAATGCCATGCCTTATTGTGAAAATGCATGATGTTTAATGCCATGCTTTTATTGTGAATTATGCATGATGATTTATACCATGCTTTGAGTTGAAATGTGCACTGAATTTTAATAGCATGAATGCTTTACATACCATTAACACAATCATACACTCATGTTTTGAGATAAACAATGAATAAAATGCTTTTGAGCATGGCATCACGATCACGTAGATAGTACAGTATCTACCTGTTCGCATGATTGCCTTACTGAGCGTGTGGTTTGCTCACCCCCCTTATTTTTCCCTCTCTACAGAGATTTGAGTATAGATTGGACGTGACTGGAGGCATTCCCTTTTTGGTAATCCGCTGCATCCCATCGCTAAAGGTATACACACTTGGATTATTTTGTATCTAAACTAGACATAGCACAGTAGCATTTTGTATGTAACTACTGGGGATGTAAAACAATGTAAACACATGTAACAACTCTGATATATATACATTTATACAAGTGTTTACTCATAAATAATGTTTCAAATTGAATTGGTATGGTGGAGTGAGTTAGACGTCGACACACAGCCCAACTGTTAAGCGTGTGGTTGTTCACGATCGAGGAAGGATGATTAAGGATTGATGCATGAAAATGCAAAAAATTTGTACGTATTTTGGTAAGTTGAGGGTCGTGACATGCGGTATCTATGGAGAACTAAAGATTATATGCTCACATATCGGAGGTCAAATCATTTAGAGATCATTGGGTATTCAAACTTCGACTTTGCTGGTTGCCTTGATAGCAAAAAGTCTACTTCTGGCTATATTTTCATGTTAGTTGGAGGAGCTGTCTCATGTAAAAGTGTAAAGCAATCACTCATAACTTCTTCCACCATGGAGGTAGAACTTATAATTTGTTATGATATATCGAACTAAGCAATATGGTTACGAAATTTTATCACCGGGCTATGCATTGTCGATGGTATTGAGAAACCATTGAAGATTAATTGTGATAATAAAGTCGTTGAGTTATATTCTAAGAACAACAGAAGCTCCTCGAAGTCAAAGCATATTAACATTAAGTTTCTTGTTGTTAAGGAGAGAGTTCAGAGTCTTCAGATTACTATTGAACATATAAATACAAGCTTCATGATTGCGGATCTGCTTACGAAGGGAGTACCACCTAAGGTGTTTCATAAGCATGTTACTCGTATGAGTGTGGTTCATCCTGAAGATATGCTTGTATAGTGGGAGTTTGTTTCTTGATGTTCATTTGTTATTGAGATATTTTTTCTGATCAAACTTAAGTATTTTTATTATTACTGAAAACTTTGAAATAAAATGACATTATTTCAGTTGTAGTATGCATAAAGTTTTGAAAGTATGTTAACTTTGAATTATAAAGTAGGACCAGTTGGAAATAGGCATGTTAAGGGATCACGTTACATGTAATTTCCATGCTACACATTCATACTTTATCTATGTCGTTGATTATATTAATATACGTGACCATTGATGAGTCTAGTTACGAAATATATGTAACGAAGATCACATTGATCCTATGTTGATATAATTAATGGACCAAATTGTTTAGAGATGTTACTTTGCAAAGATAGCAAATATTGAGCTCTTAAAGTTGACATATGTGGCCCAAGTGAGAGATTGTTAAGAAATTATTTATGTGGGCCTACATATATCAATTGATTGCACATTACAGGTTATCTAAGTTGTTTAGTCAATTTGAAAGTGATCAAATAAAGTTATTGGACTTTTGAGTATCTCAATTAGTATAGGCTTTGCAATGTGTAGAGACCCAATATTTTATTCTATTCTAATGATGAGCCAAAATAGGATAAAGTATACTACAGTTATAAATAGGTTATGGTTCCCAGTCTAAACGTTAATTTTTTCTCATTTTCATATCCTATCAGTAAGTAAGTTAGGATTTTCTCTCATAAAGTAAGGTTTCGATGTGAAAGACTGCTAACCCCCAATCAATTAATTCCAATGGATTCAGGTATGTTTCTATATTTTAATTTTCTTGATGATTGAACATGAGATCATGTGTAAAAATATTATGTAATTAAAATTTACTACAGTTCCAACCTTGTTTCAACCACAAATCAACGCATAAAAGAACCTATCTTTTGCCCTGTTTCCACCCTGGTTCCAACCTTTCCTCTTTCTCCCTCGATCTCTCCCTCTCGACTCATCTCTATTTTTATTTCTTTTTCTTTTAAATTTCTCTTTATCTCTTTGGGCTCTCCATGGCTCTTTCCTTTCTATTTCCTTTCTTGTCTTTGTTTCGGTTTTAGGTGGGTAGGTACAAGGCGGTCTGCCTTATGGCAAACAAGTTAGTTTGGTGGGAAACCTGCACCAAACTGGACAAGCTTCCCAAAGAAGCTTGTCCTATTATTATTATTTTCTTTAATTTATTAATTAATATCATTTGTTTAATATAGATAAATATATTTTATATCATTTCTTGTTATATATATTTCTTTCATTTATTTAATTTATACATATATACATAGTATATGTTCTTGTTTGTTTTATATATATATATACCTTTTTTTAACTTATGTATATGTTATAGAAATTTAATTGATTAATATTCTTATTATTTCTTTATCATGTACATTTATCGTGTATGCTTAATGATTAAACTCTTAAATCCTTTTAATACTAAACTTCCCATACTTTAAAAATAAATTAAATAACTTAATCTCATGCACGTAGCTAGAATACTATAATTCACTAAAGAATTCCCTTACTTCACTATAACATGTAACTTCTTAATCTTAAAATAAAGTTACATAACCTTAGCTCCATATTTCACTCCAAATTAATCACTACAACATTACTTCATAGGGCTTTAAGATAAATTGTCTCACTTACCAAAGGCAAAATTTTTGCAATTGTCATAGCTAAAGAGTTTTATATAGCTTTAGTAAAGTTATATTGTACATAAATTGTAAGCTCATACCTAAGATTGCAAAAGTGGAGAGTTTCCATCGAGTGCTTACTTGTATAATGAGGTTGGGTAGCTTAAGGTTTGCTTTTTAATCCTGAAAAAGAAACTGTTGTAAGGTTTGCTTGTTGAGTAAAAAGAAAACATAGTTGTAAAGGTTACTTCCTCAATTTGCAAAAGAAAAGGCAAGTTTGCTCATTGAGCTTGTGAAAAAGGGAACGATTAGGTTATCCTTGAGCCTTTTGTAAAAGGAAGGTTTTTCCTTGAACCTACAAAGGGAGAGGTTGTGTACCATTTCAAATAATGAATTTGGTGTGAAAATTCTTATAAAGAACTCAAGATAGAGGACGTAGACAAAGGTGCCTAACCTTTATAAGTTATTGTGTAAAACTTCTCTTCCCTGCATTCTTGATTTGCTTATTATTTACTATTTTACTTGTTGATGATTGCTTATTATTTAGTTAGTGTAGGTTACATTTAAGTTAGAAAAGCCTTTAGTTAAAAAAAGATTAGAAATCGATTTACCCATTCTCGATTTATATTTAAGCCAATAAAAAGAAAATAGTTTTTTCAAAAAACAACTAAATAATAGAAAATATTTTTTTTATTGATTCATCCAAATAGCAAATAATTTTTAGTTTTTAAAAAAATATAAATATTTTTCAAAAATTAATTTTCGAAAATTATTTTCAGTGAATTAAATAGTGTCGGATATAATTTTAGGGTAAAGTAAAGATTAGAGGTTAGGTTTGAAAAGGATAACGAAGACCTGATGAAAATGATGAAAAAAAGTTTAATTATCATTTGATTTCCTTACAATAAATTTAACGAAACTAAATATTCCAAATATATATATATATATATATATTTTAAACTTTTCCTTTTAAAAATAAATAAATATTATTAATTTTTTAGATTTAATGATTAAATTAAATTAAAAATTAGACTTATAAATAATTTGGGACACCAATGAAAAAACAATGCTATGAGATTGAAATAATAAAGATAAAAAATAAGTAAAAGTAAAATTATCTATTCACTCATAATTTTAATTTATTTAATTGTTTTATTAAAAAATATAATTTTAATAATCATTCCTTTCCTTTGAATCTTATCCAAATCACACAGTACATTCAAACTCATCTTTACGGTTCCCTTCTCAATTTTGAAGATAAAATGTTTTCTAAAATACATTAGGACCGTGAATTTTCATTTTCAAGGTACAAGCAAACCAGCTTGTGTTTTTCAGTAAAGTTTCAAGTGTTGACTTTTGTGTAAGATCCTGGAAGACTGAACTCACACTTTCTGCTGCTGCTGCTGCTGCTGCTGCTGCTTCGTGTAAAAAATTGCTTTTATTTTGCCACTGCAACTGATTCCGGAGGGTGGATATTTGCTTAAAAAAAAAAAAATCCAAGAAATGATACCAGCAAGGCGACTTGGTAAGATTTCACGGCTGATGGGAAGCAGAGCCACCCGTTCTTCACTAAAAGCTCCCAAGTAAGCGCTTACATTAGTTTCCCCTTTCCATTCTGATACTCTATTAGTATTATTGTTCTCTTTTGATTGCAATAAGGACTCACTGCTTTGGACTGAATATTTGAACCCTAAATTTAGGCTACTCGGTAACAATGATGGCGATGCTGTCTGGTTTTCAGCCTATCATTACAGCTCCAATTGCAATCATCGTCCCACAATTAAGGTAAATTAAATTATTAATTTTTAGGTGTAGTTTGGTTTATTTATTTATTTTTCTGTATACTCTTACTAATTATTCTATGCCCTATACCGCACTTCAGGTCTTAAGAAACCTTCCAAGATATGTAAAGATAGTGGAGGTTGGTCCAAGGGACGGATTGCAAAATGAAAGGGAAATTGTTCCTACCGCCATAAAGGTCCAGTTGATAAAAGGTCTAGTTTCTTCAGGATTGACTGTTGTTGAAGCCACGAGTTTCGTCTCGCCAAAATGGGTTCCACAGGTTAGTGTGCCTTTGTGGCTCATGCGAGGTAATCAACCCTTTTGTGAATAATGCTTCTAATTTGGATGTAGAGTTGCTTGTAATTCTCTTGATTCATGATTTTGCAATTTGGTCTGCTTTGTTCTGTCAATCTCTAATGTTAGTAGTCATCTACAGCTCTTGCCTTGTTAATCATAATTTTTTTTTTCCTTCGCTATTTTTTCATCCTTTAACTTCTATGGTATCTTGGCCCAAATAAAAGGAAAATCTTCTATGGTATGGTATGCCTCGCTTTTTATGTCATTTTGAAAATGATGTATTTTGTTCAATGGACTTTAGGATGAATTACTGTCATGTTCATCATTCAAAGAGACCGTCTGCTGCAAAAAAAAAAAAAAAGAAAAAGAAAAGAAAAAAAAACCTGCTATCCTGAGCTAATTCATGATTAAATTACAGCTGGCAGACGCAAAGGATGTAATGAATGCAATCCAGAATATTCAAGGAGCCAGATTTCCAGTGTTAACTCCCAACCTTAAAGTAAGCTATTTCTAACAAAGAAGAAAATTTCAGTTTGTGTGAATTTGCTGATAACATAAAATGCTCTCTTTAGGGTTTTGAAGCTGCTGTTGTAGCTGGAGCCAAGGAAGTGGCCATCTTTGCTTCAGCATCTGAGTCTTTTTCTATGTCAAACTTAAATTGTAGCATCGAAGATAGTCTTATTCGTTATAGAGATGTTGCTTCTGCTGCTAGAGAGCTCTCACTTCCAGTTCGAGGGTATGTTTTCTAAACAACATAGGATTGACTAATTTTTTTTTTCTCCCTTTTAGGGGTTGGGCTAGTGGAGGGAAGTGAGGTAAAGACTGTCTTCATTTTTACCAGTGAACTATAAGAAATTTGGTTTTCAAGTCTGAGATGCTCTAGAAATCCCCTAGTTTTGCTAAGCATTGTACTTATGTTCACTTAATGGCTAAAGAAACAATTTAGATAGTAAACTTGAAAGCTGAAATATTAAATGTCTGAAGATCTTTCTTCTTACCTAATGATAAGAAAATCAGGTCACTTATGGCCTGCTCAATTCTAGGTTAAGAGTTATGGGACATATTATTCCTAAATACTTTCTTTTTTGTTCCCTTTCCTTTTTCCCCCATAAGTCGGAGTGGTGGTGGGGGAAGGTTAAAGATAGGACTTAGGAGATATTAGAGTGCAGATAAAAAGAAATCTCACATCTCTTAAATTTTAAGATGGACATCCAACCTAAAACCAATTGGCAATAGGTGGAGAGGTCCTTGTTATATTTAGGTGTCAGCTTAACCCCAATTTAACAAATGTGGGATTTCTTTCTATACTCCCATCATGTTTAAGGACAATTGACCTATTATCTTGGACACATGGAGATTCACGTCATGTGGTAGCATTGGTCTTACCACACGTATAGCATCTGTATTTGAACTATTGTCTTCAATTTTTTCTTTAAATGAAGGAAAGGATGTTCTAGTTTCCTGTACCTTTCTTGTGGTAATGGCTTTCGGATTAGGTTCCTTTTATGTAGCATTGACTTTAGTTAAAGTTTAAATATTTTTGAATAAGGTATGCATTTGTACTTTGCAATGAGTTGGGGGTCACTACAGAGTTGGCAACAATCTAAATGACACCTTAGTTACCCCAAAGGTAGAAAATGTCAGAATATGCTGGGTAAATTTGGCATTTGATGGGGGGGATAACACTGTGATTGTCGTTGATTTTTTTTTTTTTTTTTAAATTGGCATTGAGTAATAATTTTTAAGTATCAAATTTGAGTTGCAAATACTAATAAATGTGGAAACCTCAACATTTATTATTTTGGTGCAACGGTAAAAGTTGCTCTTTTGTGACCTGGAGGTTATAGATTCAGGCAGAAACAACCTCTCTGGTAATGCAAGGGGAAGGCTGCGTACATATGATCCTTCTCAGACTCCATAATGTAAGAGCCTTGGGCACGAGGTTGCCCCTTTTTATTTGTTATTTGTTAATTTAAGAAATAAATAATTGGATTTATTCAAATATATGTTATTATCTATTTCCATTAGAGAGATTTGGGTAAAATATTACCCAAATCAGTTAGATTGTTTTCTTTTGTAATTTTGGTGGACTCTTTAGTTATTTCTATCCACCATATATTGCCGTGTATTTTTTTCTAAGTTGATTTGTGGAACAAAATTCCAATTTTATAAATTTCCATATGGTTTCAGAGCACCATATGGAAGCCAAGAATTCCCAAAAGTTTAATCATGTTTGCAGAAAAAGGCAATTCAATGTCCGAACTTGTTCTAAGTCCAAGCGTCAATGGATGTATATCTAACAACCCTTTCTTTGTCACTAGCCATAAACTAAATGGACACAATTATCTACAATGACGCAATCTGTGTTGATGTTTATCTGCGGTAGAAGAAAGGATGATTATCTCACTGGAGTTGCAGAGAGGCTGAAGGATGAAGACTTGAAGTTAAGGCTTTGGAAGTCGGAGAACAATATGGTTGTGTCTTGGTTAATCAATTCCATGACTAATGAGATAAGGGAAAATTTTCTACTATATGAAATTGCCTAGGAGATCAGGGAAGTGTCAAAAGAAGGCTACTCTCATGTTGAGAATACTTTCGAATTACTTGAAATTGAAAGTATTGTCCGTGATCAAGTCCAAGGAGATCTAAACGTGACGTAGTATTTCAACTCCCTCAATTAGTAGTGGTAACAATTGAACAAATTCGAGGAGTATAAATGAGATTGTCTAGGAGATTGGAATAAGTATAAAAAGATATTTGAAGAGAAGAGATTGTACAAGTTCTTAATTGGGTTAAATAAAACCCTAGATGATGTTCGGGGAAGAGTTCTCTCCCCAAGCCTCTTTCGAGTCCGCATAAGGCATTTGTGGAGGTGTAAAGAGAAGAAAGTCGTACGAAGGTGATGATGGGTAGGTACACAGGTTTTGAGAATTTTGCTCTCAGTCCGAGGATGCCAATCGCAAAATAACAAGAAAAATGGTCATCCTTTGTGTGATCTCTGTTAGAAACCAGACCACCCAGGGGAAACATATAGGGATATCCATTGTAATCCTGTTGATTGGAAGCTTGCTTGTGAGGAGGGCCATGGCAACATCGCCACTTTGAAAAAGGCTACATCATCGTATGAAGGAATTGGCTCCCTACCCCTTTGGAAAGGAGCAACTCAAACCCCTTCAAAATATGTTTGGACAGTCGTAGTCCTTAACTACAACCTCTGTTGTTTCTATTGATTAGTGACACAGGAAGGTAATCACATGAATGCCTTCTCAGTTAAGAGTAATTAGACTAACCAATGGACTGTAAACTCAAGAGCCTCAAACCACATGACGGGAGATTCGAAGATTCTCACCAACTTTAAACTGTGTAATGGGGAATGTACTGTAAGAATTGTAGAGGGTCCAAATCGCAAGTGGTAGGATCCGGTTCGGTGATGGTGTCTAAAAACCTTACACTCAATTTAGTTTTATTTGTCCCAAAATTAGATTGCAACTTTTTATCTGAGTAAATTGTCGAAGGAATATAATTGTTTTGATAAGTTCTTTAACAATGTGTGAATTTTAGGACTTGGATTTGATGGAAGACAATTGGCAATGTTAAGGAATGCTCAGGTTTGTACCTTCTCAAGAGTGGCAACACTTCACAGACAAATTCACAATGTGGGCACTTCTGTGAAACCCAAATTTTTCCCTATTACTAATTTATTTAAGTTAAACCGAGAGGCCTAAGATTTATGTGAATGTTCATATAGGGTCCAGAATACTCGAGAAGCCCAGGATAGTGGCACGGAGCCCGATGCACGCACTTCGAGGTAAGAATCTAAGTTTAAGAATTCTTCGAAAGTATGATTTAAAACATGAATTGATGATTGGGAAGTGAAACTAAAGTACTAGAGGTGAAAAAGTTGGTGAAACTTGAGTTTCCCTTAAACCGAGCAAATAGGCTCAATAAGAGGAATAAATTCTAGAAATTTAAAAAAATTATTCTGAGGCCATAGAAAATTCACATAAGACATAATTGACATGAGGAATAAAGATGGAGGGGAAATAATGAGGTTTCAGCGTTCAAATGAATTTTTAAAGTAAACCGAAAACCTTAAGCGATTTTGATCGGTAATGACCAATTGTGTGAAATGGGCCCAATCGGGGAAAACTTTTATAGACAAGTAGGCCTCAAATTTTTATGAGAGATACTAGAGACATAATAAAACATTTGAGAAGTGAGAAATTGGAAGAAATTGAACTAGAAATAATTTTTAAGGATTTTTCAAAATTGATTAGTGGGCTGCCCTGTTTCAGGAAATGGTATACCTAGCCAAGTTGGCCCAAGTTGAGGCCCATCCAATGGCCCAAAAATTTCAGGCCTCTCTAGATTTAATCTACACCCTTTAAACTTTCCATAACCCCTGAAATCACCCGAAAACCCTTTGCCAATTGAGAGAACCAACCCCATCTTTCAGCCCCAAGCGTCACTATGCAGTCCAGTTTGTGTGATTTTTCGAGTTCCTTCCAGCCAATTTCTGAGTTCGATTAAGAATGATCATATCTTCCTACTTAACCCCTCCACAACATATAAAAATTTTCAGCCACAATGAAGGTCATTTGCTAGGTGAAATCCTACAGAGAAAGTCAGGACAGAAACTGTCCTGTTCAAGAGGTGAGAGAAAGCTTGATTTTAAATGTTTTTGGTTGGTTTTTATTGTTGTTTTGGATGATTTTAAGATGTATATATGATGATTTACAGTTGAGGATCAATTTGGAGATTCAAAGAAGTGGTCAGCATTGGTCAAAGGTGAGAGAAACTTGATGAATAATGAAGATGATGAAATATGTTTATGTTTGATAATTTTTAGTGATTTTTACTGAAGTGGAACTTGATGAAATAATTTTTAGAGACAAGTGTAGGTTCGGCCAGCCATTGATTATGAAAGAAATGGTGAAATTTGGTTGTGTTGTAGGTTGTGGAATGATTGAATAATACCGAAAAAATTGGTTTATAGCTCGGTTAAGTGAAAAACCGCGAAAGAGTGAAAATTGAATAATTCGAGTATTTTGAGTATGTTAAATGAAGTCTAGGATAATTGTTAAGCTATTAAGTTGATAAGCCTTAAACTTGATGGAAAAGAGACTAATGAAATAGCTTAAACCGGGATTTTATCGGTAAAACCGAGAAAATAAGCAAAGTTGGCAAAAAAGTCAAACTTGGCCAAAATAGTGAAGCTAAACACATAGTTGAATGTGTTGAGATGCTATTAAGCATTATTTGATGATTTAATACTATTTTGGGGAGCTCGGGGATCCGACACATAAATCCAAGCTATTCCGGGACCCGTCAATATTGTATTGCCGAAGGTGTAAGAAGTAAGGGATGCAACCATTTTGAGCATTTGTATTCTTTACCTATGAAAAAGCTTTTATAGCATGAAAAGAGTTTTATAAAATCAAGCTTTCTCTCACCTCTTGAACATGGCAGTTTTTGTCCCTAACTTTCTATCTAGGATTTCACCTAATAAATGACCTTAATTGTGGCTGAAATTTTTATCTGTTGTAGAGGGGTTAAGTAGGAAGATTCGGTCTTTCTTGGTCGAACTCAGAAAATGGTTGGAAGGGACTTGGAAAAATCACACAAGCTGGACTGCACAGTGATGCCTAGGGCTAGAAGATGGGGTTGGTTCTCTCAATTGGCAAAGGGTTTTTGGGTGATTTCAGGGGCTATGGAAAGCTTAAAGGGTGTAGATTAAATCTGAAGAGGCCTGAAATTTTTGGGCCATTGGATGGGCCTCAACTTGGGCCAACTTGGCTAGGCATACCATTTCCTGAAATAGGGCAGCCCACTAATCAGTTTTGAAAAATCCTTAAAAATTATTTCTAGTCCAATTTCTCACTTCTCAAATGTTCTACTATGTCTCTAGTATCTCTCATAAAAGTTTTGGGCCTGCTTGTTTGAGAAAGATTTCCCCGATTAGGCCCATTTTGCGCGATTGGTCATTACCGATTAAAATCGCTTAAGGTTTTCGATTTACTTTAAAAATTCATTTAAACACCAAAACCTCATTATTTCCACTCCATCTTTATTCCTCATGTCAATTATGTCTTATGTGAATTTCTTAGGGCCTCAGAATAATTTTTGTGAATTTCTAGAATTTATTCCGAATTTATTCCTCTTATTGGGCCTATATGCTTGGTTTATGGGAAACTCAAGTTTCACTAACTTTTTCTCCTCTAGCACTTTAGTTTCACTTCCTAATTATCAATTCATGTTTTAAATTATACTTTCGAAGAATTCTTAAACTTAGATTCTTACCTTGAAGTGTGTGCCTTGGGCTTCGTGCCACTATCCTGGGCTTCTCGAGCATTTTGGGCCCTACATGAACATTCACATAAGTCTTAGACCTCTCGGTTTGGCTTAAATAAATTAGTAGTAGGGAAAAATTTGGGTTTCACATTTTTCCCCACCTTTTAGGAATTTGGTCCTCCAAATTCAATCAGGTCCATCGAATAGAGGATGGTACTTCTCTTTCATCAGGCTCTCTAGTTCCCAAGTTGCTTCTTCTGTCGAGTGGTGCTTTCAAAGAACCTTTACTAACGAAATTCTCTTTGTCTGAAGTACATTTTCTTCTTGTCGAGGATCCGGATAGGCTCTTCTATATAGCTCATGTCTTCCTGTATATCTAATGCTTTATACTCGATGACATGAGAGGGATTCAGATTATACTTCCTGAACATGGAGACGTGGAAGACATTATGTATCCTGGAAAGCTTTGGAGGCAAGGCTAACCGGTAGGCAACATCTCCCACTCTCTCTAATACCTCAAACGGACCAATAAAGCGAGGACTCAGCTTCCCTTTCTTCTCGAAGCGCATGATATTCTTACTTGGAGACACCTTAAGAAACACAAAATCTTCAGCTTGAAACTCAAGTGGCCGTCTACGCACATCGGCGTAACTCTTCTGTCGACTCTGAGCAGCTCGTAATATATCACAAATAATCCGTATGCCCTGGACTGCCTGTTCAACAAGATCGAGAGCAATTACTTTCTTTTCATCCACTTGTCCATTCAACACTTTGTTTTCCATATTCTAATAATTGCCAAGTTATGCTCTGGCACTATAGATTAGGATATCCTAGTTTTATGCACCTTGAAAAAATTGTTTCCAATGCTATTCAGAAATAAAGTCCAAATCTGTTTTAATGTGAAGTGTGTTAATTCTCCAAACATAAACGAACTTTATTTCAAAATCAATCTTACATATCGTCTTGCTCATTTCTATGATTCATAGCAATGTATGTTGTCCATCCCGGATAAGACATATCTTAGGTTTGTGATGTTTTGTCTCTTTTATAGATGACCACACTAAACTCACTCGGGTGCTCCTTATCAAAGAAAAGTTTGAAGTTGGTCAAATATTCAAAAAATTCCATCTGATGATTCAAACTCAATTCCAAAACAAAATTCAATTTCTGAGAACAAATAATGCAAAGAGTATTTCAACTCAATTCTTGGTGACTCTCTCTCAAATCATGGCATCATACATCAAAGCTCTTGTGTTGACACACCCCAAAAACGCGGGTTGTAGAAAGAGAGAACGAGCACCTTGAGGTTTCTCGACCACTCATGTTTTCTTAACATATTCCAAAACAATTTTAGTGGGATGCAATTCTCATTGCTTCTTATCTCGTAAATCATAAGCCATCCAGAGTTATAAAATTCCAAACATTGTACCAAATGCTCCAAAAATCCTTTCCCCACTCTTGGGTCCTTTCAACAATTCCAATCAAAATTTCTCACTGTTTATTACCTGATGATGATTTGAATTTACTAATTGCTTTGAGGAAGAATGTTCAGTCATGTACGCAACATCCTATCCAGAATTATGTTTCTTACGGAAGGCTCTCACCCAGATTTCAAGCACTTGTTTGCAATCTAAATGAGATTTAGGTTCACAATACAATTATAGAAGCTCTCAAAGGTCCCGAATGGAAGCTATTATGGATGAAATTAGGGCTTTGGAGAAAAAAAAAAGATGGAAACTCACAGATCTCCTATTCGAGAAGAGTACAGTTGGTTGCAAATGGATTTTCGCGGTGAAATAAAAAGAAGATGGTAGTATTGATAGATTCAAAGCCAGATTACTGGCAAAAGGATTCACTCAATCTTATGTTATAGATTACTAGAAGACATTTGCCTTAGTTGCAAAACTCAACAAAATCAGGATTCTTCTATCTTTGACAGCAAACTTGGGTTGGCCTCTCTACTAGTAGATGCATTCCTTAAAGGGGACCTTGAGGAAGAAGTGTACTTGATGGTCCTATCGGGCTAGGAAACTAAAGCTAGAGAAAATAAGGTATGCAAGTTAAAACAATCCCTCTATGGTCTTAAACAATCCTCGAGGGCTTGGTTTGAAAGATTGACTAAGGTGGTGAAGTGATATGACTATTCTCAATGTCAAGCATATCACACCTTATTTGTAAAACAAACTCTTGAAGGAAAACTTACTATCTTGATTGTTTATGTAGATGATATTGTAGTAACTGGTGATTGGATGGAGGAGGCTAATAGACCTAGGAAATCTCAAATACTTCCTAGGAATGGAAGTGGCTCAATCAAGTCAAAAGATCTCAGTCTCTTAAAGGAAGTATGTACTCGATCTACTAAAGGAATCCGACATGAGTGGTTGCAAACTAGAAGACACTCCAGTGGACCTTACTTCCAAACTTGGTAGGAGACAAGATTGGACTCCAATCGATAAAGGGAGATATCAGAGATTAGTAGGAAGGCTCTTTTACCTATCGCATACAAGACCAGATATCAGATTCGTCGTAAGTGTGGTGAGTCGATATATGAATTACCCAAGAGAAGATCACATGGAGGCATTGTTTAGGATTTTGAGATATTTGAAGCTAACTCTAGGAAAAGGCCTATTCTTCAAAAAGGAATTTGGATGAGATATACAAGTATTCAATGATGCATATTGTGCTGGGTTTGTAAATGATCGAAGATCTACTTCATTGCATTGCACATATGTTTGAGGAAATATGGTTCCTTGAATGAGTAAAAGGCAATATGTAGTCTCAAGGAGTAGTGCAAAGGCTGAGCTTAAAGCTCATTGAATTTGCGAAGGACTCTTGATTAGAAGAATTCTCAAGGAATTTCCCTTTAAATTGGAAGAAGCTACAAGAGTGTTTTGTGACAATTAGTCCGCTATCTGCATCACCAAAAATCCAGTGCACCATGGTCGAACCAAGCATGTTGAGATATCGTCATTTTATAAGAATAAAAAAAGATCGAGGAAGGAATAATTCAGCTTCTCTATACTCCTAGTGGTCTTCAGGTTGCAGGCATCTTGACGAAGGCTCTACCAAGGAAAAGCTTCGATGACTTAACTTCCAAACTTGGCATGAACAACATCTTCAGCCCAGCTTGAGGGGGAGTGTGGAAATCTCAGCATTTATTATTATTATTTGTTATTTTGTAGTTAGGAAACAAATAATTGGATTTATTCCAATGTTTTATTATCTATTTCCGTTGTTATAGAGATTTGGGTAGAATGTTACTTACATCAGTTTGGTACTTTTCTTTCTTCATTTTGGTGGACTCTTTTCTACCCACCATATATTGGCATGTATTTTTTTTTCCTGAATTGGTCAGTGGAATAAAATTCCAATTTTACAAATTTCCACAATAAATTATAATAAAATTGCAAAGAAATGTTTCTTTCAAATCTTCTTTTGAGCAAGAGAAGCAGTTTGCCAAGCACACTTCAAAAGCATGGAGTGTAGACGTACATATTGTTTTTCTTGTTCCCTAGTGTCATTTCTCCCTTTTGAATTTACTTTGAGAATTTTTAATTGTTTTTCTCTATGGATTATTTCCTGTAGTTCTGGAATTTGACTGCTGCATTATCCTATGGTAGCACTGCTCCTATACAAGTTCTATAGTAAAGAAAGAAAATAGTAGAGGTAAAACTGAATGTATTTTTTTCTCTATATGAATTCAATAGTTGTTACAATATAAATAGGAAAACTAGAGAGTAATTCTAGGAGTAATTCTAGGACCAAAAAATCGGGATTTCTCTAATTTCCTTGATTTTAGGTAGTTTCCTATTAGATAGGAGAACAAATAATAATTTATTATTTATTTATTGACAGTTAATAATTCCTAATTTATCTACACTCCCCCTGAAGTTGGCGCAAAGATATCAATCATGCCAAACTTGTTCACTTGAAGTTCAAATGGCTGTCTCATTAAGCTCTTGGTGAAAATATCTGCAACTTGCTTCATGGTAGGAACAAAATGAGTACAAATTACCCCTTCTTCAAGCTTCTCTTTTATAAAATGTCTATCAATCTCAACATGTTTCGTCCTGTCATGTAGAACCACATTATGAGCTATGTTGATGGCTGATTTATTGTCATAGTACAACTTCATAAGAAGACTAACTGGCCTTTTGATTTCTTCTAGAACTTGCTTTAGCCAGAGTACCTCACACACTCCTTGAGCCATTGAACGAAATTCAGTTTTTGCATTACTTCTGACAACAACACATTGTTTTTTGCTTCTCCAAGTACCTAGATTACCCCACACAAAGGTGCAGTATCCAAATGTCGATCTTCTATCAGTGATTGAACCTGCCCAATCTGCATCAGTATAAACTTCAATTCCTCTATTTTCATTTTTACTGAAAAAAATCCTTTCCCTGAAGTTGCTTTCAAATAACGAAGAATTCGAAACACAGCTTCTAGATGTTCCTCACACAAAGAGTGCATGAACTTACCATATTTACAGCAAAAGCAATGTCAGGCCGTGTATAAGATAGATAAATTAACTTCCCAGCTAATCTTTGATATCTACCAGTATCCACAAGAACTCCATCTTTTACCTCTACAAGCTTCACTTTTGCTTCTATTGGAGTATCAACTGGCTTGCACCCACTCATATCAGTTTCTTTCAAGAGATCCAAGATATATTTTCGTTGTGACAATACGATACCTTTCCTTGATCTCGCAATTTTCATACCTAAAAAAATCTCATTTGCCCCAAATCCTTGATCTCGAACTCCTTGGCTAGATTCTGTTTAATCGGTTTATTTCTTCTTCATCATCTCATGTAAGAATTATGTCATCTGCATAAGCAATCAAAACCGAGATCTTGTCTTTATTAGAGACTTTTATAAAGAGAGTGTGATCTGTCTGCCCCTGTCTATAATCTTGATTCTTCATAAACCTTGTAAACCTTTCAAACCAACCTCTAGGTGACTGTTTAAGACCATATAGTGATCTTTTAAGTCTGCATACCTTGGATCCAAACTTCTCAGTAAAACCAGGTGGTGCCTCCATGTAAACTTTCTCTTCAAGGTCTCCATTGAGGAAAGCATTCTTCACATCCAATTGATTTAGAGACCAATCAAGGTTTACAGCAATTGACAAGAGCACACGAACAATATTTAGTTTTGCCACCGGAGAAAAAGTATCAGAATAATCCACTCCATAAGTTTGTGTGTAGCCTTTAGCTACCAGTCGAGCCTTGTATCGTTCTAGAGATCTATCAGAATTATACTTCACGGTGAATACCCACTTACAACCAACGATTGCTTTTCCTTGTGGCAGATCAACCTTTTCCCAAGTAACATTCTTCTCTAGAGCTCTCATCTCCTCAAGAGTAGCCTCCCTCCACTCAAGAACATTTAGAGCTTCCTGTACATTACTTGGAATAACCACACTAGACACTTGTGTAATAAAAGCACGAAACTGGGGTGACACATTATTATACGAAATAAAGTTGGATAGAGGATGCTTAGTACAAGACCTAACACCTTTCCTAAGAGCAATGGGAAGATCATCTTTACTTGAGGAATTTGACTTAGAATTACTTGGAGGATTATTGTCAGAATTGTCTGAAGGAACATTGATCTCATGATCCAACTCCTGATCAGATTCTTAGGGGTGCTGTAAGACAGTGTTCCTTTCCTTTTTTTGTGCTTGGTACTCCTTTGAATATACAAGACCCTTCCATCGTTTCGCACACATCTCTGTTGTTTCATAATTTTGATTTTGAGATGGCATTATCAGAGGTTGTTGTAGATTTTCATCATTTAATGCATTTATATTTCTTTTCTCAATTACTTTTGGTAAAATATCATCACTAGCACATTCAAAATCAATGGTTAAGTCAGAACCATTTAAAAACATATCATCTTCACTATTGTTCTTCTCCCCTTGAAGATGAGAAATGTGATAGTATGATTGTCCTTCAAAGAAAGTGACATCCATAGAAACAAACATTTTTTTTCAGAACTGGATTAAAACATTTATAACCTTTTTGATTTGTCAGATAGCCTACAAAAATGCATTTATGTGCTTTTTGATCAAGTTTTGTTCTTTCAGGCTCATGGTTATTAACAAATGCAACACTTCCAAAAAATTTTAAAGGAATGTTTCTTACTAACTTGGAAGTTGGAAAACACTCATTGAAAAGTTTTATTGGTGTTTTAAACCCCAAGGTTCTTGAAGGCATTCTATTTATAAAAAATGTGGTTGTTAAAATAGCTTCTCCCCAAAGATACTTTGGAACTTTAGATGTAAAGCTTAAGGCCCTAGCAACTTCAACAAGTTTATTTTTCCTTTCGGCTACCCCCTTTTGTTGAGGTGTGTTGTTACAAGAACTTTGATGTACAATCCCCTTTTCATCAAAAAAATTCCCTAACACATGATTAAAGAATTCTTTACTATTATCACTACGAAAAACTTTGATATGAGTTTCAAACTGTGTTTGTACTATTGTATAGAAGTTTTTAAATACACTTTCAGCATCAAATTTATCTTTTAGCAAAATAATCCAAGTAACCCGAGTATGATCATCAATAAATGTAATGAACCAACGTTTTTCAGAAAGAGTTGCCACTTTAGAAGGACCCCATACATCACTGTGGATCATAGTAAATGGTTTTGACTTTTTGTATGGTTGTGGTGGAAAAATAGCTCGACGATGTTTAGCTAATTCACAAACTTCACATCGAAAAATAGAAGCATTTTTATTCATAAATAATTTGGGTAATAATTGCTTTAAATAATGAAAATTTGGATGTCCTAACCGAAAATGCCATAACATAATCTCACTGTCATTGGAAACAGAAATAGAATTAAAACAAGTTTGGTCTTGCCTTCAACAGTTTGTACCATTATTAAGGAGGTAAAAACCACCATCTTGCCTAGCATCCCCAATCGTCTTCCTCTGAGGTTAAATCTTGAAATTTACGTTGAGAAGATCAAAAATTAATTTGACAATTATGATCACGAGTGAATTTACTGACTGACAATAGATTATAGGACAATTGAAGAATGTGAAGGACATCTTTTAGAGTAAGATGAGAAGAAACAATAATTTTTCCTTTCCCTGCAACTGTAGCATAAGAACCATCTGCTATTTTGACCTTTTGATTACCTGCATAAGGTATGTAAGAAAAAAACAACTGCGAGAACCCAGTCATATGATCGGTTGCTCCTGAATCTAATATCCAAGAGGTATTTGGATTGACACAAGTAAAGGCTGTGGTGAAAAAATTACCTGACTGGGCTAAAGAACAAGAAACTAGAATTTCCTATAGATTGAGACTGAAACATATTGTACAGGTGCTCCATTTGTTCCTTGGTGAAAGGAAGAGAGTCTGAGGATGACTGCTGCCCTAGATTAGTAGTGCTAACTTGGAAAGCACGAGTGTCCCCTACTGGTCGAGAGTCATCACCAGGTTTCTTCTTCAAATTTGCAGGTTTTCCATGGAGTTTCCAATAGGTCTCGCGTGTATGACATGGTCTCCGACAATGATCACACCATTGCTTTTGTTTGCTTCGTATTTCTCCTTATTGCTCATTACTGTGGGCTACAAGAGTTGAACTGTCCTGATCAACTTTTGGCTACTCTACTCCCTTTAACATCAGTAATCTCCGAGCCTTCTCTCTCCGTACCTTAGAAAAAACGTCTCTGATAGAGGGCAGAGGTTTCCGTTCTAAAATACGTCCCTGAACCTCATCAAGATCTTTATTTAGACTTGCCAGAAATACAAACACTCGACTTCGTTCAACCTTTTTCTTGTAACGAGCACTATCATTCGGGCTCTCCCATTTTTCAGTTTCGAACATATCCAATTCTTGCCACAGAGTCATCATATCATTATAATAGGCAGTTACCTCTCTATCCCCTTGTTGTATCCGCCACATCCGAGTATTTAACTTGAATAATTGAGAATAATTTTTTAGGTCAGAGTACGTCTCTCTAACAGCCTCCCAAACATCATTAGCGGTTGGTAGAAACATAAACGGCTGTCCCAAGGTTGGTTCCATGGAATTAATAAGCCAAGCGATAACCATGGAATTTACTGATCTCCACTGTTGGTATTTTGGATCATCAGCGGCTGGAGGCTTGATTTCCCCATTTAGATATCCAAGTTTTCCCTTTCCATCAATCACCAAACGCATGGATTGGTCCCACTCTAAGTAGTTTTTACCATTTAACTTATGAATGGTAATCTGTAAAGGGCTCTCATTGATGGGTGCAATCAGAGATGCCTGAGAACTCCTTTCAGACGATGTCACAGTGTTGGTAACGGAAGAAGAAGACGAACTAGAGCCAACCATGGCTGCTTTGTAATTCATAGACTCTGATACCATGTAGTAAAGAAAGAAAAACAGTAGAGAGGTAAAGTTGAATGTATTTTTTTCTCCATATGAATTCAATAGTTGTTACAATATAAATAGGAAAACTAGAAAGTAATTCTAGGAGTAATTCTATGACCAAAAAATCAGGATTTCTCTAACTTCCTAGATTTTAGGTAGTTTTCTATTAAATAGGAAAACAGATAATAATTCATTATTTATTTATTGATAGCTAATAATTCCTAATTTATCTACAGTTCCAATCCTTGAAAGCATCCTCCTTAATCATGACAGTATCTAAAGTTTCCTTCTGTTACATTTGATCTAGTTCTTTAGGGATTGGACTACTTACGTATCAAAACAAACCTTACTGTTAATATGAACAAACATGAGGATGAAGTAAAAACATAGAAGGATGAGCATAACTGAGCGACGATTAAGATGAACATAACCAGTTAACTAGGTATTCTAAATCGTGCTGAAATGAATTTATTTTTGAAATGATGAGGAATTTAAGCTACCAGTAACTGAAAAATCCAACTATTGAGGACACCATGCTCGGTTGTACTGCTAAGAAACAGTTATAAAGTTTAAAGTTGAACTCAACAATGTACGGATGTCAAGTTGCAAAATTTCAAATGTCAGACATAGGAACACTCATATCTCTTTCTGTTTGATTGGATTCAGCCTTACTAAGTGATAACTTTGAAATTTAGAGAAACCCTGGAATGAAAAAGGGAAATCCTAAATTAGGTCCTAGTTCTTACGAAAATAAACAATGGATCCTCTTTTTGATCTTTTTCCTTGGACGATATAATGAATGCTTTTTTTCTTTTTTTTTTTTTAATTTGCTCTAATTTGCTGATATCTGGTGTCTGGTTTTTGGTGAATGGATTTTAAAGAATTTATGTTAATTAGAATATTCTTACAAAAAATAGATATAGGTTTGAAACTTTTTATATTAGCAAAAAGTTTTCTCTTCTGTTAGCAACAACCAGCATGATGTATTTTAGAAATGTGATCCTCCTAGCACTCTCTGGTCATCTCAGATATATATCATGTGTGGTTGGATGCCCGGTGGAAGGAATGGTGCCTCCATCAAAAGTAGCATACGTGGCTAGACAGCTCTTTGATATGGGTTGCTCTGAAATTTCCCTTGGTGATACAATTGGTGTTGGTACACCTGGTAATGTTTAAAGTTACTTTCTGTTTGTAAATCCTTACTGTTATGAAATACGCCATTAAGCTGCCCTCCCATAATCTTCTCATTGTGAATGCTTGTTTGTTTGGTTTTCTCTTTTTTTATTTTTTTTAGAATGCAATACATGCTTTGCCATGCACACATGCATACATACATTTAGAGGTGGCAAATGGACGGGTCATTCAAGTCTAAAGGAATCCACGTCATATTTGAATTTAGATCGTTTGGGTTTTTGAATCATTTCAATCTAGGGTTAAGTGTTCAGGTTTCGGCGGGTTTATTTTTAAAACGTCAATGCAACTTTTATGCCCGTAATACATAAATTATTTTTCCCTTCTCTTCCCAAAATCTAGCCTACTTGTCTCTGCGCAGCTGCCCCCCTTTACCATTTCCTCCTTTTCTTCTTGTGCTGGTAAATCCATGATGCCATTGTGACACTCGGGCTGCCTTCTCTCTGTTTCTTTTCTTCTACTTCTCTTTTTCGTCTGGAATCCTCTCTTTCCCCCCTGGTCAAGGTGGAGCTACTGCTACCATGCTTCTCCTGTAGTAGACCAGCAATTTTAATGTTGTTTTCTCAGTTTTAAATTTGAATTTCTGGTGTTGATCTGCGTCTTCAGCCATGTTCAAAGGAACATTTTTTCCCCATATCTAATGCATTGCACAAGTATCCCGGCATGTTGGAGGTGTCTGTCTTCAGGACACGATACTGATATGCAAGGGGTGAGTCCTGTTCCTGCTTCATAGGTTGGTGGCTTATATGGAAGAGTGGGCATGTTGATGTTTCTCGTTTCATTTTTTTTTTTTTTTAAAGATTCATGCAAGGGAGAGATTTTTAAGAACACATGAAACGCTTGAGTCCTGCATCCAAAGAAATATTGTAATCTGAATTATAATTTTCTGTCATGAAGTTAACTGTTTAAACTTCTTGTGTTGAAGTAAAGCCCAAAAGCTTGGATTTTTATGCATTTTGAACAAGGACTACCTTGATGCATGACAGAACTGATTGCAATTTATACGAGAGCATAAGAGATTTGGATAGAAATGTGTTACTACTTCTGATTGTTGTTATTGACTTTGGAATAGATATAAACCTCTAAATAAAAGAGAATAATTCAATTTTAAAATACTAGTTTCATTTTTTCCCATTTAATAGTGGAGATGATTACACACATCTAGATGAATATATCCATTCTGGTAGTAAGACAGTGTGGATGGTAATGTAAAGACGCTTTGGTTTCTCCTTTATCAGAGATAATGTGTGGGATTACTGTGCTCATTTGAAAGACTTTTCAAAAATTTTATTCTGTGCCAAATGGAATCAGTAATGGCTTTTTAACTTGATCTTGTCTTATCCTCTTTAAAATCCTTTGACCTATATGGAGAATTCCATAATGACACTGTTATCCCATTTTGAATTAATTTAAGGTCAATGGAAACCACATTTAATAGTGGAGATGATTACACACATCTAGATGAATATATCCATTCTGGTAGTAAGACAGTGTGGATGGTAATGTAAAGACGCTTTGGTTTCTCCTTTATCAGAGATAATGTGTGGGATTACTGTGCTCATTTGAAAGACTTTTCAAAAATTTTATTCTGTGCCAAATGGAATCAGTAATGGCTTTTTAACTTGATCTTGTCTTATCCTCTTTAAAATCCTTTGACCTATATGGAGAATTCCATAATGACACTGTTATCCCATTTTGAATTAATTTAAGGTCAATGGAAACCATTTTTAATAATGCCTATGGTGATCCGTCTTTTACTTGATTTTGACTAAGCTTGTATATTGTAGAGTCATACTTGAAATCATTCTCTGGTAGACTTTGACCTTTATTTGGGTCTGTGCGATGATTTGGCTTCTCTTCTTTGTTTCCTCTTGGTGCAGGTACTGTCATTCCAATGCTTGAAAATGTTATTCATGTTATCCCAATTGATAAGCTTGCTGTCCATTTTCATGACACTTACGGGCAAGCTCTTTGTAATATTCTAATATCGCTCCAAGTAAGCAATCCTCATTTTCCTGCTCCTCACATTAAGCTGCTGAGATGAAGGATTTGTTTGTTTTAAGTTGCCAACACATTGCTCTAACTTGTACCCATTGTGTTACAAATGGAGTTGCTTCTCCATCTAGTAAGCCGTTTTCACTGGTGCTTCAAATAGATTGTACATAATAGAAAACAGTATGAGTTGAATCTGTGATATTATTGATTGTTCCATGGCAACACACATTTGTTTCTGGTTTAAAATATGAACAAAACCTTTTAGTGAGTGCATCTCAATAATCTCAATTTATTTATTTATTTATTTTGCCCTCTCTGCATCAATGTCTTTTTTTTTTTCACTGGAAAGTACAATTCTATGTGCATCTCTTAGGTCTATGAAGAAGATTGCATATTTCTTTTCATGACTGTTGATAATGTAAATTTGAAATGTAAAATTGAAAACTATGGCCTTCAACATTGTTGCTATACTGTAGCAAGGATCCAGGTTTTGTCAATGGCATAGACTCTGTTGATGAATTTCATCATACGTGTTTCTAAAAGCAATAAAATTAATGTAAAAAGTGTATTTGAAGAATAGGTGTAAGATATATCAGCTTAAAGACTGGGTTTTTACTTAATTAGCTTCTTTTTTCTTTGTAAATTGATGGAACAGATGGTCTTTTTGTAGGTTTAATGATTCTGCAGTTGTACAAAATGTTGACGGCAGAGTTAAAGATAGATGAAATGAAACCAACATCTCGGTTTACTTCATTTCTTTTCCTGTTTCTTTAATCCCAGGGTCCTACTTTGATCTTTATTTGGACATATTTTGACCAATGTTCACGATCTAATTTTAGTCAACGGTTAAAATTTATTGAAAGTGATGTGTTCGTCCTAGTTATGCCTACTCAACATTATTGAATGACAAAACATTTTAGAGCCCTTCATCTTGTAACCAAAAATTTAAAACTTGCAGGTGCTCTTGAAATGTATTCGAGCAATTTAAATTTCTTAGTAATTTTTATTCCCTTAACAGATGGGGATCAGCACTGTGGATTCATCAGTATCTGGTCTCGGAGGTTGTCCATATGCCAAGGGTGCTTCTGGAAATGTTGCCACGGAGGATGTTGTCTACATGCTCAATGGACTTGGAATAGAGACAAATGTGGATCTTGAAAAACTCATGTTGGCCGGAGATTTTATATGCAATCATTTGGGGCGGCGATCTGATTCCAAGACAGCAGTTGCATTGAGTAGTAAGAAAGCATACTCCAAGCTTTAAGCTACAAGAGCTAGAAAACCTCATAATTTTCATGCTCTAAAAATTTGTATTTATTACTGTCTTTCACTCTCCAGTCGTCATATGCAGTTGCATAAATATATTAAAATATCAGGCAAAGCACACAAATCTAGTCCCAATGTAAACCCAGAAGAAAAAATAGAACTTTTTTGGAATAAATTTCTCTCAATTCAAGAATATACGTCTGTTTGATCTTGTAAGTGTGTTATACTTTGTTTCTCTGTCAGATGTATGTTCTTATCTATTTAATAACAGCATTCAAATTGGAGCTTGTGTTTTCTCAAGCGTGCCGTACTGTAATCTAGTTGGAGCTATATGTTTGACACCTGACATGTGTTAAACATCCATTAGCAACTGCCTTGGTGCCACGTTCTCACATGCTTCGAAACGCACTAAAGACGAAAAAAGATTGACCACCATTTATTATGTAGTTTTTATTTTATTTTATTTTATTTTTAAAGCTTTGTGTGGTCATGGAACTTATTATTTGGATTAACAAATTTTCATCTTCATATCTTTTTATCATTCTTACAAAACAAAGCTTATATTGTGACATCTCGGAAACGCGAAAATAGAGGTTAATTTTTTTCTTTAATTCTTATTTTCTTATTTAGTTTGCATTTTTGTACAGTGTAGGTTTCTTAATTTCTTGCATTACTTAATCCTTTAATCGTAGATTTGTTAGAAATTTCAGCAGCATAATCTCTCATATCTTAGCTCGCCCTCCTGCAATATCAACAATTTGTAATCGCAAACAGTTGATTTTATTTCTTAAACTTATTATTTTTCAACTTCACATACTTTACAACTACATCGACATTTGTTTACTTCTAGAACCATTTATATACCAATCCATAAAAGATATTACATCCCAAAAGTATTTACAACTCAGTATCTATACATTACCAATGTCTGAAAACAAATATAAGGAAATATACTTGAGCGTGTACTGAAAGTAGCCTGGGAGGCTCTAAATTCATCATCCTATTTGAGTACTCCGCAAGCAGCTGAGCACTTTTATTGCAGGTAATCTGAAATGAGGAAAAGTGGGGTGAGCTTCTGATAAAGCTCACCAAGAAAGACATTTAAAATAATTCTGACAACCCTAAAAATACGTAGAAATTCAGGGTCACCTCAATAAGGAAGATATTTAAAATAATCCTGACAACCCTAAAAATGCGTAGAAATTCAGGGCTAACATACTTTCGTACTTAAATCAATTTGCATAAATTTATTTGCTTACTTTGAAATAAAATATTACATACATAATTACATATATACTTATGAAATCAGATTTACATACATACTTATTTGCTTAGAAATAAAACATACTTACATACATGTTTACTTTATCAAGCTGACATACTTACTTTGAAATAAAACATACATATATACGTACTTGATCAAACTTACGTACTTACTTACTTTAATAAACCTTACTTACTTACTTCCATAATTCAGATCATTCATATAGTAAAACATGGAGACTAGGCTAAATCCGTATAGTTATCATGCAAATATAAATATCATCATCTGTAGAGGGAATAAAATACTGATGGCTAAGGTAGGGGTTGTAGAATAGATCAAGGTCGTACAACAATTTTGATATAGTATCTGAATAAACTAGCATACAGTCAGGGCACGGGCACCAGTGGCACTCACTTGTGCAGGTACGAGATACTACGAAATAGACACCCCGTATAGTGAAGACAGATGCCACAAAGGCAGAAACAGACACTACACGGGTGAATCTGAACTGATACTACGAGTGGAGGAGCCAGACACCACAAGTAGCAGGCATGATATGCACACAACATACACTATTAGGGTAGTCTCTAGTCTCAGAAAATCTTACTTGTTTTCATACTTACTTAAAATCATATTGAAACTTAAATCGTAAAATCATATAGTTTCGACTATAAAATATTAATAAATCAAAACTTATATATCATGGATAAAAAAGCTCGATTTCAGGATTAAATTGGGGTCATGGCTTTCAGGAAATTCTTATTGGGATGGCTCAAGTTTTTTCCTCGAAAGTTCTTCATACGTTCATCAAGTCATTCATGAAAATAAATGGATACAGGAATTCAATGCTACTTTAAAATTGCATCCTTTACCTGAACGGGGTGAGGGCAGCACCAATTCATCGGGTCTTAAGTTTGTCTCGTTTTACATGTCAATACCTCGAGCTGCCAGAAACAACCCAATTAGTATCTCAATCGCCTTTATTTCATATCTTTATACATTATAACTTAAACGGGTCAATTGGACCCTTTTTTGTCATTTTTCCTACTTTCTTGTTTTTACCGATTAAAGCGATGGTTTAAGCTAATTTCAATAATTTTGTTCTTTTAGCTTCAAATTCATAAACTCAACAACCTAAAAACTTATTCAAGTCTTCGATTCACACTTGTCAACATGTCAAATTGCCAATTCTTACACTTTCCAATTTTTCACTGAACTGGGCTATAAACTAGTCATTTTTTGTATTAATTTAATAGTCTACAACATCAAACTCAACCAAATTTCATCCCTACCCTAACATACATGTGCTAGCCGAACCTATACATGCTCCTAGGAAATTTTTCTTCAAATTCTACTTAACCAAAAATCATCCAACAACAACCAACAACAACATAAATCAAGATCATCATCTTCCATCAACTTCTTAACTTAGTTGACCAACTTTGACCACTCCTTTTTGCTCCAGAAAAGATTCCCAGTTGTAGATCAACATGTATACAACTTAGAATTATAAAAAATAACCTTAAAAACCAACCAAAAACTTTCAAATTCAAGTTTTCTCTCTTACTCGAAACAGGGCAAATTTTGCCCCTATTCTTCTCGCTAACATTTCACATAGCAAATGAGATCCTTTAATGCAAATTTTTTTATATATTATAGAGGACTTAAGCGGGAAAGATTTTATCTTTACAAAGTCTAAAAGTGGCTGGAAGGTGGCCAGAAAAATTGCACAATCTTGGGTTAGGGAAAACACGTACGACAACTTGAGGAAGATGGTTCTCTCGGGTCTTAAGTCGGTTGGGTTTGGTTTTTACCTTTCTAGAAAGTGTATTGAGTCTAATTTTATTATGGAAAATATCAGAGTCAAAGGCATTCTGGAAAGGTCTCCAAATTTGGCAATTTCGAATGGGTTAGGAGATTTTTGGGCCAGAGCAGCCCGTAACCCTATTTTGTAAAATCCATGAAAAATATTTTCAGCCTATTTTTTTTTTCATATTTTCACTTCTCATGTGTTATACTAAGTCTCTAGTATGTCCTATAAATTTTTTGGGCCCACTTGTTTAAGAAACGTTTCCCTTTTGAGCCCATTTTGCCCAATTGGTCATTATCGATTGAAATTCCTTAAGGTTTTGGTTTACTTTAAAAATTAATTTGATCACCGAAACCTTAATATTTCCACTCAATTTTATTTCCTCATGTCAATTATGCCTTATAATAATTTCCTATGACTTCAGAATAATTTTTATGAATTTCTAGAATTTATTCCTATTTCTGGGCCCAATTGCTCAGTTTAGTGCTAACCCGAGTTTTACTAACTTTTTCACTTCCAATACCTTAGTCTCACTTTCTAATAAGAAAAACATACTTATAAATATAATTTCTTACAGAATACTTCAATTTAAACTCTTACCTCGAAGTTCATGCCTCGGGCTTCGAGCCAGTATTTCGGGCGTCTCGGTTACTCTGAGCCCTACATGAACATTTAGGTAAGTTGTTGAACTTTTCATCTTAGTTTTTAAATAAATATTAGTATAAAAAATTGGGTTTCACATATACCCAGAAAATAGAAGGTAGTCTAACATTATAACGTGTTAAATCTTAGAATCTAATTGCTAGATGTTTAAGCGTCGTTATCAATTATTTTTTTAGGTGTGATTATCTATCTAGAGAACTCATTTTTTTAAGACTTATTAAATTTAAGTAAATTTTGTTAAAATTAGAATTATGGTTTATATTTAGGAGTTCAAGTTTGAGAATTAATTACGTGTAAAGAAGGTTTAAAAGTTCAATAACATTTGTTTAAAAACAATACCAATTAAAATATTTTATACTAAAAAATCTTAATTAAATGGGTTTTATTTATTTTTCATTACTCGTTTACTCCCTACATTGATTGAACTCTTAATGAAATATTCTCATTTCAAGAATACTCATAACAACACGTTTGCTCACGAAGGGGTTGTGTTAACGAATTTTTAAAGGTTTCACGAAATTTTTATTTATTTATTTATTGTTTATTATTTTTCATTTATTAATTTTAATTATTGGAGACAAATGAAATCTTGATATTGAAATTGTTTTCATAATCTTCTAACGCTCTGATTGGATTCAAAAAACATCTTTCTTATCTAAGAACTTTCCAAAATGTGCACATTTGCCAATTTTAAGAATTCCATCATTGGTTGAATTTTCATTTGTTTTTCGAAATTTATTAAAAATTGAAGAAAAGTGTTTCTATTTATTTAATTGTTTCATTTTAAAAATCTTTAAGTCATTTTTACAATACTTTTATTATTAAATCACTTTCGCAATTATTTACCTTTATAGCAATTTCATTTTATCTTTCACTTTTTTGTGTTTCAATTATCTATGAAAAAATCGCATAAATAAATAAAACAAATAATTACAAACAAATAACCATAACAACTAAGAGGTTGTTTGGGATTATTTTTGTTTTGTGTTTTTTTTGTTTTAATTTTTTTTGAAAATAGAAACAAAAACTTGTTTGGTGATGTGCTTTTGTTTCCAAAAATTGAAAATAAAACATAATGTTTTGGAAATTGTTGAAAATATCATTTTGATGTTTTCAAAATTTTGGAAACACTTTTGGCACCACACGGGTACTATTTACTTGTTCAGCTAAAGTGCCCATGTTAATAATAAAATTGAAAATATTTTGGTTTTGAGCTGATTCAAACCATTGACCTCTTACCTTGTAAGACTCTAATCACTCTCTTCAATAAGTTTCAATTAATGAAATTTCACAACAAACAAAAAAAAAACATTCTATCCAAACGTGTTTTCAAATTTAGTAAATTGAAAATAAAGTAAAAATAAAACAAAACAAAATTTTCAAAAATATAAAACATAAAGCCTAAAAGCTTGCAACAATACCAAATGACCCCTAAGAAAATAAAATTACCATGATTATGGGTCCAACCCGAAGAAATCTAAGCTTGGGCCATATTAATTGGGTTGAAAAGGATTGAAGATAAAAAAAGGCTTTGGGTTGGGTCATTGAAATTGAATCCCGTAAAAGCATATATTTTTTTCTCTTCTTTTATTTGTTTTTGTGAGATCTGAGAATTTTACACATATCCAACTATGTAATGTGAACTTTAAGTGTAATTTATTGAGCTGAATGTAATGTACTTATATATTGAAGTGGTATGGAATGAAATTTCTAAGTGATGAATGAGTTATGAATGAGAAATGATTAATGGAATAAACTATAACAATTATCTGTGGAGATTTTATGTTAAGTGTTTAACCAAAGTGTGAAACTATGAGGCTAGATCGATCTTGGAAAAGAGAGGATCGATCTGGTAGGCCAAAATGACAAGGAAAGAGGAAATTAAGTGGGCAGATCGATCTCCAATGGAAGAGGATCGATCTCCTTAGGATTCTGTAATAAAGAGATCGATCTCATGAAGAAGGAATCGATCTCATGAAGCATTCTATAAGGAGAAGATCGATCTCCTTGAGGAGCAGATCGATTTCATGAAGCATTCTGTAAACAGAAGATCGATCTCCTCAAGGGGCAAATCGATCTCTTAATAGATCGATCTCATAAAGCCATTAAGAGATCGATCTCACCCCACGACAGATCAATCTCTTAGGCATAAAATTATCGTAAAACGTTCCCAAATTCAAATACAGATCGATCTCATTAAGGACCAGATCGATCTCCTATCCTCTGCCTATATAAAGACCCATGTGTTTTCCTGCATTTCATCTTTTCTCTTTCTCTTCCAAACCTCCATTTCAACCAAGCCCTAACTTTCTCTCTCTTCCAAAGCCCCTATTTCCATCTGAATTAAAGGTTATAGTAAGAAGGAAAGTTGTTCCTCATCCAAAGGAGAACAACATACTTGGAAATCGTAGGACGTATCGAATTGAGGTGTGAATAGAGCACTCACAAGTTTGGGTAAATTCTAAACTTTGATCTTGGATTTTAAGTATTTTTAGTGATTATGGTTGGTGGCATTATGATGAAATAGTTAGGAAATGATTAGAGGTTTATGAAATTGTGATTTTGTTGGAGTAAAGATAACGTTAGGCAATTTGTGGTAATTTGGAATTTTTTACTATAAATTTGGAATTGAGGCAATGCGGTGAATTTAGCATGGAATTTGGTATCAGAAATGTAGAATTTTTAAATGTAGTGGATGAGATTGTGAATTGTGATAGAACAATGAGAATTAGGTTATTGGAGAGGTTAATGATAAATATGAGCAAATATGTGCTCGGTGAGGTGTTTGAGATAAATTACTGATGTTTTAACATCGTTTGGACAACTCGAGAGTTCCAGAGTGGAATGCGAGACAAGTCCGTGATACGGGGGAAACGATTGCACTATACGAGGTGCAATGAGGTAAGGAAAAAACTTAAACTCGTTTGTGTATGTGTTTTGTGATGATACTGTAGCATGAAATGTGATTTGAGAAAACAAGCATGTTTTATGAGTTATGAATGAGTATTGCACATGATTTTATAGCCGGTTGGGGCCCAACTTTTATGAGTTGTAAACTAAGCTTGAAAATTTTTACAACCATTTTGTGTTTAAAATGTGAAAAGAGATTTGGGCTCTACGTTAAGGCGTACTGATATTGAGAAATGTGTGCATGGTTTTGCCGGTTGAAACTCGGTTTTAACATGTTTTGTGTTGAGTACACAAATGTTTTAAATGAGATTTATGAGAGAAAACCCTTATGAGTTCTACGTGAAGGCAAAACATTTTATATGATAATGGCTAATGATTGAGACCTAGGCGTGTCATGTCGAATACACATCGGGCCTTTTTTTGGTAGCATGTAAGTCCGGGCCTTGCTCTGGTAGCATGTAAGTCCAATATTCCTCCGTTTTGGTAAGGAGAGATGCCTCCATTTTGGTAACGTGAGATGACCCCCATTCTGGTAACGCTGGGTGGCCTTGCTTTGGTAGCATGTAAGTCCGGGCCTTGCTTTGGTAGCATGTAAGACCGATAGTGTGCATGAGGTGAGGCATTGCTCTGGTAGCATGTAAAGTCGGGCCTTGTTCTGGTAACGCGTAAGTCCAATATACCATGTACACGCCTATATTGTCGACGTTCCCTCTTTTGAGGATGCCTAGGATGTGCACCCAGAGGAGAATTATTTTTGATGTGCCATGACGAGTTTTATATGAGTTTTCTTGCCTAGTCTCCTTTTTATACACATGAGTTTGTGTTTTGTGGTTGTGCCACGTGCATTTTATTGAGGTGATTTTTATCACGATTTAATGAGAAAAGCCATTATCGCATTCTGATTTCCACATGCTTGTGACTGTGATTTGTACTGAGTTATGTACTCTCATGTTTATACATGATTTTAGAGAAATGAGATGAGAATGATATTTTAATGAGTTCATGCTACGTTTTTAATTGAATTTCAACTACGAGATAAAATGATTGTGCTGTGCAAATCATTAATTGAAATGAGTCCCTTACCTCCTTACTGAGCGATTTAGAAGCTCACCCTGTTTTATCTTTCCCCCAGATTTTTTCAAGAAAAGAGAGAGTTTCCCTGCAACATACGGAGTAGTGGCTAGTGGAGGACTTAAGCTCCAGGCTACATATATTGTGTTGAGGTATAATTTACATTTCATGTACCGAGACTTATGTCGTATTTATAGACACTTGATGTACAGTGATGTATGGGATGTATTAGGTTTAATTAACCTTGAGTAATGTATATTGTATGAGATATAATTATTAGATGAAAATATCCTGAGGTATGACATGTATGATGATGTATGACACTGCATAGGAATGCACCCTTAATTGCGAATGGATGAATAAAAAAGTTTTAAATTTTCCATATTTTCCACACTTCCGAGGCGTCACAGTTTTTCTTTTCTTCTTTTCTTTTTCACAGTCAAACCTTTTTCTTATAAAAGCTTGAAGCTTTTCCCAGTTCCAGCTTGCACTCTTCCCCATTCCTTCACCATTGTTGTCCCTTACCACCACTCTTACCCATCATTCAACTAGTGTTATACCACAAGTCTCTAACACTTGTCCTGCTCTCTATTCTCTCTCTAACTTTCCACCAAAATTGATCGGCACAACCTTTCTTCCGGCTATTGAGCTTTTTGCCTCTGTATATACCATAAATTTTTATGTACTTGGTTTGTCAATAAATAATTTAAACAATTAGGATTAAATATATGATTATGGGAGGATAGTTAATTAAATTTGTATTTTTGTCATGAGAAACTTAGGTGAATTAATTTAAGTACAAATATTAGACTAACCTTATTTTTATATAACATGAAATATTTAATTGAGTACATAGACATACATATATATACATATATATATATATGTATGTAATATTTTATTTATTCCTCAAGATTAATGTATATATATATATATATATATATATGTACAAAGGTATGCACATATATTATATATAATTGTATATATAGGAATGTATGTACACATGTATATATGTATACATATATAAGAGTATATATATATACACACACACACACATATGAGCCCGTGGATTGGCTTTCAAATGAAGCCAATCCCGAGAGCTCCCTTCAGCAATCTATGCAAGGGTACACTTATATACCTATATATATGTGTGGGATACATGGAGAATGAAATGACATAGGAAAGAATGGTTGTCGGTAGAGGGGAAAGAAAATTAAAGAATGTGGTTTGGCTTCCAATGAAGCCAAACCCGTGGGGTTAGTGCCTGCTACAATAATACTGCAGCATAAATTATGGTGAGAAACCGATGATAATGATGCTGTCAGCCTAGGAAAATATAGGTGAAATAATACTTAAAATAAGAATAGGTGGGAGTTAATATTTGACGGGAGAGGCATGATGACTACGAAAGGTAAAGAGAAATAGGAAACGTGAAGGAAGAAGATGGTGAACTGAAGTATATAGAGAAGGGAACATAAGAAAACATGAGAGAGTTGAAACTTACAAACAGAAAAGAAGAAGAGAAATGAGAAATAAAAGACGAGGGAAGTCTGTGATGAGATCGATTCCCAATTGCTTTCTATCCTCACGCCACCAGATTCCTTCCCATCACATTTCCTTACAAACACTCTCTGCCTTGTGTCCTGTACGTATATAAAGGCTGAATGAAATTCAAGCTGAAGTCGAGAGGGTGAGTGAGGGAGGTAGAAACAAGAGGAGGAAAGAAAAAGAAGAGTAGTGAAGCTTGAGATCGAGAAAGAAAAGATGATGGGCAGAAAATGAAGGCAATAGAGAGAGACCAGGGAATGAGATAGGTGATGTAGTAGAGAAATAAAATAGAAGCTAGCTGAAGTGATGCAGGGGCCTACTTTTCCAAATCCATTGCCATGGTTGAAGGTCTCAGTAAGGAAATAATTGAATCAGAGATGCTAGAAGAGAAGTGAACGAGCTTAAGAGAAAGTAAAGAAAATAGTGGAACGATAGCTACTGCCATGGAGGCTTTCGGTAGGGGACAATAATGATGGCTCTCAGCTGGAAGATTGTGAGTTGAAAAATGGAGGTGGCAGAAGCACACTGGAGTAGGCTGAAATGTGACGGCCCAGCCCAGCCTACACAGGCGCAACCCCTCATGGGCCCCTGGTCCGACTGCTGTGACATCGTCCAACTCCACGTATTGTCCTCTTTAGGCCCACAGGCCCTCAAGGTTTTGCTCCACTGGGGGGGCAAGCCCATCTCCCAGGAGACGCGTCCCAGGAGGCTCGAACTCGGGTCAACACCCTTGTTCTTGCACTCCTGTTGCCACTGAGCTCGCGTTGGCTCAATGGCAATAGGAGTGCAAGAACAAGGGTGTTGACCCGAGTTCGAGCCTCCTGGGACGCGTCTCCTGGGAGATGGGCTTGCCCCCCCAGTGGAGCAAAACCTTGAGGGCCTGTGGGCCTAAAGAGGACAATACGTGGAGTTGGACGATGTCACAGCAGTCGGACCAGGGGCCCATGAGGGGTTGCGCCTGTGTAGGCTGGGCTGGGCCGTCACAATAAAACGCGCGTTTTTATGTGAGGTCCCGCAGGACACGTCACCATAGCTACGAATTGTCCGCTTTTGGTCCCACTGGACCAGCACGGCTTTGTTCCCTCAGGACGCGTCTCCCAGGTTTCGAACTCAGGACATAGTCCTTTGTTCGACACCCCTGGTACCATCGAGCCAAGTAAGAAAACTCTGTCACGCCCCGAAAATGCGGAAAATAGGGCTAATTTAAAACTTTTTACTCGTTAATCCACAATTAAAGGTGCATTCCTGTGCAGTGTCATACATCATTATAATTATCATTCCTCAGGATCTCATCACTAGAATTTATATATCATATCAAATACATTAATCCATCTCAAGTTAATTAATCCTAATACATCCCATATAATGTTATACATCAAGTGTCTGCAATTACAATAATAGTCTGGGTACATGAAAAGATAAAATATACCTCAAGATACAATATATATATGGCCTGGAGCTCGAATAATCCACTAGCCACTACTCCGTACGTCGCAGGGAAGTCCTTATTCACTTGAAGAACTCTGGGGGAAAAGAAAACAGGGTGAGCTTCTAAATCGCTCAGTAAAGGGGGTAAGGAACTCATTTCATAAACCAAAATGCACATCACAAAAGGTTTATTTGTATGTGAAACTCATTTGAAAACCATAGCATGAAAGTACTCAAAACTACACTCTCATGTGTCAAGTCATGTGAAAACATGAAGTAAAAGGCTCACTCTAGAGCAATAACAAAGCATGTGAAAATAACGCGTTAAACGCTTTCTCAAATAACGTGATAAAATCACAGTAAAAATAATGCACGTGGCACAGCAACTAAACACACGTGGCATAGCCACTGATTTAATTTCTCACGTGGCATAGTCACAAAACACACGTGGCAAAGCCACTGATTTAATTTCTCGCGTGGCATAGCCACAAAACACACGTGGCAAAGCCACTGATTTAATTTCTCGCATGGCATAGCCACAAAACACACGTGGCAAAGCCACTGATTTAATTTCTCTCGTGGCATAGCCACAGAATAGGGTTTCTCAACGTGGCACAGTCACCAATGGGGTATAACGTGGCACAGCCACCGATGGGGTTGCTCAACGTGGCACAGCCACCAATGGGGTTTCTCAACGTGGCACAGCCACCAATGGGGTATAACGTGGCACAGCCACCAATGGGGTTTGGGGGTATAACGTGGCACAGCCACCAATGGGGTTTCTCAACGTGGCACAGCCACCAATGGGGTATAACGTGGCACAGCCACCGATGGGGTTTCTCAACGTGGCACAGCCACCAATGGGGTTTCTCAACGTGGCACAGCCACCAATGGGGTATAATGTGGCACAGCCACCAATGGGGTTTGGGGGTATAACGTGGCACAGCCACCAATGGGGTTTCTCAACGTGGCAATGGCCACTAAGTATACGTGGCACAGCCACTGAATGGGTTGTTCTCACGTTACCAGAACGGAGAAGAAATCGGGCTTACATGCTACCAGAGCAATGCCCGGTGTGTACTCACAACTACACACTTAAGTCTTATCACATAAGACTGGTTTGCCTTCACGTAGAACTCATAATGGTTTTTCTCTCATAAACTCATTTGAAAATCGTTTTGTACTCAACACAAAACGTAATAAAACCGAGTTCCAACCGGCAAAGCACACGCACACATTTCTCAAATCTCAATATTGCCTTAACGTAGAGCCCAGTTATAAACTCCTAAAAACATGGGCTCCAACCGGCTATAAAAATCATGTGCAATTAAATCTCAACACAAAACCCAACATGCTTGTTTTATAAACCACAATTCATGCTAAACAGTTTACAATTCACATACACAAATGGTTTAGATTTCCCTTACCTCTTTGCACCTCGTATAGTGCAACCGTTTCCCCTGTATCACGGACTAGCCTCGCATTCCACTCTGGAACTCCCGAGCTATCCAAACGATGTTAAAACATCAACACTCAATTATCTCATAAACCTCAATTCTCAAAATCGAGCATAATTGCTCATAACTCCTCAAATCTCTTGATTCTCGTAACTCAACCCTAAACTACAACCTCATTCACAATATCTCAATGTCCTACATTTCTCATGCCAATTATCTATGCTAATTCATCACATTGTCTATATTTCCATTTATAGCACAAATTCTTAAAATTACCAAAATTACCAAATATCTACATTACTCCAACTACATTGCAATTTCATCAATCCCTAATCCTTTCTCAACTATTTCAATGCAATGACAACCACCAATAACATCAAAATCAGCTCAAATATCAAGATCGAGGTTTAGAAATTACCCAAAGCTTGTGAGACGCACAACCCACGCCTCGATCCGATTTGTCCTTCGATTTCCAAGTATGTTGTTCTCCCTTTGATGAGGAACAACTTTCCTTCTTACCACAACAGCTGATTTGGCCAGAAATGGGTGATTTGGATGAGTGAGAAAGTTAGGTTTTCGGTAAAATGGGGGTTGGAAGAGAGAGAAAGTGAAATTACAGGAGAAAAATACGGGTTCCTTATATAGACTGGAGGTAGGAGATCGATCTGCCTCTTGATGAGATCGATCTGCGTTTGAAATTTGGGGACGATCTGGGCAATTTTATGCCTAGGAGATCGATCTGTCGAGGGGTAAGATCGATCTCTTTATGGCTTTATGAGATCGATCTGCTCCTAAGGAGATCGATCTTCTCCCAAACAGAATCATTTGGAGATCGATCTCTTCCTCATGAGATCGATCTTCTCTCAAACAGATTCATAAGGAGATCGATCCTCTTCCATTGGAGATCGATCTGCTCCTTAAATTTCTCATTTCTTGTCATTTTTAACTCACCAGATCGATCTCTCCTTCTCCCAGATCGATCTGCTCCTTAAATTTCTCCTTCTTTGTCGTTTATAACTCACCAGATCGATCTCTCCTTCTCCCAGATCGATCTGTCCTCATAGTTTCACATTTATTTTAACACTTAACATATAAATCTCCAATTATCATTCCCACAATTCACTTAGCTCAATAAATTACACTTCAAATTATTATTACATCAATAAAATATGTCTGAAATTCTCAGGTCTCACATGAAACGAGAGCTGAATGAGAGAAGGTGATAATTTTATGAAAATAGAATTATTTGTGCTTAATTTTCTAATTAATTATTTAAATCCCTAATTTATTTTGTTAATTATCCCCTTATTTAATTAAAATTATCATGTTTGTAGATAAATCAATTCCGGATGAATTTTGAATATTTAGATAGAAAATGGACTGGAATTTGGCTAAAATCGAGATTGGACCACGCAGACAACACGAGCCATGCCACCTAGCACATCCAATTAGTCAAAAGACAGATGACATGGAAATATCTTTTCAAGGAGCCAATGATGTGAAGACAAGTGGCCAAACAATGCCAACTCATCTAGGATGAAAAAATTACAATTATACCCCTTAGTTTGTGTATAAATAAGACATGGATGGCAATTGAAAAACAATGTAAGTAGGGGTAGGACTAAGTAGTGTTAATGTAATGTAGTTTTAGAGTAGAATAGTTTTAGATTAAATTTTTAGATTTACTTTCTTTTTTTTCCCTTTTAGTTTTCCGTTAGCTTTTATTTTTACATTTACTGTTCATTCCATTTTTTTTATGTTCTTCATTAGTCTTGGATAATTTTATTTCAAGGAAAATCAATTTCATTTCATGCTCTCGGTTTGCTAAAAATCAGTTCTTGTATTGTTAAGTTCTATTTACATAGCTTATTTCCTAGTTGATTTACTCTCGGTTTTCCTTAATAGTTTATGTTTTGATCAATCTTTATTTTTTTTCTTATTCTCGGTTTACCCTCTTGATGCATTCGGGAACAACTTCCTCCTTTGATTATGCCTTTTTATTTTGATGCTTTGATGTGGGTTGATGCTTAGCATTTATCCACATCAATGGCAAAGTGGAACCTCGGTTGGAGAAAAGGAAGGAAGCATACCGAGCTGCTGGATTCACATTGATGTAGCATGTTGATGTTTTTAGTTGTAGTTTTCACATGATTCCTCTCAGTTTTAATCTAATCTTTTTCTATGCATCATTGTTATTTCCTTTCCTAAATACATTCGTATTTGCATGCACTTTATGTCTCGGTTATTGATTGCATTTAAAGTATAGCTTCAATGTTTACTGCATTTCTTTACGTTTTTTGCATCTAGTTCATTTACTGCATTTTATTTCAGCTTCATTGTTGTTTGTTACTTGCTGTTGGATTGTGATAAGAATGTGGTTGAATGTCCGGTGTAGAGTCTCATGAAGCAATTTGTAGGAGCATAGTTTAATTCTTGGCAGCCAGTTAACTTCATATTTGTCCTCTGTTTAGCTCTGTTTTTATATCCTACCACTGCTCATCACAGTTTAGTTGTTGTATTGTTTGCAAATTATTTAAGGAAGCTCTCGGTACCAGCAATAGGCAAAGATGACGATGAAGCATGAATAGCAGTAAGCAGTCATCTAGCTTGATGTTGCAGAGCCGAGAATGAGGACAAAATCGTGAACAACACTTGGAGGGGCAAGACGCGGTGAATGATCATGTTCGGGGTAGTGCTGCTGATACTGCAGTGGAAGGTAGAAGCGGGAGTGAGCTGGGCATGTCGAGGAAGGAGCAACCATAGCAGCGTAGGATAGCACTAGTAGTAGATGCACAACAGCTTGGAACAGCAGGACATATGCACTAAACCGAGAGCAAACCTGGACAGCAGCTGGAGTTGGTAGGAGCAATAGCTGGACATTGGCACGGAGAGGAAGAAGAAGGAGTAGGTCTGGGCAGGCAGGAACGTGGGGCTGGCGTGCTGTGCTCGGTTGTTGCAGGAATGGATGCTACACATGAAATCGAGCAGAGTTGGTGAGAGTCAGACCGAGGACAGCAGCCTGGAGCAGAGGACAACCCGAGAGCACCTGGAAATGAAAATAAAAAATATTAAAGACGTGTACAGTGAATGGAGGGATCTCTTGGCTGATTTAAAATTTATTAAGGCTTTGTTTGGCTTAGTGCATAGTAGCTAATTAATTCATTTTCATGCATTTTTAGTATAGTTTCATTTCAATTTAATTTGTTAGCTTAGTTTAGAGTCTTTAATTAAATTGCATGTTAGTATTCTTGCTTAGTGGTATAAAACTTAGATTTAATTAGGATGTTAGTTAATTAAGTGTTCATTTAGAATTAGGTTAGGGGTAAATTTATTTCATTAAATCTTAGGTTAGTTTAAATTGCATTTTGATTAAGTAGTTTATTTGCATTTTAGGTTAGTTTAATTGTAGTTTAATTTATTTTGTTTTGTTATTTTCATAATTGCATTTTATTTTAATAGCGTTAATGAATTTTTAACTGTTTTAATTATTTTTGTAGGTTTTTGCTTTTAATTGCTCGGAGCACTGTAAGTAAATTTTGCTCGGTTTTATTTAGTTTTTATTATTTTATTGCTTTCCAATAATTTTAAATTTTAGACTTAGTAGATCACCCACCTTAAATTCATAATTTGCTAGAATATACTTAGGGTAAGATTAATCGGTAGTTAATTAGGCTAACCAACTTCTCTGAGGGACGATAACTCGGGACTCAAATCCCATTATTACTTATACGACCCGTGCACTTGCGGAATATACCTTCAGGGCGTGTCAGAAGGTCCCTGAGTGAAGGAGCTATTGGAAATGGGGCGTCTGGTAGAAGCTGAGGCATGAACAGGAGAGACGGGTGAGGGCGTCTAGAAAAAGGGATAGAAGAAAAGACGCTGGAGTAGGGAGAACCGTAAGGGAGGAAAAGAGGAGAGTTGAGGTAGAAAGAGAAAATAAAAGGTTGAAGCCAATTAGGAAGAAAAAAGAGTGAGGCGTGAGAGGTTAAGGATGATGAAGATGGCGAACAGTGCACTGAAGGCGTGACGAAGAAGGCGCGAAAGCAAAAGCAAAAACAAAAGCGGAAAAAAAGAGAGATAGTGAAGGCAGAGAAGGGCGCGTAGAGAAGTTGGGAAACTCGAGGAAATAATGGTTCAGAAATATTATATAAATATAAATCTAAGTTCTGAAGAAATAAATGATTAGAACGGACCCACTGACCCAGGTCACTGAGGCATTGAGGGCTACTAACAGACACAGAGGTAAGAAAAATTTTATGAGCTATTAGAGATAACTACACGCATTTTGTTACTATTGAATTGAAGATAAAAATACTAGGCCGATTTTATAGTTATGAAAATTATAGATTTGTAGGCTTAGTTAAACGGCCTAACCTTACCGTTATAAATTTAATTTAATTACATAAATACCGTTACAACTTAAATTATTGTTTTAAATCGAAAATCCCTAAGTTTAATTACCATAAGCTGCATATAGGGATTTTAACCGAAAAAGGATGAGTCAGCACCTTTTTAAATTGTTTTATATATTGAACCAAGTTTAAAACTATTTTAAAAGAAAGTGAGCTGCTTATAAATCGATACTGAATAAAATATACTTGAGCCGCGTGCAGACTGTGTGTCGCACGGCTTGACTCGCACTGGCTTTTGAGGCAAGGGCAACAATTAATCATGCTAGATTGTTATTGATATTGTTTACTGAATTGCTATTGTTATTGTGGTCCAAGGAGTATGATGTACCGTGCAACACGCATGTGAGCACACTGTACCATGCATTCTGTCTCCGGACATATTGTATTTGAGCCGTTTGGTAGCTGACCACTCCCACGACAATTGACATCCCAGCACACCTGATCAGTGATGCTCGGAGTCACCGACATTGGCCATTTGTCATACCGGTTATTGTTATAGCATGTTCTTCTTTGTCTCATCTACTTGATTTACTGACAGATTGAATGAACTGGATTATCGCAAGCAATTTTATTATTTCATACAGAATAAAACTTTAGAATTTATTTCTACATAATGTTTACATTACTAAATTTGAAATTATTATTGTTTCCGATATGGATATTTTTTACAGGCAAAAAACTTGGTATATTATCACAATTAACTTGTTATGCAAATATATAGATAGTGTATTTGTTTACTTGCTGCATATTTTTCTTACTGAAGACGTTGAGCTTATTCTTTTACTTTCCCCCACAGAGCCTCATCAGTAGCTGAGACCGCTTTTGTGAGTAGAATTATTTTGCACAACCACATTTTACGGAGCAGTCTTCTGCATCAAAGGTATACCCAGATTAAGTATTATTTTGTATCTAAATTTTTTTTGTAATTACAATAATGTATCTGAGGTTTGTGGACGTGATTGTTTGTAAAAGAACAATTATACTAATTAAATTAGAAAGCACCTTCATTATTTTTTTTAATTGTTACTAAGAAATATATTTTAAATAGACGGATTCACTGCTTTAATCTAATATCGACTCATAGCCCAACCAAATTGTATCGTAATAAAGGTCATTACAGAAGTTGTTATCAGAGCCTGATTGGTCTGCTATGAGTCGATGATGGAGTAATAGAAAAAATTGGAAAGTTCACATCCCCAACATAACTGTACATTGTTTAGATACAAACGAGTATATCTGGCTGTGTTTTACTGAGAAATTGTTATTGAATATAGGTAAGACATTTAGATATGGCTGGTAGACCACGTGGTCGACCGAGAAGATAAGGGAGCATGTCATCCTGAGGTCATGAGGATAGGCATGAGGGACAGGGTGGTTCCTCATTCGAGCAGACTGCCCGTAATCCTGTTGAAGGCTCTGAAGCCCGAATCACTAGCTTGGAACGTGGCATGGAGTCGATATTGAATTTGATTGGGCAAGTGATGGCGAGATTGGATAACACACCAGGAACTACTGTCTAGGTTGCAACAGATACACCTGCGCCAGCTTAGACAGTACCCGTTCCACCGACAGAAGAATCCTTTTCATCACCGCTTACTACATTGCCACAGACCCCACCTGTACCACAATCACCAACGCTAGTAGCCCCACATCATAATGGTGATAATTAGGGGTATGATTGTGAACTTGATAGACTGAGACAATTTCAAAAGCTGAAGCCTCCATCATTCAGTGGGGTTAAGAACCCGGTTATAACGGAGGATTGGATTAATAAAATGGAAAAGTTCAATGGATTCTTCCGGTGTTCGACCATAGAGAAAGTGGCCTTTACTGCCTTTATGTTGGAAGGAGAGGCTGAGCATTGGTGGAAGAGTGCCCGACCGATTTTAAGGGCTAGACATCAGGTAATTACATGGGAGACCTTCCTTAATGCCTTCGGGAGGTAATATATCCCGGATACTGTCCTGAGGAGGTTACATGCTAGATTCTTAAACTTAGTTCAAGGGAATAAGTCTGTGGATGAACATGAATCAAAGTTCACCTTACTAGGGAGATATGATTCAGACACTATGAGTAGTGAGACGAGAAAGGTCCGAAAGTTTATGGATGGATTAAGGCCTTGAATTCGAGCCTGACTAGCTCTATTGGACCTTAGTGCCTATGAAGAGGTGGTTCGTCGGGCCCAGTTGTGCAAACAAGATTATGAGATGCATGCCTCTGAGTTCAACAAGGTGAGAAAAGGTAAGGACCGGGATCGAAGGAGGTCTGCTGAGGACAGAAGTGTCAGAGAGGGCAGGAGGTCCTTCGTTAAGCGACATAAGAATTATGATAAGTCATAAGGTAGAATTGTTAAGCCTCCTAATTTTTTGACATCAGCTCCCACTAAGGGGATTGTGATTACAAGACCCCGGTTTAATACTAAGAGGTGCAGACATTATGGGAATAATCATGATAACATGCCTTGCTATTTGATGACTGGGGCTTACTTCAATGTGGTAAAACAAGACACATGGTTAAAGATTGGCCCGAAAATGTCGACTCAGCTCTGCCTACGGGTGAAGAACAAGTAAGAGCACCTACTATTACCCCCACTCAGAAAAGAAAACTACAGTAGAAGAAAACGGGAAGCAAGTTGCGGGACAGGGGCGCTTATACGCTCTTGAGCATGAGGCAACTGAAACTGATGCACCAGCTGAAGCGTTTAAAGGTACTATTCTGATTTTTTATATTAAAGCAGTGGTTTTATTTGATTCTGGTGCAACTCATTTATTTATATCACCTATGTTTGCATATAAATTCTCTTCCTATGTACAACCTAAGCCATTAGGAAAGACATTACTGATTAGGACACCAATGACAATTAGCCAAAAGACAGAACAAGTATACAAAGATTGTAGGCAGACCTGATCTTATTGGATATGTTTAATTTTGATGTAATATTGGGCATGGACTGGTTAGCAGTAAATCAAACTATTCTTGATTGTCATAATAGGACAGTAACATTTTTTCCCGAAGAATATGTTGTAAGTTTTTCTGAAAAGTAATGAAAGAGGTTGGTAGATTTAATAGCATAGTTTTTGCTAACTATTTGAATAATATTTAAAGGTTACATTTCTTATGTAATGATATGGATAAGGCAAGTCTAGAGTTGAGTGATATTCTCATGGTCAGGGAGTTTTTCAACATGTTCTCGGATGATTTACTAGGGCTACTTCCAGATGGGGAGATGGGATTCTGTATTGATTTGATGCCTGATACTGAGCTGATATCTAAACCACCTTATAGAATGGCAGCAGTTGTGTTGGAAGAATTAAGGAAACAATTACAAGAATTGTTGGATAAGGGGTTTATCAGACCAAGTGTTTCACCATGGGGTGCATCAGTATTATTTGTCAAGAAGAAAGATGGGAGTCTCAGGCTGTGTATTGACTGTAAATTGCTTAACAAGGTGACCATCAAGAACAAATATCCCCCACCCCGTATCAAATATTTGCTTGACCAACTGCGGGGAGCACATATCTTTTCCAAGATTGATATGAGGTTAGGGTACCATCAGTTGAAGATTAAGAGTGAAGATGTGCCAAAGACAGCTTTCAAGACCAAATACAAACATTATGAGTTTTTGGTTATGCCTTTCGGGTTGACGAATGCTCCTGTAGCTTTTATGGCATTGATGAATGAGGTAATCAAGCCGTACATGGATAGATTTTTCATAGTATTTATTGATGACATTCTAGTGTACTCCAAGTTTAGAGAAGAACATGAGCAACATTTAGAGATGGTTCTGTAAACCCTCAGAGAGAAGTTATATGTCAAGCTCAGCAAGTGTGATTTCTGACTAGATCAGATAGCATTCTTGGGTCACGTAGTGTCAAAGGATGGAGTGTTTATGGATCCGTCCAAGATTGAGGCTGTAGTTCAATGGGAAAGACCCAAGACTGTTACTGAGATTTAGAGTTTTCGAGGATTGGTTGGATACTACAGAAGGTTTGTCGAGGGTTTCTCTAAATTGACTACTCCTCTGACACGACTTACGAGAAAAAATGTCTGTTTTGAGTGGAGTGGCTTATGTGAACGGAGCTTTCAAGAATTAAAGCACAGACTGACCACTATGCCTATTTTTACTATACCCGCTAGTTCAAGAGGCTTCTCGATGTAGACAGATGTTTGTGGTCAAGGTCTAGGATGTGTACTAATGCAGAACGAGAAGGTAGTTGCCTATAGTTCTCGAAAACTAAAAGACCATGAGAAGAACTATCCAACCCATGATCTAGAATTGGCACCCGTAGTGTTCACACTAAAGATATGGTGTCATCATCTGTATGGAGAAAAATTTCAGATCTTCTCCGATTAAAAAAGCCTTAAGTATTTATTTTCACAAAAGAGTTGAATATGAGGCAGAGGAGATGGATGGAGCTTCTGAAGGACTATGAGTGTGAGATCTTTTACCACCCAAGAAAGACTAATGTAGTGGCAGACGCCTTGAACATAAAGAATATCGGGATGGTATCGTACATGATGATTCAGAAATATGAATTGTTGGAACAATTTGCGAGCTTTAACTTAGACGTTGAACCATTTGACACCTTCAGTTGTGGTATGATAGCTAGCCTGAGGATAGAACCAGACTTGATTGACAGAATCAGAGAGGCTCAGCGTACTGATCAATATTGTATAGATATGGCTAGTCAGATTCAGTTGGGTACTGAGACAGACTTTGAAATCAACACTGACAATCTATTGAGATTAGATGTAGAGTTTGTGTTCTCAATGATCCACAGTTAAAGAAACTGATATTGTCGAAAGCTCATTCCTCGAGGTATACTTTACACCCATAAAGTAATAAGATGTATCAAAATTTGTGAAAGGTTTATTGGTGGTCAGGAATGAAAAAGGATGTAACCGAATTTGTGACAAGATGACTTCTGTGTCAGTAAATAAAGGTATAGCATCAGAAACCTGCATGGTTGTTATAGCCTCTACCAATACTAACTTGAAAATGAGAGCATGTGACCATGGATTTCATCATGGGTTTACCCAAAACTCGAAGAAACCATGATGCTATTTAGGTGATCGTTGATAGACTGACAAAGTCTGATCATTTTCTAGCTATGAAATCTACTGATACTTTGAGTGCTTTAACCAATCTGTATATATGGGAGATTGTAAGACTACATGGCGTACCAGTGAGCATTGTGTTAAATAGGGATCCCCGATTCACTTCACACTTTTGGGAACATTTTCAAGAAGCTACTGGAACCCAACTAAATTTTAGCACGACTTTTCATCCTCAGACAGATGGTCAATTAGAGAGAACTATTTAGACATTGAAGGATATGTTGAGAGCATGTGCTCAAGATTTTAAAGGCTCCTGGGATGATCATTTACCGCTAGCAGAGTTTGCTTACAATAACAGTTATCACTCAAGTATCGAGATGGCAACGTATGAAGCGTTGTATGGTCAAAGGTGTCGTTCTCTGATTGGATGGGAAGAAGTGAGTGAAAGAAAGATATTTGCTTCCGATCTGGTTAAGCAAGCCTCTGAGGATGTTCAACTGATTTGTGAGAGATTGAGGACAGCTCAGAGCAGGTAGAAAGGTTATGCTGACTAAAGACGAAGACCTTTGGAGTTTTCAGTTGGAGATTCAGTATTTTTGAAAGTTTCTCCCTTCAGAGCATAATGAGGTTTGGGAAGAAAGGAAATCTAAGTCCCCGATATATTGGACCCTTCGAGATCTTAGACCGAGTGGAAGACAAAGCTTATAGATTTGCCTTACTACCAGAGTTATCGAGTATTCATAATGTCTTCTATGTGTCAATGTTACGCAAGTACCACCCAGATCCGACGCATGTGATAAAGTATGAACCATTAGAATTGAAGAAGGATATGACGTATGTGAAGAACCCAATTCGGATACTGGACAGGAAAGAGAAAGCATTGCAGTCTAAGACAATTTCTCTGGTCAAGGTTCTATAGTAGTATCACACCTCAAAGGAGGCCACGTGGGAATTACAAAGCTTAATATGAGAGGAATACCCACATTTATTTAAGGATTGATGTACTTTTAAATTTGGGGACCAAATTTCCTAAGGTGGGGAGAATGTAAACACCATAAATTTTCATGTACTTGGTTTTGTCAATAAATAATAATTTAAACAATTGGGATTAAATATATGATTATTGGAGGATAGTTAATTTAATTAGTATTTTTGACATGAGAAACTTGGGTGAATTAATTTAAGTACAAATATTAGACTAACCTTATTTTTATACTACATGAAAAATTTAATTAAGTACATAGACATACATATATATGTATGTAATATTTTATTTATTCCTCAAGATTAATGTATATATATATATGTACAAAGGTATACACATATATATTATTGTATATATAGGAATGTATGTACACATGTATATATATATATATAAATATAAATATAAATATACACATATGAGCCCGTGGATTGGCTTCCAAATGAAGCCAATCCCGAGAGCTCCCTTCAGCAATCTATGCAAGGGTATACTTATATATATATATATATATATGGGATACATGGAGAATGAAATGACATAGGAAAGAATGGCTGTCGGTAGAGGGGAAAGAAAATTGAAGAATGTGGTTTGGCTTCCAATGAAGCCAAACCCGTGGGGTAAGTGCCTGCTACAGTAATACTGCAACAGAAATTATGGTGAGAAATCGATGATGATGATGCTGTCAACCTATGAAAATGTAGGTGAAACAATACTTAAAACAAGAATAGGTAGGAGTTAGTATTTGACAGGAGAGGCATGATGGCTGCGGTAGGTAAAGAGAAGTAGGAATGTGAAGGAAGAAGATGGTGGACTGAAGTATACAGAGAATGGAATAGAAGAAGTGAGAGAGTTGAAACTTGACAAACAGAAAAGAAGAAGAGAAAAGAGCAGTAAAGGACGAGGGAAGTGTGTGACGAGACCGACTCCTAATTCCTCTCCATCCTCATGCCACCAGATTCATTCCCATCACATTTCCTCACCAAACACCCTCTGCCTTGTGTCCTATACATATATAAAGGTTGAAAGAAATTCAAGTTGAAACCGAAAGGATAAGTGAAGGAGGTAGAAATGAGAGAAGGAAAGAAAGAGAAGAATAGTGAAGCTTGAGATTGAGAAAACAAAGATGATGAGCAGAAAATAAAGGCAGTAGAGAATGACCAGGGAACTGGATAGGTTATGCAGTAGAGAAAGAAAACAGAGGCCAGCTGAAGTGATGCAAGGGTTAGGTTTTCCTAAAGCCATTGCCATGGTTGAAGGTTCTCGGTAAGGAATGAATTGAAGCAGAGACGCTAGAAGAGAAGTGAACGAGCTTAAGAGAAAGAACAGAAAACAGTGGAATGATAACTACTGCCATGGAGGTGTTTGGCAGGAGACAGCAATGGTGGCTCTCTGCTGGAAGATTGTGAGTTGGAAAATAGAGGTGGTAGAAGCACACTAGAGTAGGCTGAAACGAGAGTTGAATGGGAAAAGGTCCGTGAGTGAAGGAGCTGTTGGAAACAGGCATCTAGCAGGAGTTGAGGCGTGAACAGGAAAGGCGAGTGAGGACATCTGGAAATAGGGACAGAAGTAAAGAAGTTAGAGCAAGGAGAACCGCAAGGGAGGAAAAGAGAAGAGCTGAGGCAAAAAGAGAAAAGAAAAGGTTGGAGCCGATTAGGAAGAAGGAAGAGTGAGGTGTGAAAGGTTAAGGATAATGAAGATGGCAAATAGTGCATTGAAGGTGTGAAGAAGAAAAGGAAGAAGAGGAAGAAGAAGACGTAAAAGCAAAATAAAAAACAAAAGCGAAAAAAAAGAGAAAGATAGTGAAGGCGGAGAAGGGCGTACAAAGAACTCGGGAAACTCGAGGGAAGAACGGTTCAGAAATATTGTACAAATATAAATCCAATCTCCGAAGAAAAAGCTGATTAGAATGGACCCACTGACCCACGTCAGTGAGGCATCGAGGACTACTGACAGACACCGAGGTAAGGAAAATTTTGTGAGCTATTAGAGAGAACTACACATATTTTGGTACTATTGAAATGAAGATAAAAAACTAGGCCGATTTTATAGTTATGAAAATTATAGATTTTTAGCCTTAGTTAAACGGTCTAACCTTACCGTTATAAATTTAATTTAATTACATAAATATCGTTACAACTTAAATTGTTGTTTTAAATAAAAAATCCCTAAGTTTAATTACCATAAGCTGCATATAGGGATTTTAGCAGAAAAAGTATGAGTCAGCACCTTTTTAAATTGTTTTATGTACTGAACTAAGTTTCGAGCTGTTTTAAGAGAAGGTGAGCTACATATAAATAGGTACTGAATAAAATGTGTTTGAGTCGCTGCAGACTGTGTGTAGCATAGCCTGACTCGCACTGGCTTTTGAGGCAAGGGCAACAATTAATCATGCTAAATTGTTATTGATATTGTTTACTGAATTGCTATTGTTATTGTGGTCCATGGAGTACGATATACCATGCAACACGCATGTGAGTACGTTGTACCGTGCATTCTGTCTTTGGACATATTGTATTGTGAGCTATTTGGGTAACTGACTACTTTCATGGCAATTAACATCCCAGCACACCTGATCAGTGATGTTCGGTGTCACCGAAATTGGCCATTTGTCTTACTGATTATTGTTATAGCATGTTCTGCCTTGTCTCATCTATTTGATTTACTGTCAGATTGAAGAAACTGGATTATTGCAAGCAGTTTTATTATTTCATACAAAATAAAACTTTAGAATTTATTTCGACATAATGTTTACATTACTGAATTTGAAATTATTATTGTTTTCGATACAGATATTTTCTATGGGCCAAAAACTTGGTATATTATCACAATATGTAAATCCCACGAATTTTTTTACTCGGATTTAATTTTATACAGTAATTAGATAAAACGTAGTCGAGGATGAGTATGTTAGAGGAGAATAAATTGGAATTTTAATGGTGGCATAAGAGACTCGGAAGAATAAATTTAATCAAAATACCTTAGACCTAAAAATAAATAAATGTGAGTGCGTGCAAGTTATATAGATGTGTGTATATATATATATATATATATATATATATATATATATATATATATATATATATATTAATGTAGGCACATGTGAGTATAAGATATTATGTCCATAATTTAAATTAAGTGTATGGACATATGTATATATATATATATATATATATATATATATATATATATATATATATATATATATATATATATATATATATATACACATGTGAATACCTATTAAAAAAGGGAGTAAGAAGCGAGATTGGCAATAACTATAAAAAAAAAGAATTAAACAAAACTTGAGGAAGCTATGGGACCACGAGGCATAGGCTTAATACCGATTAGCCTGGACCGAGGAAGGCTTGCCATGTTCTGAGATGGCCATGTCGGTGCTGCTAAGGGCATGGCAAAAATTCCAATGAGTCTGACACACGAAAAGTAAATGAAGAGAGAGACGTACTGAAAACACAGCAGCAAGGGGAGCTGTACGCAACCAAAGTTTGGCTTCTAATGAAGTTAAACTTGAGGAGGCAATTCTACTACAGTTTTACTGCATCAGGAATTGTAATGAAAGGAAAACTTGCCAAATATATATATATACACACACACACACATATATATATATATATATATTGATGGTGGTCGTGTCACCAGAATCCACGTGTGCAACTTCCGCCTGCCACGTGTCAAAACAAGAACGAGCCACGTGGCAGATTTGGCGACAGAGCGGCGCGGCAGACCTCCATCGCCCACATCGCGACATTGGTCTCCCGCATTGTACCCCGTCATAGGTCTCCCGCACAGCCCGCGGTAGAGCTCTCCCGCACAGCCTGCGGCCTAGGTCTCCCGCACAGTCTGCGGTAGAGGTCTCCCGCACAGCCTGCGGCCTAGGTCTCCCTCACAGCTCGCGACAAAGGTCTCCCGCACAGCCTGCGGTAGAGGTCTCCCGTACAGCCTGCGGTAGAGGTCTTCCGCATTGCCCCCACTGTAGTGATCTCCCGCATAGCCTGTGGTAGAGGTCTCCCGCACACTTGCAGCAGAGGTCTTTTGCATAGTCTGCGGCAGAGGTCCATGAGCACTCTGCCGCCTGCCGACTCCCCCGCTAGCTACTTGAACTCGAGGCGCGACAGAGTGCTCTATGACTCTATCGCGGCCCAGACAAGCGCCTGGGCCTCAGCTCGAACCGACCTACAGAAACCTATAAATACTAGGTGAGCTCTCTGAAAGGAGAGGGGCGAGATCCGAGAAAAAAGAACCAAAAAGAAGGGAAAAGCCTTAAACTCTCTGATTTAAGCATTACGTTCTCTTCTTCATACATTCACAACTCCGATTACTTACTTAATCATCGGAGTGCGCGTGCAGGGACAAATCCCTGCCCCCTCTGATTTCTGTTGTTTTTGCAGGATATACGAAGAACACGTGGAATAAATTGCATCGACGTCACCCTTTTGTCGTTAGTGCAATCAGAATACGTGAAAGGTATTTTCTTGTTGCTGTCAGGTAGGCAACATCAATTGGTGCCGTCTGTGGGAATTCTGACAAAAAGTCAGGTTCTCTATCAAAATGGTGAGAACACGCTCTACAGTAGAGTTGACAGGAGGGCAGAATTCTGTGAGTCCCCCCGTCGGACCAGAGCAGAGACGAAGACGTAGTGAAAGGGGTGACAGAGAAGCCTTGGTTTCTTAGAAGAATTTAAGACCCTGAAGCGCAAAAATGAGGAGACTACAACTGCATTGAAAGCTATGGTGAGCTTCTTCAGAGACGCTCTCCCCCAATTCAGCTTGCCCCACGAAGTGCAGCAGTTAGTAGGGGAAAGCACACCTAGGCGGACCTATGAGAGAGGTCAGCCCTCCACCCTAGTAAACGCTGGACAAGAGGCAGGAACACGAAATAATGCCACTGCGGATCCAGCAAGGCAGAGGTCTCCCACAGCAGATAGGTGGCAGAGCTCAACCGCGGACCTTAGGCGACAGAGTTCGCCCACAGCACCTATGCGGCAGGGCTCACCCGCAGACCTCGTGTGGCAGAGGTCTCCCCCAGTAGATAGACCACGGAGCTCGCCTGCAGTTCAACGGCAGCAGTGTTCACCACTAGCCGATAGGTGACAAAGCCCACCAAATGTGCGGCAGAGCTCGCCCACGGCTCAATGGCGACAGAGCTCACCCGTAAACTTCAGGCGACAGTGTTCTCTTGCGGAACCCGTGCGACAGAGCTCTCCAGGGGACTACATGCGGCAGAGCTATCCCGCAACATATGTGAGACGGTGCTCTCCCGCCGCTGATAGGCGGCAGAGTTCTCCTCTGCCCGGTAGGTGGCAGACTTCTCCTCTAGCCGATAGGCGGCAGAGTTCCCCCACACGCCGCAGCTCATCTCCCGTGGAGTTGGAACATGGTTTAAGAGAATGTAGGGCTGGGGAGCGATGGAGACAGAGAGGCCAAGACCCACGAGAAGGTCTCGAAATTACAAGTCCCGGAATGGGAGGTGCTGGAAGAGGTGCTTATCAGTCGGACTCTTCTAGACCCGAAGGGACAAGGCCATGCTCAGCTAGAGGGTTGGAGGACGTGGAGAAGGTCGTCCAAAGGATCCTCGAGAAGAAAAAATTGGTGTTTCCAGATGACGGCCAAAGGAGGAGGATCCCATTCAGCTTGGAGATCATGAACAAACCTTTGCCAAAGAAGTTCAAAATGCCTTCCATGGCCACTTACACCGGTAAAGCAGACCCCTATGACCACATACAGAGTTACGAGTCCTTCATGCTGCTGCATGGGTGGGAGGACGAAATTATGTGCAGGGCTTTTTCCTTCACATTGTCCGGGCACGCTCTAAAGTGGTTCAACGGGTTGAGCGAAGGTTCAATCTCCTCTTTTGACGAGTTGAGAAATGAATTCCTCAAAGTCTTCATGATCCACAGCCAGAGGAAGAAAGATGCTACCTACCTACTCACGCTTAAACAAGGGAATAAAGAACCCTTGAAAAGCTTTATAGACCGCTTCCGAGATGCAACCTTGGAAGTGGAAGATCTACCGGTAGGCGTAGCCTTGGCTGCAATGCTGCAAGGGACGAGCTCTGAAAAGCTACAAGAATCCCTCTCTCTCGATCAACGGATGACAATTTCTGACCTCTTTGCCAGGGCTAACAAGTATGTAGCTCAAGAAGAAGTGATGAAAATGATACAGCCCAGGGAGGCAAAGGAAGGAAAGAAGAAAAATGAAATGGTGCACCATCCCATCTACTACGTGAGTAAAGTGTTATTAGATCCAGAGACCCGCTATCCGCTGGCCGAAAAGCTAGCATTAGCCCTTTTGATGGCCTCGCAAAAGTTACGCCTGTATTTCCAAGCACACCCTATCACCGTCTTGACAGATCAACCGTTAAGACAGATCCTTCAGAAACCTGAACACTCAGGAAGGTTAGTGAAATGGGCAGTGGAGCTTGGGGGATACGAAATTACATTCCAACCACGGCAGGCTATCAAAGGTCAAGCTCTGGCCGACTTCATCGTAGAATGCACTATCCCAAGCGACAGCAGTGAAGGGGAGGCTCACCCATGGTTGCTGCATGTCGACGGGGCATCAAGTGCCAACGAAAGCGGAGCGGGTATAGTCCTGGTATCACCCGAAGGAAAATCCCCTGAATACTCCCTACGGTTTGGATTCCCCAGTTCGAACAACATAGCGAAGTATGAAGCTCTGATAGTAGGGATGATGTTAGCGAAGAAGCTACAGGTTCACCGCTTGATAGCACACAGTGATTCTCAATTGGTGGTGAACCAATTCAGCGGAGAGTACGAGGTACTGGAACCGATGCTGGTCCCTTACTTGAAGAAAGTCCAACTTCTGGCCCAAACTTTCAAAAGCTTTCAGCTGATACAAATCAACCGGTCCGAAAACACACATGCTGATGCATTGTCTAAGTTAGCCTCTTCCACTGAAACACGAGAAAGGACAGTGAAGGTGGAGAGGCTCGAACGACCTAGTATTGAAGAGGTCGAAGTGTGTGACATTCAAGTGGGAGAGGACTGGAGATCCCCATACAAACAGTATCTCACCGAAGGAACACTCCCCCAAGATAAGGACGAGGCTCGTCACTTAAAAATACAAGGGGCGAAGTTCACACTCATCAATGGAGAACTGTACAAAAGGGGATATTCGTCACCCTTATTGAAATGTCTGGGACTGGAACAAGCAAGCTACGCTTTAGCCGAAGTGCATGAAGGAATTTACGGTGAACACTTAGGAGCGAGAGCTCTTACTGCTAGAGTACTGCGATCGGGATTCTACTGGCCAATGTTGAAGAAAGATGCGATGGACCAAACCCGTAGGTGTGACAAATGCCAGAGGTTTGTGCCTATCACAACAGCCCCAGTGACTCCCTCTCAAGGCACAGTATAGCCAATTCCTTTTGCACAATGGGGATTGGACATTCTTGGACCTTTCCCATTGGCCACGGGTCAAAGAAAGTTCCTATTAGTGGCTACCGATTACTTTACAAAGTGGATTGAAGCAGAGCCTTTAGCCACAATCACGAAAAAGAAAGTGGAGGCAATGGTGTGGAAAGACATTATCTGTCGTTTCGGAATTCCCCGCATCTTAAATGCCGACCATGGAAAGCAATTTGATTGCAATGCCTTCCGTGAATTTTGTAAGAGCCTCAACATTCAGCTAAGGATCTCCTCAGTGTCATATCCTCAAGCTAATGGACAGGTCAAAGTCAGTAATCGAACCATCCTTCATGGGCTGAAGACCAGGCTAGACAAACCAAAAGGGGCATGGATGGACGAATTGCCTAGTGTTTTATGGGCATATCGTACCACCAGTCGTGTGTCGACTAAAGAAACGCAATTCAGCCTTGTATACGGCGCAGAAGCACTGATCCCCGTGGAAATTGGAGCGTTATCACCAAGAGTGATACCCTTAGTAGAGGAAGAAAATTCACAAGCTCTAAGGGAAGGCTTGGACCTACTCGACGAACATAGAGAAACCGCGGCTATTCGATTGGCATCCTATCATCAGAGGGTGGCCAACTACTACAATAGCTGGGTGAGAGATAGGCCAATGTCTGAGGGAGATCTAGTGCTTAGAAAGTCGCAGATCACGAATGCCCTGAAGGAGGATGGGAAATTCAGAGCCAATTGGGAAGGTCCATACAGAATCAGATACAAGATTGGACCTAACACCTGTGTTCTGGAAACTCTACAAGGGAAGAAGATAGGGAAAACATGGAATTCAAATCACCTAAAGCTGTATTTGAATTAAGCACCATATTTTCTTTCCCAAACATTATTATCATTTGTTTATACCATCACAAGATATTGTCATCAAATCATCACGCAGAATGTCATTTTATTATACATCTGCAACTTCTATGCATCTAAATCTTGTGACAGGTATTCAGAAGAGCCGTAAGAGCCTGAGGCGCTATGCGTCACTGTGGCCAGGCGTAGTTCAACTGAGCCGTAAGAGCCTGAGGCGCTATGCGTCACTGTGGCCAGGCGTAGTTCAGACGAGCCGTAAGATCCTGATGCGCTATGCGTCACTGTGGCCAGGCGTAGTTCAGACGAGCCGTAAGAGCCTGAGGCGCTATGCGTCACTGTGGCCAGGCGTAGTTCAACCGAGCCGTAAGAGCCTGAGGCGCTATTCGTCACTGTGGCTAGGCGTAGTTCAACCGAGCCGTAAGAGCCTGAGGCGCTATGCGTCACTGTGGCCAGGCGTAGTTCAACCGAGTCGTAAGAGCCTGAGGCGCTATGCGTCACTGAGGCCAGGTAGTTCAACCGAGCCGTAAGAGCCTGAGGCGCTATGCGTCACTGTGGCTAGGCGTAGTTCAACAGAGCCGTAAGAGCCTGAGGCGCTATGCGTCACTGTGGCCAGGCGTAGTTCAGACGAGCCGTAAGAGCCCGAGGCACTATGCGTCACTGTGGCCAGGCATAGTTCAACCGAGCCGTAAGAGCCTGAGGCGCTATGCGTCACTGTGGCCAGGCGTAGTTCAGATGAGCCGTAAGAGCCTGAGGCGCTATGCGTCACTGTGGCCAGGCGTAGTTCAGACGAGCCGTAAGAGCCCGAGGCGCTATGCGTCACTGTGGCCAGGCATAGTTCAACCGAGCCATAAGAGCCTGAGGCGCTATGCGTCACTGTGGCCAGGCGTAGTTCAGACGAGCTGTAAGAGCCTGAGGCGCTATGCGTCACTGTGGCCAGGCGTAGTTCAGACGAGCCGTAAGAGCCTGAGACGCTATGCGTCACTGTGGCCAGGCGTATACAATCAACCGAGCCGTAAGAGCCTAAGGCGCTATGCGTCACTGTGGCCAGGCGTATACAATTAACCAAGCCGTAAGAGCCTGAGGCGCTATGCATCACTGTGGCCAGGCGATAAAAATATCAAGGCTATAAAAACTAAAGACGCATACACGTCACAGTAATCAAGCCTTAAACAATTATACGTTCACACAAAAATTCTTTCTGAAAGTATACCTTTCTATCAAGAATTGGGGAGCATGCACGAATACATTCAAACGAATACATTCAAGCAAACGCGAATACATTCAAATGAATACATTCAAGCAAAATAAACAAACAGACAAAGAATGATAAATGATAAATAGAGAAGTAGTGCAATACAAAGCATGAACAAAAATCTCAATTTCATTTCATTCAAAAGTCATTACAAACAGATCTTTAATAGATCTTTACGATTACATTCAACAAAAGTACGAAGTTAAAATAAAAAACAACAAAGTACTTGAAAAGAAATACAAAAAACAAAAATAGCTATCTACTCTTCGGGAGGAAGCTGGGGATCAGCTGCAGACGGACCATCACTTCCCAAGGACTGCTGACCCTCCTCGTCGTCTAAATCAATAAGAGCCTCGATAGGCTCGGGAGCACCGTCCAAATCCATGGGCTCCCAAGGACCAGTGAGGTTAACAAGGTCATCTTGGGCGGTCCTCTTGAATAACTCGTCTGCAGGTTCGGCTTCAGGCTCATATTTAGTCCAGTCGGGGGCCTCAAATAGCATCGCCTCGTTGGTGTACTGGAGCTCGGGGAATTCCTCTCCTTCCCTATGTGCTTCTAACCATGATCGGGCAAGATAGAACCCGTACTTTACATAGGGATTCGAGAAATCCTCCTTCCGTCTCAAGCAATCCTTGGAGAGACGGTACTCCTTCACGGCCTCGGCCCGTATGCTATTGATCTCCACTTGGGTCAGTGTAGGAGCAACCTGACTTTCCAACTCGGCAACGCGCTGCTCGAGCTCCTGATTTCGAGCAAGTAAAGACCCGTAGTTGGATTGCATACAGTCTAGCTCAGAGTGGGCATCCCGAAGATCCTCTTGAAATCTGCTAGACCGAGCCGTCTCAACAGTGAGATCCCCCTTGGCCTGGCTCAGGTCCTGGTGAACCTTAGCGAGCTGCTCCTCCAAGCTGCGAACTAAATCCAGAAGTTTGGACAAGTTGTTGACGGTGTTCTGTAACTCCATAACTTGGTCCTTTAACTCCCGAATTTCCCTATCGGCACGCTCCTGATAAGCCCGGTGCTGGGTATTATTGGCCATAGTTCGTTGAGCCAGCTGCAAAGAAATGCAAAAAGTTAGATTCAAAGAATGCAGCAAAAAGGAGTCAAACGAAGAGGAGTATGAAACTTACCCTCAATGCCTCCACATCGGCTAAATCCTCCCCCTTCGGGTAGTTTCTGAATATCCTTGCCTCGTCCCGAGGAAGGATAGTGGACCAGCTTAACCGGGAGGCCACCTCGAGAATGTCTAAAATGTCGTTGTCACGAACCCCAGGGTAGACTCGAAACTCGTGGCCCCTCATAATGTTTCCCCTATCCACGGGGTAGGACCTCTCGTCAGCAGGGCCTATCCTCGGCAGTATTGGCCTGCTTCCCATCGAACCTTCGATGTACAAGCGCCTTCGATTCTTTCACTGAGACGAAATGATATTGCATTCTGCACGCTCCTCGGAGCGTGATCGCCCGGATGACCTGGAAGCCCCCCGTGAAGATGAGGCAACTCTCCCGCTATCCCGAGAGAGATCCCTCTGCTCCGAAGGAGGGGGAGGCATCGCCTGCCTAGAAACAGGAGGGGTCCGAACACGAGGTGGCTGAGAGGGGACCGGTGCCTCACTTGGGACATCGTCGGCCAAACGACGCCTCTTCCTGGTAGGAGCGCTGGAAGGACCAGCCTCAGAGACCTGGCGACCCAACGATTGTCGAAAATGACTCATCTCTGCAAAAAAAGGAAAAGAAGATAAATCAGTGGTCAAAAACTGATCAAAAACAGCAAGCCGTAAAAAGAATTAAAAGTTACCGTCAGGAGAATCGAGATGCTCCTGAAGGGACTCTATATTTATGGCATCGTCATCAGGGAGCACCATGAAAGTAGAGCCGAACCCTTCCCAGCCAGTCAGGTCGGCTAAGGGTTCGCTGCCAGAACTAGACTCCACGTTGGTACTCCCTATATCCTCTTGTGGCCTAGGTACTTCAGGATTTAACTCGGGGGAAACCGAAGGTAGAGGATCTGACGAAGGAACAGAGGGTCCGGCAATAGGGACCGGACCCATACCCCAGCCAGCTAATATCAAATTTTCATTTGATATAAGGGTGTCGAGGCTAAAGGGATGAGGGACTAGCAGTTTGTTGACGTCAGAAGACAACTGCTCCCTAAGTGTGCCAACCCGGGGACCCTTGGGAATTTCACGCCTATTCTCCCAACTAGTGGGGAAATTCAGGCCCTCGGGCACTTCCACGACCAGCCATTCCGTCTCGAAACCATGAAGCTTGTTAGCCAGTTTCTCGAATAATCGGTTCTCAAAACCGGGCTGGTACACCCGCTGAAGCGAGTAAGGCACTAAGCCGGGGCTCCCTCGAAGCCTAAAGAATACTTCTAAAAGAGGAAGGGACGGAGGGACGCCCCTTAAATGGCAGTGCACGGTGAATGCTACCAATTGCATCCATGCATGAGGATGCAGTTGTCCCGGGGATACCCTGTACGTCCTAAGAAAGGAAGCCCCGAAGTCGGACAATGGGAAACGGAGTCCTAACTCCAAAGCTATCCTAAAAACGACAGCCCCGTCGGACACACGACGTATGTCACTCTCCTGAGGGGTTGGGAGCCTATAAGAGTATCCCTCGGGTAAAGGAAATCGGGATTCTAGGTCTTGGACATCGGCTTCCTTTAAAGTCGACTTAACGCCTAGATCAATTTGTTTTCCTACACCATGGCCAGCCATTTTAGGAGTCCGTAAATCAAAAGAGTGGGACTACGGACTATGAAATTACCTAAAATGAAGAAAAGGAGGAACTGGCGACAGAGTATGAAGAAGCTGCGGCAGTGTTGCGACACAATGATGTGTACGCAACAGAGTTGCGGCAGAGTACGGTGGAGTTACGACAGAGTTATGAGAGAGTGTCCAGAGAAAATCGCGATTGAGTGTCTTTTTGCGGGAGAACTCAATAGCGACAAGGATAGCAGGGACCCAGTATATATAGCGGCTCGCCTGAGTCGACACACGCGTGAAGATCCGACCCGACCCTAGAAAAGTCCAGACCCAGATACTCTTTCGCAGGAAAGATTCCTACCAAAGAGTGGGGAGCAATTGATGGTGGTCGTGTCACCAGAATCCACGTGTGCAACTATCCGCCTGCCACGTGTCAAACCAAGAACGAGCCACGTGGCAGATTTGGCGACAGAGCGGCGTGGTAGACCTCCATCGCCCACATCGGGACATTGGTTTCCCGCATTGCACCCCGTCATAGGTCTCCCGCACAGCCCGCGGTAGAGCTCTCCCGCACAGCCTGCTGCCTAGGTCTCCCGCACAGTCTGCGGTAGAGGTCTCCCGCACAGCCTGCAGCCTAGGTCTCCCACACAGCTCACGACAAAGGTCTCCCGCACAGCCTTCGGTAGAGGTCTCCCGTACAGCCTGCGGTAGAGGTCTTCCGCATTGCCCCCACTGTAGTGATCTCCCGCATGGCCTGCGGTAGAGGTCTCCCGCACACTTGCAGCAGAGGTCTTTCGCATAGTCTGCGGCAGCGGTCCATGAGCACTCTGCCGCCTGCCGACTCCCCCGCTAGCTACTTAAACTCGAGGCACGACAGAGTGCTCTATGACTCTGTCGCGGTCCAGACACGCGCCTGGGCCTCAGCTCGAATCGACCTGCAGAAACCTATAAATACCAGGTGAGCTCTCTGAAAGGAGAGGGGCGAGATCCGAGAAAAAAGAACCAAAAGGAAGGGAAAAGCCTTAAACTCTCTGATTTAAGCATTACGTTCTCTTCTTCATACATTCACAACTCCGATTACTTACTTAATCATCGGAGTGCGCGTGCAGGGACAAATCCCTACCCCCTCTGATTCCTGTTGTTTTTGCAGGATATACGAAGAACACGTGGAACAAATTACATCGACGTCACCCTTTTGTCGTTAGTGCAATCAGAATACGTGAAAGGTATTTTCTTGTTGCTGTCAGGTAGGCAACATCATATATATATATATTATTATAGCAGTAGCCTAGAAAACAGGAATGAAAGAATGTTTTTTTCCTATTCTGTATAGCATTGGCAAAAACAAAACATGGAAACAGGAATAGGGAATTAAACAGAGTATAATGGGGGTGACGATAGTGAAGAGACAAAAATACCATGCCCTGTTCACTAACTCCTCGAGCCTCCAGCCATACCAGCACCCCTCTCTTCATCAATTCCCATCAACACGATTCCATCATTCACCCTACTGGCATTGAAAACCTGCAATGGAAGAGAGAGAACCGATGGCAGTAGACCTAACAGCAGCAGAAATAGTCGGCATACAAGGAAACCGAGTACTGAGGTATTTATATAGATATATTAACATAGAAAGTATGGAGGCAGGAAAACAACAAAGGAATGAGAAAAAAAGATAGAGAGACAACTGAATTGTGAGGATTGGTGGCCGATGGACCTGCTGGTACCTAGGAGAACTGATGGAACCTGAAAGGCTACTGTTACGACATTCTGAGGAAGGAAACTTGGTAAGAGAAATTGTTCCATCTGCAACAAAAGCATTTAGTGGAAATATATATATATATATATTTCACGACCCTAAAACTATCGAAAAATTGCTACCATTTTTTTGATCCATTATTCTTACCTTCCTCTGATCGTAAATAGCTTTACTACCGACAGTTGGGCTATGCATCAGTGTTAATCTCATCCAACCATACCATTTCAATTCACATCTTATTTAAATGTAAACACTTACATTTCATAGTCAGAGTTGCGATTTTAAAAGACTCAAGAACATCCTGTTCTTGCTTTTCATGATCTTTTCTAAAATCCCAATTTTTGCCATTCCTAGGGGAAAAATGATAATTTACCATTCTAGAACCCTTAAAACATTATTCCTTTTCTATGACCCTCAGACATTATAAGAAATGGTAAATACACCCAAAAACACGTACATATATCTCTAAGAGCCAACAAAATTCCCTTACCATAAATCACTCGGAAGCTGCTTCTTCCTCCTTTCCTGCTTTTCGTGATTGGGTCTAATTGGCTCTGGATATATCCTCGGGAGTTGAAAATATTCATCAATCACATCAGTCAACACTGATAACTCATTATTTTGACTTCATCATAGTCAATATATCTTATTGGGCCTATTTGCTCTTATTGGGACCTATTACACCTTGATGGCTTTACACCATTTTAAGCCTATTCACACAACACTATTCATTTCACCTAGGCCCATTATCTCTCATTGAACCGAATTCTAGGCCCATTGACCTTATTGGGTCGATTGTATCCAGCTTGGCCTGTGATCACATTCGGCCATGGTATGGTGGCTGAACACCTATTACGCCACCATGGCCGAACGCTATGCATTATCACGCCATTCCTAACCGATTTGGCTAGCAAACTCACTTAGTTATTTTATCAAGCACTTGGCATACATACTTTAACCTTAGTTTTCCATTCATTCATGTATTTTCACAAACACCTTATGTCACGACCCATTTTTCCTAAAAACCCCTACAAATTTTTCGTTTTTTTCATTTCCTTACCCGTCGTGAACAATTTCACTACTAACAGTTGGGCTATGAGTCGATGTTCGTCCCTCCTGTCATGTTATTTACCTTAACATCTATTTTTCATATTTCATTTACATATCAATTTATTTTAACTAATATACATCCCCAATATTACATCCATGTACAGTACTGTGCCTTTATATGTTCAAATACAAAATTATACGAATGTGTATACATGGTCTTGATAGGAAGCAATGGATAACCGAAATGCAAGACTAGTGTCACTCTCTTATACTGAATGTTCCCTGTAGGGTGGAAAATGAAAGGGTGAGCGAAACTTGCTCAGTAAGGCAATAAAGCAAGCAGGTAGATAACTATACTATCTACATGCTGGTAAAGGCATGACATGTAAAACATTTATATCTCGAGCATAAGGCAGTTAAAACCATGCCATGTATGAGTATATCATATATCGTAAAACATGAAAAACATCTCAAATAAAACCTTTCATACTCGATACAGTAAAACCCATCAAAACATCCCAAAGGGATCCAACACATCTTTAAAATCATTAATATCTTCATAAAATCCATCAATTTCTCATTTAATACCACATTTCATGAAAATCGTCACAAATCGGGGCTCGACCCCTCCCTCGGGTCTACCTTGGTCTAACAAGACCAATCGAATATATATCAAGTGAGACATGCAGGTTACTGTATGGAAACAATCGAGGACTATGTCCCTGTGATCTCAAGCTACACGGATCCCGGTGTGCGAGGTATCACAACTGCAACGGGAGGTGGGTCAAATCCTACCCGCCAGAATATCAAGTAACGTGAATATAATAGTTATGACTACATGGTACAACGTACTCCGTGTGACATACACGGTACAACGTACTCTATGAACCCAATATCACAGTCTGGGGATGCCTGCCATAAGTCTTATCCCACTCCAAACCATGTCGATAATCAACCCATGTCTCAATCTACACTGCGAGCATATCTTCTCACTGTGACACACAATCTACAGGAGGCTCTAACACGGTCATATGCATGTCATAAAATTCCTGCACGAGCGAAGCTCCAGCATGGCTCCATGCATATTCATCATATTAGAAAAACCCTCGTGCGAGAGAAGCTCCAGCACGATTTCATAAAAATCAATGAAATCTGCGTACGAGCAGCGCTCTAGTACAACTTAAAATAATTATAAATCCCATTTAAATTCACGTACGAGAAATGCTCTAGTACGGATGCATAAAACTAAGTAAAATCCATGTACGAGCACAGCTCCAGTATGGTAGTCATGTACAGCGAATTTGTAAAACTCAGTGCGAGTAGTACTCCAGCATGATTTAAAACTCATAAAAACATGATAGGCTGCTCAATTTCACTAAAACAAATCAAAATTCATAACTCGCACCTAATTCGTGCCCTTTCATGTAAAAACATGAAATAAACAGCCAGCCTATCCATAATTTGCTTAAATTAAAGCAATATAATCATAAGAATATCAAAACATGAAAATCATGCAATTTCATAGCTTTACTACCCTTTTTGAAATTTTCCTAACTAGGGGCAAAATCATAATTTCACATATACCTCGATTTTCGTAAAAATTATTATTCTATTTCTAGATACCTTAAGAAATTTTGCGTAATGTAAATAACCCCAAAAATACGAGTAGGTATCACCCAGATAGCCTCGTGATTCATCCGAGTCCTTTGTAACCCATCATGAAATTCATGGTAAGTTGTTCCCATTTCTGTGTCAATATAGGTAGAAACTACAATAACCCTGCAACTTCTTTTTCTCTACCTTAATCTGCTGACATATGAGACACTTTTTCACAATTTCTCCAATGTCTCTTTTCATATCTGACCACCAATAACCTTTTCTAATATTTCGATGTATTTATTACATCTTGGATGCACTGTATATCCCGAAGAGTGAGCTTCTGACAATAACTATCTCATCACTGTGATCCTGGGGAGCACTTATATTATCTTTGAACCTCAGTAAGCCATCATCACTCTCTGTGAACTCTGTCACTGTACCCATCTGAATTTGACCCACACTATCGACACCATGTCGATCATTACGCTAAGCCTGTCAAATCCGATCACTCAAATTCGGTTCGAATCTCAGGCTAGCTGTCACAGAATCACTGTCATCATCAAAGGGGATCACATCACTACTTAGGCTTACAACTGCTCTAGCAGCTCACGCTCCCTAACTATCATATGTAATACCATCCCGAGGCTCTTTCTACTCAATGCATTAGCCATCACATTAGCCTTTCCTGGGTGGTACAATTTCTCACAATCATAATCCTTCAAAAGCTCAAACCCTCTTTATTCTCATATCTGACTCTTTTCTATGAAAACAGATACTTGAGACTTTTATGATCAGTGCATACCTAAAAGTTTTCACCGTAAAAGTAGTGGCGCCATACCCTCAGTGCATTACTAGGGCTACCAACTTTAAATCATGGGTCGAATAGTCCTTTCATGGTCCTTGAACTTTCTGGATCCATACGTGACTATCTTCCAATTTTGCATAAATACACAGCCCATTCATTATTTTGAGGTATCCATAGACTTATGAGAAACCTCTTGAGCTATTGGGTATGGTGAAAATAAATGCGGTGGTCAATTCATACTTCAGTACACCAAAACTCCTGTCACGTCGATCATCCCATTCAAATACAACTTTTTCTAAGTTAAATGTGTCAACTTAGCAGTCCATTTCGAGAACTCTAAACAAATTATCTGTAAAGAAATTTCCAATTGTTGCTTATGATTTTCTCTGGACTTTAAATACACCCAAAATATCATCAATAAGGATGATAACAAATTGGTCCAGGTAAAGTTTAAATACCTCATCGTAGTTGAGTTCCACTAAATATTTTAACCACCCATATCCTTGGCTTATGTATGCATAAACGTATAATGTCATTTCGAAATCGCTTCCGTTCAAGATACTAACCCGCGTCATTTCTTTTTTCTTATATTAACGGCTTTTATAAATTTTTAATTTTTAAACCTTCCTGATTAATCGAATTCTATATTTCTTTATCGTACCAGTAAAGGTACCCTAATTTTAAGCATATAGATTACGACTGTTGATTTCAATTTATAGGTTATGTGTATAATTTTAGACGCTGTCAAGTCTTCAGGCGAGGAGGTATTTTGAAGTACCTTTATTAACCTTCAGACTTGACCACATGGATTGGTTATGGATATATCCACCCCTTATCCTTGGTCGCAATTCATATCTACTACATATCGCTTAATCTAAATTATTTCACATATCAGAGATATTCGTACCTTGCATACGCCTCTTATTCCAATAGATCTTGTATTCAGGATCTATCACATCTCAAAGCTTATCTCCTTTCGTATATCACTTATAACAAACTCTGTCTCTTTGCCCTTATGTGGGGCAGTCTCACCCAACTCTGAGCAATCATTAAATAATTGGCTCGTCTTACCACACTTAACGCCTATTTTAGTCCATAAAGTGTAGGTATAGGCCCTACTTCCGTGGTATCTACCACACATCCTACACTGCATACACTGCTACGCTGCTACTGTAAACTCCACAAATTTTCTACATTTAATTAGGTTATATAAAAATGAAAGTAATATATTTTAATAGAAGTGTGAATATTCGTTGTAGGGCTCGAGGTGTCACGACCCAATACTACCAAAATCAGTACAAAATTTTCGCTTTTGAAAAAATCTTTCTTACCTCTTCGTGACATATTCCTCTAAACAGGTCGGGCTGTGAATCAATATCGATATACCATTCAAACCATTAAGAAATATCACACGTAAACATACAGACTGATATCATTAATCATATAATAGAGTGGTCGATATGTTTATACTTCACATGATTCTATATTTACATCCCCAAATATTCTTTCATATACAATACTGTGCTGTAAGCATACTAATACAAAATTCTGTACGTGGTGTATACCTGACAGTCGATGGGTAACAAAGATATCAGCTATGCCGTCTACTATCTACACCCGCTATCTCTATGGTGGAAACACTGAAAGTGGGTGGAAAATGAAAGGGTGAGCTCCACATGCTCAGTAAGGCAATAATACAAACGAGTAGATAGCTATACTATCTACATGCTGATAAGAAAATTAGGATATATGTGAGCATGAGGTAAAAACAATGATATGCCATATATATAATATCATCTGTTCTAAAACAGGAAATCGGCATATTAAAAACATGGAATAAGTCTCATGTGAAAACATCTCATGCTCAATGAAACAACACGTTTTAAAATACCCCATCTGGGTCAAAATATGATACACTCACAAACCAAATCCGTTTCAATAAAATTCTTTATTTTCAAATCTCCGTTATAAAATCACCCTTCTCACAGGGTTACAAATCAATGAACGTCTCATAAAATCCCTCCATGGGAATAATCAAATCTCAATTGAAATCATAAGAAAATCGAGGTCTGACCCCTCCCTCGGGTCTACCCTGGTCTATCAAGACCAATAGTTATATCATGTGAGACATGTCAACGACTATATCGGTAATATCCAGGACTATGGCCATAACCTTGTGATCCCTGGTACACGGATCCTAGTGTGCGGGGTATCACACCTGAAACAGGAGGTGGGTCATCCTACCCGTCAGAACAGCATAATATCAGGATTACGAGGGCAAGACTTGCTGTCTCGTGGCTAATGCCACTCCACTCCAACAATCCCCACGGTACAGCGTACTCCGCGTGATATGCACGGTACATCGTACTCCGTGAACCCAAGCTCAATCAGGGGTGCCTGTAATAGGTCTTATCCACCCATGTCTAATATGTCTCAATCTGCACGTGTGAGCATATCATCTCACTGTGACACACAGTCAACAAGAGGCTCCAACACGGCTATATGCATGTCATATAAATTCTTGTGCGAGCGAAGCTCCAGCACGGCTCCATGCATATTCATGATATCTGAAAACCTCGTGCGAGCGAAGCTCTAGCACGGTTTCATAGAAATCAATAAAAATCTGCGTACGAGTAGCGCTCTAGTACGACTTAAACTGATTATAAATTCAATTCAAATCCACGTACGAGCATTGCTCCAGTACGGATAGATATTAAAACTCAGTGAAAACCTCATACGAGAAAAACTCCAGTACGGTAGTCGTATAAAACAAATCTGTAAAATAGTGCGAGCAAGGCTCCAACACTCTGAGTATGAGTTAAAATATAAAATCCAGTGCGAGCAGTGCTCAAGCACGGTTACAACTCATATAACACTGATAGGTGGCTCAATTTATCAAAACATGTTAAATAAATATCAATTGGCACCAAACATGTGCCCTTTTCACTTAAAACATGTAAATAATAGCCAACCTATACATAAATTGCTTGAATTAAAGCAATATCATCATGAAAACATTAAAATCATGAAATTCATGCAATTTCATAGCCTTACTACCCTTTTTTGAAATTTTCCTAACTGGGGGTAAAATAGTCATTTTCCACTATTTCCATATTTTTTCGCAAAAATTATTATTCTGTTTTCAGGTAGCCTATTTAATTTAACGTAATGTAAATCCCCTCAAAATTACGTACAGCTACCTCTAAGTGTTCATAAAATTCCCTTACCTGGAATCACGCGCGAGCTTATCCTGACTCGGTCGTACCAAGTTTCTCAGTCCAATTCGCTCGTCTACGGAGCTGCATATAACCACATATGGGTTCAGTTCAATATACAGATCAGTATTTCACTCTTACTGATCAAATCTAAAGCTCTGGGCTCGTTGTACTCTATTGGGCCCGATTGCACTTTAATGGGCCTCGAACCCCTTTTTCAGCCCGTTTCCACTTTTAAATCCCTTCTTCGGGTTTACTGGGCTCATTTGATTTATCAATAATCATCGGGCTTCGTTCCAAACTCAGTGGATAGCCCGGATACTATTTACGATAATTACTTTGAAATTTCAAATAAATTTCCTTTTTATGCAGAATTAATCCGTAAATCCGTAAAATAATCGAAACTCTGCATTAAAGGACTCATATTATCGTAATTAAAATGTACTTACCCAATATGGTGCGGGGTACAAAAATCGGAGCTAAATCGGCTCTCGTTCGGGCTTTGTAGTGACACTGCACAATTATTTAAATCCGGGTCATTTTTCATCAATAAAATATTAAATTGAATTCCTGGGATTTATCCGCAGGTCAATCTCGACCCTCAGTCACTTACCCTAATTTTCGAGTCGTCCCCGGGTACATTTTCGTCCTTTTTTTCTTCTTTTTTTCTTTTTCTTTTTCTTTTTCTTTCTTTTTCTTTCTTTTTCTTTTTCTTTTCTCCCTTTCCTTCCTTCTCGGCTACGGTGCCGTTTTGGCCCGTTTGCCGTCGCCGGCGTTTTCGGCCGTCTCGACGGCAGCCAGTGGGTTCAACAGAATCATCTCGGCCAGGGGAAGGCTCGGCTGGGCTGAATCGGTGCTAGAATGCCGTCGTTCACCGGGATCGACGCGTTTTCTCCTCGAGACTTTCGACCTTCGATTCGTCGGAAGTAGCGGTCGTCGGCGTGCGTTGCTGGTACCGTTGGAACCGTTGGGCTTCGATCTACCTTTTTCGACCAGTAGCTGAGCTCATTGGACGTCGGTGGCTCGTCGAAGGGTTCGGGTTTCACGGGTTTTGGTTGGGTGCGTTTCGGGTTTCGCGGGTCTTTCTCTCTCCCCGACTGATTTCCAATTTTTGATTTTTCTATTTTTTATTATTATTATTAATTTATTTATTATTTGATTTATTATTTTAATACATTAAAATATATTAAAATAATCCAAATATCCTAAAAAAATCTTTAAAAAATATTGTTAAATTCATTTAATCAATAAATGAATTTATTAATGTATTTTCGTCTTTCTCGGTATATTTTTCGATTCTTTTCGGGATAATTTTTTTGAATTAAAAATCTCGATTAATTCCAAATTAATTCCCGTAAATTTCAATAAATTAATATCTAGATCAATCGGCCTCGAATTTAAATATTTTCCTCGGTATTGATCCAGATTTCGCAAATTCCATAATTTAGCGAAAATTACTTATCAAATTTATACCGAATTTTGGTCTTTTGACCATTTTACCCTTGCACGGGTTCGGGACCAAATTGAATCGACTTTCTTTCATCAATCCACAATCTTTTCCCTATTTTCAGTCAACTCGATTTAATTCCTTAGACAACTTGTTGCTTCTTTATTTTCCCAATTTATCCATATTCGATTTTACATATATTATTTTGTTTCATCCACATTTTATCAAATCCGAATCAACCATCTTATGAATCCATTAACATATACTAATGTCATACAATATGGAAATCATAAGGAATATCATACAAAAATTGTGGATCTCATGTAAGACCCCGTATATGTAAAAGGGTAATATGTGTAATTGGATCAAATAATATGAATGGACTTGTAATGTAAATTATGATTGATGTAAGTCCATGGATTCAATGTATGTATGTGTAATATGAATTGTAACGTACATACAAGTTTCATTGAGTATGAATACGAAGGAATGAGTTATGGCAAGAGATGGATGTAATTGAGACTTAAGATGAGTAGTGTGGTAAAATGGAATGAAGTTATGCTTCCATTTGGTTTTATGTTGCATACCTTTGAATATACAATGAATGCACACAAGTTTCAATGTGCATAAGGTATGAATGGATGCCATTTTCAAGTTATAGAGGTGGATGGATGAGGAAATGGCCATGGCAATAGATTGTGGGTGTGTTGGTATGAGTTGCAGCAATGAAACTGCAGGAAATCTGGAAAACATGAGGTCCAGATCGATCTCCTAGGATGAGAGATCGATCTGGAAGAGCCAGAATGCTCTTATTTGGGTGAACGAATAGAGCAGATCGATCTCCAATGGAGCCAGATTGATCTGCCAAGCATTCTGTAAGTGAAAAGATCGATCCTCAAGCAGCCAGATCGATCTCCTTAGCTCTCTGTTTGGGACCAGATCGATCTCATGCTTCGACAGATCGATCTCATGCCTCAACAGATCGATCTCATTGCTTCGACAGATCGATCTCAGGCTTAAAAATACCGTGAAAAAGAGAGATTTTAAGGGACCAGATCGATCTCCTCTTGGACCAGATCGATCTCCTCAAGTCATTTCAATATAAGGAGAGTTGAAAAATCTGGAAATCTCAGAAAACACTTAACCTTACAATTTCAACCCCAAAAACCTAACTTTCCCTCTCTAAAATCAACCATTTTCAGTGAGATTTGAAGAGAGATCATTAGAGGCAAAGTTGTTCCTATCAAAGAGGAGAACAACATAGTGAGAGGGCACTTTCCCATTTTTGGAATTGAAGGAGTTGAGGGCATTACCAATTGGAGCAAGAAGAGAAATCGTATTGGTAAGATTCTAACACTCCAATCCAAATGCATTAGCTATTTAACTGATTTTGGAGTTGATTGGTATGAGTATTGATGGATAAACTACCTAGGAATGTAGTGGAAGTGGTGTGACCTAGAAATCTAAAATGGGTATGATGTGAGGATATGTGGGATTGAATGAGTTTATGATTTATGGCATGCCAAAGTTGTATTGGGATAATATTTATGATTTTAAACGGTTAAATGAGATTACATAGTGAGTTTGGAGGAATTGTGGAAATGGGTATGTATATAATTGATAAATGCCATAGTGAGGGGATTCATGGAATATGAATGCTATGAGCTTTATGTCGATTTGATATCGACTTTGAATAAGTTAATAGGCCTAAGAAGGTCCATAGACTCGAGCTATGGGTAAAGTAATGAAACGAGGCCAAATAAGCTTTAATAGAGGCTATAGATTAAATTGACTATAGCAAGCACAAGGGTTGCAATATATGGATCGAATATAATGCGGGATACGATTTTGTGCAGTCCCGAAGAGTTCGTTGAAGGCGAACCGAACCGTACGAGTAAGCAGCTTAAGGAAGTGGAATCACGCATCGCGATTCCAGGTAAGGGAATTTTGTAAGTATATAGAGGTAGCTGCTCGTATTTTGAACTCGTGGGTATTTATAGGGCTTTGGAAATATGCATGGACTTATAGAAATGTGTTTTGATGGTGTATGAGTATTTGTCTGAGATTTGGTGGTTTGAGATGGTTATTGAAAAAGGGATAGTAAGGCTAATAATTGCATAAATCATGTGTTTTGAATGCTTTTACAAAACACAATGCTTTGATTTGAGCAAATAAAAGGATAGGCTGGCTAGTACTTGAATGATGTTATGAAATAGCCCATATGAGGCACTAAGCATATTATGAGATGTCTTGAATGCATGTAAGCCGCCTATCGGGTGTATGAGATATAATTCGCGTTAGAGCCTCGCTCGCGCGAGATTTCTATGTTTTCACTTGTGTGAAACGTGCTTGAGCTTAGCTCGCACTTTGAAATCGAATTGTGATGATGTTTATAAACCGTACTGGAGCTTATGCTCGTACGTGGATTTGAGTGGTTTTTCTTATGCATATAACTGTACTGGAGCTATGCTCGTACATGTTTTCTTCATATTTTATGCATAAATGCCGTACCAGAGCGTTGCTCGTACGAAGTGATTGGTTTTGATGCATGAATTCGCGCTAGAGCGTAGCTCGCGCTGGTTTTCACACTGTGGTATGTATGAGGCCGTGGTGAGAGATACGGATTAGCTCAGGGAACCCAACAGGCCTGACAGACCTCTTAGGTGGGGTGAGGGTGAGGGGCTAGGACCTGACATAATCCATCCAGGGAACCCAACAGGCCTAACAGACCTCTTAGGTGAGGTGAGGGTGAGGGGCTAGGACCTGGATCAGGGAACCCAACAGGGGCGAGCAAGGCCATGAGGGGCTAGGACCTGGTATTGAGGTTACTCCCACGCGCTCTTGAGACTATAAAGGTTACACTCGATATGGGGTAGATAAGACCTATGGTAGGCACCCCCTAACCATGTTATGGGTCCGCGGAGTACGATGTACCGTGTATATCACATGGAGTACGATGTACCGCGTGGTGGTTACTTGATTGAGAAAGTCTGGCGGAGAACTAACCCACCTTCGTGCCAGCATAATACCCCGCACACCGGAATCCGTGTGGTCTGGGATGATATGTGATGATTGGCCAATGTAGTCACTTGAGATATAGTAACCTGTCTCCTTGCTTGAATTACTTACTACCACATGATTTTAAATCTCTAAGTGTGATTGTGATTGTTTAAGGTAGACCCGAAGGAGGGGTCGAGCCTCGTGGATTTAAATTGTGAAATGAAAACGTGGTTGTGATTGTGAATTGATGTGATGTGATTGTATGTGATGAGAAAGAGATTTATGACGTGGGTTTAAAAAGGAGGTTTCTTAATGAATTGCCCTTTTTATGAATTTAAATGAGATCGAGCATGAGATGATTTATACATGATGTTTTACCATGTTTTATATGCCAATTTTACATGACTTTGATACATGATATATATGTATACTCATATGGCATAGTTTTATTCCTCATGCTCCTACTATAAATGATTTAGGCATAACACTATCAGCATGTAGATAGAGTAGTTATCTACCATGCTTGCATTATTGCCTTACTGAGCGTGTGGTTGCTCATCCCACTCTATTTTCCCCCCTACAGAGCGTGCATAGTAGCCCAGTGAGGACTAAGGCGTATCATTTTGGACTCCGCTGCATCTCCATCGCTAAGAGGTATATACATAGTGATTCTTTTTGTATCTAAACAATGTAAAAGCACAGTATTCTTTTCAGTTGTACTTATGGGGGATGTAGATGTCAGTAAAACATGTATTCGTGTAAGTACACGATTAAATGCACATGTATGACATCGTTTTAATTAATTGAGAATGAATGAGATGTGGTGTTTATTATTGACTCACAGCCCAACAGTGTGTGGTGAGTTTAGTTCACGACCGGGTAAGGTAACAGTAAAACGCGAAAAATTTTTAGTGATTTCGGTTAAAGAGAATGGAATTGGGTCGTGACAGAGATTGGTATCAGAGCTGTGTTGGTCTGATGTGAGTCATTAATAAAATGTAGGAAAGTACATCCCCATAGTACTGTGCTTTTGTTTAGATATAACTGTGTATACTGTGATGGATTGAGCTTAATAAATTATTATAATACAGGGAGTTAGGTATTATGCCAGTTACACGCAAAGGTAGAGGGGCGAGAGCACGTGCTAGAGGCCGTAGAGGTAGACCTGAGAGCCGTGCGGAGCCACAGACTGAGCAGGCTCCACAGAACCCTGCTGAGAGAGCAGGTGATACTGAGGCTCGCTTCGCTAGATTAGAGCGGAGTATTGAGAGTCTGGTGAAGATAGTCACGCAGGCCTTGGGCGCCGGTGACAGATGAGGTCCTACGGCACAGCCTACTACGGAACAGGCAGCTGCAGAGGTGGAGAGACCTCAGACTGCTGAGACAGTTACAGTTACACCACCTCCAGCCCAGGATACAGATTCTCCTATCGCTCCACAGCAGAGCGGTAGCGATGTGGGTTATGACTGCGACTTGAGCAGGTTGCGAGAGTTTCAAGCGCTGAAACCCCCAGTGTTTAGAGGGGTGAAGGACCCAGTGATTACGGAGGATTGGGTGTATAAGATGGAGAAACTGTATAGGTTTTTCCGATGCACTTCAAGTGAGAAGGTTGCCTTTGCCGTGTTTATGCTGAAAGGCGAGGCCGAGCATTGGTGGAGGTCCACCGAGACTATTTTGAGGGCCAAACATTCTGAGATCTCGTGGGAGATATTTCTAGAGGCCTTCAGGAGGCAGTATATTCCAGCTACCGCACAGAGGAAATTGCGGATGGAATTTATGAATTTGGTTCAGGGGAACCGGACTGTGGACGAGTATGAGTCCAAGTTTATGTCATTGGGGAGATATGACCCTGACACGATGGGTAGTGAGACCCGAAAGATTCAGAAGTTCATGGATGGGTTGAGATTGGCCATCCGAACTAAGCTAGCTCCCTTCGACATTGTGACTTATGAGGAGGCTGTACATAAGGCTCAATTATGTGAGCAAGACTTTGAGCGAAATGCCTCCGAGCTTGGAAGGATCAGTGTCAGGAAGGACAGAGACCGAAAGAGATCCGGGTTTGGAAGAGTGGCCAAGAGAGGTGGCCAAAGGTTTTTCGAGAAGAGGCCTAAGATCGAGGAGGTGCAGGAGAGAGCTGCCAGACCTCCCGTATACCCAGCCTTGACAGCGCCGAGGGGTATAACTATTGGAGGACCACGACCTACCACGGATCAGTGTAGGAGATGTGGGAGATACCATAGGAATAGGCCATGTCAGGCGCCCCCTGTTTCGTGTTTTAGGTGTGGGAGGCCAGGGCATATATCGAGGTACTGCACTGAGATGATAGAGGTTGCCCCACAGAAGGGCAAGGAGCCCGAGGGAGCTCCAGTTGAGACAGCAGCCCCGAGGAGGAGGCTACAGCTGAAGAGAAAGGGAAACAGGCTGCGGGTGTGAGCAAAGGAAGGGTGCACGCACTAGAGCAGGACACTGCAGACGCATCGACAGATGTGATTAAAGGTACCATCCGAATCTTTGATTTAGAAGCATTGGTATTATTTGATCCTGGTGCCTCGCATTCTTTCATATCACCTTCCTTTGCACATAAATTGTTGAAATATGTGAAGCCAACATTGTTGGATAAAATGTTGATGATTTCCACACCCATGAATGATAGTCAATTGACTGAGCATGTATGTAGGGATTGTAAATTAAAGATAGAGGGGAAGGAAATGATAGCCAATCTGATTTTATTGAATATGAATGATTTTGACGTAATTTTGGGAATGGATTGGTTGGCTACCAATCGTGTTGTGATGGATTGTCATGCCAAAACATTGATGTTTTCAGGATTAGACAATCTTATTGTAAACTTTGATGAAAAGAAATGATATGAAAAATAGCATGTTTGTTGTAAATAAAGGAGTATGATTTTAAATGTATATTGCTTGAGAGATAAATTATTCGTTCATGATAATTATTGAATGTGGAGTGATGGCTTATGTTACTAACGATGGAGAGGATATTGTGAAGGGTTCATTGCCTATGTGGTCGATATAGATGAGGCACACCCGGAATTGAAGGACATACCCGTAATTACGGACTACCCTGATGTCTTTCCGGATGAATTACCAGGACTACCACCTGATAGGGAAATGAAATTTTGCATTGAGTTAGTGCCTGGTACAGAGCCGATATCGAAGCCACCCTATAGAATGGCTCCGATAGAGTTGGAAGAGCTGAAGAAACAGCTGCAAGAGTTGTTGGAGAAGGGGTTTATTAGACCGAGTGTCTCACCTTGGGGAGCACCGGTTCTATTTGTAAGGAAGAAGGATGGAAGCCTCCGACTGTGTATAGATTACCGATTGTTGAATAAGGCCACCATTAAGAACAAGTACCCCCTTCCAAGAATCGATGATTTGTTGGATCAGCTCCAGGGAGCCGAAGTATTTTCTAAGATAGATCTGCGGTCAGGGTATCATCAGTTGAGGATCAGGAGTGGAGATGTACCCAAGACAGCATTTCGTACCCGTTATGGTCACTATGAGTTTTTGGTGATGCCATTCGGATTGACGAATGCTCCTGCAGCATTTATGGCATTGATGAATGATATATTCAAGCCATACCTGGACAAGTTTGTGATTGTTTTCATAGATGACATTTTGGTGTATTCCAAGTCCAGGGAAGATCATGAGAAGCACTTGAGGATAGTTCTGCAGACCCTCCGAGAGAGAGAATTGTATGCCAAACTCAGCAAGTGTAACTTCTGGTTGGAACAGATCTCATTTCTGGGGCATGTTGTGTCAAAGGATGGGGTATCAGTGGATCCATCCAAGATAGAGGCAGTTGTACAGTGGGAACAGCCCAAGACAGTAACTGAGATCAGGAGTTTCCTGGGATTGACAGGATATTATCGGAGATTTGTAGAGGGTTTCTCCAGACTAGCTTCTCCGTTGACACGCCTCACGCGTAAGGATGTTAAGTTTACATGGGATGAGGCATGTGAGAGGAGTTTTGAGGAGCTTAAGCGTCGATTGACGACTGCTCCAGTTCTCACCATTCCTACCAGCTCAGGAGGATTCTCGGTGTATACGGATGCATCACACCAGGGATTGGGCTGTGTGCTTATGCAGGATGGGAAGGTAGTTGCCTATGGATCTAGACAGTTGAAAGATCATGAGAGGAACTACCCGACACATGATTTAGAGTTGGCGGCTGTAGTATTTGCATTGAAAATATGGCGCCACTATCTCTATGGTGAGAAATTTCAGGTGTTCACAGATCATAAGAGCCTTAAGTACCTGTTCTCGCAGAAAGAGCTGAATATGAGACAGAGGGGATGGCTCGAACTCCTGAAAGACTATGACTGTGAAATCATGTACCACCCAGGTAAGGCAAATGTAGTTGCCGATGCTTTGAGTAGAAAGAACCTTGGGTTGATGTCTTATATGATGGTACGGGAACATGAACTGTTAGAACACTTTGCGAACCTCAGTTTGGATGTAACCCCACCTGGATCTGAGAGACTTGAGATCATGGCTAGTTTGAGACTAGAGCCAGAGTTGATTGGCCGTATTCGACAAGCCCAGCAGAGCGATCGACGGTGTATCGATTGGCTGAGGCAGATAGAGACAGGTGTGGGTATTAATTTTGAGCAGAGTACTGATGGCATATTGAGGTTCAGAGGCAGAGTATGCGTTCCCAGGGATCTTGAGATCAGGAGGACGATTTTATCAGAGGCTCACTCATCGAAGTATACGATACATCCGGGAAGTACCAAGATGTATCAAAACCTTCGAAAGGTTTATTGGTGGTCTGGAATGAAGAGAGACATTGCTGAATATGTCGCTAAGTGTCTCGTTTGTCAGCAAGTGAAGGTAGAGCATCAGAAGCCTGCAGGATTATTGCAGCCTCTACCGATACCGACATGGAAGTGGGAGCATGTCACCATGGATTTTGTGATGGGGTTGCCGAGGACCCGCAGAGGTCATGATGCCATATGGGTTATTGTGGACCGGTTGACTAAGTCAGCCCATTTCTTGGCTATGAGAGCTACCGATACACTGAGTCAGTTGGCGAACCTGTATATTCGAGAGATAGTACGGTTACATGGTGTACCAGTGAGCATTGTTTCTGATAGGGATGCCCGCTTCACTTCCCATTTCTGGGAACATTTTCAGGAAGCGCTGGGGACCCGACTGAGTTTTAGCACCGCTTTTCATCCTCAGACAGATGGGCAGTCAGAGAGGACTATACAGACCCTCGAGGATATGTTGAGAGCGTGTGTGCTGGATTTTAGAGGCTCCTGGGATGACCACCTGCAGTTAGCCAAGTTCGCTTATAATAATAGCTATCATGCTAGTATCGGGATGGCACCCTATGAGGCATTGTACGGGCGTAGATGCCGTTCCCCCATTGGATGGGAAGAGGTTGGTGACAGACAGATTTTGCTCCGGACTTAGTGCAGCAGGCATCTGAGGACGTCCAGTTGATATGTGAGAGATTACGGACAGCTCAGAGCCGACAAAAGAGTTATGCTGACAAGAGACGAAGACCACTGGAGTTTGATGAGGGTGAGTCGATGTTTCTAAGGGTATCACCATCGAAGGGTATTATGAGATTTGGTAAGAAGGGCAAGCTGAGCCCTAGATATATCGGACCCTTCGAGATTTTGGAAAGAGTGGGAGATAAGGCGTATAGATTGGCATTGCCACCGGACTTGGCAAATGTCCACAACGTCTTCCATGTCTCGATGCTTCGGAAGTATCACCCGGACCCGGCACACGTGATAAAATATGAGCCGTTGGAGCTTCATGAGAGTATGACGTATATTGAGAAGCCGGTTCGGATATTGGATAGGAAAGAGAAAGTGTTGCGGAATAAGACAATTCCCTTGGTGAAAGTGCTTTGGCAACACCACATGGCGGAAGAGGCCACGTGGGAATTGGAGAACTTAATACGGGAGAAGTACCCCCAACTGTTTGAAGAGTGACTTGGTTCTAATTTGGAGGACCAAATTTCTTGAAGGAGGGGAGAATGTAAGACCCCGTATATGTAAAAGGGTAATATGTGTAATTGGATCAAATAATATGAATGGACTTGTAATGTAAATTATGATTGATGTAAGTCCATGGATTCAATGTATGTATGTGTAATATGAATTGTAACGTACATACAAGTTTCATTGAGTATGAATACGAAGGAATGAGTTATGGCAAGAGATGGATGTAATTGAGACTCAAGATGAGTAGTGTGGTAAAATGGAATGAAGTTATTCTTCCATTTGGTTTTATGTTGCATACCTTTGAATATACAATGAATGCACACAAGTTTCAATGTGCATAAGGTATGAATGGATGCCATTTTCAAGTTATAGAGGTGGATGGATGAGGAAATGGCCATGGCAATAGATTGTGGGTGTGTTGGTATGAGTTGCAGCAATGAAACTGCAGGAAATCTGGAAAACATGAGGTCCAGATCGATCTCCTAGGATGAGAGATCGATCTGGAAGAGCCAGAATGCTCTTATTTGGGTGAACGAATAGAGCAGATCGATCTCCAATGGAGCCAGATCGATCTGCCAAGCATTCTGTAAGTGAAAAGATCGATCCTCAAGCAGCCAGATCGATCTCCTTAGCTCTCTGTTTGGGACCAGATCGATCTCATGCTTCGACAGATCGATCTCATGCCTCAACAGATCGATCTCATTGCTTCGACAGATCGATCTCAGGCTTAAAAATGCCGTGAAAAAGAGAGATTTTAAGGGACCAGATCGATCTCCTCTTGGACCAGATCGATCTCCTCAAGTCATTTCTATATAAGGAGAGTTGAAAAATCTGGAAATCTCAAAAAACACTTAACCTTACAATTTCAACCCCAAAAACCTAACTTTCCCTCTCTAAAATCAACCATTTTCAGTGAGATTTGAAGAGAGATCATTAGAGGCAAAGTTGTTCCTATCAAAGAGGAGAACAACATAGTGAGAGGGCACTTTCCTATTTTTGGAATTGAAGGAGTTGAGGGCATTACCAATTGGAGCAAGAAGAGAATTCGTATTGGTAAGATTCTAACACTCCAATCCAATTGCATTAGCTATTTAACTGATTTTGGAGTTGATTGGTATGAGTATTGATGGATAAACTACCTAGGAATGTAGTGGAAGTGGTGTGACCTAGAAATCTAAAATGGGTATGATGTGAGGATATGTGGGATTGAATGAGTTTATGATTTATGGCATGCCAAAGTTGTATTGGGATAATATTTATGATTTTAAACGGTTAAATGAGATTACATAGTGAGTTTGGAGGAATTGTGGAAATGGGTATGTATATAATTGATAAATGCCATAGTGAGGGGATTCATGGAATATGAACGCTATGAGCTTTATGTCGATTTGATATCGACTTTGAATAAGTTAATAGGCCTAAGAAGGTCCATAGACTCGAGCTATGGGTAAAGTAATGAAACGAGGCCAAATAAGCTTTAATAGAGGCTATAGATTAAATTGACTCTAGCAAGCACAAGGGTTGCAATATATGGATCGAATATAATGCGGGATACAATTTTGTGCAGTCCCGAAGAGTTCGTTGAAGGCGAACCGAACCGTACGAGTAAGCAGCTTAAGGAAGTGGAATCACGCATCGCGATTCTAGGTAAGGGAATTTTGTAAGTATATAGAGGTAGCTGCTTGTATTTTGAACTCATGGGTATTTATAGGGCTTTGGAAATATGCATGGACTTATAGAAATGTGTTTTGATGGTGTATGAGTATTTGTCTGAGATTTGGTGGTTTGAGATGGTTATTGAAAAAGGGATAGTAAGGCTAATAATTGCATAAATCATGTGTTTTGAATGCTTTTACAAAACACAATGCTTTGATTTGAGCAAATAAAAGGATAGGCTGGCTAGTACTTGAATGATGTTGTGAAATAGCCCATATGAGGCACTAAGCATATTATGAGATGTCTTGAATGCATGTAAGCCGCCTATCGTATGTATGAGATATAATTCGCGTTAGAGCCTCGCTCGCTCGAGATTTCTATGTTTTCACTTGTGTGAAACGTGCTTGAGCTTAGCTCGCACTTTGAAATCGAATTGTGATGATGTTTATAAACCGTACTGGAGCTTATGCTCGTACGTGGATTTGAGTGGTTTTTCTTATGCATATAACTGTACTGGAGCTATGCTCGTACATGTTTTCTTCATATTTTATGCATAAATGCCGTACCAGAGCGTTGCTCGTACGAAGTGATTGGTTTTGATGCATGAATTCGCGCTAGAGCGTAGCTCGCGCTGGTTTTCACACTGTGGTATGTATGAGGCCGTGGTGAGAGATACGGATTAGCTCAGGGAACCCAACAGGCCTGACAGACCTCTTAGGTGGGGTGAAGGTGAGGGGCTAGGACCTGACATAATCCATCCAGGGAACCCAACAGGCCTAACAGACCTCTTAGGTGAGGTGAGGGTGAGGGGCTAGGACCTGGATCAGGGAACCCAACAGGGGCGAGCAAGGCCATGAGGGGCTAGGACCTGGTATTGAGGTTACTCCCACGCGCTCTTGAGACTATAAAGGTTACACTCGATATGGGGTAGATAAGACCTATGGCAGGCACCCCCTAACCATGTTATGGGTCCGCGGAGTACGATGTACCGTGTATATCACATGGAGTACGATGTACCGCGTGGTGGTTACTTGATTGAGAAAGTCTGGCGGAGAACTAACCCACCTTCGTGCCAGCATAATACCCCGCACATCGGAATCCGTGTGGTCTGGGATGATATGTGACGATTGGCCAATGTAGTCACTTGAGATATAGTAACCTGTCTCCTTGCTTGAATTACTTACTACCACATGATTTTAAATCTCTAAGTGTGATTGTGATTGTTTAAGGTAGACCCGAAGGAGGGGTCGAGCCTCGTGGATTTAAATTATGAAATGAAAACGTGGTTGTGATTGTGAATTGATGTGATGTGATTGTATGTGATGAGAAAGAGATTTATGACGTGGGTTTAAAAAGGAGGTTTCTTAATGAATTGCCCTTTTTATGAATTTAAATGAGATCGAGCATGAGATGATTTATACATGATGTTTTACCATGTTTTATATGCCAATTTTACATGACTTTGATACATGATATATATGTATACTCATATGGCATAGTTTTATTCCTCATGCTCCTACTATAAATGATTTAGGCATAACACTATCAGCATGTAGATAGAGTAGTTATCTACCATGCTTGCATTATTGCCTTACTGAGCTTGTGGTTGCTCATCCCACTCTATTTTCCCCCCTACAGAGCGTGCATAGTAGCCCAGTGAGGACTGAGGCGTATCATTTTGGACTCCGCTGCATCTCCATCGCTAAGAGGTATATACACAGTGATTCTTTTTGTATCTAAACAATGTAAAAGCACAGTATTCTTTTCAGTTGTACTTATGGGGGATGTAGATGTCAGTAAAACATGTATTCGTGTAAGTACACGATTAAATGCACATGTATGACATCGTTTTAATTAATTGAGAATGAATGAGATGTGGTGTTTATTATTGACTCACAGCCCAACAGTGTGTGGTGAGTTTAGTTCACGACCGGGTAAGGTAAAAGTAAAACGCGAAAAATTTTTAGTGATTTCGGTTAAAGAGAATGGAATTGGGTCGTGACATCTCACACGAGGAGTATAGGAACCGAGAAGCCCGTGAATGACGGGGAACCCAAAAATACAGGAAGTGATAAAGCAAATGCAAGCATGGAGGGATCGAAAATAATTTTAATGTAAAAAAAAATTATATCGGGATTTATGAGGAAGGATGAAATCCCAAGGATATTTTATTCTCGAAGTAATAAAAAAATTTCATGGAAGACATGGATATGATGTCTTTGGATAAATTATACAAGAAAATGTATATATGTTGATATATACATAGGTGAATACGTATATATATACATATATACTAGACATTTAAATAAAAGAATAATAATATATATATCGCATATACATATTATTTAGTGTATAGTATTTAATATATGGTATTAATAAATAAGTAAATTAGAGCATGAGACAAAAAAATGAAATGGAAAATAAACAACAACAAATAAACCGATAAATAAATATATTTAAATATATATATATAAATCAATATAATATATATAAGATATAATATTAATATAATATCTATTTAAGTTGTACGGAATTAGCTTTCTTTGAAAGCCAATTCCACACATTTGAGGTTTCAAAGAAGCAGAGACATCCTCTGCTGGGCGGGAAACAGCAAGGAAGAAAAGAAAACCAAGGAGAGAAGGGGGCTGGCTGGGAGAAGAAAAGGAAAGAAGAGGAAGAAAAGAAAGAAAAGAAAAGAAAGAAAGGAAGATGAGGGAAGAAGAAGAAGAAAAGAGGAGGAAACCGAAGCTAGGAGCAGTGACGCGAGGAAGAGGGAGAAGAAATTGAAGTTGACTGAGGCAGAAAACGGGGCTGGAAATTGAAGCAAGGGCCAAGAGAGAAGAAAACAACAACAAACCGAGAGGAAAGAAAAATAATTGAGGCTGGCCTAGCTGAAGGAGAAGCAAAGGTCGAGAGAAGAGAAAGCAGAGCAAACCGAGGCTTAAATTGAATCAATGTAAAACTTGGAACGTGAAACAGAGCAGGAGAGCTGCTGCTGGAATCTAAGGTTGTTGTTATACAGACTGGAATCAGTGAAGCCGTGAAACAGGGGCAGTGCCAAGAACGTGCCGAGCAGTAACGTGGGTTGCTGTGAATATTGCTGGAAGAGGATTCTATCTTCCTGCTGTCGTGTTGTTTTGATCCTGCTACTGTGGTGAGACACAAAAAAAAAATGGTAAAGAAGAGAAAATAAGGATGATGATGATGGAAGAGCTGGAACCGTGAGGTAAGGAAGAAGAAGATCAAGGTTGAGGGGAGACCGCATGAGAACTGAAATGGAACCGAGAGGGGGCAGGAACGGATCTGAACTGGAGCAGGGTAGTAAAGGCTAGAAAACTGAGAGTTGAAGAAAGGAGAAAATCGAGAGGGAAGAAAGGAGAAAACCGAGAGATAAGACGAGCAAGTTGAAAAAAAAAAGAAAAGAGGTGATCGTAGAAGGAATTAAAGGAGATACTAGGAGGCGCCACCACTCGAATTCGAAAATTTCCATAAATCGAGGTAAGGGGTGTAATTTTAGATGGTAATGATATCCCTACCCTTAGACTTCGATTTATTTATGTGTTTTCGTGCCTTCTCGTGCAACCCTTGATTGTAAAACAAAACTCGACACCTAATAAGCCCAAGATTTATTTGATCATGTTTTCGAGATAAAGAAATGCTATATGAAAATTAAATGCATAGTTTCAAACATGATTTCTAAATAAATGTCATGGTTTCGACTTATGTATGATTGATTTCATGTTCCTGAATGAAATGAAATTTGGTGTATGAACTTGTGCTTGAGAAATGAAATTTGTTTTCGAAAGTGGAATTGTGGGGGCTACCTCTTAAGTCTGATGGGAGCAAAGTGCCACGCAATTTCCACAATGACATGTGAACAGGGGGCTACCTCTTGAGTCTGACAGGAGCAAAGTGCCACACGGTTTACAAAGACATGCGAATGTGGGGGCCACCTCTTGAGTCCTACGGGAACAAAGTGCCACACAGTCTTTCTATTTTATGAAAGAATTTTCAAATTTCAAGAAATTCGATTTTATTACTCTATATGAGTTAATGAGTTATAAAAACCCAAGTAAGATTTTGAAAACTTTGCTTTGAAACAAAAAGGGCATTGTATAGTGGAATTGTGGGGGCTACCTCTTGAGTCCGACGGGAGCAAAGTGCCACGTAATTTCAACAATGACATATGAACGTGGGGGCTACCTCTTGAGTCCGACGGGAGCAGAGTGTCACGCGATTCATAAAGACATGCAAACGTAGGGGGCACCTCTTGAGTCCGATGGGAGCAAAGTGCCACTTGGTTCACAAAGACATGCGATTGTGGGGGCCACCTCTTGAGTTCTGTGGGAACGAAGTGCCACACAGTCGATGTTACTGTGGGGGCCACCTCTTGAGTCCTACAGATGCAAAGTGCCATACGGTCAATGCATTTTTGTTATGCGCGCCTTTGTGGCAAATGTGAATCCTGCCTTTGGGCATATTTATGATTTGCCTCTATAAGTTAGCCAAGTCACCATCCGATCTGAACTATGCTATATGATTTTGATCCTCCGATATATGTTTTTGCATCAGTTATGCTTTTGAAGTTCTATCGGTTTTGAAATATTACAAAGTTTTGTATGTTTCGATAGATTGTGATGTAACTGAATAGATTTTTTTTTTGTAACGACCGTGTGGCACTTTGCACCCACAGGATTCAAGAGGTGGCCCCCACAGTCTTACTCATACGTATTGTCCGCTTTGGAAGCCCCACAGGCCCCTCACGACTTTATCGAGGTAAATACCCCAATTCGTGTCCTCAGAGGTTCGAACCCAAGACCTTAAAGTCTTTTGTTCTTACACAAATGATACCAACTATTCCAACAATTGGTATCATTTGTGTAAGAACAAAAGACTTTAAGGTCTTGGGTTCGAACCTCTGAGGACGCGAATTGGGGTATTTACCTCGATAAAGTCGTGAGGGGCTTGTGGGGCTTCTAAAGCGGACAGTACGTATGAGTAAGACTGTGGGGCCACTTATTGAATCCTGCTGGAGCAAAGTGCCACACGATCGTTACAAAAAAAGTGGTATCAGAGCGAAGGTTGTCTAGTACTGTCGGGGTCAAAAATATGGATTAAATTCCATCCCAATGTCTGTGCTTGTCTGGTTGTAGGTAATGTATACCTAATGACTTTAAGGTTTGATCTTTGGAATTACGCACAGGTATTAGATCACTACACGATGAGTGGAAAACGCGGAAGTACTTGGAGGCAGGCTCAACCACCTCCACCTCCTCCACCGGAGCCAGAGAGTCCTAGTACTCGTATAGCTCAGTTTGAGCAGCGATTGGAGCAGCGCCTCGAACGAGGCTTGGAGTCGATAGCTGCCATGGTTGCCCAACACCTAGGGGCAGACGTATTTGATTCAGCTGGCACGACACCAGTTCCTACTCCGGTGCAGACTCCTCCACAAGCACCGCCATCTCCTCCTCCACTAGTTCCTCCGGTACCTATGGCACCTCAGCTTCCTGTACAGGCCCAGAGGGAGGAGAGGAATGTCAGTAGGATGAGGGATTTTTTGAAGATGAGGCCTCAAGCATTTAAGGGAATTAAGAATCCAGTAGAGGCTGAAGAGTGGCTGGTGAGCATTGGGAAGATCTTCGATTTTCTGGGATGTTCTGATGTTGAGAAGGTTTCCATGGCCACCTACATGCTGCAGGACCAAGCAGAGTATTGGTGGGGATCCACCAAGGTCCTTTTGATTGCTCAGCATCCGATGATTAGTTGGGATGCATTCTCCACAGCCTTTAGGAAGCGGTATGTTCCACTAGCTGCCCAGCAAAAGTTGAGGATGGACTTTTTGAATTTGGTATAGGGCATATGATCGTGGATGAGTACGAAAGTAAGTTTACTATGCTAATGAGGTATGATCCGGAGATGTTCCAGAATGAAGAGTGTCGGATTGAGAGGTTTCTAGCAAGGTTGAGGCCAGTTATTCGAGACCGTCTTTTGGGATTATGGATTACTGAATTTCAGGATGCTCTGGGAAGAGCACAGATGGTTGAAAGGGGCCTGAATGTTGCACAGACGAAGTATGGCCTTAAGGGAAAAAACAGAGATGAGTGTATGCAGACGGAGTGGGTGAGGCAAGATTTTCGGAGGGGCCAACCTAAGAGGCAGAGGACAGATGAGTCTAGGACTAGGGTTGATTGGCCCACCATTCCTGTACCTGCTCCACAGACTACTAGAGGTTCGCAGCAATATGGGATGTTATGTAGGGAGTGCGGCAAACCCCATGATGGTATTTGTTACCGGGCCACAGGGAGTTATTTTAAGTGTGGACAGAGGGGACACCTGATTAAATATTACCCACTGAATAAGGTTCCACTGCCCCCAGAGCTACCACGACAACCTGAAAGGCAAGCTCCCCAGAGACAAGTCCCACAGAGACGGGCTACCGCAACAGAGAAAGGCAAGAAGCTTGTCACTCATGGAAGGGTCTTTGCTTAGGACTGATATGGTGTGTAGGAATTGTGAAATCAAGGTAGGAGATAGGATCATATTAGCAGATCTAATCTTATTGAGCATGTATGGCTTTGATGTAATTTTGGGGTATGGATTGGCTAGCCACTAACTGTGTAAGTTTAGACTGCTACTCTAAGACTGTAATCTTCTCTTTACCTAGTAAGTTTGATGTATGCCTTCCAGTTAAGGAATAAATTTTATGATTTTGTCTACTGATGAAAAATATTGGTGAACATATTAATGTGAAGGTTATGTTGCATTCATCCTCGATATTAGTCGGGAATGTCTAAGTATTCAGGACATATCAGTGGTATGCGAGTTCCCGGATGTATTTTCCTGGTGAACTACCTGGACTACTTCAGGAGAAAGAACTGAAGTTCACTATAGATTTAGCTCTAGAAGTTTAGCCTATCTCGAAGTCTCCCTACCGGATGGACTATGTAGATCTTGAGGAACAAAGAAAAAGGAGTTGCAAGAACTGTTAGATAAAGGAAGTTCAGAAACTCATAGGAGATAATGGGTAAGGTAAAGAGAATGACGGAAAAGAGATCTACAAAGGAAATAGTGACAATGAAAGAGCACAGTCAATATGCTGGAAGAATGAATCAGGGAACTAACGGTATAAATAAGACTCTAAAGATCACATTGCTTACATGATTGATAAAAATAGGGCATGTTCAGAGTATAGAAACATCCCTATAAACAGGGAAAGTTTTCTGACACATGATCAAATGATTTATCAAAGTTACCCCTAAACTAAAAGGAGAAGTTCTAGAATTGATTTAGTAGGTGGTATCGAATTAATTACTCAAACCACTGTACTGAGTGACCTTACTTGGATTAGAAATACTAAGAGAGCAATTATAAGAACTATATAAAGGGGAGATTTTCAGACCGAGTGACCCACCTTGGAGTGTATTGGTGTTAAATTTTAAGGAGACTCGGAGTCTCTTGGGTCACAGTATATTAAGAATGAGTGTAAGTAGGATTACCAAGAACCCGAAAGGGGCATGATACAATCTGGGTGATCGTAGGCAAATGGACCCGAATGAATTTGGAGGACTAAATTCTTTTAAGGTGGGGAGAATGTAAAGTCCACAAATTTTCTACATTTAATTAGATTATATAAAAATGAAAGTAATATATTTTAATAGAAGTGTGAACATTCATTGTAGGGCTCGAGGAGTATAGGAACCGAGATGCCCATGAATGACGAGGAACCCGAAAATACAGGAAGTGATAAAGTGAATGTAAGCATGGAGGGATCAAAATAATTTTAATGTAAAAAAAATTATATCGGGATTTATGAGGAAGGATGAAATCCCAAGGATATTTTATTCTCGAAGTAATAAAAAAATTTCATGGAAGGCATGGATATGATGTCTTTAGATAAATTATACAAGAAAATGTATATATGTTGATATATACATAGGTGAATATTTATATATATATATATATATACATATATACTAGACATTTAAATAAAAGAATAATATATATATATATATATATATATATATATATAGCATATACATATTATTTAGTGTATAGTATTTAATATATGGTATTAATAAATAAGTAAATTAGAGCATGAGACAAACAAAAAAAAATGAAATGGAAAATAAATAACAACAAATAAACCCATAAACAAATATATATAAAATATATATATATATAAAATCAATATAATATATATAAGATATAATATTAATATAATATCTATTTAAGTTGTACGGAATTGGCTTTCTTTGAAAGCCAATTCCGCACATTTGAGGTTTCAAAGAAGCAGAGACATCCTCTGCTGGGCGAGAAACAGCAAGGAAGAAAAGAAAACCAAGGAGAGAAGGGGGCTGGCCGGGAGAAGAAAAGGAAAGAAGAGGAAGAAAAGAAAGAAAAGAAAAGAAAGAAAGGAAGAGGAGGGAAGAAGAAAAAGAAGAGAAGAGGAAACCGAAGCTAGGAGCAGTGACGCGAGGAAAGGGGAGAAGAAATTGAAATTGACTGGGGCAAAAAACGGGGCTGGAAATTGAAGCAAGGGCCGAGAGAGAAGAAAACAGCAGCAAACCGAGAGGAAAGAAAAATAATTGAGGCTAGCCGAGCTGAAGGAGAAGCAAAGGCCGAGAGAGGAGAAAACAGAGCAAACCGAGGCTTGAATTGAATCCATGTAAAACTTGGAACGTGAAACAGAACAGGAGAGCTGCTACTGGAATCCAAGGTTGTTGTTGTGCAGACTGGAATCAGTGAAGCCGTGAAGCAGGGGCTATACCAAGAACGTGCAGAGCAGTAACATGGGTTGCTGTGAATATTACTGGAAGAGGAGTCTATCATCTTGTTAGCGTGTTGTTTTGATCCTGCTACTGTGGTGAGACACAAAAAAATGGTGAAGAAGAGAAAACAAGGATGATGATGATGGAAGAGCTGGAACCGTGAGGTAAGGAAGAAGAAGATCGAGGTTGAGGGGAGACCGCAGGAGAACTGAAACGGAATCGAGAGGGGGTAGGAACGGATCTAAACTGGAGCAGGGCAGTGAAGGCTGGAAAATCGAGAGTTGAAGAAAGGAGAAAACTGAGAGGGAAGAAAGGAGAAAACCGAGAGAGAAGACAAGCAAGCTGAAAAAAAAGAGAAAAGAGGTGATCGTAGAAGGAATTAAAGGAGGTACTAGGAGGTACCACCACTCGAATTCAAAAATTTCCATAAATCGAGGTAAGGGGTGTAATTTAAGATGGTAATGGTATCCCTACCCTTAGACTCCAATTTATTTATGTGTTTTAGTGCCTTCTCGTGCAACCCTTGATTGTAAAACAAAACCTGACACCTTATAAGCCCAAGATTTATTTGATCATGTTTTCGAGATAAAGAAATGCTATATGAAAATTAAATGCATTGTTTCAAACATGATTTCTGAATAAATGTCATGGTTTCGACTTATGTATGATTGATTTCATGTTCCTAAATGAAATGAAATTTGGTGTGTGAACTTATGCTTGAGAAATGAAATTTGTTTTCGAAAGTGGAATTGTGGGGGCTACCTCTTGAGTCCGACGGGTGCAAAGTGCCACACAATTTCCACAATGACATGTGAACGTGGGGGCTACCTCTTGAGTCCGACGGGAGCAAAGTGTCACACGGTTCACAAAGACATGCGAACGTGGGGGCCACCTCTTGAGTCCTACGGAACAAAGTGCCACATACTCTTTTTGTTTTATGAAAGAATTTTCAGATTTCAAGAAATTCGATTTTATTACTTGATATGAGTTAATGAGTTATAAAAACCCAAGTAAGATTTTGAAATCTCTGTTTTGAGACAAAAAGGGCATTGTATAGTGGAATTGAGGGGGCTACCTCTTGAGTTCGACGGGAGCAAAGTGCCACGTAATTTCCACAAGGACATGTGAATGTGGGGGCTATCTCTTGAGTCCGATGGGAGCAAAGTGCCACACGGTTCACAAAGACATGCGAACGTGGGGGACCACCTCTTGAGTTCTGTGGGAGCAAAGTGCGATGGGGTTCACAAAGACGTGCGAACGCGGGGGGCACCTCTTGAGTCCGACGGGAGCAAAGTGCTACATGGTTCACAAAGACATGCGATCGTGGGGGTCACCTCTTGAGTTCTATGGGAGCAAAGTGCCAGATAGTCTATGTTACTGTGGGGGCTACCTCTTGAGTCCTACAGATGCAAAGTGCCATACGGTCAATTCATTTTTGTCATGCGCGCCTTTGTGGTGAATATGAATCCTACCGTTGGGCATATTTATGATTTTCCTCTATAAGTTAGCCAAGTCTCCATCCGATCTAAACTATGCTATATGATTTTGATCCTCCGATATATGTTTTTCCATCAGTTATGCTTTTGAAGTTCTATCGGTTTTGAAATATTCTGGAGTTTTGTATGTTTTGATAGATTGTGATGTAACTGAATAGATTCGTTCTTTGAAATTATATTTCTATCAATTATGTTTTATATATACGCTCTTTGAAAGCTATGTGATATTTGTAAAGAAACGTATCTCTTGGTTTTATCATGCATTTAATGTGATTTAGCCACTATGATCATTTTAAATGCGTTTCTTACTGGGTTTTTTCCCAAAAGCTCACCCCTCTACCTTTCAGATTATTTGCAATGATCTATAGACGCTATTTGCCGCGAACACGACGTAGGCTGGTGGGAAAGAGCTACCCTAGGCTACTTCTTGTACATGTAGTCAAGGTATACAATTACATTCCTCTACTAGACATTTGTACTCACATACGTATATTAGGAATATTTTGTTGGGATGTAGTTTGTAAGGAAAACGATGTAAACATTATTATTGTGGGATTATAATTTGAGATGACTAGTATTAAATCGAAATAGATGTATTGAATTGTAAAGGTGGATTTGGAAAGTATGCTTGATAGTTGTGGATATCTAGGATTGTCGAAACAATTGATTTGCAGGTGGGTAGGCTCATATGTAAGCCGTTATGCTGTCGAAATTTCTATCGATCATATAGGTCAAAATATGGAATTTAAATATAATTACGGATTAAGAATTAGGAAAAATGATTTGACACTGAGCAGGAATGCAACCTAAGTGAATAAGGGAATAAGTGGGTAAATTAAGTTAAAAAAATCCCCGATTTTTAAGGGTCATGCGTCGTTACAGCTACACTGCTACACTGCTCCGTAGCAGGTCGGGGTCCTCAAATCACAATACCCCTCAAAAGTGTTGAAATGGGATACACTAGGGCCTTACCAATCATCTTACCATGTAAATCATCAACTCTAATCTCTTACCAACTGGTCTCTTTCCCACTCTGACATCTCTGTCATTCTCTATTCTCTTCTGTCTCTATTTTGGCCCTTACTACCTTTTCCAATCTCAGAGGTGTGCAACACTTGATCTTATTCACGCAACTGTATTTTGTGCACTACCTCGTCATAGGTAGTGAGCCAATCAGACTCTAATCAACAATTTGAGACCTTCCATGAACTTTTGGGCTTTCTGCTTCTCACTGCCCATAGTGTCGATGTAATACCTGGGCAGGTATATAAACTGAGATTCATACTCGTCAATCAACCAGTGTCTCTGAGTTAGTGTAAGAAATGTTTACCAGTAATTTCCTTTAAGCAGTGTGATATGCGCGTACAAGAGGATGATTTAAGACTTTGAATGGAAAATAGAATATCAATCTAGACCCGAAGTCTAAAGAGACTTGAATCAAAGGTATTGGACCTCGACCCTACGAATATAAAATTCGAGAACCTAAGGTATAACAATGGTGGTTGGTGAAGAGGGAGGCCCCACAAGGAAGAAGACCTTGATAAGCCTAGTTGAGAGGGAACCCTAGAAAGAGGCACACTCAAATTTTTGAAAATTCAATCTGATCTGTTCTCTTCAAGAGCGTTTACAAAGTATTTATAATAATATCTAGCACTTAAGCCCTTAAACAAGTGGGCTAGAATTAACACCAAATAGAAAATAAGACTAAAACTTAAATTCACGCATAAGCCTAGTTACATAGGATAATTGATCTAAAACGCTATAAAACTCAAATGTGGGCTATTTAAACACTTAACCCAACTTAGTACTAAACCAAGATTCATATTGTTTGGGCTTCCAAACAAATATAGAGGGCTCGGGTAGTTGGACTTCCTTGGATGACCCATAGATCCTTGGCATCACGATCATCATGAACATTACGAGCAAGTGGACCTCCATCATAGTGTCCGGGATATTCTGTCACCAGAATACATCTAGAATCATTTTCCATGTCCATTCTGGATGTTTAACTCTAAAAATGAGTCGAGAGGATTTCTACCAATGCTCCGCCTCGCCCTCCAACATAAACATATTTTAAAAGTTACTTTCTCAGTGGACATACACTGAAAGAATCCATACAACTTCGCTATCTCATTCACCCAGTCCTCAATAACTATTGGTTTCTTTACTTCGCTAAATATCGGAGGGGTGTGGGAATCTCCATAGTCTGAGGCATCTGTTGAGGCTTTACCCTGCCTATTTTCAACTACCTGCATAGATTGAGTAAAGAACTCCAACATATTTTCTACACTCCACTCCATCCTTTTGGAGCGTGTCTCAATACTGTTTGGTCTCTTTATAGGACCCTGTGGAGTATACTCAACATCAGCCTCCTCCTCACTCTCATCCTGAGTCTCATGTGACGACTCATTCGAATCTCAGGTATATCTCTACGAACTCGAGCATGTGTAGTCGCCCCTCTAATATAGTGGCTATCAGTTATAAAAACTATATTATTTCATTCGAAACTAAATTCTTAGCTGCACTTCCACCTTGATATACACAATTGTATCTAAATAATGCACAGTACATGGGGATGTAAAGTTACTTAATCACTAACATCGACTCATATCAGGCCAACTCTGCTCTGATACCACCTCTTGTCACGACCTATTTTTCCTAAAAACCCCTACAAATTTTTCATTTTTTTATTTCCTTACCCGTCGTGAACAGTTTCACTACTAACAGTTGGGCTACGAGTTGATGTTAGTCCCTAGTGTCATGTTATTTACCTTAACATCTATTTTCCATATTTCATTTACATATCAATTTATTTTAACTATTATACATCCCCAATATTACATCCGTGTATAGTACTGTGCCTTTATATGTTCAGATACAAAATTATACGAATGTGTATACCTGGTCTCTATAGGAAGCAGCGGATAATCGAAATGCAAGACTAGTGTCACTCTTTTCTACTGAATGTTCCCTGTAGGGTGGAAAATGAAAGGGTGAGCGAAACTTGCTCAGTAAGGCAATAATGCAAATAGGTAGATAACTACACTATCTCCATGCTGGTAAAGGCATGACATGTAAAACATTTATATCTCGAGCATGAGGAAATTAAAACCATGACATGTATGAGTATATCATATATCGTAAAACATGAATCAGCATGTAAAACATGAAAAACATCTCAAATAAAACCTCTCATGCTCGATACAGTAAAACCCATTAAAATAAACCCAGAGGGATCCAACACATCTTTAAAATCATTAATATCTTCATAAAACCCATCAATTTCTCATTTAATACCACATTTCCTGAAAATCGTCACAAATTGGGGCTCAACCCCTCCTTTGGGTCTACCCTGGTCTAATAAGACCAATCAAATATATATCATGTGAGACATACAGGTTACTATATGGAAACAATCGAGGACTATGTCCCTGTGATCCCAGGCTACAAGGATCCCGGTGTGCAGGGTATCACAATTGCAACGAGAGGTGGGTCAAATCCAACTCTCCAGAATATCAAGTAACATGAAAACAATGGTAATGACTACATGGTATAGCGTACTCTGTGTGACATACATGGTACAACGTACTCCTTGAACCCAATATCATAGTCTGGTGATGACTGCCATAGGTCTTATCCCACTCCAAACCATGTCGATAACTAACCCATGTCTCAATCTGCACGTGCGAGCATATCTTCTCACTATGACACACAGTCTACAGAGGCTCTAACACGGTCATATGCATGACATAAAATTCCTGTGCGAGCGAAGCTCCAACACGGCTCCATGCATATTCATGATATCAGAAAAACCCTTGTGCGAGAGAAGCTTCAGCACAGTTTCATAAAAATCAATGAAATCTGTGTACGAGCAGTGCTCCAGTACGACTTAAAATAATTATAAATCCCATTTAAATTCACTTACGAGAAATGCTCTAGTACGGATGCATAAAACCAAGTAAAATCCACGTACGAGCATAGCTCCAGTATGGTAGTCATGTAAAGCAAGTTTGTAAAACTCAGTGCGAGTAGTACTCCAACACGATTTAAAACTCATAAAAACATGATAGGCTGCATAATTTCACTAAAACAAATCAAAATTCATAACTAGCACCTAATTCGTGCCCTTTCATGTAAAAACATGAAATAAACAGCCAGCCTATCCATAATTTGCTTAAATTAAAGCAATATAATTATAAGAATATCAGAACATGAAAATCATACAATTTCATAGCCTTAATACCCTTTTTGAAATTTTCCTAACTAGGGGTAAAATCGTAATTTTCACATATGCCTTGATTTTTGTAAAAATTATTATTCTATTTCTAGATACCTTAGGAAATTTTACGTAATGTAAATAACCCCAAAAATACACATAGGTATCACCCAGATAGCCTCGTGATTCATCCGGGTCCTCTGTAACCCATCATGAAATTCATAGTAACTTGTTCCCATTTCTGTGTCAATATAGGTAGAAACTGCAATAACCCTGCAACTTCTTTTGCTCTACCTTAATCTGCTGACATATGAGATACTTTTTCACAATCTCTCCAATGTCTCTTTTCTTGTCGAATTTATACCGACTTTCGATTTTTTGACCATTTTTCCCTTCAACGTGTTCAGAAGTTTCATTTCAATCCATTGCATTTTTAAATGCATTCAAAAATTTTTATTCATCCCCTTGCTCTTACGATAAAAATCGGGTCTTACACCTTATAAGCACTCTTCATAACTGTATCCAAGTCCACCGAGTTCACAAAACCATCTCAAAATCAGGCATATAACATCACTAACACCATAGGATAATAAATTCTTCATTAAATCAACCGTAGCTCACTTGCTCACGGTAAACCCATATTCGGTCATGGATGATTAAGCATGCTCAAGGATGTTTCAGCCAACCATACATACACCAATCAACTCATAAAAATGTCTAGATTAACATAATTGAAGTTGGTTTATTAAAGACTCACCTAGCTTAACCTCTCTCTTTTGGCCAAAATTGGGGAAAACACCTTGCTCCTTCAATCCAAAGATTCAACTACTAGTTTTGACGATGTTGTTCTCCTCATCACTAGGAACAACTTTGCTAAAAGCAACTTTTCTCAAATCTGTTTGGAAGGTGATGATATTTTAGAGTGAGAAAGAGCTTGTTCACTTTACTATGGAGAGGAAATTGATATTGTGGGGAAGAAGGCTCGGCTGTCGGGCTTTTAAATAGAAATGGTATTGTGAGATCGATCTCATAGGGTGAGAGATTGATCTTCCTTTGGTTGAACTACACAAGTATTTAGTAAATGAGCTGTGGGATCGATATGCTTTTAGGAAGGGATCGATTTGCTATTGGGAAGGGATCGATTTGCTCTAGTTAGAAACCATTCGAGATAGATCTGTGTTTAGGAAGGGATTGATCCTTTCTAAGCAGAATCACATGGAGATCGATTTGCTGTTGGGAAGGGATCGTTCCTCTCTATGCAGAATCACTTCGAGATCGATCTGCTTGCCTATAGAACCTTTGTGATTTCATTCTAAAATTACCAGATCGATCCTCTCGTGAAGGGAGATCGATCTGGCATTCATCTGTAGGATTCCAGCAGTAAATTTTTTCAGAATTTCAAAGGGAAGATTTCTTTTAAATGCTTCACCAATCATTATGCTTTCTAATCACACTTAGAGCAGAAAAAAGGTCCATTTCTTATGATTCACATATTATGTAACTTGTGTGTACAACATGGAATCATAAAGGGTGCATAGAATACACGAGCCTTACATTATCATTTCGTGTTTTAAGTCATTATATTCAGTCATTACTTGGATTCATGAATATTCAATCATTCTCTTTACAATTTCATTCAAGCAAAAACTCTTCTTATAATTCAATTAACATATGAAAATGTGTACATCATATGAATCATAAGGAATACATCACCAAAAGTGGGTCTTACAATATGTATATACACACACGCACACACATATATATAGATATTATGGATAAAAGACAAGAGACGTGTTAAGGTTGGATATGAAATGAAACTAGCTGAGTGTGAGTAAGAAACAAAAAACGATGAAGTGAAAATGAGGAAGATGGTGAACTAGAAATGAAGAGGGCAGAAGCAAAAAATAGAGTTGAAGCTTGAACCGAGAAAATCGAAGCATTAACGAGTTTCGTGGGAGAAACATTAGAGCAGAATGTGAAACAGAGCAGGGATAAGAAAACAACTAACCGAGGGCCAAACTGAAATTGAAGCCATGGATACAGCGATGATGATGACAATGATGATGGCAGGTATGTGACTGGTAGAGGAGGAGGCACTGCCGAATAGAAAGAAAGGGATTTTGAACAGAGAAAGAGGTTGTGAGACCCCATGTATGTATGGCTTTATTATATGTTAATGGAATTATAAGACAGATGATTTTTGAATCATATATATGTGAATGAATTTCAAATGGGATAAATGAGTATCATGATACAAGTAAAGGTTAAATAAGGGCTGAAGTGGTCGCAAGTTAAACTAATGGAACTTAAAGCATTCAGACTGAAGATAAGGATTTAAAACATGAAATGATAATGCATGGACTATGAATTTTGTGTATCCTTTCCAATTTCAAGCAGTATACACAAGTTCCATAACATGAAACTAATAAGAAATGAACCTTTCCATGCTCAAAGTGTGAATAGATTACAAAATGACCAATGAAGTAATCGAATGCAAGTTTTCCCTTAGAAATTCTAGAAAAATTACAGCAAAAAGCCTGCAAGTGAAGGCCAGATCGATCTCCTATTCAAAGAATATCGATCCCTTGGTCAAGCAGAACAATTCCAAGTTGATTCTGCTAAGAGCAGATCGATCCCCATTGGGCAGATCGATCTGCATTTGCTTTTTTCTAGTAGAGATCGATCCCTTCCTAAGTGCAGATCGATCTCCATTTGCTTCTGCTTAGAGCAGATCGATCTCTAGTGCCTAGTAAGGATTGATCTCTCCCCCAAAGAGCAGATCGATCCCACCTTTCATGCCTGAACATCTCGGTAGTTCAAAAACCAAACGAAGATCGATCTTGACCCTATCATATCGATCTCTTCACTCTTATCCTCTAAAATCTCGATGACCAAACCTCATTCTTCAGTAAATCAACCATCCCCATTCATTTTTACCCAAGATACCAAGCTTTCTCTCTCTAGAATACCATACCCTTCCAAAAAGATTTGGGAAAAATCTATTAGAGCAAAGTTGTTCATTGTGAGGAGGAGAACAACATAGCTTGAAATCAACATTTGGTTTGTTGTATTGAAGGAGCTAAAGATTTCGATACACCAACTCTAAGTATGTATATTAAGATGTATATTAAGATACATTTCGATATCAACATTTCGATACACCAACTCTAAGTATGTATATTAAGATGTTGTAAGAAGTAGATTGGTGTATTTATCATTGGTTGAAAATACCTAGAATGTGATGAATCAATAATGACCTAAAAATAGGTTAGTGTGAGAAAATGGGATATGGTGAAATCCTATAATGAATAGGTTATATTAAGGTGTTAAAAATGTTATATGCATGACTTTGAGATTGTGTCATGAAAGCAAATTATGGGATTGGACAAAGTGATGAAATGTGCATATATGGTAATTGTGAAATGGATGGATAAATGGAGGAACTAAGGTTAGAGCATGCAAGGCAAGTGCTTGATTTGATAACTAAGTGAGTTACTAGCTAAGTGACTAGGAATGGCATAATGATGGCCAAATGTGAAAATGGACTAAGCTTAATACTATAAGGTCCGATAAGATATATCGATTGTGATGAAGTGATTGATGAGTGTTTCAGCTCCAGAGATTGGATTAAGAGTAAATTGGATTGGACGAGCTTCTAGCAGTGGAACTTATACTACGCTCGGTGTGATTCAAGGTAAAAGGGTTTTGTAAGTGCCTAGAGGTAGCTATACGTATTTTGAGGGGAATTATAGGGTACAAATTTCTCTTGCTATCTAATAATGCATTAAGAATTTTGAGAAAGGTTTCAAAAATAAGGAAAGAAAAGATGAGTTTACCTTGGTAGGAATTTTATGAAAGGGGTAGTAAAGATCCTAAAATGCATGGATTTTTCATGACTTTGATGTTTTCATGTTGAAATGCTTTGATACGAATGAAATGAGGATAGGTTGGCTATTGCTTTGTGTGTTTGCATGAAAAAGCATGGATCATGTGCTAAGTTGTATCGTTGAAAATACTTGGTTTTAAAATTGGAGCCACCTATCATATTTTTTGTGAGTACAAACAGTGTTGGAGCTTAGCTCGCTCTAGATTTTGATGTTTTGATTCATGCTGATAGTGTTGGAGCCCTGCTCCCACTATGTCTTACTGATTTATTATGCATGAAAGTCGTATTGGAGCTTTGCTCGTATGAAGATTTGACATGTTTTATAGAAAACCATGCTGTAACCTCCTGTAGACTTTGTGTCACAGTGAGATGATGTATCGTACGCGTGTCTTGAGACATGAAATGGTTACCAGCATGGTATAGGGCAGTTAAGACCTATAACAGGCATCCTCGAACAATAATGTGGGCTAAGTCCTATGGCAGGCACCCCAGACAATAGCTAAGTGGGCTAAATCTTATGACAAGCAGACAACGATGTGGGCTAAGTCCTATGGCGGGCACTCTCAGACCATGTGGGTCCATGAAGTACGTTGTACCATGTATATCACATGGAGTACGCTGTACTGTGTAGTCTTGATGACTAGTTGGTTAAGTTATTACATGAGAAGGGTTGACCTCACCTCTCATTACAGTTGTGATACCCCGTACATCGGGATTCGCATAGCCATTATTCCCAATTTGTTTTTAAAATGTAACCTACATGCCTCACGCGATATCATGTTTTATTGATAGACTTGGGTAGACCCAAAGGAGGGGTGACACCCGTGATTTTGTTTTAAAAAGGAAATGTGATTTTATGCACAGGGTATGCCCGGAGGGCGAGATTATTTTTAATTTGATTTAAATGAATTGTGATGAGTTTTGATATGATGAGCATGAGATGTTTTATATGTTGATTTTTCGTTTGATATCATGCCTGTTTTTATGAGTTTTTGTATAATATATACATATTCATGATGCATGGTTTTGATCTACCTCATGCTCAAGATGTAAATGATTTTGATATCATGTCATTATATGCACGTAGATAGTGTAGCTGTCTACCTTCTTACATTATTTCCTTACTGAGTGTGTGGTTGGTTACCCTTTTAGTTTTTATCTCCACAGAGCATCCATAGTGGTTGAGAGCGAGCATAGACTTGTACTCCTAGTGTCCGCTGCTGCCCATCGCTGAGAAGTATACACATTATTATCGTTTTGTATCTAAACAAGTACAACACAGTGACACTTTTGGAAATGTAAATTCGGCGGATGTAAACATTTGTAGACATGTATGAATTAATGAAGTTAATGTAAGCAATTTAAGTCTTTACAATTATTGTATATAAATGTTAAGTGATATGGTGTATGGTAAGAGGTAACTAACTCCGAATCATAGCTCAACTATTTGGTGTTGGAAACTGTTCACGACAAGAAGGTTAACAAATTAAGTAAAAAATTTATAGTGATTTAAGGATATAAGAAGGTCGTGACAGAGATTGGTATTAGAGCTGAGTTGACCTGATATGAGTTGGAGTTAGTAATGAGAGAATTTGCATCCCCATATTGTTGTACTTTGTTTAGATATAAATGTATATATCTGATGGGTTAGACTAATGAATATTATGGATGTAGGAATTTAGGTAACATGCCTGTCACATGAAATGGTAGAGGGGCGAGGGCATGTGCTAGGGGCCGTAGAGGGAGGCCTGAAAGTCGTGCAGAGCCACGGACTGGTCAGATTCTACCGGAGCCTACTGAGAGGCTAGAGGATATTGAGGCACGCTTCGCTAGGTTAGAGTAGAGTTTGGAGACTATTAGCTAGTAGCTCAGTCTATATAGGAAGCTAGGAAGAGACAGAGCCTAGCTACCCAGGTTGCTGATGCTGGACCAACAGTTGCTTCTGGTACGCCTACACAACCAGCACAGATGCCACAAGCGGTAGATACACCCCCACCAGTTCAGGATACAACATCACCTGTTGCCCCACAGCAGAGTAATAGAGTTTGGGGTTATGGTTTTGATTTGGAAAGATTACGACAATTTAAAAAATTTAGACCGTCGTCATTCAGTGGGGTGAATGCCCCAATAGTTGCTAAGGACTCGGTGAGTGAAATCGAGAAGTTGTATGGGTTCTTTGAGTGTAAAACTACAGAGATAGTCGCTTTTACTGCGTTCATGCTTAAAGGAGCAGCAGAACATTGGTGGAAGTCCACCAGACCAATTTTGAGAGCCCGACACACTGAGATCACATGTAAGGTATTTTTGGAGGCCTTTCGGAGACTGTATGTTCCAAACACTGCTTAGAGGAAGTTACAGATGGAGTTTATTGGGTTGACTCAGAGGAACGAATCTGTAAATGAGTATGAGATGAGGTTTATATCCCTGGGAAGGTATAACCCGAATACGATGAGCAGTGAGATGAGGAAAGTGAGGAAGTTCATTGATGGGTTGAGACTAGTCATCAGGTCTAGATTGGTTCCATTTGATATCCCGACATATGAAGAGGCTGTACACAATGCGCAGTTATATAAGCAAGACAATGAGCGAAATGCCTCTGTGTTTGGGAAGATCAGTAGAGGTAAAGAAAGAGACCAGAAGAGATCCGAAATTGATAGACTGATCAGGAGAAGAGGTCAGAGGCTGTCTGATAAGAGACCTCAGATTGAGGAGGTACAAGAGAGGACGGTAAAGCCTTAGTATATCTAGCTTTAGCACCATTGAGGGGTATAGTTATTGGAGGGACACGATCGACTACCGAATAGTATAGGAGATGTGGCAAATATCATGGTAACAGGCCTTGTCTGATGTCTACGGTAGTGTGCTATCGTTGTGGAAGCCAGGGCATATCATACGGGATTACCCCGAGATGATTGAGACTGCCCCACAGAAGGGCAAAGAGTCAGAGAGAGCTCCTGTCGAGGCTTCTACTTTGAAGAGGAAAGCCACAACCGTGGAGAAGAGGAAACATGTTGTTGGCAGAGGGCGAGTTCATGCACTGGACCAAGACACCGCAGACGCATCAGCGGATGTGATTAAAGGTACCATCCTAATTTTTGATTTAGAAGAATTTGTACTATTTGATCCTGGTGCCACGCATTCCTTCATATCGCGTTCATTTGCATGTAAGTTGTCAAAGTATGTTGAGCCTACATCATTAGATAGAATGTTATTGGTTTCTACACCTATGAATGACAGTGAGTTAACTAAGTATGCGTATAGGGATTGTAGGCTGAAGATAGGGGAGAAAGAGATGGCAGCCGATCTTATTCTATTAAATATGAAGGATTTTGAAGTAAGATTTGAAATGGATTGGTTGGCTACAAATCGTGTTGTTTTGGACTGTTTTTCTAAGACGATAACGTTTTCAGGGGTAGATAGTGTTACCGTAAGTTTCCTGAAAAATGTATTGTAAAATTCCCTTGAAAAGTAATGAAAGCAGTATTTATTGTAAGTGAAATGGATAAATTTTATGATTGGAATTGATGAGTCTTATTATAATGATAAATTATGTTACTGACTGTGGAAATAATAATGTGAAGGGTTCATTGCATACGTGGTTGACAAAGATAAGGTTCGTACAGAATTGAGAGACATTCCAGTGGTTGCAGAGTTTCCTGATGTATGTCTAGATTAACATACTTGAAGATGGTGTATTGAAATCTTACCTAGCTTAACCTTTTTCCTCTTTTTGCCAAATTAGGGGAAAATCACTTTTCTCATTCAATCCAAAGTTTCAGCTTCCAATCTTTGACTATGTTGTTCTCTTCCTCACTAGGAACAACTTTACTCAAGGAATCTCTCTCAATTATGATTGGAAGGTGATGATTTTAGAGTGAGAAAGCTAGGTCACTTGTTAAAAATGGAGGAAGATGAGTTGTTTTCTTGAAATGCAGGATCAGCTGTCGGGTTTTATAGAATTTACCTCATTAGATCGATCTCCTAGGGTGAGAGATCGATCTTTCCGTGTTTAAACTCCTTCAAAATTTAACTTGTAGGCTATGGGATCGATCTTCCTCTTGGGATGAGATCTATATGCTCAATAAATGAGATTGATCGATGCTCATGGATGGGATCGATCTTGGCCAGCCAGAGGACCTTAAAGATTGATCTGGCCTTTAAGAAGAGATCGATCTTTGCTAACTAGAGGCAACTAGAGATCGATCTGCCTTATGGGAAGAGATCGATCTTGTCCAAGCAGAAGCAACTTGAGATCGATCTACTTTGAATGAGGGATCGATCTCCCCCTTACAAAATACTTGGCATTGTATTTCAAGTTAATGAGATCGATCTCCCCTTGCAATGAGATCGATTTACCCTGCATCTGTAGTATTCCAACAACAGTTTTTTCCCAAATTTATAAAGTAACTTCACATTTAATTGCTTCTATACTCATTTTTGCATTTCATTCACACTTAGAACTTAAAATTATCCATTTCTTATGATTCATACACAATGTAACTTGTCTGTACATTCAGGAATCATAAACATTACATAAAAATTTACGGGTCTTACAGTGACATTTTGGCCATACTACGCTTCATACGATGTCATCTCGATACTAGGGTGGTAACTGTTATTATATATAACCTCTGCTAATGGAAAATGGTTCTTCCAGGAACCCTCTTTAAAATCTTGGGTACATGCTCTCAATTCCATGTTAGCATGGGCAAGGTTGTGATAATCTCATAGTCTTTTGGTACTCTACCTTAGCCCACTGACATATGAGACATTTAGTTGCAATTTTAGTTATATCTCTCATTATACTTGATGGCCAATATACTTTCAGTAGATTTTGATAAGTCTTTACTATTCTTCGGATTCAGAGTATATCTCTATAAAAGAGCCTCTGACATCATCAATTCCTTTACCATCAATCATTAGGTACACGATTATGCTTTTTAATCTTAATTAAATCATCCGTACCAATACTCAAGCTAGTTGCAACACCCATCTGGTCCTGATCAGCCACATCAATGCAATATTTATCATTTCGCTATGCCTGTTCGATTCAATCAATCAAGTCTAGTTTTCAAATCTTAAGTTAACTACCATATAAAAGTCGTCAGTATAAAAAAGAAGAACATCCAGTTGAGGTTCATTAAATATTTCAAAAACTCATGTTCCCTAACCAATACATATGCACATATAACACCGTCCCGAGGATACTTCCGCTCGAGGTACTGACTCTAGTCATTTCCTTTTTCTTATATTAGATGGCTATTGTGAAATCTAATGTTTAAACCTTCATGATCAGTAGAGTTCCTTAATTCTTCACTGCACAAGTAATGATATCCTGATTTCCAGCATCACTATTACAACTGTCGACTCCAGTTTATGGGTTAAGGATCGGGGTATTTCTAGACGTTGTCAAGTCTCTCAAGTGAGGAGGTATTTTGAAATACCTTTATTAGCCATCAGACATGACCACATGACTGGTTATGGATATAAGGGTTCAAGGTTCAGTCTCATTAAGAAGTAGGATACCAAAACTTATCGTAATTTCGCGTTTATCCTTTAATAACAACTTATTCTAAATTCATATCACTTGATCTGAATCACTTCACATACCAAAGATATTCTTATCTTACATATACCTCTTATTCCAATGTAACTTGTATTCAGAATCTATCATATTTCAAGCTTGTCTCATTTCGTACATCAATTATAACAAAACTCTTTCCTTATTCCAATTAAGTCTCGTATTCGACACATAAGCATAAGCAATTTACAATCCTTTGACTTGATACGTAATTCATATTCCGAAGTCTCCTTATACCCCAAACTCCGAATCATTTTAACAGTTTTGGGTCTTTCCCTCTTATCTATAATCTTTGTTTGAGGGAATTCAATTGATACTCATTCTTAATAAAACGTAACAGAGAAGACTTTGGGTCTCCTTAAAATTTAATGCCAGTACACTCCAAAGTGGGCCACTCAGTCTGATAATCCCATTTTCATATAGTCTTTGTAATTGCTTTTTCAACGTTTCTAATTTAATCAAAGCTATTCAGTACAGTGATCTGAATAATTTAATTCGATACCACTGCTAAATTAATTTCAAACTTCATCTTTCAATTTAATGGTAATACTGATAGATCATCCGTATATGCGTCGAAAAACTTTCTGTCTACAAGGGTATCTCTTTACTCTGAACACACCCTATTCTTATCAATCATATAAACAGTGTGACCTTCACTTATACTTTTAGTTTTGTAATTCATCTTTTCACTTACAATGACTTGACTCTATCACTCTCACTGCTTTTTTAGTGCATCACTTTTCTGTCCCTCCTTTTCATTTTCTTAGTAACTTCGAAAGTATATACCTCATATTCTCATAGTTGCGCTTTCCAAACTGCTTTCTCAAAATAACATCCAATGGAGCTAACATAGTTCGATTGAGGATCCCAGTACCTCCTATGAGTTTCCTGGACTTCCTCCGTTTCACATCTTTACTTATTCGGATTATACTCCTTCCAAATCTATTTAATTTCATATTCATTCTCGAACTTGTTTCCTTATGTCCGAGGCTTTCATCGCCTAAAGGCCTTCAGAAACATATCCCATGTAATTTTTTGATATCGGCTTTCGAATTAAATCGGGGGATTCTCCTCCGAGTTCGACTTTCCATTTTTATATTGATGCTACAAAGGCTACTTTCTTTATAATAGTGCACTATGAAAATCAATGTGGCTTCTCCAATTCTTTAACACAAAAGTTACAAAAGTAACTTTCTCGGTAGAGTTACTTCTAAAATCATCACGTTTTTCTATCTCTTTCATCCAACCCTTAAAATCACTAAATTCTTAACCTTATTGAAAAATGGAGGCTTAAACTCTTGAAACTGCCCCCAGTTTATTAAGTTCACAGTCATACTCTAAGAATCCATGTAAGTTTTCCAATTTAATTTTCCAGTTTTCCATTACAATTGGATTCTTGACTCCAGTATATAATAGTGTAACATTTTCTGAAATTATCTTAGTCTTTCTCTCAGTCACAACTCAATCATTATCATTATCACTGGGCCACTATCACTTAACCCAACAATATCATCATTGTTTCCATGTCCCACTCAAATTTTACGAAACAGACTCCAAAAATTTTCAGTGAAACTATAACGTGTACACTAAAATGAGGGTTCACTATGTAATGACCCTCTTTCATCTAAAATCACTATAAATGTTTCGTTTTATTCGTTAACTTTCTCTTTTGAGAACAGTTTTCAACACCAAATAGTTGAGCTATGATTCGGAGTTAGTTACCTCTTACCATAAACCATATCACTTAACATTTACATACAATAACTGTAAACATTTAAATTGCTTAAATTGAACTTTATTAATTCGTACGTGTTTACAAGTATTTACATCCCCCAAATTTACATTCCAAAAGTATTACTGTGCTATACTTGTTTAGATATAAAACATGTTAATGTGTTTACCTCTCAGCGATAGGCAGCAGTGAACACTGAGAGTGCAAGTCTCTGCTCGCTCTCAACCACTATGGATGCTCTGTAGAGATAGAAAGTGAAAAGGTGAGCACAACTTGCACAGTAAGGAAATAATGTAAGCAGGTCGACAACTACACTATCTACATGCTTATAATGTCATGATATAAAAATCATTTACATTCGGAGCATAAGTTAGAATAAACCATGCCACATGAATATGTATCGTATATATGAAAACTCATAAAATTAGCCATGATAACACATGGAAAATCATCCTATAAAAACCTGACTGCCAAACTTGATTCTTAAACAAATCAACCAGTCCTCTCCATTTTTACCTAAAATACCAAGTTTTATCTCTCTTGGAATCAACATACCTTGGAATCAAAACTCAACTCGTTGTATTGAAGGAGCTAAAGGATCTTCCATTTTCGGACAAGAGAAAAGTTAAGCTAGGTGAGTTTTCGATACACCAACTCTAAGTATGTATATTAAGGTGTTGTTAGGAGTAGAATGGTGTATGTATCATTGGTTGAAAATATCTAGAATGCGAAGAATCAACAATGACCTAGAAATATGTTAGTGTGAGAAAATGGGATATGGTGGAATTCTATGATGAATAGGTTATATCAAGGTGTTAGAAATGTTTTATGCATGATTTTGAGATTGTGTTGTGAAAGCAAACTATGGGATTGAACAAAGTGATGAAATGTGCATATATGGTAATTGTGAAATGCATGAATAAATGAAGGAACTAAGGTTTAATCATGCAAATCAAGTGCTTGATTGGATAACTAAGTGAGTTACCAGCTAAGTGACTAGGAATGGCATAATGATGGCCAAATGTGAACAATTGACCAGGCTTAATACTATAAAGGTCCGATAAGATATATCGATTACGATAAAGTGATTGATGAATGTTTGCAGCTTCAGAGACGAGATTAGGAGCAAATTGGATTGGATGAGCTTTCAGCGGTGGAACTTGTACTATGCTCGACGTGATTCGAGGTAAGGGGATTTTGTAAGTGCCTAGATATAGCTATACATATTTTAAGGGGATTTATAGGGCGTGAATTTCTCTAAACTATCTAATAATGCAATAAGAATTTTTTAGAAAGGTTTTGAAAATAAGGAATGAAAAGATAATTTTAACTTGGTAGAGAAATTTATGAAAAATGGTAGTAAGGATCCTAAAATTGCATGAATTTCATGATTTTGAAGTTTGTATCATGATTTAATGTTTTGATATAAAACAAATGAAAATAGGTTGGCTATTACTTTCCGTGGTTTCATAAAATAGCACGGGTTATGTGCTAAGTTATATTTTTGAAAATACTTATTTAAAAACTAGAGCCACCTATTATATTTGTGTGAGTACAAATAGTGTTAGAGCCTAGCTTGCACTAGATTTTGATGTTTTGACTCATGCTAATAGTGCTGGATCCCTGCTCGTACTAGTTTTTACTGATTTTTTATGCATGAAAGTCGTACTGGAGCCTTGCTCATACGTGATTTGATATTGATTTGCTATGAATGAAAGTCATACTGGAATATTGCTCGTACAAGGACTTTATATGCTTTACAAAAAAATCGTGCTAATGTTTTACTCACACGAGATGTTGGATATCATGACATGCATAAACCGTGCTGAAGCCTCTTGTAAACTGTGTCTCACAGTGAGATGATATATCGTACCTGTATTTTGAGACATGAGATGGTTACCGACATGGTATAGGGCGGCTAATACCTATGGCAAGCACCCCCAAACCATGATGTGGGCTCAAGAGCAGTCGATGTCATAGCAGTCGATGTTGTGGGCCCAAGAGGGGTGGCCATGGCTAGTTGGGCTGGTCTGACTGGGTTGGGCCGTTACACACTACACCTCTCGGGCCTATCTCTATGACCTCGAGGAATGGTTCATTTTCATCTGCCAATATGGCTGTAATACTAATCATCCATATCTATCAGTTTTCCTTTATTCAAAGACACAAATTTCAATAAAGCTTAGTCAGGAATACTTGTTTGTATCTAAATAATGTACAGTAATGCTAGGGATGTGAACTTTCTCAGTCTTTTTCACTTTTAATATCGACTCGTATCAGGCCAACCTCTCTCTGATACCACTTCTGCAACGACCCGAATTACACATATTTCGGTTAGGCTACAAGTCGATATTATGTTAAGACAATACTCAGTCTGATTAATTTTTCTTTCTTAGTAACAATTTAAACAATATATGTTCACATTCCTCATACATATCTCATATGCATTACTGTACTTATAAAAAAATTTAGATACAAAAGAATTTCTTGCAACTGGGTATACCTTCGATGCAGGAATATGCTTCGCGAAACCATAATTGTGCGGAATGCCTTACTAACAGAAGCGATCCAAGCTACAGAGGGACTTTGTGGGGGAAAGTAAGGGGGTGAGATCAACATGCTCAAGAAGTACGTGGTAGCTAGATAAATACACTACCTATATACTTATGCCACAAATGAGTTTCTCGTAAACTATACTGAGAATTTTCAATTCAGAAAAAGAAATCAACAAATAGTATCTTCACAGTTTACCACACAGATTTCACAATTTCAAAATTCAAGCAGTGAAACACACAGTTTCAAATCATAACACAATTCACATGTTCATTTCAGTAATTTAAGTAGACGAGGCAAGGCATTTCACAATATATTAGATATCAAAAGTGACTATTGGCCAATGTAGATGACTCCGGGTAATTCACGGGCCAGGTGCTGGGATGTCAGGTCCCATGAGAGTGGTCAGCAACCCAAACGGCTCACACAGTACACTATTTCCCAGTAACACGGTACATCGTACACAATGCACACAGCATGGTACATCGTACTCCAAGGACCTCGACATCATTCACCATTGACTATAATTTAACTATTCATAATTCCATATAATTTCACTATCGCCCTTTTACCTCAAATCACGTGCAAGCAGGTAGTGCAAGATCACACAACAATACATGTCTAACAGGCATGGTTTTAACATCAAAACACTTTAAATCATGTGTAAGCAGGTAGTGTAAGATCACACAGCAATACATGCCTGATTGACACGGTTTTAACCTCAAATGCTTTAATATTGTTTCTGCTCATAAAATAGAGTAAAAGGGGCTGGTCTTGACCTTTTTCACAAAACATGATTTTTCAGTATAATTTCAAAACTTTTAGATTTTTTACTAATAATTTTAAAACTACTCAAATATTTATTTAAATAGGCTCTATACTGGAAATTAGGCTATTTTTACATAGTTTTAAAACTCTTCCTTAAATTCCATAGCGTAAAATCGGCCTAAAGTTTTCAATAATTCAATCGACTAAAAATTTTTGTCCTAAAGTTCACAGTCTCAAATATCCAAAAAATATACGCAGATATTTTTAACAATTCACAAATATTTTTTTATAGTAGAAATATGGCCTAAATTTATATCTACAAAGCATCAGAAAAATACGTGCAATTTATCTCTAGCAGCACACGAAGTTTCCCTTACCTCAGTGCCTCGTCAGTAGTCCTCTAGGCATTAGTGGTGAGGGTCAGTGAGTCCGGTCTGCTAGGTTAATTTCTAAGAACTGTAAATTCCTATGTAATGTTTACGATTATTGAATGTACGAACAAGTTACATTACATATGAATTTCAAGAAATAGATGTTTGTAAGTTCTAAGTGCGAATAAATCATAAAATGAGTATAGAATCAATTGGATTGAAGCTTAACATAGAAAATTTAGGAAAATTGCAGCTAGAATGCTGCAGGAAGCAGGGCAAATCGATCCCATGCAAGGAGGGATCAATCTCATGCTTCCTCGGGTAAGACCAGATCGATCTTCTCCCATAGGCAGATCAATCTCCATTGGCGTTTGGATAGGCCAGATCGGTCTCCTCTTAAGGCCATATTGATCTCCAAAGCCTTCTGTCTCGAACAGATCGATCTCATTACCTTGAGCAGATCAATCTTATGCACTCCAACATATCGATCCCCTACCTACAAAATGTCAAATTCTGAAGGTTTCAAGCAAGGCTAGATCGATCTCTACCCTATGCAGATCGATCTTCTAAGGCATTTTCTATAAAAACAGAGCAGTTGGATCTGTATTTCCCTGGAATAAACTCATTTATTCCATTTTTAACATCAACCTAGCTTTCTCACTCTAAAACCATCGTATTTCCGTAAGGATTTGAGAAAAAGCTATTAAAGCAAAGTTGTTCATTTTAAAGAGAAGAACAACATAGCTTGGAATCAACACTTCATTTGTTGGATTGAAGAAGCAAATGAGTCTTCAAATTTGGAAAAGGGGAAAGTCAAGCTAGGTGAGTTTCTAATACACCAACTCAAAGTATATTTATCTAGTTGTTGTTGTGAGTAGATTGGTGTATGTATTGATGATTGAAACTACCTAGAATGTAATAGAATAAGTATAACCTAGAATGAGGCTAGTGTGAGAAAATAAGATATGGTTGAGTTGATGATAAATGGCTTATACTAAGGTGTTGGTGAGGTGATATGCATGATTTTGAGATGATTGAATGAAGCTACATTGTGAGATTAGTCAAGTTATAAAAATAAGCATATGATGTATTTGATAAATTGCTATAGTGAAGTAAATGATGAACTAGAGGCACTATGGACTTAATACCGATTTAGTATGAATCAATAAACTTAAAGAATTCAATAGACTCTCGAGAAATAACTATAGTAATCAAAATGGGGCTTTATAAGTTTTAATGAAAACTATAAGTCGAATCGACTATAGTAAACGCAAGAATTTTATTTCATTGGATTAAGTTGATGTGATATGTAATTTTGTACAGTCCCGAAGATTTCGTTGGAGGCGAATCGAACTACACAAATGAGCAGCTCTAAGGAAGTGGAATGATTCGACGCGATTCCAGGTAAGGGAATTTTGTAAGTACTTAGAGATAGCTGTATGTATTTTGTAGGTGTATATAGGGCTTTACAATTGTTTGGTGATCTAGAAAAGAATAAATGGTTTGTGTGAATGACTAAGAATATATATATGATTTGGTTTTGAAGTGAATATTACAAAAAGGGATAGTAAGGCTAAAAATTGCATAAATATCATGTTTTAACATTTGTATGAAATACATTGCTTTGGTTTAAACAAACTCATGGATAGGCTGGCTAATGATTTCATAATTTCATGAAAGAGCACGAGTCAGGTGCAAATTATGATTTTTAAAGTGTTTTGTTGAAATGGAGCTGCCTATCGGATTTGTATGAGTTAAATCGTGCTGGAGCTCTACTCGCGCTTGGACTTGATGTTTTAATATGTATGAAATGTGCTAGAACCTAGCTCACGCCATATTTTGAGTTATGATGTTTTATAAACCATACTGGAGCTTTAGCTGTACGTGGTTTCCATTGATTTTCTTATGCATATAACCATACTTGAGCTATGCTCGTACGTGATTTCCTCATTATTTACTATGCATAAAAGTTGTACTAAAGCGTTGCTCGTGTAATGCCTGTAGTTTTACACGTATTTCTTATGAAGCTATGATGCATAAGCACATTATTGTAAGTGCATAAATAATAACGGATGTAGGAGTTATGAAATCTAATGTACAATTCATGATTTCAAGTTGTGTGCACAAGTTTTATTGTCTATGAATTATATAGAATGGATACTATTATACGTTGGTTGTGTACGAAATGTAAAATGAGGTATTAGGCAATTAAGGATGAATTACACATTGGAAATCTGCAGTAATAATGATGCAGGGGAGGAGCAGATCGATCTCCCATGAAGGAGAGATTGATCCCCTCTCACGAAATGTCAATTATCAATCAATTGGAACAAGGCAGATCGATCTCATAATAAGGCATATCAATCTCTTTAAGCTTCTGTCTGGAAGAAATTGATCTCTCATAAGGAATAGATTGATCTCTAAATGTCTCTGGTTGAAACAGATCGATCTCCCCTTTACTAACAGATCAATCCTCCAAAGAATTCATCTTGGAACAGATCGATCTCATCATGAAGAGCAGATCGATCTGGTAATAGTTATGTTAGGAAAAAAGACTACCAAACCATGCAGAGATCGATCTCCACAAGGGGCCAGATCGATCTCATGTCTCTGTATCTATAAAAAAAAGCACGGGATTGGACTAAAAATCAGACTTTCCTTCCTACCAAACCAGTACCTATCCTTTCCTCTTAAAGAATCAAGCTTTCTCACTCTAAATATCACTACATTCCAACTAGATTTGGAAGAAGCTCAAGAAGGGGAAGTTATTCCTTGAAGTAAAGAGAACAACATACATAAAAAATCACAATATTGGTTTGATCAAGAGGAGGAGAGTAGACTACCATAAGTTTGACCATGGAAAAAGCTAAGCTAGGTAAGTCCTTCAACCCCCAAGCTTTAAATATGAGTTTCTAGACATTTTGTGGGTTGAATGGTATGCGAAATCTTAATAGAAATGATATTAGAAGGGTGAAAACACCAAGTCTTAAAGAAGGGTAAGAAATGATGATTGTAGTGATGAGTGAGTAATATTAAGAGGAATTTATAAAGAAAAACCCATGGAAAGGTGATGGCAAAACTTAGGAGAAGGTATAGTGATGTTGGTAGGAAATGTAAATAGGTAAAAGAAGTAAATAAATGATAAAATGTGCAGACGGTGGAAATACAACGGAGAACAACCCGCCCGGATCGCAGATAACGAACGCAAGCGAAGGCGATATCGGTGTGATTCGAGGTATGGGATTGTATGTTAGCGATAGAGATAATTGTACGTATTTTACAGCGACTTCAGTAGTTATGACGCTAGTGATATTATGTTTAGCTATTGAGCCATGAAGTGATACGAAAATGAGAAATGTAATTATGGTATATATTGTGAAAATGGGATGCGGTAAGGAAAACAGCATGACATGCATATTTTTAATGTCTTTACAACTATATGTTGTTCTTGTGACTAAGAAATGATGATGGATAGGCGGGCTAATTTTATGTGTTTAGCATGGAACGACATGCTAGGTTAATAAACATGATTTGAGTCTTTAAAGGAGAAAAATAGCCTCTTATCAGATTTGAGATGTGATTTGGTGTTGGAGCCTTAGCTCGCACCTATTTTGATGATTTGACAATATTGGAGTTTTACTCGCATGTGTTTTCCCTGATTTAACAAATCGTGCTGGAGCATAGCTCTCACGTGGTTTTATGATATTGATAATGTGCTGGAGCCTAGTTCGCACAATGATTTGAGATGATACGGTGCTAAAAGCAGTTGCTCGCACTGAGAGATACCACACTGGAGCCTTGCAGAGACTGCCAAGCTGATTTTGCTCACCTGGTATATGAGACATGAGTTAGGATGATGAGTCCATCATTGTAGGGTGGATGGACTGGGTCCATAGGTGTACATTGTACTGTGTAGTTGTTCAGGGAATACTATGTACCATGCTGTGTGCACGCGGGTACAAGTATCGCGTAGATGACACATGGAGTACGTTTTACTGTGAGTATATGTGATATGATGAGGAAGAAGATGATGATGATGATTGAGATGAGCCGAAGGGTAGGACTGACCCATCCCCATTTAGGAGAGTGATGCCCTAAGCACATTTGGTCAGTGAGGCCTGGGATCACTGACTATGGCTATATGTCATGGATATTTGTTTGCCTAAAGTTCCCTACCCGTCTCAGAGATAAGAGTAAATCGATGAAAAGAAATGGTTTGTGAAAAGGAAAGAAAAAAATGTGATTTGATAAATGTCTTGATTTTAAATACTTATGTTGTGATAGCACTATTTTATGACATGTTTTCAAATGAGAGTATTGAGCATTAGTTTTTATGAAAATGCCTATGAGAGAAGAATGTTTAAAAGCCTTTTTCCATTGATATTTTCATTCATAATGAATGATGATTTTGTTGATCATACATGGGCTATGTAGATAGTACAATATCTACTTGTTAGCATTCTTTTCCTTACTGAGCTGTGGTTTGCTCATCCCACTATTTCCCCCCTCCGGATACTGAAAAGTAGAACAGTGCCGTGGTCTCTAGATCCTTTTGTGTTGGTCAGCTCCCACCAGTTGTTAAGGTATAAGAATTGTATATACAAAAGCATTTTGTATCTATCGTATTGTATCGTACAGTCATATATTGAAAATGAGAAAAATTGTATGGGGATGTTATGTAAAGATATTTGATTTCTACACTAGATTTTATACATCTACACACATGCCTGGGAGTGTGTGATTTAAAGTTTCAAGTATTTCCACTTTAAACGTATGAAATTTGTACTTACATAATCTCACAGCCTAACCATGAGTGATATATGTATGGATGAAGGGCACCCGGAGTCGGGGTATGATAAATTTTGGTATCAGCGAATGGTTGGTCTGATGTGAGTCGATGTTTAGGACTAAGAAAATATACATCCCCAAGTTACTGTGTGATATTTAGATACAAATGTGTGTATGGAGCTGGTAGTGAACTAAGAGTTTGTTATAAATACAGGAAAGTCAACAGACTTGTAAGCTATGCCTGAGAGACACCACAAGAGGGGAGAGAGCTCACGAGCTCAAGGGCGGACTGATCGGACTGAGAGGCATAATAGATCGTCCTCTAGTCATGAACCCCATGATCAGATAGAGACTCTCGACCCTCGGGTAGCCAGATTAGAGGAAGATATGCATACGATGATGACCATAATGGGTCAGATCATGTCTAGATGGAGGGTATACCCGGTACAGCAGGACAGGCTGCACCGAATTCCCCAACAGCTGCACCTGAACCTGAGAGTGCTACACCTGCACAACTCAGACCTGATAGACCACTAGGTCCCCCTATTCAGTCAGTTCCTCCTCCAGTGGTCCCGCAGCAGTATGATGATAATGATTTGGGCATGGTTATGATTGTGATATGGAGAACTTGTTTGATTTTTATAGATGCTCGGCTATAGAAAGAGTAGTGCTTGCGGCCTTTATATTAAGAGGCGAAGCAGAACACTGGTGGAAGTCCACCAGTCCTATGTTGAGGACTCAGGGTACGTGGATCACATGTGATATGTTTTTGGGTGCTTTTAGAGAACAATATATCCTAAATACTGCTCGACGTAGGTTACAAATGGAATTTTTAAATCTGACTCAAGGGAACCGAACAGTTAATGAGTACGAGTCACAATTCATATTATTGGGCCGGTATGATCCAGACTCTATTAGGAGTGAAGCTATGAGGGTCCATAGATTTGTTGATGGACTAAGGCCTTTGATTAGAGCTAAACTGGCTCCGTTTGATGTTGCTACATATAGAGAAGCTGTACGACGGGCCCAGTGGTGTGAGCAGGATTATGACCTGCATATTTCAGAGTTCAGTTGGGGTAAGGATAGGGGTCCTAGGAAATTAGGAGATGGCAAGAGTTCCAGGTTTGGTCGGAGAGAGGCAGATGACAGAAAAAGGCTGTTAGACCTTTTATGCATCCGACTCCAACCCCAGCCAAGGGTATAGTGATTGGTGGACCCCAGCTGACTACTGATCAGTGCAAAGTACGTGGCTGATACCATGGTAGTAGGTCCTGTCATTTTCAAGTACACGATGTTTCAGATGTGGGAGGTTTGGGCACTATTCAAGGGATTATCCAGAAATAGTTGAGGTAGTCTCGTCGAAAGGCAAGGAGCTAGAGAAAGTTCCTATAGTTACACCTCCTGCAAGGAAGAGAGCCACGGCTAAAGAAAAAGGGAAGCAAGTTGTGGGTCAAGGTAGGGTATATGCGATAGACCAGGCATCAGCAGATACCTCTTCTGAGGTGATAAAATGTATAATTCTGATTTTCAATTTGGAAGCTATAACTTTATTTGATTCTAGTGCTACGTATTCCTTCATATCGCCTACATGTGCATCAAAGTTAACAAGTTTTGTAGAACCCACACACTTAAATAGGACTTTATTAATAAGTACTCCAATGAGAGTTAGTCAATTAGCTGAACAAGTATACAAAGATTGTAAAGTGAGAGTAGGAGATAAGTGCACGACAGCTAATCTAATTTTGGTGAATATGTATGATCTTGATGTAATCTTGGGAATGGATTGGTTAGCTACCAATCATGCTGTCTTAGACTACCACTTTAAGTCTATTACATTTTCTCGACCCGAGAAATTTGTTATAAAATTTTATGAGAAGTAATGAATTCCTGAATTTTGTAGCAAGTAAAGTGCATTGGTACATAAATGACGTAAATGTTATTTTAAAGTTTTATTGCTTATGTGGTGGATTTGAACAAAACACATCCGGATATAAATGACATTCTAGTGGTTAGAGAATTTCTTGATGTCTTTTCAGATGACCTACCTAGATTGCCACCGGACAGAGAAATGGAATTTGGTATAGACTTGACACTTGGAAAAAAGCCAATATCCAAGCCACCATATAGGATGGCTCTAGTTGAACAAGAGGAATTAAGGAAGCAGTTGCAAGATATGCTAGATAAGAGGCTTATAAGACCGAGCGTCTCACCATGGAGAGCCTTGGCATTGTTTATGAAGAAGAGAGATGAGAGCCTTAGGTTATGTATTAACTATCGGTTGTTGAACAAGGCTACTATCAAGAATAAGTACCCCTTACCGCGCATTGATGATTTGTTGGATCAGCTTCGGGGAGCACGAATCTTTTCAAAGATAGATCTGAGGCCTGGGTACCATCAATTGAAGATTCGAAAGGAAGATGTGCCCAAGACAGCTTTTCGCACTCGCTATGGTCATTACGAATTCCTAGTGATACCTTTCAGGTTGACAAATGCGCCAACAACTTTTATGGCTCTAATGAATGAGGTATTCAAGCCATACCTGGATCAATTTGTGATAATATTCATTAATGATATATTAGTTTATTCCAAATCCAGGGAAGATCATGAGCAGCACTTAAGGATTGTTCTGCAAACCCTCTGAGAGAGAAAGTTGTATGCCAAGCTTAGTAAATGTGACTTTTGGTTAGAGCAAATTTCCTTTCTTGGCCATGTTGTATTGAAGGATGGGGTGTCAGTAAATCCATCCAAGATTGAGGCTATTATTCTGTTGGAACAACCCAGGATAGTCACAGAGATCAGAAGTTTTTTGAGTTTGGTAGGTTACTATAGGAGATTTGTAGATGGTTTCTCTAGATTGGCTGCTCCGTTGATGAGTCTTCCGAGGAATAATGTGAAGTTTACGTGGGAAGAAGCGTGTGAGAGGAGTTTTCAGGAACTTAAGCACATATTAACTACCACACCAGTCTTCACCATTCCTAATAGCCCCAGAGACTTTTCTGTTTACACAGATGCTTCGCACCAACGACTGGGCTGTGTTTTGATGCAGAATGGAAGGGTAGTTGCTTATGGATCCAGACCACTTAAAGATCATAAGAAGAACTATCCTACTCACGATTTGGAGTTAGTGGCCGTAGTATTTACATTGAAGATATGGCGCCACTACTTGTATGGTGAGAGATTTCAGATCTTTACGGATCATAACAGTCTTAAGTATCTGGTCTCATAGAAAGAGTTAAATATGAGACAGAGAAGGTGGTTATAACTCCTTAAAGATTATAATTGTGAGTTTTTGTACCACTTGGGGAAGGCAAATGTGGTTGCTGATGAATTGAGAAGAAAGAGTCTCGAATTGGTATCATATATGATGGTTAGGGAGTATGAGTTGTTGGACCAATTCACGAACCTTAGTTTGGATATGACCCCACCTGAAATTGGTAGTTATGGGATTTTAGCCAGCTTGAGGTTAGAGCAGGAGTTCATTGAAAGAATCCAGCAAGCTCAGCAGAATGATCAATGGTGTATGGTTGTAATTAGCCAAATTCAGAAAAGTGAGGGCACTGATTTTGTATTGAGTTTAGATGGAATACTAAGGTTTAGAAATAGTTTATGTGTCCCTAAGGATTCATAGCTTAGGAAGCTGATTTTATCAGAGGCTCACTCATTGATGTACACAGTACATCCAGGGAGCAGTAAAATGTATCAAAATCTCTGGAAGGTATATTTGTGGTTTGGAATAAAAAGAGATATAGCTGAGTATGTTGCTAGATGTCTCATCTGTCAGCAGGTTAAGGTAGAACATCAAAAACCTAGAAGATTATTGTGACCTCTACCGATACCGACATGGAAGTGGAAACACGTCACCATGGATTTTGTGATGGGATTACTGAGAACCCGTAAGAACCACAATGCTATTTGGGTTATAGTAGTTAACGAAATCAACACACTTTTTAGCTATGAGGTATACAGATACTCTGAGTGCATTGGTGAACTTGTATGTATGGGAAATAGTGAGACTGCATGGAGCCCCAGTAAGTGTTGTTTCTGATAGGGATGATCGCTTCACTTCCCACTTTTAGGAATATTTTCAGGAAATGATGGGGACCCAATTGAGCTTTAGCACCGCTTTCAATCCTCAGACAGATGGTCAGTCAGAGAGGACTATACAGACCCTGGAGGATATGTTAAGAGCGTGTGTGCTGGATTTTAGAGCCTCATATAATGATCACTTGCCACTGATTAAGTTCGCCTACAACAACAGTTATCACTCGAGTATTGGTATGGCCCCCTGTGAGGCACTGTATGGTTATAGATGCCAATCACCTATTGGTTAGGAAGAGGTTGGTGACAGACAGTTGCTCACTCCCCATTTGGTTAGACGAGCCTCAGAGGATGTTCGGATAATATGTGAGAGGTTACGAACAGTTCAGAGTCAACAAAAGAGCTACACTGACAGGAGACAGAGACCACTTGAGTTCGCTGTGGGTGAGTTAGTATTTTTGAAAGTATCTCCTTCTAAGGGAATAACGAGATTTGGGATGAAATGAAAGCTAAGTCCTCGTTACATCAATCCCTTTGAGATTTTGGATAGAGTATGAGATAGGGCATATAGACTAGCCTTACCACCTGAGCTAGCAGAGGTCCATAATGTCTTTCATGTCTCCATGCTCCGAAAGTACCATTCGATCCAGCACATGTAATTAGCTATGAGCCATTGGAGCTCAAGGAAGAATATGTCATATATAGAGAAACCGATTTGGATATTGGATAGAAAAGAGAAGGTGTTAAGGAACAAGTCGATTTCATTGGTTAAGGCTTGTGGCAGCATCATACATCAGAGGAAGCCACCTGGGAGTTAGAAGATCTGATGTAGGAGAAATATCCCCAAATATTTTAGGGATGAACTTGATTCAATTTGGAGGACCAAATTTTCTAAGGAGTGGAGAAATCTAATGCCTGTAGTTTTACACATATTTCTTATGAAGCTATGATGTATTAGCACATTATTGCAAGTGCATAAATAATAAAGGATGTAGGAGTTATGAAATCTAATGTACAATTCATGATTTCAAGTTGTGTGCAAAAGTTTTATTGCCTATGAATTATATGAAATAGATACTATTATATGTTGGTTGTGTACGAAATGTAAACTGAGGTATTAGGAAATTAAGGATAAATTACACGTTGGAATCAATAGAAAACTGTAGTAATGAGGATACAGGGGTGGAGCAGATCGATCTCCCATGAAGGAGAGATCGATCCCCTCTCAAGAAATGTCAAGTATCAGTTAATTGGAATAAGGCATATCGATCTTATAACAAGGCAGATCGATCACCTTAAGCTTATGTCTGGAAGAAATCGATCTCTCACAAGGAATAGATCGATCTCCAATGTCTCGAGTTGAAATAGATTGATCTCCCCTTTACTAATAGATCGATCCTCCAAAGAATTCAGCTTGCAACAGATCGATCTCATCATGAAGAGCAGATTGATCTTGTAATAGTTATGTTAGGAAAAAGGACTACCAAACCATGCAGAGATCGATCTCCACAAGGTGCCAGATTGATCTCATGTATCTGCATCTTTAAAAAAACCATGGGATTGGACTGAAAATCAGACTTTCCTTCCTACCAAACTCACACTATCCTTTTCTCTCAAAGAATCAAGCTTTCTCACTCTAAATATCGCTACATTCCAACTAGATTTGGAAAAAGCTCAAGCAGGGGAAGTTATTTCTTGAACTAAGGAGAACAACATACCCAAAAAATCACATATTAGTTTGACCAAGAGGAGGAGAATAGACTACTATAAGTTTGACCAAGGAAAAAGTGAAGCTAGGTAAGTCCTTCAACCCCCAAGCTTTAAATATGAGTTTCTAGACATTTTGTGGGTTGAATGGTATGTGAAATCTTGATAGAAATGATATTAGAAGGGTGAATACACCAAGTCTTAAGGAAGGGAAGAAATGATGATTGTAGTGGTGAGTGAGTAATATTAAGAGGAATTTATAAAGAAAAACCCATGAAAAGGTGATGGGAAAACTTAAGAGAAGGTATAGTGATGTTAGTGGGAAATGTAAATAGGTAAAGGAAGTAACTAAATGATAAAATGTGTAGACGGTGGAAATACGACAGAGAACAACCCGTCCGGATCGTAGATAACGAACGCAAGCGAAGGCGATATCGGTGTGATTTAAGGTAAGGGATTGTATATTAGCGATAAAGATATTTGTACATATTTTACAGCGACTTTAGTAGTTATAACGCTAGTGATATTATGTTTAGCTATTGAGCCATGAAGTGATACGAAATTATGAAATGTAATTACGGTATATATTGTGAAAATGGGATGCGGTAAGGAAAACAACATGACATGCATGTTTTTAATGTCTTGACAATTATACGTTGTTCTTGTAATTGAGAAATGATGATGGATAGCCTGGCTAGTTTTATGTATTTAGCATGGAACGACATGCTACGTTAATAAACATGATTTGAGTCTTTAAAAGAGAAAAATTACCTCCTATTAGATTTGAGATGTTAATTGGTGTTGAAGCCTTAGCACGCATGTTTTGATGATTTGACTATACTGGAGTTTTACTCGCATGTGTTTTCCCTGATTTAACAAACCGTGCTAGAGCGTAGCTCATACGTGGTTTTATGATATTGATAATGTGTTGGAGCCTAGCTCGCACTATGATTTGAGATGATACGGTGCTGGAAGCAGTTGCTCGCACTGAGAGATACCACGCTGGAGCCTTGCAGAGACTGTGTGTCATGCTGATTCTGTTCACCTGGTATATAAGACATGTGTTAGGATGATGAGTCTGTCGTTGTAGGGTGGATGGACTGGGTCCACGGGCGTATGCTGTACCGTGTAGTTGTCCGAGAAATACTATGTACCGTGCTATGTACATACGGGTACGAGTATCGCGTAGATGACACATGGAGTACATTGTACAGTGAGTATATGTGATATGATAAGGAAGGTGATAATGAAGAATGAGATGAGTCGAAGGGTAGGACTGACCCATCCCCCTTCAGGCAAGTGATGCCCTGAGCACACCTGATCAGTAAGACCTAGAATCACTGACTATGGCCATATGTCGTGGATATTTATTTGCCTAAAGTTCCCTACCCGTATCAGAGATATGAGTAAATCGATAAAAAGAAATGGTTTGTGAAAATGAGAGAAATAAGGTGATATTATAAATGTCTTGATTTTAAATACTTTTGTTGTGATAGCACTGTTTTATGACATGTTTTCAAATGAGAGCATTGAGCTTTGGTTTTTATGAAAATGCCTATGAGAGAAGAATGTTTAAAAACCTTTTTCCATTGATATTTTCATTTATAATGAAGGATGATTTTGTTGATCATGCATGGGCTATGTAGATAGTACAGTATCTACTTGTTAGCATCCTTTTCCTTACGGAGCTGTGGTTTGCTCATCCCACTATTTTTCCCCTTCAGATACTGAGAAGTAGAACATTGCGGTGGTCTCCAGATCCTTTTGTGTTGGTCAGCTCCTAACAGTTGTTAAGGTATAAGAATTATATATACAAAAGTATTTTGTATCTATCGTATTGTATCACACAGTCATACATTGAAAATGAGAAAAATTGTATGGGGATGCTATGTAAAGATATTTTATTTATACACTAGATTTTGTATATCTACACACATGTCTGGGAGTGTGTGATTTAAAGTTTCAAGTATTTCCACTTTAAATGTATGAAATTTGTAATTACATTGTCTCACAGCCCAACTGTGAGTGATATATGTATGGATGAAGGGCACCCAAAGTCAGGGTGTGACAGCTCATACGAGGGAATTTATTGATGATGCATGAATCGTGTTGGACCTTAGCTTGCATAGGTTTCCACATTGTGATATGTAATGAGTCGTGATGGATGCCTCGTATCGACTTAATGTCACACGGATGAGATGCTTGCACGAGTCGTGATGGATGCCTCGTGTAGACTGCTAGTTATACGGATGAGGTGCTCACACGTGCACTTTAGATTGAGTAGGTTATACATGGCATGGGGTAGATAAAACCTACGGCAGGTACCCCCAACCATGATATGGGTCCACAGAGTACGTTGTACTGTGTACATCACATGGAGTACGCTGTACCGTGAGGTTATGATGTTGATTTGAAAGTCTGGCGTAGGAGTAACCCACCTTCGTTCTAGCATGATACCCCGCACACCGGGATCCGTGTGGTCTGGGATGATAATGTCATAGTTGGCCAAGATAGTCGTCGAGATATAGTGACTACCTATCTCACATGATATCACATGGTTTTGTATACTGAGTATGATTGTGTTGTCCAGGGTAGACCTGAGGGAGGGGTCGAGCCTTGGGGGATGTTTTTAAAGAGATGGCACTTGTTGTTTGTGATGAGTTTTGATATGTTTGAGAAAGTGATAAATCCTAAGGGATGGTTTTGTGACAAGTTACCCTTTTTATGATGAGTTTTATTATGATGAGCATGAGAGGTTTTACATGATGATTTTCCATGTTTTACTTACCTATTTTTATATTTTCAGTACATGATATATGTCTATACATGTGGCATAGTTGTAATATTTTCTTTTGCTTTGGTTATTAAGGATTTTATGCATGACATTATAAGCATGTAGATAGTGTAGTTATGTATCATGCTTGAATTATTACCTTACTGAGCGTGTGGTTGCTCATCCCATTCTCTTTCCCCCTTTACAGAGTGTGCCTAGTAGCCCAGTGAGGGATTGAGGCGTTGTATTTAGATATCCATTGCTCTCCATCGCCAAGAGGTATACACACAAGAATTTTTTTTGTATCTAAACATGTAATAGCACAATAATCTTTTTGAATTGTAATATGGGGGATGTAAATGTTAGCAAACATGTCATGTATAAGTACATGACTTAAACTTGCAAATGTATGTGTTGCTTTTGATTAATCGAAAGAGGTATGGTAAATAATGATTAATACTGACTCACAGCCCAACTGTGTATGTGAGGGTTGTTCACGACTGGGTAAGTTAACAAATAAAGCAAAAAATTTATGATGATTTTTAGATGAAATGGATGAAAATGGGTCACGACAGAGATTTGTATCAGAGCTGAGTTGGCCTGATATGACTTGATACTAATAAGTAGGAAAGTTACATCCCCATATTACTATGCTTTTATTTAGATATAATTGTGTATACCAAGATGGAATAAGACTAATAAATGGTTATGGATATAGGAAATTAGGCATTAGGCCTATCACACGCCGAGGTAGAAGGGCGGGTGCACATGCTAGAGGCTGTAGAGGTAGGCCTGAGAGCTGTGCGGAGCCACAGACTGATCAGGTTCCATAAGACCCTGTTGAGAGACCAAGGGATACCGAGGCACGCTTCGCTAGGATAGAGTGTAGCATTGAGAGCCTTGTTGAGATAGTCACACAGGCATTAGGTGCTGGCGATAGACAAGGTCCAACCATATAGCCTACTACTATTGACAGGCAACTGTAGAGGCAGAGAGGCTGCAGACTACGAGAACTGTCACACCACCCCTAAAACAGAATACAACTTCTCCTATCACTCCACTGTGAGTTGAGTTGGTTACGACAGTTTCAGGAGTTGAAACCTCTAGTATTTAGAGGAGTGAAGGACCGGGTTGTTATTGAGGATTGGGTTTATAAGATGGAGAAATTGAATGGGTTCTTCAGATGCACATCGATGGAGAATGTGGCCTTTGTCGGATTTATACTGAAAGGAGAGGCAGAACATTGGTGGAGATCAACCATATCTATTTTATGGGCCCGACACTCCGAGATCACATGAGAGATATTCTTGTAGGCCTTCAGGAGGCAGTACATCCCAGCCACAACACGGAGCAAGTTGAGGATGAAGTTTATGAATTTGGTTCAGGGGAACTGCTTTGTGGACGAGTATGAGTCTAGGTTCATATCCTTGGGGAGGTATGACCCTGATACGTTGAGCAGTGAGGCTATGAAGGTCTAGACATTTATGGATGGACTGAGACCAACCATCAGGTCTTGATTGGCTCCATTCAACATCCTCACCTACGAAGAGGTAGTGCGTAGGGCGCAATTATGTGAACAGGACTTTGAACAGAATGCCTCTAAATTTGGAAAGGCTAGTGGCAAGAGAGATAGAGATCGAAAGAGATCCGGGATTGATAGAGTGGCCAGGAGATGAAGCCATAGACTATTTGACGAGAGGCCAAGATTGAGGAGGTGAAAGAGTGAGTTACTAAACCTCCTGTGTACCCAGCTTTAGCTCCACTGAGCGGTGTAGTCATTGGAGGACCACGGCCTACTACTGATCAGTGTAGGAGATGTGGTAAATTTCATGGTACCAGGCTTTGTCCAACGACCCCTATTGTGTGTTATCGATGTGGGAAGCCCGTGCATATAGCGAGGTATTGTCCAGAGATGATGAAGTCTACCCCACAAAAGGATAAAGAGCCAGAGAGAGCTCCGATTGAGACAGCTGCTCCGAAGAGGAGAGCTACACTTGAGGAAAAAGGGAAACAAGCGATAGGTAGAGGACGTGTGCATGCACTAGACTGGACACCGCAGAGACTTTAACGAATGTGATTAAAGGTACCATCCTAATTTTTTATTTAGAAGCATTTGTGTTATTTGATCCTGGTGCCACGAATTCCATTATATTGCCTTCCTTTGCACACAAGTTGTTAGAGCATGTAAAACCTACATTGTTAGAAAGAATGTTAATGATTTCTACACCTATGAATGATAGTCAGTTGACTTAGTATGTATATAGGAATTGTAAGTTGAGGATAGGGGGAAAAGATATAGCAGCCGATTTAATTCTACTGAGTATGAGCGATTTTTATGTAATCTTAGGAATGAATTGGTTGGCTGCGAATCATGTTTTCATGGATTTTCAAGCTAAGACATTGATGTTTTCAAAGATAGATGACCTTATTGTAAGTTTTGCTGAAATGAAATGGAAGAACATGACTATGGTAAACAAAAAGAGTATAATTTTAATCTATGATATTTGAGAGATGAATTTATTTATTAATTATGAATATTAATATAATGACCTACGTTACTAACGGTGGAAAGGATAATGTGAAGGGTTCATTGTATACGTGGTTGACACAGATATGGCATATCCAAAATTGAGAGACATTCCAGTAGTTGCAGAATTTCCTGATGTCTTTCCGAATGATTTACCAGGGCTACCACCTGATAAGGAAATGGAGTTTTGTATTGAGCTGGTACGTAGTACAGAGCCAATATCTAAACCACCATATAGGATGGCTCCGATTGAGTTGGATGAGCTAAAGAAACAGTTGCAAGAGTTGCTAGAGAAAGTGTTTATTAGACCGAGCGTCTTACCTTGGGGAGCTTCGGTTCTGTTTGTGAGGAAGAAGGATGGGAGCCTCATACTGTGTATAGATTACTGGTTGTTGAATAAGCCACCATTAAGAACAAGTACTACCTTCCACGTATTGATGACCTGTTGGATCAGCTTCAGGGAGTACAGGTCTTTTCTAAGATAGATCTACAATCTGGGTACCATTAGTTGAGGATACAGAGTGGAGATGTACCCAAGACAACATTTCGTACCCGTTATAGCCACTACGAGTTTTTGGTTATGCCATTCGTATTGACGAATGCCCCCGCAACGTTTATGGCTTTGATGAATGGCGTATTTGAGCCATACCTGGACTAGTTTGTGTTAGTGTTCATCGATGACATATTGGTTTATTCCAAGTCTAGGGAAGATCATGAGCAGCACTTAAGGATAGTTTTGTAGACCCTTAGAGAGAAGGAATTATATGCTAAACTCAGTAAGTGTAACTTTTGGTTGGAGCAGATCTCATTTTTGGGCCATGTTGTATCGAGGGATGGGGTATCAGTAGATCTATCCAAAATTGAGGCAGTTGTACAGTGGGAACAGCCTAAGACAATTGTACAGTGGGAACAGCCTAAGACAGTCACTGAGATCATAAATTTTATAGGATTGGTAGGTTTTTATTGGAGATTTGTTGAGGGTTTCTCCAGATTAGTTGCTCCGTTGACACGCCTCACGCGTAAGGATGTTAAGTTTATGTGGGATGAGGCATGTGAGAGGAGTTTTCAGGAGCTTAAGCATCAGTTAACCACTGCTCTGATTCTCAGCATCCCTACCAGCTTTGGAGGTTTCTCTGTGATACAGATGCATCACACCAAGGACTGGACTGTGTACTTATGCAAGATGGGAAGGTAGTTGCCATGGATCCAGACAGTTAAAGGATCACGAGAGGAACTATCCGATCATGATTTAGAGTTGGCAGTCGTAGTGTTTGCCTTGAAGATATGACGCCATTATCTCTATGGTGAGAAATTTCAAGTATTTACGGATCATAAGAGCCTTAAGTATCTGTTCTCGCAGAAAAAGTTGAACATGAGATAAAGAAGATGGCTCGAACTCCTGAAGGACTATGATTGTGAAATCATGTACCACCCAGGTAAAGCAAATGTAGTTGCTGATGCCTATTGCAGGAAGAACCTTGGGTTGGTGTCTTATATGATGGGTTAGGAACACAAGTTGTAGGAGCAATTTACGGGCCTCAGTTTGGATGTAGCCCCACCTAGTGCAGAAAGTTTGAGATTGGAGCCAGAATTGATTAGTCATATTTGACAGGCTCCATAGAGTGATCGACAATGTATCGGATGTTAAGTTTGTGTGGGATGAGGCATGTGAGAGGAGTTTTCAGGAGCTTAAGCATCGGTTGACCACTGCTCTGATTCTCACCATCCCTACCAGCTTAGGAGGTTTCTCTGTGTATACGGATGCATCACACCAGGGACTGGGCTGTGTACTTATACAGGATGGGAAGGTAGTTGCCTATGAATCCAGACAGTTGAAGGATCACGAGAGGATCTATCTGACTCACGATTTAGAGGTCGCAGCCGTAGTGTTTGCCTTGAAGATATGGCGCCATTATCTCTATCGTGAGAAATTTCAAGTATTTATGGAATCACAAGAGCCTTAAGTATTTGTTCTCGCAGAAAGAGTTGAACATGAGACAGAGAAGATGGCTCGAACTCCTGAAGGCCTATGATTGTGAAATCATGTACCACCTGGGTAAGGCAAATGTAGTTGCTGATGCCTTAAGTAAGAAGAACCTCGGGTTGGTGTCTTAAATGAAGGTTCGGGAACACGAGTTGTTGGAGTAATTTGCGGGCCTTGATAATTCTATTAAAATAGAATTATTTGTGCTTAATTTCTCAATTAATTATTTAAATCCCCAATTTATTTTGTTAATTATCACCTTTATTTAATTAAAATTATGTAATGTGCAGGTAAATTAAATTCAGATGAAATTTAGTTGTTTCAATAAAAAATGGGCTGAAAACAGGCTAAAGGAGATGGGACCACTTCCAATTTACAGACCGAGTCATCAGTCGTCTAGACACGTGGGATGCCAGATGTTTGTATTTTATTCGCTCTGAAACGATGAGAACAACGGACACCATGCTAACCTTCTGCAAGACACACGCCGGGCCACATCGCACAGCCAAGTGTACTAGAAGATGGGTGACGTGAAATATCTACTCTGCAGCTAATAAAATGAAGACAAGTGGCCAAACAATGTCAACTCATCTAGGATGAAAAATGACCATTTTACCCCTAAGTGTGTGTATAAATAGGACATGATAGTAATTGAAAAACTAAGTAGTCTAGAGTAGAAAGTAGTGTAGGTAGAATAGCTTTAGTTTTATTTTCCCTTTTTTTTAGAAGCTTTTCCCGAATAGTTTTTAGCCTCCATTTTTCTCCATAGCTACTATTTTATTCAACTTAGTTTTATGAATAGTTCTTGTGTTCAGTTCATCATTATTGTTGCCTATTAAATTTACTTTAGCAATTTAGTTTTACTTCACCCGTTACTATTTTGTTTTTGTTGTAAGTTTTATTCACTCCATTTTCGGTTGTAGTCTAAAGTATTTTTAATGCTTTTATCATCAATGCCATTAATATGTTCTGATGCAGTATTGTCGGTCTAATACTATGTATTGTCTTGTAATACTGAAATGGTGGAACAACATTGGCTTGATTGGAGAATGAAAGAAACTGTGGCTACTGGAAATTACTATGTTGATGTTTTAAAATTTTCTTCACGTATGGTTTAGTGTCAAGTATTAGTTTTCAGAATTTCTATTTTTCTTATCTTACTTGAATCTGTTTCTGTCTAGTGCTGAGATAGTATTGTTTGGTGGGCTACTGAACGAGAATGAGGAAACAGATCATTAGATAAAAATCATGCTCTTTTCTCATCTGTTCTTCATTATCTTCTACTGTTCATCTTTATATTTTTATTTCTTCAGTTTAGATCTTCTGTTATCTCGGTGTATCTTTTATTTTCTTCACATATTAGCAGCCTTTCTTCTAAGTCATATTACCAGTAATTTAGGATTGCTATATGTTCTATTTTTGTTCCTTAAACCGTGAGTTTTGCAGCAACTGGAAACATATTTCTCCTTTGTTCCCCTGTTTTTTACATCTTTTACTGTTCATTTGTGTTGTTATTTTTTCATCAATGTGGTTATCATCAAAGCTTATATTTGCAGTTATATTTACGACTTTAAATCTCCTTGTTATCAGCTGCAGCTTGTGTATATTTCTTGGTGTTGCAGTGTCGAGTATTGGTTGTGTTTAGATTAGAAGTTAGCTACTTACAGGAACAAATCAGGAGACAATTCCACGATAGAGCAGTTTGCTGGACATTGCTACTGACTTAAGGGGTGGCTGTTTATGGTTGCTATAGTAGTAGGGCTTGAGCTGAAGGCATGAAGCAGTAGGTGTATTGCTAAAGAAAAGGACACAGGATAGGAAATGAATTTGGTGCATGTCGCGGACAATACCAGAATGCTGAGCAAGATGTGGTGTTGAGTCGAGAATGTGCAGCAAATTGCAGGAGCGGACAAACCTGGATACCACTGAGGGTAGCACCTAGATCAGACCTGGACAGCAGCTAGAGTAGAGTTCACGGACATCACCTAGAATAGAAGTAGGACAGCAGCTGGACAAAATCGAGGCTAGCACCTGGAGAAAAACCTTAAATAGTGTATGGAGGGACCACGATTCCTAGCTGTGATAGGGATGAAGCAGTGCAGAGTTCGGACGTGAGGCAATGCAGAGAATGATCGCTGCTGGAGTTGGAAGCAATTGCAGGAGCATGGTGTGATGATGGACAGTACAGGGAGCAGGAGCAGAAGACCCTAGCTGGGCAGTGTTCGGTTGAAGCTTGAAGCAGCAGGTGGCATGTGTGCTGGGCTATGCAGAATAAGCTGGAGCATGCCGAGGACGTGTAGTGGAGCAGAGCAGGAATGGTGCAGAACAGGAGGGGGCATACATCATCTATCGAGTGCAGTACACAGTCGGGGCAGTTGGTTATCTTATAAATCGAGCAAGGCCACGTTTGGCACTTAAGAATTGAGGCATATTAATATTATATGCTTTTATATTGTTTTGATAAATGGTGTTTTTACTTTTTAATGTTTGTCAGTTTAGGTATACATTAAATAGCATAATAATTTAATTTTCTTAGTTTATTAGTTTAAAGTTTAGTTTAATTTTATTAGTAGCTAATTTGTGACTATATTAGAATTTAGGAATTAGATGTTGCACTTAGGATTAAATTAGAGGACTATTATTTTATGCATTTTTAAGTTTTCATTTTAAATTGAAAAATCCAAAAATTTTATTTCTCATGCATTAATTAGAATTTGTTTTAGTGTTAGTAATTAGTTAGAGTTAGATTTAATTTGGATTATTTTATAGGTAGTTAATTTCTTAGTTTATTTAAGAATTTCTTTAGGATTAATAGAAGTTTTATTTTATTAGACTTTAGGTTAGTTTGCATTTTTATTAAGTAGTTAAATTACAAGCATATTTTATTTTAAGTTTGTTTAATTTTAGTTTAATTAATTTGTTTCTTTATTTTCATATTTGCATTCTAGTTTAATGGCATTTTAGTTAATTAATTTTAACTGTTTTAATTTTCTTTTGTAGGTTGTTCTTTTTAATTACTCGGAGCTCTGTAAGTAATTTTAGCTCTGTTTAATTTTCTTTATTTTATAGTTTTTATTATTTTCAATATTGTTATCCATGTAGTCATCCATCAGCAATTCATAATTTGCTAGGATATACTTAAGGTAAGATTAACTGGTAGTTAATTGGGCTAATCACTTCTTTGTGGGACAATAATCCGGGACTCAAATTCCATTATTACTTGTTCGACCCGTGCACTTGCGAATAGAACATCTAGGTCACTAAGAGTGGGCGTAGTCGACATCAAGTTTTTGGCGCCGTTGTCGGGGAAGATAATTAGCCAGTAATTAATATCGGTGAAATTATGCTTAGGTGTAATTCTAGATTGTAAATACTTAGGTTGTGAATATTTAGAGCTTTAATCTAGATCATTTCATTTTCTCTTTCATAAAAAAAATTGAAAAATTAAAAAAAAAACTTAAAAAAAATTTCTAAGGACTTTTTGATGTTTGCATGCGTAGAGCTAGGAGTTATGATAGCTTTCCTTTAGATTCTGAAATTGAACGAACACTTAGGAAAATCAAAAATGATTATAGGAAAGTAATAGCTCCGCTGCAAAACACCATGGTAGAAAATAGAAAAATTAGGATCGTTGGAGATTATGCGATACCGACCATTGGAGGTATTATTCTGGCATTAGGCCACCAACTGTCCATGCAAACAATTTTGAAATCAAGCCTTTAATCCATCAGATGATCCAAATCTCTTTACAGTTCAGTGGGCTCCCTTGTGATGACCCATATGCTCACCTAGGGCAATTCCTGGACTTGTGCAACACCTTCAAGCATAATGGATTGTCGGACGACGCATTGAGGCTTAGATTATTCTCCTTTTCGCTTAAGGATAGGGCACGACACTGGTTAACCTCCTTGCCTTCAGGATCTATTTCTACTTGTGACGAGTTAGCCCATCAATTTTTAGCTAAGTTTTTCCCTCCCTCTAAAATGGCTAAACTCCGTAGTGACATTGTCACGACCCAAATTACCTAAAATCAAAGTAAATTTTTCGCTTTTTCATTTATTATTTAATTCTTACCTTTCTCTCATCGTAACCATCTTACCAAACAGTTGGGCTATGATTCGGTGTTAGTCACCTATCACCTATTTACCATTTCATTTTCATAATCACATTCACAAATAAGAGTTTACTATCTTTTGACTTTAACTAAATACATATATAATGGTATTTACATAACTTTACATCCCCGACATCATATCTATTTACAGTACTGTGCATTACATATTTAGATACAAAACTATACAAATGTGTGTACCTGTCTCTCGATGGGAAGTAGCGGATACTAAGCATGCAAGTCCTCAGCCACTTACTAATTACTGTGAGTGCTCTGAAAAGATGGGAAAATAAGGGGGGTGAGAAAACCACATGCTCAGTAAGGCAATTATGCAAGTAAGTAGATAACTCCACTATCTACATGCTCATAATGCCATGCCCTTAAAATCCATTTCTTTTCATTAAAGTCTCAAGCACAAAATCATGTATGTCAATAGTGACTCAGTTTATAAAATTGTTTGTGCATATATAAATCATACTACTTATGCATCAATGACACTTTATGTGACATCAGTAAATCATACTTAGCATGATTTAAATCAAAATCATGCATTATTTCATGTGATATAAAATAAATCATAAGATACAATCTTTTCATGAATTTATCATTAAAGCATGAAAAACTCATCATGCTACTGCATTTAAATCATTTCATTAAAATTACAGTATAAACTAACCCTTCCGGGTCAATCATCTCATAAAAGAATTCATTTAAATTCATTATAAAACTTCAGTTATAAAACCACACTTCTTTCAGGGTCACATATCATAAAATCATAAAAATCGGGGGCCTGACCCCTCCCTTGGGTCTACCCTGGTCTATCGACCAATAATTATATCATGTGAGACATGTAGGTGACTATCAGTAACAACATAGGACTATGGACATAACCTCGTGATCCCTGGCAACATAATACCTAGTATACCGGGTATCCCACTTGAAACGGGAGGTGGGTCGTCCTACCCGCCAGAACAGCATAACACCAGGATTGCGAGGGCAAGGCTTGCTGCCTCGTGGCTAATGCCACTCCACTCTAACAATCCCCATGGTACAGCGTACTTTGTGTGACATACACGGTACAATGTACTCCGTGAACCCAAGCTCAGTCAGGGGTGCCTGCAATAGGTCTTATCCACCCATATCATCTCTGTCTCAGTATGCACGTGTGAGCATATCATCTCACTGTGACACATAGTCTACAGGAGGCTCCAACACAGCTATATGCATGTAATATAAATCCCTGTGCGAGCAAAGCTCTAGTACGGCTCCATGCATATTCATGATATCAGAAAATCTCGTGCGAGCAAAGCTCTAGCACAGTTTTATAGAAATCAATGAAATCTGCATACGAGCAGCGCTCCAGTACGACTTAAAATAATTATAAATTCAAGTAAAATCCACGTACGAGCAATGCTCTAGTACGAATATGTATAAAAACTCAGTGAAAACCTCATACGAGAAAAACTCTAATACAGCTTTAAAATGAGTTATAAAACCATATAAAACTTCGTGCGAGCAAGCTCCAGCACGATTTTATGCATTAATAAATCAAATCTAGTGCGAGTTACACTCCAGCACGACTTTATGCATAAATAAATCAAATCTCATACGAGTTACACTCTAGCACGGCTTTATGCATAAATAAATCAAATCTCGTACGAGTTACACTCTAGCACGACTTTATACAATTAAATCGATTAAATCACGTACGAGCAAGGCTCCAGTACGACTTTATGAAATTTAATATCAAAACTGGATGCGAGCTAAGCTCTAGCATCTCTCAAGCATGTTGAATCATAAAAACTAGTTCGAGTAATCGCTCCAGCACCTTTTTATGCATTTTCAGTCAAAACCGTCAAAACAGTCAAAACAGAGTGCGAGCTAGGCTCCAGCACTTCTCATGCATTTCACAAGAATAAAAATCAGTGTGAGCAACTGCTCTAGCACATTTCATGCATATGATGTCACACAAATCGGTGCGAGCAATCGCTCAAGCACGCTTTATGCACACTCACAAACTCAGATGTAGTGCGAGCTATGCGCCAGCGCTATCTGTTTCCATATAAACTTGATAGTTGGCCCGTTTTCCAAAGAATTTCATTTAAATACCAATAACACTTATGTAGTGTTATTTTGGGAAACTTATGCAATTATTGGCCAATCTACCAATATACTTTGCTTAAAAACCAAGAAAATCCCTTAAATCATAAATTACTTAAATCATGCATTTCATGCATGTCATGCTTTCACCATCCTTAGGTGAACTTCCCTCAATAGGGGTAAAATAGTCTTTTTACCTATTTTGATCCTTAAAATCATTTAAACCACTTTTAGGATCATTATACAATAATCGTGTATACATACAAAATCAGTGTATACAAAAACTATTAAAATACACGTAGCTACCTCTAGCTACTCACACAATTCCCTTACCTTATTTTTCTGTACAGTCTGACCTTTCCATTGATGACTCGTCACGCAGTCCGATTTGCTCAGAATCCGATCCCCAGAACTGCGGATAAATATTCATTAGGTTAAATACAATACAATTAATTGTATTTCATATTTTTTGGGCTTAATTTAAATCATTGGGCCCGTTTACCCATATTGGGCCCGATTGTACCATAATGGGTCTTAATCGACCTTATGCCCGTTTTCCACTCACTATTCATATTATCGAGGCCTATTGGGCTCACTAGGCCAATTAGTAATTATTGAGCCTCGTTCTAAACTCTCGAATAGCTTATGAATTATTTACGACAATTTATCCAAATTTCCATAATATAATTCATTTAATGCGGAATTTAAATCCGTAATTTATGCGGTAAATTTTAACACGCATAACGATGTAATATTGTCATAAATAAGGGTTACTTACCCGTGATTCCATGATAGTACGCAAATCGAGCTGACTCGAGCTCTCGTTCTACATCAATCGTCGAGCTACACATTTAAATATTTTTTCGGGCAAACTTTCAGTTGAATATTAAGTAAATTAAATATTTCAAAATTTAAATCGGTCGATTTGACCGCTTACTGAATTACCCGTACCTCGATTGCATCACTGAAATTTTCTCCAATTTTCCTTTTTTTCTTTCATTCTTTTTCTTCTTTTTTTTCCTTTTCCTTTTGGTTGAACCGGTCTGGTCCGGTTCAATCCGGTTCAGACCGCCAGTTCAGTTCGGTTCGGTTCAGTCGGTTCAGTCCGGTTCGACTGATTTAGGCATCATTTTTCCGTTCCGGCACCGTCCGACCGATTCTCGGTGCCTCACCACTGCCGTTTGATGCACCATCGTCTGGGCTTCCATAATTGAGCCTCAAGTTGAACCAAATCGACGCCAATGGCCGTCGATTTCCTTTCTCTCCCGCGGCATCTCCTTCCGTCGATCTCCTCTTTTCAGCGACGTCGATGCACGTGCCGACTGCGGTGGTTCCCACGAGCATCGTCACCCTTCGTCGGCCCTCACATGGGGTTCCTAGTAGTCTTTGGTGGCTCGTCCAGTGATGCTCCTCTTTCCTCGGGTTCGGCTTCCGTTTTCGCTTGTTTTCTTTGCTGTTTCACGAATTTCGCGATTCTGACTTTCCTCTTCTTTTTTTTTACTTTATTTTATTATTTATTTTTAATATTATTTTAATCATTAAAATAATATTAAAATCCCAAAATATCTAAAAAATTATTATTTTATTCATTTATTCCGTAAATGAATTTATCAGTCCGATTTTGTCTTTCTGGTATATTTTTCTATTATTTTTGAGATTATTTTTCGATGTGAAATTTTTGATTTATTCAAATAAATTTATACCATGATCGATTTAACCCGAAATTTAATTATTTCTTCGTTATTGATCAAGATTTCTCAAGCCATTATTTTAAATTAAATTTTCTTATCTCGATTAATATCGAATTTTGGTCTTTTGATCGTTTTACCCTTGCATGCGTTTGAGAATTCGATTTATATCATTTTTGTATTTTTAAATGCACTCAAAAATTTCTATTCATTCCATTTGCTCTTACGATAAAAATCGGGTCTTACAATCTCCCCCACTTAAGAAATTTGGTCCTCTAAATTAGAACCAAGTCAACTAGGTCCATAAACAACTCCGGGTACGTCTATCGCATCATACTTTTTAATTCCCATGTGACTTTTTTCGGAGTGTAATACTACCAACATACTTAACTACGGAGATCATCTTAAACCTCAACACCATCTCCTTCCGTCTATTACCCGAATCGATTTTCCAATATACGTTACACTTTCATTGAGCTAAGCTGTTGGAGCTCATAATCAATCACATATGTTGGGTCCAGATAGTATTTACGAAGCATCATAAGATAGGACACCTTATGGATGCCTGCTTATTCAGGTGGTAATGCTAACCTATGGCCTTACCTTCCACTTGTCCAATATCTCAGAGGATTTACGCTAACGAAACTCAATATTAATTCACCCTCGGTGAATTACAAAGATTTTCTATCTCTTGTCAGGATAGCTTTCTGTCTGCTCTGAGGTGTTCTTAATCTCTCACAAATTAACAGAACATCCTCAGAGGTTTATCTTACTAATTCAAGAATAATTCTCTATCTGTCACCCACTTTTCTTATCCAAGTCAGGGAATAACTCCCTACGGCCATACAATGCCTCATATAAAATTTTATCCCGATACTCAAGTGACAACTGTCATTATTGGCGAATTTGATTAGTAACAACTGATCATCCTAGGAGCTTATCAAATCAATGGGACACGCTCTCATCATATCCTCCAGAACCTGTACAGTCCTCTCTGACTGACCATCTGTTTGAGGATGGAAAGCTGTGCTAAAACTCAATCAAGTTCCCATAGCTTCCAAAAATAATATTCCCAGAAGTGGGAAGTGAAGCGGGAATCCCTATATGATACCATGCTCACTGGAACGCTACATAGTCTTCCACAATCTTCCTTACACATAAATTCGCCTACACACTCCGAGTATCTGAGGATTTCCATAACCAAAAGGTAGGTAGACTTAATCAATCTATCGACTATCACCCAGATAGTCTCGTGATTTATCCGAGTTCTCTGTAACCCATTACAAAATCATGGTAACTTGTTTTCTTTTCCGTGTCGATATAGGTAGAGGCTACAATAACCTTGCAGACTTCTAGTACTCTACCTTACTCTGCTGACATACGAGACACTTTGCTACAACTCTACAATGTTTCTTTTCAAACCTGACCACTAATACCCTTTTCAAAAATTTTGATATATTTATTACTTCTCGGATGCACTGTATATCAGAAGAGTGAGCTTCTGACAATAACACTATCTCATCACTATGGTCCTAGGAGCACTTATACTATCTCTGAACCTCTGTAAGTCATCATCACTCGCTGTGAACTCTATCACTATACCTTTTTGAATCTGACCCACACTATCGACACCATGCCGATCATCACGCTAAGCCTAGCAAATCTGGTCACAAAAATTCGGTTCTAACATCAGGCTAGCTGTCACAAAATCACTGTCATTATCAGAAGGGATCACATCACTGTTGAGGCTCACAACTGCTCTAGCAGCTCACGCTCCCTGACCATCATATGTGATACCATCCCGAGTGTGAGACCCCGTATATGTATAATAGTATATATGTACATAGAAATGTAAATTAAGTGAAGTATATGTGATGTAAGTCCATAAGTTAATGTACATACTTGTAATAAGAGTTGTGATTGTACGTACAAGTTATATTATGTATGAATGTAAAGAAATGGACTTAAACATGTGGAGAATGTGAGTAGAATGGATTATGAGTAGTGTGGTAAAATGGAAGTAGAATTGCATAAGTTGTGCACTTCCCTTTGGTTTATATCGTATACTTTTGGTTATACAAGGATTTCACACAAGTTTCAATAGGTATAAGGTATGTACGGATGTCATTGTCAAGCCTCAAAGATGAATGAATGAGAAAATGATCATGGTTGCAAATTAAGGATGTTTGAGTATCAGTTGCTATAGAAGAACTGCAAAAAATCTGGAAACTATGAAGGGCAGATCTATCTCATGGGATGAGAGATCGATCTGGAAGAGCCAGAACGCTCTTATTTGGGCAATGGAATAGAGCAGATCGATCTTCAATGGAGCCAGATCGATCTTGTGAGACCCCGTATATGTATAGTTATAATGTGTAATGAATATGAATGGACTTGTAATGTAAAGTATGATTGATGTAAGTCCATGGATTCAATGTACGTATGTGTAATATGAATTGTAACGTACATACAAGTTTCATTGAGTATGAATATGAATAAATGAGTTCTTGTAAGTGATGAATGTGATTGGAACTCAAAATGACTAGTGTGGTAAAATGGAATGAAGTTAAGCTTCCATTTAGTTTGGAATGTGATACTTTTGGATATACAATGAATGCACACAAGTTTTACTATGCATAAGGTATGAATGGATGCCATTTTCAAGTTATAAAGGTGGATGGATGAGAAAATGGCCATGGCAACAGATTAAGGATGTGTTGGTGTGAGTTGCAGCAAGGAAACTGCAGAAAATCTGGAAAGTATGAAGGCCAGATCGACCTCATAGGATGAGAGATCGATCTGGAAGAGCCAGAATGCTCTTATTTGGGCAATGAAATAGAGCATATCGATCTCCAATGGGGCCAGATCGATCTTCTAAGCATTCTGTAATGAAAAGATCGATCCTCAAGCACCCAGATCGATCTTCTTAGTTCTCTGTTTGGGAGCAGATCGATCTCATGCTTCGATAGATCGATCTCATTCTTAAAATGTCGTGAAAATGAGAGATTTAAGGGGACCAGATCGATCTCCTCTTAGACCAGATCGATCTTCTCAAGCTATTTCTATATAAGGAGTGCTGGAAATCTGAAAATTTCAGAAAAAATACCAATCTTCCATTTCTAACCAAAAACCTAACTTTCTCTCTCTAAAATCAGCCATTTCCTGTAAGATTTGAGGGGAGGCCATTAGACACTAAGTTGTTCATCTTGAGGAAGAGAACAACATAGTTGGAACCCAAAATCCCATTGTTGGTATTGAAGGAGATAAGGGCATTAACATTTGGAGCAAGAAGAAAAATCAGATTTGGTAAGATTCTAACACTCTAATCCAAGTACATTGTTTATTTAATTGATTTTGGAGTTGTTTGGCATGAGTATGGATGGATGGAAACACTTAGGTTGTGTTCGAAACAAATGTAACCTAAAAAATGGAATGCCCATAGTGTGAGAAAGTGTGATTTGGGGAGTTGGTGGTTTATGGGTTATGATAAGTTGTTAAATGAGTAATGTGGGTGATTTGGAATGGTTATGTGGAGTTATAATGTGGGTTTAAGTGAAATTGTGAAAATGAGTATGTATATGCTTGATAAAATGCCATAGTGAGGGAATTCATGAAATATGAACACTATGAGCTTAATGTCGATTTAATATCGATTTGGAATAAGTTAATAGGCCTAAGAAGATCCATAGACTCGAGTTATGGGTAAAGTAATGAAACGAGGCCATATAAGTGTTAATAGAGGCTATAGATTAAATTGACTATAGCAAGTACAAGGGTTGCATTTTATGGATCGAATATAATGTGAAATATGATTGTGTGCAGTCCCGAAGAGTTCGTTGGAGACGAATCGAACCGTACGAGTAAGCAGCTTAAGGAAGTGGAATCACGCATCGTGATTCCAGGTAAGGGAATTCTGTAAGTATATAGAGGTAGCTGCTCGTATTTTGTGGGTGTATAGGGCTTTGGAAATGTACATGAGTTTATAGAAATGTGTTTGAAGATGTATGGAAATTACTATGGGTATTTGGATGAGGTTTGCTTGTTTGAAATGGTTATTAAAAAGGGATAGTAAGGCTAATAATTGCATAAATCACGTGTTTTGAATGCTTTTACAAAATACAATGCTTTGATTTGAGCAAATAAAAGGATAGGCTGGCTAGTACTTGAATGATGTTGTGAAATAGCCCATGTGAGGCGCTAAGCATGTTTTGAGATGTTTTGAATGCATGTGAGCCGCCTATCGTGTGTATGTGATTTAATTCGCGCTAGAGCCTCGCTCGCGCTGGATTTCTATGTTTTCACTTGTGTGAAATGTGCTGGAGCTTAGCTCGCACTTGAATTTGAATTGTGATGATGTTTATAAACTAAACTGGAGGTTATGCCGTATGTGGTTTTGAGTGGTTTTTCTTATGCATATAATCGTACTGAAGCTATGCTCATACGTGTTTTCTTCATATTTTATGCATAAATGCTGTACTAGAGCGTTGCTCGTACGAAGTGATTAGTTTTGATGCATGAATTCACTCTAGAGCGTAGCTCGCGCTGGTTTTCACACTATGGTATGTATGAGGCCATAGTGAGAGATATGGATTAACTCAGGGAACCCAACTGGCCTGATAGACCTCTTGAGTGAGGTGAGGGTGAGGGGCTAGGACCTGACATAATCCATTCAGGGAACCCAGCAGGCCTAATAGACCTCTTGAGTGGGGTCAAGGTGAGGGGTTAGGACCTGAATCAGGGAACCCAACAGGGGCGAGCAAGGCCATGAGGGGCTAGAACCTAGTATTGAGGTTACTCCCACGCGCTCTTGAGACTATAAAGGTTACACTTGGTATGGGGTAGATAAGACCTATGGCAGGCACCCCCAGCCATGTTATGGGTCCGCGGAGTACGATGTACTGTGTATATCACATGGAGTACGATGTACAGCGTGGTGGTTACTTGATTTGAGAAAGTCTGGTGGAGAACTAGCCCACCTTCGTGCCAGCATGATACCCCGCACACTGGGATCTATGTGGTCTGGGATGATATGTGACAATTGGCAAACGTAGTCACTTGAGATATAGTAACCTGTCTCCTTACTTGATTTACTTACTACCACATGATTTTAATCTCTAAGTGTGATTGTGATTGTTCAAGGTAGACCCGAAGGAGGGTCGAGCCTCGTGGAATTGATTTGTGAAATGAAAATTAGGTTGTGATTGTGAATTGATGTGATGGATTGTATGTGTTTGAGGAAGAGTTTTATGATGTGGGTTTAAAAAAGGAGGTTTCTAAATGAATTGCCCTTTTATGAATTTAAATGAGATTGAGCATGAGATGATTTAGACATGATGTTTTTACCATGTTTTTTATGCCAATTTTACATGATTTTGAGACATGATATATATATGTATACTCATATGGCATAGTTTACTTCCTCATGCTCTTATTACAAACGATTTATGCATAACACTATCAGCATGTAGATAGAGTAGTTATCTACCATGCTTGCATTATTGCCTTACTGAGCGTGTGGTTGCTCATCCCTCTCTACTTTCCCCTCCTACAAAGCGTGCATAGTAGCCCAATGAGGACTAAGGCATTGTGGTTTTGGACATCCACTGCTTCCATCGCCGAAAGGTATATACACAGGATTCTTTTTGTATCTAAACAATGTAAAAGCACAATAGTCTTTTGAGTTGTAATTATGGGGGATGTAGATGTCAGTGAACATAACTTGTGTAAGTTAATGATTAACTTATAAATGTATGACATCGCTTTATTTAACTGAGAATGAATAAGATGTGATGTTTATTATTGACTCATAGTCCAACAGTGTGGTAGTAAGTTATTTCACGACCAGGTAAGGTAACGGTAAAACGTGAAAAATTTTCAGTGATTTTTAGTTAAAGAGAATGAAATTGGGTCTTGACAGAGATTGGTATCAGAGTTGTGTTGGCCTGATTTAAGTCATTAATAAAACGTAGGAAAGTACATCCCCATAGTACTGTGTTTTTGTTTAGATATAATTGTGTATACCGTGATGGATTGAGCTTAATGAATTATTATAATACAGGAAGTTAGGCACTATGCCAGTTACACGCAAAGGTAGAGGGGCGAGAGCACGTGCTAGAGGCCGTAAAGGTAGGCCTGAGAGCCGTGCGGAGCCACAGACTAAGCAGGCTCCACAAAATCTTACTGAGAGAGCAGAATATACTGAGGCTCGCTTTGCTAGGTTAGAGCGGAGTATTGAGAACCTGGTGGAGATAGTCACGCAGGCCTTGGGTGCAGGTGATAGACGAGGTCCCGCAGCACAGCCTACTACTGAACAGGCAGCTGCAGAGGCGGAGAGACCTCAGACTACAGAGACTCCTACTGCTACACCATCTCCAGTACAGGATACAGATTCTCCTATCGCTCCACAGCAGAGCGGTAGTGATTTGGGGTATGACTACGACTTAAGCAGGTTGCGAGAGTTTCAAGCGTTGAAACCCCCAGTGTTTAGAGGGGTGAAGGACCCAGTGGTTATGGAGGATTGGGTGTATGAGATCGAGAAATTATATAGGTTTTTTCGATGCACTTCTGTTGAAAAGGTAGCCTTTGCCGTGTATATGTTGAAAGGTGAGGCCGAGCATTGGTGGAGGTCCACCGAGGTTATTTTGAGGGCCAGACACTCTGAGATCTCGTGGGAGATATTTCTAGAGGCCTTCAGGAGATAATATTTCCCAGCCACCGCACAGAGGAAATTACGGATGGAATTTATGAATTTGGTTCAGGGGAACCATACTGTGGACGAGTATGAGTCCAAGTTTATGTCCTTGGGGAGATATGACCCGAACACGATGGGCAGTGAGACCAGAAAGATACAGAAGTTCATGGATGGATTGAGATTGGCCATCCGGACTAAGCTAGCTCCCTTCGACATTATGACATATGAGGAGGCTGTACATAAGGCTCAGTTGTGTGAGCAAGACTTTGAGCGAAATGCCTTTGGGCTTGGGAGAATCAGTGTGAGAAAGGACAGAGACCGGAAGAGATCCGGGAGGGATAGAGTGGCCAGGAAAGGAGGCCCAAGGTATTTTAAGAAGAGACCTAAGATCGAGGAGGTGCAGGAGAGAGCTGCTAGACCTCCCGTATACCCAGCCTTGACTGCACCGAGGGGTATAACTATTGGAGGACCACGACCTACCACGGATCAGTGTAGGAGATATGGGAGATACCATGGGACTAGGCCATGTCAGATGCCCCATGTTTTGTGTTTTAGGTGTGGGAGGCCAGGACATATATTGAGGTTCTGCAATGAGATGATTGAGACTACCCCACAGAAGGGCAAGGAGCCTGAAGGAGCTCCTATTGAGATAGCAGCCCTGAAGAGGAGGGCTACGGCTGAGGAGAAAGGGAAATAGGCTACGGGTGTGAGCAGAGGAAGAGTACATGCACTGGATCAGGACACCGTAGATGCTTCGATGGATGTGATTAAAGGTACCATACGAATCCTGGATTTAGAAGCATTGGTATTATTTGATCCTGGTGCCACGCATTCTTTCATATCACCTTCCTTTGCACATAAATTGTTGAAGTATGCGAAACTAAAATTGTTGGATAAAATGTTGATGATTTCCACACCCCTGAATAATAGCCAATTGACTGAGCATGTATGTAGAGATTGTAAGTTAAAGATAGAGGGGAAGGAAATGATAGCCAATCTGATTTTATTGAATATGAATGATTTTGATGTAATTTTGGGAATGGATTGGTTGGCTACCAATCGGGTTGTTATGGATTGTCATGCCAAGACATTGATGTTTTCAGGATTAGACAATCTTATTATAAATTTTGATGAAAAGAAATGATATGAAACTTGTATAATTGTGGTAAATAAAAGTGTATGATTTTTAAATGCATAATGCTTGAGAGATAAAATTATTGCTTATGATAAATGTTGAATGCGGAATGATGGTTTATGTTACTAATGATGGAGAGGAAAATGTGAAGGGTTCATTGCCTATGTGGTCGATATAAATGAGGCACACTCGGAATTGAGGGACATACCCGTAATTACGGATTACCCTGATGTCTTTCCAGGTGAATTACCAGGACTACCACCTGAAAGGGAAATGGAATTCTACATAGAGTTAGTGTCTGGTACAGAGCTGATATCGAAACCACCCTATAGAATGGCTCCGATAGAATTGGAAGAGCTGAAGAAAGAGCTGCAAGAATTGCTGGAGAAGGGGTTTATTAGACTGAGTGTCTCTCACCTTGGGGTATACCGGTACTATTTGTAAGGAAGAAGGATGGAAGCCACCGACTGTGTATAGATTACCGGTTGTTGAATAAGGCCACCATTAAGAACAAGTACCCCCTTCCAAGGATCGACAATTTATTGGATTAGCTCCAGGGAGTCGAAGTGTTTTCTAAGATAGACCTGCGGTCAGGGTACCATCAGCTGAGGATCAGGAGTGGAGATGTACCTAAGACAGCATTTCGTACCCGTTATGGCCACTACGAGTTTTTGGTGATGCCATTCAGATTGACGAATGCTCCCGCAGCATTTATGGCACTGATGAATGATATATTCAAGCCATACCTGGACAAGTTTGTAATAGTGTTCATTGATGACATTTTGGTGTATTCCAAGTCCAGGGAAGATCATGAGGAGCACTTGAGGATAGTTCTGCAGACCCTCCGAGAGAGAGAATTGTATGCCAAACTCAGCAAGTGTAACTTTTGGTTGGAGCAGATCTCATTTTTGGTCCATGTTGTGTCGAAGGATGGGATATCAGTAGATCCATCCAAGATAGAGGCAGTTGTACAGTGGGAACATCCTAAGACAGTTATTGAGATCAGAAGTTTTTTGGGATTGGCAGGATATTATCGGAGATTTATAGAGGGTTTCTCCAGACTAGCTGCTCCATGGACACGCCTCACGCGAAAAGATGTTAAATTTGTTTGGGATGAGGCATGTGAGAAGAGTTTTAAGGAGCTTAAGCGTCGATTGACGACTGCTCCAGTTCTCACCATTCCTACCAGCTCAGGAGGATTCTCGGTGTATACGGATGCATTGCACCAGGGACTAGGCTGTGTGCTTATGCAGGATGGGAAGGTAGTTGCCTATGGATCTAGACAGTTGAAAGATCATGAGAGGAACGACCCGACACATGATTTGGAGTTGGCGGCTGTAGTATTTGCTTTGAAAATATGGCTCCACTATCTCTGTGGTGAGAAATTTTAGGTGTTCACAGACCATAAGAGCCTTAAGTACCTGTTCTCGCAAAAAGAGCTGAATATGAGACAGAGGAGATGGCTCGAACTCCTGAAGGACTATGATTGTGAAATCATGTACCACAAGGGTAAGGCAAATGTAGTTGCCGATGCCTTGAGTAGAAAGAACCTTGGTTTGGTGTCTTATATGATGGTACGGGAACATGAATTGTTAGAACACTTTACGAACCTCAGTTTGGATGTAACCCCACCTGGATCTGAGAGACTTGAGATCGTGGCTAGTTGGAGACTAGAGCCAGAGTTGATTGGTCGTATTCGGCAAGCCCAGCAGAGCGATCGATGATGCATCGATTGGCTGAGGCAAATACAGATGGGTGTGGGTAGTGATTTTGAGCAGAGTGCTGATGGGTTATTGAGGTTCAGAGGCAGAGTATGGGTTCCCAAGGATCTTGAGATCAGGAGAATGATTTTATCAGAGGCTCACTCATCGAAGTATACGATACATCTGGGAAGTACCAAGATGTATCAAAACCTTCGGAAGGTTTATTGGTGGTCTGGAATGAAAAGAGACATTGCTGAATATGTCGCTAAGTATCTCGTTTGTCAGCAAGTGAAGGTAGAGCATCAGAAGCCTGCAGGATTATTGCAGCCTCTACCAATATCGACTTAGAAGTGGGAGCATGTCACCATGGATTTTGTGATGGGGTTACCGAGGACCCGCAGAGGTCATGATGCCATATGGGTTATTGTGGACCGGTTGACTAAGTCTACCCATTTCATGGCTATGAGAGCTACCGATACTTTAAGTCAGTTGGCAAACCTGTATATTCGAGAGATAGTACGGCTACATGGTGTACCAGTAAGTGTTATTTTTGATAGGGATGCCCGCTTCACTTCCCATTTCTGGGAACATTTTTAGGAAGCGCTGGGGACCCGACTGAGTTTTAGCACCGTTTTTCATCCTCAGATAGATGGGCAGTCAGAGAGGACTATACAGACCCTCGAGGATATGTTGAGAGCGTGTGTACTAGATTTTAGAGGCTCTTGGGATGACCACCTGCAGTTAGCCGAGTTCGCTTATAATAATAGCTATCATGTGAGTATCGGGATGGCACCCTACGAGGCATTATACGGGCGTAGATGTCGTTCCCCTATTGGATAGGAAGAGGTTGGTGACAGACAGATTTTTACTCCGGATTTAGTGCAGCAGGCATCTGAAGACGTCCAGTTGATATGTGAGAGTTTACGGACAGCTCAGAGCCTGTGAAAGAGTTATGCTGACAAGAGACGGAGACCACTAGAGTTTGATGAGGGTGAGTCGGTATTTCTGAGAGTTTCTCCATCGAAGGGTATTATGAGATTCGGTAAGAAGGGCAAGCTGAGCCCTAGATATATCGAACACTTCGAGATTTTGGAGAGAGTGGGAGATAAGGCGTATAGGTTGGCATTGCCACCGGACTTGGCGAATGTCCACAACGTCTTCCACGTCTCGATGCTTCGGAAGTATCACCCGGACCCGGTACACGTGATAAGATTGAACCGTTGGAGCTCAATGAGAGTATGACGTATGTTGAGAAGCCGGTTCAGATATTAGATAGAAAAGAGAAAGAGTTACTGAATAAGACAATTCCCTTAATGAAAGTTCTTTGGCAACATCACCGGCGGAAGAGGCCACATGGGAATTGTAGAACTTGATACGGGAGAAGTACCCACAACTTTTCGAAGGGTGACTTGGTTCTAATTTGGAGGACCAAATTCCTTGAAGGATGGGAGAATGTGAGACCCCGTATATGTATAGTTGTAATGTGTAATGAATATGAATGGACTTGTAATGTAAAGTATGATTGATGTAAGTCCATGGATTCAATGTACGTATGTGTAATATGAATTGTAATGTACATACAAGTTTCATTGAGTATGAATATGAAGAAATGGGTTCTTGTAAGTGATGAATGTGATTGGAACTCAAAATGAGTAATGTGGTAAAATGGAATGAAGTTAAGCTTCCATTTAGTTTGGAATGTGATACTTTTGGATATACAATGAATGCACACAAGTTTCACTGTGGATAAGGTATGAATGGATGTCATTTTCAAGTTATAAAGGTGGATGGATGAGAAAATGGCCATGGCAACAGATTAAGGATGTGTTGGTGTGAGTTGCAACAAGGAAACTGCAGAAAATCTAGAAAGTATGAAGGCCAAATCGATCTCATAGGATGAGAGATCGATCTGGAAGAGCCAGAATGCTCTTATTTAGGCAATGGAATAGAGCAGATCGATCTCTAATGGGGCCAGATCGATCTCCTAAGCATTTTGTAATGAAAAGATCGATCCTCAAGCACCCAGATCGATCTCCTTAGCTCTCTGTTTGGGAGCAGATCGATCTCATGCTTCGACAGATCGATCTCATGCTTAAAATGTCGCGAAAATGAGAGATTTAAAGGGACCAGATCGATCTCCTCTTGGACCAGATCGATCTCCTCAAGCTATTTCTATATAAGGAGTGCTAGAAATCTGAAAAGTTCAGGAAAAATACCAATATTCCATTTCTAACCCAAAAACCTAACTTTCTCTCTCTAAAATCAGCCATTTCCTGTAAGATTTGAGGGGAGGCCATTAGACACTAAGTTGTTCATCTTGAGGAAGAGAACAACATAGTTGGAACCCAAAATCCCATTGTTGGTATTGAAGGAGATAAGGGCATTAACATTTGGAGCAAGAAGAAAAATCAGATTTTGTAAGATTCTAACACTCCAATCCAAGTACATTGTCTATTTAATTGATTTTGGAGTTGTTTGGCATAAGTATGGATGGATGGAAACACCTAGGTTGTGTTAGAAACAAATGTAACCTAAAAAATGGAATGCCCCTAGTGTAAGAAAGTGTGATTTTGGGAGTTGGTGGTTTATGGGTTATGATAAGTTGTTAAATGAGTAATGTGGGTGATTTGGAATGGTTATGTGGAGTTATAATATGGGTTTAAGTGAAATTGTGAAAATGAGTATGTATATGCTTGATAAAATGCCATAGTGAGGGAATTCATGAAATATGATCACTATGAGCTTAATGTCGATTTAATATCGATTTGGAATAAGTGAATAGGCTTAAGAAGATCCATAGACTCGAGTTATGGGTAAAGTAATGAAATGAGGCCATATAAGTGTTAATAGAGGCTATAGATTAAATTGAATATAGCAAGTACAAGGGTTGCATTGTATGGATCGAATATAATGTGAAATATGATTGTGTGCAGTCCCGAAGAGTTCGTTGAAGACGAATCGAACCGTACGAGTAAGCAGCTTAAGGAAGTGGAATCGCGCATCGCGATTCCAGGTAAGGGAATTCTGTAAGTATATAGAGGTAGCTGCTCGTATTTTGTGGGTGTATAGGGCTTTGGAAATGTGCATGAGGTTATAGAAATGTGTTTGAAGATGTATGGAAATTACTATGGGTATTTGGATGAGGTTTGCTTGTTTGAAATGGTTATTGAAAAGGGATAGTAAGGCTAATAATTACATAAATCACGTGTTTTGAATGCTTTTACAAAACACAATGCTTTGATTTGAGCAAATAAAAGGATAGGCTGGCTAGTACTTGAATGATGTTGTGAAATAGCCCATGTGAGGTGCTAAGCATGTTTTGAGATGTGTTGAATGCATGTGATCCGCCTATCGTGTGTATGTGATTTAATTCGCGCTAGAGCCTCGCTCGCGCTGGATTTCTATGTTTTCACTTGTGTGAAATGTGCTGGAGCTTAGCTCGCACTTGAATTTGAATTGTGATGATGTTTATAAACCATATTAGAGCTTACGCTCGTATGTGGATTTGAGTGGTTTTTCTTATGCTTATAACCGTACTGAAGCTATGCTCGTACGTGGTTTCTTCATATTTTATGCATAAATGCCGTACTAGAGCGTTGCTCGTATGAAGTGATTGGTTTTGATGCATGAATTCGCGCTAGAGCGTAGCTCACGCTGATTTTCACACTATGGTATGTATGAGGCCGTGGTGAGAGATACAGATTAATTCAAGGAACCCAACAAGCCTGACAGACCTCTTGAGTGGGGTGAGGGTGAGGGGGTAGGACCTGAATCAGGGAACCCAACAGGGGCGAGCAAGGCCATGAGGGGCTAGGACTTGGTATTGAGGTTACTCCCACGCGCTCTTGAGACTATAAAGGTGTGAGACCCCGTACATGTATAGCTATGTATATAGGAATATGGGAATGTAAATAAAATCATAAGTCAGATGATGTATTGTAATGTGAAGTGTATACAATGTAAGTTCATAAGATTATGTACGCACTTGTAGTAAGAATTGTGATTATACGTACAAGTTGCATTATGAGTGAGTAGGAGGAAATGAACTTAAAACGGGAAGAATGTGATCGAAATGGAATATGAGAAGTATAGTAAAATCAAAGGAAAGATTTACATAAGTGTATGTTTCCATTCGAGTAATATCGTATATATTTGGTCATACAAAGATTCTAAACAAGTTTTAATGTGTATGTAGTGAGGATGGATCCCATTTTCAAGTCTCAAAGATTAATGAATGAGAAAATGATCATGGTAGTAAATTAAGGGTGTTTGGTAAGGGTTATTGCAGAAAAAACTACAGGAAATCTGGAATTTGTGAAGGCCAGATCGATCTCATAGGATGAGAGATCGATCTGGGAGAGCCAGAATGCCCTTATGTGAGAAATGGAAGGGAACAGATCGATCTCCCCTAAGACCGGATCGATCTCTCTAGGTCTCGGGTTGGAAGCAGATCGATCTCCCATAAGACCAGATCGATCTCCTTAAGCTTCTGTTTGACAGCAGATCGATCTCTAGTCTCGACAGATCGATCTCCTACCTTTAAAACGTCTCAGAAAAGAGGGATTTTTGAGGAACAGATCGATCTCCATCCAAGGAAGATCGATCTCATCAAGTCAAAACTATAAATGGGAGCAGTTGGATCATCAGAATTTCGGGAAAACATTTCCATTTCACTTCAACTCAAAGAAATCTAGTTTCTCACTCCTAAATCCAGCCATTTTCAGTGAGATTTAAGGAGAGGCTATTAGAGACAAAGTTGTTCACATCAAAGAGAAGAACAACATAGTCTAGAGGCATTTTCCCATTTGAAGGATTGAAGAAATAGAGGGCAATCCTAATTGGAGCAAGAGGAAATCCAATGAGGTAAGTTTCTAATGCAAATACCCAAGTACATTGGTTTGGATATTGATATAGGAAATGGTTAGTATGCATATTGTGAATAGAACTACCTAGGATGGTATGAAATGCATATAGCTTAGAAATAGTCAAGTGTGAGAAAGTGGAATGTGGGAGTATTTTTGATGAATGTGATATTTTGAGTGGATGAGTATGTTGTGGAAATGGTTTGGAAATGTTGATATTAGGACAAATTGGGAGATTTACCACAAAGGGTAAAAATGTGTAATTAAGGCATTGGATAAATGCTTAGTTGAATAAGAGTTAGAAACATTAACTCAAATGTTGATGGATGAATTTCAGTTTCGGATGATATGTCGGAGCAATCGAGATGAGAACGCGAGAAGCATAAAGGCGGATAGTTGCACACAAGTAAAACGAGGTAAGGGACTGTGTGTTAGCTATAGAGATGTTCGTACGTAATTACAGCAATTTCGTAGATATATTGCTAGGACTAGTACGATATTATAATTCTATGAAATGATATGGAAGTATGCAAAGTACTATGACGTATATGTGTATTGAGAAATGGGATAGGGTAAGGAAATAGCATGATATGCATGTTTTCAATGATTTTCTCAATTTTACATTGTTATTTATGATTGAGAAACGTTGATGATAGGTTGGCTAATTTTACATGTTTTAGCATGAAGAGGCATGCTGTATGAGTAAACATGTTTTGAGTTTTAAAAAGAGAAAATAGCCATCTATCAGTTTTGAGATGAGATTTGGTGTTGAAGCGTTAGCTCACACCCGGTTTAAAGCCTTGATGTACCGTGCGGGCGTTTTAACTCGCACGGAGGTTTTGAGAAAGTGCGAGAACTATGCTCGTACCTGTTTTGTTGAGTTAAGGTAAACCTGGGGGTCTGGGACCCAAGGGGATACCAGCCGACGGCCAATTGAATGGGCTGGGCCTTAACGATAGATCGTACCGCGCTGGAGCTTTGCATTGACTGTGTGTCACGCTGCTTGCTCGCCTGGTATATGAGACATGGTTTAAGGATAAAAAGTCCATCGGAGTTGGAGTATGGACTTGGGTCCACGGTTGTACGTAGAATAGTGTAGTCACCCGTTGGTATACTATGTACAGTGCTGGGTGCACGTGAGTACGAGTATCGCGTAGATGACACACGACGTATCTTCACCGTGAGTATACGAGGAGATGAGGTGGATTGAGATGAGCCGGAGGGTAGGACTGACCCATCCCCCTTCAGGCGAAGTGATACCCTGTGCACACCCGATCAGTGAGGCCTGGGATCACTGACTGTGGCCATAAGTCGTGGATATTTGATTGCCTAAAATTCCATGCCTGTCTCAAGAAAGAGATTTGCGAGAAAGAATGATTTGAGAAGTGAAAGAGATTTCGTGTTTTAATAAATCTTCGATTTCACATTCGTGCCATGAGGGCATTATTTATGAGCATGTTTTAAATGGAAGTTTGACATTTGATTTACACGAAAATGCTCTTGAGAAATATGTATTTAAATGCATTGTTCGTATGATATTTCCATTTATAACGAAAACATGGTTTTGGTTTATGCATGCATGGGCTATGTAGATAGTACGATATCTACCTGCTAGCATACATTTCCTTACTGAGCCGTGGTTTGCTCATCCCACTATTTTTCCCCCTCCAGGTACTGAGAAGTAAGAGAGCGGTGGTCTCTAAGTCTTTTGTGTTGAACAGCTCCCACAATCCGCAAAGGTATAAGATTTGTATACACGAGTATTTTGTATCTAATATATTGTATCGCACAGTTATATCCTGGAATTGTAATCAGTATTATGGGGATGATATGTAAACACTTGGTATTTATACAATTAATTTTGTGTATTTACACACACACCTAGGAGTGTGAATTAAAGTTTTAAATATTCCGCTGTAAATAAATAAATTTTTAGTAATTGCATCTTCTCACAGCCCAACCGTAGTAGAGATTGTATGGATAGAAGGGTTCCCGAAAACGGGGCATGACAAAAGGTTACACTTGGTATGGGGTAGATAAGACCTATGGCAGGCACCCCCAACCATGTTATGGGTCCGCGGAGTACGATGTACCGTGTATATCACATGGAGTACGATGTACCGCGTGGTGGTTACTTGATTTGAGAAAGTCTGGCGGAGAACTAACCCACCTTCGTGCCAGCACGATACCCCGCACACCAGGATCCGTGTGGTCTGGGATGATATGTGACAATTAGCCAACGTAGTCACTTGAGATATAGTAACCTGTCTCCTTGCTTGATTTACTTACTACCACATGATTTTAATCTCTAAGTGTGATTGTGATTGTTCAAGGTAAACCCAAAGTAGGGGTCGAGCCTCGTGGAATTGATTTGTGAAATGAAAATGAGGTTGTGATTGTGAATTGATGTGATGGATTGTATGTGTTTGAGGAAGAGTTTTATGATGTGGGTTTAAAAAAGGAGGTTTCTTAATGAATTGCCCTTTTATGAATTTAAATGATATTGAGCATGAGATGATTTAGATATGATGTTTTTACCATGTTTTATATGCCAATTTTACATGATTTTGAGGCATGATATATATATGTATACTGATATGGCATAGTTTACTTCCTCATGCTCTTATTACAAACGATTTATACATAACACTATCAGCATGTAGATAGAGTAGTTATCTACCATGCTTGCATTATTGCTTTACTGAGCATGTGGTTGCTCATCCCTCTCTACTTTCCCCCTCCTACAGAGCGTGCATAGTAGCCTAGTGAGGATTGAGGCATTGTGGTTTTGGACATCCGCTGCTTCCATCGCCGAAAGGTATATACACAGGATTCTTTTTGTATCTAAACAATGTAAAAGCACAGTAGTCTTTTGAGTTGTAATTATGGGGGATGTAGATGTCAGTGAACATAACTTGTGTAAGTTAATGATTAACTTATAAATGTATGACATCGCTTTATTTAACTGAGAATGAATAAGATGTGATGTTTATTATTGACTCACAGCCCAACAGTGTGGTGGTAAGTTAGTTCACGACCGGGTAAGGTAACAGTAAAACGCAAAAAATTTTCAGTGATTTTTAGTTAAAGAGAATGAAATTGGGTCGTGACAGATCTCCTAAGCATTCTGTAATGAAAAGATCGATCCTCAAGCACCCAGATCGATCTCCTTAGCTCTCTATTTGGGAGCAGATCGATCTCATGCTTCGACAGATCGATCTCAAGCTTAAAATGTCGTGAAAATGAGGGATTTAAGGGGACCAGATCGATCTCCACTTAGTGCAGATCGATCTCCTCAAGCTATTTCTATAAAAGGAGTGCTGAAAATCAAAAAAATTCAGAAAAACACTATCCTTCCATTTTCAACCCAAAAACCTAACTTTCTCTCTCTAAAATCAGCCATTTTCAGTAAGATTTGAAGAGAGACAATTAGAGCAAAGGTGTTCCTATCAAAGAGAAGAACAACATAGTTGGAAAGCATTTTCCCATTGTTGGTATTGAAGGAGCTAAGGGCATTGTCATTTGGAGCAAGAAGAGAAATCAAACTTGGTAAGATTCTAACACTCCAACTATGGTACATTGTCTATTTAAGTGATTTTGGAGTTGTTTGGCATGAGTATGGATAGTTAGAAACTATCTAAAATGCATTGGAATGATTATGACCTAGAAATGGTCTAGTGTGAGAAAGTGGAATATATGGAGATTAATGAGAAATGGGATATGTAGAAAATAATAATAGTGTTATGGGTATGATTTTAAGATGTTGTTGGTGAATAAATTGTAAGATTTACCTAAAAGGGGTAAAATGTGGATTAAGGCATTGGTAAAATGCATAACTGAATTATATTGAATAGTGAGGTCAAATATGGGTTAAAAACATTAACTCAATTGATTTGGATGAATGAATCGCAGCTTCCGAGGATACATCGGAGAGAGTTGAGCCAAGAGCGTGAGAAGCTAAGAGGAAAAGAGTCACACCAAGTAAATTGAGGTAAGGAAATTGTGTGGACTCTTAGAGATATCTGTGTGCAATTTGGGCGCATTAAATGCTTTGCTAGAATGCATGAGACATTAGGAAATGATGTTGGGTGATTGAAGGGCAAAAGTTGGGTGTTTGACAAAATGCGCATGAAAACAAAATCATATTGCTTTGAAAATCATGTTTTATTTCTTTTTAGCAAATGATTGGTAGGTTGGTTGACATTGAAATGATTTGCAAAAGAAATGAGTGTGTTTTGGTTTTGTTAACCATATTTTACAAAGTTTTAAGCCACCTACATGATTTCGTGAGTATGAAAGCGTGCTAGAGTATGACTCGCATGAGATTTGACGAGTTTTATACACATGAGTGCTAGAGGCACTAGTTTTCACATGGATTTCATATTTGTTTTGGCATTGTGCTTGGAGTTTGTCTCGCACTAGATGCCCACCTTGCATGTTGCCATGTTTGGAGCATCAAGTAGACTGGGTGTCACATCAATTAAATAGGCTCACACGTGCATTGTCTTGACATGATTAATTAGCTGTGTTAGGAGCTTCGGGTAGACAAGAGGTCGTACCGATTAAATAGGCTCACACGTGCGTTTGAGATGTGGCGTGATATGATGTGTTAATTGGGTCCACGGAGTACGTTGTACCGTGCATGTAGCATGGAGTACGTTGTACTGTGTTGAGTTGTGATGTGCCATCTTCTGACGAGATCTGCTATGGACCGACGGATAGGATTTGACCCACCTCCTGTGTGGAAGCAGATAGTGGTGATAACCCGCACACATGATTAGTGTAGCCGGTATCACAGGTTATGTACATAGACCTTGAGGTTATTACCTATTGTTGAACTGCCTATCTCACATGTCTATTGCTTTGAGAATAAATCCATGTTTGAAATGATTTGTGGCTCAGGAAAGTCCAAGGGTGGGCTGAGACCTGACCAGTGTTGGATTGATTTGTTAATGGTTTTTTAAAGTGCACGGACGCATGATGTTTAATGCCATTCTTTATTGTGAAAATGCATGATGGTTAATGCCATGCTATTTGAGAAAATTCATGATGGGTAATGCCATGCTTTTATTGTAAATTATGCATGATGATTTATACCATGCTTTGAGTTGAAATGTGCACTGGATTTTAATAGCATGAATGCTTTACATACCATCAACATAATCATACACTCATGTTTTGAGATAAATAATGAATTAAATGCTTTTGAGCATGGCATCGCGATCACGTAGATAGTGCAGTATCTACCTATTCGCATGATTGCCTTACTGAGTGTGTGGTTTGCTCACCCCCCTTATTTTCCCCCTCTCTACGGAGTGTTGAGTATAGATTGAGCGTGATTGGAGGCGTTTCCCTTTTGGAAATCCGCTACATCCCATCGCTAAAGGTATACACACTTGGATTATTTTGTATCTAAGCTAGACATAGCACAGTAGCATTTTGTATGTAACTATTGGGGATGTAAAACAATGTAAACACATGTAATGACTCTGATATATATACATTTATACAAGTGTTTACTCATAAATAATGTTCAAATTAAATGGGTATGGTGGAATGAGTTAGACATCGACACACAGCCCAACTGTTAAGAGTGTGGTTGTTCACGATCGAGGAAGGATGATTAACAATTGATGCATGAAAATACGAAAAATTTGTACGTATTTTGGTAAGTTGAGGGTCATGACACCCAGGCTCTTTCTGTTCAAGGCATCAGCCATTACATTAGCCTTTCCTGGGTGGTACAATGTTCACAATCATAATCCTTAGAAGCTCTAACCCTCTTGGTTATCTCATATTCGACTCTTTCTGTGAACACAGATACTCGGGGCTTTTACGATCAGTGCATGTCCGAAACTTCTCACCGTATAAGTGGTGGCGCCATATCTTAAGTCGAAACACTACGGCTGCCAACTCTAAATCATGGGTCGGATAGTTTCTCTCATGGTCCTTGAACTATCTGGATCCATAAACGGCTATCTTCCCATTTTATATCAATACACAGCCCAATCCTTATTTTGAGGTATCCATACACGTGAAACCTCTTGAGCTGTTGGTTATGGTGAGAATAATTACGGTGGTCAGTTTATTACTTCAATATACCAAAACTTATGGAAGCTATTTTCATACTTATAATCCCACTCATATGAAATCTTTTTCCAAACGAGACGTGTCAACTGAGCAGCCCATTTCAAGAAACTCACAACACCTCGTCTGTAAGACAGTTTCCAGTTGCTACTCATGCTCTTCCCTGGACTTCGAATACATCAAAATATCATCGCTAAAGATGACAACCAATCGGTCCAGGTAAGGTTTAAATACCTCATCGTAGTTGAGTTCCACTAAATATTTCAATCACCCATATCCTTGACCTATGTACGCATAAAAGTATAATGTCATTTCGAAATCGCTTCCGTTCAAGGTACTAACCCGCGCCATTTCCTTTTTCTTATATTAACAGCTTTTATAAAATTTTAATTTTTAAACCTTCATGATTACTTGAATTCTATATTTCTTTATCGTATCAGTACATGTACCCAATTTTAAATGTATATATTATGACTGTCGATTTCAATTTATAGATTATGTGTGCGTTTCTCGACGCTGTCAAATCTTCATGTAGGGAAGTATTTTGAAATACCTTTATTAACCTTCAGACTTGACCACATGGACTGGTTATAGATATATCCACCCCTTATACTTGGTTGCAATCCATATTCCCTACATATAATCACATATCGCTCAGTCCAAATTACTTTACATATAAAAGATATTCTTACCTTGCATACGCCTCTTATTCTAATAAATCTCGTATTCAGGATCTATCACATCTCGTCCGTACAACCATGACTCCTTTAATTACGATTGCTACACCCCTTTTTATAACTTACAATCCCTATACCGATATTTAGTTAGTGATAATCAGTTAACTATCATCATCTTGCCTAAGGGTATAGGCTTCACATCTTTCACTCGCTTATAAGGAACTGAAGGTGGTATGAATAAGTGTGCGACACCAGGATCAATTAAAATAATTACTTCATTATTCATAATCAGTGTGGTATCTTCCACCACATTAGATGAAACATCAGTAGTGTCCTGGTCCAAGTCATACACTCGCCCTCGTCCAACATCTTATTTTCGTGGTAACTACCATACATCTTACATTGTTCACACTTCTTACACTGCTTACACTATTACACTACTACACTGCTACACTGTTACACTGCTACATTGCTCCGTAGCAGGTCGGGGTGTGAGATCTGAGAATTTTAGACATATTTTAATTATGTAATATGAACTTGAAGTGTAATTTATTGAGCTAAGTGAATTGGGGAATGATAATTGGAGATTTATATGTTAAGTGTTTAAAATAAATGTGAAACTATAAGGAGAGATCGATCTGGGAGAAGGAGAGATCGATCTGGTGAGTTATAAACGACAAAGAAGGAGAAATTTAAGGAGCAGATCGATCTGAGAGAAGGAGAGATCGATCTGGTGAGTTAAAAATGACAAGGAAGGAGGAATTTAAGGAGCAGATCGATCTCCAATGGAAGAGGATCGATCTCCTTATGAATCTGTTTGAGAGAAGATCGATCTCATGAGGAAGAGATCGATCTCCAAATGATTTTGTTTGGGAGAAGATCGATCTCCTCAAGGAGCAGATCGATCTCATAAAGCCATAAAGATCGATCTCACCCCTCGACAGATCGATCTCCTAGGCATAAAATTGCCCAGATCGTCCCCAAAATTTAAACGCAGATCGATCTCACCCCTCGACAGATCGATCTCCTACCTCCAGTCTATATAAGGAACCCCTATTTTTCTCCTGCAAACTCACTTTCTCTCTCTTCCAAACCCATTTCCACCGAAAACCTAACTTTCTCACTCATCCAAATCACCCATTTCCGGCCGAATCAGAGGTTGTGGCAAGAAGGAAAGTTGTTCCTCATCAAAGGGAGAACAACATACTTGGAAATCGAAGGACGAATCGGATCGAGGCGTGGGTTGTGCGTCTCACAAGCTTTGGGTAATTTCTAAACCTCGATCTTGATATTTGAGCTGATTTTGATGATATTGGTGGTTGTCATTACGTTGAAATAGCTGAGAAATGATTAGGGATTGATGAAATTGCAATGTGGTTGGAGTGATAATGATTTTGAACAATTTTGGCAATTTTGAGAATTTGTGCTATAAATGGAAATATAGACAATGTGGTGAATTAGCGTAGATGATTTAACATGAGAAATGTAGAGCGTTGAGATGTTGTGAATGAGGTTGTAGTTTGGGGTAGAGTTACGAGAATCAAGAGATTTGAGGTGTTATGAGCAATTATGCTCGATTTTGAGAATTGAGGTTTATGAGATAATTGAGTATTGATGTTCTAACATCGTTTGGACAGCTCGGGAGTTCCAGAGTGGAATGCGAGGCTAGTCCGTGATACGGGGGAAATGATTGTACTATACGAGGTGCAAAGAGGTAAGGGAAATCTAAACCATTTGTGTATGTGATTTGTAAACTATTATAGCATGATCTGTGGTTTATAAAACAAGCATGTTGAGTGTTGTGTTGAGAAATAATTGCACACGGTTTTATAGCCGGTTGGAGCCCATTATTTTTATGCGTTTATAAGCTGAGTGTGAAATTGCTTTATAAACCATCGAATTTGTGTGAGTAATGAATTGGGCTCTACGTTAAGGCAATATCCAGATTTGAGAAATGTGTGCGTGCTTTGCCGGTTGGAACTCGGTTTTATTATGTTTTGTGTTGAGTAAAAAACAGTTTTCAAATGAGTTTTATGAGAGAAAAAACACTATGAGTTCTACGTGAAGGCAAACCAGTCTTGTGTGATAAGACTTAGGTGTGTAATTTTGAGTACACACCGGGCATTGCTCTGGTAGCATGTAAGCCCGATTTCTTCTCCGTTCTGGTAACGCGAGAATAACCCATTCTGTGGCTATGCCACGTATATTCGGTGGCCGTTGGCACGTGAGAAACCCCATTGGTGGCCGTTGCCACGTGATACCCTATTTGGTGGCCGTTGCCACGTGAGAAACCCCATTGGTGGCCGTTGCCACGTGATACCCTATTTGGTGGCCGTTGCCACGTGAGAAACCCCATTGGTGGCCGTTGCCACGTGATACCCCATTTGGTGGCCGTTGCCACGTGAGAAACCCTATTTGGTGGCCGCTGCCACATGAGAACCCCTAATTAGTGGCCGTTGCCACGTGAAACCCTATCCAGTGGCTATGCCACGTGTGAAATTAAATCAGTGGCTATGCCACATGTGTTTTGTGGCTATGCCACGTGTGAAATTAAATCAGTGGCTATGCCACGTGTGTTTAGTGGCTATGCCACGTGTGAATTTAAGCCAGTGGCTATGCCACGTGTGTTTAGTGGCTGTGCCACGTGCATTATTATTACTGTGATTTTATCACGTTATTTGAGAAAGCGTTTAACGCGTTATTTCCACATGCTTTGTTATTGCTCTAGAGTGAGCCTTTTTACTTCATGTTTTCACATGACTTGAGACATGAGAATGTCGTTTTGAGTACTTTCATGCTATGGTTTTCAAATGAGTTTCACATACAAATAAACATTTTGTGATGTGCATTTTGGTTTATGACATGAGTTCCTTACCCCCTTTACTGAGCGATTTAGAAGCTCACCCTGTTTTCTTTCCCCCCAGAGTTCTTCAAGTGAAAAAGGATCTCCCTGCGACGTACGGAGTAGTGGCTAGTGGAGGACTCGAGCTCCAGGCCATATATATTGTATCTTGAGGTATATTTTATCTTTTCATGTACCCAGACAATTACTGTAATTGCAGACACTTGATGTATAACATTATATGGGATGTATTAGGATTAATTAACTTGAGATGGATTAATGTATTTGATATGATATATGAATTCTATTGATGAGATCCTGAGGAATGATATTTCACTGCACAGGAATGCACCTTTAATTGTGAATTAATGAGTAAAAAGTTTTAAATTTACCCTATTTTCTGCATTTTCGGGGCGTGACACGGGGTCCTCAAATCACAATACCCCTCAAAGTGCTGAAATTGAATACACTGGGGCCTTACCAATCATCTTACCCCATGACTCATCAGCTCTAAGCTTTTACCAAACTATTTTTTCCCGCTCTGACATCTCTGTCATCCTCTATTCTCTTTTGTCTCTATTGCGGCCCTTACTACCTTTTCCAATCTCAGAGGCGTGCAACTCATGATCTTATTCACACAACTGTAGTCTGCGCACTGCCTTAGCATAGGTAGTGATATCTAACAGGCTAATCAGACTCTAATTGACAATCTGAGCCCTTCTATGAACTTTCAGACATCTCGACTCTCACTGTTCATATTATCGGAGTCATATCTACCCAGGGATATAAATTGAGTTTCATACTCATCAATCAATCAGTTCCTTTGGGTCAGAGTAAAGAATTTTATCTGTAATTACCTTTAAGTGTTCGGGATATTCTGTCACCGGAATACATCTAGAATTATGTTCTCATGTCCAATCTGGATGTCTAACTCTTAAGATGGGTTGAGCGGACTTCCACCAATATTCCGACTCGCCCTCAAATACCATACACACTCTGAGCAATTAGCTCACAAAATATTCTCCACACTCTGCTCTAACCTCCCGAAGCATGTCTCAATACGGTCCGATCTCTCTGTCAGACTCTGTCCGATCTCTCTGTCGAACTCTGTGGGGCATACTCAACATCAGCCTCCACTTCAATCTCATCTTGAGTCTCCTGTGGCGACTCAGTATGACTCTCGGGCCTACCTCTATGGCCTCGAGCTCGTATACTTGCCATTCTACCACAGCGGCTCTCAGTTAATGCGTTTATTCTTGCATTCGAAACCAAATTTTTGGCTGCACTTTCATCTCGATATACATAATTATATCTAAACAATGCACAGTACATGGGGATGTAAACTTCCTTAACCACTAACACCGACTCATATCAGGCCAACTCACCTCTGATACCATTAAACCTATCACGACCCAAATTACCTAAAATTAGAGTAAATTTTTCTCTTTTTCATTTATTATTTAATTCTTACCTTACTCTCATCGTGACCATCTTACCAAACAGTTAGGCTATGATTCGGTGTTAGTCACCTCTCACCTATTTACCATTTTATTTTCATAATCACATTCACAAATCAGAGTTTACTATATTTTGACTTTAACTAAATACTTATACAATGGTATTTACATAACTTTACATCCTCGACATCATATCCATTTACAGTACTGTGCATTACATATCTAGATATAATACTATACAAATGTGTATACCTGTCTCTCGATGGGAAGCAACGGATACCAAGCATGCAAGTCCTTAGCCGCTTACTAATTACTGTGAGTACTCTTAAAAGATGGGAAAATAAGGGGGTGAGTAAACCACACGCTCAGTAAGGCAATTATGCAAGTAAGTAGATAGCTCCACTATCTACATGCTCATAATGCCTTGCCCTTAAAATCCATTTCTTTTCATTAAAGTCACAAGCACAAAATCATGTATGTCATCAATGACCCAGTTTATAAAATTGTTCGTGCATATATAAATCATACTACTTATACATCAATGGCATTTTATATGACATCAGTAAATCATACTTAGCATGAATTAAATCAAAATCATGCATTATTTCATGCGATATAAAACAAATCATGAGATAAAATCTTTTCATGAATTTATCATTAAAGCATGAAAAACTCATCATGCTACTGCATTTAAATCATTTCATTATAATTGCAGTATAAACTAACCCTTCCGGGTCAATCATCTCATAAAACAATTCATTTAAATTCATTATAAAACTTCAGTTATAAAACCACCCTTCTTTCAGGGTCACATATCATAAAATCATAAAAATCGGGGGCTTGACCCTTCCCTCGGGTCTACCCTGGTCTATCGACCAATAATTTTATCATGTGAGACATGTAGGTGACTATTAGTAACAATATAGGACTATGGCTATAACCTTGAGATCCCTGGCAACATGGCACCTAGTGTGCGGGGTATCACACCTGAAACGGGAGGTGGGTCGTCCTACCTGCCAGAACAGCATAACACTAGGATTGCGAGGGTAAGGCTTGCTGCCCCGTGGCTAATGCCACTCCACTCCAACAATCCCCACGGTACAACGTACTCCACGTGACATACACGGTACAATGTACTCCATGAACCTAAGCTCAGTCAGGGGTACCTGTAATAGGTCTTATCCACCCATATCATCTCTGTCTCAGTATGCACATGTGAGCATATCATCTCAGTGTGACACACAGTCTACAGGAGGCTCCAACACGGCTATATGCATGTAATATAAATCCCTATGTGAGCAAAGCTCTAGCACGGCTCCATGCATATTCATGATATCAAAAAATCTCGTGCGAGCAAAGCTCTAGCACGGTTTCATAGAAATTAATGAAATCTGCGTACGAACAACGCTCCAGTACGACTTAAAATAATTATAAATTTAAGTAAAATCCACGTACGAGCAATACTCTAGTATGAATATGTATAAAAACTCAGTGAAAACCTCGTACGAGAAAAACTCTAGTACGGCTTTAAAATGAGTTATAAAACCATATAAAACTTCGTGCGAGCAAGCTCCAGCAAGGTGTTATGCATCAATAAATCAAATCTCGTGCGAGTTACACTCCAGCATGGCTTTATACATAAATAAATCAAATCTTATGCGAATTACACTCCGTCACGGCTTTATGCATAAATAAATCAAATCTCGTGCGAGTTACACTCCATCACGGCTTTATACAATTAAATCGATTAAATCACATACGAGCAAGGCTCCAGTACGGCTTTATCAAATTTAATATCAAAACTGGATGCGAGCTAAGCTCCAGCATCGCTCATGCATGTCGAATCATAAAAACTAGTGCGAGTAATCGCTCCAGCACCTTCTTATGCATTTTCAGTCAAAACCGTCAAAACAGTCAAAACAGAGTGTGAGCTAGGATCCAGCACTTCTTATGCATTTCACAAGAATAAAAATCAGTGCGAGCAACCGCTCTAGCACATTTCATGCATATGATGTCACACAAATCGGTGCGAACAATCGCTCAAGCACGTTTTATGCACACTCACAAACTCGGATGTAGTTCGAGATATGCGCCAGCACTATCTGTTTCCATATAAACTTGATAGTTGGCCCATTTTCCAAAGAATTTCATTTAAATACCAATAACACTTACGTAGTGTTATTTTGGGAAACTTATGCAATTATTGGCCAATCTACCAATATACCTTGCTTAAAAACCAAGAAAATCCCTTAAATCATAAATTACTTAAATCATGCATTTCATGCATGTCATGCTTTCACCATCCTTAGGTAAACTTCCCTCAAAAGGGGTAAAATAGTCTTTTTACCTATTTTGATCCTTAAAATCATTTAAACCACTTTTAGGATCATTATACAATAATCGTGTATACATACAAAATCAGTGTATACAAAATCTATTAAAATACACGTAGCTACCTCTAGTTACTCACACAATTCCCTTACCTTATTTTTCTGTAGAGTCTGACCTTTCCATTGATGACTCGTCACGCAGTCCGATTTGCTCCGAATCCAATCCCCAGAACTGGGGATAAATATTCATTAGGTCAAATACAATACAATTAATTGTATTTCATATTTTTTGGGCTTAATTTAAATCATTGGGCCCGTTTACCCATATTGGGCCCGATTGTACCATAATGGGCCTTAATCGCCCTTAAGCCCGTTTTCCACTCACTATTCACATTATCGAGGCCTATTGGGCTCACTAGGCCCATTAGTAATTATTGAGCCTCGTTCTAAACTCGTGAACAGCTTATGAATTATTTACGACAATTTATTCAAATTTTCAAAATATAATTCATTTAATGTGAAATTTAAATCCGTAATTTATGCGGTAAATTCTAACACGCATAACAATGCAATATTGTTGTAAATAAGGGTTACTTACCCGTGATTCTATGATAGTATGCAAATCGAGCTGACTCGAGCTCTCGTTATACGTCAATCGTCGAGCTACACATTTAAATATTTTTTCGGGTAAACTTTCAGTCGAATATTAAGCAAATTAAATATTTCAAAATTTAAATCGATCGATTTGACCGCTTATTGAGTTACCTATAGCTCGATTTCATCACTGAAATTTTCTCTAATTTTTCCTCTTTTTCTTTCCTTCTTTTTCTTTTTTTTTCCTTTTCTTTTTGGCTGAACTGTTTCGGTCTGGTTTAACCCGGTTCAGACCACTGGTTCAGTCCTTCGGTTCGGCCGGTTCAGTCCAGTTCGATCGGTTTAGGCATCATTTTGTCGTTCCAGCGCTGTCCGACCAGTTCTCGGTGCCTCACCACCGGCGTTTGATGCGCCATCGTCTGGGCTTCCATAATCGGGCCTCGGGTTGGACCATATCGACGCCAATGGCCGTCTATTTCCTTTCTCTCCCGGAGCATCTCCCTCTGTCGATCTCCTCTTTTCGACGACGTCGGCGCGCGTACCGGCTGCCGATGGTTCCCACGAGCATCGATGCCCTCCGCCGGCCCTCGCGTGGGGTTCCTGGTCGCCGGTGGTGGCTCGTCCGGTGATACTCCTCTTTCCTCGGGTTCAGCTTTCGTTTTCGCTTGTTTTCTTTGCTGTTTCACGAATTTCGCGATTTAGACTTTCCTCTTTTTTTTACTTTATTTTATTATTTATTTTTAATATTATTTTAATCATTAAAATAATATTAAAATCCCAAAATATCTAAAAAAATTATTATTTTATTCATTTATTTCGTAAATGAATTTATCAGTCCGATTTTGCCTTTTCGGTATTTTTTCGATTATTTCTAGGATTATTTTTTGATGTGAAATTTTTGATTTATTCCAATAAATTCATATCTTGATCGATTTAACCCCAAATTTAATTATTTCTTCGTTAGTGATCAAGATTTCTCAAGCCATTATTTCTAATTAAATTTTTTTATCTCGATTAATATCGAATTTTGATCTTTTGACCGTTTTACCCTTGCATGCGTTCGAGAATTCCATTTAAATCCTTTTTGCATTTTTAAATGCACTCAAAAATTTATATTCATTCCATTTGCTCTTACGATAAAAATCGGGTCTTACAGACATATCTTCCTTTGCCCAATTTGATTCTGAATCTCTGTACGAAGTATGGGAATGATATAAGGAGTTTATTAGGAAGTGCCCTCATCATGGCCTACCTTTATGGCTGCAAGTCCAGACTTTCTACAACGGACTTACAAGCCAAAATAGGACCATCGTTGACGTTGCTGTGGGTAGAGCTCTAATATGTAAAACAGAGGAGGAATCTGTCGAGTTCTTAGACAAGATGGCAGCTAACAATTATCTATGGTCCTCGGAGAGGCAACTGCCCAAGAAGTCGAAGGGTATTTATGAGCTCGACATGCTGTGTGAGACCCCGTATATGTAAGGTTGTAATGTGTAATGAATGTGAATGGACTTGTAATGTAAAGTATGATTGATGTAAGTCCATGGATTCAATGTACATATGTGTAATATGATTTGTAACGTACATACAAGTTCCATTGAGTATGAATATGAAGAAATGAGTTCTTATAAGTGATGGATGTGATTGAAACTCAAAATGAGTAGTGTGGTAAATGGAATGAAGTTATGCTTCCATTTGGTTTTATGTAGCATACCTTTGGACATACAATGAATGCACACAAGTTTCAATGTGCATAAGGTATGAATGGATGCCATTTTCAAGTTATAAAGGTGGATGGATGAGAAAATGGCCATGGCAATAGATTAAGGATGTGTTGGTATGAGTTGCAGTAAGAAACTACAGGAAATCTAGAAAACATGAAGGCCAGATCGATCTCATAGGATGAGAGATCGATCTGGAAGAGCCAGAATGCTCTTATTTGGGCAATGGAATAGAGCAGATCGATCTCCAATAGGGCCAGATCGATCTCCTAAGCATTCTGTGATCAAAAGATCGATCCTCAAGCGCCCAGATCGATGTCCTTAGCTCTCTGTTTGGGACCAGATCGATCTCATGCTTCGACAGATCGATCTCTTGCTTCGACAGATCGATTTCATGCTTAAAAATGTCGTGAAAAGGAGGGATTTAAGGGGACCAGATCGATCTCCTCTTGGACCAGATCGATCTCCTCAAGCTATTTCTATAAAAGGAGGGCTGAAAATCTAAAAATTTCAGGAAAAACACCAATCTTCCATTTCTAACCCAAAAACCTAACTTTCCCTCTCTAAAATCAGCCATTTTCAGTAAGATTTGAAGAGAGACCATTAGAGGCAAAGTTGTTCCTATCAAAGAGAAGAATAACATAGTGGGTAGGCATTTTCCCATTGTTGGTATTGAAGGAGTTAAGGGCATTGCCATTTGGAGCAAGAAGAAAAATCATATTTGGTAAGATTCTAACACCCCAATCCAAATACATTGTCTATTTAATTGATTTTGGAGTTGTTTGGCATGAGTATTGATGGATAAATTATCTAGGGATGTGGTGGAATTGGTGTGACCTAGAAAACCTAGAATGGGTATAATGTGAGAATATATGGGTTGAATGAGTTTATGATTTATGGGCATGCTAAAGTTGTTATTGAGGTAATGTTTATGATTTTAGATGGTTAAATGAAATTACATTGTGAGTTTGGAGGAATTGTGAAAATGAGTATGCATATGCTTGATAAAATGCCATAGTGAGGGAATTCATGAAATATGAACACTATAAGCTTAATGTCGATTTAATATCGATTCAGAATAAGTTAATAGGCCTAAGAAGAATCCATAGACTGAGTTATGGGTAAAGTAATGAAACGAGGCCTCATAAGCGTTAATAGAAAACTATAGGTCGAATTGACTATAATGAACGAACGATGTCATATTATATGGAACGAATATAAGGCGGGATACGATTTTGTGCAGTCCCTAAGAGTTCGTTGAAGATGAATCGAACCGTACGAGTAAGCAACTTAAGGAAGTGGAATCACGCATCGCAATTCCAAGTAAGGGAATTTTGTCAGTATATAGAGGTAGCTGCTCGTACTTTAAATTTGTGGGTGAATATTGGGTGTTTTACGAAGTGCATGGTTGCTAAAGTAAATGATTGATGGTATTCATGAATGAGAATGAGTATATGTTTGATTTTTGGTTTTGGAAGTGGATTCTATGAAATGGGATAGTAAGGCTAATAATTGCATAAATCTAATGTCTTGATGTCTTTCAAAACGAAATTGCTTTGTTTTAAGCAAGCTTATAGATGGGTCGGCTAATGTTTATTAATGTTGTGGAAAAAGGCATTTGTGAAGTGCTAAACCCGGTTGTCGGGATTGTTTGATTGTGTATGAGCCACCTATCGTATTTGCATGACATAAATCGCGCTAGAGCCTCACTCGCGCTGGATTTCTATGTTTTCACTTGTGTGATACGTGCTTGAGCTTAGCTCGCACCTTGATTTGGAAACTATGATGATGTTTATAAACCGTACTGGAGCTTCTGCTCGTACGTGGCTTTTGAGTGGTTGTCTTATGAGTATAACCGTACTAGAGCTATGCTCGTACGCGTCTCTTTATGAGAGGATGCATGAATCGTGCTAGAGCTTTGCTCGCACAAGTTTACACTTTGTGATACGTATAAGGTTGTGAAAGTTGGTAAGATCCTTAAGCCCTACATCTTTAAGCCAACATCCTTAAGCCCGAATAGGCAGGGAGGCTCTGTTAGGCGGGGAGGCTCTGTTCGGTGGGGAGGCTCTCTTACGGTGGGATCCTTAAGCCAACATCCTTAAGCCCAAAGAGGAGGGGAGGCTCTATTAGGCAGGGAGGCTCTCCTACATGGGTACGGTAAGATCCTTAAGCCCTACATCCTTAAGCTAACATCATTAAGCCCAAAGAGGCGGGGAGGCTCTGTTAGGCGGGGAGGCTCTGTTTGGTGGGGAGGCACTCTTACGGAAGGATCCTTAAGCCCTACATCCTTAAGCTAACATCCTTAAGCCCGAGGAGGCGGGGAGGCTCTGTTCGGCAGGGAGGCTCACCTTCACGGATATGGAAAACTCTTGGTATGGGGTAGGTAAGACCTAGGAATGGCACCCCCAATTACGATATGAGTCTGCGGAGTATGCTGTACCATGTATATCACATGGAGTACGATGTACCGCGTGATGGTTAAGTGATGAGAAAGTCTGACGAGGGATAATCCATCTTCGTGCCAGCATGATACCCTGCACACCTGGATGCGTGTGGTCTGGGATGATTTATGATTTAGTGGTCCACATAGGCACTTTTGATATAGTGACCTAGTTTTTATACACATGCGTGAATTGTGAAATGAAAATGTATTTGTGATTGTGAATTGATGTGATGAGATTGTATGTATTTGAGAAAGAGTTTATGACGTGGGTTTAAAAAGGAGGTTTCTTAATGAATTGCCCTTTTTATGAATTTAAATAAGATTGAGCATGAGATGATTTATACATGATGTTTTTACCATGTTTTATATGACAATGTACATGATTTTGATACATGATATATATGTATACTCATATGGCATAGTTATCTACCATGCTTGCATTATTGCCTTACTGAGCGTGTGGTTGCTCATCCCTCTCTATTTCCCCCTACAGAGCGTGCATAGTAGCCCAGTGAGGACTGAGGCGTGGTGTTTTGGACTCCGCTGCATCTCCATCGCTTAGAGGTATATACACAGTGATTCTTTTTGTATCTAAACAATGAAAAAGCATAGTATTCTTTGAGTTGTAATTATGGGGGATGTAGTTGTCAGTAAAACGTGTATTCGTATAAGTACACGATTAAATGCAAATGTATGACATCGTTTTAGTTAACTGAGAATGAATGAGATGTGGTGTTTATTATTGACTCACAGCCCAACAGTGTGTGGTGAGTTTAGTTCACGACCAGGTAAGGTAACAGTAAAACGCAAAAAAAAAAATTTTCAGTGATTTTCGGTTAAAGAGAATGGAATTGGGTCGTGACACGCTGTCTACCTTGACCTCTCAAATCGCTAACCTTACGAAGAAGGTAAAGTCGCTCAGTACCCATTATAATCCTTCCACTAGTCCTAATCCTATTTATTCTGAACAAAGTCTTTTTCTTTTCTATGATCAGTGTGGTGGTACACACTCTGTAGATAGTTGTCCGCTTAACCTAGAATCGGTTCAGTACGTTGCCCCATCTCAGAAGCAACAGAACAACCCCTTTTTAAACACCTACAACCCAGGGTGGAGGAACCATCCTAACTTTTCTTGGAGCTAAAATCAAGGACAACCTTCTTCCAGAGTTGTAGGACCCCTTGGTATTCAAGCTCTACCGGTTCATGTACCACTACAACAGTAATTTCCACATCACCCATTTAATTATCCCCATCCACCTCAAATTCACCATCCACCACCACCACCACCACTTATGCAGCCCCAACATTACCTTGCACCAGCACCAGCAGCTGAGAAGAAGCCTACACTAGAGGAAATGTTCTCGACTATCCTGCAAAACCAAGCTGCCTCAATTAAGAACTTAGAAGTTCAGGTTAGACAAATAGCAAATGCTCTTATCCAGCGTCCTCAAGAGACTCTTCCTAGTAACAATGAAGCCAATCCTGTTAGGCAGAGAGAGGGTAAGAACATGTGAAAGCCATCACCCTTAGGAGTGGCAGAGAGCTAGTCGATCTACCAGTTAAGTCCAGACCTGACAAGCCCATAGTTGAAAAACCCATAGGTTCTCACGAAGCAGCTCAGAAGGAGCAGGAACCAAAAGATCAAGCTACAAAGGAAATAAAGTTAGGTGCTTCTTCATCTATACCTTCTTCTACTCCATAACCTTTCTCGTCCTCTGATGCTATACATGTTTCTACTATATCATCTCCAGTTAGACCACCAGTCTCTTTTCCTCAGAGGTTCCAAAATAAAAAATTGGATCAACAATTCGCTAAATTTCTTGAGGTTTTTAAGAAACTTCACATTAACATTCCTTTCGCAGATGCTTTAGAGTAAATGCCAAGTTATGTGAAGTTTTCGAAGGATATCCGCTCTAGGAAAAGAAGATTGGAAGATTATGAGACGGTGGCCTTAACTGAGGAATGTAGTGCAATTATCCAGAGGAAATTACCCCCCAAGCTCAAGGATCCTAGGAGTTTTACCATACCATGCACTATAGGAAATCTGTTATTTGGTAGAGCCCTATGTGATTTGGGAGCAAGTATCAATCTGATGCCTTTGTCTATTTATCAGAAGTTAGGATTAGGGGATGCCAAGCCCATCATAGTGACCCTTCAGCTAGCCGATCGATCTATTAAATATCTGAAGGGGGTCATTGAGGATGTGTTAGTAAAGGTGGACAAATTTATTTTCCTTGCATATTTTATTGTATTAGACATGGAAGAAGACAAGGAAGTCCCTATTATACTAGGCAGACCTTTCCTAGCAACTGGTAGAACTTTAATTGATGTACAAAAAGGGGAGTTAACAATGAGAGTTCAGGATCAGGAAGTGAAGTTTAATGTTTTCAAACCTTTGAAGCTCCCTGATGACTCTCAAGAGTGTTTTAAGATGGAGGTTATGGAGGATTTAAGGCTTAAGCACAAGAAATCAGAAAGAATGAGGGAAGTATATAGAGCTAAGGAGGAGTTAACTGTCAACATTTTGTCACTATTTTGGCTGACCCTCCTACTTTTCGCCATGCTGCTGAGTGTTGTTTTCTTTAGCTGCATTTGAAGTGGCTGTGTTTTTCTTTTCACTTTGTATATACTTCTTTTTCTTTTCCATTTTTCTTTCTTTGTTTATTCTGTAGATTACTTTTCCAGCATTACGCTTTTAATCAAGCTTCAATTGTTCATCATCATCAGAAAGGGGAGTACTCTGTTCATGAGCTTAAATTCTTATATTATCTACACACTGAGGACACTGTGCACTTTAAGTTTGGGGGATGAGATATCACTTGAGCAATTTTGGGAAAAATTAGAATTAATTTCAAATTTTTTTCGAAAATCTGAGAAAGAATTTTCATTTTTTTTTTTTGGAAAATATGAGCTTAAATTGTTTGATTTTGGGATGATTTAGTGCTTAGCATGTAGTTTTCCCATATCCCGATGATATGACCCCATGATTCAGTCTGACTTTGATTGAATAAGAAACATGATTATAGGAAAAGCATGAAGTTGAATTCTTGAATTTGTCTTAATTTTGATTGTGATTGTCTCATCTTATGCACATGTCATGTCATGAATCGGTATATTTATTTAGAGAAAGCTTATGTGTACATAGGATTGCATTTGTTCAATCGATTTGGTGCATCATATTCTAGAATTTGTTTGATCTGATCTCAAGGTGAAATATTAGATCACAATTAATTAGGGAGATGATTTAGGCCATCTTTGGATCATTTGAGCCTTTCTAGCCATCCTTCTACATGTTTTACCCCTAGTCACCCATCTAGGCCAAATAAGCTTTTTTCTGTAAATGCACCTGCTTTTTTTTTTCTTTAGCTTAAATACTTTGTTCTTATCCCTTACCCCGAAAGAATGAAAAGTCATTGGGATATATTGTGAGCTATGTACATATGGGTATTAAGTTATAGTGAAGGAGTATATATTAAAAAAAAGAAAATGAAAAAAAAAAGAAAAGAAGAAAGATGAAAAATACAAAAATAGAATAAAACGTTTAGTGAAATAAATAAGTTTGGGGGAAATAAATTTGAGCTCTTACATAAAGATCCTAGAAGTAATGCATGTTAAGGGGTAATTAAACCTAAATCGACTTTATCATACATTAGCCCTAGCCTTACATTACAAGCTTAATGAAGTCCTATTGATCTTTGGTTAAGTGTGACTGCATTAGTGGAGAGAGAAGTGAAAAGCAAACTTATGGGAATGATCACTTGTCATTGACTTTGCATTCACTGTGTTTGCATAATCTGATCCGGGTAATATACTGAGTAGTGGCTTTGACATTTTCACACACACACACGAGGAGTCCAATTTAGGTAGGACTTATGATTGAATGATTCTAAATGTTGGACTTGTAATTGTGAATCTTTGCGATCATAGTCTGTATTTTTTCTTTGAGGATAATATTGGAGAATTATTATGTTGGTACTTGTCATTCCTGCATGATTTTGTTTTGCTTGAGGACAAGCAAAATCTCAAGTTTGGGGGTGTGATAATTCTATTAAAATAGAATTATTTGTGTTTAATTTCTCAATTAATTATTTAAATCCCCAATTTATTTTGTTACTTATCCTCTTTATTTAATTAAAATTTTGTAATGTACAGGTAAATTAAATCCAGATGAAACTTAGTCGTTTCAGTCAAAAATGGACTGAAAACAGGCTAAAGGAGACTGGACCACTTTCGATTTGTAGACCAAGTCATCAGTCGTCTGGACATGTGGGATGCCGGGTGTTAGTATTTTATTCGCTCCGAAACGATGAGATCGACTGACACCGTGCTAACCTTCTAGAAGACACACGTCAGGCCACATTGCACAGCCAAGTGTACTAGAAGACGGGTGACATGAAAATATCTACTCTACAGCTAATAAAATGAAGACAAGTGGCCAAACAATGCCAACTCATCTAAGATGGAAAATTACCATTTTACCCCTAAGTGTGTGTATACACAGGACATGATAGCAGTTGAAAAACAAAGTAGACTAGAGTAGAAAGTAGTGTAGGTAGAATAACTTTAGTTTTATTTTTCTTTTTTTTTTTAGAAGCTTTTCTCGAATAGTTTTTAGACTCCATTTTTCTCCATAGCTGCTGTTTTATTCAACTTAGTTTTATGAATAGTTCTTGTTTTCAGTTCATCATTATTATTGCTTATTAAATTTTCTTTAGCATTTCAGTTTTACTTCACCCGTTACTATTTTGTTTTTATTATAAGTTTTATACACTCCATTTTCGGTTGTAGTCTAAAGCATTTGTAATGCTTTGATGATCATTGCTATTAATATGTTCTGATGCAGTATTGCCGGTCTAATACTGTGTATTGTCTTGCAATACTGAAATGGTGGAACAACATTGGCTTGATTGGAGAATGAATGAAACCATGGCTACTGGAAATTACTATGTTGATGTTTTATAATTTTCTTCACGTATGGTTTAGTGTCAAGTATTAGTTTTCAGAATTTCTATTTTTCTTATCTTACTTGAATCTGTTTCTATCTAGTGCTGAGATAGTGTTGTTTGGTGGGCTGCTGAAGGGGAATGAGGAAATAGATCATTAGATAAAAATCATGCTCTTTTCTCATCTGTTCTTCATTATCTTCTACTGTTCATCTTTATATTTTTATTTCTTCGGTTTAGATCTTCTGTTATCTCGGTGTATCTTTTATTTTCTTCACATATTAGCAGCCTTTCTTCCAAGTCATATTACTAGTAATTTAGCCTTGCTATATGTTTTGTTTTTGTTCCTTAAACCGTGAGTTTTGCAGGAATTGGAAACATATTTCTCCTATATTCTCCCATGTTTTGTACATCTTTTACTGTTCATTTGTGTTGTTATTTTTTCATCAATGTGGTTATCATCAAAGCTTATATTTGCAGTTATATTTACGATTTTAAATCTCCTTGTTATCAGTCGCTGCTTGTGTGTATTTCTCGGTGTTACACTACCGAGTATTGCTTGAGTTTGGACTAGAAGTTGGCTACTGTTCGGAACAAATCAGGAGCCAAATCCACGATAGTGCAGTTTGCTAGACACTGCTACTGACTTATGGGGTGGCTGTTTGTGGTTGCTATAGTAGTAGGGCTTGAGCTAAAGGCATGAAGCAGTAGGTGTACTGCTAAAGAAAAGGACACAGGACAGGAAATGAATTTGGTGCATGTCGCGGACAATACCAGAATGCTGAGCAGGACATGGTGTTGAGTAGAGAATGTACAAAAAATAGCAGGAGCAGACAGACTTGGATACAGCTGAGGATAACACCTGGATTAGACTTGGACAACAACTGGCGTAGAGTTCGCAAACATCACCTAGAATAGAAGCAGGACAGCAGCTGGACAGAATCGATGCCAGCACCTAGAGAAAAACCATAAACAGTGCACAGAGGGACCACGATTCCTAGCTATGATAGGGTCGAAGCAGTGCAGAGTTTGTACGTGCGGCAATGCAGAGAATGATCAGCTGTTGGAGTTGGAAGCAATTGTAGGAGCATGGTGTGATGATGGACAGTACAGGGAGCAGGAGCAGAAGATGCTAGCTAGGTAGTGTTCAGTTGAAGCTTGAAGCACCAGGTGGCGTGTGTGCTGGGCTATACAGAATAAGCTGGAGCATGCCGAGGACGTGTAGCAGAGCATAGCAGGAATGGCGCAGAATAAGAGGGGGCATGCATCATCTACCGAGTGCAGTGCACAGTCGGGGCAGTTGGTTATCTTACAAACCGAGCAAGGCCACGTTTGGCACTTAAGAATTGAGGCAGATTAATATTATATGGTTTTATATTGTTTTTATAAATGGTGTTTTTACTTTTTAATGTTTGTTAGTTTAGGTATACATTAAATAGCATAATAATTTCATTTTCTTAGTTTATCAGTTTAAAGTTTAGTTTTATTTAATTAGTAGCTAATTTGTGACTATATTAGAATTTAGGAATTAGATGTTGCAAACTATTATTTTATGCATTTTTAAGTTTTCATTTTAAATTGAAAAAATCCAAAAATATTATTTCTCATGGATTAATTAGATTTTCGTTTAGTGTTAGTAATTAGTTAGAGTTAGATTTAATTAGGATTATTTTATAGGTAGTTAATTTCTTAGTTTGATTTAAGAATTTCTTTAGGATTAACAGAAGTCTTATTTTATTAGACTTTAGGTTAGTTTGCATTTTTATTAAGTAGTTAAATTACAAGCATATTGTATTTTAAGTTTGTTTAATTTTAGTTTAATTAATTTGTTTCTTTATTTTCATATTTCCATTCTAGTTTAATTGCATTTTAGTTAATTAATTTTAATTGTTTTAAGTTTCTTTTGTAGGTTGTTGTTTTTAATTACTCAGAGCTCTGTAAGTAATTTTAGCTCTGTTTAATTTTCTTTTTTTTATAGTTTTTATTATTTTCAGTATTGTTATCCATGTAGTCATCCATTAACAATTCATAATTTGCTAGGATATACTTAGGGTAAGATTAATCGGTAGTTAATTGGGCTAATCACTTCTTTGTGGGACGGTAATCCGGGACTCAAATCCCATAATTACTTGTACGACCCATCCACTTTCGGATAGAACGTCTAGGTCACTTAGAGTGGGCGTAGTCGACATCAGGCCTCAGTTTGGATGTAGCCCCACCTAGTACAACAAGATCTAATATTGTGGCGAGTTTGAGATTGGAGCCAAAATTGATTACTCGTATTCGACAGGCTCAACAGAGTGATTGACAATGTATCGATTGGTTAAGTCAGGTACAGACAGGTGTGGGTACAGATTTTAAACTGAGTACAGATGGATTACTGAGGTTCAGGGGCAGAGTATGTGTTCTCGATGATCCAGAGATCAAGAAGTTGATTTTATCTGAGGCTCACTCTTTGAGGTATACGATACTTTCGGGGAGTACCAAGATGTATGAAAACCTTCGGGAGGTTTATTGATGGTTTGGAATGGAAAGAGACATTACCGAATATATCGCTAGATGTCTCGTGTGTTAGCAAGTGAAGGTAGAGCATTAGAAGCCTACAGGGTTATTGCAGCCTCTATCGATACCGACATGGAAGTTGGAGCACGTCACCATGGATTTTGTGATGGTACAGAGGACCCACTGAGGTCATGATGCCATTTGCGTGATTGTGGATCAGTTGACGAACTCAGCCCATTTCTTAGCTGTGAGAGCTATCGATACTCCGAGTCAGTTGGCAAACTTGTATGTTCGAGAGATAGTTCGGTTACATGGTGTTCCAGTGAGCGTTGTTTCTGATCGGGATGCCCACTTCACTTCCCATTTCTGTAAACATTCTCAGGAAGCGATGGAGACCTAATTAAGTTTTAGCACCTCTTTCCATCTTCAGACAGATGGTCAGTCAGAGAGGACTATATAGACCCTGGAGGATATGTTGAGAGCATGTGTGCTGGATTTTGGAGGCTCCTCGGATGATAACCTACCATTAGTCGAGTTCGCCTATAATAACAGCTATCATATGAGTATCGAGATGGTACCATATGAGGCATTGTATGGACGCAGATGTCGATACCCTATTAAATGTGAAGAGGTTGGTGAGAGACAGATTTTGTCAGATCCACATTTTTTGTAGCTTGTACCTTATGATTCCTATGTGTATGAACACTATGTAATTATAGTTGAATCATAAGAAGAGTATTTACTAACATGCAATTGACAATGTTGGCTCTACCGAGAGGGGGGGTGAATCGGTTTTCTAACAATTATGGCAAATTAAAAATTAATCACAATTTAATCACAAATGATAATGAGCAATATAGTGCAATATAACAATTTAATGCAAAGTAGGGAAGAGAGAAACAAACACAATCGTTTATAGAGGTTCGGCCAAACTCTTGCCTACGTCCTCTCTCCTTGACCTTCTTGTCAAGTGCTTTCTTTCTCTCTTTCAATAGAGCTTACACAGTTCCTTTTGCAGGTTAAGGAATAACCTCTCTACCCTTAGCAATACAGAAAAAGTATTCAGCCTCTTACAATTTACTCTCACTGAGGAACAATCCTCTTCTCTTTTAAGATAAGACTGAATACAATATAAGGCTTTAAAGTGGTAGGACAAATGTAGCTTTTTGCACTTAAGCTTTTACAATGATTCTCAATGAATGAGCTATAGGGACACAAAGAATGAAAGAATTAAAGCTTGAGAATGTTTGGAATATGCAGCAATAGTGTCACCCTTCTCTTTGTCTTCAATGCTTGGTTAAATACTGAAGAATTGGTAGTTGGAGCATTAAATGCTATTCTTCCCGTTGTGTTTTGCAGAAACTAGCCGTTGGGTACCTCTAGTAGAGTGCCAGATCGATCTTCCTTCTTAGCCAGATCGATCTCTTAGTTATAAATCCTGCAAGATTGAAGCACAAATACACAAGGAGATCGATCTCATAGGTTAGCAGATCGATCTGTTAGTTTGAAAATAATGAGGCAGATCGATCTGTCGAATAGGCAGATCGATCTCCTAGTCTCTCTGTTTGAGGCAAGATCGCTCTCCAGATCGATCTACCATGCACTCTCGTAGAGAGGAGATCGATCTCTCAACAACACAGATCGATCTCTTTAGCTCTCTGACTTTGAGGAGATCGATCTCTTCCTTACCAGATCGATCTCATAAGTTCTCTGTTTGAATTGGATCGATCTCTCAGATCGATCTATAGTCTTAAGCTCTTAAGGGAGATCGATCTCTTCATCGACCAGATCGATCTCTCAACTCTAGCATTAGCCAGATCGATCTCGTAACCCTTGCAGATAGATCTCATTCTTCCTAAATACCTTTGTACAGATTTAAGGCTTGCCAGATCGATCTCTTCCATCATGAGATCGATCTCTCATCAAGTAAAAACCCAGGAGATCGATCTCTCATACCCCAGATCGATCTCTCATCAGCAGAACTCTAAGTTCTGGTACTAATAACCTCTAAACATGTTTGTATATCATCTTAGCATTATTGAATTAACTTGTTTTATCATTTCAAAATACATTAACTCAACAATCTCCCCCTTTTTGATATGACAAAACTCATCAAATAAACATGTTTAGTGAATTTGCAAAACTCCCCCTTTTTGTAAGCTTTTGACTTTGTTAATGACTTAACTCCCCCTCAGTTAAATCTTAACTCCCCCTCAATTAAATCATTCTTTTAAAACATTTAACACAACCACAACACATGTTTCTTCTCCCCCTTTTTGTCATATCAATCACACACAAAATAGAAGATTCATGGCATTTCAAAATCAACATTTTCATTAACTCACCCAATATCCAGTCAAATCACATTTCATTCAAGCAAATGTCTCACAGATAACATCAAGAAGCTTAAAATGTTGTAACTACACTAAATCAAAGCACCTAATGCCTATTGTGAGGGAGGATCACGATCCAAAAGATTCTCAACGTGCGTGCGTGTTACTTGGAGCTCATCGAACATCGCCTCTTGAGTCTCTTGAATCTTATCCACTCTTTGGGTTAAGTCCTCGATCATACGCTGCTGAGTGGCAAAGCCGTCATTTATCTGCTGACTGAGGTCATTCATCATTGTCATGAGCATCTCCAAGTCAGCAGGAGACGATGTTGGTGCAGTGGGCGGAGCCGATGGTTCTGGAGCTGGTGCAGCAGGTCGGTGCACTGGCTCAGCAGTGGGATCCTCCTCCATAGCCTCTGCAGGTTGCTGATCCCTCTTTTTCGTCCACTCTCCCCGGAGGTCTTTGTAGTACCCCATATGATGGAGAGTCCCAATGTTAAGCACGCTCTTGGGAGAGGGGAGTTCGCCGGTTTCGCCGCTGCAGTCGACGCCAAGGTGGTGGAGAAAATAAGCTGTCGGTTGTGGAAAAACGATTGTGGTAGCTTGTCCACGCACAATCTTCAGCCAATCTTCGTATATAAAGTGAGGGAGGTTAGGTTTTTGGCTTGTGGTGTGAATGTGATGGAGCCAAAAACGATCTAAATGCCTAACGGTAGAATGACGAGTACCGAAAGGGCGGAGGTTCCAAGAGATTATTAGGTGGAGTAACCGAAGGTGCATTGGAAGGTTACTCGCCTTATCCCCGGGGAGTTCAAACGCAAAGGGGACTTCCTCATCCTCATTCGTTAAGCCTTCATCGCGTATATCAAACGCTTTGGCTAGAATTTTAGTGTCTATTATAATTGATTTACCCATGACATAGGTTTTGAAACCGATAATTTTGCAAGTGTCATTTGGGTCAAAAAGGAGTTCGGCATTGGAAAAGAATGCACGAACTAAATTTGGAGGAACGGGAGTGTTGATTTTCAAAAAATTCATCCAACCAAATTCCTCAAACTTTGACATGTATGGAAAGTCTATGCGATTGAGGAATGAAAAATCTATGGTTCGCCAATGCTTAATTGGCATGGTTGAGAAGTATTCCTCATATCGCTTTCTTTTTGCTGGTGTTTTAAAACACCGATTGAAGGAAGCGACAGGAGGTGGAGGAATGGGTTGTGATGAGGAACCTGCCTCTACAGTTGTTCTAGGAGGTTTGTTTGCTACTGACTTCCTAGGCATCATTCGAGACTCTACAGATGCGCTAAATAGATTCAAATTCGAGAAAATCAATGAAACAGTACTTAGGTTTGCCCTAGAATTAAAAACACAAATTGAAGAAAGATTTTGAAAATCAGTAAGGAATGTTGGTTACAATACCGGAATTGGACACCGAGACGCAAGGAGGACCGTACAGAGATCGATCTGGTTGCGAATCAAAGGAAGAAATGCGAGGGAAATTTGGGAATTTTGAAGATTGGGTTTGGGAAATTTGGGAATTTTACGCGGGTATTTATACTCCAGGGCACAGGAGATCGATCTGTCGAGGCGACAGATCGATCTGTCATTTCTAGAAAGCCAATAGAGATCGATCTGTCGTAAGGCCAGATCGATCTGGTCGCAAACAGAGGCTTAAGGAGATCGATCTGTTACACACAGATCGATCTGTCGTTTAATAGAGGCTTAGGCAGATCGATCTGCCAAATGCAAAGATCGATCTGTAGAATGCAGAAGCTTGAAGAGATCGATCTGTCGTGTGGACAGATCGATCTGCCTTTAAACAGAGACGTAAGGAGATCGATCTTATGGTTAGAAGATCGATCTGCTTAGCTTAACCTTGATGATTTAGGCTTGTTGGAGGTATGGAGATCGATCTATATTGCAAGGAGATCGATCTCTCATCCTCATTGCCAGAAAATCTTTGCAAAAACTCATTTAAAATCAATTTGAAACCAAGATTTTTGAAACACAAAAGTTCTAAGGCATATCCATGAGTCCTAATTCACCTCTAAGGATACAAAACCTATCTCTATCAAGGGGTTTGGTGAATATATCAGCTATTTGATGTAGAGTGTCAATGTACTCTAAAATTATATCCCCTTTTTATACATGGTCTCTAAGGAAGTGATGTCTAATTTCTATGTGCTTGGTTCTGGAGTGTTGAATAGGATTCTTAGACAGATTAATGGCACTGGTATTATCACATTTAATAGACACTTGTTTCATGTCAATACCATAATCTCTCATTTGTTGTTTAATCCACAACACTTGAGCACTACAACTACCAGCTGCTATATACTCAGCTTCAGTTGTGGACTGAGCGACACTGTTTTGCTTCTTGGAGAACCAAGAAATTAACCTATTTCCTAAGAATTGGCAAGTACCTGAAGTACTTTTCCTATCTATTTTGCAGCCTCCAAAATCAGCATCTGAAAATGCATGAAGGGCAAAAGTAGAGTCCTTGGGGTACCAAAGTCCTAGTGAGGGAGTGTCTTTGAGGTATCTAAAGATTCTCTTAGTTGCCAATAGATGTGATTCCTTTGGAGAGGATTGAAATCTAGCACAAAGGCATACACTAAACAAAATATCTGGTCTTCTTGCAGTTAAATAAAGCAATGAGCCTATCATAGACCTATAGAGTTTAGTGTCTACACACTTACCACTTTCATCTTTATCAAGCTTGATGTTGGTGCCCATTGGAGTGGCTTGAGGTTTGCAATTGTCCATTCCAAATCGCTTGAGCAATTCCTTAGTATACTTTGCTTGATTGATGAAGGTTCCAGCTTTTGTTTGCTTCACTTGAAGTCCCAAGAAGAATGTGAGTTCTCCCATCATGCTCATCTCAAATTCTCCTTGCATGATCTTAGCAAACTCTTGGCATAAAGATTCATTAGTTGAACCAAAAATAATATCATCTACATACACTTGTACAACTAATAAATCCTTATTTTTATTCTTAATGAATAAGGTGGTATCCACTTTTCCTCTTGAAAATCCCTTGTCTATTAAGAATTTTGACAACCTTTCATACCAAGCTCTAGGGGCTTGTTTTAACCCATAAAGTGCCTTAGATAATTTAAAAACATGTTCAGGAAATTCATGATTTTCAAATCCGGGAGGTTGCTCAACATATACTTCTTCATTAATAAAACCATTTAAGAATGCACTCTTTACATCCATTTGATATAACTTGAAGTTTTTATAACATGCAAAGGCAAGTAACATTCTTATTGCCTCTAATCTAGCTACCGGAGCATATGTTTCATCATAGTCTATGCCTTCCTCTTGTCTATAGCCTAGAGCAACTAGCCTAGCCTTATTCCTTGTGATCACACTATTTTCATCCATTTTGTTCTTGAATATCCATTTAGTTCCAATTATTGAGTGATCACTAGGCCTAGGAACTAGTTTCCATACTTTGCTTCTCTCAAATTGATTTAATTCTTCTTGCATTGCTAGGAACCAATTATTGTCTTCTAAAGCTTCATTGACATTCCTAGGCTCAATTTGAGATACAAAGGCAATATATTGGCACATATTCCTTAGGGATGATCTAGTTCTAACTCCAAGAGTTGGATCTCCTACTATTTCACAATCTTTTACATATCCTAACTATCTTGGTGCTCTAGGTTCTCTTTCTAAAACCTCTATTTCTTCTTCATTTCCTTTATTCAAGTCAAGCTTTTCTAGAAAGTCATCTTCTAAGCCTTCATCAAATATTCCAACATTTTCATCATTGGTTGAATCTTTAGATATATTATTTGATTCATCAAATATAACATGAATAGACTCTTCAACCATTAATGTTCTTTTGTTATATATTCTATAAGCCTTTGAATTCAATGAGTATCCTAGAAATATTCCCTCATCACTCTTGGCATCAAATTTTCCTAAATTATCTTTTCCATTATTTAGAACAAAGCATTTGCAGCCAAAAGGATGGAAGTAACTAATGTTAGGCTTCTTACCTTTGTAGAGCTCATAAGGAGTTTTCTTTAGCATGGGTCTTATCATAGCTCTATTAATTATATAACATGATGTGTTTATGGCTTCAGCCCAAAAATACTTTGGTAAGTTATTCTCACATAACATAGTTCTAGCCATCTCTTCCAGAGTTCTATTTCTTCTCTCAACTACACCATTTTGTTGTGGTGTCCTAGGGGCTGAAAAATTATGGCTAATTCCTTGATCATTGCAATACTCATCAAATCCTATGTTTTCAAATTCTTTGCCATGATCACTCCTAATGCTTGTTATTGTATATCCTTTTTCATTTTGGGTCACCTTTGAGTAAGTTATGAATTTCTCTAAGGCTTCATTTTTTACTCTAAAAAAGAACACCCAAGTGTACCTAGTGAAATCATCAACTATTACAAATCCATAGTGTTTCCCACCTAGGCTAGTGGTTCTAGTTGGTCCAAATAAGTCTAAATGCAGTAATTGGAGAGGCCTAGTGGTGGATACACTATTCTTAGGCTTAAAAGTTGTCCTCTTGTGTTTCCCTTTAACACAAGCTTCACATATTTCTTCATGATCAAAGGATATTTTGGGTAAACCTATAACTAGATCCTTTCTAGCTAACTTAGATAGTACATGCATGCTAGCATGACCTAGTCTTCTATGCCATAACCAAGATTCCTTTTTGTTATCTACCATTAAGCATATGTTTTCATTTTTGAGTTCATTAAGGTAGACTATATATATGTTACCTTGCCTATGACCTAGAAGAAGAATTTTATTTGACTTAGGATCTATAACATTGCACTTCATACAATCAAAAATTACTTTGTAACCTTTGTCACAAAGTTGACTAATGCTTAGTAAGTTATGCTTTAAACCCCTAACAAGTAATACTTTTTCTAAAGAGAAATGATCATTACCTATTGAGCCACTTCCTTCCACTTGGCCTTTGGAGTTGTCCCCAAAAGTGACTTCTCCACCAATTTTTGATTTGAAGGAATTGAAATGGCTTTTATCACCCGTCATGTGCCTTGAGCATCCACTATCTAAGTACCAAGCATCTTTTGTTTTAGCTTTGTGGCTATGCTCAATCACCTACAAAAAATTAAACTCAAGTCTTAGGTACCCAAATTTTCTTGGGTCCTTGGAGGTTAGTAAATGCAATTCTTGATCCCATTGGGATCCATTTTGCTAATGCATTATAGTCCTTGGAATGAATTACCTCTTTTGGAATCCATATCCTTTTTACTCTTTTTCCTTTAAGATTCCTCATCTTTATATTGCAATAATGTGACTTATGTCCCTTCTTACTACAATATGAACAAGTAATTGCAGGTTTATTCATGCTCTTCCTAGCAATAAAACTCTTAAGATGGGTCTCCCTACTTTGTGCATTATACCCTAAGCCATTTTTGTCAAAAAATGCCCTTTGGGTTTCTAACATGCTATCTAGCTTTTGTTGCCCCATGTGAAATCTATTAAAGGAGTTATGAAGATTGTTATTTTTCTCCTTAAGGTCACAAATTTCTAGGTTTGAAATCTCTAGTTTCTTTTCACATTCTAATTTATCTGTTAACATTATCTCATTTTCCTTTCTTAATTTAGATATTAACTTTTTATACTTCATGCTCATACATTCATACTCTAATGCAAGATCATCAAATGCATCTTGCAATTCATCAAATGAGTATTCATTGAGATTAGAGGTTACCTTTTGATCATCATCAATAGCTATGAAGCATAAGTTGGCAATGTCCTCATTTGATTCATCATCGGAGCAATCACTATCACTCCATGTTGCCACCATTGCCTTCTTTTTATGGAACCTATCATTTGACCTTTTAAGAAGAGGGCAGTTAAATTTTATGTGTCCCGGTTTTTTACATTCATAACATACAATAGAGTCTTTTCTACCTACTTCCTCTTGTTCTCTCCTATTGTTTCTCCTATTACTACTACTAGCTTTCATCCTCATGAACTTATTAAACCTTTTGGCAAACATTGCCATCTCAATATCCTCCTCACTGCCACTCTCATTTTTAATTTCCTCTTGAGCAGTGGATTTTAGAGCAACTCCCACTTTCTTGGGTGGCTCTTCATTTCTTTTAAGCTTCATCTCATAAGTTAGCAAGGAACCTATTAATTCATCTAAGGACAATGTGTGTGGATCCTTAGATTCCTCTATTGCTGTCACTTTAGCTTCCCATGATTTAGGTAAGCTATTTAAAATTTTCTTTACCATTTCAATGTTAGAATATATTTTTCCTAAGGATTTTAGTCCATTAATTACATCTGTAAATCTAGTGAACATATCACTAATCGATTCTCCTTCCTTCATCCTAAAAAGCTCATAATCATGTGTGAGCATACCTACTTTTGTCTCCTTCACTTGGGTTGTACCCTCATGAGTTATTGCCAATTTATCCCATATGTGCTTGGCATTATCACACCCGGAGACTCTATTGTATTCATTAGGACCTAAAGCACAAAATAATGTGTGCATAGCTTTGGCATTTAGTTGTGCACATTTAATGTCATTAGAATCCCATTCATCTTCTTCTTTGGGGATGTCTCTTCCCTCTATTCTTTTTGTAGGGATTTGAGGTCCCTTAACTATAATTCTCCATACTTCATAATCGTTTGCTTGAATAAATAGCATCATCCTAGTCCTCCAATATGAATAATGTTCACCATTGAACATGGGAGGTCTAACTGTAGAGTGCCCTTCTCCTATCAAACTAGTTGCTACATTGTTAAGAGCCATTTGATCGTTTTTAACTCTTAGGAAGTTGTTCCTATGTGATTAAAGAGTCCTTGCTCTGATACCAATTGTTGGCTCTACCGAGAGGGGGGGTGAATCGGTTTTCTAACAATTATGGCAAATTAAAAATTAATCACAATTTAATCACAAATGATAATGAGCAATATAGTGCAATATAACAATTTAATGCAAAGTAGGGAAGAGAGAAACAAAGACAATCGTTTATAGAGGTTCGGCCAAACTCTTGCCTACGTCCTCTCTCCTTGACCTTCTTGTCAAGTGCTTTCTTTCTCTCTTTCAATAGAGCTTACACAGTTCCTTTTGCAGGTTAAGGAATAACCTCTCTACCCTTAGCAATATAGAAAAAGTATTCAGCCTCTTACAATTTACTCTCACTGAGGAACAATCCTCTTCTCTTTTAAGATAAGACTGAATACAATAGAAGGCTTTAAAGTGGTAGGACAAATGTAGCTTTTTGCACTTAAGCTTTTACAATGATTCTCAATGAATGAGCAATAGGGACACAAAGAATGAAAGAATTAAAGCTTGAGAATGTTTGGAATATGCAGCAATAGTGTCACCCTTCTCTTTGTCTTCAATGCTTGGTTAAATACTGAAGAATTGGTAGTTGGAGCATTAAATGCTATTCTTCCCGTTGTGTTTTGCAGAAACTAGCCGTTGGGTACCTCCAGTAGAGTGCCAGATCGATCTTCCTTCTTGGCTAGATCGATCTCTTAGTTATAAATCCTGCAAGATTGAAGCATAAATACACAAGGAGATCGATCTCATAGGTTAGCAGATCGATCTGTTAGTTTGAAAATAATGAGGCAGATCGATCTGTCGAATAGGCAGATCGATCTCCTAGTCTCTCTGTTTGAGGCAAGATCGCTCTCCAGATCGATCTACCATGCACTCTCGTAGAGAGGAGATCGATCTCTCAACAACACAGATCGATCTCTTTAGCTCTCTGACTTTGAGGAGATCGATCTCTTCCTTACCAGATCGATCTCATAAGTTCTCTGTTTGAATTGGATCGATCTCTCAGCTCGATCTATAGTCTTAAGCTCTTAAGGGAGATCGATCTCTTCATCGACCAGATCGATCTCTCAACTCTAGCATTAGCCAGATCGATCTCGTAACCCTTGCAGATCGATCTCATTCTTCCTAAATACCTTTGTACAGATTTAAGGCTTGCCAGATCGATCTCTTCCATCATGAGATCGATCTCTCATCAAGTAAAAACCCAGGAGATCGATCTCTCATACCCCAGATCGATCTCTCATCAGCAGAACTCTAAGTTCTGGTACTAATAACCTCTAAACATGTTTGTATATCATCTTAGCATTATTGAATTAACTTGTTTTGTCATTTCAAAATACATTAACTCAACAGACAATTTGATAAATTAAAAATGCATGTAAGCTACATAACAGCGAGATAAGGGTTAAATTGATTCCCGAACGAGTGTAGGGGTAAAACGGTCAAATGATTGAAATTCAGTATAATTTCGATAAGACAATTTCATTAAAAATATGAAATTGAGGAATCTTGATCAAAATCGAGGAAAATATTTAATTTCGAGCCCAATTGATCAAGATATAAATTTATTAGAATTTATCATAATTTTCGCCTCGAAAAATGAGCCCAAAAATAGTGGAAAAAATATACCGAAAAGGTAAAATCGGACTGATAAATTCATTTACGGATTAAATGAATTTAATATGATTTTTGAAGATATTTTTAGATATTTTTGGGATATTTATGGGATTTTTATTATTGTTTTATAATAAAATAATAATAAAAACATATTATAAATAAAAGAAAAAAAAGGAAATCTGAATTTGGAACGCGGGGAGAGAGAAAAAATGGAGAGAAACTGCGTGGAAGCCGACCCGAGGAAGAAGGTGTCACCGGCGAGCATCCGGCGACCCCATGGTCAGGCCAGCGGCCGAAAAAGAAAGAGGAGGACCGTGCGCACCCATCGGCACTGGTCACGCCCTCCACCGACGCCGGACGTCGGCGAATCGAAGAGGAGAAGCCGCGGAGGAAAAGAAGAGATTCGGCGGCCACCGACGGTGCTTGGTCCCGATCAAGCCCAGCCGAGTGTTGCCCAGGCTTAGGCGCGCCGAACGACGGTGGTGATGCGTCGGGAACCGGCCGAAATACGCCGGCACGACCAAAGGATGCCTGAACCGGTCGGCCGTTCAGGGGAGAAGGTTCTGCGCTGAACCGGACCAGACTGGTTCAGCCAAGGAGAAAAGGGGAAAAAGAGGAAAAAGAAAGAAAAAGGAAAAGAAAAATTTTTGGGATTTCATCGAACTTCGGGTAAGTCGATACGAGGTCAAAAGTGACCGATTTGATTTTCGATGAATTTATTTAAATTATATTTAATCAAAAATTGACCCGGAGTTAAATATAATAAATTGTGCAGTTCGACGATAAATTCCGAACGGAAGCCCGATCGAACTTCGATTTGCATACCATCGCACAATCTCGGTTAAGTAAAGCTCATTTACGTCAAATTATGTGATTTATGTGTATTTAAGATTTAATTTATACATTTCGGATTAAATTTCGGATTTAGTGAATTATAATTGGAATTTTGAATTAACTGTCGTAAATGATATACGGGCTATCCAAAGAGCTTGGAATAAAGCCCAATGGGTATTGATAGGCCCAATGAGTCGATAGACCCTGATGAAGGGAAATAATAAGTGGAAAATGAGCTTAATACGGATTAAGGCCCATTAAGGATTATTAAGGCTCATTAAGGGAAAATAGACTGTATTAATGTGTAATACAGTAGGAAAATTATAATTAACCTGAGGAATGGTTATTTACAGCTCCGGAGTTTACATTGAGAGCTGATCGGACTGCGGGATTTAGCAGCACCGAGGAAGTGAGGTCACGTGACGTGATCTGAGGTAAGGGACTTTTGCGAGTAGTTAGAGATACCTGCACGTATTTTCGTCTGCTTTTACATTCACTTAAAAACTCTGAGGGTCAGAGAAAGTGAATAATAATTATTGCGACCCGATAGTGGCAAATTATGATTTTGCCCCTAGTTAGTCAAAAAGTCAACTTTTGTGAAAAGTTACAAAAAGCATGGAAACAATTATTGTGAGTGTTTAACTGCTGTTTAGCATAAAAATAAATAGATGGGCTAATGATTTTAAGGTTGATGTGACTTAAGCACACTTTATAGTGCTGATTTTGATGTTTTATAAACAATCCCTTTTAAAAAGCCATCTATCATATTATGTGAGAATGAACCGTGCTAGAGCACAGCTCGTACTGGATTTCATATGTTTTCCACATACTGTAGTGCTGGATTTTTATACGCACTAGATTTCCATGACATGCATGATAGAGTACTGGAGTTTTACTCGTACTCAGTTTTATATGATATATGCATGACAGAGTGCTGGAGCGATTAGCTCGTACTCGAGTTTTACATGAGATACATGACAGAGTACTGGAGCGTTGCTCGTACTCGATTCTTCATGGTTTATACATGACATAGTACTGGAGCTATGGCTCGTACTTGATTTGATGATATTATGCATAGCATAGTACTGGAGCTATTGCTCGTACTTGATTTAATACATGAACTATGCATTGACCTAGTTGCTGGAGGTTGCTCGCACTAGAGTTGAGTTTGTGATGTGAAACAGTGTTCGAGCGTAGTGTCGACTGTGTGTCGTACTCGAGGGCGCACACTATATGTGATATTATATACATGGTACCTATTCATTCCGCATTCTTGTGTGACTGAGTGTCACATTTTGAGAGGATGGCCAGCATGAGGGTATTTGAGATGTGGTATGATATTTCCACAGGCACGAGGGCTAAGACCTATAGTAGGCACCCTGACTGTGATGTTGATATTCCACGGGTGCGAGAGCTAAGACCTATGGTAGGCACTCTGGCCGTGAGGACTAGTCCACGGGTGTACTTTGTACCGTGCCTGAGTGGCGCGAGGTGTACGCTGTACCGTGTTTTGTTGTGGAGTTGAGGAGGATATAGCTGACGGTTGTGATGGACTGACCCCCTCCCATTGCAGCAGTGATGCCCCGCACACCAAGATCTGTGTTGCTTGGGATCACATGTCGGATATGATCATAGTCCAAGATACTATTTGCACTTAACCACAGAGTCTTACATGATATATCACATTGATTGAATGATTTAAACTGCGGACAGACCTGAGGGATGGGTCGGACTCTGATTTTTTGTTGTGAATCATTTGATGCCATATTTATTGTGATTTAAATATACATGGCATGATTTACATAAAGGCATGATTTATATACGATGCATTGTTTTGCACTACATGCCTACATTTGAGAAAGAAAGCATGATTTTCTGTACATGGGATTTATTCTGTACAAGTATATATATTATATTTCAAGACATGCTTTAAAAGCGTGTAAAGGAAATAATGTTTTCAAGGCATAGCATTATTTTAAGTAGATAGTGTTGATATCTACTTGCTTGCCTGATTTCCTTACTGAGCGCGTTGTATGCTCACCCCCTTTCTTTACATCTCTCTACAGAGCGTCAGTAGAGCGAGAGCTATCGAGGGATAGTGTCCCAAAGTCCACTACTAGTTCCTATCGATCGGCAGGTATACCTTTATGTACAGTTGTATATCTAAACATAGAAACAGCACAGTGATGTATACGATATATATTATGGGGAATGTATTTGTATTAGATTTTATATAATCTTACATGTATAATAAAAGCAGTTACTGTCAGAAATAATATATTGACATGTATGTATGAAATGGATGATGTGGTAAGCGAGGACTCTGACATCGAATCACAGCCCAACCATTGAAGAGAGGAAAGGTAAGTTAAGAATGCGAAAAATTTATAGTGATTTTTGGATAAAGTCATGGATTGAGAACGGGTCCTGACAGATTTTTGCTCTCAATTTAGTGCAGCAGGCCTCTGAGGATGTCCAGTTGATATGTGAGAGGTTACGGGCAGCTTAGAGCCGACAAAAGAGTTATGCTGACAGGAGACAGAGACCACTAAAGTTTACTGTGGGTGAATCAATATTTTTACGAGTTTCTCCTTCGAAAGATTTTATGAGGTTTGGTAAGAAGGGTAACTTGAACCCTCGGTATATCGGAACCTTCAAGATTCTAGAGAGAGTGTCAGATAAAGCTTACAGGTTGGTATTGCCACCAAACTTAGCAAGTGTTCATAATGTCTTCCATGTCTGTATGCTTCGGAAGTAACACCCGGACCCAGCACATGTGGTAAGATATGAGCCATTGGATCTCAATGAGAGTATGACGTATGTTAAGAAGCCGGTTCAGATATTGGATAGGAAAGAGGAGGTGTTGTGGTAAAAAATGATTCCCTTAATGAAAATTCTTTGGCAAAATCACACTCTGGAGGAAGCTACATGGGAATTAGAAAGCAAGGTATAAGAGAAGTACCCGGAGTTGTTCTCAGGTTAACTTGGTTCTAATTTGGAGGACCAAATTTCCTGAAGGAGGAGAGGATTGTAAGACCCATAAATTCCTATGTAATGTTTATGATTATTGAATGTACGGACAAGTTACATTACATATGAATTTCAAGAAATAGTTGTTTGTAAGTTCTAAGCGTGAATAAATCGCAAAATGAGTATAGAATCAATTGGATGGAAGCTTAACTTAGAAAATTTGGGAAAATTACAGCTAGAATGCTGCAGGAAGTAGGCTTGATCTATCCCATGCAAGGAAGGATCGATCTCATGCTGCCTCGGATAGGACCAGATCGATCTCCTCCTATAGGCATATCGATCTCCATTGGTCTCTGGATAGGGCAGATCGATCTCCTCTTAAGGCCAGATTGATCTCCAAAGCCTTCTGCCTCAAACAGATCGATCTCATTACCTTAAGCATATCGATCTTATGCACTCCAACAGATCGATCCCCTGCCTGCAAAATGTCAAATTCTGAAGGTTTCAAGCAAGGCCAGATCGATGTCCACCCTACGCAGATCGATCTCCGAAGGCATTTTCTATAAAAACGGAGCAGTTGGATCTGCATTTCATGGGAACAAACTCATTTCTTCCATTTTTAACATTAATCTAGCTTTCTCACTCTAAAACCATTACATTTCCATAAAGATTTGAGAAAAAGCTATTAGAGCAAAGTTGTTCATTTTAAAGAAAAAACAACATAGTATGGAATCAACACTTCATTTGTTAGATTGAAGAAGCAAAAGAGGATTCAAATTTGGAAAAGTGGAAAGTTAAACTTGGTGAGTTTCTAATAGACCAACTCAAAGTATATTTATCTAGCTGTTATTGTGAGTAGATTGGTGTATGTATTGATGATTGAAACTACCTAGAATGTAATGGAACAAGTATAACCTAGAATAAAGCTAGTGTGAGAAAATAAGATATGGTTGAGTTGATGATAAATGGCTTATACTAAGGTGTTAGTGAGGTGATACGTAAGATTTTGAATGACTGAATGAAACTACTTTGTGAGATTAGTCAAGTTATGAAAATAAGCATATGAGGTGTTTGATAAATTGCCATAGTGAATTAAATGATGAACTGAGGCAATATGGACTTAATACCGATTTAGTGTGAATCAATAGGCCTAAAGAATTTAATAGACTCTCGAGAAATAAGTAGAGCAATCAAAATGGGGCCTTATAAGTGTTAATGAAAACTATAAGTTGAATTGACTATAGTAAATGAAGGAATTTTATTTCATTGGATTAAGTTGATGTGATAAGTAATTTCGTGCAGTCCCGAGGATTTCGTTGGAGCCGAATCGAACTGCACAAACGAGAAGGTCTAAGGAAGTGGTATCATTCGACGCGATTCCAGGTAAGGGAATTTTGTAAGTACTTAGAGATAGCTGCACGTATTTTGTGGGTGTATATAGGGCATTGCAATTGTTTGGTGATCTAGAAAAGAATAAATGGTTTGTGTGAACGACTACAAATAAATATGATTTGGTTTTGAAGTGAATCTTACAAAAAGGGATAGTAAGGCTAATAATTACATAAATATCATGTATTGACATTTGTATGAAATACATTACTTTGGTTTAAGCAAACTCGTGGATAGGCTAGCTAATGATTTCATAATTTCATGAAAGAGCATGAGTCATATGCAAATTATGATTTTTAATGTGTTTTGTTGAAATGGAGCCGCCTATCGAATTTGTATGAGTTAAATCGTGCTGGAGCTCCATTCGCACTGGATTTTGATGTTTTGATATGTATGAAATGCGCTGGAGCCTAGCTCGCACCATATTTTGAGTTATGATGTTTTATAAACCGTACTAGAGCTTTAGCTCATACGTGGTTTCCATTGATTTTCTCATGCATATAATCGTACTGGAGCTATGTTCGTACGTGATTTCCTCGTTATTTATTATGCATAAAATTTGTACTAGAGCATTGCTCGTACGAGGGAATTTATTAATGATGCATTAATCGTGCTAGAACTTAGCTCGCACAGGTTTTCACACGGTGATATGTAATGAGTCGTGCTGGATGCCTCGTGTAGAATTTTTGTCACACGGATGAGTTGCTCGCACGAGCCGTGCTGGATGCCTCATTTAGACTGTTAGTCACACAGATGTGATGTTCGCACGTGCACTTGAGATTGAGTAGGTTATACATGGCATTGGGTAGATAAGACCTACGGCAAGCACCCCCAGCCATGATATGGGTCCACGGAGTACGTTGTACCATGTACATCACACGGAGTACGTTGTACCGTGAGGTTATGATGTTTATTTGAAAGTCTGGCATAGGACTAACCTACCTTCGTTCCAGTATGATACCCCACACACCGGGATCTGTGTGGTCTGGGCTAATAATGACATTGTTGGCTAACATAGTCCTCAAGATATAGTGACCATCTGTCTCACATGATATCACATGTTTTTGTATACTGAGTATGATTGTGTTGTCCAGGGTAGACTCGAGGGAGGGGTCGAGCCTTCTAGGATGTTTTTAAAGAGATGGCACTTGTTGTTTATGATGAGTTTTGATATGTTTGAGAAAATGATAAATCTTGAGGGATAGTTTTGTGACGAGTTACCCTTTTTATGATGAGTTTTATTATGATGAGCATGAGAGGTTTTAAATGATGATTTTCCATGTTTTACTTACCTATTGTCATGTTTTCAGTACATGATATATGTATATACATGTGGCATAGTTTTATTATTTCCTCATGCTCTGGATATTAAGGATTTTATGCATGACATTACGAGCATGTAGATAGTGTAGTTATCTACCATGCTTGCATTATTGCCTTACTGAGCGTGTGGTTGCTCATCCCATTCACTTTCCCCCTCTACAAAGCGCGCATAGTAGTCTAGGGAGGGACTGAGGCATTGTATTTGGATATCTGCTGCTCTCCATCACCAAGAGGTATACACACAAGAATTCTTTTTGTATCTAAACATGTAATAGCACATTAATCATTTTGAATTGTAATATGGGATGTAAATGTTAGCAAACGTGTCATGTTTAAGTACATGACTTAAACTTGCAAATGTATGTGTTGCTTTTGATTAATCGAAAGAGGTATGGTAAATGATGATTAATACTGACTCACAGCCCAACTGTGTATGTGAGGGTTGTTCATGATCGGGTAAGTTAATGAATAAAGCGAAAAATTTATGATGATTTTTAGATGAAATGGATGAAAATGGGTAGTAACATAATTTCCCCAGAATTTCGTACTAGTATTTTCTGAAATTTTGAACCAATATTTTTGAATAAATATTTCTAAATTATCTTCCCCTGGGTTTTCTCAAATTCTCGGTGTCTTCTTTCCTTCCTCCATATATATATATATATATATATAAATACTACTCTTTTTTTTCCTTTTCCTTTTTTTATTTCGAATTTAGCTTCCTGCCAAATTCTTTTTCTTTATTATTCCTTTTTCTTTTCTTTCTTCTTCGGTTTTCGGTTTCGCTACTATTCATTAATTTCTTCTTTCTCTGTTTCCTTACCTTTTGGCCTCATCACCTTCTCCTACATTTTACCTTGGTTCCCGATACCACCATCATCATCCCTATATCTCGACCACCCCTTCAGCACTGTCGACTCCTCCCTATCTTCCACTGCCACTGCTTGGTTTCCAATTTCCAGGGAGGTGGAGCCCCCATTGTTTTCAGCCACTACTTTCATTATCGAACACCTATCGCGCCTTCCTCCTGTTTCCTTGTCAAATTCTCGGTGTCTTCTTTCCTTCCTCCAAATATATATATATATATAAATACTACTCTTTTTTTTCATTTCCTTTTTTTTTATTTCGAATTTAGCTTCCTGCCAAATTCCTTTTCTTTATTATTCCTTTTTCTTTTCTTTCTCTTCGATTTTCGGTTTGGCCACTATTCATTCATTTCTTCTTTCTCTGTTTCCTCACCTTTTGGCCTCATCACCTTCTCCTACATTTTTCCTTGGTTCCCGATACCACCATCATCATCCCTATATCTCGACCACCCCTTCAGCACTGTCGACTCCTCCCGATCTTCCACTGCCACTGCTTGGTTTCCAATTTCCAGGGAGGTGGAGCCTCCCCTGTTTTCAGCCACTACTTTCATTACCGAACACCTATCGCGCCTTCCTCCTGTTTCCTTGTTCATTCCAATTTTTCAGTCCTTGTTCAAATGATTTTTGGAAAGCGAAGGAAGCTGAAAACTGAGGACTCGGTTTCCCCTGCTCCGACTGCCACCGGCGAGAGAGGAGGCCAGGCGAGGGTCGGCGAAGGAGACCCAACACCTGCGCGACCCACTGGCAGTTGCAACGCGCGATGAGGTCACCGAAAAAATGAGATCAATAAAGGGATTATCACAGAGAGAAGAAGAAATCGGCGGCCATCAGCGCCAATTTGATCCAACCCGAGGCCCGAGGAAGAACGACCAGACGATGTCGCGCCGATTGGTGCTGAAATCGAGCCAGGAACTAGCCGGACGGTGCCAAAATGACGAAGTGAGGCCTGAACCGTTACGAACCAATTTAGTGCAGTGATGGTATGCTAAATCGGACCGGACCGGTTCAACCAAAAAGAAAAGAAAGAAAAGAAAAGAAAAAGAAAAAGGGAAAAAGAAAAAGAAAAAAATTTGAGAAAAATCTCGGTGATGCAATCGAGCTACTGGTAAGTCGGTAAGAGGTCAAAATTGATCGATTTAAATTTTGAAATATTTAATTTGATTAATATTCGATTGAAAATTTACCCGAAAAAATATATAATTGTGTAGCTCGACAACGTCAAACGAGAGCTCGAGTCAACCTCGATTTGCGTACTATCATAGAATCTCGAGTAAGTAACCCTTATTTACGACAATTTGCATTGTTATGCGGGTTAGAAATTTACCGCATAAATTACGGATTTAATTTTCGTAAAAAATGAATTATATTATGGATTTAGAGATAAATTGTTGTAAATAATTAATTGAGTTATCCAAGGGTTTAGAACGAGGCCCAATAAATACTGATGGGCCCAATGAGCCCAATAGGCCTCGATAATATGAATAGTAAGTGGAAAATGGGCTTAAGGCTAATTAAGGCCCATTATGGTACAATCGGGCCTAATATGGGTAAACGGGCCCAATGATTTAAATTAAGCCTAAAAAATATGAAATACAATAAATTGTATTGTATTTGACCTGATGTATATTTATACGCAGTTCCGAAGATAGGATTGGGAGCAAATCAGACTGCGTGACGAGTCATCAGTGGAAAGGTCAGACTGTACAGAAAAATAAAGTAAGGGAATTATGTGAGTAGCTAGAGGTAGCTACGCGTATTTTAATAGCTTTTGTATACACTGAATATGTATAAAGATTTTAAGGACGCTAATTAGGTAAACGACTACTTTACCCCTATTGAAGGAATTCACCTAAGGATGGTGAAAGCATGACATGCATGAAAAGCATGATTTAAGGAATTTTCTGATTTAAGGAATTTTCTTAGTTTTTAAGCAAAGCAAATCGGTAGATTGGCCAGTAATTACATAAATTTCAAAAGATAACACTACGTAAGTATTATTAAGATTTAAATTAAATTTATTTGGAAAATGGGCCAACTATCAAGTGTATATAGAAACAGATGGTGTTGGAGCATTTCCTCGTACTATATCTAAGTTTGTGAGTGTGCATAAAAGGTGTTGGCGCGATTTCTCGCATCGATTTGTGTGGCATCATGTGCTTAAAATGTGCTAGAGCGGTTGCTCTCACTGATTTTTATTATTGTGAAATGCATGAGAGGTGTTGGAGCCTAGCTTGCTCCCTGTTTTGACTGTTTTGACTTGATATGCATAAAAAGGTGCTAGAACGATTGCTCGCACTAGTTTTAATGATTTGACATGCATGAGAGGTGCTGGAGTGTAACTCGCACGAGATTTGATTTATTTATGCATAAAACCGTGATGGAGCTTGCTCGCACATGATTTTATATGGATTTATAACTCATTTTACAGTCGTACTAGAGTGCTACTCGTATCCAGATTTTACTGATTTTTATGAAACCGTGCTAGAGCTTCACTCGCACGAGATTTTTAGATATCATGAATATGCATGGAGCCGTGCTAGAGCTTCGCTCACACAAGGATTTATATGACATTCATATAGCCGTGTTGGAGCCTTCTGTAGACTGTGTGTCACAGTGAGATGATATGCCACACGTGCATACTGAGACATAAATGGTATGGGTGGATAAGACCTATTACAGGTATCCCCTGACTGAGATTGGGTTCACGGAGTACGTTGTACCATGTATATCACATGGAGTACGTTGTATCGTGGGGATTATTGGAGTGGAGCGGCATTAGCCACGAGCTAGCAAGTTTTGCCCTTGCAATCCTGATGTTATGTTGTTCTTGCGGCAGGATTGACCCACCTCCCGTTTTAGGTGTGATATCCCGCACACTAGTTACCGTGTAGCTAGGGATCACTAGGATATGGCCATAGTCCTCGATGTTACTGATATAGTCAACTACATGTCTCACATGATATAACTTTTGGTCTCGATAGACTAGGGTAGACCCGAGGGAGGGGTCAAGCCTCCGATTTTGTGATTTTTACTATGATGATAGATTTTTCAGAGGATTTTATGACATATGACCCTAAAAGAAGGGTGATTTTATAACAGAATTTAGTAATGAATTTTTAATGAATTTGAGATGATTGACCCGGAGGGGTTATTTTATATTGTGTTTTAATGAAGTGAAATGCAGTAGCTTGCGGAGTTTTTAATGCTTTAATTACAAATTCATTAAAAGAATTGTCTTTCATGATTGGTGTCACATGGCATGAATTAATGCATGATCTTGATTTATTATATGCTAATTATGATTTTATGATTTTACATAAAATGCCATTGATGCATAAGTTGCATGATTTCTATATGCACGAATAGTTTTTATAAACTATGGCATTAATGTATGCATGATTTTGTGAGTGAGATTTTAACAAAAAGAAATGGATTTAAGGGCATGGCATTATGAACATGTAGATACTGGAGCTATCTACTTACTTGCATAATTGCCTTACTGAGCGTGTGGTTTGCTCACCCCCTTATTTTCCTCCTCTCCAAAGTATTTTCAATAGTTTAGGCGCGGCTGAGGACTTGCATCTTTGGTATTTCGCTGCATCCCATCAAGAGTCAGGTATATACATTTGTATAGTTTTGTATCTAAATATGTAAATGCATAGTATTGTAAACGTATATGATGTCAGGGATGTAAGGTTATGTAAATGCAATTGTGAATGTATTAGTTAAAGTCAAAGGATAGAAAAGTCCTAATGTGTAAATGTAACATGGAAATGGAATGGTAAGTAGTGTGAGGGGACTAACACCAATCATAGCTTAACTGTTGGTAGGATGGTCACGATGAAAGGAAGGTAAGAATTAAATATGAAAGAAAAACAAAAAAAATTTGTAGTGATTTTTAGGTAATTTGGGTCGTGATAGTTTTTGGTATCAGAGCTAAGTTGGCCTGATATGAGTTGGTGTTAGTGGTTAAGGAAGTTTACATCCCCATGTACTATACATTGTTTAGATACAATTGTGTATATCGAGATGGAATTGTAACTAAGAATTTGGTTTCAAACGCAAGAATATAGACTCATTAACTGATAGCCTCTATGGTAGAGGGGCCCGTACACGAGCTCGAGGCCGTAGAGGTTAGCCCGAGAGTCATACTGAGTCACCACCTGAGACTCAAGATGAGATTGAAGTGGAGGCTGATGTTGAGCATTCCCCACAGAGTCCGACAGTGAGATCAGACAGAGTTCGACAGAGAGATCGGACAGTATTGAGACATGTTTCGCAAGGTTGGAGCGAAGTGTGGAGAATGTTAGGGAGCTAATTGCCTAGAGTATGCATGGGATTTGAGGGCGAGTCGGAGCAATGGTGGAAGTTTGTTCAACCCATCTTAAGAGTTAGACATCCAGAATGGATATGGGAAATAATTCTAGATGTATTCTAGGGACAGGATATCCCGAACACTGCTTAAAGGAAATTACAGATAAAATTCTTTACTCTGATCCAGAGGAGCTGGTTGATTGACGAGTATGAAACTCAGTTTATATTCCTGGGTAGGTATGACCCCGACACTATGAACAGTGAGAGTCGAAATGTCTAAAAGTTCATGGAAGGGCTTAGATTGTCAATTAGAGTCCAATTAGCCCCGTTAGATAGCACTACCTATGTCGAGGCAGTGCGCAGACTACAGTTGTGTGAATAAGATCATGAGTTTCATGCCTCTGAGATTGGGAAAGGTAGTAAGGGCCGAAATAGAGATAGAAAGAGAATAGTGGATGACAAAGATGTCAGAACGGGAAAAAGGTAGTTTGGTAAAAGATTATAGTCGATGAGTCACAGGGTAAGATGATTGTTAAACCCTAATGTATCCAATTTTAGCACTTTTGAGGGGTATTGTGATTGGATGACCCCGACCTGCTATGTAGCAATGTAGGATATGTGGTAGATACCACGAAAGTAGGGCCTACACCTACACCTTATTGAATAAAATAGGCGTTAAGTGTGGTAAGACGAGCCATTTATTTAATGATTGCTCGGAGTTGGGTGAGATTACCCCATAGAAGGGCAAAGAGACAGAGAAAACCCTGTTGATATCTCTACACCGAAAAGGGAGGCCATAACTAAAGAGAAAGGGAAAGTAGGCTGTTGGACGAGGGCGAGTGTATGCTTTGGACCAGGACACTAATGATGTTTCATCGGATGTGGTGGAAGATACCACACTGGTTGTGAATAATGAAGTAATTATTTTAATTGATCCTGGTGCCACGCATTTATTCATATCGCCTTCAGTTGCTTATAATCTAGTGAAAGATGTGAAGCCAATACCCTTAGGTAAGATGATGATAGTTAGTTCATTATCACTAACTGAATGTGGGTATAGGAATTGTAAGTTGAAAACGGGGGAAAAATGATATGTCAGCCGATATTATTCAATGGAATATGAATAATTTTGGAGTAATATTCGAGAAAAGATTGATTTGGCTGCAAACTATACTGTTTAGATTGCTATCCTAAGATAGTGATATTTTCACCCCTGAAAAGTGTACTGTAAGTGGACACGTAATGAAAGAGGTGTAGCGATTGTAATTAAATGAGTAAATGATTGTACTCACAGAATGAGTAATGATGGGAATGTTTCATCGTTTGTGTGGTTGGTATGGATAAGGCACATCTGAAATTAACAGATATAATTATGGTCAGGGAGTTTCCTGATATATTCCCAAATAATCTACCAGGGCTACCATCAGATAAAAAGATAGAATTTTGTATTGACTTAGTACCTGGTACAGAGTCGATATCCAAACCACTGTATAAAATGGTATTAGTGGAACTAGAAGGATTAAAGAAACAATTATAGGAGTTATTGGATAAGCGTTCCTCAGACCTAATGTGTAACTTTATGAGCACTTGTTATGTTTGTGAACAGAAATGGAAGCCTCTGACTATGTATTGAATTTTGATTGTCAAACAAGGCTAACATCAAGAATAAGTGTTTCCTCCTACTATAGATGATTTATTGGATTAGCTGTGAAAAGTGCATGTCTTTTTAGAGATTGATTTGAAGTTTGGGTAACATCTGGTAAGAATTTGGAAGGCGAATGTGCCCTAACGGTTACGGCATTGATGAACAAGGTATTTAAACCTTACCTAGACTGATTTGTGGTCATCTTTAGCAATGATATTTTGATGTATTCGAAGTCCAGGGAAGAGCATGAGTAGCAATTGGAAACTGTCTTACAGACGAGGTGTTGTGAGTTTCTCAAAATGGACTGCTCAGTTGACACGCCTCGTTCAGAAAAAGATTGCATACGAGTGGGATGATAAGTATGGAAGTAGTTTCGGTGAGTTTTGCTGTATTGAGGTATGAATTGACCACCATAATTATTCTCACCATAATCAATAGCTCAAGAGGTTTCAGTGTGTAAGGATACCTCAAAAAAAAGATTGGCTGTGTATTGATGTAAAATGGGAAGATAGTTGCTTATGGATCTAGATAGTTCAAGGACCATGAGAGAAACTATCTGACCCATGATTTCGAGTTGGCAATCGTAGCATTTACACTTAAGGTATGACACCACTACTTATACAATGAGAAATTTAGGGTATGCACTGATCATAAAAGCCCCGAGTGTTTGTTTTCATAGAAAAAGTAGAATATGAGATAACATAGAGGGTTAGAGCTTTTGAAGGATTATGATTGTGGAAATTGTACAACTCAGGAAAGGCTAATGTAATGGCTGATGCCTTGAGCAGAAAGAGCCTCGAGATGGTATCACATATGATGGTCAGGGAGCGCGAGCTGCTAAAGCAGTTGTGAGCCTCAGTAGTGATGTGATCCCTTCTAATGATGACAGTGATTGTGTGACAGTTGGCCTGAGATTAGCACCGGATTTGAGTGATCGGATTTGACAGGCTTAGCATGATGATCGACAGGGTGTCGATAGTGTGGGTCAGATTTAGATGGGTACAGTGACAGAGTTCACAGTGAATAATGATGGCTTACTGAGGTTCAGAGATAGTATAAGTGCTCCCCAAGACCACAGTTGATGAGATAATGTTATTGTCAGAAGCTCACTCTTCGGGATATACAGTGCATTCAAGAAGTAATGAATATATCGAAATCTTTGAAAAGGGTATTGGTGGTTAGATATGAAAAGAGACATTGTAGAGATTATGGAGAAGTGTCTCATATGTCAGCAGATTAAGGTAGAGTCCTAAAAGTCTACAAGGTTATTGCAGCCTCTACTTATATTGACACGAAAAAGAGAACAAATTACCTTGAATTTTGTGATAGGTTACAGAGGACCCGAATGAATCACAAGGCTATCTAGGTGATAGTCGATGGGTTGACTAAGTCTAGCCACCTTCTGGCTATGGAAATCCCCAGATACTCTAAGTGCATAGGTGAAGTTATATGTAAGGAAGATTGTGGAACATTATGTAGCGTTCCAGTAAGCATAGTATCAGATAGGGATTCCCGCTTCACTTTCCACTTCTGGGAATATTTTTTTTAAAGCTATGGGAACCCGACTGAGTGTTAGCATAGCTTTTCGTCCTCAGACAGATGGTCAGTCAGAGGGGACTATACAGATTCTGGAGGATATGATGAGAGCATGTGCCATTGATTTTATAAGCTCTTGGGATGATCAGTTGTTACGAATTGAATTCGCCAATAGCGACAGTTATCAGTTGAGTATCAGATAACATTTTATGATACATGGTATGGCTTTAGGAGTTGTTCCCCGACTTGGATAGGAAGAAGTGGGTGACAGATAGAAAATTGCTCCCGAATTGGTATAATAAGTCTTTAAAGGTGTTCAATTGATTATCAGTGATTGAGAATACCTCAGAGCAGACAGAAAAGCTATGCTGACAAGAGACGGAGATCGTTATAGCTCAAAGAGAGTAGGTTGTATGTTGAAAAGTTGATTTGGGTATTAGACAGAAGGAGAAAGTGTTAAGGTTTAAGGCGATCTCCCTAGTCAAAGTTCTTTGGTAGTATTACACTCTGAAAAAGAAGTCACATGAGAATTAAAGAGTATGATGCGATAGATGTACCCGAAGTTGTTTATGGACCCATTTGACTTGGTTCTAATTTGGAGGACCAAATTTCTTAAGTGGGGGAGATTATGTAAGACCCGATTTTATCGAAATTTATTATGATTCAAATGATGTAAATTGAATCATAAGAAGAGTTGTACGTGAATGAAAAAATGTAAATGGAATGAATAAAAATTCTCGAATGCATTTAAAGGTCAAATGAAGGATTGAAATGGTCACAAATTTAATGAATGGGATTCGAACCATTCGGACTGGAGATAAGGATTTAAAACACGAAATGAGTGAGTGTTCATGAAAGGAAGTTAGACTGGTTTGGTCCCGAACACGTTGAAGGATAAAACGATCAAAAGACTGAAATTCGATATTAATCGTGACAAGAACATTTCATTAAAAATATGGATTTGAGAAATCTTGATCAATAAATAAGAAATGATTAAATTTTGAGTCCAATCGATCAAGATATGAATTTATTGGAATAAACTGAAATTTTCACTTCGAGAAATTATCCTGAAAATATTGAAAAATATACCGGAAAGATGAAATAAGACCGATAAATTCATTTATAGATTAAATGAATTAAATAAGAATTTTTTTGGGAAATGCGATTTCTAGAAAGCGAAGGAAGCTGAAAAGCGAGGAATCGGTTTCCCCTGCTCCAACGGCCACCGGCAAGAGAGGAGGCCAGTTGAGGGTCTACGAAGGAGGCCCGACACCAGCGTAAGCCGTCGGCAACCGTGACGCACGGTGAGGTCGCCAAAAAACAAGGAGATCGACAAAGGGATTACCACGGGAGAGAAGAAGAAATCAACGGCCATCAGCAACGATTTGAGCCAACCCGAGGATCGAGGAAGAACGTCCAAACGATGGCGCCCTGATTGGTGCCAGAATCGAGCCAAGAATAGACCGGACAGCGTCGAAACGATGAAGTGAGGCCTGAATCGGTACGGACTGGTTTAGTGCAGTGATGGTATGCTGAACCGGACTGGATCGGTTCAGCCAAAAAGAAAAGAAAGAAATGAAAAGAAAAAGAAAAAGGGAATAAGAAAAAGAAAAAAATTAGGAAAAAATCCCAGTGATGCAATCGAGCTACGGGTAAATTTTGAAATATTTAATTTGATTAATATTTGATTGAAAATTTACCCGAAAAATAAATGTAATTGCGTAGCTCGACAATTGACGTTAAACGAAAGCTCGAGTCAACCTCGATTTTGCGTATTATCATGGAATCTCGGGTAAGTAACACTTATTTATGACAATTTGCATCGTTGTGCATGTTAAAAATTTATTGTATAAATTACGGATTTAATTTCCGCATAGAATGAATTATATTCTGGATTTAGAGATAAATTATTGTAAATAATTAATTGAGTTATCCAAGGGTTTAGAACGAGAATGGGCCCAATGAGCCCAATAGGCCTCGATAATGTGAATAGTAAGTGGAAAATAGGCTTAAGGCCGATTAAGGCCCATTATGGTACAATCGGGCCCAATATGGGTAAATGGGCCCAATGATTTAAATTAAACCCAAAAAATTTGAAATACAATAAATTGTATTGTATTTGACTTGATGTATATTTATACATAGTTTCGGAGATAGGATTGGCAGCAAATCGGACTGCGTGATGAGTCATCAGTGGAAATGTCAGACTGTACAGAAAAATGAGGTAAGGGAATTGTGTGAGTAGCTAGAGGTAGCTACGCGTATTTTAATAGCTTTTGTATACACTGAATATGTATAAAGATTTTAAGGACGTGAAATAGTTAAACGACTACTTTACCCCTATTGAGGGAATTCACCTAAGGATGGTGAAAGCATGACATGCATGAAATGGATGATTTAAGGAATTTTCTTGGTTCTTAAGCAAAGCAAATCGGTAGATTGGCCAGTAATTGCATAAATTTCACAAGATAACACTACGCAAGTGTTATTAACATTTAAATTAAATTTCTTTGGAAAATGGGCCAACTATCAAGTTTATATGTAAACAGATGGTGCTGGAACATTTACTCGTACTATATCTGAGTTTGTGAGTGCGCATAAAAGGTGTTGGCGTGGTTTCTCGCATCGATTTGTGTGACATCATGTGCATAAAATGTGCTAGAGCGGTTGCTCGCATTGATTTTTATTATTGTGAAATGCATGAGAGGTGTTGGAGCCTAGCTCGCACCCTGTTTTGACTTAATATGCATAAAAAGTTGCTAGAGCGATTGCTCGCACTAGTTTTAATGATTTGACATGTATGAGAGGTGCTGGAGCTTAGCTCGCACCAGTTTTGAGATGATAATTGCATAAAAGTCGTGCTGGAGTGTAACTCGCACAAGATTTGATTTATTTATGAATAAAACTGTGATAGAGCTTGCTCGCACGTGATTTTATATGGATTTATAACTCATTTTACAGTTGTACTGGAGTGCTACTCGTACGCAGATTTTACTAATTTCTATGAAACCGTGTTAAAGCTTTGCTTGTACGAGATTTTTAGATATCATGAATATGCATGGAGTCGTGCAAGAGCTTCGCTCGAACAAGGATTTATATGACATGCATATAGCCGTGTTAGAGCCTCCTATAGACTGTGTGTCACAGTGAGATGATATGCCACACGTGCATACTGAGACATGGATAGTATGCATGGATAAGATCTATTGCAGGCACCCCCTAACTGAGATTGGGTTCACGGAGTACGTTGTACCGTATATATCACATGGAGTATGTTGTACCATGGGGATTGTTGGAGTGGAGTGGCATTAGGCACGAGGTAGCAAGCCTTACCCTCGCAATCCTGATGTTATGTTGTTCTGTGGGCAGGATTGACCCACCTCCCGTTTTAGGTGTGATACCTCGCACACTAGGTACCGTGTAGCCAGGGATCACTAGGATATGGCCATAGTCCTCAATGTTACTGATATAGTCAACTACATGTCTCATATGATATAACTTTTGGTCTTGATAGACCAGGGTAGAGCCGAGGGAGGGGTCAGGCCCCCGATTTTGTGATTTTTACTATGATGTGATTTTATACTATGATGATAGATTTTTCAAAGGATTTTATGACATATGACCCTAAAAGAATGATGATTTTATAACAGAATTTTATAATGAATTTTTAATGAATTTGAGATGATTGACCCGGAGGGGTTATTTTATACTGTGTTTTAATGAAGTGATTTAAATGCAGTAGCATGAAGTGTTTTTCTTGCTTTAATTACAAATTCATGAAAAGAATTATCTTTCATGATTGGTGTCACATGGCATGAATTAATGCATGATCTTGATTTATTTCATGCTAATTATAATTTTATAATTTTACATTAAATGTCATTGATGCATGAGTTGTATGATTTCTATATGCACGAATAGTTTTTATAAACTATGGCATTAATGTATGCATGATTTTGTGAGTGAGATTTTAACGAAAAGAAATGGATTTAAGGGCTTGGCATTATGAGCATGTAGATAGTGGAGCTATCTACTTAATTGCATAATTGCCTTACTCAGCATGTGGTTTGCTCACCCCCTTATTTTCCTCCTCTCTAGAGTACTTTTAGTAGTTTGAGCGCGGCTAAGGACTTGCATCTTTGGTATCTGCTGCATCCCATCAAGAGTCAGGTATACACATTTGTATAGTTTTGTATCTAAATATGTAAATGCATAGTACTGTAAACGTATATGATGTCGGGGATGTAAGGTTATGTAAATCCAATTGTGAATGTATTAGTTAAAGTCAAAGGATAGAAAAATCCTAATGTGTAAATGTAACATGGAAATGGAATGGTAAGTGGTGTGAGGGGACTAACACTGAATCATAGCCCAACTGTTGGTAGGATGGTCACGATGAGAGGAAGGTCAGAATTAAATATGAAAGAAAAATGAAAAATTTGTAGTGATTTTTAGGTAATTTGGGTCGTGACAGTTTAAGGTTGAAAATGGTAGAAATAGATTTGTTCCCGTGAAATGCAGATCCAACTGCCCTGTTTTTATAGGAAACGCCTTAAGAGATCGATCGACATAGGGTGGAGATCGATCTGGCCTTGCTTAAATCCTTCAGTTTCTCGACATTTTGCAGGCAAGGGATCGGTCTATTGAATGTATGAGATCGATCTGCCATGTTGCATGAGACCGATCTACTTAATGAAATAGGATCGATTTGTTTCAGACAGAGAGTTTAGGAAATCGATATGGCCATTATGAAGAGATCGATCTAGTCCAACTTGAGACTAATAGAGATCGATCTACTTGAGTGAGAGACCGATCTCCCTCTTACAAAATGCTTGGTATTGTGTTCTTCAGGCCATGAGATCGATCTTTCCTTGCATGGGATCGATCTGGCCTTCATCTTACATCATTTTAGCTGAAATTTTCCCTGTTCAACTTATACTCAATGACTTCAACACTTATTTATCAATCCATTCACACTTAGAACTTAAAAACGTTTATTTCTTGTAATATATATGAAATGTAACATGTCTGAACATCCAATATTCATATACATTACATAGAATTTATGGGTCTTACAACTTGAGCACTATAACTTCTAGCTGCTATGTATTTTGCCTCAGTTGTGGATTGTGCTACACTATTTTGTTTCTTTGAGAACCATAAGATTAATCTATTCCCTAAAAATTGACAGGTACCTGAAGTGCTTTTCCTATATATTTTGTATCCTCCAAAGTTTGCAATAGAATAAGCATGAAGAGCAAAGGTAGAATCTCTAGGGTACCATAATCCTAGTAAAGGTGTGTCTTTGAGATACCTAATTTTTTTTTTTGTAGCTAGTAAATGAGATTCTCTATGTGAGGATTAAAATCTAGCACACAAACACACACTAAACATAATATCAGGTCTACTTGTAGTAAGATAAAGCAATAAGCCAATCATAGACCTATATAGTTTAGTGTCTACACACTTACCACTTTCATCCTTATCAAGCTTTATGCAAGTACCCATTGGAGTTGCTTGAGGTTTGCAATTATCCATTCCAAATCTTTTGAGCAAGTCATTAGGGTACTTAGCTTGATTGATGAAGATCCCATCTTTAGTTTGCTTTACTTGAAGCCCTAAGAAATATGTGAGTTCTCCCATCATGCTCATTTCAAATTCACCTTGCGTAATCTTACGAAACTCTTGACATAAGGATTCATAGTTGATCTAAATATAATATCATCTGCATAAACTTGAACTACTAATGAATCTTTATTCTTTGTTTTGATAAACAAAGTTGTATCAACTTTCCCTCTTGAAAATCCTTTTTCAATTAGAAATTTTGAAAGTCTCTCATACCAAGTTCTAGGAGCTTATTTCAAGCCATATAGTGCCTTTGAGAGCTTGTAAACATGATTGGGATAATTAGGATCCTCAAAACTAGGAGGTTGTTCAACATAAACTTCTTCACTTATAAAACCATTTAAGAATGCACTTTTTACATCCATTTGATATAGTTTGAAGTTCTTATAACATGCAAAAGCAAGTAACATTTCTAATAGCTTCTTGTCTAGCTACCAGAGCATAGGTTTCATCATAATCTATACCTTCGTCTTGTCTATAACCTTGAGCAAACAATCTAGCTTTGTTTCTTATAATAACACTATTTTCATCCATCTTATTTTTAAATAGCCATTTCGTCCTAATGATATGGTAATCACTGGGTCTAGGAACTAAATTCCATACTTTGCTCCTCTCAAATTGATTTAAGTCTTCTTGCATAGCTAAAAACCAATTGTCATCATCTAAGGCTTCATTGACTTTTTTAGTTCAATTTGTGATACAAAAGCTATTTATTGGCATACATTTCTAATTGAGGATCTTGTTTTAACTCCCAGATTTGGATCACCAACTATTTCACAATCTTTAACATATTTATGTTCTCTTGAACATCTAAGTTCTCTCTCTACATTTTCTTGCTCAATTACCTCTTCTTTTTTGCCAATATCAAGATCCTCTAAACTATTGATATTATCTTTCATGCTTGAGGGTTCTTCTAAAACTTCATTAAATATTGGTACATCCTCATCATTACAATGGTTTCTAGTAGTGGCATTTGATTCATCAAATATTACATGAATTGACTCTTCCACCAATATTGTCCTTTTGTTACAAACTCTATAGGCTTTAGAATTGAATGAATATCCTAAGAAAATTCCTTCATCACTTTTAGCATCAAATTTTCTTAAATAATCTTTTCCATTATTTAAGAAAAAACATTTGCAACCAAAAGAATGAAAATAGCTAATATTTGGTTTCTTTCCCTTGTAAAGTTCATATGGAGTTTTCTTTAAAATTGGTCTAACTATTGCTCTATTTATGATATAACATGAGGTATTAATAGCTTCAGCCCAAAAATACTTAGGTAAATTATTTTCACAAAGCATTTTTCTATCCATTTCCTCTAAAGTTCTATTTCTCCTCTCAACAACCCCATTTTGTTGTGGTGTCCTAGGAGCTGAAAAATTATGGCTAATCCCTTGATCATTGCAATATTCATCAAAACCAACATTTTTGAATTCTTTACCATGATCACTTCTAATACTAGTTATGGTATACCCCTTTTCATTTTGAGCTATTTTTGAATAAGTAACAAATTTTTCAAAAGCTTCGTTTTTCATATTTAAGAAAAATACCCATGTAAATCTAGTGTAATCATCTACAATTACAAATCCATAGTGCTTACCCCTAAGACTTGTGGTTCTAGTTGGACCAAAAAGATCTAGGTGAAGTAGTTGAAGTGGTCTAGATGTTGACACACAATTTTTAGGATTAAATGATATTCTTTTATGTTTTCTCTTGACACAAGCTTTACAAATTTTGTCATTTTCATAGGACAACATAGGTAATCCTACAACAAGATCTCTTTTAGCTAGCTTAGATAATACATGCATGCTAGCATGACCTAGTCTCCCATGCCACTGTCACGACCCCTTTTTATCTAAAATCACTATAAAATTTTTTGCTTTTTCCTTTCCCTGTCATGAAACAGTCTCACCACCAACAGTTGGACTGTGATTCGGTATTAGCCATACCTTACCGTTTACCATGTCATTCATTTCTTATTCTATTCAAAAGTAAACATTTACATTTCATAACCATGATACTACAACTTCTTAAGTGTTTTTCAATATTTACATTCCCCATATTACACTCTAAAACCATTACTGTGCTGTTACATGTTTATATACAAAATGATACCAGTGTGTATACCTTTCGATGATGGAAAGCAGTAGATACCAGGAATGCAAGTTCTCAGCCGTTCACTAACTACTGCGAATTCTCTGAAAAAGGAGGGATAATAAAAGGGTGAACAACTAAACACTCAGTAAGGCAATCTTGCGAGCAAGTAGATAACCATACTATCTACATGCTCATGATGCCATGCATTAAATCATTTTCTTTCGAAATCATACTTAAATATGAATCTCATGCATACTTTTATGCCAGAAAAAATCATTCGTATAAAATAATTCATTTTGTGAAATGACAGATAAAGCATGGAATTATATGTCATGCTAAATAAATAATTCACATTATGTCAAAACATGTCATTTATTTCAAATCAACATTCGCCCCAAAATCATCAGAACTCAATCCCAAAATCATAAAATCATGAAATCACAAAATCAAATAATAAGTAATATGTGATTTCGCAAAGTAAGTGACATGTGAAACTAGGCAAGAATCATGGTAATAACTCTAGGACTATGGACATATCCTCTGTGATTTCAGGCTACATGGATCCTAGTGTGCGGGGTATCACATCACATCTGAGGTTACCCCAAGAGGTGGGTACCAAACCTTCCCGCTAGCCAATTAGATCACTAGTCCAAAGACTACACATCATATATCATGGCACGCTATAACGTACTCCATGCTGTAAGCACGGTACAACGTACACTCTATGCCCCCGTCATCTTAATATCCAATGCCATGTCTCGAAATGCAGGTGCGAGCATATTAAATTAGTGTGATACACAGTCTACACAATGCTCCCAGCACGGCCTTATGCAAGTCATATAAAAATCTAGTGCGCGCAAAACTCCCATCACTATGTCATGTATAAAATCATGTAAAATCGAGTGCAAGCCAAGCTTCCAGCACTCTATCACATGCACAAATCATGTTAAATCTCGTGCGAGCAAGACTCCGAGCACGTTTTGTTTCCACATATACCATGTAGGTGGCTCAATTTCAAAGAATGGTTTTAAAACCAAAATCAGCACCTGCCACATGCTATTTAATCTAAATTGATAAAACATTTAGCCAGGCTACTAATATCCTTGTTGAAAAGCATTAAAATCCATCAAGAACACTTAGTTCTTACTTTTCATGACTTTTTCTAGAAGAAGAAATTTTTACCATTCACAAGGGTAAAATCGTCATTTACCCTTTTTGGTCGCAATAAATATTATTAAATTTGTTTAAAAGCAGTATTTCATAGTAAAAACACTCAAAACATGCTATTTATGCATATTCCAATCCGATCCTAACTTTTCCAAAATTTTCCCTTAGTAGGGGCAAAACGATACTTTTCTATATTGGGTCTCTACCGATATTTTTCATATTCAAAATTTATATACAATTTAATTATACAAAAAATCTACACGAAAATACGTATAGCTATCTCTAGCTACTCACAAAATTCCCTTACCTCGTAGATCTTAGGGCATCACAAAATTACCGATTCTCGAGATTACCTCGGTTTACTTGCTAAATTCTTGAGCTGCCCAAAATGATACCAATTTATCATATATTGATCAATTTCATCTTAACATACTCAATTTTGATTTATCTTCTCAAAGTTTGACCAATTTTGACTTTTCGATCAACTTTTTTGGTTTTCTCGATTTTACCGATTTAGTGCCATTTTTGGCAAATTTCATTATTCTAATTTCTCATTTCATTACTTCATTAACCTTATGACTCATTCAAGTTCATAAATCATGCTAGTCACTTTGCCAAATTTTTAATTCTTTCACTTTTCAGTTTTACCATGAGTTAAGCTATAAATCGAGCTTTCTCGGTATAAATTTAACAGTTAACAACCTTAGATGTATCAAATTTTCACCACAAACACATCAACACCTTGCTGTCCATATCCCAAATCATCAATAGAAATTAAATCATCCAATTCCACTTAACTAAAAGCCTTCTAAAAACACCAAACAACAACATATATGAACTTTATCATCATCCATCAACTTTACCTCGGGTTTAACCAAGGTTGACCATGTTTTTTATTCTTCCAATTAATCCTTAACTATAATTTAACATGTATAGGACTTAGAATCATCAAAAACTACAAGAAAACGCAACCAAAATCTTTCAAAAATTGATTTATTCAATTACCCGAAACAGGACAGTTCTGCATCTTGATTTTCTTTCTCAGATTTCACCTAGTACGTGGAATGATTTTGAGGTGATTGTTTTATGTGTTATAGAAGACTTGACGGGGAATATTTCATCCTTCTGGGCCAGAGTCTAAATGTGAGACCACATACATGTATAGTTGTAATGTGTGTAATTGGATCAAATAAATGTGAATGGACTTGTAATGTAAATTATAATTGATGTAAGTCCATGGATTCAATGTACATATGTGTAATATGATTTGTAATGTACATACAAGTTTCATTGAGTATGAATACGAAGAACTGAGATCTTATAAGTGAAGGAATGTGACTGGAACTCAAAATGAGTAGTGTGGTAAATGGAAGAAAGTTGTATAAATATAAATGCTTCCATTTGGTTTTTTATAGTATACCTTTGGATATACAATGAATGCACACAAGTTTCAATGTGCATAAGGTATGAATGGATACCATTTTCAAGTCATAAAGGTGGATGGATGAGAAAATGGCTATGGTAGCAAATTAAGGACATTTTGGTGTGAGTTGCTGCAGAAAAACTACAGAAAATCTGGAAAGTATGAAGGCCAGATAGATCTCATAGGATGAGAGATTGATCTTGAAGAGCCAGAATGCTCTTATTTGGGCAATGGAATAGAGCAGATCGATCTCCAATGGGGTCAGATCGATCTCCTAACCATTCTGTAATGAAAAGATCGATCCTCAAGCATACAAATCGATCTCCTTAGCTCTCTGTTTGGGAACATATCGATCTCAAGTTTCGACAGATCGTTCTCATGCTTAAATTGTCATGAAAAATAGGGATTTAAGGAGACCAGATCGATCTCCTCTTGGTACAAATCGATCTCCTCAAGCTATTTCTATAAAAGGAGTGCTGAAAATCTAAAAATTTTGGAAAAAACATCAACCTACCATTTTCAACCCAAAAACCTAACTTTCTCTCTCTAAAATTAACCATTTTCAGTAAGATTTGAGGGCAGGCCATTAGACACTAAGTTGTTCATCTTGAGGAAGAGAACAACATAGTTGGAACCCAAAATCCCATTGTTGGTATTGAAGGAGCTAAGGGCATTGACATTTGGAGCAAGAAGAGAAATTGGATTTGGCAAGATTCTAACACTCCAACTCTGGTACATTATCTATTTAAATGATTTTGGAGTGGTTTGGCATGAGTATGGATGGTTGGAAGCACCTAGGTTTTGTTAGAAACTAATGTAACCTAGAAAATGGATTGAACCTAGTGTGACAAAGTGAAAGTCAAATGAGTTGATGAATTATGGGTATGCTAAAGTAGCTATTGGAGTATTGTAAATAGTAAGGCTTGATGAAAGGCCATAGTGGGGAAATCATGAACCATGAGCCTAATATCGATTTAGAATAAGTTAAGAGGCCAAAGAGAGTCCATCTACTCGAGTTATAAGTGGAATAATAAAGCGAGGCCTCACAAGCGTTAATAGAGACTATAGGTCGAATCGACTATAGTAAGCGCAAAGGTTAGATTATAATAGGCTAAAATGATTCAAAATTTCGTTTATGTGCAGTTTTGAAGAGTCCGTTAGAAACGAATCGAGCTGTACGAGTAAGCAGCTTTAAGGAAGTGGAATCATGCATCGTGATTCCAGGTAAGGGAATTTTGTGAGTATATAGAGATAGCTGCTTGTACTTTGAACTTGTGGGTGATTAATGGGTGTTTTATGAAATGCATGGTTGCTCAAGTAAATGATTGATGGTATTCATGAATGATGATAAGTATATGCGTGATTTTGGTTTTGAAGAGGATTCTATGAAATGGGATAGTAAGGCTAATAATTTGCATAAATCTAATATTTTGACGTTTTACAAAATGTAATTGCTTCGTTTTGAGCAAGCTTGTAGATAGGCTGGCTAGTGTTTTATTGATGTTGTGAAAAAAGCATTTGTGAAGTGCTAAACCCGGTTGTCGAGATTGTTTAATTGTGTATGAGCTGTCTATCGTATTTGTATGACATAAATCGCGCTAGAGCCTCGCTCGCGCTGGATTTCGATATTTTCACTTGTGTGAAACGTGCTGGAGCTTAGCTTGCACTTTGATTTGAATTGTGACGATGTTTTATAAACCGTAATGGAGCTTTTGCTCGTACGTCATTTTCGATGGTTTTCTTATGCATAAAACCGTACTGGAGCTATGCTCGTGCATGGTTTTTTCATAGTTTTATGCATAAATGTTGTACTAGAGCGTTGCTCGTTTGAAATGATTTATTATGATGCATGAATTTGCGCTAGAGCATAGCTCGCGCTAGTTTTCACACTATGGTATGTATGAGGCCGCGGTGAGGGTAATATGGATTAACTTAGGGAACCCAACAGGCCTGACAGACCTCTTGAGTGGGGTGAGGGTGAGGGGCTAGGACCTGACATCATCCATTCAGGGAACCCAATAGGCCTAACAGACCTCTTGAGTGGGGTGAGGGTGAGGGGCTAGAACCTGAATCAGGGAAACCAACAAGGGCGAGCAAGGCCATGAGGGGCTAGGACCTGGTATTAAGAGTACTCCCACGTGCACTTGAGACTATAGAGGTTACACTTGGTATGGGGTAGATAAGACCTACGGCAGGCACCCCCAACCATGTTATAGGTTCGCAGAGTACGATGTACCGTGTATATCACAAGCAGTACGATATACCGCGTGGTGGTTACTTGATTTGAGAAAGTCTGGTGGAGAACTAACCCACCTTCGTGCCAGCATGATACCCCGCACACCGAGATCCGTGTGGCTTGGGATGTTATGTGACGGTTGGCCAACATAGTCTATAAGTATGAGTTATAGTAACCTGTCTCCTTGCTTGATTTACCTACTGCCACATAATATTAATCTATAAGTGTGATTGTGATTGTCCAGGGTAGACCTGAGGGAGGGCTCAAGCCTTCTAGACTTGATTTGTGATACGTTGATGATGTTTATGATTGAGAAAATGGTTTGTGATGGGACTGTATGTGTTTGAGAAATAGCTTTATGATGTGGGTTTAAAAAGGAGGTTTCTTAATGAATTGCCCTTTTTATGAATTTAAATGAGATCAAGCATGAGATGATTTATACATGATGTTTTTACCATGTTTTATATGCCAATGTACATGATTTTGATACATGATATATATGTATACTCACATGCCATAGTTTTACTTCCTAATGCTCCTACTATAAACAATTTATGCATAACACTATCAGCATGTAGATAGAGTAGTTATCTACCATGCTTGCATTATTGCCTTACTGAGCGTGTGGTTGCTCATCCCTCTCTATTTTTCCCCCCGTACAGAGCGTGTATAGTAGCCCAGTGAGGACTGAGGCGTGGTATTTTGGACATCCGTTGCATCTCCATCACTCAGAGGTATATACACAGTGATTTCTTTTTGTATCCAAGTAATGTAAAAGCACAGTAGTCATTTGAAATGTAATTATGGGGGATGTAGATGTCAGAAATCATATTTTGTATAAGTAAACGGTTAAGTTAGAATGTATGACATTGTTTCATTAAATTGTGAATGAATGGTAAGTGGTGGTTATTATTGACTCACAGCCTAACTGTATATGGTGAGTTGTTCACGATCGAGTAAGGTAATAGTAAAACATGAAAGATTTATTAAGATTTTCGGTAAAAAGGAATGAAAAAGGTTCATGACAGAGATTGGTATCAGAGTTGAGTTGGTCTGATATGAGTCTGTAATAAAACTTAGGAAAGTACATCCCCATATTCCTGTGCTTTTGTTTAGATATAACTGTGTATACTGTGATGGACTAAGCTTAATAAATTATTATAATACAGGAACTTAGGCATTATGCCTGTTACACGTAAAGGTAGAGGGGTGAGGGCACGTGCTAGAGGTCGTAGAGGTAGGCCTGAGAGCCCTGTGGAGCCACAGACTGAGCAGGCTCCACAAAACCCTGTTGAGAGAGCAGAAGATACAGAGGCACGCTTCATTAGGATAGAGCAGAGTATTGAGAATTTGGTGGAGATAGTCACGCAGGCATTAGGTGCCAGCGATAGATGAGGTCCCGCGGCACAGCCTACTACTGAACATGCAGCTACAGAGGCAGAGAGACCTCAGACTACAGAGACTGTTACTGCTACACCACCTCCAGTACAGGATATAGATTCTCCTATTTCTCCACAGTAGAGCGATAGTGATTTGGGTTATGACTGCGACTTGAGTAGGTTGCGAGAGTTTCAAGCGCTGAAACCCCCAGTGTTCAGAGGGGTGAATGACCCAGTGGTTACAGAGGATTGGGTGTATGAGATGGAGAAACTGTATAAGTTTTTTCGATGCACTTTAGCTAAGAAGGTTGCCTTTGCCGTGTTTATGTTGAAGGACGAGGCAAAGCACTAGTGGAGGTCTACCGAGGATATTTTGAGGGCCAGACACTCCAAGATCTCATGGGAGATATTTATAGAGGCCTTCAGGAGACAGTACATTCCAGCCACCGCACAGAGGAAGCTGTGGATGGAATTTATGAATCTGATTCATGGGAACCAAACTGTGGACGAGTATGAGTCCAAGTTTATGTCATTGGGGAGATATGACCCGAACACGATGGGTAGTGAGACCCAGAAGATATAGAAGTTCATAGATGTATTGAGATTGGCCATCCGAACTAAGCTAGCTCGCTTCGACATTTTGACCTATGAGGAGGCTGTACATAAGGCTCAGTTATGCGAGCAAGATTTTGAGCGGAATGCCTCCGAGTTTGGGAGAATTAGTATCAGGAAGGATAGAGACAGAAAAAGATCTAGGAGGGATAAAGTGGCTAGGAAAGGTAGCCTAAGGTATTTTGAGAAGAGACCTAAGATCGAAGAGGTGTAGGAGAAAGCTGCTAGACCTCCCGTGTACCCGACTTTGACTGTACCGAGGGGTATAACTATTGGAGGACCACGACCTACCACTGATCAGTGTAGGAGATCTGGCAGATACCATGGGACTAGGCCATGTCAGATACCCCCCATCTCATGTTACAGATGTGGGAGGCTGGGACATATATCGAGGTTCTGCAATGAGATGATTAAGACTGCCCTACAGAAGGGCAAGGAGCTTGAGGGAGCTCCAGTTGAGACAGCGACCCCGAGAAGGAGGGCTACAGCTGAGGAAAAATGGAAACAAGCTGTGGGTATGAGCAGAGGAAGGGTGCACACACTGGATCAGGACACTGCAGACGCATCGACGGATGTCATTAAAGGTACCGTCCGAATCTTTGATTTAGAAGTATTGGTATTATTTGATCCTGGTGCCACGCATTCGTTCATATCACCTTCTTTTGCACATAAATTGTTGAAGCATGTGAAACCAACATTGTTGGACAAAATGTTGATGATTTCCACACCCATGAATGATAGTCAATTGACTGAGCATGTATGTAGAGATTGTAAGTTAAAGATAGAGGGAAAGGAAATGATAGCTAATTTGATTTTATTGAAATGAATGATTTTGATGTAATATTAGGAATGGATTGGTTGGCTACCAATCGGATTGTTATGGATTGTCATGCTAAAACCTTGATGTTTTCAGGATTAGACAATCTTATTGTAAACTTTGATGAAAAGAAATGATATGAAAATTGTATGTTTGTTGCAAATAAAGGAGAATGATTTTAAATGCATAATGCTTGAGAGATAAATTTATTGTTTATGATAAATACTGAATATGGATGTGATGACTTGTGACACTAATAGTGGAAAGAATGATGTGAAGGTAGATGAGGCACACCCAGAATTGAGGGACATACCCATAATTGCGGATTACCCTGATGTCTTTCCGGATGAATTACCAGGACTACCACCTGAAAGGGAAATGGAATTTTGCATAGAGTTAGTGCCTGGTACCGAGCCGATATCTAAACCACCGTACCGAATGGCTCAGATTGAGTTGGAGGAGTTAAAGAAGCAATTGCAAGAGTTACTGCAGAAGGGGTTTATAAGATCGAGTGTCTCACATTGGGGAACACGGGTACTGTTTGTAAGGAAGAAGGATGGAAGTCTCTGACTGTGTATAGATTACCGATTGTTGAATAAGGCCACCATTAAGAACAAATACCCCCTTCCGTGCATAGATGATTTGCTGGATCAGCTCCAGAGAGCCCAAGTATTTTCTAAAATAGATCTGCGGTTAGGGTATCATCAATTGAGGATCAAGAGTGGAGATGTACCCAAGACAGCATTTCGTACCCGTTATGGCCACTACGAGTTTTTGGTTATGCTATTCGGATAGATGAATGCTCCAGCAACATTTATGGCATTGATGAATGATGTGTTCAAGCCATACCTAGATAAATTTGTGATAGTGTTTATCGATGACATTTTGGTGTATTCCAAGTCCAGGGAAGATCGTGAGGAGTATTTGAGTATAGTTCTGCAGACCCTCTGAGAGAGAGAATTATATGCCAAACTCAGCAAGTGTAACTTTTGGTTAGAGTAGATCTCATTTCTGAGCTATGTTGTGTCGAAGGATGAGGTATCGGTGCATCCATCTAAGATAGAGGCAATTGTACAGTGGGAACAGTCCAAAACAGTTACTGAGATCAGAAGTTTTCTGGGATTGGCAGGATATTATCGGAGATTTGTTGAGGGTTTCTCCAGACTAGCTGATCCATTGACACGCCTCACGCGTAAGGATGTTAAGTTTATATGGGATGAGGCATGTGAGAGGAGTTTTGAGGAGCTTAAGCATCGATTGACCACTGCTCCAGTTCTCACTATCCCTACCAGCTCAGGAGGATTCTCAGTGTATACGGATGCATCACACTAGGGACTGGGCTGTGTGCTTATGCAGGATGGGAAGGTAGTTGCCTATGGATTTAGACAGTTGAAAGATCATGAGAAGAACTACTCGACACATGATTTGGAGTTGGCGGCCGTGGTATCTGCTTTGAAAATATGGCGCCACTATCTTAACGGTGAGAAATTTCAGGTGTTCACATATCACAAGAGCCTTAAGTACCTGTTCTCGCAGAAAAAACTGAATATGAGACAGAGGAGATGGCTCAAACTTTTAAAGGACTATGATTATGAAATCATGTACCACCCAGGTAAGGCAAATGTAGTTGTCGATGCTTTGAGTAGGAAGAACCTTGGGTTGGTGTCTTATATGATGGTACAGGAACATGAATTGTTGGAACAATTTACTGACCTCAATTTAGATGTAACCCCACCTGGATCGGAGAGATTGGAGATCATGGCTAGTTTGAGACTGGAGCCAAAGTTGATTGGCCGTATTCCGCAGGCCCAGTAGAGCGATCGACGATGCATCGATTGGCTGAGGCAGATACAGACAGGTGTGTGTATTGATTTTGAGCTAAGAGCTGATGGGTTATTGAGGTTCAGGGGCAGAGTATATGTTCCCGACGATCCTGAGATCAGGAGGCTGATTTTATCAGAGGCTCACTCATCGAAGTATACGATACATCCGGGTAGTACCAAGATGTATCAAAACCTTCGAAAGGTTTATTGGTGGTCTGGAATGAAAAGAGGCATTACTAAATATGTCGCTAAGTGTCTCGTTTGTCAGTAAGTGAAGGTAGAGCATCAGAAGCCTGTAGGATTATTGCAGCCTCTATTGATACCGACTTAGAATTGGGAGCATGTCACCATGGATTTTGTGATGGGGTTACCGAGGACTCGTAGAGATGGGTTATTGTGGACCGGTTGACTAAGTCCACCCATTTCTTGGCTATGAGAGCTACCGATTCATTGAGTTAGTTGGCGAACATGTATATTCGAGGGATAGTACTGCTACATGGTGTACCAGTGAGCGTTGTTTCTGATAGGGATGCCCGTTTCACTTCCTATTTCTGGGAACATTTTTAGGAAACGTTGGGGACCTGACTGAGTTTTAGCACCATTTTTCATCCTTAGACAGATGGGCAGTCAAAGAGGACTATACAGACCCTGGAGGATATGTTGAGAGCGTGTGTGCTGAATTTTAGAGGGTCCTGAGATGATCACCTACAGTTAGCCAAGTTCGCCTATAATAATAGCCATCATACGAGTATCGAGATGGCACCCTAAGAGGCACTGTATGGGCGCAGATGTCGATCCCCCATTGGATGGGAAGATGTTGGTGATAGACAAATGTTTGCTCCGGACTTAGTGCAGCAGGCATTTGAGGACGTCCAGTTGATATGTGAGAGATAACGGATAGCTCAAAGCCGACAAAAGAGTTATGCTGACAAGAGATGGAGACCACTAGAGTTTGATGAGGGTGAGTCGATATTTCTGAGAGTTTCACCATCGAAGGGTATTATGAGATTCGGTAAGAAGGGCAAGCTAAACCCTAGATATATCGGACCCTTCGAGATTTTGGAGAGAGTGGGAGATAAGGCGTATAGGTTGGCATTGCCACCGGACTTGGCAAATGTTCATAACGTCTTCCACGTCTCGATGCTTCGGAAGTATCACCTGGACCTGGCACACGTGATAAGATATGAACCGTTGGAGCTAAATTAGAGTATGACATATGTAGAGAAGTCGGTTCGGATATTGGACAAAAAAGAGAAGGTGCTACGGAATAAGACAATTCCCTTGGTGAAAGTTCTTTGGCAACATCACACAGTAGAAGAAGCCACATGGGAATTGGAGAACTTGATACGGGAGAAGTACCCCCAACTTTTTGAAGAGTGACTTAGTTCGAATTTGGAGGACCAAATTCCATGAAGGAGGGGAGAATGTGAGACCCCGTACATGTATAGTTGTAATGTGTGTAATTGGATTAAATAAATGTGAATGGACTTGTAATGTAAAGTATAATTGATGTAAGTCCATGGATTCAATGTACATATGTGTAATATGATTTGTAATGTACATGCAAGTTTCAATGAGTATGAATATGAAGAAATGAGTTCTTATAAGTGAAGGAATGTGATTGGAACTCAAAATGAGTAGTGTGGTAAATGGAAGAAAGTTGTATAAATATAAATGCTTCCATTTGGTTTTATATAGTATATCTTTGGATATACAATGAATGCACACAAGTTTCAATGTGCATAAGGTATGAATGGATGCCATTTTCAAGTCATAAAGGTGGATGGATGAGAAAATGGCTATGGAAGGAAATTAAGGACATTTTGGTGTGAGTTGCTATAGAAAAACTGCAAAAAATCTTGAAAGTATGAAGGCCAGATCGATCTCATAGGATGAGAGATCGATCTGGAAGAGCCAGAATGCTCTTGTTTGAGAAATGGAATAGAGCATTTCGATCTCCAATGGGGCCAGATCGATCTCCTAACCATTCTGTAATGAAAAGATCGATCCTCAAGCATACAGATCAATCTCCTTAGCTCATTGTTTGGGAGCAGATCGATCTCAAGCTTCGACAGATCAATCTCATGCTTAAATTATCGTGAAAAAGAGGGATTTCAGGGACCAGATCGATCTCCTCTTGGTGCAGATCGATCTCCTCAAGCTATTTCTATAAAAGGAGTGCTGAAAATCTAAAAATTTTTGAAAAAACATCAACCTACCATTTTCAACCCAAAAACCTAACTTTCTCTCTCTAAAATCAACCATTTCCAGTAAGATTTGAGGGGAGGCCATTAGACACTAAGTTGTTCATCTTTAGGAAGTGATCAACATAGTTGGAACCCAAAATCTCATTGTTGGTATTGAAGGAGCTAAGGGCATTAACATTTGGAGCAAGAAGAGAAATTAGATTTGGTAAGATTCTAACACTCCAACTCTGGTACATTGTCTATTTAAATGATTTTGGAGTGGTTTGACATGAGTATGGTTGGTTGGAAACACCTAGGTTTTGTTAGAAACTAATGTAACCTAGAAAATGGATTGAACCTAGTGTGAGAAAGTGAAAGTTAAACGAGTTGATGAATTATGGGTATGCAAAAGTTGCTATTGGGGTAATGTAAATGATATGAAATAGGTAAATAAAGCTATAAAGTGAGTTTAGTGAATTTATAAGGATGAGTATAAGTAAGGCTTGATGAAAGGCCATAGTGGGGAAATCATGAACCATGAGCCTAATATCGATTTAGAATAAGTTAGGAGGCCTAAGAGAATCCATCTACTCGAGTTATAAGTGGAATAATAAAGCGAGACCTCACAAGCGTTAATAGAGACTATAGGTCGAATCGACTATAGTAAACGCAAAGGTTAGATTATAATGGGCTAAAATGATTCGAAATTTTGTTTATGTGTAGTTTTGAAGAGTCCGTTGGAAACGAATCGAGCTGTATGAGTAAGCAGCTTTAAGGAAGTGGAATCACGCGTTGCGATTCCAGGTAAGGGAATTTTGTGAGTATATAGAGATAGCTGTTCGTACTTTGAACTTGTGGGTGAATATTGGGTGTTTCATGAAATGCATGGTTGCTCAAGTAAATGATTGATGGTATTCATGAATGATGATAAGTATTTGTGTGATTTTGGTTTTGAAGTGGATTCTATGAAATAGGATAGTAAGGCTAATAATTTGCATAAATCTAATATTTTGATGTTTTACAAAACGTAATTGCTTCGTTTTAAGCAAGATTGTAGATGGGTCGGCTAGTGTTTTATTGATGTTGTGGAAAAAGCATTTGTGAAGTGCTAAACCCGGTTGCCAGGATTGTTTGATTGTGTATGAGCCTCCTATCGTATTTATATAACATAAATCGCACTAGAGCCTCGCTCGCGCTGGATTTCGATATTTTCACTTGTGTGAAACGTGCTGGAGCTTAGCTCGCACTTTGATTTGAATTGTGACGATGTTTTATAAACTGTACTAGAGCTTTTCTCGTACGTGGTTTTCGATGGTTTTTTATGCATATAATCGTACTGGAGCTATGCTCGTACGTGGTTTCTTCATAGTTTTATGCATAAATGTCGTACTAGAGCGTTGCTCATAGGAAGTGATTTATTATGATGCATGAATTCGCGCTAGAGCATAGCTCACGCTGGTTTTCACACTGTGGTATGTATGAGGCCATGGTGAGGGTAATATGGATTAACTCAGGGAACCCAACAGGCCTGACAGACCTCTTGAGTGGGGTGAGGGTAAGGGGCTAGGACCTGACATCATCCATTCAGGGAACCCAACAGACCTAACAGACATCTTGAGTGGGGTGAGGGTAAGGGGCTAGGATCTGAATCAGGGAGCCCAACAGGGGTGAGTAAGGCCATGAGGGACTAGGACCTGGTATTGAGAGTACTCCCACGTGCACTTGAGACTATAGAGGTTACACTTGGTATGGGGTAGATAAGACCTACGGCAGGCACCCCCAACCATGTTATGCGTCTGCGGAGTACGATGTACCGTGTATATCACATGGAGTACAATGTACCGCGTGGTGGTTACTTGATTTAAGAAAGTCTGATGGAGAACTAACCCAACTTAATGCCAGCATGATACCCCGCACACCGGGATCCATGTGGTCTGGGATGATATGTGACGGTTGGCCAACATAGTCTATGAGTATGAGTTATAGTAACCTATCTCCTTTCTTGATTTACTTACTACCACATGATTTTAATCTATAAGTGTGATTGTGATTGTCCAAGGTAGACTTGAGGGAGGGCTCGAGCCTTGTAGACTTGATTTTTGATATGATGATGATGTTTATGATTGAGAAAATAGTTTGTGATGGGACTGTATGTGTTTGAGAAAGAGCTTTATGATGTGGGTTTTATACATGATGTTTTTACCATGTTTTATATGCCAATGTACATGATTTTGATACATGATATATATGTATACTCACATGGCATAGTCTTACTTCCTTATGCTCCTACTATAAACAATTTATGCATAACACTATCAGCATGTAGATAAAGTAGTTATCTACATGCTTGCATTATTGCCTTACTGAGCGTGTGGTTGCTCATCCCTCTCTATTTTCCCCCTCGTACAGAGCGTGTATAGTAGCCCAGTGAGGACTGAGGCGTGGTATTTTGGACATCCGTTGCGTCTCCATCACTCAGAGGTATATAAACAGTAATTTCTTTTTGTATCTAAACAATGTAAAAACACAGTAGTCATTTGAAATGTAATTATGGGGGATGTAGATGTCAAAAATCATATTTTATATAAGTAAACGATTAACTTAGAATGTATGGCATCATTTCATTAAATTGTGAATGAATGGTAAGTGGTGGTTATTATTGACTCACAGCCCAACTGTATATGGTGAGTTGTTCAAGATCGAGTAAGGTAATAGTAAAATGTAAAAAATTTATTGAGATTTTCGGTAAAAGGGAATGAAAAAGGGTCGTGACACTAAAGATGGACGTAAGGGGGTCGAAAAATTCATGAAATGGTAAGTTTACAGTAACGTGTGCGGCGACTTACATAGGGAGGTGAGGGCGCGTGAAAATGGGTCTTTGGATCTTCTTGGATGTGTCAGAAAGACTTAAAAGTCTATTTTCTAGAAGAAAAAATGGTGCATCAATATGATTCTGTATGGTCAACTTATGCATGAGTCTCTATCAGGTGGTCAGGTGGCTGGAACAGGACTGCTTGCTGTTCTGTTTTGTAAAATCTCTAAAAATTATTTCTAGTCCAATTTTCTCTAAATTCTCACTTCCCAAGTGTTATACTATGTCTCTATTATTGTCCATAAAAATTTTGGGGTCACTTGTTTAAGAAATATTTCCCGATTGAGCTCATTTTGCACGATTTGGTCAATTCCGAGCAAAATGGCTTAAAGTTTTCAATTCACCTTAAAAATTAATTTGATCCCCGAAACCTCCATATTTCCACTTGATTTTGATTTATCAAATAAATTTCACCTTATATTAATTTTCTATGGTCTCAAAATAATTTTTGGGAATTTCTAGAATTAAATTAGAATTTATTTATAATTCTGAGCCCATTTGCTCGATTTAGTGCAAAACCCGAACCTTACTAACTTTTTCACATCCAATACCTTAGTTTTCATTTCTAATCATCATTCCATGACAATATATAAAATTCTTAAGAAATTCTCAGGCTTAAGGTCTTACCTCAATTTTAGTGCCAACATGCCCCACGCCGCTAACCCGAATGCTTCAGTGGTTTCGAGCATGCACAACATTATTCTGAGTTCTCAATTACTTCTTAGTTTTCCTATTAAGAAATAAAGTGGGAAAAATTTAGATTTTACATTTCTCCCCACCTTATAAGAATTCGGTCCTCTGAATTCAAGCTGGTCCATCGAATAATAGTGGGTACCTTTCTTTCATGTGGCTCTCTAGCTCCCACGTAGCTTATTCTATCTAGTGGTCACCAGAGAACCTTTACCAATGGAATCGTCTTAGATCAAGGTACCTTCTCTTTTCTGTCGAGGATCCGGATCGGTTGTTCAATATAACTCATGTCTTCCTTAATCTCCAATGGTTCGTACTAGATAACATGAGAAGGATCCAGATAATACTTCCTCAACATGGAAATGTGGAAGACATCATGTATATCTGATAACTGTAGGGGTATTGGAAGTTAGTAAGCAACGTCTCCCACTTTCTCCAATATTTCAAATGGACCAATGAAGTGAGGACAAAGCTTCCCTTTCTTCCCAAAGCGTGTGATACCTTTCATCGGAGACACCTTTACAAATACAGAGTCCCCAATTTGAAATTCCAAAGGACGTCTTCGCACATCTGCATAACTTTTTATCTACTATGTGTTGTCCTAAATCTATCACAGATTAACTGAACACTTTTAGATGCCTTTTTGACTAGTTCGAGAGCAAGTATTTTCCTATCACCCACTTCTTCCCAGGCAATTGGGGATCTACATCTCCTGCCATATAGAGCTTCATAAGGAGCTATACCAATGCTAGCATGATAACTGTTATTATAGGTAAATTCAGCGAGAGCCAAATGATCATCCCATGAGCCCTTAAAATCTAGTGCACACGCCCTTAACATATCCGCTAAGGTCTGAATAGTCTGCTCGGACTGACCATCTGTCTGAGGATGATAGGCGGTGCTCAAATTCAGTCGAGATCCCATGGCTTCCTGAAAACGAGTCCAAAATCTCGAAGTGAACTGAGAATCTCTATCAAAGTAATACTCACAGGAGCCCCATGTAATCGTATCTCCTCTCTAACATATAAATCTGCTAGCTTATCTAGTGAATCAATGCCCTTGACGGCAAGGAGGTGGGCACTCTTTGTTAGTCTATCCATAATCACCCAGACTGCATCATGACCTCTCTGGGTTCTGGGTAACCCCATAATAAAATCCATAATAGTATGCTCCCATTTTCGAGTAGGCACCGGTAATGACTTAAGCAGTCCTACTGGTTTCTGATGCTTAGCCTTAATCTATTGGCAAACTAAACATCTAGCTACAAAATCTGCCACATCTTTCTTCATCCCTATCCAGCAATACATCTTTAGGAGATTATGGTACATCTTAGTACTTCCTACATGCATGGTGAATCGAGAACAGTGGGACTCCTTCAGAATTCTCTGTCTCAGGGTGTCATCAGAGGGTACACAAATACGGCCCCGAAACCTCAATAACCTATCATTACTGACCAAGAAGTCTGACTGCGATCTCTCCTCGGCCTAGCTAACCATATCCAATAACTTTTGATCATTTCTCTATCTTACCCTGATCTAATCCAATATACTGGGCTTCATCTGTAGGCTAGGCATAAACCCATCCTCAACTTCATCAATACTGATTCTGAGCTCGACGAACTGTTTTAACAAGTCCCATTCTCTAATCATCATATAAGACATCATATCTTTTCTACTGGGGGATTTGCTACCACATTCGCCTTGCCAGGATAGTAAAAAATCTCGTAGTCATAGTCCTTCAGAAGCTCTAGCCATCTTCTTTGTCTCATATTCAGCTCCTTTTGTGAAAACAGATACTTGAGACTTTTATGATCGGTGAAAATTTGAAATTTCTCACCAAGAGATAGTGGCGCCATATCTTCAGTGCAAACACTACGACTGTGATAATTCTATGAAAATAGAATTATTTGTGCTTACTTTTCTAATTAATTATTTAAATCCCTAATTTATTTTGTTTATTATCCCCTTTATTTAATTAAAATTCTCATGTTTGTAGATAAATTAAATCATGATGAATTTTGAATATTTCGGTAGAAAATGGACCGAAATTGGGCTAAAATCGAGATTGGACCATGCGGACAACAAGAGCCTAGCACATCTAATTGGACAAAAAGACAGATGACATGAAAATGTTATTTTTCAAGGAGCCAATGGTGTGAAGAGAAGTAGCCAAACAATGCCAACTCATCTAAGATGAAAAATTACCATTGTACCCCTAAGTGTGCATATAAATAGAAAAATATGGCAATTGAAGAGAGGATGTAATTTTTAGGGTAGAATAGTTTTAGGGTATACTTAGGTTTTATATGTTCTTAAGTTTTTTCTTTCCCGTTAGTCAATTTTCTCAATGTTTTACTATTCATTTCATGTTCTTCATTACTCTTTGTAAAATTTCTTTTCAATGGAAAATCACTTTCAATTTCATGATCTCGGTTTGGTAACCATGAGTTTTCTAATTGCCATGTTTTATTTCCATAGCCTATTTTTCTAGTGTATGTCTCAGTTTTCCCTAGAAGCCTTACTTATGTTTTCTTTTCTTTAGTTGATTTACTACTTTATTTAGTTGCTCTCGATTGTGCTCTCTTGATGCATTCAGGTTCATAAGTTTTCATCCATTTTTCTCCCTTTTGATTCTGTTGTCTTGATGTGGGTTGATGCTAAGCATTATCCCACATCAAGAACAATGTGGAATCTTGGTTGGAGAAGAGAATGAAGCAAACCGAGAATGAGAAGTTCCCTGTTTACTTGTTAAAGCTCACGGATGAAGTTTGCAATTATGTTGTTTCTTTTTTAATTCCTTTTGGGTTTAAAATCATATGCTGCTATGCTTTATTGTTCTTTCCTTCTTTTATTTCATTGTTATTATTCTACATTTCATGCATCGGGTTGATTTGTTTATTGGATTTCTCATTAGTTTGGATTGTTTTACTGCATGATGTTAAGGTTTATTGTTGGAAGCAATTTCATTGGTTTGCATTGTTCCTCTCATGATCCATTAACTATCAGGATCCATAAGCGACTACCTTCCCATCCTGCATCAATACACAGCTCAGTCCTTGATGTGAAGCATCTGTATATATAGAAAAACCTCCTGAGCTGGTAGGAATGGTGAGAATCGGAGCGCTGGTCAATCAACGCTTCAGTTCTACAAAACTCCTTTCACAATCATCGTCCCACACAAATGCCACATTCTTCCTAGTGAGACGTGTTAATGGAGTAGCCAACTTAGAAAATCCCTCTATAAACAGTCTGTAATATCCAGCTAAACATAGAAAACTCCTAATCTCTATGACTGTCTTAGGCCTTTCCCACAGAACTACTGCCTAGATTTTGGATGGATACACGAACACACCATCCTTTGACACCACATGACCCAAAAATGAAATTTGCTCTAACCAGAAGTCACACTTACTGAGTTTAGCATACAACTCCTTCTCTCGGAGGGTCTCTAATACAATCCTCAGATACTGCTCATGCTCTTCCCTGGATTTTGAGCACACCAAAATGTCATTGATAAAGACGATAACAAATCGATCCAGGTATGGCTTAAATACATTATTCATTAATGTCATAAAAGCTGTGAGAGCGTTCGTCAATCCGAATGGCATAACCATAACTCATAGTGGACATAACGGGTCCGAAATGCTATCTTGGGTACATCGTCATCTCGAATCCTCAACTGATGATACCCATACCTCAGATCTATCTTAGAAAAGAGCTGCGCTCCTCGAAATTGATCTAATAAATCATCGATGCGTGGAAGGGGATATTTATTCTTGATGGTAGCCTTATTCAACAACCTATAATCAATACACAGTTGAAGGCTTTCATCCTTCTTCTTAACGAACAAGACCAGAGCTCCCCAGGGTGAGACACTCGGTCTAATAAACCCCTTATCCAACAATTCCTGTAACTGCTTCCTTAGTTCCTCTACCTCGATCGGAGCCATTCTGTGCAGTGGCTTGGATATTGGCTCTGTACCAGGTGTCAAATCTATACAAAACTCCATCTCTCTCTCCAGTGGTAACCCTGGTAAATCATCCGAAAAAACATCTGCAAATTCCTTAACCATAGGAATATCTCCCAACTCCGGATGTACATTATCCATATCAACCACATATGCCAATAAACCTTCAAAATATTAATCATCCGGTCAACATAAATTTTCATCATTTAATTACAACAACTATTATTTTCATTTCTTTTCAAAACATGTTACAATACATTTCTCAGGGGTAGAAAACATTACTATCTTAGAATAGTAATCTAAAACAGCATGATTCTTAGCAAACCAATCAATTCCTAGTATTACATCAAAATCCTTCATATCCAACATAATAAGATCGGCTGACATATCCCTTTCCCTATCTTCAACTTACAATCTCTACATACATAGTCTACCAACTGATTCTCATTCATTGGAGTACTAATTAGTAACTTTCTACTTAATGGGGAAAGCTTTACATGGTTCAATAATTTAAAAGCAATTGAAGGCGATATAAATAAATGTGTGGAACTAGGATCAATCAAAACATATGGTTCAAAATCAAAGATCAAGATGGTACCTTTCACCACATCTGACGACAGACCTACAGTATCTTGGTCCAAGGCATGTACTCGCCCTCTGCTAACCACATGCTTTCCTTTTTCTTCAGCTGTCGCTCTCCGTCTCGAAGAAGGAGTATCAGCTGGAGCTCTCTCTGGCTCCTTTCCCTTCTGTGGGGCACTCTCAGTCATCTATGGGTAATTTTGAATCACATGCCTGGGTTTCCCACATCGGTAAAATACAACAGGAGATCCATAACATAGTCAAGTTCCATGGTACCTACCACATTTACTACACTGTTCTGTAGTAAGTCGTATCCCTCCAATCACTATACCCTTTGTTGGAGCTATGGCCGGATACATGGAAGGCTTAACTGTCTTCTCTCGGATTTCCTCAATCTTCGGCCTCTTCTCAAAAAAATCTTTTGCTTCCTCTATAACTGAAGCCTCTATCTACCGTCGGTCTCTTTCTATCTTTCTCCCTCACTCTACCAACCTTTCCAAACTCTGAGGCAACTGGCTCAATGTCTTGTTCACACAACTGTGCCTTATGCACTACCTCCTCATAGGTCGGGATATCAAAGGGAACCAATCGGGACCTGATGGATGGTCTCAGTCTATCCATAAACTTTCAAACCTTCTTGACCTCACTGTTCATCGTGTTAAGATCGTATCTGCCCAAGGAGATAAATTTTGTCTCTTACTCATCCATTGATCTACTCTTTTAGGTCAAATCCAAGAATTCCATTCACAGCTTTCGCTACACAGTATCCGAAACATATTACCTTCGGAAGGCCTCTAAAAATACATCCCAACTGATCTCTATACGCCAGGCTCTCAAAACAGGTATGGTAGACTTCCACCAATGCTCTGTTGATCCTTTCAGCATGAATGCGGCAAATGCTACCATCTCGATAGTAGCACACTCGAAAAACCCATATTGTTTCTCAATCTCATTCACCCAATCCTCTGTAGCTACTGGGTCCTTAACTCCACTGAAAGATGGTGGGTTAAATTTTTGAAACTGTTTTAACCTATCCAAGTCACATCTATAACCCCAATCTCTTCTACCCTGTGGTGGAGCAACAGTAGATGGTGTTTCCTGTACTGGTGGGGGTGTGGGAGTATCTATAGTCTGAGGTTGTTGGGCTAGTTGTGCAGGCATCTCAAGGTTAACCTCCTGTTCACCATCACCATACACAGCTGTACCTTGCCCACCCCCATCTCCAGGCAATGATTGGGCAATCAACTCCAAAATTGCCTCTAAGTTCCGCTCTAACCTCGCAAAGTGCACCTCAATATTTTTCGATCTCTTTGTCGGACCTTGTGGAGCATGATCAACATTAGCCTCCACTTCTACCTCCTCATGAGTCTCATGTGGTATCGGCTCAGCACTGCCCCCAGGCCTACCCCTACGGCCTCTAGCTCGTGCTCTCATCCCTCTACCACGACGGGTATCAGGCATAGTGTTTAAATTTTTGCATTCTGAACAATTTTTCTTCGTCAATTCCCATCTTGGTATACACAATTGCATCTAAACAAAGCACAACAACATGGGGATATAAACTTCCTATTTCTTAATACCGACTCACATCAGACCAACTCAGCTTTGATACCACCTCTGCACGACCCTTTTTATCTAAAATCACTACAAATTTTTTTCCTTTCCCTGTCGTGAAACAATCTCACCACCAACAGTTGGGTTGTGATTCGGTATTAGCCATACCTTACCATCTACCATGTCATTCATTTCTTATTTTTTTCAAAAGTAAACATTTACATTTCATAACCATGATACTACAACTTCGTACGTGTTTTTCAATATTTAGATTCCCTATATTACATTCTAAAACCATTATTGTGATGTTACATGTTTAGATACAAAATGCTACCAGTGTATATACCTTTTGATGATGGGAAGCAGCAGATACCAGGAATGCAAGCTCTCAGTCGTTCACTAACTACTCCAAGGGATAATAAATGGGTGAGGAACTACATGCTCAGTAAGACAATCATGCGAGCAAGTAGATAACCATACTATCTACATGTTCATGATGCCATGCATTAAATCATTTTCTTTCGAAATCATATTTAAATACGAATCTCATGCATACTTTTATGCCAGATAAAATCATTCGTATAAAATAATTCATTTCGTGAAATAACAGATAAAACATGGAATTATATGTCATGCTATTTAAATAATTCACATTATGTCAAAACATGCCATTTATTTCAAATCAACATCCGCCCCAAAAATCATTAGAAGTCAATCCCAAAATCATAAAATCATGAAATCACAAAATCAAATAATAAGTAATATGTGATTTCGCAAAGCAAATAACATGCGATTTCGTAAAGTAAGTGACACACGAGACTAGGCAAGAATCATGGTAATAACTCTAGGACTATGGCCATATCCTCTATGATCTCAAGCTACACGGATCCTAGTGTACGGGGTATCACATCACATCACATCACATCTGAGGCTGCCCCAAGAGGTGGGTACCAAACCTTCCCGCCAGCCAATAAGATCACTAATCCAAAAACTACATATCATATATCACAGTACCGTACAACGTACTCCATGCTGTAAGCATGGTACAACGTACACTCCGTGCCCACATCATCTTAATCTCCAACGCCATGTCTCGAAATGGACGTGTGAGCATATTAAATTAGTGTGACACACAGTCTACACAATACTCCCAGCACAGCCTTATGCATGTCATATAAAAATCTAGTGCAAGCAAAGCTCCGACCACTATGTCATGTATAAAATCATGTAAAATCGAGTGCAAGCCAAGCTTCCAGCACTCTGTCACATGCACAAATCCTGTCAAATCTCGTACAAGCAATGCTCCCAGCACGTTTTGTTTCCACATATACCATGTAGGTGGCTTAATTTCAAAGAATGATTTTAAAACCAAAATCAGCACCTGCCACGAGCTATTTAATGTAAATTGATAAAACATTAAGCCAACCAACCCATATCCTTGTTGAAAGGCATTAAACTCCATCTAGAGCACTCAATTTCTACTTTTCATGACTTTTTGTAAAAGAGAAAATTTTTACCCTTCACAAGGGTAAAATCATCATTTACCCTTTCGGGTCACAATAAATATTATCAATTTTGTTTAAAAAGTAGTATTTCATAGTAAAAACACTCAAAACATTCTATTTATTCATTATCCAATCCGATCCTAACTTTTCTAAAATTTTCCCTTAGTAGGGGCAAAACGATAATTTTTCTATATCGGGTCTCTACTGATATTTTTGATATTTAGAATTTATATACAATTTAATTATTCAAAAATCTATACAAAAATATGTATAACTACCTCTAGATACTCACAAAATTCTCTTACCTAGTAGATCTTGGGGCAGCACAAAATTATAGGTTCTCAATATTACCTCGATTTACGTGCTAAATTCTCGAGCTGCCCAAAACGTTACCAATTCATCATATATTGATCAATTTCATCTTAATATACTCAATTTTGATTGACTCAAAGTTTGGCCAACTTTGACTTTTTGTCAACTTTTTTGATTTTCTCAGTTTTATCGATTTAGTGACGTTTTTGGCAAATTTCATTATTCTAATTTCTCATTTCATTACTTCCTTAACCTTATGACTGATTCAAGTTCATAAATCATGCTAGTCACCTTGCCAAATTTTCAATTCTTTCACTTTTCGGTTTTACACTGAGTTAAGCTATAAATCGGGCTTTCTCGGTATAAATTTAACCGTTAACAACCTTAGATCCATCAAATTTTCACCACAAACACATCAACACCTTGCTGTCTAGAACTCAAATAATCAATAGAAATTAAATCATCCAATTCCACTTAACTAAAAACCTTCTAAAAACACTAAACAACAACATATATGAACTTCATCATCATCCATCAACTTTACCTCTGGTTTGACCAAGGTTGACCATGTTTTTTATTCTTCTAATTGATCCTCAACTGTAATTTAACATGTATAGAACTTAGAATCATAAAAAACGACAAGAAAACTCAACCAAAAACTTTCAAAAATTGATTTCTTCACTTACCTGAAATAGGACAATTCTGTCTTCTGATTTTCTTTCTCAGATTTCACCTATTATGAACTTATTTTGAGCTGATTTGTTTATATGTTATATAGGACTTGACGAGGATGATTTCATCCTTCTTTTCTGGAGTCTAAAGACAGACAAAGGGGGTCGAAAAATTCAAGAAAGGGTAACTGTTCAGTAACGTGTGCGGCGACTTACAAAGGGAGGTGAGGGCGCGTACAATTAGCTCTTTGGATTTGCTTGGATGTTTCAAAAAGCCTTAAAAGTCTATTTGTCTAGTAGAAAAAATGGTGCATCAATATGAGTTCGTATGATCAACTTATGCATAAGTTTCTATCAAGTGGTCAGGAGGCTGGAAAAGGACAGCTTGCTGTTCTGTTTTGTACAATCTCCAAAAATTATTTCTAGTCTAATTTTCTCTAAATTCTCACTTCCTAAGTATGAGATAGATTATGTTTATTATGTTTACTCACTAAGAAATTCTTCAAATGAGTTTCCTTAATCTTGCCATTATATCCTAAACTATTTCTATCAAAGAAAGCTCTTTGTGTTTCTAACATATGATCTAACTTTTGTTGTCGCATGTAGAATCTAGAGAAAGAATTATGCAAGTTATTATTATTTTCTTTTAAATCATTGATTTCTAGATTTGCATTTTCCAGTTTCTTTTCCTATTCTATTTTGTCATTTATTAACTTTTCATTTTGTCACGACCCTCAACTTACCAAAACATGTACAAATTTTTTGCATTTTCATGCATTATTTATTATTCGTCCTTCCTCGATCGTGAACAACTACTCTCCTCAACAGTTAGGCTGTGTGTCAATGTCTATCTCATTCTGCCATACCCATTTAAATTACATATTATTTATAAGTAAACACTTGTATAAATAAATCACAGTTGTTGTTTACATGTGTTTACATTTTTTTACATCCTCAATAGTTACATACAAAATGCTACTATGCTATAGAAAAGTTTAGATACAAAAAAATTCATCAGTGTGTATACCTTATGCGATGGGATGCACCGGATACCAAAAGGGAACACCTTCAGTCGCTCTCAATCTATACTCAAAGCTCTGTAGAGAGGAGAAAAATAACGGGGGTGAGCAAACCACACGCTCAGTAAGGCAATCATGAGAACAAGTAGATACTGCACTATCTACGTGATCGTGATGCCATGCTCAAAGCATACATTTCATCATTTTCTCAAAATATGAGTCCATGCTTGTGTTAATGGTATGTAAAACATTCATGCTATTAAAATCCAATACACAATTCAATTCAAAGCATGGAATATCCATCATGCATATTTCACAAATAGGGCATGGAAAACACATCATGCGTACGTGCACTTTAAACCATTAACAAACCGTAATCTCAAAACCATCCAACACTTGTCAGGACTCAAGCCCTCCCTCGAACTGTCCTGATCCACAAATCATTTCAAACATGGATTTATTGACAAAGCAATAGAAATGTGAGATAGGCAATACAATAAGGGAAATATCCTCTAAGACTATGGCCATATCCTGTGATACCGACTACACGGATCAGGTGTGCGGGTTATCACCACTATCTGCTTCCATACGATAGGTGGGTTAAGCCCAACCAGCCAGTCCATAGCAAATCTCATCGAAGACGACATAACACAATCTCAACACAGTACAACGTACTCCATGCTACATGCACGGTACAACGTACTCCATGGACCCATATCAACACATCATATCACGCCACATCTCAAAACGCACGTGTGAGTCTATTTAATTGGTACAATTTCCTGTCTACTCGAAGCTCCTAACATGGCTATCAACATGTCAAAATATCAAAAATGCACATGCGAGCCTATTTAATCGGTGCGACATCCAATCTACCCGAAGGTCTAAGCACGACAACAAATAAGGTGGACATCTAATGCGAGCTATGCTCCAACACCATGCCAAAACCAGTATAAAATCCATGTGAAAACTAGTATGAGCTAAGCACTCATGCGTATAAAACAAATCAAATCTCGTGCGAGACACACTCTAGCACGCTTCCATTCTCATGAAAACCATGTAGGTGGCTCAATTCTTTGTAAATTATGGTTAACAAACCAAAACATCTCATTTCTTTTGCAATTCAGTTTAAATGTTAACCAACCCACCAATCACTAGCTAAAGCGCAATAAAACTTGATTTTCCAAAGCATTATGCCTTTGTTTTCATGCACATTTCTCAAAACCCAACCCTTTGCCCATCAATCACGCAATATCATTCCTAGTATCACATGCACTATAGAAAAACATTTAAGCACCCAAATTGCGTACAGATATGTCTAAGAGTCCATAGAATTCCCTTACTTCAATTTACTTGAGTGCGACTCTCTATTCCTCTTAGCTTCTTGCACTCTTGGCTCACCTTGCTCCGGTGTATCCTTGGGAGCTGCAATTCATTCATCCAAACCACTTGAGTTAAAGTTGTTAACTCACATTTTGACCTCACTAGTCAATATAATTCATTTATGCATTTTACCAATGCCTTATTCCACATTTTACCCCTTTTAGGTAAATCTCACAATTTATTCACTAACAACCTCTCAAAATCATACTTATAACACTATTTTCACCTCAAGATATCCCATTCATCATCTAATCCTCCACATTTCACTTTCTCACACTAAGCCATTTCTAGGTTATAATCATTCCAATGCATTTTAGATAGTTCTAACATTATTGAGCACCCCAATCAATTCCAGACATCAATAGCTTAATAATGTACTTGAGTTGGTGCTTTAGAAACTCACGTCTTAGGATTTCCTTCTTGCTCCAAATAGAAATGCCCCTTGTTCCTTAAATCCAACAAATGTGGAAATGTCTCCAAGCTAAGTTTTTATTCTCTTCGATGTGAACAACTTTATGTCTAATGGCTTTCCTTCAAATCTTCTTGATAATAGCCGGACTTTAGACAGTAAAATCTAGGTTTTTGAATTGGAAGATGAAAGAAGTTGATTGTTGCCAAAATCTGTAGATCCAACTGCTCATATTTATAGATTCAGTTTGATGAAATCGATCTGCCCTGGGTGGAGATCGATCTGATCCTCTTAAAATCCCTCTTTTTTCACGGCATTTGAATGCAGGAGACTGATCTGTCTCAGACTAGAGATCGATCTATCTCAGGCAGTAGTGTTAAAGAGATTGATTTAGCTTGGGATGAGTTCGATCTGCTTCAACCCGAGAGCTTAGGGAAATCGATATGCTTGCCTTGAAATCAATCTTCTTTTTACAGAATGTTTAGCAGATCTATCTGGCTCCATTGGAGATCGATCTGTCATGTTCTATAGCTCAAGATAAGAGCATTTTGGCTATTCCAGATCGATCTCTCATCCTATGAGATCGATATGGCCTTCATATTTCTAGATTTTACTGCAGTTTTTCTGCAGGTGCTTACACCAAAACAAGTTTAATTTGCTGCCATAGTCATTTTCTCATCCGATCATCTTTGAGACTTAAAAATGTTATCCATTCCTACTTTATACTTATTAAAACTTGTGTGCAATATTTGTATATCCAAAAGTACATGATATAAACCAAATGGAAGTGCACAACTTATGCAATCTTCCTTCCATTTTACCACGCTACTCATATTCCATTCCACTCACATTCTTCACATGTTAAAGTCAATTTCTTCACATTCATATATAATGTAACTTGTATGTATAATCACCACTCTTATTACAAGTGTGTAGATTAAACTTATGGACTTACATGTCATATACTTCACATTACAAGTATATCACCATACTTATGAATTCATTTACATATATATACAAGGTTAAACCTATACGTGGTCTCACATTCTCCCCTACATAGAAAATTTGGTCCTTCAAATTGGAACCAAGTTAATTCGTGAATATCCCGGGGTACTTCTCTCGCATCAAACTCTCCAATTCCCATGTAGCCTCTTCCACCGTGTGATGTTGCCAAAAAACTTTCACCAAGGAAATTGTCTTTGTCCTCAACACTTTATCTTTTCTATCTAATATCCGAGCTGGCCTCTCAACGTATGTCATACCCTCATTGATCTCCAATGGTTCATACCTTATTACATGCGCCGGGTCCAGATGATACTTCCTTAACATGGATACGTAGAAGACGTTATGAACACTTGCCAACTCTAGTGGCAATGCCAATTTGCATGCCTTATCTCCCACCTTATCAAGTATTTCAAATGGCCCTATATATTGAGGGCTCAACTTTCCCTTCTTCCTGAATCTCATAATTCCCTTCGAGGGAGAAACCTTCAAAAACACTGACTTACCAACATCAAACTCTAGTGGTCTCCGTCTCATGTCAGCATAACTCTTTTATCTGCTTTGAGCTAACCATAACCTCTCACAAATCAACTAGACATCCTCAGAGGCTTGTCTAACCAAGTCCGGAGCAAAGATCTGTCTATCACCAACCTCTTCCCATCCAATTGGGGAATGACATCTATGCCCATACAATGCCTGATATGGTGCCATCCCTGACACGCCCTAATCGTATTACCGCAAGTGCACGGGTCGTACAAGTAATAATGGGATTTGAGTCCCGAGTTATCATCCCTCAGAGAAGTTGGTTAGACTAATCAACTATTGGTTAATTTAACCCTAAGTATATTCTAGCAAATTATGAAATTAAAGTGGTGATCTACTGAGGCTAATTAAATGTACTGAAAATAATAAACATTAAAAAAATAAAGAATATAAAACTGAAGTAAGATTTACTTACCGAACTACGAGCAATTAAAGAAAATACCTACAAAAGAAATTAAAACAGTTAAAATGAATTAACGCAACTAAAATAAAATGAAATATGAAAATAAAGCAATAAAATTAATTACTAAAATTTAAACAAACTTAAAATAAAAATGCATGTAATTAAACTAATAAAAATTGCAAATTAAACTAACCTAAAATCTAATAAAAATGAAAACTAAATTAAAATGGCATGAAACACATTTAATCTAAATTGCAACTAAATGCATCTAAATTAAAATAAAATCCTCAAACATTTAATATAAAATTAAGTACTAACTAAAAATTAAGACTAAAAATTAAATTAACAAATTAAAATACTAGAACTAATCTAAATTGACAACTAACAACTATCCTAAACTAACAACTAATTAAACTATACTAAAAATGCAAGAAAAATGGATTAATGCAATAATTGAATGCCAAACAAAGCCTTGAGTTTAAATCATCCAATAAATCCCTCCAAACACTGGTCACGTGTCTTTCCAGATTTTTAGTTTGCCCAGGCATGCTCGGTTTGTCCTCTGCTACTGGTGTCCTGCACTCTCGATTCTGGCCAGTCCTCTGCTGCAAGTGTCCTGCTGTTGCACTGGCTCTCGGTTTAGTGTTGTTCTACTCCCGATCTGTCCAGCTAGTAGGGAATGTCATCCTCCACGAAATGGTCTTGCACTCTCGGTCAGTCCACGTGATCTCGGTTGTCTCCAGGTGCTGCTTTCCAATTGCTGCAACGGGTTGCTTTCGCACCATGCCTCTCGGTTCTGTGTTATCAGTCTGCTATCCTGGTGCAATTAGGCGCTGCTTCAGACGTCGTCTTCATCACCAATCTTCCATGACATGCATGACCTGATGCTGCTCTTGCTCCCGTTGGTATCTACTGCAACCAACAACAGCATACATTACTGTCTTGTTCCGCTTGTCATCCAGCTGTACCATGAATCTGTTGATGGCTTCACTCCCGATCTTCCTTGGTCTTCAACCTACATCCAATCAACCTTAACCCGTGACAAGGAAAATGAAAATTGAAAATGAATAGTAAATAAAAGTTATAACAAGGGAGAATAGAGGAGAGACATGGTTCTTTATCGGCTGCAACAAGCGTTCCAACTTATACCGACTCTAGCTACTGCCTTTTGTAGTATCTTTAATCCTTAAACCCGTGGCCAAGCCAAGTAACACAGTGAACCCAGCATGCAATTGCAACAACACTGCCTTTGACTAGCCTTATCGTGAACCGTTTTCACGCACCAACACGTTGCAGAGACCAAAAACAAGCAATAAACGAAAATAATGCAATGTAGAATTAAAGACCCAGAACAGTAAGTTACTAATCAAATGAAGGGGACACGATAAAAATGAAACCTCATTGAATTTAAATTCTGAAAAGGAAATTGAATTCTATTGAAAACGAACTGTAAACGTAATAATAAACTGAAGAGCTAATTAAACTCTAAATAAAATAGAAACTAAAAGCAAAGAACAATGGACAACAACGCATCAAGAACAAGGGAGAAGCTTTGGCCGTTGTCACCAGCCGAAAACTTCAAAGGAAACCTAAGGAAAAATAATAAAACCTAACAATAAAATTTTAACCTTAAAAAAACTAAAAGCTACCCCTTTTTCAATTACCATCTTTTTCTATTTATACACACACTTAGGGGTATAATTGTAAGTTTTCCATCCTAGATGAGTTGGCATTGATTGGCTACTTGTCTTCACACCATTGGCTCCTTGAAAAATAATATTTCCATGTCATCTGTCTTTTTTTCCAATTGGATGTGCTAGGCTCCTGTTGTCTGCGTGGTCTAATCTCGATTTTAGCCCAATTCCGGTCCATTTTCTACCGAAATATTCAAAGTTCATCCGGATTTAATTTATCTGAAAAAATAAGAATTTTAATTAAATATAGGGGATAATTAACAAAATAAATTGGGAATTTAAATAATTAATTAGGAAATTAAGCACAAATAATTCTAAAAATATAGAATTATCAGCTCTATTCGCAGGCTAGCCAAAAATCCAATCGCAAGCAAACTGTTATTATAAGTGAACTCTGCGAGTGGCAAATGGTAATCCCAGGAGCCTCAAAATCCAATGCACACACTTTCAACATATCCTCTAGGGTCTGTGTAGTCCTCTCTGACTGACCATCTGTATGAGGATAAAACACGGTGCTAAAAGTCAATTGGGTCCCCATCGCTTCCTGAAATTGTTCCCAGAAGTAGGGAGTGAAGCGGGCATCCCTATCAGAAACAACGCTCACTGGAATTCCATTTAGCCTTACTATCTTACATATATACAAGTTCGCTAACTGGCTCAGAGTATCGGTAGCTCTTATAGCTAGAAAATGGGCTGATTTGGTAAACCGATCCACAATCACCCAAATGGCATCATGACCTATGCGGATCCTCAGCAATTCTATCACAAAATCCATGCTGACATGCTCCCACTTGCATGTCGGTATAGGTAGAGGCTGCAATAACCCTGCAGGCTTCTGATGCTTTATCTTCACCTACTGACAAACGAGACATTTAGCAACATATTCAGCAATGTGCTTTTTCATCCCAAACCACCAATAAACCTTTCGAAGGTTTTGATACCTCTTGGTACTCCCTGGATGTATCGTCTACCTCAATGACTGAGCTTTTCTCAAGATCAATCTTCTGATCTCTGTATCATCAGGAAAACATATCCTACCTCTGAACCTCAACAATCCATCTGAACTCAATTCAAAGTCTGTCTTCGTACCCCTCTGTATATACCCGACAATATCACTGCACTACTGATCAACTCACTGAGCCTGTCAGATTCGATCTACCAGATTCGGTTCCAACTGTAGGCTAGCTATCATAAATCCACTATCAGAGTCAGGCGGGGTCATATCCAAACTGAGGTTCAAGAACTGTTCAAATAGCTCGTGTTCCATGACCATCGTGAATGACGCCAACCTGAGATGCTTTCTACTCAATGCATTGACAACTACATTTGCTTTGCACGGGTGGTACAAGATCTCACAATCATAATCCTTTAAGAGCTTGAGCCATCTTCTCTATCTCATGTTCAGCTCTTTCTGCGAGAACATGTACTTAAGGCTCTTATGATCAGTGTAAACCTCAAATCTCTCACCATAGAGATAGTGGCACCCACCAACTCCAAATCGTGGGTTGGGTAGTTTCTCTCATGATCCTTCAACTGCCTTGATCTATAGGCTACTACCTTCCCATCCTGCATCAATACACAACCCAGTCCTCGGTGTCAAGCATCCGCATACACCGAGAAACCTCATGAGCTGGTAGGAATAGTGAGTATCGAAGCGTAGTCAACCTCCTCTTTAACTCCTCAAAACTTTTCTCACACTTATCTTCCCATACAAATTTAACATTCTTTCTCGTGAGATGTGTCAAAAGAGCAGCTAATCTCAGAAATCCCTCTACAAACCTTCGGTAATACCCAGCTAAACCCAGGAAACTTCTTGTTGGCTCTACCGAGAGGGGGTGAATCAGTTTTCTAAGGTTAATGGTAAATTTAAATTAAATTTAAGTCTAATTGCAAATAATGAGTAATCAATAAAATGTAATACAATGAATTGAAGGAAGATAAGGGAAAGAAATTTCAAACTCAGTAGTTTATAGAGGTTTGGCCAATCTCTTGCCTACGTCTTCTCCTCTTAACCTCCTTGTCAAGAGCTTTCTTTCACTCTATCACTGAATGTTACGCACTCCCTTTTTCAGGTTAAAGAATAACCTCTCTACCCTTTTTACACATAAATATTCACCCTTTTACAAAGTTTATCTCACTGAGGAACACTCCTCTTCTCTCTAGAAATAAGGGTGAATACAAGATCAAGCTTTTTATGTGGGTAGGATAAATATAGCTTTTGCACAAAGTCTTATACAACAATATCAATAAATGAAGATTGAATACCAATGGAATGTTGGAATAAAATCTTAAGAATGTACAGAATTTTCAGCAATGGTCTCTCTTAATCCCAGTGTCTTCAAAGCTTGATTTTATATTGGAGGATTGGTAGTTGGAGCATTCAATGATGTTTTTCCCATTGAAAGTTTTGCAGAAAGAGCCGTTGGGAACCTCCAATAGAGTGCCAAATCGATCTCCAATCATGGCCAGATCGATCTCTTAGTTTAATTACCTGCGATGACAAAGCAAATAGAAGCAAGGAGATCGATCTCATATATGTGGAGATCGATCTTATAATTTGAAAATGTTAGTGGAGATCGATCTGTCGAACAAGAAGATCGATCTTCTAATCTCGCTGTTTGAGGCAAGATCGATCTCCAGATCAATCTACCAAGTATTCTCGTAGTGAGGAGATTGATCTCTAATCAACCTAGATCGATCTTCTTAGCTCTCTGACTTTAAGGAGATGGATCTCTTCCTATACCAGATCGATCTCATAAACTCTCTGTTTAAGCATAGATCGATCTACTGCCTTTACCCTTTGTTTTAGAGGAGATCGATCTCTTCCTAGACCAGATCGATCTCATAAACATCTTGTAAAAGATAGATCGATCTTATAACCCTTATAGATCGATCTCTACTTCCTCAATACTTTGTACAGATCCTTTGAGAATTCAATCCTTTAGCAGATCGATCTCATATCCTCATGAGATCGATCTCTCATACTAGAAAACCCAAGAGATCGATCTCTCATTTCACCAGATCGATCTCTCATCCTTAAACACTTAGTTTCTAGTACTGATAATCTCTAAACATGTTTTAAATCATTTCTTTATTATTGAATTTTACTTGTTTTGTCATTTCAAAATATATTAACTCAACAGTCTCCCCCTTTTTGATATGACAAAACTTATTCAATAAACATGTTTAGATACTCATTTGCATTATGCACAAACTATGTTTTGTTTTTCACAAACTCCCCCTTTTTGTAAGCTCCCCCTTTTTGTAAGCTCCCCCTTTTTGTAAGCTCCCCCTTTCTTCCGGCCCCTTTACTCCCCCTTAATTTAATCATTCCTTTAAACCATTTAAAACATGTTTTCTTATTCTTCTCCCCCTTTTTGTCATATCAATGGCAATAAAGGTAAATGGACATTTTAACTTTCAAAACATATGTCATTTCAAAATAGTAACTCATTATAACACATTTCAATGGACCTATCATGTCATTTCACAAATGAAGCATTCAAGCAAATGATGTTTCAAAAAACAAACATTAATCTTAAAGAATAGCTAAAATATTCCTAACAAACATGTCCTAAGACGGAGGAGGGAAACGCTCCATGAGTTCCTCGACTTGAGTGCGAGTAACCTGCAGCTCATCGAACATTGCCTGCTGTGTGGCATGAAGGTTTACAAATCCTTCATCTATCTTTCGTTTAAGCTCCATAATCATCCCCACAATCGATTCCAGCCCATCGGATGATGATGTAGGTGCAATGGGCTGAGCTGTTGACGAAGATGGACCCTCAGTAGGTGTAGTAGGTGGATCAGTAGGCTCAGCTGATGGGTCTTCTGTCACGACCCAATTCCATTCTCTTTAACAGAAAATTACTAAAAAATTTTCGCGTTTTACTGTTACCTTACCCGGTCGTGAACTAAACTCACTACACACTGTTGGGCTGTGAGCCAATAATAAACACCACATCTCATTCATTCTCAATTAATTAAAACGATGTCATACATGTGCATTTAATCGTGTACTTATACGAATACATGTTTTACTGACATCTACATCCCCCATAAGTACAACTCAAAAGAATACTGTGCTTTTACATTGTTTAGATACAAAAAGAATCACTATGTATATACCTCTTAGAGATGGAGATGCAGCGGAGTCCAAAATAATACGCCTCAGTCCTCACTGGGCTACTATGCACGCTCTGTATGGGGAAAATAGAGTGGGATGAGCAACCACACGCTCAGTAAGGCAATAATGCAAGCATGGTAGATAACTACTCTATCTACATGCTGATAGTGTTATGCATAAATCATTTATGGTAGGAGCATGAGGAATAAAACTATGCCATGTGAATATACATATATATCATGTATCAAAATCACGTGCATTGGCATACAAAACATGGTAAAAACATCATGTATAAATCATCTCATGCTCAATCTCATTTACATTTATAAAAAAAGGTAATTCATTAAGAAACCTCCTTTTTAAACCAACATCATAAACACCACCAAATCAACTCACAATCACAACCACATTTTCATTCCACAATTCACGCATGTGTATAAATCTAGGTCACTATATCAAAAGTGCCTATGTGAACCATTACATCATAAATCATCCCAGACCACACGCATCCAGGTGTGTGGGGTATCATGCTGGCACGAAGATGGATTATCCCTCGCCAGACTTTCTCATCACATAACCATCATGCGGTACATCGTACTCCATGTGATATACACAATACATCGTACTCTGCAACTCATATCGTGATTGGGGGTGCCATTCCTAGGTCTTATCTACCCCATACCAAGAGTTTTCCATATTCCGTGAAGGAGAGCCTCCCTGCCGAACAGAGCCTCCCCACCTAACAGAGCCTTCCCGCCTCTTTGGGCTTAAGGATGTTGGCTTAAGGATGTAGGGCTCAAGGATCCTTCCGTAAGAGAGCCTCCCCACCGAATAGAGCCTCCCCACCTAACAGAGCCTCCCCGCCTCTTTGGGCTTAAGGATGTTGGCTTAAGGATGTAGGGTTTAAGGATCTTACCGTACCCATGTAGGAGAGCCTCCCTGCCTAACAGAGCCTCCCCGCCCCTCCAGGGCTTAAGGATGTTGGCTTAAGGATCCCACCGTAAGAGAGCCTCCCCACCGAACAGAGCCTCCCCACCTAACAGAGCCTCCCCGCCTAACAGAGCCTCCCCGCCTCTTTGGGCTTAAGGATGTTAGCTTAAGGATGTAAGGCTTAAGGATGTAAGGCTTAAGGATCTTACCAACTTTCACAACCTTATGCTTATCACAATGTGCAAACTTGTGCGAGCAAAGCTCAAGCACGACTCAGGCATCCTCTTGTAAAGAGACGCGTACGAGCATAGCTCTAGTACGGTTATACTCATATGATAACCACTCAAAAGCCACGTACGAGCAAAAGCTCCAGTACGGTTTATAAACCTTAACATAATTTCCAATCAAGGTGCGAGCTAAGCTCCAGCACGTTTCATACAAATGAAAACATAGAAATCCAGCGCGAGCGAGGCTCTAGCGCGATTTATGTCATACAAACATGATAGGTGGCTCATATACAATTAAACCATCCCGACAATCGGGTTTAGCACTCACAAATGCTTTTCCACAACAACAATACAATACTAGCTGACCCATCTACAAGCTTGCTTAAAACCAAGCAATTTCGTTTTGAAAAACATCAAAACATTAGATTTATGCAATTATTAGCCTTACTATCCCATTTCATAAAATCCACTTCAAATCCAAAATCACGCATATACTCATCATCATTCACGAATACCATCAACATTTATTTGAGCAATCATGCATTTCATAAAACACCCAATATTCACCCACAAGTTCAAAGTACGAGCAGCTACCTCTATATACTCACAAAATTCCCTTACCTGGAATCGCGATGCGTGATTCCACTTCCTTAAGCTGCTTACTCGTACGGTTCGGTTCGCCTTCAACGAACTCTTCGGGACTGCACAAAATCGTATCCCGCATTATATTCGATCCATATATTGCAACCCTTGTGCTTGCTATAGTCAATTTAATCTATAGCCTCTATTAAAGCTTATTTGGCCTCATTTCATTACTTTACCCATAGCTCGAGTCTATGGATCTTCTTAGGCCTATTAACTTATTCAAAGTCGATATCAAATCGACATAAAACTCATAGCGTTCATATTTCATGAATTCCCTCACTATGGCATTTATCAAGCATATTCATACTCATTTCCACAATTCCTCCAAACTCACAATGTAATCTCATTTAATCGTTTAAAATCATAAATATTACCCCAATAACAACTTTAGCATGCCATAAATCATAGGCTCATTCAACCCATAAATTCTCACATCATACCCATTATAGGTTACACCAAGTCCACCACATCCTAGATAATTTATCCATCAATACTCATACCAATCAACTCCAAAATCAATTAAATAGCTAATGCATTTTGATTGGAGTGTTAGAATCTTACCAATATGATTTTTTCTTCTTGCTCCAAATGGAAATGCCCTTAACTCCTTCAATTCCAAAAATGGGACAATGCCCTCTCACTATGTTGTTCTTCTCTTTGATAGGAACAACTTTGTCTCTAACGATCTCTCTTCAAATCTCACTGAAAATGGTTGATTTTAGAGAGGGAAAGTTAGGTTTTTTGGTTGAGATTGTAAGGTTAAATGTTTTTCTGAGATTTCTAGATTTTCAGCCCTCCTTATATAGAAATAGCTTGAGGAGATCGATCTGGTCTAAGAGGAGATCGATCTGGTCCCTTAAAATCCCTCTTTTTCACGGCATTTTTAAGCCTGAGATTGATCTATCGAAGCAATGAGATCGATCTGTCTAAGCATGAGATCGATCTGTCGAAGCATGAGATCGATCTGCTCCCAAACAGAGAGCTAAGGAGATCGATCTGGGTGCTTGGGGATCGATCTTTCCACTACAGAATGCTTGGCAGATCGATCTGGCTCCATTGGAGATCGATCTGCTCTATTCTTTCGCCCAAATAAGAGCATTCTGGCTCTTCCAGATCGATCTCTCATCCTATGAGATCGATCTGGACCTCATGTTTTCCAGATTTCCTGCAGTTTCTTTGCTGCAACTCATACCAACACATCCTTAATCTATTGCCATGGCCATTTTCTCATCCATCCACCTTTATAACTTGAAAATGGCATCCATTCATACCTTATGCACATTGAAACTTGTGTGCATTCATTGTATGTTCAAAGGTATGCTACATAAAACCAAATGGAAGCATAACTCCATTCCATTTTACCACACGACTCATCTTGAGTCTCAGTCACATCCATCACTTGCTAGAACTCATTTCTTCGTATTCATACTCAATGAAACTTGTATGTACGTTACAATTTATATTACACATACATACATTGAATCCATGGACTTACATCAATCATACTTTACATTATAAGTCCATTCATATTATTTAATCCAATTACACACATTACCCTTATACATATACGGGGTCTTACATCCTCCCCTCCTTCAAGGAATTTGGTCCTCCAAATTAGAACCAAATCATTCTTCAAACAGTTGGGGGTACTTCTCCCGTATCGAGTTCTCCAATTCCCACGTGGCCTCTTCCGCCGTGTGATGTTGCCAAAGAACTTTCACCAAGGGAATTGTCTTATTCCGCAACACTTTCTCTTTTCTATCCAATATCCGAACCGGCTTCTCAACATACGTCATACTCTCATGGAGCTCCAACGGCTCATATTTTATCACGTGTGCCAGGTCCGGGTGATACTTTCGAAGCATCGAAACGTGGAAGACGTTGTGGACATTTGCCAAGTCCGGTGGCAATGCCAACCTATATGCCTTATCTCCCACTCTCTCCAAAATCTCGAAGGGTCCGATATATCTAGGGCTCAGCTTGCCCTTCTTACCGAATCTCATAATACCCTTCGATGGTGATACCCTCAGAAATACCGACTCACCCTTATCAAACTCTAGTGGTCTTCGTCTCTTGTCAGCATAACTCTTTTGCCGGCTCTGAGCTGTCCGTAATCTCTCACATATCAACTGGACATCCTCAGATGCCTGCTGCACTAAGTCTGGAGCAAAAATCTGTCTATCACCAACCTCTTCCCATTTGGGGAACGACATCTACCCCCGTATAATGCCTCATAGGGTGCCATCCCGATACTAGCATGATAGCTATTATTATAAGCGAACTCGGCTAACTGCAGGTGGTCATCTCAAGAGCCTCTAAAATCCAGCACACACGCTCTCAACATATCCTCGAGGGTCTGTATAGTCCTCTCTGACTGCCCATCTGTCTGAGGATGAAAAGCGGTGCTAAAACTCAGTCGGGTCCCCAGCGCTTCCTGAAAATGTTCCCAGAAATGGGAAGTGAAGTGGGCATCCCTATCAGAAACAACGCTCACTGGTACACCATGTAGCCGTACTATCTCTCGAATATACAGGTTCGCCAACTGACTCAGTGTATCGGTAGCTCTCATAGCTAAGAAATGGGCGGACTTAGTCAACCGGTCCACAATAACCCATATGGCATCATGACCTCTATGGGTCCTCGGTAACCCCATCACAAAATTCATGGTGACATGCTCCCACTTCCATGTCGGTATCGGTAGAGGCTGCAATAATCCTGCAGGCTTCTGATGCTCTACCTTCACTTGCTGACAAACGAGACACTTAGCGACATATTTAGCAATGTCTGTCTTCATTCCAGACCACCAATAAACCTTCTGAAGGTTTTGATACATCTTGGTACTTCCCGGATGTATCGTATATTTCGATGAGTGAGCCTCTGATAAAATCATTCTCCTGATCTCAGGATCCCTGGGAACGCATACTCTGCCTCTGAACCTCAATAAGCCATCAGCACTCTGCTCAAAATCAATACCCACACCTGTCTGTATCTGCCTCAACCAATCGATACATCGTCGATCGCTCTGCTGGGCTTGCCGAATACGGCCAATCAACTCTGGCTCTAGTCTCAAACTAGCCATGATCTCAAGTCTCTCCGATCCAGGTGGGGTTACATCCAGACTGAGGTTCGCAAAGTGTTCTAACAATTCATGTTCCCGTACCATCATATATGACACCAACCCAAGGTTCTTTCTACTCAAGGCATCGGCAACTACATTTGCCTTACCTGGGTGGTACATGATTTCACAATCATAGTCTTTCAGGAGTTCGAGCCATCTCCTCTGTCACATGTTCAGCTCTTTCTGCGAGAACAGGTACTTAAGGCTCTTACGATCTGTAAACACCTGAAATTTCTCACTATAGAGATAGTGGTGCCATATTTTCAATGCAAATACTACAGCCGCCAACTCCAAATCATGTGTCGGGTAGTTCCTCTCATGATCTACTGTCTAGATCCATAGGCAACTACCTTCCTATCCTGCATAAGCACACAGCCCAGTCCCTGGTGTGATGCATCCGTATACACCGAGAATCCTCCTGAGCTGGTAGGAATGGTGAGAACTGGAGCAGTCGTCAATCGACGCTTAAGCTCCTCAAAACTCCTCTCACATGCCTCATCCCATGTAAACTTAACATCCTTACGTGTGAGGCATGTCAACGGAGCAGCTAGTCTGGAGAAACCCTCTACAAATCTCCGATAATATCCTGCCAATCCCAGAAAACTCTTGATCTCAGTTACTGTCTTGGGCTGTTCCCACTGCACAACTGCCTCTATCTTTGATGGATCCACTGATACCCCATCCTTTGACATAACATGCCCCAGAAATGAGATCTGTTCCAACCAAAAGTTACACTTGCTGAGTTTGGCATACAATTCTCTTTCTCGGAGGGTCTGCAGAACTATCCTCAAGTACTCCTCATGATCTTCCCTGGACTTGGAATAAACCAAAATGTCATCAATGAACACTATTACTAACTTGTCCAGGTATGGCTTGAATATATCATTCATCAATGCCATAAATGCTGCGGGAGCATTCGTCAGTCCGAATGGCATCACCAAAAACTCGTAGTGGCCATAACGGGTACGAAATGCTGTCTTGGGTATATCTCCACTCCTGATCCTCAATTGATGATACCCTGACCGCAGATCTATCTTAGAAAATACTTCGGCTCCTTGGAGCTGATCCAACAAATCATCGATTCTTGGAAGGGGATACTTGTTCTTAATGGTGGCCTTATTCAACAACCGATAATCTATACACAGTCGGAGGCTTCCATCCTTCTTCCTTACAAATAGAACCGGTGCTCCCTAAGGTGAGACACTCGGTCTAATAAACCCCTTCTCCAGCAACTCTTGCAGCTGTTTCTTTAGCTCTTCCAATTCTATCGGAGCCATTCTATAGGGTGGTTTCGATATCGGCTCTGTACCAGGCACTAACTCTATGTAGAATTCCATGTCCCTATCAGGTGGTAGTCCTGGTAATTCATCCGGAAAGACATCAGGGTAATCTGTAATTACTGGTATGTCCTTCAATTCCGGGTGTACCTCATCTATATCGACCACATAGGCAGTGAACCCTTCACAATATCCTCTCCATCGTTAGTAACATAAACCATCACTCCACATTCAATATTTATCATGAACGAATAATTTGTCTCTCAAGCAATATGCATTTAAAATCATGCCTCTTCATTTACAACAAACATGCTAGTTTCATATCATTTCTTTTCATCAAAATTTACAATAAGATTGTCTAATCCTGAAAACATCAATGTTTTGGCATGACAATCCATCACAACACGATTGGTAGCCAACCAATCCATTCCCAAAATTACATCAAAATCATTCATATTCAATAAAATCGGATTGGCTATCATTTCCTTCCCCTCTATCTTTAACTTACAATCTCTACATACATGCTCAGTCAATTGACTATCATTCATGGGTGTGGAAATCATCAACATTTATCCAACAATGTTGGTTTCACATATTTCAACAATTTATGTGCAAAGGAAGGTGATATGAAGGAATGCGTGGCACCGGGATCAAATAATACCAATGCTTCTAAATCAAAGATTCGGATGGTACCTTTGATTACATCCGTCGATGCGTCTGCAGTATCCTGGTCCAGTGCATGTACTCTTCCTCTGCTCACACCCGCGGCCTGTTTCCCTTTTTCCTCAGCTGTAGCCCTCCTCCTCGGGGCTGCTGTCTCAACTGGAGCTCCCTCAGGCTCCTTGCCCTTCTGTGGGGCAATCTCCATCTTCTCGGGACAATACTTAGCCATATGTCCTGGTCTCTCGCATCTAAAACACACCATAGGGGTCATCAGACAGGGCCTATTCCCATGAAATCTCCCACATCTCCTACACTGATCAGTAGTAGGTCGTGGTCCTCCAATAGTCATGCCCCTTGGCGCAGTCAAGGCTGGGTATATGGGAGGTCTAGCGGCTCTCTCCCGCACCTCCTCAATCTTTGGCCATCTCTCTTGGCCACTCTTCCAAACCCGGATCTCTTATGATCCTTGTCCTTTCTAACACTGACTCTCCCAAGCTCGGAGGCATTTCGCTCAAAGTCTTGTTCACATAACTGAGCCTTATGTACAGCCTCCTCATAAGTCACAATATCGAAGGGAGCTAGCTTAGTTCGGATGGCTAATCTCAATCCATCCATGAACTTCTGAATCTTTCGGGTCTCACTACCCATCGTGTCAGGGTCATATCTCCCCAATGACATAAACTTGGACTCATACTCGTCCACAGTTTGGTTCCCCTGAACCAAGTTCATAAATTCCATCTGTAATTTCCTCTGTGCGGTAGCTGGAATATACTGTCTCCTGAAGGCCTCTAGAAATATCTCCCACGAGATCTCAGAGTGTCTGGCCCTCAAAATAACCTCGGTGGACCTCCACCAATGCTTGACCTCGCCTTTCAGCATAAACACGGCAAAGGCAACCTTCTCACTTGAAGTGCATCGAAAAAACCTATACAGTTTCTCCATCTCATACATCCAATCCTCCGTAATCACTGGGTCCTTCACCCCTCTAAACACTGGGGGTTTTAGCGCTTGAAACTCTCGCAGCCTGCTCAAGTCGCAGTCATAACCCAAATCACTACCGCTCTGCTGTGGAGCGATAGGAGAAGCTATATCCTGAGCTGGAGGTGGTGTAACTGTAGCTGTCTCAGTAGTCTGAGGTCTCTCTGCCTCTGCAGCTGCCTGTTCAGTAGTAGGCTGTGCCGCGGGACCTCATCTGTCACCAGTGCCCAAGGCCTGCGTGACTATCTCCACCAAACTCTCAATACTCTGATCTAACCTAGCGAAGCGAGCCTCAGTATCCTCTACTCTCTCAGTAGGGTTCTGTGGAGCCTGCTCAGTCTGTGGCTCCGCACGGCTCTCAAGCCTACCTCTACGGCCTCTAGCACGTGCTCTCACCCCTCTACCTTAGCGCGTAACTGGCATAGTGCCTAACTTCCTGTATTATAATAATTCATTAAGCTCAATCCATCACGGTATACACAGTTATATCTAAACAAAAGCACAGTACTATGGGGATGTACTTTCCTATGTTTTATTAATGACTCACATCAGGCCAACACAGCTCTGATACCAATCTCTGTCACGACCCAATTCCATTCTCTTTAACCGAAAATCACTGAAAATTTTTCGCGTTTTACTGTTACCTTACCCGGTCGTGAACTAAACTCACCACACACTGTTGGGCTGTGAGCCAATAATAAACACCACATCTCATTCATTCTCAATTAATTAAAACGATGTCATACATGTGCATTTAATCGTGTACTTATACGAATACATGTTTTACTGACATCTACATCCCCCATAAGTACAACTCAAAAGAATACTGTGCTTTTACATTGTTTAGATACAAAAAGAATCACTGTGTATATACCTCTTAGAGATGGAGATGCAGCGGAGTCCAAAATAATACGCCTCAGTCCTCACTGGGCTACTATGCACGCTCTGTCGGGGGGGAAAATAGAGTGGGATGAGCAACCACACGCTCAGTAAGGCAATAATGCAAGCATGGCAGATAACTACTCTATCTACATGCTGATAGTGTTATGCATAAATCATTTATGGTAGGAGCATGAGGAATAAAACTATGCCATGTGAATATACATATATATCATGTATCAAAATCATGTGCATTGGCATACAAAACATGGTAAAAACATCATGTATAAATCATCTCATGCTCAATCTCATTTACATTCATAAAAAAGGGTAATTCATTAAGAAACCTCCTTTTTAAACCAACATCATAAACACCACCAAATCAACTCACAATCACAACCACATTTTCATTCAACAATTCACGCATGTGTATAAATCTAGGTCACTATATCAAAAGTGCCTATGTGAACCATTACATCATAAATCATCCCAGACCACACGCATCCAGGTGTGTGGGGTATCATGCTGGCACGAAGATGGATTATCCCTCTCCAGACTTTCTCATCACATAACCATCATGTGGTACATCGTACTCCATGTGATATACACGGTACAGCGTACTCCGTAACTCATATCGTGATTGGGGGTGCCATTCCTAGGTCTTATCTACCCCATACCAAGAGTTTTCCATATTCCGTGAAGGAGAGCCTCCCTGCCGAACAGAGCCTCCCCAGCTAACAGAGCCTCCCCGCCTCTTTGGGCTTAAGGATGTTGGCTTAAGGATGTAGGGCTCAAGGATCCTTCCGTAAGAGAGCCTCCCCACCGAACAGAGCCTCCCCACCTAACAGAGCCTCCCCGCCTCTTTGGGCTTAAGGATGTTGGCTTAAGGATGTAGGGCTTAAGGATCTTACCGTACCCATGTAGGAGAGCCTCCCTGCCTAACAGAGCCTCCCCGCCCCTCCAGGGCTTAAGGATGTTGGCTTAAGGATCCCACCGTAAGAGAGCCTCCCCACCGAACAGAGCCTCCCCACCTAACAAAGCCTCCCCGCCTAACAGAGCCTCCCCGCCTCTTTGGGCTTAAGGATGTTAGCTTAAGGATGTAAGGCTTAAGGATGTAAGGCTTAAGGATCTTACCAACTTTCACAACCTTATGCTTATCACAATGTGCAAACTTGTGCGAGCAAAGCTCTAGCACGACTCAGGCATCCTCTCGTAAAGAGACGCGTACGAGCATAGCTCTAGTACGGTTATACTCATATGATAACCACTCAAAAGCCACGTACGAGCAAAAGCTCCAGTACGGTTGATAAACCTCAACATAATTTCCAATCAAGGTGCGAGCTAAGCTCCAGCACGTTTCATACAAACGAAAACATAGAAATCCAGCGTGAGCGAGGCTCTAGCGCGATTTATGTCATACAAACATGATAGGCGGCCCATATACAATTAAACAATCCCGGCAATCAGGTTTAGCACTCACAAATGCTTTTCCACAACAGCAATACAATACTAGTCGACCCATCTACAAGCTTGCTTAAAACCAAGCAATTTCGTTTTGAAAAACATCAAAACATTAGATTTATGCAATTATTAGCCTTACTATCCCATTTCATAAAATCCACTTCAAATCCAAAATCACGCATATACTCATCATCATTCACGAATACCATCAACATTTATTTGAGCAATCATGCATTTCATAAAACACCCAATATTCACCCACAAGTTCAAAGTACGAGCAGCTACCTCTATATACTCACAAAATTCCCTTACCTGGAATCGCGATGCGTGATTCCACTTCCTTAAGCTGCTTACTCGTACGGTTCGATTCGCCTTCAACGAACTCTTCGGGACTGCACAAAATCGTATCCCGCATTATATTCGATCCATATATTGTAACCCTTTTGCTTGCTATAGTCAATTTAATCTATATCCTCTATTAAAGCTTATTTGGCCTCGTTTCATTACTTTACCCATAGCTCGAGTCTATGGATCTTCTTAGGCCTATTAACTTATTCAAAGTCGATATCAAATCGACATAAAGCTCATAGCGTTCATATTTCATGAATTCCCTCACTATGGCATTTATCAAGCATATTCATACTCATTTCCACAATTCCTCCAAACTTACAATGTAATCTCATTTAATCGTTTAAAATCATAAATATTACCCCAATAACAACTTTAGCATGCCATAAATCATAGGCTCATTCAACCCATAAATTCTCACATCATACCCATTCTAGGTTACACCAATTCCACCACATCCTAGATAATTTATCCATCAATACTCATACCAATCAACTCCAAAATCAATTAAATAGCTAATGCATTTGGATTGGAGTGTTAGAATCTTACCAATATGATTTTTTCTTCTTGCTCCAAATGGAAATGCCCTTAACTCCTTCAATTCCAAAAATGAGACAATGCCCTCTCACTATGTTGTTCTTCTCTTTGATAGGAACAACTTTGTCTCTAACGATCTCTCTTCAAATCTCACTGAAAATGGTTGATTTTAGAGAGGGAAAGTTAGGTTTTTGGGTTGAGATTGTAAGGTTAAATGTTTTTTCTAGATTTCCAAATTTTCAGCCCTCCTTATATAGAAATAGCTTGAGGAGATCGATCTGGTCCAAGAGGAGATCGATCTGGTCCCTTAAAATCCCTCTTTTTCACGGCATTTTTAAGCCTGAGATCGATCTATCGAAGCAATGAGATCGATCTGTCTAAGCATGAGATTGATCTGTCGAAGCATGAGATCGATCTACTCCCAAACAGAGAGCTAAGGAGATCGATCTGGGTGCTTGGGGATCGATCTTTCCACTACAGAATGCTTGGCAGATCGATCTGGCTCCATTGGAGATCGATCTGCTGTATTCTTTCGCCCAAATAAGAGTATTCTGGCTCTTCCAGATCGATCTCTCATCCTATGAGATCGATCTGGACCTCATGTTTTCCAGATTTCTTGCAGTTTCTTTGCTGCAACTCATACCAACACATCCTTAATCTATTGCCATGGCCATTTTCTCATCCATCCACCTTTATAACTTGAAAATGGCATCCATTCATACCTTATGCACATTGAAACTTGTGTGCATTCATTGTATGTTCAAAGGTATGCTACATAAAACCAAATGGAAGCATAACTCCATTCCATTTTACCACACGACTCATCTTGAGTCTCAATCACATCCATCACTTGCTAGAACTCATTTCTTCGTATTCATACTCAATGAAACTTGTATGTACGTTACAATTTATATTACACATACATACATTGAATCCATGGACTTACATCAATCATACTTTACATTACAAGTCCATTCATATTATTTGATCCAATTACACACATTACCCTTATACATATACCGGGTCTTACATCTTCTTCCATGGTTACCTCAGACTGCTCTTCTCGCTTCTTCCTCCATTCTCCTCGAAAGTCCTTATAGTACCCCATGTGGTGAAGTGTGCCAATGTTTAATACACTCTTTGGGGAAGGCACTTCACCAGTCTCACAGCTACAATCGATCCCGAGTCATTATAGTAGGTACGCGAGCAGTTGTGGAAAAACTATCATGGAGGCTTGGTCGCGTATGAACTTCAGCCAATCTTCGTATATGAAGTGGACCAGATTAGGTTTTTGACTTGAGGAGTGGAGGTGGTGGAGCTAAAATCGATCTAATCTCCCAACCGTGGAGTGACGGGTACCAAATGGTCTAAGATTCCATGAGATGATAAGGTGAAGTAACCTGGGGTGCATCGGTAGGTCACTCGCCTTATCCCCGGGAAGATCAAATTCTAAAGGGACTTCTTCCTCTTCATTAGTCAACCCCTCATCTTTTATTTTGAACACTTGGGCTAATATAAATGTGTCTATAGAGATTGATTTAGACATGACATAAGTTTTAAACCCTAGAATCTTGCAGGCATCATCAGGGTCATAGATGAGCTCAGCGTTAGAACAGAATGCCCTGATGATGTTTGGAGGTACGGGGGTAGTGATTTTAAGAAATGGAAGGCAGTTAAATTCTTCCATTTTTGATAGGTGCGAAAAGTCAATGCGATTTAAAAATGAGAAATCAATTGTTCGCTAATGTTTAATTAGCATAGTCGAGAAATACTCTTCATATCGTTTCCTTTTTGCAGGTGTTTGAAAACACCTATTAAAGGTAGTGACAGAAGAGGCAGAGGGTGGTTGTAAGGAAGAGGGTCTAGGCTCTCTATTGGCCACTCTTTTAAGACGAGGCATAATTGTATACTAAGAGATGACCTAGACACACAATGATTGTACTAAACACACCTAAGCACTAGTTTGAAGAGTTTTCTAAAACCTAGGTAATGAAACAGTGCTAGAAGTGCCCTAATGAAGATTTCAGCAAAAAATAAGAAATTTTTGAAGAAAAATTCAGTAATGTAGGTTACTAGAACACTAAACGATGAAGAGATTTGACAAAAACCTTACCGAGATCAATCTGGGAGGGAGAATCGAAGGTTGAGGTACGACAGGGGGTTAGGGATTTGAAAATTTGGGTTTTTGAGATTTGGGAGTTTTGAAGTAGTTTTTATAGTCAGGGCTAAGGAGAACGATCTGTCGTGGCGATAGATCGATCTGTCATTTCCAGAGACTTGAAGAGATCGACCTGCTGAATCAAAGGATCGATCTTCAAAACACAAAGGCTTAAGGAGATCGATCTGCTGTTTTACAGAGGCTTAATGAGATCGATCTGCTAAATGCATAGATCGATCTGCTGTTTTACATAGGCTTAATGAGATCGATCTGCCAAATGCATAGATCGATCTGCTATTTTAGAGAGGCTTAAGGAGATCGATCTTATAGTAAAGAAGATCGATCTTGCCTAGCTTAACATTTTTTATTTAGGCCAATTTGGTGCATGAATATCGATCTATGGTGAAAGGAGATCGATCTCTCATACTTTTTACCCAGAAAAATCATTGAAAAATTCGTTTAAAATTACTTTGAAATCAAGGTTTTGAAGTAGATAAATCTTAAAAAACATTCATGAGTCCTAATTCACCTCTAAGAACACAAAATCTATCTCTATCAAGAGGTTTGGTGAATATATCAGCTATTTGATGTAAAGTGTCAATATACTCTAGCATTATATCTCCCTTTTGAACATGGTCTCTAAGAAAATGGTGCCTAATCTCAATATGCTTAGTTCTAGAATGTTGAATAGGATTCTTAGATAGATTGATGGCACTGGTATTATCACATTTGATTGAGACTTGCTTCATGTCAATACTATAGTCTTTCATTTATTGTTTAATCCACAACACTTGAGCACTACGACTACCTGCTGCTATATATTCTACTTTAGTTGTGGATTGAGCTACACTATTTTGTTTCTTAGAGAACCATTAGATTAATCTATTCCCTAAGAATTGACATGTACCTGAAGTGCTCTTCCTATCTATTTTACAGCCCCTAAAATCTGCATCAGAAAATGCATGAAGAGCAAAAGTGGAGTCCTTGGGATACCAAAGTCCTAGAGAGGGAGTGTCCTGAAGATATCTAAAGTTTCTTTTAGTTGGTAATAAGTGTGACTCCTTAGGAGAAGATTGAAATCTAGCACAAAGGCATACACTAAACAGAATATCTGGTCTACTTGCAGTAAGGTAAAGCAATGAACCAATCATATACATATAAAGTTTAGTGTCTACTCACTTACCACTTTCATCTTTATCAAGCTTGATGTTGGTGCCCATTGGAGTTGCTTGAGGTTTGCAATTATCCATTCCAAATCGTTTGAGCAATTCCTTAGTATATTTTGATTGATTGATGAAGGTTCCATCCTTTGTTTGCTTCACTTGAAGTCCCAAGAAGAAAGTGAGCTCTCCCATCATGCTCATTTCAAATTCACCTTGCATGATCTTAGCAAACTCTTGGCATAAAGATTCAGTAGTTGATCTAAAAATAATATCATCTACATAAACTTGAACAACTAGTAAATCTTTATTTTTATTTTTGATGAACAAAGTAGTATCTACTTTTCCTTTTGAAAATCCTTTTTCTATTAAGAATTTTGACAATCTTTCATACCATGCTCTAGGAGCTTATTTCAAACCATAGAGTGCCTTAGATAGTTTGAAGACATGTTCAGGAAATTCATAAATTTCAAAACCAGGAGGTTGCTCAACATAAACTTCTTCATTAATGAAACCATTTAAAAATGCACTCTTTACATCCATTTGATAGAACTTGAAGTTTTTATAACATGCAAAGGCAAGTAGCATTCTTATTATTTCTAATCTAGCTACCGGTGCATAAGTTTCATCATAGTCTATCCCTTCTTCTTGTCTAATTATAGAGTGATCACTAAGTCTAGGAACTAGTTTCCATACTTTGCTTCTCTCAAATTGATTTAATTCTTCTTGCATGGCTAAAAACCAATTATTGTCATCTAAGGCTTTATTGACATTTCTAAGTTCAATTTGAGATACAAAGGCTATATATTGACAAACATTCCTTAGAGATGATCTAGTTCTTACTCCAAGAGTTGGATTTCCTACTATTTCACAATCTTTTACATAACCTAATTCTCTTGGTGCTCTAGACTCTCTTTCTAATATTTCTATTTCTTCTTCATCTTCTTTATTAATGTCAAGTCTTTCTAATAGATCATTTTCTATGGTTGAGATTTCTTTCAAGTTTTCATCAAATATTTCAATATCCTCATCATTGGTTGAATCTTTAGATAAATCATTTGACTTATCAAATATTACATGAATTGATTCTTCAACCATCAATGTTCTTTTGTTATATACTCTATATGCCTTTGAATTCAAAGAATACCCTAAAAAGATTCCCTCATCACTCTTGGCATCAAATTTTTCTAAATTGTCTTTTCCATTATTTAAGACAAAGCATTTACAACCAAAGGGGTGAAAATAGCTAATATTAGGCTTCTTACCCTTGTAAAGCTCATAAGGGGTTTTCTTTAAAATTAGTCTAATCATAGCTCTATTAATGATATAGCAAGATGTATTTATAGCTTCAGTCCAAAAATATTTAGGTAAATTATTTTCACACAACATAGTTCTAGCCATTTCTTCCAATGTTTTATTTCTTCTCTCAACTACCCCATTTTGTTGTAGTGTCTTAGGGGCTGAAAACTTATGACTAATTCCTTGATCATTGCAATATTTATCAAATCCAATATTTTTAAACTCCTTGCCATGATCACTTCTAATACTAGTTATAGTGTAACCTTTTTCATTTTGAGTCACTTTTGTATAAGCAATGAATTTTTCTAAGGCTTCATTTTTCATTCTAAAAAAGAACACCCAAGTAAACCTAGTGTAATCATCAACAATTACAAACCCATAATGTTTCCCACCTAGGCTTATTGTTCTAGTTGGTCCAAATAGATCTAGGTGGAGTAATTGAAGAGGCCTAGTGGTAGATACACTATGTTTAGGCTTAAATGTTGTCCTTTTATGTTTTCCTTTAACACAAGCTTCACATATTTTGTCATAGTCAAAGGACAACTTAGGTAATCCTATAACTAGGTCTTTTCTAGCTAACTTGGATAACACATGCATGCTAGCATGACCTAGTCTTCTATGCCACAACCAAGGTTCTTTTTCCTTGTCTACTATTAGGCATATGTTTTCATTTTTAAGTTCATTTAGATAGACAATGTATATATTACCTTGCTATGACCTAAGAAAAGAACTTTATTAGATTTAGGATCTATGACATGACATTTCAAGCAATCAAAAATTACTTTGTAACCTTTGTCACAAAGTTGACAAATACTTAGTAAGTTATGTTTTAGACCCCTAACAAGCAACACTTTTTCTAATGAAAAGTAGTCATTACCTATTGAACCACTTCCTTCAACTTGGCCTTTGGAGTTGTCCCCAAATGTGACTTCTCCACCAACTTTCAATTTGAATGAGTTGAAGTGGCTTCTATCACCGGTCATGTTCCTTGAGCATCCACTGTCCAAATACCAAGCTTCCTTTGTTTTAGCTTTGTGACAATGCTCAATCACCTATAATCAAAATTCAAACTCATGTCGTAGGTATCCAAATTCTCTTGGGTCCTTTGAGGTTAGTGAATGCAATTCTTGATCCCTTTGGGATCCATTTTACTAAAGCATTAATATCTTTTGAATTAACTATTTCTTTTGGAACCTAAATTCTTTTTACTATTTTTCCTCTAAGAGTGGTCATCTTCATATTGCAATTATATGATGCATGCCCATTCTTATTACAATGTGAACAAATAGTTGAGGGTTTTATGCATGTTCTTTCTAGCTATGAAACTTTTGAGATGAGTCTCTCTACTTTTTCCATCATATCCTAATCCATTTTTATCAAAGAAATCCCTTTGAGTTTCTAGCATGTTATCTAACTTCTGTTGACCCATATAAAATCTATTAAAAGAATTATGTAAGTTACTATTTTTTTCTTTTAGGTCACAAATTTCAAGATTTGTAATTTCTAGTTTCTTTTCACATTCTAACTTATCCTTTAGAAATTAACTCATTTTCTTTCTTCAAGTTAGATATTAATTTTTTGTACTTCATACTCATGCATTCATATTCCAATGCAAGATCATTAAAGGCATCTTGCAATTCATCAAAAGAATATTCAATGAGGTTTGAAGTTACCTTTTCATCCTCAATAGCCATGAAGCATAGGTTGGCATTGTCCTCATTCGAATCATCATCGGAGCTATCACTGTCGCTCCATGTTGCCATCATTGCCTTCTTTTTATGGAACCTATCATTGAATCTTTTAAGAAGAGGGCAGTTAAATTTAATATGTCCAGGTTTTTTACATTCATAACACACAATGGTATCCTTTCTGCCTAACTCTTCTTGATCTTTCTTCTGGTTTCTCCTACCACTACTACTTGCTCTCATTCTCATGAATTTGTTAAATCTCTTAGCAAACATTGTCATCTCAAGATCTTCTTCACTACCACTCTCATTTTTACTCTCCTCTTGAGTGGTGGATTTCAGAGCTACTCCCACTTTCTTGTGTGGCTCTTCATTTCTGCTTAACTTCATCTCATACGTGAGTAGTGATCCTATTAATTCATCTAGTGATAATGTGTGAGGGTCTTTAGATTCCTCAATTGCAGTCACTTTAGCTTTCCATGATTTTGGTAGACTATTTAGTATTTTCTTGACCATTTCTATATTAGAGTAGATTTTTCCTAAGGATTTTAATTCATTTATTACATCAGTGAATCCAGTGAACATATCACTAATTGACTCTCATTCTTTCATCTTAAATAGCTCATAGTCATGTGTGAGCATTTCTACCTTAGTCTCCTTTACTTAGGTTGTACCTTCATGAGTTATTACCAATTTGTCCCAAATTTGTTTGCCATTGTCACAACCAGAGACTCTATTGTAGTCATTTAGCCCTAAAGCACAAAATAGGGTGTGCATGGCCTTAGCATTTAGCTGAGCACATTTTACATCATTTGAATCCCACTCATCTTCTTCTTTAGGGATCTCTTCCCTCTATTCTATTAGTTAGGATATGAGGTTCTTTAGTTATAATCCTCCATACCTCATAATCATTTGCTTGAATGAAGAGCATCATCCTAGTTTTCCAATAAGCATAATGTTCACCATTGAACATAGGGGGCTAATTGTAGAATGCCCCTCTCCTACTAGATTGGTTGCTACATTGTTATGAACCATTAGATCATTTCTAACTCTTAGGAAGTTATTCCTCTATGATCAAAGAGTCCTAGCTCTGATACCAATTGTTGCCTCTACCGAGAGGGGGTGAATCAGTTTTCTAAGGTTAATGGCAAATTTAAACTAAATTAAGTCTAATTGCAAATAATGAGTAATCAATAAAATGTAATACAATGAATTGAAGGAAGATAAGGGAAAGAAATATCAAACTCAGTAGTTTATAGAGGTTCGAGCAATCTCTTGCCTACGTCCTCTCTTCTTGATCTCCTTGTCAAGAGCTTTCTTTCACTCTATCACTGAATGTTACACACTCTCTTTTTCAGGTTAAGGAATAACCTCTCTACCCTTTTTACACAAATAAATATTCACCCTTTTACAAAGTTTATCTCACTGAGGAACACTCCTCTTCTCTCTAGGAATAAGAGTGAATACAAGATCAAGCTTTTTATGTGGGTAGGATAAATATAGCTTTTGTACAAAGGCTTATACAACAATATCAATAAATGAAGATTGAAGACCAATGGAATGTTGGAATAAAATCTTGAGAATGTACAGAATTTTCATCAATACTCTCTCTTAATTCCAGTGTCTTCAATGCTTGATTTTATACTAGAGGAATGGTAGTTGGAGCATTTAATGTTGTTTTTCCCATTGAAAGTTTTGCAGAAAGAGCCGTTGGAAACCTCCAATAGAGTGCCAGATCGATCTCTTAGTTTAATTTCCTGCGATGACAAAGCAAATAGAAGCAAGGAGATCGATCTCATATATGTGGAGATCGATCTTATAATTTGAAAATGTTAGTACAGATCGATCTGTCGAACAAGAATACCGATCTTCTAATCTCTCTGTTTGAGGCAAGATCGATCTCCAGATCAATCTACCAAGTATTCTCGTAGTGAGGAGATCGATCTCTAATCAACCTAGATCGATCTCCTTAGCTCTCTGACTTTAAGGAGATGGATCTCTTCCTATACCAGATCGATCTCATAAACTCTCTGTTTGAGCATAGATCAATCTACAGATCGATCTACTGCCTTTACCCTTTGTTTTAGAGGAGATCGATCTCTTCCTAGACCAGATCGATCTCATAAACATCTTGTAAAAGATAGATCGATCTTATAACCCTTATAGATCGATCTCTACTTCCTCAATACTTTCTACAGATCCTTTGAGAATTCAATCCTTTAGCAGATCGATCTCATATCTTCATGAGATCGATCTCTCATACTAGAAAACCCAGGAGACCGATCTCTCATCCTTAAACACTTAGTTTCTGGTACTGATAATCTCTAAACATGTTTTAAATCATTTCTTTATTATTGAATTTTACTTGTTTTGTCATTTCAAAATATATTAACTCAACAATCTCCCCCTTTTTGATATGACAAAACTTATTCAATAAACATGTTTAGTTACTCATTTGCATTATACACAAACTATGTTTTGTTTTTCACAAACTCCCCTTTTTTGTAAGCTCCCCTTTTCTTCCGGCCCCTTTACCTCCCTTAATTTAATCATTCGTTTAAACCATTTAAAACATGTTTTCTTATTCTTCTCCCTCTTTTTGTCATATCAATGGCAATAAAGGTAAATGGACATTTTAACTTTCAAAACATATGTCATTTCAAAATAGTAACTCATTATAACACATTTCAAAGGAACTATCATGTCATTTCACAAATGAAGCATTCAAGCAAATGATGTTTCAAACAACGAACATTAATCATAAAGAATTGCTAAAATATTCCTAACAAACATGTCCTAAGATGGAGGAGGGAAGCGCTCCATGAGTTCCTCGACTCGAGTGCGAGTAACCTGCAGCTCATTGAACATTGCCTGCTGTGTGGCATGAAGGTTTGCAAATCCTTCATCCATCTTTCGGTTAAGCTCCATAATCATCCCCACAATCGATTCCAACCCATCAGATGATGATATAGGTGCAGTGGGCTGAGCTGTCGATGAAGATGGACACTCAGTAGTTGCAGCAGGTGGATCAGTATGCTCAGCTGATGAGTCTTCTTCCATGGTTGCCTCAAACTTCTGTTCTCGCTTCTTCTTCCATTCCCCTCGAAAGTCCTTACAGTACCCCATGTGGTGAAGTGTGCCAATGGTTAATACGCTCTTTCGGGAAGGCACTTCACTAGTCTCACAGCTACAATCAATCCCGAGTCGTTGTAGTAGGTACACCAGCGGTTGTGGAAAAACTATTGTGGAGGCTTGGCCACGTACGATCTTCAGCCAATCTTCGTATATGAAGTGGACCAGATTGGGTTTTTGACTTGAGGAGTGGAGGTGGTGGAGCCAAAATCGATCTAATCTCCTAACCGTGGAGTGACGGGTACCAAATGGTCTAAGATTCCACGAGATGATAAGGTGAAGTAACCTGAGGTGCATCGGTAGGTCACTCGCCTTATCCCCGGGAAGGTCAAATTCTAAAGGGACTTCTTCCTCTTCATTGGTCAACCCCTCTCATCTTTTATTTTGAACATTTGGGCTAATATAGATGTGTCTATAGGGATTGATTTAGACATGACATAAGTTTTAAACCCTAAAATCTTGCAGGCATCATCAGGGTCGTACATGAGCTCAGCGTTAGAAAAGAATGCCCTGATGATATTTGGAGGTACGGGGGTAGTGATTTTAAGAAATGGAAGCCATCCAAATTCTTCCATTTTTGACAGGTACGAAAAGTCAATGCGATTTAAAAACGAGAAGTTAGACTGTACAGAGAAATCAAGGTAAGAGGTATAATTTAATTTAGTTCCGATATGAACACTCATTGCTTTAATATAAAGATTTTTATAAAGTAATAATATTTTTGAAATGATTTATGATTATTTTCATGCTTATGGAACGATTTACGAAATATGATTTCGTTTTATGAAATGTTCATCAAGTTCGTTTTTGTTTATGAAATGAATTTCCTGAAGCATGAATGATGGTTTGAAAACCCATATTTATGCTTTGAAAGGAACTTTTGACATTTTCAAAAGTATTTAAGAAAAGGGAAAATAAAATTTTGAGACTATAGGCTTCATGCATGGCTACTTCCCGTGGTGTTCTGGCTCCACCACTTGAGTGCCAGTACGTAGGGCCCCTTTAGCGCTTGACTCTACTTGTGTGGTAGATGTCTCGCTACTTGTGGTTAATGATGATTATGTTTTGGTAGTATCTCGTGTCGCACTGCACGCATGAATGTTTCCTGCACTGAGAGTGCCTTTGGTGCCTGTGCCCTAGCTAGGTGCTAGAGAAAGTACGGAAGATAGATACTACCAATGTTTTTATAAAAGTGTTGTATGGCCATAGGTATGATTGACTCTCTACAGAGAATGACATGTATCACATGACTTAGTTATAGCCTAGTCTCCATGATTATGATTATGAATTACGATTATGATGATGATGCTGATGAATGATTATGTTTTTATGAGATTTATAACAAATGTTTACGAACAATTATGTTTTATGAAATATTTATGAATGACGATGATTTTATGAAATCATCCATGATTGATGAAAATTTTATGAAACAGTTAAGCATGTTATTTGATTTAAAGAAACTCATGCTTCATATTTTCTTATGATGACTATGCACGAAATGAAAGTTTACACATCTTTTAAAAGATTGGTTTATGAACGATTTTACATGCTTTTACATATCAAGACTATTTTAAATGTATTTTCTTACTGGGCTTTTTCCCGAAAGGTCACCCATTCACATCTCAGATTGTTTATAGTGAATTACAGTTGATAATTGCTACGTAAACGATGTAGACTGGCGGATACGAGATTCCCCAGACTACCTTTTGTACTTGCGTGAGCTATACATTTTTATCTCTTTACCAGACCATTTGTATGCACAGACATCTATTGAAAGTAATGTGTTGGGATGTAATCTGTATAAGGATAAATGAAATGAAATATTTTTAAGGATTGATTTTTGGGAGTAACTAGACGTGTTTGGAATATGTAGAATGATTTGATGATATGACTTGGAAACCATGTCTGATAGTTGTGGATATCTAAGATTGTTAAAAACATATGATTTGCAGGTAGGTAGGCTTATATATAAGCCGTTATGCTACCGAAATTTCTATCGATCATATAAATCCAAATGTGAAATTTAAATATAATTATGGATAAAGAAGTAAGAAAATGAATTGACATTGAACAGGAATACAACCTAAGTGAATAAAGGATTAAGTTGCAAGTCGAAGTTTAAAAAAAAAATTCCCTCGAATTTTATAGGTCACGGGTCGTTACATTTGCTCTCTTTTTCCCTTCTGTAATTTTAGTTGTAATATATATATATATATATGTATATATATTGAACTTCATTCTGTCTTCCCTACCTGCTTCAGTCTCGTCTTATTTTAGCTGCAGCCCATACCAACTTCCCTCGATTTTCACTACTCCATTTTCTACTGTTTCCTATCTTGTTGCTATCCTGCATTTCTTAGTCATACCATGCCTTACAGTCTAACTTCTTGGTTTTGTTTTCTTTCCCTCTCTTCTTCTCATCACCAAGATATCCCATCATTCCACCTCTTTCGATCTGAACTTCAATTGCTGTTCAATAATAATTCATGTCAATTTGACCCCTTCTCTAGTAGACCAGCATCATCCTTCCCCGTTTTCACCTAAATAGCCCAGGCATGGCAGGCACTGTCCAGTCCTTGGTCACTTGTTTTGCTCTATAATCTCCTGCCTTTCTCCCTTCCTTTCATCGAACATCATACTTACCATTAATCCTTCACTTAGTTACCTGTTTCCATTCACCTGTCTTCTGTTCTTTCCCGATTGTCATTACCACCAACAATCCTTACCTAATTTATGTTGCAGCTACTACCTTCTTCCTTTCCTAGGCTGTTGCCATTTGCAGCAATGTAGAAGCTTATTGGAAATAATTCGATAACTCTCATGTACTATATCTACATATGTATATTTATATGCTTGTTTGAATATATATATATATGTATAGATATATTTATACACATATGTTTGCTTGAGAATATATATATATATATATACACACACATATATATACTTAACTCAAATAAATATATTAAACATTACACTCATATATATCTATATATATGTGTGTTTGTACTTTATAGATTTTAGTTATATTGTACAAAATAATTTTAATCAATTAACTTCGTCTGTATCTCTCAATTTAAAAATTCAATTTTAGATTAATTATCCACAAGTAACCATAAATTAAATTCTCAAATTTGATACCACTTAAACTAGGTACTGGAAATATTTCGAGGGTTTACAATGCTACAGTGGATGTGCGATATACAAGAAAGGATAAATGAGAAATGAATACATCTATAAGAAGGTTAGAGAGGTATTTATCGAAGACAATATGTGCAAAAGATGTCTACATTGGTTTGAAAACATCTGGCATAGACCTGTAGATGCTTTAGTTAAGAGAGTGGAGGTTATAAAGAATGAAAAAAGGGTCAAGGCTAGAGAATGGCCAAAAACGATATGGAAGGAAGTCATTCGTAAAGATATGGTGGCACTAGAGTTAGAAGAACATGTTACCTCAGATTAGAGTAAATAGAGGAAAAGATTCATGTTGTTTACTGTTGGCTCGATCCTAAACCCATAGAGGGTGAATTGGTTTCAAATAATTTTCTTAAATTAAACAACTTTTCTACTAAGAGTGCAACCAACACTATTCAAGCTTATGCTCAATGTTATATTAAATAACAAGCAAAAAACAAAGTAAATAGTGTAGGGAAGAGAAGTTTTACATATGAATTTATAAAGGTTCACCAACCATGCCTACATCATTTACTTTAAGACTTTCCCAAGGATTTTTCGCCAAATTAACTATATTAAAATAGGTATAACCTCTTCATTTTCCAAGCTCAAGGAGAAAACCTTCATTTTTGTATATTCAAGGAAATTCTTCCTTTTTCACAAGCTTGGATAACCTACACTTCCCTTTTTGTAAAATGTGGGAAACCAACCTTGTCACGATCCTCAATCCATCGAAAATCCACTACAAATTTTTTTATTTTCGTTTATTATGTAATCCATTTCTTATTGTTTGTTCTTTACTTTTACCTTACTTGATCATGAACAGCTACACCACCAATAGTTGGGCTGTGTATCGGTGTCAATCTCATCCAATCAAACCATTTCAAATTACAATTCATTTAAATGTAAACACTTGTATTTCTAAATCAGAGTTGCTGTTTACAAGTGTTTACAATGCTGTACATCCCCAAAAATTACATTCAAAATATTATTGTGCTTTGGCATGTCTAGATACAAAAAGCTATACAAATGTGTATACCTTGTGTGATGGGATGTAGCAGACACCAAAATCCAATCCTCAGTCACTCTCTATCTACTGTAAGTGCTCTGTACAGAGGGAAAATAAGGGGGGTGAGCAAACCACGCACTCAGTAAGGCAATCATGCGTGCAGGAAGATAATTGTACTATCTACATGATCATGATGCCATGCATAAAACCAAGCATTTACTTGTCATACTCCAAATTCATTAGTTCATGCACGTGTTCATGATATGTAAAGCAATAAATGCTATTTAAATCAATGCACAATTCTTGAACGAAGCATGGAAAATCATCATGCACAAGTAGTAATTAAAGCATGAAAAATCATCATGTGAGGTGCACTTAAAAGCATTTCTTACTCAACACAAATCATCACAAAATTCACCATTCATAAAAATTCAGCCCCTCCCTTTGACTTTCCTGACCCACAAAACAATTTAAAAACATGGATTTATCATAAATCAAGTGACATGTGAGATAGACAAATAATAATAAGGGAAATAACTAGGACTATGGCCATATCCTCTTGATCCCAGGCTACACGGATCCTAGTGTGTGGGGTATCACCTTTATCTGCTTCCCCACGGGAGGTGGATCACATCCAACCCGTCGGTCCATAGCAGAATATCCATAATTCGAAGAAGGTATATATATATTATCTATACACGGTACAACGTACTCCATGCTATATGCACGGTACAAAGTACTCTGTGGACCCATATCATCACAACATATATCCTACCAAATCTCAATATGCAGTTGCGAGGCTATTTAAGCGACGTAGCACACAGCCTACCCGAAGCTCCTAGCACGACTCCCAACATGTCATAAAAATCAAGTGCGAGTAGTCTCTAGCAGGACAACATGTATATAGTGGACATCTAGTGTCACGACCCTCTTTATCCATTTCGTCTAAAAATCACTCTAAATTTTTCACTTTAACCGTTAACGTACTCGGTCGTGAACATCCCTCACAAATATAGTTGGGCTGTGAGTCAGTAATAATCACCATTTCCATACATCTTCCAATTAATCACAAACAATTCCATACATTTGAAAGTTAAGTCATGTACTTATACATGACATGGTTACTAACATTTACATCCCCCATATTACATTTCAAAATGATTACTGTGCTATCACATGTTTAGATACAAAAGGAATTGCTATGTGTATACCTCTGGGCATTGGAGAGCAGTGGATATCCAACAATAACGCCTCAGTCCTTCAGTAGGCTACTATATATGCTCTGTAGAGGGGGAAAATGAATGGGATGAGCAACAACACGCTCAATAAGGCAATTATGCAAGCATGGTAGATAACTACACTATTTACATGCTTATGGTGTCATGCCTAAAATCATTAGCATCTAGAGTATGAGGAAACATCAAAACTATGCCACATGTATATACGTATATCATGTACTGGAAAAACATGGAAATAGGCTCATCATGTAAAACCTCTCATGCTCATCATCATTAAAACTCATCAAATGGAAATTCATCACAAAATATCCCTCAAAATTTATCACTTTCTCAAAACACGTCAAAATTCATCACAATTAGCATAACCATCTCTTTATAACACAATCCCACAAGGCTCGACCGCTCCTTCGGGTCTACCCTGAACGACACAAATCATACTCAGTATACAAACCATGTGATATCATGTGAGACAGGTGGTCACTATATATATCAAAGACTGTGTTGGTCAACTATGTCATAATCTTCCCAGACCACTCGGATCCCGGTGTGTGGGGTATCGTGCTAGAACGAAGGGGGGTTAGTTCTTCGCCGGACTTTTAAATCATCATCACAGCCACGCGATACAGTGTACTCCATGTGATCTACACGGTACAACATACTCCACAGACCCATATCATGGTTGGGGGTGCTTGCCATAGGACTTATCTACCCCATGTTATGTGTAACCTACATAGTCTCAAGTGGAAATGAGAGCATTTCGTTTTCATGTAAGAGAGCCTCCCCACCCCAACAGGCTTAAGGATGTTGGGCTTAAGGATCTTACCAATTTTATTTTAATGTAAGAGAGCCTCCCCGCCTAACAGAGCCTCTCCATGCCTACGGGCTTAAGAATCATACCAACGTTTTAATGTAAGAGAGCTTCCCCGCCTAACAGAGCCTCCCCAACCCTACGAGCTTAAGGATCTTACTAATTTCGTTTTAATGTAAGAGAGCCTCCTAGCCCAACAAAGCCTTCTCACCCCTACGGGCTTAAGGATATTGGGCTTAAAGATCTTACCAGCTCCACGGCTCATATGTACCACAGTGTGAAAATCCAATGCTAGCAAAGCTCTAGTAGGATTTCATGCATCATTAGCAAATATCATCATTCGAGCAATGCTCCAGTATGATTTTACGCATAACGAATAATGGGGAAATCATGTACGAGTATAGCTCCAGTACAGTTATATGCATAATTAAGTCAAGTAAAACTCACGTACGAGCTAGCAGCTCCAATACGGGTTATAAAACATCATTGTCTCCAAATATAGTGCGAGCTAGGCTCCAACACAATTTAATTCATTTAAGTATGATAGACGGCTCTTTATCAACAAAACACTTTCAAAACCAAGGGTAGCACCTCACTTGTGCTACTTCACAAATTATGAAATCACTAGCCCGCCTATCCTTTAATTTTACTTAAACCAAAGCAAAGTATTTCGTAAAAACATCAAAACATGTGATTTATACAATTATAAGCCTTATTATCCCTTTTTTAAGATACACTTCAAAAACCAATCATATACATATATACTTGTAGTCATTCACGTATACCATTAATCACTTTTCTAAATAACCATGCATTTTACAAAGCCCTATATTCACCCACAAAGTACGAGTAGCTATCTCTACATACTTACAAAATTCCTTTATCTGGAAATCGTGCCAAATGGCTTCCTCTTCTTTAGAGCTGCTAGATTGTGCAATTCGATTCGCCTCAATGAAATCTCTGGGACTGCACGAAATCATATATCACATCAATTTGGTCCAATATAACATAACTCTTAAATTTATTATAGTTGATTCGACCTATAGTTTTCATTAACACTTATGAGGCCTCACTTCCTCTTAAGTCCAATTTGATTGCTTTATTAATTTATTGAGAGTCTATTGAACTCTGGTAGGCCTATTAATTCCCACTAAATCGATATTAAGCTCATAATGCCACTAGTTCATCATTTACTTCATTGTGGCATTTTGTCAAGCACCTTATATACTTATTCTCATAACTTGAGTAATTTTACAATGTAGCTTCATTTAATTATCTCAACATCTTGCATATTACTTCACTAACACCTTAGCATAATCCATTTATCATCAACTCACCCATGTCGCATTTTCTCATACTAGACTCATTCTAGGTTTTACTTTTTTCCATTACATTTTAGGTAGTTTCTATCTTAAATTCATACACCCATCTACTCACTAATATTAACTAGATAAATGTACATGAGTTGGTGTATTAGAAACTCACCTAGCTTGACTCTCTTCTTGTTCCAACGAGAACACTCCTTTGCTCCTTCAATCCAACCAATGAAGTATTGATTCCAAGCTATGTTGTTCTTCTCTTTATAGTGAACAACTTTGCTTGAATAGCTTTTTCTCAAATCTTTATGGAAATGGGATAGTTTTACAGAGAGAAAGCTAGGTTTAAGGTTGGAAATGGAAGAATGAACTTGTTTCCTGTGAAAATACAGATCCAACTGCTTCACTTTTATAGAAATGACAATAGGAGATCGATCTGCATAAGGTGGAGATCGATCTGGCCTTACTTGAATCCTTTAAATTTTGTTTATTTGGCAAGCAGGAGATCGATCTGTTGGGTGTTTGAGATCGATCTATCGTGATGCACAAGATCTATCTGCACAATGGCATAGGATCAATTTCTTTCAGGTTAAGAGTTTAGGAGATCGATTTGGCTATTAAGAGGAGATCGATCTGGTCCAACCCGATGCCAATGGAGATCGATCTACTTGAGTAAGGGATCGATCTCCCTCTTGCAGAATGCTTGGTATTGTCTTTTCTAGGCCATGAGATCGATCTCTCCTTGTATAGGATCGATCTGGCCTTCATCCTGCACCTTTTTGCTATATAGTTTCCAATTTAAACTCATACTGAATCACTTCCACTCTCACTTATCAATCCATTCACACTTAGAACTTAAAAACGTTTATTTCTTGTAATTCATATGTAATGTAACTTGTCTGTACATCTAATAATCATATACATTACATAGAAATTTATGGGTCTCACATTCCTCCCCTCCTTCAAGAAATTTGGTCCTCCAAATTAGAACCAAGTTAATCTGAAAATAACTCTAGGTACTGCCCTTGTATTATACTTTCTAACTCTCATGTAGCTTCCTATGGAGTGTGATATTGCCAAAGAACTTTCACTAAGGGTATTGTCTTTGACCTCAGCACCTTCTCCTTCCTATCCAATATCCGAAACAGCTTCTCAACATACGTCATACTCTCATTGAGCTCCAATGGCTCATATCTTATCACATGTGTCGGATCCGGTTGGTACTTTCGAAGCATAGAGACATGGAAGACATTATGAACACTTGCTAAGTCTTGTGGCAATGCTAACCTATAAGCCTTATCTACTATTGTCTCAAGAATCTCGAAGGGTCCAATATACCGAGGGCTCAACTTTCCCTTTTTACCAAACCTTATAATCCCCTTTGAGGGAGAAACTCTAAAAAATACTGACTCAGCTACAACAAACTCCAATAGTCTCTGTCTCCTGTCAGCATACCTATTTTGCAAGCTCTGAGCCATTCGTATTCTCTCACATATCAGTTGGATGTCCTCAGAAGCCTGTTGCACTAAATCGGGAGCAAAAATCTGTCTGTCACCAACCTCTTTCCATCCAATAGGGGATCGACATCTGCATCCATACAATGCCTCATATGGTGCCATTCTGATACTCACATGATAGCTGTTATTATCGGTGAACTCGGCTAATGGTAGGTGATCATCCCAGGAGCCTCCAAAATCCAACTTACACACTCTCAACATATCCTCCAAGGTCTGTATAGTCCTTTCTAACTGACCATCTGTCTGAGGATGAAAATCGGTGCTAAAACTTAGTTGGGTCCCCATCGCTTCCTGAAAATATTCCCAGAAATGGGAAGTGAAGCGGGCATCCCGATCAGAAACAACACTCACTGGTACACCATGTAACCGAACTATCTCTCGAATATACAAGTTCGCTAACTGAATCAAAGTATCAGTAGCTCTCATGGCCAAGAAATGGGCTAACTTTATCAACCGATCCACAATAACCCAAATGGTATCATGACCTCTGTGGGTCCTCGATAATCCCATCACAAAATCCATGGTGACATGCTCCCACTTTCATGTCGATACTGGTAGAGGCTGCAATAATCTTGCAAGCTTCTGATGCTCTACCTTTACTTGATGACAAACGAGACATCTAGCGACATATTCAGTAATGTCTCTTCATTCCAGACCACCAATAAAACTTCTGAAGGTTTTGATACATCTTGGTACTCCCCAGATGCATCGTGTACTTCGATGAGTGAGCCTTTGATAAAATTAACCTCCTGATCTCTGAATCCTTGGGAACACATACTCTGCCCCTGAACCTCAATAATCCATCTATACTCAGCTCAAAATCAGTACCCACACCTGTTTGTATCTGACTCAACCAATCAATACACTATCGATCATTCTGCTGAGCCTGTCGAATACAACAAATCAACTCTGGCTCCAATTTGAATCTAACCATAATATCCAATCTCTTTGAACCAGGTGGGGTTACATCTAAACTGAGGTTCGCAAATTACACCAACAACTCATGTTCCAAAACCATCATATAAGGCACCAACCCGAGGTTCTTCCTGCTCAATGCATCGGCAACTACATTCGCCTTACCCGGGTGGTACATGATCTCAAAATCATAATCTTTCAGGAGTTTGAGCCATCTTCTCTGCCTCATATTTAGCTATTTCTGCGAAAAGAGATTCTTAAGGCTGTTACGATCCGTTTATACCTAAAATTTCTCACCATAGAGATAGGGGCGCCATATCTTCAATGAAACACTATGGCCGCCAACTCTAAATCGTGAGTCGGATAGTTCCTCTCGTGAGCCTTTAACTGTCTGGATCCATAGGCAACTACCTTCCCTTCCTGCATAAGTACACAGTCCAGTCCCTGGTGTGATGCATTCGTATACATAGTGAAACCTCCTGAGCTGGTAGGAATGGTGAGAATCAGAGCAGTGGTTAACCGACACTTAAGTTCCTAAAAATGCCTCTGACATGCCTCATCCCACACAAACTTAACATGTTTTGATGTAAGGAGTGTCAACGGAGTAGCTAGTCTGGAGAAACCCTCAACAAATCTTCGATAATAACCTGCCAATCCTAGAAAACATCTTATCTCAGTAACTGTCTTGGGCTATTCCCACTGTACAACTACCTCAATCTCGGATGGATCTACTGACATCCCATTCTTTGACACAACATGGCCCAGAAATGTGATCCGCTCTAACTAAAAGTTACACTTACTGAGTTTGGCATATAGTTCCTTCTCTCGAAGGGTTTACAGAACTAAACTCAAATGCTGCTCATGGTCTTCCCTGGACTTGGAATAAACCAAAATATCATCGATGAACACTAACAAGCCCAAAGGGTATTATCTGCAAGTGCACGGGTCGTACAAGTAATAATGGGATTTAAGTCCCGAGTTATCATCCCACAGAGAAGCTGATCAGCCTAATTAACTACCGTTTAATCTTACCCTAAGTATATCCTAGCAAATTATGAGGTTGCAAGGGGTGATCTACTAGGCTAATTAAACTTACTGAAAATAATAAACATTAAAAAAATAAAGAAAATAAAACTGAACTAATATTTGCTTACTGAACTCCGAGCAATTAAAGAAAATACCTACAAAAGAAAATTAAAACAATTAGTTAACGTAATTAAAATAAAATGTAAATATGAAAATAAAGAAATAAAATTAAACTAAACTAAAATTTAAACAAACTTAAAATGCATGTAAGTAAACTAATTAAAATGCAATTTAAAGTAAACTAAAATTTAATGAAAATAAAGACTAAATTAAAAATGCTTGAATTAATTTTTAAATGCAACTAAACTAAAAGAAAATCCTAAAACATTTAATATAAAATTAACTACTAACTAAAAATTAGCACTACAAATTAAATTAATATGCAAAAATATTAAAACTAACTTACCATTTTAATTGACTCAACTAACTAACTAACAACTAACAAAAGCATAAAAATACTAAAAATGCATTAAACTATAGCAACATGATTAAAATGACATGGCCAAACATGGCCTTAACAAATTACAAAACAAAGTGATCCCGAGCATGTCATTGTTCACTGTCTTCATTGCTTGTCCAACATTTCCAGGTGCTGCTGCTGTCCACTTACTATTGTAGTTCGTCCTCAGCTCCAGGTGTGCTCTCGGTCTGCTGTATCCGGTCTGTCCCTGCTGCTGCTCTCGGCTATTATCCTGGTACTGCCATCTGATGTAGGTGCTATCCTAGGATGCTGGTCTGTTTTTGTCCGACTGCTCCTACACCCAGATGTTGCTCACAATTCTGTACTGCGCTGCCATGGCCACACTACCCAGCTGCTATCCAGGTACTGCACACGTCCTAGCCACATAACACCACACTATCTCGATAGGCTAACACATCGAAAACTAGGCATGGATCGCTATCCAGCAGCGGTCACAACCTGTTCAGCCTTCAACCAGTCCAACCTCTAGTAACAAGGCGACAGCAGTGAATGGAAACAGTGAGAGTGGCCATGCAGCAACAAGCTCTCACACTTCAGCCCTCTGCTGAGCAACACATTATCCTTATGTAACCTTCAGCAATGCAGAATAAAAACACAAGTAGAAGGTAGAACTTGTAGGCTAAAACCAGTGAATGAAAAACACAAAAAAAAAATGACTGAGACCGAAAGAAACAAACAAAGATGAACAGTAGAAGAAACTTTAAAACAGAGTAAAGCAGAAGATGATTTCTGGCTCTGTCCAATGCCTCGGTACCATCCAGCTTTGCTCTAACTTGACACCAAATGGTAGCAAACTAACTGGCTTCAGCAGCTAACACATCTATATCTACTGCTTCCTCATGTCACTCAGCTTACCCAGAAATAAAAATAATTAACAATACACCGACTGGGAACTTTAAAGGTAATGAAATAAACACATCTGCAGGGGAAGAAAATAAACAGAGGCTAAGCTAATAAAGACATTGTTGTGTCCCTTAGCCTTGAACCGATCATCCATGCTTAAACCCAACAAAACAAGCAAAATTCGAATGAACAGTAGAAAATCAAAAGCTTAAAACCAACATAATAAGCAACCCGAGAGTAACAATTATATAAAAATAAAGCTTTTCATAAAAATGAAAATGGTTCTAAACAGTGATTTAACAATGGTGGTGAGCGGAAAAACAAAAAAACTTAAAAACAATTAATCCTAAAATAAACCCTAAAACTATTCTACCCTAATTTACCTCTATTCTAACCTAGGCTACCCTTTTTCAATTGACATCTTTTTCTATTTATACACACACTTAGGGGTATAATTGTAATATTTCCATCCTAGATGAGTTGACATTGTTTGGCCACTTGTCTTCACACCATTGGCTTCTTGAAAAATAATATTTTCATCTCATCTGTCTTTTTATCCAATTGGATGTGCTAGGCTCATGTTGTCCTCGTGGTCCAATCTCGATTTTAGCCCAATTCTAGTCCATTTTCTACCGAAATATTCAAAATTCATCCGGATTTCATTTATCTGTAAACATGAGAATTTTAATTAAATAAAGGGGATAATTAACAAAATAAATTGGGGATTTAAATAATTAATTAGGAAATTAAGCACAAATAATTCTAAGAATATAGAATTATCAAACATTATCACAAACTGGTCCAGGTATGGCTAAAATACATCATTCATCAGTGCAATAAAGGTTGTGGGGGCATTCGTTAATCCGAATGACATAACCAAAAACTTGTAGTGGCCATAATGGGTACGAAATGCTGTCTTGGGTACATTTCCACTCCGTATGTTCAACTGATGGATCGTATATCTATCTTAGAAAAGACTTGTGCTCCCCGAAGCTGATCTAACAGATCGTCAATGCATGGAAGGGGGTACTTGTTCTTAATGGTGGCCTTATTCCACAATCGGTAATCTATACACAGTCGGAGGCTTCCATCCTTTTTCCTTACAAATAGAATTGGAGATCCCTAAGGTGAGACGCTCAGTCTAATGAACCCCTTCTCTAGCAACTCTTGCAATTGCTTCCTTAGCTCTTCCAACTTAATCGGAGCCATTCTATACGGTGACTTAGATATCGGCTCTGTACCAGGTACTAACTCTATACAAAACTCCATTTCCCTATCACTTGGTAGCCCTGGTAAATCGTCTAGAAAGATATCAAGAAATTCTGCAACTACTGTAATGTCTCTCAGTTCCGGGTGTGCATTATATATGTCAACCACGTATGGAATGAACCCTTCACATTATCCTTTCCACCGTTAGAAACACAAATCACCACTTTAACATTCATAAATAATAAATAATTACATCTCTCAAATATGATGGATTAATTTATACTCTTTTTATTTACAATAATCATGTTCTTCATTTCTTTTAAATAAAGCCTACAACAAGATTATCTATATCTAGAAATATCAATGTCTTAGCATGACAATCCATAACAAAATGACTTGCAGCTAACTAATCCATTCCTAGGATTACATCAAAATCACCCATACTCAGCAAAATTAAATCGGTTGTCGTTTCCTTTCCTCTTATCCTCAACTTACAACTCTTATACACATACTCGATCAATTGACTATCATTCATAGGTGTGGAAATCATCAACATTTTATCTAATAGTGTGGGTTTTACATGCTTCAACAATTTATGTGCAAAGGAAGACGATATGAAGGAATGCGTGGAACCAAGATCAAACAATACAAATGCTTCTAAATCAAAAATTAGGATGGTACCTTTAATCACATCTGTTAAAGTGTCTGCGGTGTCCTAGTCCAGTGCATGTACTCATCCTCTGCCAATGCCAACCGCATATTTCCCTTTTTCCTCGACTGTAGCCCTCCTCCTCGGAGCAGCTGTCTAAACTACAGCTCTCTTTGGCTCCTGGCTCTTATGTGGTGCAGTCTCAATCATCTCAGGATAATGCCTATCAATATGCCGTGGCCTCCTACATCTATAACAAGAAATAGGGGTCGTCAGACAAGGCCTAGTTCCATGAAATCTGCCACATCTCCTACACTGCTCAATAGTAGGTCGAGGTTCTCTAATGGTCATGCCCCTCGTTGGAGTTAAAGCTAGGTACACAGGAAGTTTAGCAGCTCTCTCTTGCACCTCCTCAATCTTGGGTCTCTTCTCAAACAATCTTTGGCCTCCTCTTCTGACCACTCTATCGATTCTGGATCTCTTTCGGTCTCTGTCTCTCCTAACACTAACCTTTCCAAGAATGGAGGCATTCTGCTCAAAGTCCTGCTCACACAACTGTGCCCTATGCACCGCCTCCTCGTAAGTATGAATGTCAAATGGAGCTAATTTAGTCTAGATGGCTAATCTCAATCCATCCACAAACTTTTGGACCTTTCGAGTCTCACTGCTCATCGTATCCGGGTCGTATCTCCCCAAAGACATAAACCTCGACTCATACTCATCTACAGAATGGTTCCCCTGAACTAAGTTAATGAACTCCATTCGTAATTTCCTCTGTGCGGTGGCCGAAATATATTGCCTCCTAAAGGCCTCTAAGAATATCTCCCATGTGATCTCAAAGTGTCGGGTCCTCAGAATAGGTTCGGTGGATCTCCACCAGTGCTCTGCCTCGCCTTTCAACATAATTACGGCAAAGGCCACTTTCTCAGCCAATGTACATCTGAAGAACCTATACAATTTCTCCATCTCATACACCGAATCCTCAGTAATAACAGGGTCCTTCACTCATCTGAAGGTTTTAACTCCTGAAACTGGCGTAGCCTACTTAGTTCACAATCATAACCCAGGTCGTTGTTGCTCAGCTATGGAGCGATAGGAGAAGCCATATCCTGTACTGGGGGTGCTATGACAGTCCCCGTAGTCTGAGGTCTCTCTGCCTCTGTAGCTGCCAATCCAGTAGTAGTAGGCTGCACTGTTGGACCTGGTCTATCACAAGCCCCTAACGCTTGAGTGACTATCTCAACGAGGCTATCAATACTCTGCTCTATCCTAGCGAAGCGTGCCTCGGTATCCCCTTGTCTCTTAGCAGGGTCTTGTGGAGCCTGGTAAGTCTGTGGCTCCGGGCGGCCTTTGGGCCTACCCTTACGGCTTCTAGCGCATGCACTCGCCCCTTTGCCTCGGTGTGTAACAGGCACAATGTCTAACTTCTTGTATTCATAATCATTTATTAGTCTCATTCCATCCTGGTATATACAGTTATGTCTAAATAAAAGCACAATAATATGGGGATGTAACAGTCCTACTTATTAATACTGACACACATCAGGCCAACTAAACTCTGATACCAATCTCTGTCACGACCCTCTTAATCCATTTCGTCTAAAAATCACTATAACCTTTTTGCTTTAACCGTTAAGGTACCTGGTCATGAACATCCCTCACAAATACAATTGGGCTGTAAGTCAGTAATAATCACCATTTCCATACATCTTCTAATTAATCAAAAATAATTCCATACATTTGAAAGTTAAGTCATGTACTTATACATGACATGGTTTCTAACATTTACATGCCCCATATTACATTTCAAAATGATTAATGTGCTATCACATGTTTAGATACAAAAGGAATTCCTATGTGTATACCTCTAGGCGATGGAGAGTAGCAGATATCCAATAATAACGCCTCAGTCCTTCACTAGGCTACTATGCACGCTCTGTAGATGGGGAAAATAAATGGGATGAGTAACCACACGCTCAGTAAGGCAATAATGCAAGCATGGTAGATAACTACACTATCTACATGCTTATAGTGTTATACATAAAATCATTAGCATCTAGAGCATGAGGAAACATCAAAACTATGCCACATGTATATACATATATCATGTACTGAAAAAGTACTGAAAAACATGGAAATATGCATGTTAAAAACATGGAAAAGTCATCATGTAAAACCTCTCTTGTTCATCATCATTAAAACTCATCAAGAGGAAATTCATCACAAAATATCCCTCAGAATTTATCACTTTCTCAAAACACGTCAAAATTCATCACAATTAGCATAACCATCTCTTCATAACACAATCCCATAAGGCTCGACCCCTCCCTCGGGTCTACCCTGAATGACACAAATCATACTCAGTATACAAACCATGTTACATCATGTGAGACAGGTGGTCACTATATATATCAAATACTGTGTTAGCTAACTATGTCATAATATTCCCAGACCAAACAGATCCCAGTGTGCAGGGTAATGTGCTGGAATGAAGAGGGGTTAGTTCTTCGCTAGACTTTTAAATCATCATCACAACCACGCTGTACAGCATACTCCATGTGATCTACACGTTACAACATACTCCGCGGACCCATATCATGGTTGGGGTGCCTGCCATAGGAGTTATCTACCCCATGCCATGTGTAACTTACACAATCTCAATTACGCGTGAGAGCATTTTGTTTTCATGTAAGAGAGCCTCCCCACCCCAACGGGCTTAAGGATGTTGGGCCTAAGGATCTTACCAATTTCGTTTTAATGTAAAAGAGCCTCCCCGCCTAACAGAGACTCCCCACCCCTACGAGCGTAAGGATCTAACTAGCTTCACGACTCATACGTACCACAGTGTGAAAATCCAGTGCGAATGAAGATCTAGCACGATTTCATGCATCATCAGCAAATATCCTTGTACGAGCAACACTCCAGTACGATTTTATGCATAATGAATAATAAGGAAATCACGTACGAGCATAGCTCCAATACACTTATATGCATAATTAAGTCAAGGAAAACTCATCTACGAGGTAGCAGCTCCATTACAGCTCATGAAACATCATTGTCTCCAAATATGGTGCGAGCTAGGCTCTAGCACGATTTAACTCATTTAAGTATGATAGGTGGCTCTTTTTCAACAAAACACTTTCAAAACCAAGGGTAGCACCTCACTTATGCTACTTCACAAATTATGAAATAACTAGCCCGCCTATCCTTTAATTTTGCGTAAACTAAGGAAAAGTATTTCGTAAAAACATCAAAACATGCGATTTATGTAATTATTAGCCTTACTATCCCTTTTTTAAGATACACTTCAAAAATGAATCATATACATATATACTTGTAGTCATTCACGCATACCATCAATCACTTTTCTAAATAACCATGCATTTTACAAAGCCCTATATTCACCCACAAAGTACGAGCAGCTATCTCTATATACTCACAAAATTCTTTTACCTGTAAATCGCGTCAAATGATTTCCTCTTCTTTAGAGCTGCTAGATTGCGCAGTTCGATTCACCTCAATGAAATCTTTGGGACTGCACGAAATCATATATCACATTAATTTGGTCCAATATAACCAAACTCTTGCATTTACTATAGTTGATTCGACCTATAGTTTTCATTAACACTTATGAGAACTCACTTCGTCTTAAGTCCATTTTGATCACATTATTAATTTCTCGAGAGTCTATTGAACTCTGGTAGGCCTATTAATTCCCACTAAATCGATATTAAGCTCATAATGCCTCTAGTTCATCATTTACTTCGCGTGGCATTTTGTCAAGCACCTTATATATATTTATTCTCATAACTTGACTAATTTTACAATGTACCTTCATTCAATAATATCAACATCTTGCATATTACTTCACTAACACCTTAGCATAATCCATTTATCATCAACTCACCCATGTCACATTTTCTCACACTAGACTCATTCTTGGTTTTACTTGTTCCATTACATTCTATGTAGTTTCTATCATAAATTCATACACCTATCTACTCACCAATAATAACTAGATAAATGTACTTGAGTTGGTGTATTAGAAACTTGCCTAGCTTGATTTTGCTTCTTATTCCAATGAGAACACTCCTTTGCTCCATCAATCCAACCAATGAAGTATTGATTCCAAGCTATGTTGTTATTCTCTTTATAGTGAACAACTTTGCTCTAATAGCTTTTTCTCAAATCTTTATGCAAATGGGATAGTTTTAGAGAGATAAATCTAGTTTTATGGTTAAAAATGGAAGAATGAACTTGTTTCTCGTGAAAATGTGTGACAGCCCGGAAGCGCAAAAAATAGGGCTAATTTAAAATTTTTCTTAAAACAAAACTAACAACTCTAGGTGTATTCCTATATAGTGTCATGTGCTCACTTACCTTTTAACACTAGTCATTATACCAAAGATCATACAACTCATACTAAATGAAAATCAATTACATAATATCCCAAATCACTTCTTTCATATCAACCTAATTACATCCCAAAAATACTTATCACAAATGTATGTATTACATCAATGTCTGGATACAAAATGAACTGAATTATACCTTATGCGTGTACAAGTGATAGCCTAAGGAGATCTTGTCCACCAGCCTATATCACGTATGTGGCAGGCTCTATCTCACTTACTTCACGTAATCTAGAGGGCGAAGGAAAAGGGGTGAGCTCTCAAAACGCTCAGTAAGGAGGATAAGGGAAGTTATAAAATCATCAGCACAAACACAATATGATGGAAATAATGAGCATGCAAATCGTTATAGAAATAACGGTAAAAACAATGGCATTAGCATGAAGCACATGATAAAAATCACCAATCACATTATATCAAATCTCATTACGTGATATAACTCACAGTAGTAAAATCACATCATCATCAAATAAATCGAGACTAGGCATTTATAAAACTTAGATAAAACTCATTGTCATAGGTACATCAAAATGATTGAATTTGTCCCCTTAGCAAACATCCCCAATTGAGGGATTTCATCGACCATAGTACTCATACATGGCCATGATTCGGTGTATACTTGATCAGAGTGGTACAGCCATCGGTCTTACATGCTATCAAAGCACGGCCCAGCCTTACATGCTATCAAAGCAAAGCCACCCATCACTCTTAGAGCGGGGTCATCCCACGTTACTAGAACAGAGCGTCAGTCTTACATGCTACTAATGCACGACCCGGCCTTACATGCTACCAGAGCAAAGCCCGATGTGCATATCGTGACAATCCATAGTCTCAGTAAAAATCGTATTGCCTTCACGTAGAGCTCTCAGTGGTTATCTCAAAACACATTTTGGTTATAACACATTGTATCCACATTTACACAAAACTCATTAAAATCGAGCTCAAACTGGTAAAACACTCACACAGCAAAAACATGTCGCTATTGTATATAAATCATTTTACCTTCACGTAGAGCTCATGGTGGTTATCACAAAAAACCCATTCTTAGTTATAAAACATCATGTGTTCACAATTTCACAAATCACATAAAAAATCGAGCTCAAACAGGTAAAACACTCACACATTCATCAACGCATCAAATCATCTCATTTGTCATAAACGTGCTCATTTCACTAAACCTTTTTCATGCTATTAAAATGTTTTCATTCATTTGAAAACTCACAAGCACAAATGGTTTTGTTTCCCTTACCTCTTGCACCTTGAGTGATACAATATCCTCGGGTTCTCGGACAAGCCTTGTTTCCCGCGTCGAATTCTCAAGCTGTCCACACACATCATTAAATCAACAATATACATCATTCTCAATTCACATCTCTTTCTCCTTTTCATTCTAACCCAACATTATCTCAAAACTCTTTCTACGTCTTCATCAACACTTTTGTTAACTCATAACCATCAAAAGATACCTACATCTCATTTTTCATTTATACTCATTGTTTGTTTCCCTCATAACTTAGATATTTATAACCAAATATATGTATATGTGCATTTATCCAGAAATATACCCAATGATAATGCTTAAACCAAGGATCTTATGAGCTACCTAGCTTGTGCTCTCTTGACCAAGTTGTAGAACACTTGTCTCTTCCCTTTGCTCACGCCCACCTTTGAATTTCTAGTATGTTGTTCTCATTGCCAAGAGGAACAACTATGTCTCTTGCCCCTTTGTCTAATTTCATCTAGAATAGGGTGAATCTTAGAGAGAGAAAGCTTGGTTTGGGTGTAAATGGTGAAGGTTCGGGTTACAAAGAGAGAAAGGCTCAGTTTCAGGTAATAATCTCGTGGTCCTTATATAGACAGGGCTTATGAGATCGATCTAGTATTGAAGGAGATCGATCTCTGCTTCATTTCAACTGATCAATCTGCTCCATTAACAACTACAAGATCGATCTGGTCGATGTGAAGATCGATCTGTTCTTCCAAGAGGAGATCGATCTGGCTAAGGGAGGAGATCTTCTGCTCCAACCCGATAACTAAGGAAATCGATCTGCTAGTATTAAGGATCGATCTCTTCATTTATAGAACGCTTAGCAGATCGATCTGCCCTATTCCATTGCTCAAATAAGAGCATTTTTTGCTCTTTCAGATCGATCTTTCCTTCAATGAGATCGATCTGGCATTCATATTTTCCAGATTTTACTGCAGTTTTCTACAGTAACTCACACAAAATGTCTTTAATTTTCTACCATAGTCATTTTCTCATCCAACAACCTTTTAGACTCGAAAACTTCATCTCTTTATACTTCATTAGATTGAAAACTTGCGTGTACAACAACATATCATAATTACACTCACCAAAATACAAATCTCACATTGCAAATCTTACAACTAAAGTACATAAAATTTACAATTCTCACATCCTCCCCACCTTAAGAGAATTTGGTCCTCCAAATTCAACTCGACGCATTAAATAGCTGAGGGTACTTCTCCTTCATAAGGCTCTCTAGTTCCCAAGTTGCTTATTCCATTGAGTGATGTTTCCAGAGAACCTTAACTAATGGAATCTTTTTCATCTGAAGTTCTTTCTCTTTCCTGTCAAGTATTCGGATAAGTTCTTCCACATAACGCATATCCTTCTGAATATCTAATGCCTCATACTCAATGAAATGGGAGGGATCCAAATTATATCTCCTCAACATGGAGACGTAAAAGATATTATGGATCCCAAAAAATTATGAAGGTAAAGCCGACCGATAGGCAACGTCTCTGCTCTCTCAAAAATCTCAAACGGTCCTATATATCGAGGACTCAATTTCCCTTTCTTCCCGAAGTACATGATACGCTTACTGGGAGATATCTTAAAGAACACTGAATCCCCAACTTGAAACTCAAGTGGCCGTCTACGCACATCTACGTAACTCTTCTGTCGACTCTGAGCGGCCCGTAATCTATCACAAATGGTTTTCACATTTTGAACTACCTGTTCAACTAGTTTGGGAGTAATTACTTTCCTGTCGCCCACTTCTTCCCATGCTATAGGGGATCTACACCTCTTGCCATACAGAGCCTCATAAGGTGCCATATCAATACTCGCATGATAGCTATCTCTGTACGTAAACTTAACAAAGGGTAGGTGATCATCCCATGATCCCTTAAAGTCCATCGTACATGCCTTCAACTTGTCCTCCAAAGTCTGTATACTCTGTTCGGACTGACCATCAGTCTGAGGATGATATGCGGTATTGAAATTCAACCGAGATCCCATGGCCTTCTGAAAATGAGTCCAAAACCTGGATGTTAATCAGGAATCTCTATCGGAGGTAACACTCACTAGAGCCCTATGTAGTCTAGCTAATTCTCTAACATATAGCTCGGCTAATGTATTTAATGTATCTGTGCTCTTGAGGGCAAGGAAGTGGGCACTCTTCGTTAATCTATCCACTATCACCCATATTGCATCATGACCTCGTCGGGTCCTCGGCAATCCCATGATAAAGTCCATGGTGATATGCTCCCATTTCCATGTAGGCACAGGCAAAGGTTTAATCAATCCTCCAAGCTTTTGGTGCTTAACTTTCACTTGTTGACATACCAAACATCTAGCCACGTATTCTGCTACGTCCGACTTCATACCACTCCACTAATACACCTTTCTCAAATCTTGATACATCTTGGTACTTCTAGGGTACATGGTGTATCGCAAGTAGTGAGACTCTCTGTCAGACTCAATTTTTTTGTAGCTTGTACCTTATGATTCCTATGTGTATGAACACTTTGTTATTATAGTTGAATCATAAGAAGAGTATATACTAGACTTAAAGTGTTAGTGAAATGATTTAACACTCAAAAGCTACATAAAAAGCCTAACGTGGACTATAAGCGTCTCAGGCTAAACTGAGTGAATCTAAATCATCCTAACTGAAAATAAGAACTTAAAATGAGAGAGCATAGAGAGCTCATGAAGGAAAATCAGCTTGATTTAGTCCCGAACATAGAAAATAAGAGTAAAAGCTAAAAAGGGTAAAATGGACCTTTTTGACGAGATAAGGTGTTTCGGGTGAAATTATCCACCGGGAACGGTTGAAACATAAAGACGAGAGTGTAAGACATAAGATATGACACTTTTGCAATTTTGAGAAAACGTCAACTTGGTCAATGGTTAAGGAAAAAGTCAACTATAGTTAAGAAAGTGGACTTTTACCATAGTTGACTAATCATGGTTAAAAATTAACCTAAGTGTGGAGAAAAATTTGGGAAAAAATATTCTTGGTTAGAATACAAGATAATCATCCCCGAAAGTAAGGAAAATTTATTCAGAAGGATTTCGGATTAAATTTAATGGTTAAAAACGCAATGGGCCTAAGGTGAAAATTTTAAAGCCCATTAAGGTATACTAAATGTATATCAAAATTCTTAGGTCCTTTAGACCGAATTGTTGGATTTGGCCAAATTTTGAGACAATTAAAGGCCCGAGACATAGTAAAAATTTCAACCCAAAAGCCCTTTAAGAAAGCCCAAATCGAGAAGCCCAAATGGAAAAGCCCATGAGATAAATATCTAACCATAGTTAAAGCTAACCATGACTCATAAGGTGACTCATTAGGTGACTCATGGCTAAGGCTTGGAAAGTCAAGCTTAATGGCTGGAAAGTAAAGCTTAATGGCTAAGTATGTGGCTTATAAAATCAGCCACACCATTGTCATCTTCATCACACAAAATTTGGCTAGAGGAAGAAACCATTGAAACATATTATCCAAGCTTTCTCTCACTAGAAATCACTATGAATTAGGCATAATTGGAACTTGCATCCTTCATGGAAGTTGTTCTAAATTGAAAGGAGAGTGACATATGTTGGAATTGGCTATCAAGGAGCCACAGAGTGCAAACCGAGAGCCTTCAAAGATTCGGCTAAAGGGTGAACATAACAATTGGTATATTTTATAATTTTCAATTTCATATATGTTAATGTATGAATGATTTTAAGTATATTGATATATGTTTCAAGCATTGAAACATATTAAATCACTATGATGTTGGTTAGGCCGAGAGTGAGTGGTGAGACATTGATTTATGTCCATATGATTTTAAGGCATAAATGGATTAATGTACATGTGTTAATGATTATGGTGTAATTAGAATTAATCAATTGGATTAATTAATACATGTAATTAGTTGGCAATCAAGGTGTTTGATAAAATGCCTAAATGAACTATATGATGTTTAGGAATGTTGCCAACCAAGTGTTTGTGAAAATGCCTAAGTGAATTGGCTAAGAAATAGGCATGGATGGCATGCCATGGTATAACCGATAGCATGCCATGGCATAACCGATGGCATGGATAGCTCTCGACCATGGCATGTGACCGAGAGGCCCAATGCACCAAGCCCAAATATTTTAGGCCCAATGTGATGTAATGGGCCTAGGACAAGCCCAATAGGCCCAACAAAAATGAATAGTAAAATGAAAATGGGCTTAAGGCATAGTTAGGCCCATTAAGGACTATTAAAGCCCATTAAGGGAAATAGACTGTATTTAATGTGAAATATAGTAGGAAAAGTGTAATTAACCTGATAAATGGTTATATGCAGCTCCAGAGATTATTGGAGGAGCAAATCGGACTGCTGAAACGAACAGCGCAGAGAAAGTGAAATTTCTCGAGTGATTGCACGTAAGGGACTTTTGTGAGTAGTTAGAGATACCTGCACGTATTTTCATCTGCTTTTACATTCACTTAAAAACTCTGAGGGTCAGAGAAAGTGAATAATAATTATTGCGACCCGATAGAGGCAAATTATGATTTTTCCCCTAGTTAGTCTAAAAGTCAACTTTTGTGAAAAGTTGTAAAAAGCATGGAAACCACTATTTTGAGTGTTTAACTGCTGTTTAGCAGGAGAATAAACAGATGGGCTAATGATTTTAAGGTTGATGTGAATTAAGCACACTTTATAGTGCTGATTTTGATGTTTTGTAAATCATCCCTTTTTAAAGAGCCATCTATCATATTTTGTGAGAATAAATCGTGCTGGAGCACAACTCGCATTGGATTTCATATATTTTCCACATACATTAGTGATGGATTTTGATTCGCACTAGATTTCCATGACATGCATGATAGAGTACTAGAGTTATTACTCGTACTCAGTTTTATATGATATATGCATGACAGAGTGCTGGAGCGATTAGCTCGTACTCGAGCTTTTCATAAGATACATGACAGAGTGCTGGAGCATTGTTCGTACTAGATTCTTCATAATTTATACATGACATAGTACTGGAGCTATTACTCGTACTTGATTTGATGATATTGTGCATAGCATGGTACTAGAGCTATTACTCGTATTTGATTTAATACATGAACTATGCATTGACCTAGTTGCTAGAGGTTTACTCGCACTAGAGTTGAGTTTGTGATGTGAAACAGTGTTTGAGCAGAGTGTCGACTGTGAGTCTCACTCAAAGGCGCGCACTGTATGTGATATATAATATATGTTACAAACCTATGCCCGCATCCTTGTGTGACTGAGTGTCACATTATGTGAGAGGATAGCCGCATGAGGGTATTAGAGATGTGGTATTATATTTCATGGTTTAAGGGTAAGACCTATGGCAGGCACCCCGACTGTGATATAGGGTCCACGGGTGTACTTTGTACCGTGCATGTGGCATGGGAGTACACTATACCGTGTGTTGTTGTGAAGTTGAGGAGGATATAGCTGACGGTTGTGATGGACTGACCCCCCTCCCGTTGCAGCAGTGATGCCCCGCACACCGAGTACTGTGTTGCTTAGGATCACATGTCGGATATGATCATAGTCCAGGATACTATTTGCATTTCACCATAGAGTCTCACATGATATATCACATTGATTGACTGATTTAAATTGCGGACAGACCTGAGGGATGGGTCAGACTTCGATTTTGTGATGTGAATGATTTAAATGCCATATTTATTGTGATTTAAATATACATGGCATGATATATCTAAAGGCATGATTTATATAAAGATGCGTTGTTTTGCACTACATGCCTACATTTAAGAAAGAAAGCATGATTTCTGTACATTGGATTTAATCTATACAAGTATACATATATATATATATATATATATTTAAAGACATGTTTTTAAAGTGAGTTAAGGAAATAATGTTTTCAAGGCATAGCATTATTTTGAGTAGATAGTGCAGATATCTACTTGCTTGCCTGATTTCCTTACTGAGCGCGTTGTATGCTCACCCCCCTTTCTTTACATCTCTCTACAGAGCATCAGCAGTAGAGCGAGAGTTATCAAGGGATAGTGTTCCTGAGTCCACTGCTAGTTCCTATCGATCGCCAAGTATGCAGACTTTGTACGATTATATATCTAAACATAGAAACATCACAGTGATGTATACGATATATATATATGGGGAATGTATTTGTGTTAGATTTTATATAATCTCACATGTATTATAAAAGCAATTACAGTCAGTAACAGTATATTGACATGTATGTATGATAATGGATGATAAGGTAAGTGAGGAGTCTGACATCGAATCACAGCCCAACCATTGAAGAGAGGAAAGGTAAGTTAAAAATGCGAAAAATTTGTAGTGATTTTAGTTAAAGTCATGGATTGAGAACGGGTCCTGACACTCTCTCAGTATTTGTTGCTTCAGGGCATCATTATTCGAAACACAAATTCGACCCTTAAACATCAATAACCCATCACCACTGATCATGAAATCTGATTGCAAGGTCTATTCAGCTTGGCTAACCATATCCAACAGCTTTTGATCATTCCTTTGCCCTGTTCTAATCTGATCCATAATACTGGGCTCTATCTGTAGGCTAGCCATAAATCTGACCTCTACTTCCTTAACTCTGATCCTGAGTCCAGCGAACTATTCGAACAAATCCTATTCTTTAATCATCATAGCAGATATCATACTCTTTCTGCTCAAGACATCAGCCACTACGTTCGCTTTACCCAGATGATAGAGTATATCGCAATCATAGTGTTTAAGGAGTTCCATCCATCTCCTTCGTCTCATATTTAACTCTTTTTGGTCGAATATATATCTTAGGCTCTTGTGATTAGTAAATATTTGGAACCTTTCCCCATATAAGTAATGCTGCCAAATCTTCAATACAAACACCACTGCAGTTAACTCCAAATCATGTGTGGGGTAGTTCCGCTCATGATCTTTGAGCTATCGCGAAATATAAGCGACTACTCTTCCATGCTGCATGAGTACACATCCCAATCCTTATTGAGAGGCATCATTGTACACTGCAAAGCCTCCGGGTCCATTTGGGATAGTCAACACAGGTGCCGTCGTTAATCTCCTCTTTAATTCTTGGAAATTCTGCTACCACTTCTCAGACCATACAAAAGGAATCTCCTTACGTGTGAGTTTAGTTAAATGAGTGGCAATCCTGGAAAATCCTTTAACAAACCTTCTGTAATACCCTGCCAACCCTAGGAAACTCTGAATCTCTATAACTGTCCTCGGTCTCTCCCAATTAAGTATAGCTCCTATCTTATATGGATCAACTAACACTCTGTCTTTAGATACAATATGCCCAAGAAAAGGTATTTGATCAAGCCAAAATTCACTCTTACCGATCTTTCCATAAAGCTACTTATCTTCAAGTACTTGCAACATAATCCTTAAATGCTGTGCATATTCCTCATGAGACCGAGAATAAACAAGGATATCATCAATGAAGACTATCATAAACTGATCCAGATAGTCTCTAAAGACCTCATTTATCAAACTCATGAAAGCAGCAGGGGTATTTGTCAAACCAAAGGGCATCACTAAGAACTCGTAGTGGCCATATCTAGTTCTGAAGGCTGTTTTTGAAATATCCACTTTCCCAATCCTTAACTAGTAATGGCCCGATCTTAAATTAATCTTAGAAAAGATAGAAGCCCCTCTCAGCTGGTCAAACAAATCATCTATCCTTGGCAGGGGGTACATGTTCTTCATTATAGCTTTGTTTAACAATCTGTAGTCTATACATAGTCTCAGGGTACCATCCTTCTTCTTTACAAATAACACCGGAGTTCGCCATGGTGACACACTAGGTCTAATAAAACCCTGGTCAAGCAGTTCTTGCAACTGTTTCTTTAACTCTTCTAATTCAACCAACGCCATTCTATAGGGAGGTTTAGAGATCGACTAAGTATCTGGCACCAAATCGATAGTGGACTCCAGCTCTCTCTCCGGTGGTAAGCCAGGCAATTCATCTGGGAATATATCTGAAAACTCACATACTACTGGTATGTCATCTATCCTTGGATGTTATCGACTCATATCAGAGATGAGTGCGCTGTAACCTTCACATCCATAATTGAATCAGTGTTTAGCAGTGATATAACCATAACTTAAAATTTCACGATAAACGTCACATGTCTTTACTCCTTAACATTGAAACATACGTTAAACTTTTCAGGTAAGGAGAAAGTTATAGTCTTAGTGTAGCAGTTTAGGCTCACACGATTGGCCGCTAGCCAATCCATTCCTAAAATCACATTAAAACCACATATTTTCAATAACACTAGATCTGCTAACCTCACCCTATCTCCCACCTTGATCTCACAACTCCTACACACCATATCAGTCCTCTGGGACTCACGCATGGGGGTATTTACATATAAAATATAATCTAAGGATTCATGCTTCAAACTCCATTTAGAAGTAAATTGTACATCAATAAAAGAATACGTGGATCCCGAATCAAATAACACATGAGCCTTATGATTACAGACAAGAAGTGTACCTCGTATGGTTTCAGACGAAGTGTCTACAGTCTTCTTATCCAAGGCAAACACACGTTCCTCTGTGACTGACTTCTTTTCCTTATCAACAGCTGGAGCCCGTCTCTGGGGAACCACCCTCTGTGGTTACTGTCTAGAAGGTTTTGGAGAATGTGGCTTCTGTGGTTGCGAACAATACATCACTCTATGACCCATGTCCCCGCATCTGTAGCATCCTTGTATAATTCTAGAACAACTTCCCTCTTGTGATCTACCACAATCTCTGCAGACTCTAACCTCTGGTCTGACACCTCGATGGGTCTCCTTAATAATGAAAGGAATCTTAGGTCTATCTACTCTTCCCCTCGATCCCTCGAACTGTCTCCTCTTAAAAGAACCCCTCTGAAGGTCTGTGTGAGAAGTCACGGTTCGCTTACCCTTATCTCCGAGTAAAATTTTGGACTCAGTTCGGGACTATACCAAATCTAGTCCCCTCTCCACTTATTGTACTCGTCTCAGAGAATCCTTGAACTCAGTGATACAGAGCCCTATCAACCAGTCCCTAATGATGGGTCTCAGTCCATATACAAATCGGTCTGTGCGAAGATCCTCATCCTTAAGAGTCTCCAGGTTATACTTAAGTAGGGTGGTGAATCGGCTCTTATAATCATCAAACGACAAATTGCCCTGAACTAAATTTAAGAATTCAGCTTGCTTCCTCCTCTGGCAGCTCTTGGCACATACTGGGTTCTAAATGTTGATTGAAACATTTCCCAGCTAATCACCTCATGGCTAGTCACCAATATACCTTGAGTAGTGCTACACCAATCTCGGGCTTGTCCCTTTAACATATAAGCACCCATAATAACCCTCTCAGCATAGGTACATCCCAAATAGTCAAAAATGACTCGCAACTCTGTCAGCCACTCCTCAGCCTCTACGAGACCCTTCACCCCTCTAAAGGTCGGTGGGTTCATTTTTAAAAAGTCCCTCAATCGACCCTTATCTCTGTCATCAAGTTGGGTTTATACCACAAGCTGTGTGGAGGGAGGTACCGGGTCAATCTGTGGTAGGGGTGCGGGTGGCCCCTATGCTGGTGTAGGAGTCGACACAGGTGTCGTGTCTGAGGCATTAGCCCTAAAATGCTGCACGAATAGCACTACCATCTGCTTGAATCCCTAACGCACATCATGCTCTAGGCGATTCATTCGAGAGTTAGGACTCTCTGGCTGGGTTTCAGGTGGTGGAGGTAGCTGTGCCTGCCTCACTGAACGTCCTCTTCTCCCCCTCATACTCTATCTCTTACGTGCCTGCGCGTATTCATTAAACATCAATCATAATTTTACTCGTTAAATTCAATTTATTACCAAATAATACAGAAACTTGGGATGTATTCTATTTCCAATTGATTGACACTGACAGTACTAGACACACTTTGCTCTAATACCAAGAAAATCGATGACAGCCCGAAAGTGTAGAAAATATGGCTAATTTAAAATTTTTCTTAAAACAAAACTAACCACTCTGGGTGTATTCTTGTATAGTGTCATGTGCTCACTTACATTTTAACACTAGTCATTATACCCAAGATCATACAACTCATAATAAATGGAAAATCAATTACCTAATATCCCAAATCACTTCTTTTATATCAGCCTAATTACATCCCAAAAATACTTATAAAAAATGTTTGTATTACATCATTGTCTGGATACAAAATGAACTAAATTATACCTTATGCATGTAAAAGCGATAGCCTGGGGAGATCTTGTCCACCAGCCTATATCACGTATGCAGTTGGCTCTATGTCACTTACTTCAAGTACTCTGGAGGGGGAGAAAAAAGGGTGAGCTCTCAAAACGCTCAGTAAGGAGGATAAGGGGACTTATAAGATCATCATCACAGACACAATATGATGGAAATAATGAGCATGCAAATCGTTATAGAAATAACAGTAAAAACAATGGCATTAACATAAAGCACATGATAAAAATCACTAATCACATTATATCAAATCTCATTACGTGATATAACTCACAGTAGTAAAATCACATCATTATCAAATAAATCGAGACTAGGCATTTATAAAACTCAGATAAAACTCATCGTCATAGGCACATCAAAACGATTGAACTTCTCCCCTTAGCGGACATCCCCAATCGAGGGATTTCATTGACAGTAGTACTCATACATGGCCATAATTCCCCGTAAACTTGATCAGAGTCGTCATACCATCGGTCTTACATGCTATCAAAGCACGACCCAGCCTTACATGCTATCAAAGTAAAGCCACCCATTGCTATTAGAGCGAGGTCATCTCACGTTACTAGAACGAAGGAGTTAGTCTTACATGCTACTAGAGCACGGGCCGACCTTACATGTTACCAGAGCAAAGCCCAATGTGCATCTCGTGACAAGCCATAGTCTCAGTATAAATCATTTTGCCTTCACGTAGATCTCTTAGTGGTTATCTCAAAACCCATTTTGGTTATAACACATCGTATCTACATTTACACAAAACTCATTAAAATCCAGCTCAAATCGGTAAAACACTCACATAGTAAAAACATGCCATTATTGTAAATAAATTGTTTTACCTTCACGTAGAGCTTATGGTGGTTATCACAAAAAACCCATTCTTGGTTATAAAACCACATGTGTTCACAATTTCACAAATCACATCAAAAATCGAGCCCAAACCGGCAAAACACTCACACATTCATCAACGCATCAAATCATCTCATTTCTCATAAACATGCTCATTTCATTAAACCTTTTTCATGCTATTAAAATGTTTTAATTTTTTCGGAAACTCACAAGAACAAGTGGTTTTGTTTCCCTTACCTCTTACACCTTGAGTGGTACAATATCCTTGGGTTTCGAACTAGCATCGTTTCCCGCATTGGATTCTAGAGTTGTCCACACACATCATTAAATCGTAAATATACATCATTTTCAATTGACATCTCTTTCTCTTATTCATTCTAACTTAACATCATCTCAAAACTCTTTCTACGTCTTCATCAACACTTTAGTTAACTCATAACCATCAAAAGATACCCACATCTCATTTTTCATCTATACTGATTATTTGTTTCCCTCATAACTTAGATATTTATAACCAAATATATGTATATGTGCATTTATCCATAAATATACCTAATGATAATGCTTAAACCAAGGATCTTGTGAGCTTACCTAGCTTGTCCTCTCTTGACCAAGTTGTAGAACGCTTGTCTCTTCTCTTTGCTCAAGCCCACCTTTGAATTTCTAGTATGTTGTTCTCCTTGCCAAAAGGAACAACTTTGTCTCTTGCCCCTTTGTCTAATTGCATCTAGAATATGATAAATCTTAGAGAGAGAAAGCTTGGTTTAGGTGAAAATGGTAAAGGTTTGGGTTACAGAGAGAGAAAAGCTCGGTTCTAGGAAAAAATCTCGTGGTCCTTTATAGATAGGGCTTATGAGATCGATCTGGTATTGAAGGAGATCGATCTCTGCTTCACTTTAACTGCTCCATCTACTCCATTAACAACTACAAGATCGATCTGGTCGAGGTGAAGATCGATCTGTTCTTCCAAGAGGAGATCGATCTAGCTAAGGGAGGAGATCGATTTGCTCCAACTCGAGAGCTAAGAAAATTGATCTGCTAGTATTAAAGATCAATCTCTTCATTTACAGAACGCTTAGCTGATCGATCTGGCCCCTTTAGGGATCGATCTGCCCTATTCCATTGCTCAAATAAGAGCATTTTTTGCTCTTCCAGATCGATCTTTCCTTCAATGAGATTGATTTCGTATTCATATTTTCTAGATTTTGCTGCAATTTTTTACTGTAACTCATACAAAACATCCTCAATTTGTTGCTATAGTCATTTTCTCATCCAACTACCTTTTAGACTTGAAAACTTCATCTCCTTATACTTCATTAGATTTAAAACTTGCTTGTACATCAACATATCATAATTACACTCACCAAATTACAAATCTCACATTGTAAATCTTACAACTAAAGTATATAAATTTATAGTTCTCACAAAATGCAGATCTAACTGCTCCACTTTTATAGAAATGACACTAGGAGATCGATCTGCATAAGGTGGAGATCGATCTGGCCTTACTTGAATCCTCTAAATTTTATCCATTTGGCAGGCAGGAGATCAATCTGTTGGTGTATGAGATCGATCTGCACAATGGAATAGGATCGATTTCTTTCAAGCTGAGAGTTTAGGAGATCGATCTGGCCATTAAGAGGGGATCGATCAAGTCCAACCCGAGGCCAATAGAGATCGATTTGCTTGAGTTAGGGATCGATCTCCTTCTTGCAGAATGCTTGGCATTGTGTTTTCCATGCCATGAGATCGATCTCTCCTTGCATAGGATCGATCTGGCCTTCATCCTAGACTCTTTTGCTATAAATTTTCCCATTTAAACTCATACTAAATCACTTCCACCCGTATTTATCAATCCATTCACACTTAGAACTTAAAAACATTTATTTCTTGTAATTCATATGTAATGTAACTTATCTGTACATCCAATAATCATATACATTACATAGAAATTTACGGGTCTCACATCTAGTACGAGCAACGCTCCAGCACTATGTCAAAACCCAAGTGAAAACTAGTGCGAGCTAGGCTCCAGCACTTATGCATGTAAAACTCTAGTGCGAGCTATGCACCAATACTATATCATAAAATCCATGTGAAAACTAGTGCAAGCTAGGCTCTAACACTCATGCATGTAAAAACATATCAAATCTCGTGCGAGCAATGCTCCAGCATTCTTTATTTCCATAAAGCTCATGTAGGTAGCTAATTTATTTGCAAAGTATGGTTATTAAAACCAAATCAAATTATTTTCTTGCAAAGCATTTAAATGATAGCCAACTGAACAATTCACATGCCAAAAAGGTTAGTAAAAAGATTCAAAAAATCATGATTCTTGTTTTTCATGAACTCTTCCCAAATCTCAATCTTCTTTGCCCTTCAAATATTTATTTCCTTTCCTATGACCCACAAACATTATAGAAAACTTTTATGTGCCCGAAAATGCATACAGATACCTCTAGGGGCCAACACAATTCCCTTACCTCAATTCTCTGAGAAGCAGCTCCTTCTTCCTACTACTTTTCATGATCGGGCTCAATTTAATCCGGATATATCCTCGGGAGTTGCAAACATTCATTTTTCACATGAGTTAATTACAAATAACTCAAATTCTGACTTGATCCTAGTCAACATATCTTATTGAGCCTAATTCCCTTCTTAAGTCGGTTTCAATTACACTGATCATTCCACCTAGACGCATTGAGCTCTTTAGGCTCATTATCACTCATTGGACCGAATTCTAGGTCCATCAATCTCGTTGAATCAATTGAGCTTAAGTTTGGCCTATAATCACATTCAACCATGGCATGGGGGTTGAACATCCATCATGCCATTCTTAGTCCAATTTGCTTTAGTTAACTCTCTTAGTTATCTAATCTAGCCCTTGGTTTGCATTGCTCTAACCTTAACTCTTCCATTCATTCATGCATTTTTATAAACACCAAATATGCACATTTCATCACTTTGACCAATCCCATAAATTGATTTCACATAATCATCTCAAAATCATGCATATAACACTACTAACACCTTAGTATAATCCATTTATCATTAAATCCACCATATTTCATTTTCTCACACCAAACCCATTCTACTTCATGCTTGATTCCTCATATTTTAGGTAGTTTCAACCAACAATTCATACACCAATCTACTCACAATAACATCTAGATAAACATACTTAGAGTTGGTGTATTGGAAACTCACCTAGCTTGACTTTCCTTTTATCCCAAATAAGAAGACTCATTTGCTCCTTCAATCTAACAAGTTGAATGTTGGCTCCAAGCTATGTTGTTCTCCTTCTTACAATGAACAACTTTGCTCTAATAGCTTTTTTCTCAAATCTTTTTAGAAGGGGGTGTATTCTAGAGTGAGAAAGCTTGGTCTTTTGGGTAAAAATGGAGGAATGATTTGATTTACTGAAGATGGAGGTTTGGCCATCGGGTTTTTTATAGAGCAAGGGTGATGAGATCGATCTCCTAGGGTAAGAGATCGATCTTCCCTTGGTTGAGCTATCGAAATATTCAGTTTGTAAGGGAGAGATCGATCTACTCTTTGCGGAGAGATCAATCTCTACTAGGCAGAAGCAACTGGAGATCGATCTGTTTCATAGGGAGAGGTCGATTTGGTCTTTGGGAAGGGATTGATCCTTGCTAGGCGAAGCAAATGGTGATCGATTTGCTCATGGGGAGATCGATCTGCTCTTATCATAATAAAATGGAGATGATCTGCACATAGGAAGAGATCAATCTGTGGCTTATAGAATCATATGGGGTCAATTGCTTGAATGAGAGATCAATCTGCTTTGAATAAGAGATCGATCTGGCCTACATCTGGAGCATTCCTGCTGCATTTTTCCCAGATTTTTCAAAGGTAAAATCATATTTCATTACTCCAATACTCATTTTGCATTCTAATTCCACTTAGAGCATGGAAAGATTCATTTCTTAGGATTCACATACAATGTGACTTGTGTGTATTACTTGGAATCATAAAAGGTACTTAGAATTCACAATTCCTTTTATTATCATTTCATGTTTTTAAGTCTTTATATTTGGTCCAGTTGTTTAGTCTATGGCCACTACAGCCATTATTTAACCTTTACACGGATTTGTGGATGTTCATTCATTCATTCTCTTTGCAACTTCATGCAATCTAAAATCTCTTCTTATGATTCAATTTAACATACGAAAATGTATTACATCATATGAATCATAAGGAATACATCACCAAAAGTGGGTCTTACAAACCTCACTTTGAGATATGTACTTGTGACGCCCCGAAAATGCAAAAAATATGGCAAATTTAAAACTTTTTATTCATTCATTCACAATTAAGGGTGCATTCTTGTGCAGTGTCATACATCACCATACATATCATACCTCAGGATCTCATCATCTCATAATTATATTTCATACAATATACATTACTCAATCCAAGGTTAATTAATCTTAATACATTTCATACATCATTGTACATCAAGTGTCTATAAATACAATATTAGTCTGGGTACATGAAATGATAAATTATATCTCAAAGTACAATAGAAGGCCTGGAGCTCAAGTCTTCCACAAGCCACTACTCCATACGACGCATGAAAACTCTATTCACTTGAAGAAATTTGGGGGGGAAGATAAAACAGGTTGAGCTTCTAAATCGCTCAGTAAAGGGGTAAGGGACTCATTAATGAAATAATGATTTGTATAGCACAATCATTTTACTTCATAGTTGAAACTCAATTAAAAATGTAGAATAAACTCATTAAAAATATCATTCTCATCTCTTTTCTCTAAAATCATGTAAAAACATGAGATTACATAACTCAGTATAAATCATAGTCACAACCATGTGGAAATCAAAATGCGATAATGGCTTTTCTACTCAAAACGTGATAAAATCACCTCAATAGAATTTACGTGGCAGCCACAAAACACAAACTCATGTGTATAAAAAGGAGACTAGGCAAGAAAACTCATATAAAACTTGTCATGGCACATCAAAAATAATTCTCCTCTGGGTGTGCATCCTAGGCATCCTCAAAAGAGGGAATGTCGACAATATGGGCGTGTACGTGGTATATTAGACTTACGCATTACCAGAACAATGCCCGACCTTACATGCTACCAAAGCAATACCTCTCCTCATGCACACTGTCAGTCTTACATGCTACCAAAGCAAGGCCACCCAGCGTTACTAGAACGGGGGTCATCTCGCGTTACCAAAACAGAGGCATCTCTCGTTACTAAAATGGAGGCATCTCTCGTTACCAAAATGGAGGAATATCAGACTTACATGCTACCAAAGCAAGGCTCGGACTTACATGCTACCAAAACAAGGCCCTATGTGTATTCAACATGACACGCCTAAGTCTCAATCATTAGCAATTATCATATAAAACGTTTTGCCTTCACGTAAAACTCATAATGGTTTCTCTTAATCTCATTTAAAACAATTGTGTACTCAACACAAAATATCTTAAAATAGAGTTCCAACCAGTAAAACCATGCACACATTTCACAATCTCAGTACGCCTTAACGTAGAGCCCAAATCTCTTTTCACGTTTTAAACACAAAACGGTTGTAAGACATTTTTGCATTTAGTTTCCAACTCATAAAAGTTGGGCCCCAACCAGCTATAAAATCATGTGCAATACTCATTCACAACTCATAAAATATGCTTGTTTTCTCAAATCGTAATTCATGCTATAATATTGTCATAAAACACACACACAAATAAGTTTAAGTTTTCCTTTACCTCTTTGCACCTCGTATACTGCAATCGTTCCCCCGTATTAGGGACTAGTCTTGCATTCCACTCTGGAACTCCCGAGCTGTCCAAACAATGTTAACACATCAGTAATTTTTCTCAATCACCTCATCGAGCACATATTTGCTCATATTTCTCATTAACCTCTCCAATAGCCAAATTCTCATAATTCTATCACAATTCACATTCTCATCCACTAAATCTAAAAAATTCTACATTTCTCAGACCATATTCCATGCTAAATTCACCTCATTGCCTAAATTCTAAATTTATAGTATAAAATCCCAAATTACCATAAATTACCTAACATTATCTTTACTCCAACAAAAATCATAATTTCATCAATCTCTAGTCATTTCCTAGCTATTTCATCACAATGCCAGTAACCATAATCACCAAAAATCAATTTAAAATCCAAGATCAAAGTTTAGAATTTACCCAAACTTGTGGAGTGCTCGATTTACACCTCGATTCAATCCGTCCTTCGATTTCCAAGTATGTTGTTCTCCTTTGGATGAGGAATAACTTTCCTTCTTGCCATAACCATTGATTCAGACGAAAATGGGGCCTTTGGAAGAGAGAGAAAGCTAGGGCTCGGCTAAAATGGAGGTTTGGGGGAGAGAGAAAGGATGAAATGTAGGAAAACACAGGGGTCTTTGTATCGACAGAGGGTAAGAGATCGATCTGCATTTGAATTTGGGAACGTTTTAGTGTAATTTTATGCCTATGAGATCGATCTGTCGTGGGGTGAGATCGATCTCTTAATGGCTTTATGAGATCGATCTATCCCTTGAGGAGATCGATCTTCTATTTACAAAATGCTTCATGAGATCGATCTGCTCTTTAAGGAGATCGATCTTCTCCTTATAGAATGCTTCATGAGATCGATTCCTTCCTCATGAGATCGATCTCTTCATTACAGAATCATAAGGAGATCGATCCTCTTCCATTGGAGATCGATCTGCCCACTTAATTTCCTCTATCCTTGTCATTTTGGCCTACCAGATCGATCTTCTATTTTCCAAGATCGATCTGGCCTCATAGTTTCACACTTTGGTTAAACATTTAACATAAAATCTCATTCATGACTCATTCATCACTTAGAAATTAATTCCATACAACCTCAATGTATGAGTACATTACATTCAACTCAATAAATTACACTTCAAGTTCACATTACATAATTGGATATGTGTAAAATTCTCAGATCTCACATCCTTCCCACCTTAAAAAGAATTTGGTTCTCCAAATTCAACTTAACTCATCAAACATATGGGGGTACTTCTCCTTCATGAGACTCTCCAATTCATAAGTTGCCTCCTCCATTGAGTGATGTTTCCACAAAACTTTCACTAATGGGATGCTCTTAGTCTAAAGTACCTTCTATTTTCTATCGAGAATCCGGATGGGTTCTCCGGTGTAGCTCATATCCTCTTGTATGTTCATCTTTTCATACTCTATAAGATGATAAGGGTCCAGGTGGTACTTCCTCAACATGGGCACATGAAAGATGTGTATTTTGGACATCTGTGGGGGAAATGCCAACCTGTAGGCTACCTCTCCCACTCTCTCAAGAATCTCGAAGGGTCTTATGTATCGAGGACTCAATTTCCCTTTCTTTTGAAACCTCATGATACCTTTACTTGGTGATATCTTCAGAAATACTGCATCGCCAATATTAAACTTGAGTGGCTGTCTACGCACATCCGCATAGCTCTTCTTTCTACTCTGCGAAGCCCGTAATCTCTAGCATATGAGTTTCACACTCTATACAGCCTGTTCAACAAGTTCAGGAGCATTTATCTTCCTGTCACCCACCTCTTCCCATGCTACAAAGGATCTACACCTCCTACCGTATAGAGCCTTAAAAGGTGCCATTCCAATACTCGCATGATAGCTATTATTGTATGCAAACTCTACTAGGGGCAGGTGATCATCCCATGATCCCTTAAAATCCATCGTACACGCCCTTAACATATCCTCTAGGGTCTGAATAGTCCTCTCTGACTGACCATCTGTCTGAGGATGATAGGCGGTACTAAAACTCAATCGAGATCCTATGGACTCCTAAAATTGGGTCTAAAATCTGGAAGTAAATCAGGAATCTCTTTCAGAAGTAATACTCACTGAAGCCCCATGTAATCTAGCTATCTCACTGACATACAACTCAGCTAAGGCATCCATAGTATCTGTACTCTTGATGGCAAGGAAGTGGACACTTTTCATCAGTCTATCCACTATGACCCATATCTCATCATGACCCCTTCGGGTCCTCGGTAAACTCATAATGAAGTCCATGGTGACATGCTCCTATTTCCATGTAGGCACAGGTAAAGGCTGTAATAATCATTCGGGCTTCCAATGCTCGATTTTCACTTGCTAGCACACTAAACATTTGACCACATAATCTGCCATGTCTCGCATCAAACTACTCCACCAGTACACCTTTTTCAAATCTTGGTACATTTTAGTACTCCTTAGGTGCATGGTGTATCGCGAGTAGTGGGATTCTCTCAGTATTTGTCTCTTCAGGGTATCATCGTCCGGTACACAAATTCATCCTCTAAATCTCAACAATCCATCCTCGCTGATTGTGAGATCCGACTGCAAAGTCTACTCAGCTTGGCTAACCATATCTATCAACCTCTGATCACTATGCTACCCAGTTCTAATATGTTCCATGATCTTGGGCTCTATTCGCAGGCTAGCCAAAAATCCAGTCTCTACCTCCTTAACTCTGATCTGGAGTTCGGTGAGCTGCTCCAGTAAATCTCATTCCCTGATCATCATAGTAGATATCGTACTCTTCCGGCTCATGGCATCAACAACTACGTTCGTCTTACCCAAATGGTATAGAATCTCGCAGTCATAATCCTTAAGGAGTTCCATCTATCTACTTTGCCTCATATTTAACTCTTTTTGATCAAATAGTTACCTCAAACTCTTGTGATCAGTGAAGATCTGGAATCTTTCTCCATATAAGTAGTGTCGTTAGATCTTCAAGGCAAATACCACAGCGGTTAACTCTAAATCATGCGTGGGGTAATTCCACTCATGATCTTTTAGCTGTCGTGATCCATATGCGACTACTCTTCCATGCTGCATGAGCACACACCCCAATCCTTGATGTGAAGCATCACTATACACTAAAAATCTTCTTGATCCCTCGGGGATAGTTAATACAGGTGCCGCTGTCAATCTCTTCTTTAATTCCTAAAAATTAAGCTCACACTAATCAATCCATATAAATGGAGTCTCCTTGCATGTGAGCTTAGTTAAAGGAGCGGCAATCTTGGAAAATCCTTCCACAAATCTTCTGTAATACCCTGCCAAACCAAGGAAACTTCTCACCTCTATAACTATCCTTGGTCTTTCCCAACTAAGCACAGCCTATACTTTACTTGGATCCACTGATACTCCTTCTTCTGGAACTATGTGACCAAGGAAAGCAATTTGATCCAGCCAAAACTCACACTTGCTAAGCTTTCCATATAATTACTTATCTCAGAGTATCGGAAGTACTAACCACAAGTGTTGTGCGTGCTCTTCATAAGACCGAGAGTACACTAAGATATCATCAATAAAGACTATCACAAACTTATCTAGATAGTCTCTAAACACCTCATTCATTAACCTCATAAAGGCTTCAGAGGCATTCATCAATCCGAATGGTATCATTAGAAATTCATAATGGCCATACCTTGTCCTGAAGGCCGTCTTTGAAATATCTTCCTCTTTAATCCTCAATTGGTGATAAGATCTTAAATCAATCTTAAAAAGACTGAGGCCCCTCTCAGCTGAACGAGCAAATCATCAATCCTGGGCAATGGGTATTTATTCTTCACCGTGGCTTTATTCAACAATTGGTAGTCTATACATAATCTGAGACTACCATCCTTCTTCCTTATGAATAACACTGGTACTCCCCACGGTGAGACATTGGGTCCAATAAACCCTTGATCCAATAACTCCTGTAGTTGTTTCCTCAATTCCTCAAGTTCCACTAATGCCATCCTATACGAAGGCCTAGAGATAGGCTGAGTATCTGGTACCAAATCAATGGTAAACTCCAGCCTTCTCTCTGGTGGTAAACCTCACAACTCATCTGGGAAGACATCCGAAAATTCACACACCACAGGTATATCCTCAATCCTTGGATGTTCTCGCTTATCATCTGAGATGTGTATTTCATAACCTTCACATAAACAATGATATTTAATACTCTCAAAAGTAACATCAAAATTTCAATTTACTTACAAAAATTCCACCCATTTATTTCCTCAATATTTCAAACGTACACTGTAGGGTTCAAGTAGGGAGAAGGTTACAATCTTAGTATAGTAGTCTAAACTTACTCGATTGGTTGCCAGCCAATCCATTCCCAAAATTACATCAAACCCATATATATATAATATCATTAGATCTGCTAACATCATTCCATCTCTCACCTTTATTTCACATCCTCTACAAATTAAATCAATTCTCTGGGACTCACGCATAGGGGTATTTACATGTAGTATATACTCTAGAGGTTCAAACTTCAAATTTAATCTACATGCAAAATACTCATAAATAAATGAATGCGTAGACCCTAAATCAATCAACACATGAGCCTTATAATTACAGACAGAGAGTGTACCTCTTATAATTTCTGTAGAAGTGTCTACTGTCTCTTTGTCCAGAGCAAACACACATCCCACTATAACAGGCTTCTTTCCTTTTTCTGCAGCAGTGGCCTGTCTCGGGGGATTCACTCTTTGAAGTTACTGTCTAGTAGGTTCTGGAACATGTGGTATTTGAGGTTGAGGATAGTCTTTTACTCTATGACCCATGTCTCCACATCTAAAACATCCACGAATCTACCCAGTACAACTTCCCTCAGGCGGTCGACCACAGTCTCTGCAAACCCTTATCTCAGGCTTAACATATTGAGGGGTCACTTTGATGATAGGATAAGCTCTGGGTCTCTCCATCTTGCCCTTTTGTACCTCAATCCTTCCTCTCCTGAAGGAACCTTTCCGAACATCTACCTAGGAATCGCTGGCCTCTTGCCCTTATCCCTAGTCACTGCTCCGAACTTATTTTGGGATTGTAAAATTTCAATTCCCCTTTCAATCTCTTGTGCTCATCTCAAAGCATCTCCAAACTCGGTAATACACAGCCCTATTAATCGATCATTGATGATAGGCTTTAATCCATACACAAATCTCTCTATGCGGAGCTCTTTATTCTTGAAGGTTTTCGGATCATATCTCAATAGAGCGATAAACTGGCTCTCGTAGTCATCCACAGACAGATCGTCTTGTACCATATTCAAAAACTCTACCTACTTCCTTCTCTGAGCAGCTTGTGGTACATATTAGGCTCTAAAAGCTGCCTGAAATTCTTCCCAACTAATCACACCCTGGCTGGACATCAGAATACCCTTTGTAGTACCCCACCAATCTAGAGCTCTCCCTTTTAACATATAAGCACCCATACTGACCCTCTCAGCATCAATGCATCCCAAATGGTCAAATATGACTCTCAACTCAGTCAGCCACTCCTCGCCTCTGCAGGATCCTTTTTCCCTCTGAATACGAGCAGATTCATTTTCAAAAAGTCCTTCAGTTGGACCATATTCCTATCATTGGGCTGAGTAACGGGAGACACCGGGTCCATCTGTATTGGTGGTACAGGAGGTCCTTATGGTGATGTAAGAGTAGTACCTGATGCATTAACTCTAAAATGTTACACGAATAGCGCTGCCATTAGCTCAAAACCTTACCTCATATCATGCTCAATCCGATTAAATCGAGAGTTAGCACTCTTCGGTTGTGGGGCAGGTGGTGGAGCTGGTTTTGCGTGCCTCCTCGAACGACCTCGTCATCCACTCATTCTCAATCTCAATATGTTTACTGCATGTACACATTCAACTTGATTGAAATCTCAATCCTCAATTTCAGTTCATGATCAAACTTATACAGACAATTGGGATGTATTCTATTTCACTTAACCGACACTGATAGTACTAAACACCTTAAGCTTTGATACCAAGAAATCTCTGTGATGCCCTGAAAATGCAAAAAATAGGGTAAATTTAAAACTGTTTATTCATCAATTCACAATTAAGGGTGCATTCCTGTGCAGTGTCATATGTCATCATACATATCATACCTCAGGATCTCATCATCTCATAATTATATTTCATACAATATACATTACTCAATCCAAGGTTAACTAATCCTAATACATCCCACACATCATTGTACATCAAGTGTCTATAAATACAATATTGGTCTAGGTACATGAAATGATAAATTATACCTCAAAGTACAATAGAAGGCTTGGAGCTCAAGTCCTCCACTAGCCACTACTCCGTACGTCGCAGGGAAACTCTCTTCACTTGAAGAAATCTAGGGGGAAAGATAAAACAGGGTGAGCTTCTAAATCGCTCAGTAAGGGGGTAAGGGACTCGTTAATGAAATAATAATTTGTACAACACAATCATTTCACCTCGTAGTTGAAACTCAATTAAAAATGTAGCATAAACTCCTTAAAATTATCATTCTCATCTCGTTTCTCTAAAATCATGTAAAAACATGAGAGTACGTAACTCAATACAAGTCACAATCACAAGCATGTGGAAATCAAAATGCGATAATGGCTTTTCTCATCAAAACGTGATAAAAATCACCTCAATAGAATGCACATGGCACAGCCACAAAACACAAATTCATGTGTATAAAAAGGAGACTGGGAAAGAAAACTCATATAAAACTCGTCATGGCACATAAAAAATAATTCTCCTCTTGGTGCGCATCCCAGGCATCCTCAAAAAAGGGAACGTCGACAATATGGGCGTGTACATGGTATATTGGACTTACGCATTACCAGAATAAGGCCCAACCTTATATGCTGCCAGAGAAATGCCTCTCCTCATGCACACTATCGATCTTACATGCTACAGAAGCAAAGCCACCCAGAGATACCAGAACGGGGGTCATCTTGCGTTACCAGAACGGGGGTCATCTCGCCTTACCAAAACGGAGGCATCTCTCATTACCAAAACGGAGGCATCTCTCGTTACCAAAACAGAGGCATCTCTCATTACCAAATCGGAGGAATATCGGACCTACTGCTACCAAAGCAAGGCACGAACTTACATATTACCAAAGCAAGGCCCAGTGTGTATTCAACATGACACGCCTAAGTCTCAATCATTAGCCATTATCATATAAAACGTTTTGCCTTCACGTAGAACTCATAATGGTTTCTCTCAATCTCATTTAAAACAATTGTGTACTCAACACAAAACATGTTAAAATCGAGTTCCAACCGGTAACACCATGCACACATTTCTCAATCTCAGTACGCCTTAACGTAGAGCCCAAATCTCTTTTCACGTTTTAAACACAAAACGGTTGTAAAACATTTTTACGCTTAGTTTACAACTCATAAAAGTTAGGCCCCAACAGATTATAAAATCATGTGCTATACTCATTCACAACTCATAAAACATGCTTGTTTTCTCAAATCACAATTCATGCTACAATATTGTCATAAAACACACACACAAATGAGTTTAAGTTTTCCCTTACCTCTTTGCACCTCGTAAAGTGCAATCATTCCCTCATATCACGAACTAGTCTCACATTCCACTCTAGAACTCTTGAGCTATCCAAACGATGTTAACACATCAGTAATTTGTCTTAATCACCTCATCGAGCACATATTTGCTCATATTTCTCATTAACCTCTCCAATAGCCCAATTCTCATAATTCTATCACAATTCACATTCTCATCCACTACATTTAAAAATTCTACATTTCTCATACCATATTCCATGCTAAATTCACCTCATTGCCTAAATTCCAAATTTATAGTCAAAAATCCCAAATTATCAAAAATTGCCTAATGTTATCTTTACTCCAATAAAAATAATAATTTCATTAATCTCTAATAATTTCCTAGCTATTTCATCACAATGCCAGCAACCATAATCACCAAAAATCACTTTAAAATCCATGATCAAAGTTTAGAATTTACCCAAACTTGTGGAGTGCTCTATTCACACCTCGATTCAATCCGTCTTTCGATTTCCAAGTATGTTGTTCTCCTTTGGATGAGGAACAACTTTCCTTCTTGCCATAACCTTTAATTTAGATGAAAATTAGGGCTTTAGAGGAGAGAGAAAGCTAGGGCTCGGCTAAAATAGAGGTTCGGGAGAGAGCGAAAAGATGAAATTGCGAAAAACACAAGGGTCTTTCTATAGGCAGAGGGTAGGAAATCAATCTGGTCCTTAATGAGATCGATCTGCATTTGAATTTGGGAACGTTTTAGGGCAATTTTATGCCTAGGAGATCGATTTGTCGTGAGGTGATATCGATCTCTTAATGGCTTTTTGAGATCGATCTGCCCCTTGAGGAGATCGATCTTCTATTTACAGAATGCTTCATGAGATCGATTTGCTCCTTAAGGAGATCGATCATCTCCTTGCAGAATGCTTAATGAGATCGACTCTTTCCTTATGAAATCGATCTCTTCATTACAGAATCATAAGGAGATCGATCCTCTTCCATTGGAGATCGATCTGCCCACTTAATTTCCACTTTCCTTGTCATTTTGGCCTACCAGATCGATCCTCTCTTTTCCAAGATCGATCTGGCCTCATAGTTTCACACTTTGGTTAAACACTTAACATAAAATCTCATTCATGACTCATTCATCACTTAGAAATTCATTCCATAGAAACTCAATGTATGAGTACATTACATTCAGCTCAATAAATTACACTTCAAGTTCACATTACATAATTGGATATGTGTAAAATTCTTAGATCTCATAATACGCGAGAGAACTCTCTTTTTACAAATTTAGTTATAAGTTAACAAGTGGGTACAAGATATAGTTCTACCCTTTTCGCACTTGAAGAAATGTGATAGAGATAATGGATGCAAAGAACTTAAACTTTGTCTTTTTAAAAAAAAAAAGTTTTCGGGATATGAGATCTACTTTTGATCTAGAATTTTATCTTTTTTGTTTAACTTGTTTCATGCTCCTTGCTTTTATAACTTGACTTTAAGGCCTTGTCTGGTAAGATGAAAATTCTCATTAGCAAACTAAAACAATTTGACCATTGGAGCTTGCTAAGCTTGAAGTGTATTGATATTTCTTTCAGTGTATCAAAACTTGCAACACACAAATCATCTATATTTTGGTACTCATACTTATTTGGGTCGTTAAGGGTTAATGCTAGCAAGTTTGGTTGTAACGACCCTTTTTACCACACATTTGGTTGGGCTACGAGTTGATAACAGATCAAAATCCATAAATCTGCCTATTTAATTTAATTTTCTTGGTAACAATTTAAAAGAAAAACAATGTTAATGCTTCCCATTTAATCAACACATTTGTTCATATACAAAATAATTTTGTTCACATTCCCTAAACGCAGCTCATATACATTATTGTACTTACAAAGAAATTACATATGAAATAGTTATCCATACTGGGTATACCTTTAGCACAGATGAATGCTTACGGATGTGTGGCTGTGCAAAATATTTCAACCTAAAGAGTCGGCCCGCTACTTATGTGAATTTATGGAGGAGAGTAAGGGGTGAGCTTAACATACTGATAATTATATTTTTTATAGAATTATTTGAGCTTAATTTCCTAATTATTTATTTAATCCCCATATTATTTTATTAATTATCCCCTTACATCCGGATGAAACTCAGTCGTTTCAGTCAAAAATGGGCTAAAATCAGGCTAAAGGAGATTGGACCACTTCAAAATTGCAGACCGATTCACCAGTCGTCTAGACACGCGTGATGCCAGGTGTCCGTATTTTATTCGCTCTGAAACGATAAGATCGACGGACACCGTGCCAACCTTTTGGAAGACACAAGTCGGGCCACATCGCACAACCAATTGGATAAAAAGACTGATGACATGAAAATATCTACTCTACAGCAAATAAAATGAAGACAAGTGGCCAAACAATGCCAACTCATCTAGGATGGAAAAACACCAATGTACCCCTAAATGTGTATATAAATAGAAAATGATGGCAATTGAAAAATGTGTGTAAGTTAGGGTAGAATAGTTTTTTTTTTAGGTTAAATTTACATTAAAAGTTTTACCTTCCTTGTTTTCTTTTCCCGAATAGCTTTTTTTAGCCTCTATATTTTTTTATAGCTACTGTTCTATTCAATTTAGTTTTATTATGAAAAGCTTTTATTTTTAAGTTTATGAGTATCGTTACCTAGAATTTGTTCTTTATCATTTCAGTTTACTTACCCGTTACCATCTTATTCTTGCTATAAGTTTTAGTCCATTTTTAGTTGTAGTCTAAAGCATTTGTAATGCTTTGATTATCAATGCCGATCATTATGTTTTGATTCGTTATTGCTGGTCTAATATGTTGGGATTAATCTGTGTATTAACTTGCAATACTGAAATGGTGGAACAATATTGGCTTGATTGAGAAATGAAGGAAACCGTGGCTACTGGAAATCACTATGTGATGTTTGATAAATTTTCTTCATGTATGGCTTAGTTTCACGTATTTATTTTTAGATTGTCTATTCTTCTTATCTTATTTGATTATATTTTTTCTAATGCCGAGTGAGCTTCTTTTGATTTTTTTTCTTTGTGTGGACCGCTGATCATGAATGAAGAAATAAATCAGTTGATAAAAAAAATCCTGCTTTTCTCTCATCTGTTCTTCATCATGTTCTTAGTTTTATTTCTTCGATTTGGATTGCTTGTTCTCTTGGTGTAATTTTTATTTTCTTCAGATATTAGTAGCCTCTCTTCTCAGTTATATTACCAGTAATTTGGCTTTGCTTCATGTTCAGTTTTTGTCTCTTAAACCATGAATGTTGCAATGAATAGATGTATGTTTCTCCTCTGTTCTCCCCTGTCCTAACTTTTATTTACTGTTCATTTTCATTTTCTGTTTATGTCAGACCCAGATTTTTTGTAGCCTATTTCCTTATGATTCCTATGTGTATGAACACTATGTAATTATGATTGAATCATAAGAAGAGTATTTACTAGATTTAAAGTGTTAATGAAATGAATTAACACGCAAAAGCTACATAAAATGCCTAATGTGGATGATAAGTATCACAGGCTAAACCGAGTCATTCTAAATCATTCTGACTGAAAATAAGAACTTAAAATAAGAGAGCGTAGAGAGCTCATGAAGGAAAGTCAGCTTGATTTAGACCCGAACATACAAAACGAGAATAAAAGCTAAAAAGGGTAAAATGGACCTTTTCGACGAGAAAAGGAGTTTCGGGTGAAATTATCCACCGGGAGCGGTTGGAATATAAAGACGAGAGTGTAAGACATGATATATAACACTTTCGAAAATTTAAGAAAAAGTCAACTTAGTCAATGGTTAAAGAAAAAGTCAACTATAGTTAAAAAAGTGGACTTTTACCATAGTTGACTAATCAAGGTTTGAAATTAACCTAAGTGTGGAGAAAAATTTGGGGAAAAATATTCTTGGCCAGAATACAAGATAATCATCCTCGGAAGTAAGGAAAATTTATTCGGAAGGATTCTGGAATAAATTTAATGGTTAAAAACGTAATGGGCCTAAGGTGAAAATTTTAAAGCCCATTAAGGTATACTAAAGGTATATCGAAATTTTTAGGTCCTTTAGACCGAATTGTTGGACCAATTGATCGGCCAAATTTTGAGACAATAAAAGGCCCGAGGTATAGTAAAAATTTCAGCCCGAAAGCCCATTAGGAAAGCCCAAACCGAGAAGCCCAATTGGAAAAGCCCATGAGATAAATATCTAACTATAGTTAAAGTTAACTATGACTCATAAGGTGACTCATAAGGTGACTCATGGTTCAGATTTGGAAAGTCAAGCATAGTGGCTGAAAAGTAAGGCTTAATGGCTAAGTAAGTGGCTTATAAATGCAGCCACACCTTGGTCATCTTCATCACACAATTTCGGCTAGAGAAGAACACCATTGAAACATAACCATTCAAGCTTTCTCTCACTAGATATCACTAGGAATTAGACATGTTTGGAACTTGCATTCTTCATGGAAGTTGTTCCAAATTGAAAGGAGATTAACATATGTTGGAATTGGCTATCAAGGAGCCATAGAGTGCAAACCGAGAGCCTCCAAAGTTTCGGCCAAAGGGTGAACACAACAATTGGTATATTTTCTAATTTCCAATTTCATATATGTTAATGTATGAATGATTTTAAGTATGTTGATATATGTTTTAAGCATTGAAACATATTAAATCACCATGAAGAGGGTTAGGCCGAGAGTGATCAATGAGATATTGAAATATGTCATTTTGATTTTAAGACATAAATGGATTAGTACACATGTATTAATGTTAATGGTATAATTAAAATTAATCAAATTGATTAATTAATACATGTAAATTGTTGGCAACCAAGGTGTTTGATAAAATGCCTAAATGAACTATAGGATGATTGGTAATGTTGCCTACCAAGTGTTTGTTAAAATGCCTAAGTGGAAATAGCTAGAAAATAGGCATGTATGGCATGCCATGGTGGAAACCGAGAATGGCTAGCTCTCGGCCATGGCATGTGGCCGAGAGGCCCAATAGGCCAAGCCCAATATTTTTAGGCCCAATAGGGTGTAATGGGCCTAAGACAAGCCCAATAAGAGTTGGTGGGCCCCACAAGCCCAATAGGCCCAACAAAAGTGAATAGTAAAATGAAAATGGACTTAAGGCCTAGTTAGGCCCATTAAGGATTTTTAAGGCCCATTAAGGGAAATTAAACTGTATTAATGTGTAATACAGTAGGAAAATGATAATTAACCTGAGGAATGGTTATTTACAGCTTCGGAGTTTACATTAAGAGCTGATCGGACTGCGGGAATTAGCAGCACCGAGGAAGTGAGGTCACGAGACGTGATCCGAGGTAAGGGACTTTTGCGAGTAGTTAGAGATACCTGCACGTATTTTCAACTGCTTCTGCATTCACTTAAAAACTCTGAGGGTCAGAGAAAGTGAATAATAATTATTGCGACCCGATAGTGACAAATTACGATTTTGCCCCTAGTTAGTCAAAAAGTCAACTTTTGTGAGAAGTTGCAAAAAGCATGGAAAATACTATTGTGAGTGTTTAAATGCTATTAGCATGAAAATAAATAGATGGGCTAATGATTTTAAGGTTGATATGACTTAAGCACACTTTTAGTGCTGATTTTACTATTTTGTAAACAATCCCTTTTAAATAGCCATCTATCATATTATGTGAGAATGAATCGTGCTAGAGCATAGCTCGCACTGGGATTCATATGTTTTCCACATACATAGTGCTGGATTTTGATACGCACTAGATTTTCATGACATGCATGATAGAGTACTGGAGTTTTACTCGTACTCAACTTTGAATGATATATGCATGACAGAGTGCTAGAGCGTGGCTCGTACTCGATTCTTCATGGTTTATACATGACATAGTACTGGGAGTGATTGCTCGTACTTGATTTTGATATTGTGCAGAGCATAGTACTGGGAGCTATTGCTCGTACTTGATTTAATACATAAACTATGCATTGACCTAGTTGCTAGAGATTGCTCGCACTAGAGTTGAGTTTTATGATGTGAAACAGTGTTGAGCGGAGTAACGACTGTGAGTCGCACTCAAGACGCACACTGTATGTGATATGTAATACATGTTGAAACCCATGCCTGATTCCTTGTGTGACTGTGTGTCATGGCTAGAGAGGATATCCGCATGAGGTTGATATAGACGTGGTATACTAAATTCCATGGTTTCGAGGGCTAAAGACCCTGGCTATGAGGATTTCCATGGTTTCGAGGGCTAAAGACCCTGGCTGTGAGGGTCCACGGGTGTACTTTGTACCGTGCCCGGGGCACGAGGTGTACGCTGTACCGTGTGTTACGTAGCTGGCGGTTGACATTTGACCATCCTCCCGTTACAGCAGTGATGCCCCGCACACCGAGATCTGTGTTGCTTGGGATCACATTTTAGGATATGATCATAATCCAGGATACTATTTACATTTACCACAGAGTCTCACATGATATATCACATTGATTGACTGATTTAAACTGCGGACAGACCTGAGGGATGGGTCGGACTCCGATTTGTGTTGTGAATCATTTGATGCCATATTTATCGTGATTTAAATATACATGGCATGATTTACATAAAGGCATGATTTATATGCAATGCATTGTTTTGCACTACATGCCTATATTTGAGAAAAAAAGCATGATTTCTGTACATGGGATTTATTCTGTATAAGTATATATATTATATTTCAAGACATGCTTTTAAAGTGAGTTAAGGAAATAATGTTTTCAAGGCATAGCACTATTTTGAGTAGATAGTGTGGATATCTACTTGCTTGCCTGATTTCCTTACTGAGTGCGTTATGCTCACCCCCCTTTTCTTTACATCTCTCTACAGAGCGTCAGTAGATCGAGAGTTATCGTGGGAGAGTGTCCCAGAGTCCACTGCTAGTTCCTATCGATTCATCAGGTATACTTATTATGTACAGTTGAGTATCTAAACATAGAAACAGCACAGTGATGTATACGTTATATATTACGGGGAATGTAATCGTATTAGATTTTATAAAATCTTACATGTATAATAAGAGCAACTACAGTCAGAATTAATATATTGACATGTATGTATAAGAATGGATATTATGGTAAGTGAAGACTCTGACATCGAATCACAGCCCAACCAGTGAAGAGAGGAAAGGTAAGTTAAAAATGCAAAAAATTTATTGTGGTATTTGGTAAAAGTCAAGGATTGAAACTGGGGTCCTGACAGGATGGTATCAGAGTAGAAGTTGGTCTGATGTGAGTCGGTGTTAGAAAAATAGGAAAGTGTACATCCCCATAGTACTGTGCTGTGTTTAGATATAACTGTGTATACCGGATAGGAGATGGACTAATTCATTATTATGAATGCAGGAACTTTGCCTAAATGGCAAATACGCGTAGTGGTAGAGGTATGAGAGGTAGGGCTCGAGGCCGGGGAGAGAGACCCGAGGGACGAGCCGCTGTCAGGCCATTACCTACGCATGAGACTGCAGGTGCTACTGAGGCACCCGATTGTGCCGAGATGCGCTTCACGAGATTAGAGCGTGGTCTCGAGACTATTATTGAGATACTGCCACAGACGATGCCAGGTAGGCAGAGACAGGAGGCAGGAGCTGCTACAGGAGAGGCAGTTGCCCCTGATACACCTACGTAGACAGCTGATGCACAGAGGACTGTAGATACTCCTACACCCTCACCGGTTTCGGGCGGCAGTGGATTAGGATATGGATGTGACTTGCATCGGTTGAGGGAGTTCCAGAAGTTTAGACCTCCGTCATTTAGTGGCGTCAAGAACCCCGTAGCTACGGAGGAGTGGTTGGCAGAGCTAGAGAAGCTCTATGGATTCTTCGAGTGCACGACCTCGGAGATGGTCGCATTTGCTGCGTTCCTACTGAAGGGAGCCGCAGAGCATTGGTGGAAGTCCACCCGACCTATATTGAGATCCCGACACACAGTTATCACTTGGGATATATTTTGGGAGGCCTTTAGGAGGCAGTTTATTCCTGACACCGCACAGCGGAAGTTACAGGCAGAGTTTTTGAGACTCAACCAGGGGAGTTTATCGGTGGACGAGTATGAGACTCGATTCCTATCCCTAGGGAGATACGACCCGGATACTATGTACAGTGAGACTAGGAAGGTCCATAGGTTTATCGACGGGTTGAGACCGGTGCTACGGTCCAAATTGGTCCCATTAGACATAGTGACTTATGAGGAGGCAGTGCGTAGGGCGCAACTATGTGAGTAGGACTACGAGAGGAATGCTTCCGAGTTTGGGAAGTTTAGCCGTAGCCAAGACTTGCAGAAGAAGAGGCCGGCTAGAGATTTTAGTTATCGAGGGGGAAAGAAATCCTTCGGTAAGAGATCACGGATAGAGGGGACACGAGAGAGATATGCTAGATCTCCTGCTTATCCGACTGCAGCCCCAGCGAAGGGCATTGTTATGGGAGGACCGCGACCTACTGCAGATCAGTGTAGAAGATGCGGCAGATCACATGGAGATAGACCGTGTCCACAGAGTACTATGGTATGTTTTCGATGTGGGAAACAGGGGCATCTGGCTAGAGAGTGCTCAGTGCCATTTGTGACTGCACCACAGAGGGACAGGGAGTTTGATAGAGCTCCAACTGGTACGTCTGCTCAGAGAGGTAGAGCGACGGCAGATGAGAAAGGGAAACAAGTGATGGGTCAAGGGCGATTACATGCTTTGGACCAGGGAACAGCTGATGCTTCATCGGATGTGATTCGAGGTAACATCCTGATTTATGATATTGAAGCATATGTTTTAATTGATCCTGGTGCCACGCATTCTTTTGTATCGCCTTCATTTGCATGTAAATTAGAGAGACATGTAGAGCGTACACGTTTATGTATGATGATGTTAATCAGTACGTCTATGAATAGTAGTCAAGTTGTAGAATATCTATATAATGACTGCAAGTTGAGAGTAGGGGATAAGGAGATGACAGCCAATCTAATATTACTAAGTATGAGCGACTTTGATATAATATTAGGAATGGATTGGCTATCTGCAAACCATGCTGTTTTAGACTGTTACGCTAAGACAGTTATGTTTCCTAACCCTACTAGATATGTTGTAAAGTTTAATAAAGATAAATGAAAGGAGTAGATATGATTATTACATGACTTCTGATTTAGAAAACCTTCAACATATCAAGGTTTCATTGCGTACATGGTAGATATGGATAAGGCACATCCGGAGTTGGCAGATATCACTGTGGTCAGTGAGTACCCAGATGTTTTCCCGGATGAATTGCCAGGGTTACCACCAGATAGAGAGATGGAGTTCTGTATAGATCTGGTACCTGGTACGGAGCCTATTTCGAGACCACCTTATCGCATGGCCTTAGTTGAGCTGGAGGAGCTCAAGAGACAGTTACAGGAGCTGTTGGATAGGGGTTTTGTACGACCGAGTGTTTCACCTTGGGGAGCACCAGTTCTGTTTGTGAGGAAGAAAGATGGGAGCCTCCGATTGTGTATAGACTACCGATTGTTGAATAAGGCCACCATCAAGAATAGATACCCCCTTCCACGCATTGACGACTTGCTAGATCAGCTACAGGGAGTACAGGTCTTTTCCAAGATTGACCTAAGGTCTGGGTATCATCAGCTGAAGGTTCGGAGTGGAGATGTACCCAAGACAGCATTTCGTACCCGATATGGCCATTATGAGTTCTTGGTTATGCCATTCGGATTGACGAATGCTCCAGCTGCTTTCATGGCTTTGATGAACGATGTGTTCAAGCCATCTTGGACCAGTTTGTTATCGTCTTCATTGATGACATATTGGTGTATTCGAGATCCAAGGAGGAGCATGAGGAGCACCTCAGGATCGTGCTGCAGACGTTACGGGAGCATGAGTTATATGCTAAGCTTAGCAAGTGTGACTTTTGGTTGTCACAGATCTCGTTTTTGGGACATGTCATATCGAGAGATGGTGTATCAGTTGATCCATCTAAGATAGAGGCTGTAGTTCAGTGGGAACAGCCAAAGACAATCACCGAGATCAGGAGTTTTCTGGGTTTAGCTGGATACTATCGGAGATTCGTTGAGGGATTTTCAAAGTTGGCTGCTCCGTTGACACGTCTTACTCGAAAGAGTGCACCGTTCATATGGAACGAGGATTGTGAGAAGAGCTTTGAGGAGTTGAAGCGTCGATTGACCACCGCTCCGATTCTCACTATCCCTACCAGCTCAGGAGGATTTGCAGTATATACCGATGCTTCGTATCAGGGACTGGGCTGCGTATTGATGCAGGACGGGAAGGTAGTTGCTTACGGATCCAGACAGCTGAAGGATCATGAGAAGAACTATCCGACCCATGATTTGGAACTAGCAGCAGTAGTGTTTACGTTGAAGGTATGGCGCCACTACTTATATGGCGAGAAGTTCCAGATATTTACAGACCACAAGAGCCTCAAGTACCTGTTCTCGCAGAAGGAGCTGAACATGAGACAGAGAAGATGGTTAGAGCTTCTGAAGGACTACGATTGTGAGATACTTTATCATCCGGGTAAGGCTAACATTGTAGCCGATGCTTTGAGCAGGAAGAACCTGGGGATGGTATCGTATATGATGGTTAGGGAGCATGATTTGCTAGAGCAGTTTGCCAGCCTCAGTTTGGGAGTCGTGCCTTCTGACATGGATATAGGCTATGTGATAGCTAGTCTACGCTTGGAGCCGGACCTGTTGGATAGGATCAGAGTGGCTCAGCAGACTGATCCATTTTGTATGGATGTGAGTAGTCAGATGCAGAAGGGCACCGTGACTGATTTTGAGTTGAGTTCTGATAGACTACTGAGGTTCAGAGGCAGATTATGTGTTCCTGAGGATCCAGGACTCAGGAGATTGATATTGGCGGAAGCTCATTCGTCTAGGTATACTTTACATCCGGGGAGTAACAAGATGTATCAGAACCTTCGGAAGGTATACTGGTGGTCAGGTATGAAGAGAGATGTAGCAGACTTCGTGGCAAAGTGTCTCGTATGTCAGCAGGTGAAGGTAGAGCATCAGAAACCTGCAGGATTGTTGCAGCCTCTACCTATACCGACATGGAAATGGGAGCACATCACCATGGATTTCGTGATGGGTTTACTGAGGACCCGCAGGAATCACGATGCTATATGAGTGATCGTTGATAGACTGACGAAGTCAGCCCACTTCCTAGTTATGAGAGTGACCGATACTCTGAGTTCATTAGCAGAACTGTATGTACGCGAGGTAGTGAGGTTACACGGTGTACCAGTGAGCATAGTCTTTGATAGGGATTCCCGCTTCACATCCCACTTTTGGGGACATTTTCAGGAAGCCATGGGAACCTAGTTGAATTTGAGCACCGCTTTCCATCCTCAGACAGATGGTCAGTTAGAGAGGACTATACAGACTCTGGAGGACATGTTGAGAGCATGTGTGCTAGACTATCGAGGCTCTTGGGATGACCACCTGCCACTAGTCGAGTTCACCTACAACAACAGTCATCATTCGAGTATCGGGATGGCACCGTATGAGGCTTTGTATGGCCGTAGATGTCGTTCCCCCATTGGATGGGAAGAAGTGGGTGACCGTAAGATTTTTGCTCCTGACTTGGTTGTGCAAGCATCTGAGGATGTCCACTTGATAGTAGAGAGACTGAGGACAGCTCAGAGCAGACAGAAGAGTTATGCTGACAGGAGACGTAGGCCACTAGAGTTTGCAGTTGGTGAATCCGTGTTTTTGAGAGTTTCTCCTTCCAAGGGCATAGCGAGATTTGGGAAGAGAGGGAAACTAAATCCTCGCTATATTGGACCCTTTGAGATACTTGATCGAGTGGGAGATAAGGCGTATAGGTTGGCATTGCCACCGGACTTATCAGGTGTCCACAACGTCTTCCACATATCGATGCTTCGGAAGTATCACCCGGATCCGTCACATGTGATTAGTTACGAGCCTTTGGAGCTCCGAGAGGACTTGTCATATGTAGAGAGACTGATTCGGATATTGGATAGAAAGGAGAAGGTATTGAGATTGAAGACCATCGGATTAGTGAAGATTCTCTGGCAGCATCATACTTCAGAGGAAGCTACTTGGGAGCTAGAGAGTCTGATGCGAGAGAAGTACCCTCACCTATTTGAGGACTGACTTGGTTCTAATTTGGAGGACCAAATTTTCTGAGAGGGGGAGGATTGTCAGACCCGGATTTTTTGTAGCTTATTTCCTTATGATTCCTATGTGTATGAACACTATGTAATTATGATTGAATCATAAGAAGAGTATTTACTAGATTTAAAGTGTTAATGAAATGAATTAACACGCAAAAGCTACATAAAATGCCTAATGTGGATGATAAGTATCACAGGCTAAACCAAGTCATTCTAAATCATTCTGACTGAAAATAAGAACTTAAAATAAGAGAGCGTAGAGAGCTCATGAAGGAAAGTCAGCTTGATTTAGACCCGAACATACAAAACGAGAATAAAAGCTAAAAAGGGTAAAATGGACCTTTTCGCCGAGAAAAGGAGTTTCGGGTGAAATTATCCACCGGGAGCGGTTGGAATATAAAGACGAGAGTGTAAGACATGATATATAACACTTTCAAAAATTTAAGAAAAAGTCAACTTAGTCAATGGTTAAAGAAAAAGTCAACTATAGTTAAAAAGTGGACTTTTACCATAGTTGACTAATCAAGGTTTGAAATTAACCTAAGTGTGGAGAAAAATTTGGGGAAAAATATTCTTGGCCAGAATACAAGATAATCATCCCCGGAAGTAAGGAAAATTTATTCGGAAGGATTCCGGAATAAATTTAATGGTTAAAAACGTAATGGGCCTAAGGTGAAAATTTTAAAGCCCATTAAGGTATACTAAAGGTATATCAAAATTTTTAGGTCCTTTAGACCGAATTGTTGGACCAATTGATCGGCCAAATTTTGAGACAATAAAAGTTCCGAGGTATAGTAAAAATTTCAGCCCGAAAGCCCATTAGGAAAGCCCAAACCGAGAAGCCCAATTGGAAAAGCCCATGAGATAAATATCTAACTATAGTTAAAGTTAACTATGACTCATAAGGTGACTCATAAGGTGACTCATGGTTCAGATTTGGAAAGTCAAGCATAGTGGCTGAAAAGTAAGGCTTAATGGCTAAGTAAGTGGCTTATAAATGCAGCCACACCTTGGTCATCTTCATCACACAATTTCGGTTAGAGAAGAACACCATTGAAACATAACCATTCAAGCTTTCTCTCACTAGATATCACTAGGAATTAGACATGTTTGGAACTTGCATTCTTCATGGAAGTTGTTCCAAATTGAAAGGAGATTAACATATGTTGGAATTGGCTATCAAGGAGCCATAGAGTGCAAACCGAGAGCCTCCAAAGTTTCGGCCAAAGGGTGAACACAACAATTGGTATATTTTCTAATTTCCAATTTCATATATGTTAATGTATGAATGATTTTAAGTATGTTGATATATGTTTTAAGCATTGAAACATATTAAATCACCATGAAGAGGGTTAGGCCGAGAGTGATCAATGAGATATTGAAATATGTCAATTTGATTTTAAGACATAAATGGATTAGTACACATGTATTAATGTTAATGGTATAATTAGAATTAATCAAATTGATTAATTAATACATGTAAATTGTTGGCAACCAAGGTGTTTGATAAAATGCCTAAATGAACTATAGGATGATTGGTAATGTTGCCTACCAAGTGTTTGTGAAAATGCCTAAGTGGAAATGGCTAGAAAATAGGCATGTATGGCATGCCATGGTGGAAACCGAGAATGGCTAGCTCTCGACCATGGCATGTGGCCGAGAGGCCCAATGGGCCAAGCCCAATATTTTTAGGCCCAATAGGGTGTAATGGGCCTAAGACAAGCCCAATAAGAGTTGGTGGGCCCCACAAGCCCAATAGGCCCAACAAAAGTGAATAGTAAAATGAAAATGGACTTAAGGCCAAGTTAGGCCCATTAAGGATTTTTAAGGCCCATTAAGGGAAATTAAACTGTATTAATGTGTAATACAGTAGGAAAATGATAATTAACCTGAGGAATGGTTATTTACAGCTCCGGAGTTTACATCGAGAGCTGATCGGACTGCGGGAATTAGCAGCACCGAGGAAGTGAGGTCACGAGACGTGATCCGAGGTAAGGGACTTTTGCGAGTAGTTAGAGATACCTGCACGTATTTTCAACTGCTTCTGCATTCACTTAAAAACTCTGAGGGTCAGAGAAAGTGAATAATAATTATTGCGACCCGATAGTGGCAAATTACGATTTTGCCCCTAGTTAGTCAAAAAGTTAACTTTTGTGAGAAGTTGCAAAAAGCATGGAAAATACTATTGTGAGTGTTTAAATGCTATTAGCATGAAAATAAATAGATGGGCTAATGATTTAAGGTTGATATGACTTAAGCACACTTTTAGTGCTGATTTTACTATTTTGTAAACAATCCCTTTTAAATAGCCATCTATCCTATTATGTGAGAATGAATCGTGCTAGAGCATAGCTCGCACTGGGATTCATATGTTTTCCACATACATAGTGCTGGATTTTGATACGCACTAGATTTTCATGACATGCATGATAGAGTACTGGAGTTTTACTCGTACTCAGCTTTGAATGATATATGCATGACAGAGTGCTAGAGCGTGGCTCGTACTCGATTCTTCATGGTTTATACATGACATAGTACTGGGAGCGATTGCTCGTACTTGATTTTAATATTGTGCGTAGCATAGTACTGGGAGCTATTGTTCGTACTTGATTTAATACATAAACTATGCATTGACCTAGTTGCTAGAGATTGCTCGCACTAGAGTTGAGTTTTATGATGTGAAACAATGTTGAGCGGAGTAACGACTGTGAGTCGTACTCAAGACGCACACTGTATGTGATATGTAATACATGTTGAAACCCATGCCTGATTCCTTGTGTGACTGTGTGTCATGGCTAGAGAGGATATCCGCATGAGGTTGATATAGACGTGGTATACTAAATTCCATGGTTTCGAGGGCTAAAGACCCTGGCTATGAGGATTTCCATGGTTTTGAGGGCTAAAGACCCTGGCTGTGAGGGTCCACGGGTGTACTTTGTACCGTGCCCGGGGTACGAGGTGTACGCTGTACCGTGTGTTACGTAGCTGGCGGTTGACATTGGACTGACCATCCTCCCGTTACAGTAGTGATGCCCCGCACACTGAGATCTGTGTTGTTTGGGATCACATTTTAGGATATGATCATAATCCAGGATACTATTTGCATTTACCACAGAGTCTCACATGATATATCACATTGATTGACTGATTTAAACTGCGGACAGACCTGAGGGATGGGTCAGACTCCGATTTGTGTTGTGAATCATTTGATGCCATATTTATCGTGATTTAAATATACATGGCATGATTTACATAAAGGCATGATTTATATGCAATGCATTGTTTTGCACTACATGCCTATATTTGAGAAATAAAGCATGATTTCTGTACATGGGATTTATTCTGTACAAGTATATATATTATATTTCAAGACATGTTTTTAAAGTGAGTTAAGGAAATAATGTTTTCAAGGCATAGCACTATTTTGAGTAGATAGTGTGGATATCTACTTGCTTGCCTGATTTCCTTACTGAGCGCGTTATGCTCACCCCCCTTTTCTTTACATCTCTCTACAGAGCGTCAGTAGATCGAGAGTTATCGTGGGAGAGTGTCCCAGAGTCCACTGCTAGTTCCTATCGATTCATCAGGTATACTTATTATGTACAGTTGAGTATCTAAACATAGAAACAGCACAGTGATGTATACGTTATATATTATGGGGAATGTAATCGTATTAGATTTTATAAAATCTTACATGTATAATAAGAGCAACTACAGTCAGAATTAATATATTGACATGTATGTATGAGAATGGATATTATGGTAAGTGAAGACTCTGACATCGAATCACAGCCCAACCAGTGAAGAGAGGAAAGGTAAGTTAAAAATGCGAAAAATTTATTGTGGTATTTGGTAAAAGTCAAGGATTGAAACTGGGGTCCTGACAGTTTAACTTTTGGTTTTAATCAATTCTGTTCTCTATTCTCATTCCTTGTCACTGGTTGAGGTTGATTGGGTGGAGGTTGAAGACCAAGGAAGATTGGGAATGAAGCCATCAACAGACTCGTGGTACGGCTGGATGGCGAACGGAACGGAACAGTACTGCTGCTGGTTCCTTATCCAGAAACAATGTTAGAGGGCATGGTTGTAGCAGACAGGATCCATTTGTTATTCTTTGCTTCCCGTTTCATTTGTTTGTTTTCATGTCATCTAATAATTTTCCCTTGTTCAGCAGTGATTTAACTTTAATCCACTGATCTGTTTGTTCTTTTCTTTTTCTCCTTTAAATTCATTGTTCTGGTTTCCTTTGATTATCTTCACTCTGCGATTCTTATCAGTTTTATTATTTCCAAGTCGTTGTCGACTGCAGTTAGGTACCAGCGGGAGCAGGAGCAGCACTTGGCAGCGCATGTCGCGGAAGGTTACTGTTGAGGACTACGTCTGAAGTAATCACATGGAGCAGAATAGGCAGGAGAAGATGGACAGTACCTGTACATATCGAAATAGCCAGCTGGAAATTGGGTGAAGGCCACGTTTCGCCATTCGATTTATTTGTGCAATTAGTTTAAGCATGTTTGGAAGTTATCTTTTTATGTCATTTACAATGTTTGTTAAGTTAGGAAAACAGATTTGCATTGTTTGTAAAATTAATGACTAGTGTTAATTAGGATAATAATTAAATTTTGATTACATTAGAGTGGTAATTTTAATTTTCTTTAGAAACTCATAAGTTGCATTTAGAATTAAATTAGAGATAGACTAATTCGTAATTTAGTTTTTAAATTGAAAAATAAAAAAAAATATTTTCTCATGTATTAGTTAGATTTTATTGTTAAGTTAGTAATTAGATATAATTAGGATTAATTTAGAATTAGTATTTTAGACATTTAGACTTGTAGTTATTTTCTTAATTTTTCTAGGATTTTAAATTTTAGGTTAGTGTAATTTGCATTTTTATATTTTCATTTTAGTTTAATTGCGTTAATTAATTTTAACTACTTAAATTAGTTTTGTAGGTAACTGCTTTTAATTGCTAAGAGCACTGTAAGTAAATTTTGCTTTGTTTTATTTTAATTAGTTTATAATTTTTATTATTTTCAGTGTTTTTAATTTTAGACTTAGTAGATCACCCATCTTCACTTCATAATTTGCTAGAATATACTTAGGGTAAGATTAACCAGTAGTTAATTAGGCTGATCAACTTCTCTGTGGGACGATAATTCGGGACTCAAATCCCATTTTTACTTGTACGACCCGTGTACTTGCGGACAATACGTTTAGTTCATACCAAGTTTTTGGCGCCGTTGCCGGGGAAGTAAATAATTTGTTTAATTTGTGGAGGAGAGTAAGGAGTGAGCTTAACATACTCAGTAAGAAAAACCTCATAATAGGCAGATAAATATATTTTCTAAAAAATATATATTTGCCAAAACCAAAAAATTTTCATAGAGGTATACAGATAATTTGGCAAATCCAAAAATATCAAAATCAAAAATCGAAAACAGAACCAACTTCGGTAGTGTAATCAATGTTTTGTGGTAAATATAGAAATTACAAAACTTTTAATAGCAGAATAAACAGTTTCTAGATAACATAGTCTATGCAGATGATTCAGAAAAATCAAATAGATGAGGCAGTACATGCTATATCAGATATCAGAATGACTACTGGCTAATGTCGGTGACTCCAGGCAATCACTAATCAGGTGTGTCGGGATGTCAATTGTCGCGAGAGTGGTCAGCAACCCAAACGGCTCACACATCAGAATGTCTGAATACCAGAATAAAAAACAAGGTACATCATACTCGTGTGCGTGTTGTACGATACATCGTACACCGTGGACCATAAAAACAGAAACAGAATAGATAGTAGTGTAGCATGATCTCACCAACGCCTTTGTCTCAAAGTCAGTGCGAGTCGGACCATACGACACACAGTTAGTACGCGTTCAAGCACATATCATCATAATAGTTTTATAAGTAAATCATTTCCTTTAAATCGCTTATCAATTCAATTTGTTTCATAAAACAATTCAAAAGGGGCTGACTAGCCATTTTTCGATTATAAATTTCAATATTCGGTACAGTAGAGAGTAATCATATCTAGGGGTTTTCGATCTAAAATCAATAATTATATTTACTGGGAATTTTGTCTAAATAAACCAAGTAAATCTATATCGGCAGCTGGGCCGATCTATGGAGTTTAAAATTTTTCTTAAATTCTAAGGCGTAAAATCGACCTAGCGTTTTTTATAATTCCGGTAACTAGAAAATTTACCTTAAAATTTATATCTACAAAAATAGAGAAATTACGTATATTTATCTCTAGTAGCACGCGAGAATTTTCCTTACCTCGGTGACTGCCCGTAGTCCTCGATGCCTCAGTGGTGCGGCTCAGCAGGTCCGCTCAATTCGATGTACTTCTCCAAAATTTCGAACTAACATTAGCACAAATATTCCCAGACCGTCTTTCCTCCGGGTTTTCTCGAATTCTCCGTGCACATTATTCTATTTTCAATATTCCTATTTATATGTATACATATAATAATATGTATACATATGTAAATATACTTTTTTTTTTTTACTTTAGTAGGTCCGCTCAATTCGATGTACTTCTTCAAAATTTCAAACTAACATTATCAAAAATATTCCCAGACCGTCTTTCCCCCGATTTTCTCAAATTCTCCGTGCATATTATTCTATTTTCAATATTCATATTTATATGTATACATATAATAATATATATATATGTAAATATACTTTTTTTTTACTTTATTTATATTTCCTTTCTCATTCGGGTCAAAATTTCTTCCTTATTCTTCTTCTTTGCCGACTCATCAAGGGTATCATTTATCACTTCTTTCTTCATCTTCTCGACGTTGCTACACCATTCCTTATCGAATTTCAATTTCCCATTCACGGAAAGAGGTTCTCCCTCGGCAGCCATGCCATCTCTATTTTCTGCTTCGGTTTCTAGCCTTGTTAGCAGCAAACCACAAGCATCCCTTGTCCATTACCCTACTTCGATATTTCTCCTTTTCTTTTCTACGTTCGTTCCAGCTCCAACAAGAGAGTTCCGCTGTTGCTGTTGGATCGGTTCGAGAAGGGTGCTATGCTAGTTGTTTCTCAATCTCCATGTCGTTAGGAATGCTCTCCTCGGTGTCTCTTTCCCATCTTCATGTGTTTCAGCTCCAATCCTTCCCTGGTTTCAGTTTTTCCTCTTTAGTTGTCGTTAATCTTTATAACCACTACTGTGATCTATTTCTTTCTCGTTCTCGTTCCAGCACTGAACGAAAAAAAATGGAGACAGTATCCCTTGCTGCTCTAGGTGAGGCAATTCTCTGTGTCCACTGCTTCAGTTGACCTCTAAACAAACTAAAATCCTCTATTACTGTCCTAAACCTCAACACTTCCTCACATCTTTTCTTTTTTTCCCTTGCTCACTCAGCTCTTGATTTCCTAGAGGTGACAACGCTTCCTCTATTTTCAGCAACTGAAACATAGGTGAATTAGCCTATTTCAATTATCCTTTTAATGCTCCCTGCACTGATGGCATTGGCTCCAGCTACTGCTTCTTCAGGCCTATCAACCTCTGTTTTGTTGTCTCATTCCCTTCATCTGTTGAGCTTCAGTTTTCTTTCTCACTTGTTCTTTCTATGGTCTTGGATTTACAGAGGACTTATCCTTTGTCTCACATTTGTTTTCAACCATAGACTCACTCCCACGCCTTCCTCGGTCTGCACTATTTTCATCTCATTTCTAACCCCTGCCACTCATGTTTCAGTCTACACCATACCCTGCAAGTTTTAATTTTTCAGTTTTAATCTTCTCATATAGCAGACCATCGCTCCTTATCACGTTTCATCATTACTTTCCTATTTCTGTCACCTTACGCTGGTTTGTACCTATAGCAGACCATTAGATCTTCTTTCACAGAATCCCCCTAAGACCTGCTCCCACTTTAGTTTGTAGATTTACATAAATATTTGTCCACTGTTGGCTGCAGTTTTCATGCTTCGTTTTCTTGTCTGCCCATCTGTTTCTTTCATATTATTCCTATTATATATATACACACGTCTTCTTTATCTCGTTATTTGCTTTTGAAAATCAATGCGACCTGGTTAGTCTGCAACACCACCTTCCCTCTAATGCATCCATATGAGCACATATATGTATATATATGTTTTATCCTCTCATAAGGCTGTCCATGAAATTTTATAAACATACAAGTATGTTTATACTAACATACCTATGCACACATATATATATAAATGCACCTATATTCTTAACTTAAACAAAAATGATTAGGCCATTTTATATAAATATATGTATATATTCAATAATGTATGTCCATGTATATATATATATATACATATACACTGATGTTTACTTGAGAAATTTCCTTATAGTATTTTGAATTGAATTAAATTTAGTACTTGTACTTCCCTTTCATAGAAAATTATTCATACCTTATCCTAGCTATAATTTAATTACAATCATTTACCAAGGAAACCCATTTTAATCTTCATAGTTTAATTGTTATTCCTTAATAAGACCGAATACATGAAAATTCATGGTGTTTACATTGGTTCCCTTAGGCAACCATAACGTTAAATCAACATATGAATTCAAAAAATGCTTAGGAATTCATAGTTTTCTAACTAATATCTACCTAAATGTTGTTTTGCTAAACCTACCTCTATTTTCACCACGTTATATCTTAAGGTAGCCACTACACTTATGAGAAGTAGCTTGATCCTCCTTTTCCTTAATAAAGAAAAATTTTAATTAAGAACTTTTCTCAATATGATTATAGCCTAGTCCATCCTTGCCAAAGAAAGTTCTTTGAGATTCTAGTACTTGATCCATTTTTTTGTTGAAACATAGGAATCTCGAAAAGGGATTGTTTAAATTTATGTTTTTTTCTCTCTTTTCATTTTCTAAATTAAGGTCTTCTATTCGAGTTTCTAGTTCATCATTAGTTTATGTTAAGTTTTCATTCTCATTGATTAGCTTGGCAATTGTCTTTCTATGCATTTCACTCATCTTAATAAACTCATTCACTAATTCATCAATGCATCTTACATCTCTTCAAATGAGTAGTCATTAGTCTCACAAAAATTAGAAGAATCATGTGATTCTTCATTTTCCATGAAACATAGATTTTCAACTTCATTGTGATCATTATCATCATCATATTCATCCTTAGATATGTCACTATCATTCCAAGTTGCAATCATAGCCTTTTTCTCAGTCTTTTTCTCTATTTGCTTCCTAAGTGTGGGACAATACTATCTAATATGTCCCAACCTATTGCACTCATAACATATGATGGGATTTTCATGCCTTACAGAAATTTTCTCCTTTGAATCTTTTCTAATAGACTTTCTTTTTGACTATTCATTAACCTATTTAATTTCCTAACTGGCATGGCAAAGTGATAAGTGTTTAAATTGTTAATTTTATATGGTTAAGTGTGCTTTTTAATGTTTAGTATATGTTTTTTGGTGACAAAAATAAGCTTATGGAGGAAAATGGAGCTTAAATGTCACTTTTACAATGTTTGACAAGTAAGGGTATTTTGTTAATTTTCCTCTGTCTAAAATTCTTTAAGGAAAAAAATGATCTACAACAAAGTTGTAGAAGAGTTCTCAATCTTTTTGGCATGTATAAGATCATCCCAATCAGAGTTTATTTGACAGGTCAAAAGTCCTTGCAAAGACAACATTAAAAACTAGGAATTCTTATTCTTGGTTGGAGTGGGATTATTTCAAGAATAATTAACGCATTTAAATTAAAGCCTTTTGTGGGGATAAATACAAAGAGAGAAGATTAAGGAGAAGGTGGAATCATTGTTCAACTCTTCAAGCTAATATACAAGGGATAGAGAGAGAGAGAGAGAGAGAGAGAGAGAGAATTGAAGATTAATTTAGAAAATTCCTTTGAAATTGTATGTAAAATTTTACTCAAAGACAAATTCTATCATTATCTCACTATAAAAGGGATCCTAAGGGCTGATTATAGACATATCGACGAAGTTTTCATTTTATGATATATTGAATTACTCTTATTTTATAAAATAACGTTTTCATAATATAAAAAAGTGTTTGGCCGATTTGTCACGATCCGTTTCATTCTTTTTAACCGAAAATCACTATAAATTTTTCGCATTTTTCTTTTCCCCACTCGGTCGTGAACAAACTTACCACTACACTATTGGGCTGTGAGTCAATAATAATCCACTCGCAATATCCATTCTCAGTTAATAAAAGTGATGTCATACATTTGAACGTCAACCATTCATTTATAAAAATATGATTACTGACATCTACATCCCTCATAATTACAACTCAAAAGACTATTGTGCTTTTACATTTGTTTAGATACAAAAAGAATCTTCATGTGTATACCTCTTAGCGATGGATGGCAGCGGATATCCAAAATGCAACGCCTCAGTCCTCACTGGGCTGCTATGTACGCTTTGTAGAGGGGGAAAGTAGAGAGGAATGAGCAACCACATGTTCAGTAAGGCAATAATGCAAGCATGGTAGATAACTACTCTATCTACATGCTGATAGTGTTATGCATAAATCATTTATAATAGGATCATGAGGAATAAAACTATGCCGTATGAGTATACATATATATCATGTATCAAAATCATGGAAAATTGGCATATAAAACATGGAATATCAACATGTGAAAACATCTCATGCTCATTCTCATTAAACTCATAAAAAAGGCATATCATTTAAGAAACCTCCTTTTTAATTTACATCTCTTTCTCAAATACGTAAAGTCCCATTGAAATCAATTCTCGATCACAAACCTAATTATCATTTCACAAATCAAGTTCACAACGTTAGACCCCTCCTTCGGGTCTACCTTGAACAATGACAATCACACATATGTATAAAAACCAGGTCACTATATCACAAGTGACTATGTGGGCCAACTACATCATAAATCAGCCCAGACCACACGCATACAGGTGTGTGGGGTATCATGCTGGCACGAAGGTGGATTATCTCTCGCCAGACTCTCTCGTCACAAAAAATCAGTATGCAGTACATTGTACTCCAAGTGATATACATGGTACATCGTACTCCGTGGACTAATATCGTGGTTGGGGGTAGCAGTCATAGGTCTTATCTACCCCATAGCAAGAACTTTTTGTACTCATATAGGAGAGCCTCCCTGCCGAACAGAGCCTCCCTACCCTTACAGGGCTTAAGGATGTTGGCTTAAGGATCCTTCCGTAAGAGAGCCTCCCCACCGAACAGAGCCTCCCTGCCTAACAGAGCCTCCCTGTCTTCTCGGGCTTAAGGATGTAGGGCTTAAGGATCTTATTATAAGAGAGCCTCCCCACCGAACAGAGCCTCCCAGCATAACAGAGCCTCCCCGCCTCCTAAGGCTTAAAGATGTTGGCTTAAGGATGTAGGGCATAAGGATCTTACTGTAAGAGAGCCTCACCACCGAACAAAGCCTCTCTGCCTAATAGAGCCTCCCCGCCTCCTCGGGCTTAAGGATCTATGGCTTGAGGATCTTACCAACTTTCACGGCCTCAAACGTACCATAATGTGCAAACTTATGCGAGCAAAGCGCTAGCATGACTCATGCATCATAATTATAATGCTCTAGTACGACATTTATGCATCAAATCATAAAGAAACCACATACGAGCATAGCTCTAGTATGATTATATGCATAAGAAAACCACTTAAAATCCACGTACAAGCAGAAGCTCCAGTACAGTTTATAAAGTATCATCACAAATCAAATCAAAGTGAGAGCTAAGCTCCAGCACTTTCATGCAAGTCAAAGTATTAAAATCCTATGCGAGCGAGGCTCTAGCACGATTTAATTCACATAGTTTGATAGGAGGCTCATATGCATTCAAAACACATCACAAACATGTTTAGCACCTCACATGTGCTATTCCATAACATCAATAAAACACTAGCCATCCTATCCTTTTATTTGCTTAAATCAAAGCATTGTGTTTTGTGAAAACATTCAAAACCAAATCATCCAACATTCACAACCATTTCTGCATACCAAACAACCAATTTCTCAAACATTCATGCATTTCATAAACACCCTATATTCCCACAAATACGAGCAGCTACCTCTATATACTTACAGAATTCCCTTACTTGGAATCGCGTCTCCTGATTCCACTTCCTTAAAGCTGCTTAAGTGTGTGGTTCGATTCCTCTCTAATGAACTCTCTGGAACTGCACATAAATGTATTTCAAAACATTTTAGCCCATTATAATCCAACACTTGTGTTTACTATAGTCGATTCAACCTATAGTCTCTATTAACGCTTATAAGGCTTCGTTTCATTACTCTACCCATAACTCGAGTCTATGGATCTTTGTAGGCCTATTAACTCATTCCAAATCGATATTAGATCGATACTAAGTCCATAGTGTTCATATTTCATTGATTGCTTTACTATGGCATTTATCAAGCATATTACATACTCATTTCCATAATTTCACGCAATCCACAATGTAGCTTTATTTACCCTCTTCTAATCATCCACATTACTCAAATAAGAACTTAACAAATCCATAAATCACCAACTCATCCAATTTATACTTTCTCACACTAGATTTATTCCATTTTCTAGGTCACATTAGTTCCAATACTACCTAGATGGTTTCAACTAACAATACTCATGCAATTCCACTCCAAGATCAATAAACAAACCAATGTGCTTGAGTTTGAGCATTAAAACTTACCAATCTAGTTTCTCTTCTTGATTCAAAGGGGAAATGCTATTTGCTCCTTTAATGCCAACAATAAGGTTTTGGGTTTCAACTATGTTGTTCTCTTCCTCAAGATGAACAACTTTGTGTCTAATAGCCTCCTTTCAAATCTTACTAGAATGGGTGGATTTTAGAGAGAAAAATCTAGGTTTTGGGTTGGAAATGGAAAGATGTTGTTGTTTCTTAAAAATTACAGATTTCAGTGCCCTTTTTATAGAAATCACTTGATGAGATCGATCTGCACTAGGAGGAGATCGATCTGGTCCCCTTAATTTCCTCTTTTTCACGGTATTTTTAGCCCGAGATCGATCTTTCAAACCTTGAGATCGATCTGCTCCAAACAGAGAGCTAAGGAGATCAATCTATATGCTTGAGGATCGATCTTTTCATTACAGAATGTTTAGGAGATCGATCTGGCCCCATTGGAGATCGATTTCCTCTATTCCATTACCCAGATAAGAGCATTCTAGCTCTTCCAGATTGATCTCTCATCCTATGAGATTGATCCGGCCTTCATATTTTCCAGATTTTCTGTAATTGTTCTACAGTAACACACCTAAATATCCTTAATTTACTGCCATAGTTATTTTCTCATCCAACCACCTTTAAGACTTGAAAATGATATCCATCCATACCTTATACACATTAAAACTTATGTGTATTCTTTGCACAGCCAAAGATATACCATACCAAGCTAAATGGAAGTTCAACTTCATTCCATTTCACCACACTACTCATTTCGAGTTCCAATCGCATTCATCACTTATAAAAGCTTATTTCTTCATATTCATACACAATGAAACTTGTTTGTACATTACAAACTCATATTACACGTATGTACATTACATTTATAGACTTTACATTAATTGTTCTTCACATTACAAGTACATTACCACACTTATGAATCCATAAGGTTTACATCCAAAAGTACGGGTCTTACATTCCTCCCCTCCTTCAAGAAATTTGGTCCTCTAAATTAGAACCAAGTTACTCTTCAAAAAGTTGGGGGCACTTCTCCCGTTTCAAGTTCTCCAATTCCTATGTGGCCTCTTCCACCGTGTGATGTTGCCAAAGAACTTTCACCAAGGGAATTATCTTATTTCGTAACACTTTCTCTTTTCTGTCCAATATCCGAACTGGCTTCTCAACGTATGTCATACTCTCATTAAGCTCCAACGGCTCATATCTTATCATATGTGTCAAGTCAGTGTGATACTTCCGGAGCATAGAGACGTAGAAGACGTTGTGAACATTTTCCAAGTCTGGTGGTAATGCCAACCTATACGCCTTATCTCCCACTCTCTCCAAAATCTCGAAGGGTATGATATATCTAGGGCTCAAGTTGCCCTTCTTACCAAATCTCATAATACCCTTCGAAGGTGAAACTCTTAGAAATACCGACTCACCCACATCAAACTCTAGAGGTCTTCGTCTCTTGTCAGCATAACTCTTTTACCGGCTCAGAGCTATCCGTAATCTCTCACATATCAATTGGACATCCTTAGATGTCTACTACACTAAGTCAGGAACAAAAATCTGTCTGTCACTAACCTCTTCCTATCCAATAGGGGAACGACATTTATGCCCATACAATGCCTCATATGGTGCCATCCTGATACTCGCATTAAAACTGTTATTATAGGCGAACTCGGCTAACTGTAGCTGATCATCACAAGAGTCTCCAAAATCTAGCACACACGCTCTCAACATATCCTCCAGGGTCTATATAGTCCTCTCTGACTGCCTATCTGTCTGAGGATGAAAAATGGTGCTAAAACTCAGTCGGGTCCCCAGCGCTTCCTGAAAATGTTCCCAAAAATAGGAAGTGAAGCGGGCATCCTTATCAGAAACAATGCTCACTAGAACACCATGTAGTTGTACTATCTCTTGAATATATAGGTTCACCAACTGACTCAGTGTATCAGTAGCTGTCATAGCCAATAAATGGGTGGACTTAGTCAACCGATCCACAATAACCCATATTGCAGCATGACCTCTACGGGTCCTCGGTAATCCCATCACAAAATCCATGGTGACTTGCTCCCACTTCCAAGTTGGTATCGGTAGAGGCTGCAATAATCCTGCAGGCTTCTGATGCTCTACCTTCACTTGCTGACAAACGAGACACTTTACGACATATTCAGCAATGTCTCTTTTCATTCCACACCACCAATAAACCTTCTGAAGGTTTTGATACATCTTGGTACTCCCCAGATGTATCGTGTACTTCGATGAGTGAGCCTCTGATAAAATCAGCCTTCTAATCTCAGTATCCTCGAGAACACATACTCGGCCTCTGAATCTCAATAACCAATCAGCACTCAGCTCAAAATCAATACCCACACCTATATGTATCTATCTCAGCCAATCGATGCACCGTCAATTACTCTGTTAGGCTTACCGATTACGGCCAATCAACTTTGGCTCTAATCTCATACTAGCCATGATATCTAATTTCTCCGATCCAGGTAGGGTTACATCCAAACTGAGGTTCGCAAAGTGTTCCAACAATTCATGCTCCTATACCATCATATAAGACACTAACCCAAGGTTCTTCCTGCTTAAAGCATCGGTAACTAAATTTTCCTTACCCAGGTGGTACATGATTTCACGATCATAGTCTTTCAGGAGTTTGAGTCATCTCCTCTGTCTCATATTTAGTTCCTTCTGTGAGAACAGGTACTTAAGGCTCTTATGATCTGTGACCACCTAAAATTTCTCACCTTAGAGATAGTGGCACCATATTTTCAAAGCAAATACCACGACCTCCAACTCTAAATCATGTGTCAGGTAGTTTCTCTCATGATCTTTCAACTGTCTAGATCTATAGGTAACTACCTTCCCATCCTACATCAATACACAGCCCAGTCCCTGGTGTGATGCATCCGTATAAACTGAGAAACCTCCTGAGCTGGTAGGAATGGTGAGAACTAGAGCAGTGGTCAATCGACGCTTAAGCTCCTCAAAACTCCTCTCACATGCCTCATCCCACACAAGCTTAACATCCTTCCGTGTGAGGCGTGTCAACATAGCAGCTAGTTTGGAGAAACCCTCTACAAATCTTCGATAATACCCTGTCAATCCCATAAAACTTCTGATCTCAGTAACTGTCTTGGGTTGCTCCCACTGTACAACTGCCTCTATCTTCGATGGATCTACTGATACCTCATCCTTCGACACAATATGCCCCAGAAATAAGATCTGTTCTAACCAAAAGTTACATTTGTGGAGTTTGGCATACAACTCTTTCTCTCAGAGGGCCTACAAAACTACTCTCAAGTATTCCTCATGCTCTTCCTTGGACTTGGAATAAACCAGTATGTCATCAATGAACACAATTACAAACTTGTCCTGGTATAGCTTAAAAATATCATTCATCAGTGCCATAAATGTTGCGGGGGCATTCGTCAATCCGAATGGCATCACCAAGAACTCGTAGTGGCTATAACGGGTACGAAATGTTGTCTTGGGTACATCTCCACTCCTGATCCTCAACTGATGGTACCCTGACCGCATATCTATCTTTGAAAATACTTAGCTTCTCGGAGTTGATCCAACAAATCATCCATGCGTGGAAGGGGGTACTTGTTCTTAATAGTGGCCTTATTCAACAACCGGTAGTCTATATACAGTTGGAGGCTTCCATCCTTCTTCCTTACAAACAATACCAGTGCTTCCAAGGTGAGACACTCGATCTTATAAACCCCTTCTCCAGCAACTCTTGCAACTGCTTCTTTAGCTCTTCCAACTCTATTGGAGCCATTCTATATGGTGGTTTCGATATCAGCTCGGTACCAGGCACTAACTCTATGAAAAATTCCATTTTCCTTTCAGGTGGTAGTCCTGGTAATTCATACAGAAAAACATCAGGGTATTCCATAATTACGGGTATTTCCCTCAATTCTTGGTGTGCCTCATCTATATCGACCATGTAGGCAGTGAACCCTTCACATCATTCTTTCCACCGTTAGTATCACAAGTCATCACATTCATATTCCAAATAAATAATGCATTCATCTCTCAAACATTAAAACTTAAATCGTACTCATTTCATTTGTCATAATCATGTGATTTCATTTTATTTCATAAATCTTACAACATAGTTTCCTATATCTGGAAACATCAATGTCTTAGCATAATAGTCCATAACAACATGATTGGTCGCCAACCAATCCATTCCCAAAATTACATCAAAATCATTCATATTTAATAAAATTAAATTGGTTGTCATTTCCTTTCCCTCTATCATCAGTTTACAATCCTTATATACATGCTCAGTCAATTGACTATCATTCATGGGTGTGGAAATCATCAACATTTTATCCAAAAATGTTGGTTTTAGAGGCTTCAATAAATTATGTGCAAAGGAAGGTGATATGAAGGAATGCGTGGCACCAGGATCAAACAATACCAATGCTTCTAAATCAAAGATTAGGATGGTACCTTTAATCACATCCGTCAAAGCATCTACGATATCCTGATCTAGTGCATGCACTCTTCCTCTGCTCACACCCGCTGTATGTTTCCCTTTTTCCTCAGTTGTAGCCCTTCTCCTCGGGGCATCTATCTCAACTTGAGCTCTCTCTGGCTCCTTTCCCTTTTGCGGGGCAATCTCTATCTTCTCGAGACAATACTTAGCTATATGTCTTGGTTTCTCGCATCTGAAACATACTGTAGGGGTCATTGGATAAGGCCTAGTCTTATGAAATCTATCACATCTACTGCACCTCTCAGTAGTAGGCCGTGGTCCTCCAATAACCATACCCCTCGGTGTAGTCAAAGCAGGGTACACGGGAGGTCTAGTAGCTCTCTCCTGTACCTCCTCGATCTTAGGTCTCTTCTCAAAAAACCTTTAGCCTCCTCTCTTGGCCACTCAATCAAACCTGGATCTCTTTCGATCTCTGTCCTTCTTGACACTAATCCTCCCAAGCTCGGAGGCATTCGGCTTAAAGTCTTGCTCGCATAACTAAGCCTTGTGTACTGCCTCTTTATTAGTCTGAAGGTCAAATGGGGCTAGCTTAGTTCTGATGGCCAACCTCAACCCATCAACAAACTTCTAAATCTTTTGAGCCTCACTACCCATCGTGTCCAGGTCATATCTCCCCAATGACATAAACTTGGACTCATACTCGTCCACAGTTCGGTTCCTCAAAACCAAATTCATGAATTCCATCTGCAGCTTCCTCTGTGTGGTGGTTGGAATGTACTCTCTCCTGAAGGCATCTAAAAATATCTCCCATGTGATCTCGGAATGTCTAGCTTTGTGAGATTTGAGAATTTTAGACATATTTAAATTATGTAATGAGAACGTAAAGTGTAATTGATTGAACTAAATATGATGTACTCATATATTGAGGTGGTATGGAATGAAATTTTAAGTGATGAATGAGTTATAAATGAGATTTTATGTTAAAGTGTGAAACTATGGGGCCAGATCGATCTTAGAGAAGAGAGGATCGATCTGGTAGGCCAAAAATGACAAGGAATGAGGAAGTTAAGCAAGCATATCGATCTCCAATGGAAGAGGATCGATCTCCTTATGATTCTGTAATGAAGAGATCAATCTCATGAAGAAGGAATCGATCTCAAAATGTTTATGTAAAGGAGAAGATCGATCTCCTCAAGGAGGAGATCGATCTCATGAAGCATTCTATAAAGAGAAGATCGATCTCCCCAAGGAGTAAATCGATCTCATGAAGCATTTTGTAAACTAGAGATCGATCTCACAATTAGAACAGATTGATTTCATAAAGCCATTAAGAGATCAATGTCACCCCACGACAGATTGATCTCCTAGGAATAAAATTACCCCAAATCATCCCCAAATTCAAACGCAGATCGATCTCATCAAGAGCCAGATTGATCTTCTACCCTCAGTCTATATAAAGCACCCTTTGTTTTCCTGGAAACGGATCTCTCTCTCCTAAACCTCCTGTCAGACCCGTATTTTTATGAAGGTTGTTCCTTATGATTTACACATGTACAGACATGTATTGAGTTATTTAAATCATAAGAAGAGTATTTACTAGATTTAAGTGTTAGTGAAATGCTTTAACACTTAAAAGCTACATAAAGGGCTATTGTGAGCTATGAGGGCTACAGGTTAAATCGAATGGATCTAAATCATTCTGACTGAAGAGAAAACCTTATGATGTTAAAATATAGAAAGTTCATGCAGGAAAGTCAGTTTGATTTGGTCCCGAACACATAGAGGTAGAGTAAATGCCAAAAAGGGGCAAAACAGACCTTTTAAGCCGTTCGAGGTGTTTTAGGTATATTCACTTCCCGAAAATGGCCAAAACGTAATGACAAGAGTGTAAAACATAAGATATGACACTTTCAAAATTTTGAAAAAAAGTCAACCTGGTCAATGATTAAGGAAAAAGTCAACTATAGTTAAGAAAAGTGGACTTTTACCATAGTTGACTAACCATGGTTAAAAATTAACCTAAGTATGGAGAAAAATTTGGGGAAAAATAATTTTAGCTAGAATACAAGATATTCATCCTCTGAAGTAAGGAAAATTTATTTGGATGAATTTTGGATTTAATTTAAAGGTTAAAAACACAATGGGCCAAAGTTAGAAATTTTAAAGCCCATTAAGGTATCATAAGTGTGGGTCGAATTTGGGAAGCCCAATAGGCTGAATTGTTGGGCCAATTTGTGGGCCCAATATTGAGACAATTGAAGGCCCAATAGGTAGTAAAAAATTTCAGCCCAAAAGGAAAAACCCAAACCGAGAAGCCCAATTAAAAAGCCCATTAGTATAAGTTAAAAGCCATTAATGAAAGGTAACAAAGTCTAAAATGATAAAAACTTTTTGGAAGTCAATTAAGGTGGCTGGATTTTAGCTTAATGACTAAGTAATGTACTTATAAATACCAGCCAACACATAATCATCTTCATCCTTTCATATTTGGAAAAGTGAAGAAACCATAATCGAAAAGTTTTCTAAGCTTTCTCTCACTAGAAATCACTAGGAAAAAGGCATATTTGGAACTTACACTCTTCATGAAAGTTGTTCCAAATTGAGAGGAGAATAACATATGTTGGAATTGGCTATCAAGGAGCCATAGTGTGGAAACCGTGAGGCTTCAAAGTTTCAGCCAAGTGTAAACACAAATACTAGGTATAATTTCAAGCTTCCAACTTCATATATGTTAATCTATGAGTTATATGGAGTTGATTGGTATATGTTTTATGGATTGAAACACATGAAAACACCATGAACATGTGATGGCTGAAAGTTGGTATATGAGTTTTGATAAATACCCATGTGATTTTAAGACATGTATAGGTTGATATGCATGTATACATGATTATGACATGGTTAGTTATAATCAATTTGTTCATATGGATGGTTGTATGATATGGCACATAAGGTATTGGATAAAATGCCAACATGAACTATAGGAAAGGCTTAAGACATGCTAACCCAGTGTTTGTGAAAATGCGTGAGTGAATTTGGCTAAACAAATGAACATGGACAGCATGCCATGGTGTGACCGACGGCATGGGATGCTCTCGGCCATGGCATGTGTCCGAGAGGTCTAATGGGCCAAGCCTAATTATTTTAAGCTCAATTTGATGTTATGGGTCTCGGATAAGCCCAATAAAAATTTGGTGAGCCCCACAAGCCCAATAGGCCCAACAAAAATGAATAGTAAAATGGAAATGGGCTTAAGGCATAGTTAGGCCCATTAAGGTTTATTAAAGTCCATTAAGGGAAATTTACTGTATTTAATGTGAAATATAGCAGAAAAAATATAGTTAACCTGATAAATGGTTATATGCAGCTACAAAGATTATTGGAGGAGTGAATCGGACTACTGGATCTAGCAACGTTGAGAAAGTAAAAGTTCTCGAGTGATTGCAGGTAAGGGACTTTTGTGAGTAGTTAGAGATACCTGCACTTTTTTTCGTCTGCTTTTACCTTCACTTAAAAACTATGAGGATCAGAGAAAGTGAATAATAATTATTATGACCCGGTAGTGGCAAATTATGATTCTACCCCTAGTTAGTCAAAAAGTCAACTTTTGTGAAAAGTTGTAAAAAGCATGGAAACCACCATTTTGAGTGTTTTCGCTATTGTTTAACAGAAGAATAAATAGATGGGCTAATGTTTTTAATGTTGATGTGAATTAAGCACACTTTATAGTGCTAATTTTGATGTTTTGAAAATCATCCCTTTTTAAAGAGCCATCTATCGAATGATGTGAGAACAAATCGTGCTAGAGCATAGCTCGCACTTGATTTCATATTTTTTCCACATATATTAGTGCTGATGTATAATTAGCACTAGATTTCCATGACATGCATGATAGAGTGATGAAGTTATTACTCGTACTTAGTTTTATATGTTTTATGCACGAGAGAGTGCTGGAGCGATTAGCTCTTACTCGAATTTTACATGAGATACATGACAAAATGCTAGAGTGTTGCTCATACTCGATTCTTCATGATTTACACATGACATAGTACTGGAGCTATTGCTCGTACTTGATTTGATGCATTTTGTTCATAGCATGGTACTGGAGCTATTGCTTGTACTTGATTTGAAACATGAACTATGCATTGACTTAGTTGTTGGAGGTTTACTCATGCTAGAGTTTGAGTTTGTGATGTGAAACAGTGTTTGAGCGGAGTGTCAACTGTGAGTCGTGCTCAAAGGCGTACACTATAATTTATGTGATATATAATACATGTTGAAAACCATGCTTGATTTCCTCGTGTAGACTGAGTGTCACACTATGAGTGGTTCGTATGTTAATTTAGAGACGTGGTACGATATTCCATAGTTTGAGGGCTAAGACCTACGGTGGGCACCCCGACTGTGACGTAGGGTCCACCGAGTACGTTGTACCGTACGAGTGGCATGGGGTACATTGTACTGTGTGGTGTTATGGAGTTGAGGAGCTTATTGCTGGCAGTTGTGATGGACTGAGCCCCCTCCCCTTGCAGCAGTGATTGCCCCGCGCACTGAGTACTGTGTTGCCTAAGATCACCACTATAGGATATTATTGCATTTCACCATAGAGTCTCACATGATATATCACTTGACTGATTTATTTAAGATACGAATAGACCTGAGGGATGGGTCGAATCCGATTTTGTGTTGTGAATGGTTTAAATGCCATATTTACTGTGATTTAAATATACATGGCATGATTTAGCTAAAGGCATTGTGATATTATAAAGATGCATTATTTTGCACTACATGCCTACATTTGAGAAAGAAAGCATGATTTCTGTACATTGGATTTAATCTACACACACATATATATATATATATATATTTAAAGACATGCTTTTAAAATAAGTTAAGGAAATGATGTTTTCAAGGCATAGCATTATTTTGAGTAAATAGTGTAGATGTCTACTTGCTTGCCTGATTTTCTTACTGAGCGCCTTGTATGCTCACCCCCCTTTGTTTACATCTCTCTACAGAGCATCAGCAGTAGAGTGAGTCCGCTTGAGGGATAGTATTCCTGTTGTCCGTGCTATTTCCTATCGATCGACAGGTATACATATCTTGTACGGTTATGTATCTAAACATAGAAATAGCACAGTGATGTATACGATATATATTATGGGGAATGTATTTGTGTTAGATTTTATATGAGCTCACATCTATCATAAAATAAATTACAGTCAGTAGATAATATAGTGACTTGTATGTATGAAAATGGATGAATGATATGGTAAGCGAGGATTCTGATATCGAATCACAGTCCAACCATTTATGATGAGAAAGGTAAGTTAAAATGCGAAAATTTTGTAGTGGTTTGGGTTAAGTCAAGAAGGGTCTTGACAGAATGGTATCAGAGCAGAGGTTGGTCTGATGTGAGTCGGTGTTAGAAAATAGGAAAGTGTACATCCCCATAGCACTGTGTTGTGTTTAGATACAACTGTGTATACCAGATGGGAGACAGACTAATTCATGATTGTGAATGCAGGAACTTTGCCTATATGGCACTTACTCGTAGTGGTAGAGGGGCGAGAGGTAGGGAACGAGGCCTTAGAGATAGACCTGAGAGACGAGCTAATGCTGAGCCATTACCTACCCGTGAGATTTGAGGTACTACTGAGGTACCAGAGTGTGTTAAGATGCGCTTTACAAGATTAGAGCGTAGTCTAGAGACAATAGTTAAGATATTAGCACAGACTATGCTAGGTAAGCAGGGACAGCAGGCAGGAACTACGACAAGAGAGGTAGTTACCCCTGAAACACCTACACAGACAGCTCATGCATCAAGGACTGTAAATACTCCTACACCCCACCAGTTTTGCGTAGTACTAGATTAGGGTACGGATGTGATCTGGATCGGTTGCGACAGTTTCAGAAGTTTAGACCTCCATCTTTTAGTGGGGTCAAGGACCCTATAGCTACTGAGGAGTGGGTTGCTGAGATGGAGAAGCTTCATGGATTCTTCGAGTGTACAACATTGGAGATGGTTGTATTTGTTGTGTACCTACTAAAAGGAGCTGCAAAGCATTGGTGGAAGTCCACCAAACCCATATTGAGAGCCCGACATACGGATATTAGTTGGGAGATATTTCAGGATGCCTTTAGAAGGCAGTTTATCCTTGATACCGCACAACGAAAACTACAGGCTGAGTTTTTAGGACTAAACCAGAGGAGTTTGTCTGTGGACAAGTGTGAGACTCGATTCCTATCCTTGGGGAGATATGACCGAGATACCATGTATAGTGAGACCAGAAAGGTCCACAGGTTCATCGATGGATTGAGACCGGTTCTGCGGTCTAGGTTAGTCCCATTAGATATAACCACATATGAGGAAGCAGTGCGCAGGGCACAACCGTGCGAGCAAGATTATGAGAGGAATGCTTCCAAATTTGGGAAGTTTAGTCGGAGTCGAGATATACAGAGGAAGAAGCCGACTAGAGATAGAGGTTTCAGTTATCGAGGAGGGAGGACACTCTTCGATAAGAGACCATAGATTAAGGAGGCATGAGAGAGACCTACTAGACCTCCTACTTATTCGGTCGTAGCTCCAGCGTAGGATATTATCCTTGGATGATAGAGACCTACTACTGATCAGTGCAGTAGATACGGTAGACAGCATGGAGGTAGACCTTGTCCTCTGACTCCTATAGTGTGTTTTCGATACGGGAAACTATGGCATATTGCTAGAGCTTGCCCGAAGATGGTTGAGACTGCTTCACTGAATGGCAGGGAGCCAAAGAGAGATCCAATTGATCCTTCTGCTTCGAGGAGGAGAGCGACAACATAAGAGAAGGGGAAGCAAGTTGAGAGTAGGGAATAAGGATATGACAGCCAATCTAATATTACTAAGTATAAGCGACATTGATGTAATCTTATGAATTGATTGGTCATCTGCAAACCATGTTGTTTTAGATTGTTATGCTAAGACAGTTATGTTTCCTAACCCTAGTAGATATGTTGTAAAGATTAATGAAAGTAAATGAAAGGAGTAGTTATGATTATGATATGATTTACTGACTTAGACAACCTTCAACACATCAAGGTTTCATTGCGTACGTGGTAGATACGGATAAGGCACATCCGGAGTTGTTAGATATTCCTGTGGTCAGTGAGTACCCAGATGTTTTTTCAGATGAGTTGCCAGGATTACCACCAGACAGAGAGATGGAGTTCTGTATAGACTTGGTGCCTGGTACAAAACCTATTCCGAGACCACCTTATCGCATGGCCTTAGTTGAGCTGGAAGAGCATGAGGAGCACTTCAGCATTTTATTGCAGCTTCTACCTATACCGACAAGGAAATGGAGGCATATCACCATGGATTTCATGATGGGTTTATCGAGGACCCGCTGGAATCACAATTTTATATGGTGATCGTCGACAGATTGACGAAGTAAGCCCACTTCCTAGAGTGAGAGCTATCGATACTCTGAGTTCATTAGCAGAGATGTATGTACGCGAGGTAGTGAGGTTACATGGTGTACTAGTGAGCATAGTCTCTGATAGGGATTCCCACTTCACTTCCCACTTTTGGGAACATTTTCAGGAAGCCATGGGAACCCAGTTGAGTTTGAACACCACTTTCCATCCTCAGACAGATGGTCAGTCAGACAGGACTATACAGATTTTGGAAGACATGTTGGGAGCATGTGTGCTAGATTTTAGAGGCTCCTGGGATGATCACTTGCCACTAGCCGAGTTCGCCTATAATAACAGTTATCATTCGAGTATCGGGATGACACCGTATAAGGATTTATATGGTCGTACATGTCGTTCCCTTATTGGATGGGAAGAAGTAGGTGACCGTAAGATTTTCGCTCCTGACTTGGTTACATAAGCATCTGAGGACGTCCATTTGATTTTAGAGAGATTGAGGACAGCTCAGAGTAGACAGAAGAGTTACGTTAACAAAGTCGAAGGAAACTAGAGTTTGCAGCTGGTGAATCCGTGATCCTGAAAGTTTCTCTTTCCAAGGACATAGCGAGATTTGGGAAGAGAGGAAAGTTGAGTCCTCGTTATATTGAACCCTTTGAGATACATGATCGAGTGGGAGATAAGGCCAATAGGTTGGCATTGCCACCAAATTTTTCAGGCGTGCATAATGTCTTTCATATTTCGATACTTCAGAAGTATCATCCGGATCCGGCACATGTGATTAGTTATAAGTCTTTGGAACTCCGTGAGGACATGTCATATGTTGAGAGACCAACTTGGATACTAGATAGGAAGGAGAAGGTCTTGAGATCAAAGACTATCAGATTAGTGAAGGTTCTCTGGCAGCATCATACTTTAGAGGAGGCTACTTGGTAGTTGGAGAGTCTGATGCGAGAGAAGCACCCCCATCTGTTTGATGACTGACTTGGTTCTAATTTGGAGGACCAAATTTTCTTAGTTTGGGAGGATTGTCAGACCCATATTTTTATGTAGCTTGTTCCTTATGATTTATACATGTACAAACATGTATTGAGTTATTTAAATCATAAGAAGAGTATTTACTAGATTTAAGTGATAGTGAAATGCTTTAACACTTAAAAGCTATATAAAGACCTAATGTGAACTATGAGGGCTACAGGTTAAGCCGAATGGATCTAAATCATTTTGATTGAAGAACAGAACTTATGATGTGAAAATATAGAAAGTTCATGCAGGAAAGTCAGTTTGATTTGGTCCCGAACACATAGAGGTAGAGTAAATGCCAAAAAGGGGCAAAACAGACCTTTTAAACCGTTTGAGGTATTTTAGGTATATTTACTTCCCGGAAAGGGGCAAAAAGTAAAGACAAGAGTGTAAAACAGAAGATATGACACTTTCAAAATTTTGATAAAAAGTCAACTTGGTCAATGATTAAAGAAAAAGTCAACTATAGTTAAGAAAAGGGGACTTTTACCATAGTTGACTAACCATGGTTAAAAATTAACCTAAGTATGGAGAAAAATTTGGGGAAAAATAATTTTAGCTAGAATACAAGATATTCATCCTCCGAAGTAAGGAAAATTTATTTGGATGAATTTCAGATTTAATTTAATGGTTAAAAACGTAATGGGCCAAAGTTGGAAATTTTAAAGCCCATTAAGGTATCATAAGTGTGGGCCGAATTTGGGAAGCCCAATGTGCCGAATTGTTGGGCAAATTTGTGGGCCCAATAATGAGACAAATGAAGGCCTAATAAGTAGTAAAAAATTTCAGCCCAAAAGCCCAAAGGAAAAGTCCAAACCGAGAGGCCCAATTAAAAATCCCATTATCATAAGTTAAAAGCCATTAATGAAAGGTAACAAAGTCTAAAATGATAACCATTACCTACACTTTTTTGAAGTCAATTAAGGTGGCTGGATTTTAGCTTAATGACTAAGTAATGGACTTATAAATACCAGCTAACACATAATCATCTTCATCCTTTCATTTTCGGCAAAGTGAAGAAACCATAACCGAAATGTTTTCTAAGCTTTCTCTCACAAGAAATCACTAGGAAAAAGGCATATTTGGAAGTTACAATCTTCATGAAAGTTGTTCTAAATTGAGAGGAGAGTGACATATGTTGGAATTGGCTATCAAGGAGCCATAGTGTGCAAACCATGAGGCTTTAAAGTTTCGGCCAAGTGTGAACACAAATACTAGGTATAATTTCAAGCTTCCAACTTCATCTATGTTAATCTATGAGTTATATGGAGTTGATTGGTATATTTTTTTATGGATTGAAACACATGAAAACACCATGAACATGTGATTGCCGAAAGTTGGTATATGAGTTTTGATAAATACCCATGTGATTTTAAGACATGTATAGGTTGATATGCATGTATACATGATTATGACATGGTTAGTTATAATCAATTTGTTCATATGGATGGTTGTATGATATGGCACATAAGGTATTGGATAAAATGCCAACATGAACTACAGGAAAGGCTTAAGACATGCCTACCAAGTGTTTGTGAAAATGCCTAAGTGAATTTGGCTAAACAAATGGACATGGACGGCATGCCATGGTGTGACCGACGACATGGGATGCTCTCGACCATGGCATGTGGTCGAGAGGTCCAATAGGTCAAGCCCAATTATTTTAAGTGCAAAGTGATGTTATGGGTCTCGGATAAGCCCAATAAGAGTTGGTAGGCGCCACAAGCCCAATAGGCCCAACAAAAATGAATAGTAAAATGAAAATGGGCTTAAGGCATAGTTAGGCCCATTAAGGTTTATTAAAGTCCATTAAGGGAAATAGACTATATTTAATGTGAAATACAGTAGGAAAAATATAATTAACCTAATAAATGGTTATATGCAGCTACAGAGATTATTGAAGGAGCGAATCGGACTGTTGGATCGAGCAACATTGAGAAAGTAAAAGTTCTCGAGTGATTGCAGCTATGGGACTTTTGTGAGTAGTTAGAGATACTTACACGTATTTTCGTGTTCTTTTACACTCACTTAAAAACTCTGAGGCTCGGAGAAAGTGAATAATAATTATTATGACCCGATAATGGCAAATTACGATTTTGCCTCTAGTTAGTCAAAAACTTAACTTTTGTGAAAAGTTGTAAAAAGCATGAAAACCACCATTTTGAGTGTTTTTGCTATTGTTTAGTAGAAGAATAAATAGATGGGCTAATGTTTTTAAGGTTGATGTGAATTAAGCTCACTTTATAGTGTTGATTTTGATGTTTTGAAAATCATCCCTTTTTAACGAGCCATCTATCGAATGATGTGAGAACAAATTGTGCTAGAGCACAGCTCGTACATGATTTCATATATTTTCCACATATATTAGTGCTAATGTATGATTTGCACTAGATTTCCATGACATGCATGATAGATTGCTGGAGTTATTACTCGTACTCAGTTTTATATGATTTATGCACAAAAGAGTTCTAGAGCGATTAGCTCGTACTCGAATTTCACATGAGATACATAAAAGAGTGCTAGAGCATTTCTCGTACTCGATTCTTCATGATTTATACATGATATAGTACTAGAGCTATTGCTCGTAGTTGATTTGATGAGTTTTGTTCCTAACATGGTACTGGAGCTATTGCTAGTACTTGATTTGAAACATGAACTATGCATTGACCTAGTTACTGGAGGTTTACTTGTACTAGAGTTTGAGTTTGTGATGTGAAACAGTGTTTAAGCGGAGTGTCGACTGTGAGTCGCGCTCAAAGGCGTGCACTGTAATTTATGTGATATATAATACATGTTGAAAACCATGATTGATTTCCTCGTGTAGACTGAGTGCCACACTATGAGAGGTTTGCATGCGGATTTAGAGACGTCGTATGATATTCCATGTTTAAGGGCTAAGACCAATGGTAGGCACCCCGACTGTGATGTAGGGTCCACAGAGTACGTTGTACCGGGCGAGTGGCATGGGGTACATTATACCGTGTGGTGTTATGGAGTTGAGAAGGTTATAGCTGGCGATTGTGATGGACTGACCCCTCTCCCGTTGCAGTAATGATTGCCCTGCACACCGAGTACTGTGTTGCCTGGGATCACTATTATAGGATATGGCCATAGTCCAGGATATTATTGCATTTCACTACAGAGTCTCACATGATATATCACTTGACTAATTTATTTAAGATATGGATAGACCTGAGGGATGGGTCAGAATTTGATTTTATGTTGTGAATGATTTAAATGCCATATTTACTGTGATTTATATATACATGGCATGATTTAGCTAAAGGCATTGTGATATTATAAAGATGCATTATTTTGCACTACATGCCTACATTTGAGAAAGAAAGCATGATTTCTGTACATGGGATTTAATCTATATAAGTATATATATATATATATTTAAAGACACACTTTTAAAATATGTTAAGGAAATGATGTTTTCAAGGCATAGCATTATTTTAAGTAGATAGTGTAGATGTCTACTTGCTTGCCTGATTTCCTTACTGAGCGAGTTGTATGCTCACCCCCTTTCTTTACATCTCTCTACAGAGCATCAGCAGTAGAGTGAGTGTGCTTGAGGGATAGTATTCTTATTGTTCATGCTATTTCCTATCGATCGACAGGTATACATATTTTGTACGGTTATCTATCTAAACATAGAAACAACATAGTGAAGTATACGATATATATTATGGGGAATGTATTTGTGTTAGATTTTATATGAGCTCAAATATATTATATAAGAAATTACAGTCAGTAGATAATGTTTTGACTTGTATGTATGAAAATGGATGAATGATATGGCAAGCGAGGATTCTGACATCGAATCACAGTCCAACCATTTATGATGAGAAAGGTAAGTTAAAATGTGAAAAATTTGTAATGGTTTTGGTTAAGTCAGGAATGGTCTTGACAAAATGATATCAGAGCAGAGGTTGGTCTGATGTGAGTCGGTGTTAGAAAATAGGAAAGTGTACATCCCCATAGTACTGTGTTGTGTTTAGATACAACTGTGTATACTAGCTGGGAGACAGACTTATTCATGATTGTGAATGTAAGAACTTTGCATATATGGTAATTACTCGTAATGGTAGAGGGGTGAGAGGTAGGGCTCGAGGCCATGGAGATAGGCCTGAGAGACGAGCTACTGTTGAGCCATTCCTTACCCGTGAGACTCCAGGTACTATTGAGGTACCAGAATGTGTTGAGACACGCTTTACGAGATTAGAGCGTAGTCTAGAGATAATAGTTGAGATATTGGCACAGACGATGCCAGGTAGGCAGGGACAGGAGGCAGGAACTGCCACAGGAGAGGCAGTTGCCCCTGATACACCTACACAGCCAGCTCATGCATCGAGGACTGCAGATACTCCTACACCCCTACCAGTTTCGAGTAGTAGTGGATTAGGATACGGATGTGATCTAGATCGATTCCGACAGTTCTAGAAGTTTAGAGCTCCATCTTTTAGTGGGGTCAAGGACCCTGTAGCTGCTGAGGAATAGGTTGCTGAGATGGAGAAGCTTTATGGATTCTTCGAGTGTACGACATCGGAGATGGTCGCATTTGTTGCGTTCCTACTAAAGGGAGCTGCAGAGCATTGGTGGAAGTCCACCAGATCCATATTGAGAGCCCGACATACGAATATCAATTGGGAGATATTTCAAGATGCCTTTAGGAGGCAGTTTGTTCTCAATACCGCACAACGAAAACTACAGGCTGAGTTTTTGGGACTAAACCAGGGAAGTTTGTCGGTGGACGAGTATGAGAATCGATTCTTATCCCTGGGTAGATTGATAATTCTATATTTTTAAAATTATTTGTGCTTAATTTCCTAATTAATTATTTAAATCCCCAATTTATTTTGTTAATTATGCCCTTTATTTAATTAAAATTCTCATGTTTGCAGATAAATTAAATCTGGATGAATTTTGAATATTTCGGTACAAAATGGATCGAAAATGGGCTAAAATCGAGATTGAGCCACGCGGACAACACGAGTCATGCCACCTAGCACATCCAATTGGATAAGAAGACCGATGACATAGAAATATCTTTTCAATGAGCTAATGGTGTGAAGACAAGTGGCCAAAAAAAGGCCAACTCATCAAGGATGTGGAAATTACCATTTTACCCCTAGTTTGTTTATAAATAGGAAAGAATGGCAATTGAAAAAAACTATGTAATTTTAGGAGTAGAAGTAAAATGTAATTTAGGAGTAGGAGTAGTGTAGGTAGAGTAGTTTTTATAATTATTTTCCTTCCCAGTATTTTTATTATTTTCCCGTTTGTTTTACTATACATTTCTTGTTCTTCATTTGCCTTTGTTAAATTTCAGTTTCAATGGATAATCAATTTCATTTTCATGTTTTCGGTTTGGTAAGCTTAGTTCTTTGATTTTTTTTAGCACTTGATTTCTCAAATTTCTTTTAATCCTCAGTTTAGCCTTCCTGTTGGATTTCATATTTTATTTTTCCACTCTCCATTCGGGTTTGTGATGTGCTGAAGCTTGCTCACTGCCGAGCATTGCGTAACAGCAGTAGGGAAGGAGAAACCGGTGACAGTGGCCATCTTCTTCAGCTATTTAACTATTGTGGTGCAGATTTAGAGAGGCAACAGCTAGCATCCCGAAAGCAGCAGCATTCTTGGAAACCGAGAGTTCTCCTCTGGTCTCCCCTGTTTCAATTGTATGCTGTGTTCGGGTTAAGTATCAGCTGAAGGAGATTTTCATTGTTGAGAAATACAAAAGCTGTGCAGGAGTAGGCACAACCGAGAGCAGCAGCATTACAGAAGCAGAGACGGACAATGCAGGAGCGGGAGCTGGAAGATGTAGGACCGAGAGTAGTGCGTGTCCAGACCGAGAGCCAAGAACGTGAAACAACAGAAGCGGATCCTTCCTGGAGCACTTGGAGCAGAGGACAAAATAGTGTAGGGCCTGTAGCAGATGGCAACCTGAGAGCATGACAAAATCTTGCTGAAGAGGAGCATGGACAGTGTACACTGGTTAGAACCGAGAAGCAGAGTGCAGTAGGAGCAGCGGACACAACCCATGACCTAGAACCGAGACACACCAGAAACAGTCTGAAGCAGGAAATGGTGCAGCAGGGAGCGGAACCGAGACAGGCCTGGAGCACCTAGCATGCTTGGAGTAGAAACAAGAACCGAGAACATGCAGAATGCAGCAGAGAGCCAATAGCCAAAACTGTGAAAGTTTAGAAAGAAACATAATTTTAGAAGACACGTGAACAGTAAATGGAGGGATAATTATATGGTTGAAATTGGTTAAGGCTTTGTTTGGCTAGTTCATTTTAGTTAATTAACTCATTTTCATGCATTGTTAGTTTAGTTTAATTTCAATTTAATTTGTTAAGCTTAGTTTAGAGTTCTTAATTAAATTGCATGTTAGTATTCTTGCATAGGAGTATAAAACTTAGTTTTAATTAGGATGATAGTTAATTAAGTGTTCATTTAGAATTAGATTAGGGGTAAATTTATTTCATTAAATCTTAGGTTAGTTTAAATTGCATTTTGATTAAGTAGTTTAATTGCATTTTAGGTTTGTTAAATTTAGTTTAAGTTATCTTGCTTTGTTATTTTCATAATTGCATTTTATTTTAATTGCGTTAATTAGTTTTAACTGTTTTAATTTCTTTTGTAGGTTTTTGATTTTAATTGCGTTGAGCACTGTAAGTAATTTTGCTCGATTTTATTTTTTTTATTTTATTGCTTTTGGTATTTTCAATTCTAGACTAGTAGATCACCCACCTTAATCTCATAATTCGCTAGAATATACTTAGGGTAAGATTAATCGGTACTTAATTAGGCTAGTCAACTTCTCTGTGGGATGATAATTCCGAGACTCAAATCCCATTATTACTTGTACGACCCGTGCACTTGCGGTAATACCCTTTGGGCGTGTCATAGATATGACCCAGATACCATTTATAGTGAGGCCAAGAAGGTCCACAGGTTCATCGATGGAATGAGACCGGTTATGCAGTCCATGTTGCTCCCATTAGATATGACCACATATGAGGAAGCAGTACGCAGGGCACAACTGTGCGAGCAAGATTATGAGAGGAATGCTTCTAAGTTTGGAAAGTTTAGTCGGAGTCGAGATATAAAGAGGAAGAGGCCTGCTAGAGATAGAGGTTTCAGTTATCGAGGAGGGAGGAGACTCTTTGGTAAGAGACCACGGATTGAGGAGGCACGAGAGCGACCTACTAGACCTCCTACTTATTCGGCCATAGCTCCAACAAAGGGTATTGTCATTGGATGATAGAGACCTACTACCGATCAGTGAAGTAGATACGGTAGACAGCATGAAGGTAGACCTTGTCCTCTAACTCCTATAATGTGTTTTCGATGCAGGAAACCATGGCATATTGCTAGAGCTTGCCCGGAGATGGTTGAGACTGCTCACTGAAGGGTAGGGAGACAGAGAGAGAGCTCCAGTTGATCCTTCTCCTTCGAGGAGGAGAGTGACAACAGAAGAGAAGGAGAAGCAAGTTGAGAGTAGGGAATAAGGATATGACAACCAATCTAATATTGCTAAGTATAAGCGACATTGATGTAATCTTAGGAATGGATTGGTTATCTGCAAACTATGCTATTTTAGATTGTTATGCTAAGACAGTAATCTTTTTTAACCCTACTAGATATGTTGTAAAGTTTAATGAAAATAAATTAAAGGAGTAGTTATGATTATGATATGATTTACTGACTTAGACAACCTTCAACACATCAAGGTTGCATTACGTACGTGGTAGATACGGATAAGGCGCATCCGAAGTTGTTAGATATTCTTGTGGTCAGTGAGTACCCAGATGTTTTTTCGAATGAGTTGCCAGGATTACCACTAGACAGAGAGATGGAGTTCTGTATAGACTTGGTGCCTGGTATGAAACCTATTTCAAGACCACCTTATCGCATGGCCTTAGTTGAGCTGGAAGAGCATGAGGAGCACCTCAGCATTTTATTGCAGCTTCTACCTATACCGAAATAGAAATGGGAGAATATCACCATGGATTTCGTGATAGGTTTATCGAGGACCCGCAGGAATCACGATGCTATATGGTGATCGTCGACAGCCTGACGAAGTCAGCCCATTTCCTAGCTATGAGAGTTGCTGATACTCTAAGTTCATTGGCAGAGCTGTATGTACGCGAGGTAGTGAGGTTACATGGTGTACCAGTAAGCATAATCTCTGATAGGGATTCCCGCTTCACTTCTCACTTTGAGGAACGTTTTCAGGAAGCCATGGGAACCCAGTTGAGTTTGAGCACCGCTTTCCATCCTCAGACAGATGGTCAGTTAAAGGACTATACAGATTTTGGAGGACATGTTGAGAGTATGTGTTCTAGATTTTAGAGGCTCCTGGGATGATCACTTGCCACTAGCCGAGTTCGCCTACAACAACAGTTATCATTCGAGTATCAGGATGACACCGTATGAGGCTTTATATGGCCGCAGATGTCGTTCCCCTATTGGATGGGAAGAAGTGGGTGACCGTAAGATTTTTGCTCCTGACTTGGTGACACAAGCATCTGAGGACGTCTGTTTGATTGTAGAGAGATTGAGGACAGATCAGAGTAGACAGAAGAGTTACGCTGACAGAGATGAAGGCAACTAGAGTTTGCAGTTGGTGAATCTGTGTTCCTGGAAGTTTCTCCTTCCAAGGACATAGCGAGATTTGGGAAGAGATGAAAGTTGAGTCCTCATTATATTGTACCCTTTGAGATACTTGATTGAGTGGGAGATAAGGCCTATAGGTATGCATTGCCACCAGATTTGTTAGGCGTGCATAACGTCTTCCATATTTCGATGCTACAGAAGTATCATCTAGATCCGGCACATGTGATTAGTTATGAGCCTTTGGAGCTCCGTGAGGACATGTCATACGTTGAGAGACCGATTCAGATACTGGATAGGAAGGAGAAGGTCTAGAGATCGAAGACAATCGGATTATTGAAGGTTCTCTGGCAGCATCATACTTCAGAAGAGGCTACTTAGGAGCTGGAGAGTCTGATGCGAGAGAAGAACCCCTATCTATTTGATGACTGACTTGGTTCTAATTTGGAGGACCAAATTTTCTTAGTTGGGAAGGATTGTCAAACCCGTATTTTTATGTAGCTTATTCCTTATGATTTATACATGTACAGACATGTATTGAGTTATTTAAATCATAAGAAGAGTATTTACTAGATTTAAGTGTTAGTGGAATGCTTTAAAACTTAAAAGCTACATAAAGGCCTAATGCGAGCTATGAGGGCTACAGGGTAAACTGAATGGATCTAAATCATTCTGACTGAAGAGAAGAACTTATGATGTGAAAATATAGAAAGTTCATGCAAGAAAGTCAGTTTGATTTGGTCCCGAACACATAGAGGTAGAGTAAATGCCAAAAAGGGGTAAAACCTACCTTTTAAGCCATTTGAGGTGTTTTAGGTATATTCACTTCCCGAAAACGACCAAAATGTAAAGAAAATAGTGTAAAACATAAGATATGACACTTTAAAAATTTTGAGAAAAAGTTGACTTGGTCAGTGATTAAGGAAAAAGTCAACTATAGTTAAGAAAAGTGGACTTTTACCATAGTTGACTAACCATGGTTAAAAATTAACCTAAGTATGGAGAAAAATTTAGGGAAAAATAATTTCAGCTAGAATACAAGATATTCATCCTTCGAAGTTAGGAAAATTTATTTGTATGAATTTCGGATTTAATTTAATGGTTAAAAACTCAATGGGCCAAAGTTGGAAATTTTAAAGCCCACTAAGGTATCATAAGTGTGGGCCGAATTTGGGAAGCCCAATGGGTCAAATTGTTGGGCCAATTTGTGGGCCTAATATTGAGACAATTGAAGGCCCAATAGGTATTAAAAAAGTTCAGCCTAAAAGCCCAAAGGAAAAAGCCCAAACCGAGAAGCCCAATTAAAAAGCCCATTAGTATAAGTTAAAAGCCATTAATCAAAGGTAAAAAAGTCTAAAATGATAACCATTACCTAAACTTTTTGGAAGTCAATTAAGGTGGCTGGATTTTAGCTTAATGACTAAGTAATGGACTTATAAATACCAGCCAACACATAATCATCTTCATCCTTTCATTTTCAGCAAAGTGAAGAAACCATAACTGAAAAGTTTTCTAAGCTTTCTCTCACTAGAAATCACTAGGAAAAAGGCATATTTGGAACTTGAAATCTTAATGAAAGTTATGTCAAATTGAGAGGAGATTGACATATGTTATAATTGGCTATCAAGGAGCCATAGTGTACAAACCGTGAGGCTTCAGAGTTTCGGCCAAGTGTGAACACAAATACTAGGTATAATTTCATGCTTCCAAATTCATATATGTTAATCTATGAGATATATGGAGTTGATTGGTATATGTTTTATGTATTGAAACACATGAAAACACCATGAACATGTGATGGCCAAAAGTTGGTATATGAGTTTTGATAAATACCCCTATGATTTTAAGACATGCATAGGTTGATATGCATGTATACATGATTATGACATGGTTAGTTATAATCAATTTGTTCATATGGATGGTTGTATGATATGGCACATAAGGTATTGGATAAAATGCCAACATGAACTATAGGAAAGGCTTAAGACATGCCAACCAAGTGTTTGTGAAAATGCCTGAGTGAATTTGGCTAAACAAATGGACATGGACGGCATGCCATGGTGTGATCGATGGCATGGGATGCTCTCGGCTATGGCATGTGGCCGAGAGGTCCAATGGGCCAAACCCAATTATTTTAAGCCCAATGTGATGTTATGGGTCTCGGTTAAGCCCAGTAAGTGTTGGTGGGCCCCACAAACCTTATAGGCCCAACGAAAATGAATAGTAAAATGGAAATGGGCTTAAGGCATAGTTAGGCCTATTAATGTTTATTATAGCCCATTAAGGGAAATATACTATATTTAATGTGAAATACAATAGGAAAAATATAATTAACCTGATAAATGGTTATATGCGGCTACAGAGATTATTGGAGGAGCGAATCGGACTACTGGATCGAGCAGCGTTGAGAAAGTAAAAGTTCTCGAGTGATTGCAGGTAAGGGACTTTTGTGAGTTGTTAGAGATACCTGCACTTGTTTTCGTCTGCTTTTACCCTCACTTAAAAACTCTGAGGGTCAGAGAAAGTGAATAATAATTATTATGACTCAATAGTGTCAAATTATGATTTTACCCCTAGTTAGTTAAAAAGTCAACTTTTGTGAAAAGTTGTAAAAAGCATGGAAACCACCATTTTGAGTGTTTTTACTATTGTTTAGCAGAAGAATAAATAGATGGGCTAATGTTTTTATGGTTGATGTGAATTAAGCACACTTTATAGTGCTGATTTTGATGTTTCGAAAATCATCCCTTTTTAAAGAGCCATTTATCGAATGATGTGAGAACAAATCATGCTAGAGCACAGCTCGCACTTGATTTCAAACATTTTCCATATATATATTAGTGCTGATGTATGATTCGCACTAGATTTCCATGACATGCATGATAGAGTGCTGGAGTTATTACTCGTACTCAGTTTTATATGATTTATGCATGAGAGAGTGCTGGAGCAATTAGCTCGTACTCAAATTTTACATGAGATACATGACAGAGTGCTAAAGCATTACTCGTACTCGATTTTTCATGCTTTATACATAACATAGTACTGCAGCTATTTCTCATACTTGATTTGAAGAGTTTTGTGCATAGTATGGTACTGGAGCTATTGCTAGTACTTGATTTGAAATATGAACTATGCATTGACCTAGTTCCTAGAGGTTTACTCGTACTAGAGTTTGAGTTTGTGATGTGAAACAGTGTTTGAGCGGAGTGTCGATTGTGAGTCGCGTTCAAAGGCACGCACTGTAATTTATGTGATATATAATACATGTTGAAAACCATGCTTGATTTCCTCATGTAGATTGAGTGTCACACTATGAGAGGTTCACATGTGGATTTAGAGACGTGGTATGATATTCCATGGTTTGAGTGCTAAGACCTATGGCAGGCACCCCGACTGTGATGTAGGGTCCACGGAGTACGTTCTACAGTGCGAGTGGCATGGAGTACATTGTACCGTGTGGTGTTGTGGAGTTAAGGAGGTTATAGCTAGCGATTGTGATGGATTAAACCCCCTCCCGTTGCAACAGTGATTCCCTCGCACACCAAGTACTGTGTTGCCTGGGATCACCATTATAAGATATGACTATAGTCCAGGATATTATTGCATTTTAGCACAGAGTCTCACATGATATATCACTTGACTGATTTATTTAAGGTATGGATAGACTTGAGGGATGGGTCGAAATCTAATTTTGTGTTGTGAATGATTTAAATGCCATAATTACTGTGATTTAAATATACATGGCATGATTTAGCTAGAGGCATTGGATATTATAAAGATGCATTATTTTGCACTACATGCCTACATTTGAGAAAGAAAGCATGATTTCTGTACATGGGATTTAATATGTACAAGCATATATATATATATATATTTAAAGACATGCTTTTAAAATAAGTTATGGAAATGATGTTTTCAAGGCATAGCATTATTTTGAGTAGATAGTGTAGATGTCTACTTGCTTGCCTGATTTCCTTACTGAGCGCGTTGTATGCTCGCCCCCCTTTCTTTACATCTCTCTACAGACAGAGCATCAACAATAGAGTGAGTGTGCTTAAGGGATAGTATTCCTGTTGTCTGTGCTATTTCCTATCGATCGACATGTATACATATTTTGTACGGTTATATATCTAAACATAGAAACAACACAGTGATGTATACGATATATATTATAGGGAATGTATTTGTGTTAGATTTTATATGAGCTCATGTATATTATAAAAGAAATTACAGTCAGTAGATAATGTATTGAGTTGTATGTATGAAAATGGATGAATGATATGGTAAGCGAGGATTCTGACATTGAATCACAGCCCAACCATTTATAATGAGAAAGGTAAGTTAAAATGCAAAAAAATTTGTAGCGGTTTTGGTTAAGTCAGGAAGGGTCTTAACACCTTCATTTCAGCCGAACCCTAGCTTTCTCTCTCTTCCAAAGTCCCCATTTTCGTACAAATCGAGGGTTGTGACGAGAAGGAAAGTTATTCCTCATCCAAAGGAGAACAACATACTTGAAAATCGAAAGACGAATCGAATCGAGGTGTGAGTTGAGCACTCCACAAATTTGGGTAATATCTAAACTTCAATCTTGGATTTTGAAGTGATTTTCGGTGATTGTGAATATGGGCATTATGATGAAATAGTTAGGAAAGGATTAGAGTTGACAAAAATTGTGATTTTATTGGAGTGATGATGATATTAAGTAAATTGTGGTAAATTGGGATTTTTGTTTATAAATTGGAAATTTAGGCAATGAAGTGATTTTGGCATGGGTATTATGCATGAGAAATGTAGAAGGTTGAAATGTAGTGGATGAGATTATGAATTTGATAGAGTCATGAGAAATGGGATAATTGAGGTATTTAATGAGAATATGGGCAATATGCTCGATGTAGAGATTTGGAGGTTATGTGATAATGAGTTTTGATGTTTTAACATCATTGGACAGCTCGGGAGTTCAGAGTGGAATGCGAGACTAGTCCATGATACGGGGGAACGGTTACACTATACGAGGTGCAAAGAGGTAAGAGAAAACTCAAACCTATTTGTGTATGTGCTTTATGATGATATTATAGCATGAAATGAGATTTGAGAAAACAAGCATGTTTTTATGAGTTATTGCACACTATTTTACATCTGGTTGGGGCCAAATTGTTTGAATTGTAAACTAAATATGACAATTGTTTTACAACCATTTTGTGTTTAAAACGTAAAAAGAGATTTGGGCTCTACGTCAAGGCGTACTGAGATTGAGAAATGTGTGCGTGATTTTGCTGGTTGGAACTCGATTTTTAACATGTTTTGTGTTGACTACACAAATGTTTTAAAGGCGACTTATGAGAGAAAACCTTTATGAGTTCAACGTGAAGGCAAAATGATTTTTATGATAATGGCTATTAATTGAGACTTAGGTGTGTCATGTTGAATACACGTCGGGCATTACTCTGGTAGTATGTAAGTCCAATATATTTTCCCCTACTCTGGTATCGCCAGTTATTTGCCTAGCCTCGTTTTACATGAGTGGATTGTGTTTAGTGGCTGTGCCACGTGAGAATTCTATTTGGTGGCTGTGCCACATGTGGATTGTGTTTAGTGGTTGTGCCACGTGCGAATTCTATTTGGTGGTTGTGCCACGTGTGGATTGTGTTACGTGGCTGTGCCACGTGCGAATTCTATTTGGTGGTTGTGCCACGTGTGGATTGTATTCAGTGGCTGTGTCATGTGCCGATTGTATTTAGTGCTTGTGCCACGTGCATTCTATTGAGGTGATTTTTATCACGTTTTAAAGAGAAAAGCCATTATCACATCCTGATTTCCACACGCTTGTGACTGTGATTTGTACTGAGTATGTACTCCCATGTTTTACATGATTTTAGAGAAATGAGATGAGAATGATGTTTTAATGAGTCCATGCTACATTTTATATTGAGTTTCAACTATGAAATAAAATGATTGTGTGTGCAAATCATTAATTTAACAATGAGTCCCTTACCCCCTTACTGAGCGATTTAGAAGCTCACCTTGTTTTATCTTCCCTCCAGATTTCTTCAAATGATGAGAATTTCTTGCGGCGTACGAAGTAGTGTCTAGTGGCTGACTTGAACTTTAGGCTACATATATTGTGTTGAGGTATAATTTACATTTCATGTACCCAGACTTATGTTGTATTTACAGCACTTGATGTACAATGACGTATGGGATGTATTAGGATTAATTAATATTGAGTTGAGAAATGGATATGATGTGATTTTTGAATGCTTGATGATGAGATCCTGAGGTTTAAGTTTTATAACTTATATATATGATGATGCTTTTCACTGGACAGGAATGCACCCATAAATGTGTATTGATGTAAATAAAAGTTTTAAATTTACCCTATTTTTCGCGCTTCCGAGTCGTCACAGAGTTTTCTTGGTTTCAGAGGTTAGGGTGTTTAGTACTGTCAGTGTCGGTCAAGTGAATTAGAATACATCCTAAGTGTCTGTATAAGTCTGGTCATGAACTAAAATTAAGGATTGAGATTTCAATCAAATTTGATATGTACGTGCAGGAAATTTGTTGAGATTGAGAATGAGTGGATGACGAGGTCGTTCGAAGAGGCTGGTAGAGTCCCCTCCACCACCTGTCCCACAACTAGAGAGTCCTAACTTTCGATTTAATTGAATTGAGCATTATGTGCGGCAAGGTTTTGAGCAAATGGCAGCGCTATTCGCACAAAATTTTAGAGTCAACACCTCGGGTACTACTCATACACCACCACAATGACCTCACGTACCCCCAGTACTGATGGACCCGGTGCCTCATATCATTCAGCCTGATGACAAAAGTATGGCTCGACTGAAGGACTTCTTGAAAATGAATCCGCCCGTGTTCAGAGGGAAAGAGGATCCTGCAAAGGCTGAGGAGTGGCTGACTGAGTTGAGAGTTATATTTGATTATTTGGGACGCACCGATGCTGAGAGGGTCAGTATGGGTGCCTAGATGTTGAAAGGGAGAGCTCGAGATTGGTGGGGTACTACCCAGGGTTTTCTGAGTCCAGCCAGGATGTGATTAGCTGGGATGAGTTTCAAACGGCATTTAGAGCCTAATATGTACCACGAGCCGCTCAGAGAAAGAAGCAGGCAGAGTTTTTGAATCTGGTATAGGGCGATATGTCTATGGATGATTATGAGAGCCAATTTACCGCTCTATTGAGATATGATCCAGAGACCTTCAAGAATGAAGAGCTCCGTATAGAGTGATTTGTGTATGGATTGAACCCATCATCAGAGATCGATTGATAGGGCTATGTATTACTGAGTTTGGAGATGCTCTGAGATGAGCACAAGAGATTGATAGGGGAATTGAAATATAGAATCCCAGAATGAGTTCGGAGCAGTGACTCGGGATAAGGGCAAGAGGCCAGCAATGTCCCAGGTGGAGGTTCAGAGAGGTTCCTTCAGAAGAGAAACGATTGAGGTACAAAAAGGCAGATTTGAGAGACCCAAAGCTTATCCTCTCATCAAAGAGACCTCTCGAGATGTCAGGCCTGAGATAATGGTTTGCAGAGATTGTGGCCGATCGCATGAGGGGAGTTATACTGGGTTGATCCATGGATGCTTTAGATGTGGAGACATGGGTCACAGAGTGAAAGACTGTCCTCAACCTCAAAGACCACATGCTCCAGAGCCTACTAGACAGCAGCCTCAGAGAGTGAATCCCCAGAGATGGACTACTGCTGTAGAGAAAGGAAAGAAACTCGTTACAGTGGGACGTGTGTTTGCTCTTGACAAAGAGACAGCAGACACCTCTGCAGAAACTATAAGAGGTATACTCTTTGTCTGTGATCATAAGGCTCATGTGTTGATTGATTCAGGGTCCACGCATTCATTTATTTCTAAACATTTTGCATGTAGATTAAATTTGAAGTTTGAACCTTTACAGTATATACTACATGTAAATACCCCTATGCGTGAGTCCCAAAGAACCGAGTTGATCTATAGAGGATGTGAAATAAAGGTGGGAGATAGAGTAATGTTAGCAGATCTAATAATGTTAAATATACATGAGTTTGATGTAATTTTGGGAATGGATTGGCTGGCAACCAATCGAGTGAGTTTAGACTGCTACACTAAGGTTGTAACTTTCTCCCTACCTGAACCTTACAGTGTACATTTGAAATATTGAGTAAATAGATGTATGGAATTTTGTAAGCAAATTGAAATTTTGATGTTGCTCTTGAGAGTACTAAATATGATTGTTTTTGTGAAGGTTATGAAATACTCATCTCAGATGATGATCGAGAACATCCGAGGATTAAGGATATACCTGTGCTGTGTGAATTTTTGGATGTTTTCCTAGATGAGTTACCAGGTTTACCACAAGAGAGAGAGCTGGAGTTTACCATTGATTTGGTACCATATACTCAGCCGATCTCTAGACCTCCATATTGGATGGCATTAGTAGAACTTGAGGAATTGAAGAAACAACTACAGGAGTTATTTGATCAAGGGTTTATTAGACCCAGTGTTTCACTGTGGAGAGCACCAGTTTTATTTGTTAAGAAGAAGGATGGTAGTCTCAGATTATGCGTAGACTACTGATTATTGAATAAAGCCACGTTGAAGAATAAATACACATTGCCCAGGATTGATGATCTACTTGATCAGCTGAGAGGGGCTTCAGTCCTTTTTAAGATTGATTTAAGATTCGACTATCACCAATTAAGGATTAAGGAAGAAGATATTCCGAAGACGGCCTTTAGGATAAGGTATGGCCATTATGAATTTCTAGTGATGTCCTTTGAATTGACGAACGCCCCTGCAGCCTTTATGAGATTAATGAACAAGGTGTTCAGAGACTATCTAGATAAATTTGTGATAGTTTTTATTAATGATATCCTGGTATACTCTCAGTCATATGAGGAACATGCACAGCATTTGTGGTTAGTACTTCAGATACTCCGAGATAAACAATTATATGGAAAGCTTAGTAAGTGAGAGTTTTGGCTGGATCGAATAGCTTTCCTTGGTCATATAGTCTCAGAGGAATGAGTATCAATGGATCTAAGTAAAGTAGAGGCTGTGCTTAATTGGGAAAGATCGAGGACAGTTACAGAAGTACGAAGCTTCCTTAGTTTGGCAGGGTATTACAGAAGATTTATGGAAGGATTTTCCAGGATTGCTACTCCTTTGACTAAGCTCACGCCCAAGGAGACTCCGTTCATATAGACTGATCAGTGTGAGCTTAATTTTCAAGAATTGAAGAGTAGATTAAAAGTGGCACCTATGTTGACTCTTCCTGAGGGATCAGGAGGATTTCCAATTTATAGTGATGCATCCCATCAAGGATTGGGGTGTGTGCTCATGCTGCATGGAAGAGTAGTCGCATATGGTTTGCGACACTTGAAAGACCATAAGCGAAATTACCACATGCATGATTTGGATTTAGTTGTTGTTGTATTTTCCTTGAAGATCTAGTGACACTACTTATATGGGGAAAGCTTCCAGATCTTCACTGACCACAAGAGTTTGAGGTATTTGTTTAATCAGAAGGAGTTAAACATGACACAAAGGAGATGGATGGAACACCTTAAGGATTATGACTGCGAGATTTTATACCATCCGGGTAAGGCAAACGTAGTTACTGATGCCCTGAGCAGAAAGAGTATGATATCTACTATGATGATCAGGGAATAGGATTTGTTGGAGCAGTTCGTTGAACTCCGAATCAAAGTTAAAGAGGTAGACATTGGATTTTTGGATAGCCTATGAATAGAGTCCAGGGTCATGGATCATATTAGAACTGGGCAGCGCAGAGATCAGAGGTTGATAGATATGGTTAGCCAAGTTGAGCAGACTTCGCAGTTGGATCTCACAATCAGTGAGGATGGATTGTTGAGATTTAGAGGACGGATTTGTGTACCGGACGATGATATCCTGAAGAGACAGATACTGAGAGAATCCCACTGCTCGCGATACACCATGTACCCAGGGAGTACTAAAATGAATCAAAATTTGAGAAAAGTGTATTAGTGGAGAGGTATGAAGCGAGATGTGGCAGATTATGTGGCAAGATGTTTAGTGTGCCAGCAAGTGAAAGCTGAGCATCGAAAGTCTGGAGGATTATTGCAGCCTATACCTGTTCCTATATGGAAATGGGAGCATGTCACCATGGACTTTATTATGGGTATACCGAGGACCTAGAGAGGTCGTGATGTGATATTGGTCATAGTGGATAGACTGACGAAAAGTGCTCACTTCCTTGCTATCAAGAGCATAGATACTGTGGATGCCTTAGCCGAGTTATATGTTAACGAGATAGCTAGATTACATGGGGCTCCAGTGAGTCTTACTTCTGATAGAGATTCTCGATTTCCTTCCAAATTTTGGACCCAATTTCAGGAGTCCATGGGATCTCGATTGAGTTTTAGTACCACCTATCATCCTCAGACAGATGATCAGTCAGAGAGGACTATTCAGACCCTAGAGGATATGTTGAGGGCGTGTACAATGGATTTTAAGGGATCATGGGACGATCACCTACTCCTAGCAGAGTTTACGTACAATAACAGCTATCATGCGAGTATTGGAATGGCACCTTTTAAGGCTCTATATGGTAGGAGGTATAGATCCCGTGTAGCTTGGGAAGAAGTGGGTGATAGAAAGATAAATGCTCCCGAACTTGCTGAACAGGCTGTATAGAGTGTGCAGCTCATATGTGAGAGATTACGGGCTACACAGATTAGACAGAAAAGCTGTGTGGATGTACGTAGACGTCCACTCGAGTTTGATGTTGGTGATGCAGTATTTCTGAAGATATCACCGAGTAAGGGTATCATGAGATTTAGGAAGAAAGGGAAATTGAGTCCTTGATGCGTAGGACCATTCGAGATTCTTGAGAGAGTAGGAGAGGTAGCCTACAGGTTGGCATTACCCCACAGATGTCCGAAATACACAATATCTTTCATGTGTCTATGTTGAGGAAGTACCACCCGGACCCTTCTCATGTCATAGAGTATGAAGAGATGGACATATAAGAGGACATGAGCTACACCGAAGAACTCGTCCAGATTCTCGATAGAAAAGAGAAGATACTTCGAACCAAAAGCATCCCATTAGTGAAAGTTTTATGGAAACATCACTAAATGGAAGAGGCAACTTGGGAATTGGAAAGTCTCATGAAGGAGAAGTACCCCCATCTGTTTGACGAGTTGAGTTGAATTTAGAGGACCAAATTCTTTTAAGGTGGGGAGGATGTGAGATTTGAGAATTTTAGACATATTTAAATTAGGTAATGAGAACATGAAGTGTAATTGATTGAACTAAATATGATGTACTCATATATTGAGGTGGTATGGAAGGAAATTTTAAGTGATGAATGAGTTATAAATGAGATTTTATGTTAAAGTGTGAAACTATGGGGCCAGATCGATCTTGGAGAAGAGAGGATCAATCTAGTAGGACAAAAATGACAAGGAAGGAGGAATTTAAGCGACCAGATCGATCTCCAATGGAAGAGGATCGATCTCCTTATGATTCTGTAATGAAGAGATCGATCTCATGAAGAAGGAATCGATCTTAAAATGTTTCTGTAAAGGAGAAGATCGATCTCCTCAAGGAGGAGATCGATCTCCCCAAGGAGCATATCAATCTCATTAAGCATTCTGTAAACTAGAGATCGATCTCACCCCATGACAGATCGATCTCCTAGGCATAAAATTACCCCAAATCATCCCCAAATTCAAATGCAGATCGATCTCATCAAGAGCTAGATCGATCTCCTACCCTCAGTCTATATAAAGACCCCCTTTTTTTCCTAGAAATGGATCTCTCTCTCCCAAACCTCCATTTCAACCTAACCCTAGCTTTCTCTCTCTTCCAAAGTCCCTATTTTCATCTAAATCAAGGGTTGTGGCAAGAAGGAAAGTTTTTCCTCATCCAAAGGAGAGCAACATACTTGGAAATCAAAAGATGAATCAAATCGAGGTGTGAGTTGAGGACTGCACAAGTTTGGGTAATCTCTAAACTTCAATCTTGGATTTTGAAGTGATTTTTGGTGATTGTGAATATGGGTATTGTGATGAAATAGTTATGAAAGGATTAGAGTTGACAAAAATTATGATTTTATTGGAGTGATGATGATATTGATTGGTAAATTGGGATTTTTGTTTATAAATTAGAAATTTAGGCAATGAAGTGATTTTGGCATGGGTATTATGCATGAGAAATGTAAAAGGTTGAAATGTAGTGGATGAGATTATGAATTTGATAGAGTCATGAGAAATGGGATAATTGAGGTATTTAATGAGAATATGGGCAATATGCTCGATGTAGAGATTTGGAGGTTATGTGATAATGAGTTTTGATGTTTTAACATCATTGGATAGCTCGGGAGTTCCAGAGTGGAAATGCGAGGCTAGTCCGTGATACGGGGGAACGATTGCACTATACGAGGTGCAAGAGGTAAGGGAAAACTCAAACCTATTTGTGTATGTACTTTGTGATGATATTGTAGCATGAAATGAGATTTGAGAAAACAAGCATGTTTTTATGAGTTATTGCACACTATTTTACAGTCGGTTGGGGCCCAATTGTTTGAATTGTAAACTAAATATGAAATTTGTTTTACAACCATTTTGTGTTTAAAACGTAAAAAGAGATTTGGGTTCTACGTTAAGGTGTACTAAGATTGAGAAATGTGTGCTTGATTTTTTCGGTTGGAACTCGGTTTTTAACATGTTTTGTGTTGACTACACAAATGTTTTAAAGGCGACTTATGAGAGAAAACCGCTATGAGTTCTACGTGAAGGAAAAACAATTTTTATGATAATGGCTATAAATTGAGACTTAGGCGTGTCATGTTGAATACACGTCGGGCATTACTCTGGTAGTATGTAAGTCCAACATATTTTCCCCTACTCTGGTAGCGTCGGTTATTTACCTAGCCTCGTTTTACATGAGTGGATTGTGCTTAGTGGCTGTGCTACGTGCAAATTCTATTTGGTGGTTGTGCCACGTGTGGATTGTGTTTAGTGGTTGTGCCACGTGCGAATTCTATTTAGTGGTTATGCCACGTGTGGATTGTGTTTGGTGGCTGTGCCACGTGCGAATTCTATTTGGTGGCTATGCCACGTTTGGATTGTGTTTAGTGGCTGTGCCAAGTGCGAATTCTATTTGGTGGTTGTGCCACGTGTGGATTGTATTCAGTGGCTGTACCACGTGCCGATTGTATTTGGTGGCTATGCCATGTGCATTCTATTGAGTTGATTTTTATCACGTTTTAAAGAGAAAAGCCATTATCACATCCTGATTTCCACATGCTTGTGACTGTAATTTGTACTTAGTATGTACTCCCATGTTTTACATGATCTTAGAGAAATGAGATGAGAATGATGTTTTAAAGAGTCCATGCTACATTTTATATTGAGTTTCAACTATGAAATAAAATGATTGTCTGTGCAAATCATTAATTTAACAATGAGTCCCTTACCCGCCTTACTGAGCGATTTAGAAGCTCATCCTATTTTATCTTCCCTCCAGATTTCTTCGAGTGAGGAGAATTTCCTGCGACGTACGAAGTTGTGGCTAGTGGAGGACTTGAACTCCAAGCTATATATATTGTGTTGAGGTATAATTTACATTTCATGTACCCAGACTTATGTTGTATTTACAAACACTTGATGTACAATGACATATGAGATATATTAGAATTAATTAATACTGAGTTGAGAAATGGATATGATATGATTTTCGAATTCTTGATGATGAGATCCTAAGGTTTAAGTTTTATAACTTATATATATGATGATGCTTGACACTGCACAGGAATGCACCCATAAATGTGTATTAATGTAAATAAAAGTTTTAAATTTGCCCTATTTTTCGCGCTTCCGGGGCTTCACAGGCCCTCAATATAACCTTGGTGGATCTCCACCAATGCTCTGCCTGGCCTTTAAGCATAAACACGGCAAAGGCTACCTTCTCAGCTGATGTGCATATGAAGAACCGATATAGTTTCTCCATCTCATACACCCAATCCTCCGTAACCACTAGGTCCTTCATCCCTCTGAACACTGGGGGTTTCAACCCCTGAAAATCTCACAATCTGCTCAACTCGCAATCATAACCCAAATCACTACCGCTCTATTATAGAGTGATAGGAGAAGCTATATCCTAGGCCGAATGTGGTGTAACTGTAGTTGTCTCTGTAGTCTGAGGTCTCTCTGCCTCTGCAGCTGCCTGTCCAGTCGTAGGTTGTGCTTTGGGATCTCGTCTATCACTGGCACCCACTGCCTACGTGACTATCTCTACCAGGTTCTCAATTCTCCGCTCTATCTTAGCAAAGTGAGCCTCAGTATCCTCTGATCTCTCAGAAGGGTTCTGTGGAGCTGGATCAGTCTGTGGCTTCGTACGGCTCTCAGGCCTACCTCTACCACCTCTAGCACATGCTCTCGCCCCTCTACCTTTGCGCGGAATTGGCATAATGCATAACTTCCTGTATTAAAATCATTTATTAAACTCAATCCATCACGATATACACAATTATATCTAAACAAAAGCACAGTACTATGAGGATGTAACTTTTCCTACGTTTTATTACTGACTCACATTAGGCCAACACAGCTCTGATACCAATCTCTGTCACGAGCCATTTCGTTCTTTTTAATCGAAAATCACTATAAATTTTTTACATTTTTCGTTACCCCACTCGATCATGAACAAACTTACCACTACACTGTTGGGCTGTGAGTCAATAATAATCCACTCATAATATCCATTCTCAGCTAATAAAAGTGATGTCATACATTTGAACGTCAACCATTCATTTATACAAAATATGATTACTGACATCTACATCCCCCATAATTACAACTCAAAAGACTACTATGCTTTTACATTTGTTTAAATACAAAAAGAATCCTCATGTGTATACCTCTTAGCGATGGATGGCAGCGGATATCCAAAACACAATGCCTCAGTCCCTATTGGGCTGCTATGTATGCTCTGTAGAGGGGGAAAGTAGAGAGGGATGAGCAACCACACGCTCAGTAAGGCAATAATGCGAGCATGGTAGATAACTACTCTATCTACATGCTGATAGTGTTATGCATAAATCATTTCTAATAGGAGCATGAGGAATAAAACTATGCCATATGAGTATACATATATATCATGTATCAAAATCATGTAAAATTGGCATATAAAACATGGAATATCAACATGTGAAAACATCTCATGCTCATTCTTATTAAACTCATAAAAAAAGGCATATCATTTAAGAAACCTCCTTTTTAATTTACATCTCTTTCTCAAATACGTAAAGTCCCATCGAAATCAATTCTCAATCATAAACCTAATTATCATTTCACAAATCAAGTTCACAAGGTTCGACCCCTCCTTCGGGTCTACCTTGAATAATGACAATATCACATATGTATCAAAACCAGGTCACTATATCACAAGTGACTATATGGGCCAACTACATCATAAATCATCCCAGACCACACGCATCCAGGTGTGCAGGGTATCATGCTGGCACAAAGGTGGATTATCCCTCGCCACTCTCTTGTCACAAAATCACCACGTGGTACATCGTACTTCATGTGATATAAACGGTATATCGTACTCCGCGGACTCATATCATTGATGGGGGTGCAAGTCGTAGGTCTTATCTACCCCAAACCAAGAACTTACCGTACTCACATAGGAGAGCCTCCCTGCCGAACAGAGCCTCCCCACTCCTCCAGGGCTTAAGGATGTTAGCTTAAGGATCATTCCGTAAGAGAGCCTCCCCGCCGAATAGAGCCTCTCTGCCTAACAACGCCTCTCTACCTCCTCAGGCTTAAGTATGTTGGCTTAAGGATCTTACTGTAAGAGAGCCTTCCCACCGAACAGAGTCTCCCTGCCTAACAGAGCCTCCCTACCTCCTCGGGCTTAAGGATGTTGGCTTAAGGATGTAGGGCTTGAGAATCTTACCAACTTCCACGGCCTCAAACGTACCATAATGTGTAAACTTGTGCGAGCAAAGCTCTAGCACGACTCATGCATCATAATTATATGTCAGGACACGTTCTCAATCCATGACTTAACCAAAAACCAGTACAAATTTTTCGCATTTTTAACTTACCTTTCCTCTCTTCAATGGTTGGACTGTGATTCGATGTCAGAATCCTCGCTTACCTCATTATCCATTATCATACATACATGTCAATATACTGTTACTAACTGTAATTACTTTTATAATATATGTGAGATTATATAAAAACAAATACAAATACATTCCCCATAATATATATTGTATACATCATTGTGCTGTTTCTATGTTTAGATACATAACCGTACAAAATATGTATACTTGGCGATCGATAGGAAATAGCGGTGGACTCAGGAATACTATCCCTCAGTAGCTCTCGCTCTACTACTGATGCTCTGTAGAGAGATGTAAAGAAAGGAGGTGAGCATACAATGCGCTCAGTAAGGAAATCAGGCAAGCAAGTAGACATCTACACTATCTACTCAAAATAATGTTATGCCTCAAAATGTTATTTCCTTAATTCACTTTAAAAACATGTCTTTAAATATATATATATATACTTGTACATATTAAATCCCATGTACAGAAATCATGCTTTCTTTCTCAAATGTAAGCATGTATTGCAAAACAATGCGTCTTTATAATATCACAATGCCATTAGATAAATCATGCCATGTATATTTAAATCACAGTAAATATGGCATTTAAATAATTCACAACACAAAATCGGAGTCCAACCCATCCCTCAGGTCTGTCCGTAATTAAATTAGTCAATCAAGTGATATATCATGTGAGACTCTGTGGTGAAAATGTAAATAGTATCCTGGACTATGATCATATCTGACATGTGATCCCAAGCTACACGAAATCCTAGTGTGCGGGGCATCACTGCTGCAACAGGAGGGGGTCAGTCCATCACAACCGCCAGCTATATCCTCCTTAACTCCACAACACCACATGGTACAGTGTACCTCATGCCACTCGCACGGTACAACGTACTCTGTGGACCCTACATCACAGTCGAGGTGCTTGCCATAGGTCTTAGCCCTCAAACCATGGAATATTATACCACGTCTCTAGTATCCTCATGCGGATATCCTCTCACAGTGTGACACTCAGTCTACACAAGGAATCAAGCATGGATTTCAACATGTATTATATATCACATACAGTGCACGCCTTTGAGCGTAACTCATAGTCGACACTCCGCTCAAACTATGTTTCACATCACAAACTCAACTCTAGTGCGAGTAAACCTTCAGCAACTAGGTCGATGCATAGTTCATGTATTAAATCAAGTACGAGCAATAGCTCCAGTACCATGCTATGCACAATATCATCAAATCAAGTACGAGCGATAGCTCCAGTGCTATGTCATGTATAAATCATGAAGAATCGAGTACGAGCAACGCTCTAGCATTCTGTCATGCATCTCATGAAAAACTTGAGTACGAGCTAATCGCTCCAGCACTCTCTCATGCATATCTCATATAAAACTGAGTACGAGTAAGAACTCCAGTACTCTATCATGCATGTCATGGAAATCTAGTGCGAATCATAATCCAGCACTAATGTATGTGGAAAATATATGAAATCCAGTGCGAGCTGTGCTCCAGCACGATTCATTCTCACATAATATGTAGATGGCTCTTTAAAAAGGGATGATTTACAAAACATCAAAATCAGCACTATAAAGTATGCTTAATTCACATCAACCTTAAAATCATTGGCCCATCTATTTATTTTCTTGCTAAAAAGCAGTTAAACACTCACAATGGTGGTTTCCATGCTTTTTACAACTTTTTACAACTTTTCACAAAAGTTGACTTTTTGACTAACTATGGGTAAAATCGTAATTTGCCACTATCGGGTCACAATAATTATTATTCACTTTCTCTGACCCTCAGAGTTTTTAAGTGAATGTAAAAGTAGACAAAAATACGTGCAGGTATCTCTAACTACTCACAAAAGTCCCTTACCTGCAATCACTCGAGAAATTTTACTTTCTCTGCACTGCTCGTTTCAGCAGTCCGATTTGCTCCTCCAATAATCTCTGGAGCTGCATATAACCATTTATCAGGTTAATTACACTTTTCCTACTGTATTTCACATTGAATACAGTCTATTTCCCTTAATGAACTTTAATAATCCTTAATGGACCTAACTATGCCTTAAGCCCATTTTCATTTTACTATTCATTTTCGTTGGGCCTATTGGGCTTGTGGGGCCCACCAACTCTTATTGGGCTTGTACTAGACCCATTACATCACATTGGGCCTAAAATATTTGGGCTTGGCCCATTGGACCTCTCGGCCACATGCCATGACCAAGAGCTATCCATGCCATCGGTTACACCATGGCATGCCGGCCATGTCTCTTTCCTTAGCCAATTCACTTAGGCATTTTCACAAACACTTGGTTGGCAACATTCTTAAATATCATATAGTTCATTTAGACATTTTATCGAACACCTTGATTGCCAACTAATTACATGTATTAATTAATCAATTTGATTAATTCTAATTACACCATGATCATTAACACATGTACATTAATCCATTTATGCCTTAAAATCATATGGACATAAATCAATATCTCACTACTCACTCTTGGCCTAACCAATGTCATAGTGATTTCATATGTTTCAATGATTAAAACATATAACAATATACTTAAAATCATTTATACATTAACATATATGAAATTGAAAACTTGAAAATATACCAATTGTTGTGTTTACACTTGGCCGAATACTTTGGAGGCTCACGATTTGCACTCTATGGCTCCCTGATAGCCAATTCGAACATATGTCACTCTCCTTTCAATTTGGAACAAATTCTATGAAGGATGAAAGTTCCAAATATGCCTAATTCCTAGTGAGAGAAAGCTTGGATAATTGTATTTCAATGGTTTCCTTGTGTAGCCGAGAATAGTGTGATGAAGATGACAATGGTGTGGCTAATTTTATAAGCCACTTACTTAGCCATTAAGCCTTACTTTCCAGCCATTATACTTGACTTCCTAAGCCTTAGTCATGAGTCACCTTATGCGTCACCTTATGAGTCATGTTTAGCTTTAACTATGGTTAGATATTTATCATATGGGCTTTCCATTTGGGCTTCTCGGTTTGGGCTTTCTTAATGGGCTTTCGGGCTGAAATTTTCACCATACCTCGAGCCTTTAATTTTCTCAATATTTGGCCAATCAATTGGTCCAACATTCAGTCTAAGGGACCTAAGAATTTTGATATACATTTAGTATACCTTAATGGGCTTTAAAATTTTCACCTTAGGTCCATTACGTTTTTAACCATTAAATTAAATCCGGAATCCTTCCGAATAATTTTTTCTTACTTTTGGGGATGATTATCTTGCATTCTGACTAAGAATATTTTTTTCCAAATTTTTCTCCACACTGAGGTAAATTTTTAACCATGATTAGTCAACTATGGTAAAAATCCACTTTCTTAACTATAGTTGACTTTTTCCTTAACCATTGACCAAGTTGACTTTTCTCAAAATTTTGAAAGTGTCGTATCTTATTTCTTACACTCTCGTATTTATGTTTCAATCATTCTCGGTGGATAATTACACCCGAAACACCTTAACTCGCTAAAAAGGTCTAATTTACCCTTTTTAGTTTTTACTCTCGTTTTCTGTGTTCGGGATTAAATCAAGCTGACTTTCTTTCATGAGCTCTCTCTGCATTCTCATTTTAAGTTCTTATTTTCAGTCAGAATGATTTAGATCCACTCGGTTTAGCTTGTGACTCTTATAGCTCACATTAGGCTTTTTATGTAGCTTTTGCGTGTTAAATCATTTTACTAACACTTTAAATCTAGTAAATACTCTTCTTATGATTCAACTATAATAATACAGTGTTCATACAGATAGGAATCATAAGGAACAAGCTACATAAAATCTGGGTCTGACATTATAGTACCTCGTACAAGCAACGCTCTAGTACGACATTTATGTATCAAATCATAAAGAAACCGCGTACGAGCATAGCTCCAGTACGGTTATATGCATAAGAAAACCACTCAAAATCCACGTACGAGCAGAAGCCCAAGTACGGTTTATAAAGTATCATCACAAATCAAATCAAAGTGCGAGCTAAGCTCCAGCGCTTTCATGCAAGTCAAAGCATCAAAATCCCAGACGAGCGAGACTCTAGCGCAATTTAATTCACATAGTTCGATAAGCGGCTCATATGCATTCAAAACACATCACAAACATGTTTAGCACTTCACATGTGCTATTCCATAACATCAATAAAACACTAGCCAGCCTATCCTTTTATTTGCTCAAATAAAAGCATTGTGTTTTGTGAAAACATTCAAAACATGTGATTTATGCGATTATTAGCCTTACTATCCTTTTTTATACATCCGTATAAAACCAAATCATCCAACATTCGCAACCATTTCCGCATACCAAACAACCAATTTCTCAAACATTCATGCATTTCATAAACACCCTATATTCCCACAAAATACGAGCAGCTACCTTTATATACTTACAGAATTCCCTTACCTGGAATCGCGTCGCTTGATTCCACTTCCTTAAAGGTGCTTACGTGTGCGGTTTGATTCGTCTCCAACAAACTCTTTAGAACTGCACATAAATGTATTTCACAACATTTTAGCCCATTATAATCCAACACTTGCGTTTACTATAGTCAATTTGACCTATTGTCTCTATTAACGCTTATGAGGCCTCGTTTCATTACTCTACCCATAACTCAAGTCTATGGATCCTTTTAGCCTATTAACTCATTCCAAATCGATATTAGATCGATACTAAGTCCATAGTGTTCATATTTCATTGATTTCTTCACTATGGCATTTATCAAGCATAATACATACTCATTTCCATAAATTCACTCAATCCACAATGTAGCTTCATTTACCCTCTTCTAATCATCTACATTACTCAAATAACAACTTAACAAATCCCATAAATCACCAACTCATCCAATTTATACTTTCTCATACTAGACTTATTCCATTTTCTAGGTCTCATTAGTTCCAATACTACCTAGATGGTTTCAACTAACAATACTTATGCAAATCCACTCCAAGATCAATAAACAAACCAATGTGCTTGAGTTGGAGCATTAGAAACTTACCAATCTAGTTTCTCTTCTTGCTTCAAAGGGAAAATGCTCATTGCTCCTTCAATGCCATCAATGAGGTTTTGGGTTTCAACTATGTTGTTCTCTTCCTCAAGATGAACAACTTTGTGTCTAATGGCCTCCTTCAAATCTTACTGGAATGGGTGGATTTTAGAGAGAAAAATCTAGGTTTTGGGTTAGAAATGGAAAAGTGTTGTTGTTTCCCAAAAATTATAGGTTTCAGTGCCCTTTTTATAGAAATATGAGATCGATCTGCACTAGGAGGAGATCGAACTGGTCCCCTTAATTTCCTCTTTTTCATGGCATTTTTAGCATGTGATCGATTTGTCAAACCTTGAGATCGATCTGTTCCAAACAGAGAGATAAGGAGATCGATCTGTATGCTCCAGGATCGATATTTTCATTACCAAATGTTTAGGAGATCGATCTGCTCTATTCCATTGCCCAAATAAGAGCATTCTGGCTCTTCCAGATCGATCGATCTAGCCTTCATATTTTCTAGATTTTTTGTAGTTTTTCTGCCGCAACACATACCCAAACATCCTTAATTTGCTGTCATAGTCATTTTCTCATCCAACCACCTTTAAGACTTGAAAATGATATCCATTCATACCTTATACACATTAAAACTTGTGTGTATTCTTTGCATAGCCAAAGATATACCATACCAAGCTAAATGGAAGTTCAACTTCATTCCATTTCACCACACTACTCATTTTGAGTTTCAATTACTTTCATCACTTATAAAAGCTCATTTCTTCATATTCATACACAATGAAACTTGTATGTACATTACAAGCTCATATTACACGTATGTACACTACATTTATAGACTTTACATTAATTATACTTCACATTACAAGTACATTACCACACTTATGAATCCATAAGGTTTACATCAAAAAGTACGGGTCTTACATGATTACTTTATATTGCTTTATATTTGTTGCCAATCGCTTTATTTGATATTATGATGATTTTTTATCCTTATATGGTGAGTAAGTAGTTCTCTAATTCGGTGTAACGACCCAAATTTACGGACATTTTGATTGGGCTACAAGTCGATATTAGGTCAGAATAGTACTCAGGCTGATTAATTTTCTTTCTTAGTAACAAATTTAAATAAAATATGTTCACATTCCCCAGACATATCTTGTATTGCATTACTGTACTTACAAAAATTTTAGATACAATAGAACTTTTTTAAACCTGGGTATACCTTCAACGCAGAATGATACTCCGCGAAACCGTAGCTGTACAACATGTCTTATTAACGAAATCATTTCCAATCGACCGTAGGGCTCTGTGGAGGAAAGTAAGGGGGTGAGCTCAACATGCCTAGTAAGAAAAATCGCATAGCAAGTAGATAAATACACTACCTACAAAATATATATATTTTTATATTTGCCAAATGGGAAATATTTTCACAGAAGTATACAGATAATTTGGTAATTTCTCAGATGCCAGAGTCAGAATTCATAAAACAGATTTAGTATCGACAAAAGCATAAATACCAAGAACATATTTTCAGAAATAGGACATGTATCGATAATAAATTTAGCTACTGTTGTAAATCCAAAAAGTTCAAAGTTTTCTAGTAGCAAAAAAAAAAAAAAACAGATTTTTCAGATATCTCAATTCAAGCAGAAAAATTCAGAAAAATATTTCAAATAGACGAGACAAGGCATACATGCTATATCATATATAAGAAATGACTATTGGCCAATGTCGGTGACTCCGGGCAATTCATGGGCCAGGTGTGTCAGGATGACTGTGAGATCCGCAATTTTTGTATAATATTCCTTATGATTTCCATATTGTATGACATTAGTATATGTTAATGGATTCATAAGATGGTTGATTCGGATTTGATAAAATGCGGATGAAACGAAATAAATTACGTAAAATCGAGTACGGATAAATCGGGAAAATAAAGAAGCAACAAGTTTTTAAGGAATTTAATCGAGTTGACTGAAAATGAAGAATTGAAAATAGGGAAAAGATTGTGGATTGATGAAAGAAAATCGATTCAATTTGGTCCCGAACACGTACAAGGGTAAAATGGTCAAAAGACCAAAATTCGGTATAAATTCGATAAGTAATTTTCGTTAAAATATGGAATTTGTGAAATCTGGATCAATACCAAGGAAAATAATTAAATTCGAGGTCGATTGATCTAGATATAAATTTATTGAAATTTACGGGAATTAATTTGGAATTAATCGGGATTTTTAATTTGAAAAATTATCCCGAAAAGAATCGAAAAATATACCGAGAAAGACGAAAATACACTGATAAATTCATTTATTGATTAAATGAATTTAATAATATTTTTTTAAAGATTTTTTTGAGATATTTAGACTATTTTAATATATTTTAATGTATTAAAATAACAATAAATCAGTTAAAAAAAAAAAAAAAAAAAAAGGGAAATCTGAATCGGGGAGAGAGAAGAAACCCGAAAAACGGAACCCAGCCAACCCGTCCGCAACCCGACACCCCCGACGAGCCACCGACGACCGTTGAACCCAGATACCGGTCGGAAAAGGAAGAGCGTCGTCCGGCGATTCCAGTGGTACCGGAAACGCACGCCGACGACCCCTATTTCCGGCGAATCGAAGGCCGAAAGTCCAGCGGAGAAATCGCCTCGGTCCTGGCGAACGGCGGCATTCCAGTGTCGATTCAGCCCAGCCGAGCCTTCCCCTGACTGAGACGGTTCTGTTGAACCCAGTAGCTGCCGACGAGATGGCCGGAATCTCCGGCGACGGCAAACGGGCCAAAACGGCACCGTAGCCGAGAAGGGAGAAAAGAAAAAGAAAAAGAAAAAGAAAAAGAAAAGAAAAAAAAAAAAAGGGAAAAAAAGGAAGAAAGTGTACCCGGGGACGACTCGAAAATTCGGGTAAGTGACCGAGGGTCGGGATTGACCTGCGGATAAATCTCGGGAATTCAATTTAATATTTTATTGATGAAAAATGACCCGAATTTAAATAATTGTGCAGTGTCACTACAGAGCCCGAACGAGAGCCGATTTAGCTCCGATTTTCGTACCCCGCACCATATTGGGTAAGCATATTCTAATTACGATAATATGAGTCCTTTAATGCAGAGTTTCGATTATTTTACAGATTTACGGATTAATTCTGCATAAAAGGAATTTTATTTGAAATTTCAAAGTAATTATCGTAAACAGTATCTGGGCTATCCACTGAGTTTGGAACGAAGCCCGATGATTATTGATAAATCAAATGAGCCCAGTAAACTCGAAGAAGAGATTTAAAAAGTGGAAACGGACTGAAAAAGGGGTTTGAGGCCCATTAAAGTGCAATCGGGCCCAATAGAGTAAAACAAGCCCAGAGCTTTAGATTCGATCAGTAAGAGTGAAATACTGATCTGTATATTGAACTGAACCCATATGTGGTTATATGCAGCTCTGTAGACGAGCAAATTGGACTGAGAGACCTGGTACGACCGAGTCGGGATAACCTCGCGCGTGATTCCAGGTAAGGGAATTTTATGAACACTTAGAGGTAGCTGTACGTAATTCTGAGGGGATTTACATTACGTTAAATTCAATAGGCTACCTGAAAAACAGAATAATAATTTTTACGGAAAAATATGGAAATAGTGGAAAATGACTATTTTGCCCCCAGTTAGGAAAATTTCAAAAAGGGTAGTAAGGCTATGAAATTGCATGAATTTCATGATTTTAATGTTTTCCTGATGATATTGCTGTAATTCAAGCAATTTATGGATAGGTTGGCTATTATTTACATGTTTTATGTGAAAAGGCACAGGCTAGGTGCCAGATGATTTTTATTTAACATGTTTTGATAATATTGAGCCACCTATCAGTGTTATATGAGTGTAACCGTGCTTGAGCACTGCTCGCACTGGATATTATATTTTAACTCATACTCAGAGTGCTGGAGCATTACTCGCACTATTTTACAGATTTGTTTTATATGACTACCGTACTGGAGTTTTTCTCGTACGAGGTTTTCACTGAGTTTTAATACTTATCCGTACTGGAGCAATGCTCGTACGTGGATTTGAATTGAATGTATAATCAGTTTAAGTCGTACTGGAGCACTGCTCGTACGCAGATTTTAATTGATTTCTATGAAACCGTGCTAGAGTTTCACTCGCACGAGGTTTTCAGATATCATGAATATGCATGGAGCCGTGCTGGAGCTTCGCTCGCACAGGAATTTATATGACATGCATATAGCCGTGTTGGAGCCTCCTGTTGACTGTGTGTCACAGTGAGATATGCTCACACGTGCATACTGAGACATACCTGACATGGGTGGATAAGACCTATTACAGGCACCCCTGATTGAGCTTGGGTTCACGGAGTACGATGTACCGTGTATATCACGCGGAGTACGCTGTACCGTGGGGATTGTTGGAGTGGAGTGGCATTAGCCACGAGACAGCAAGTCTTGCCCTCGCAATCCTGATATTATGCTGTTCTGGCGGGTAGGATGACCCACCTCCCGTTTCAGGTGTGATACCCCGTACACTAGGATCCGTGTGCCAGGGATCACGAGGTTATGGCCATAGTCCTGGATATTACACATATAATCGTTGACATGTCTCACATGATATAACTATTGGTCTTGATAGACCAGGGTAGACCCGAGGGAGGGGTCAGGCCCCGATTTTCTTATGATTTCAATGAGATTTGGTTATTCCCATGGAGGGATTTTATGAGACTTTTATTGATTTGTAACCCTGTGAGAAGGGTGTTTTATAACGGAGATTTGAAAATACAGAATTTTGTTGAAATTGGTTTTGATTTGTAAGTGTATCGTATTTTGACCCAGATGGGGTATTTTAAAATGTGTTGTTTCATTGAGCATGAGATGTTTTCACATGAGGATTATTCCATGTTTTAATATGCCGATTTCCTGTTTTAGAACAGAAGATATTATATAAATGGCATATCATTGTTTTTTTACCTCATGCTCACATATATCCTGATTTTCTTATCAGCATGTAGATAGTATAGCTATCTACCCGTTTGTATTATTGCCTTACTGAGCATGTGGAGCTCACCCTTTTATTTTCCACCCACTTTCAGTATTTTCACCGTAGAGATAGCGGGTGTAGAGAGTAGACGGCATAGCTGATATCTTCGTTTCCCATCGACTGTCAGGTATACACCACGTACAGAATTTTGTATTAGTATGCTTACAGCACAGTATTGTATATAAATGAATATTTGGGGATGTAAATAAAGAATCACGTGATGTATAAACATACCGACCTCTCTAGTATATGATAATGATATCAGTATGTGTGGTTACGTGAAATATTTCTTAATGGTTTGAATGGTATATCGATATTGATTCACAGCCCAACCAGTTAAGAAGAATATGTCACGAGGAGGTAAGAAAGATTTTTCAAAAGCGAAAAATTTGTACTGATTTTAGGTAGTATTGGGTCGTGACAGAATAAGTGGTATCAGAGCAGAGGTTGGTCAGACGTGAATCAGTATCGATACGTAAGCAATTATGAGTTAGAGTTGGTCGGATAAGAGTCGATAATGGTTGTTAAGGAAAATTACATCCCCCTTAGTACTGTGCCGTATGAGATATCAAAGTGTACACTAGATGGGAATTAAATTAACAAATGAATTTGGAATACAGGATTTACATTATGCCGGTCACCCGCAGTGGTAGAGGGGCTAGTACACGTGCTAGAGGCCGTAGGGGCAGGCCTAGAGGCCGTGGTGATAGTATACAGACTGGTCAGGTACCTGAGGGTACTGCTGTGAGACCAGATGAGACTGAGGCACGCTTTGCTAGACTTGAGCGGAGTATTGAGAGCCTGGCTGAGATTGTAGCGCAGCAGGCAGCGCTCGGGGCTAGAGATAGGCGAGATCCGGCGGGACAGGCAGCAGCTGATCCCGAGATGCCGGCACAGGCCGCAGAGTTACCCGAGATTCAGGCTCAGGCTGCAGAGGCAGTGAGACCCCAGCCAGCTCAGGATGTTGGATATGAGTGTGACCTGGATCGATTTAGACATTTTCAGAAGTTTAGACCTCCAATCTTCCATGGGAGGAAGGACCCAGTAGTAGCTGAGGATTGGGTGTATCAGATGGAGAAGCTATATAGGCTTTTCAGGTGCACTACTACTGAGAGAGTTGCTTTTGCCGTATTTGTGTTTCAGGGAGCGGCAGAGCATTGGTGGAGATCTACCGAGCCGATATTGAGAGCTCGACATGCTGAGGTCACATGGGAGATATTTTTGGATGCCTTTAGAAGGCAGTATGTTCCCGCTACTGCACAGCGGAAGTTGAGGATGGAGTTTATGAGTTTGGTTCAGGGGAACCAGTCTATTGACGAGTATGAGACTCGATTCATCTCTTTGGGGAGATATGATTTGGAGACGATGGGCAGTGAGGATCGGAAGGTCCAGAAGTTTATAGATGGACTGAGACCAGCCATCAGATATCGGTTAGCTCCCTTTGATGTTTCGACTTATGAGGAGGCAGTACATAGAGCTCAGCTGTGTGAGCAGGATTATGAGCGGAACGTCTCCGAGACAGGAAAGTTCAGTAGGAGTCGAGACAGAGATCGAAAGAGACCCGGGAGAGATAGATTTTTCAGGAGAGGTGTACGGCTCTCTGATAAGAGGCCGAAGATTGAGGAGGTTCAGGAGAGGACAGATAGACCCCCTGTTCATCCGGCTTTACCACCAGCTAGAGGCATTGTCATTGGAGGATCACGCCCTACTACTGATCGATGTAGGCGATGTGGCAGATATCATGGTACCAGACCTTGTCCAGTGCCTATAGCTACTACTGTAGTATGTTATCGATGTGGGAGGCCAGGGCATGTGATGAGAGATTGCCCAGAGAGACAGGACACTGCCCCACAGAAGGGCAAGGAGCCGGAGAGAGCTCCAGTTCAGATTTCTGCTCAGAGGAGGAGAGCTACTGCTGAAGAGAAAGGGAAGCAAGTGATGGGTACAGGGCGAGTTCATGCTTTGGACCAGGATACGGCAGATCAGTCGTCTGATGTGGTGAAAGGTACCATCCTGATCTTTGATTTAGAAGCATATGTTTTGATTGATCCTGGTGCCACGCATTCATTCGTATCGCCTTCATTTGCATGTAAATTATCTAAGTATGTAGAGTCTATTCCTCTGAGTAGTAAATTGTTAATACTTACCCCCATAAACACTAGTCAACTAGTAGAGTATGTAGTCAGGGACTGTAAGTTAAAAGTCGGGGAAAAAGAAATGTCAGCCGACCTTATTGTGTTGTATATGAGGGATTTCGATATCATATTAGGAATGGATTGGTTGGCTGCCAATCGTGTGGTGTTAGATTGTTTTTCTAAGACGTTAACGTTTAATACCCCCGAAAAATATGTTGTAAAATTTCTCTGAAAGTAATGAAATCAGTGTTGTTCTAAATGGAGCAATAAATTTTGCTGATTTTATGATTTATGTTTTGAAGGATTTATCGCATATGTGGTTGATACGGATCATGTACAATTGAATTTGAGAGATATTCCAGTGGTTATGGAGTTTCCTGACGTCTTTCCAGACGATTTACCAGGATTACCTCCAGCCAGAGAGATGGAGTTTGGGATAGATTTAATACCTGGTACAGAACCGATTTCGAGACCACCGTATAGGATGGCTCCGATTGAGTTGGAGGAGCTGAGGAAGCAGTTACAGGATTTGCTTGAGAAGGGGTTTGTGAGACCGAGCGTATCACCTTGGGGAGCTCCGGTCTTGTTTGTGAGGAAGAAGGATGGCAGCCTCCGATTGTGTATGGATTACAGATTGTTGAATAAGGCTACCATTAAGAATAAGTATCCCCTTCCACGCATTGATGATCTATTGGATCAGCTTCAGGGAGCACAGGTCTTTTCTAAGATTGATCTGAGGTCTGGGTATCATCAGCTGAGGATACGGAGAGAGGATGTGCCCAAGACAGCATTTAGGACCCGTTATGGTCATTATGAGTTTTTGGTTATGCCATTCGGGTTGACTAATGCTCCCGCAGCATTCATGGCTTTGATGAACGATGTGTTCAAGCCATACCTGGATCGGTTTGTAATTGTATTTATCGATGATATTTTGGTATACTCTAGATCCAGGGAGGACCACGAGCAGCACTTGAGGATAGTGTTACAGACCCTCAGAGAGAGACAGTTGTATGCCAAACTCAGTAAGTGTGACTTCTGGTTGGAGCAGATTTCTTTTCTGGGCCATGTAGTATCGAAGGATGGAGTGTCTGTGGACCCATCCAAGATAGAGGCAGTTGTTCAGTGGGAGCGACCCAGGACAGTTACAGAGATTCGGAGTTTTTTGGGTTTGGCGGGATATTACAGGAGATTTGTAGAGGGTTTCTCCAGATTAGCTGCTCCGTTGACACGTCTCACACGAAAGGATGTTGAGTATGTGTGGGATGATGCCTGTGAGAGGAGTTTTCAGGAGCTGAAGTGTCGATTGACCACTGCTCCAGTTCTCACCATACCTACCAGCTCAGGAGGTTTCTTGGTATATACAGATGCATCGCATCAGGGACTAGGCTGTGTACTGATGCAGGATGGGAGGGTAGTTGCCTATGGATCTAGACAGCTGAAAGATCACGAGAGGAACTATCCGACCCACGATTTGGAGTTGGCGGCCATAGTGTTTGCACTGAAGATATGGCGCCATTACTTATATGGTGAGCAGTTTCAGATTTTTACAGACCATAAGAGTCTGAAGTATTTATTCTCGCAGAAGGAGCTGAACATGAGACAGAGGAGATGGCTCGAGCTCCTGAAGGATTATGATTGCGAGATATTATACCACCCGGGTAAGGCTAATGTAGTTGCTGATGCTTTGAGCAGGAAGAGCCTAGGGTTGGTATCATTTATGATGGTTCGGGAACATGACTTGTTAGTGCAGTTCGCGAGCCTTAGTTTGGACATAGCACCCCCTGAGATTGATAGAGTTGAGATCATTGCGAGCCTGAGATTGGAGCCGGAGTTGATTGACCGTATCCGGCAGGCTCAGCAGAGTGATCAGGGATGTATTCAGCTGATGAGGCAGGTACAGGCAGGTGCAGATACAGATTTTGTATTGAGTACTGATGGTTTACTGAGGTTCCGCGGTAGGATATGTGTTCCCGAGGATCCTGAGATCAGGAGAATGATTTTATCAGAGGCTCACTCAACGAGGTATACAGTACATCCGGGGAATACGAAGATGTATCAGAATCTCCGGAGAGTTTATTGGTGGTCTGGGATGAAGAGAGACATAGCAGAGTATGTTGCGAGATGTCTCGTCTGTCAGCAGGTAAAGGTAGAGCATCAGAAGCCTGCAGGATTATTGCAGCCTCTACCGATACCGACATGGAAGTGGGAGCATGTCACCATGGATTTTGTGATGGGATTACCGAGGACCCGCAGAGGACATGATGCCATCTGGGTGATTGTGGATAGACTGACGAAGTCCGCCCATTTCTTAGCTATGAGAGCTACAGATGCTTTGAGTACGTTGGCGAACTTATATGTTCGAGAGATTGTCAGGCTACATGGCGTGCCAGTGAGCATTGTTTCTGATAGGGATGCCCGCTTCACTTCCCATTTTTGGGAACATTTTCAGGAAGCGTTGGGGACCCAGTTGAGATTTAGCACCGCTTTCCATCCTCAGACAGATGGTCAGTCAGAGAGGACTATACAGACTCTGGAGGATATGTTGAGAGCGTGTGTGCTGGATTTTGGAGGCTCCTGGGATGATCATTTGCCATTAGCCGAGTTCGCCTACAATAACAGTTATCACTCGAGTATTGGGATGGCACCATATGAGGCACTGTATGGTCGCAGATGCCGTTCCCCTATTGGATGGGAAGAGATTGGTGACAGACTGTTATTTGCTCCTGACTTGGTACAGCAGGCTACTGAGGATGTCAGGTTGATATGCGATAGATTGCGGACAGCTCAGAGCCGACAGAAGAGTTATGCTGACAGGAGACGCAGACCACTAGAGTTTGCAGAGGGTGAGTCAGTGTTTTTGAGAGTTTCTCCTTCCAAGGGTATCATGAGGTTCGGTAAGAAAGGTAAACTGAGCCCTCGTTTTATTGGACCCTTTGAAATTCTGGAGCGAGTGGGAGATAAGGCCTATAGATTGGCATTGCCACCAGAGTTGGCAGGTGTACACAGTGTCTTCCACGTTTCTATGCTTCGGAAGTATCATCCGGATCCGTCACACGTGATTCACTACGAGCCGTTAGAGCTCAGTGACAGTATGACATATGTTGAGAGACCAGTTCGAATTTTGGATAGGAAGGAGAAGGTATTGCGATCCAAGACGATCTCTCTGGTGAAGGTTCAGTGGCAGTATCACACTCCGGAGGAAGCTACTTGGGAGCTAGAGAGCATGATACAGGAGAAGTACCCGGAGTTGTTTACCGATTGATTTGGTTCTAATTTGGAGGACCAAATTCTTTTAGTGGGGGAGATTGTGAGATCCGCAATTTTTGTATAATATTCCTTATGATTTCCATATTGTATGACATTAGTATATGTTAATGGATTCATAAGATGGTTGATTCGGATTTGATAAAATGCGGATGAAACGAAATAAATTACGTAAAATCGAGTACGGATAAATCGGGAAAATAAAGAAGCAACAAGTTTTTAAGGAATTTAATCGAGTTGACTGAAAATGAAGAATTGAAAATAGGGAAAAGATTGTGGATTGATGAAAGAAAATCGATTCAATTTGGTCCCGAACACGTACAAGGGTAAAATGGTCAAAAGACCAAAATTCGGTATAAATTCGATAAGTAATTTTCGTTAAAATATGGAATTTGTGAAATCTGGATCAATACCAAGGAAAATAATTAAATTCGAGGTCGATTGATCTAGATATAAATTTATTGAAATTTACGGGAATTAATTTGGAATTAATCGGGATTTTTAATTTGAAAAATTATCCCGAAAAGAATCGAAAAATATACCGAGAAAGACGAAAATACACTGATAAATTCATTTATTGATTAAATGAATTTAATAATATTTTTTTAAAGATTTTTTTGAGATATTTAGACTATTTTAATATATTTTAATGTATTAAAATAACAATAAATCAGTTAAAAAAAAAAAAAAAAAAAAGGGAAATCTGAATCGGGGAGAGAGAAGAAACCCGAAAAACGGAACCCAGCCAACCCGTCCGCAACCCGACACCCCCGACGAGCCACCGACGACCGTTGAACCCAGATACCGGTCGGAAAAGGAAGAGCGTCGTCCGGCGATTCCAGTGGTACCGGAAACGCACGCCGACGACCCCTATTTCCGGCGAATCGAAGGCCGAAAGTCCAGCGGAGAAATCGCCTCGGTCCTGGCGAACGGCGGCATTCCAGTGTCGATTCAGCCCAGCCGAGCCTTCCCCTGACTGAGACGGTTCTGTTGAACCCAGTAGCTGCCGACGAGATGGCCGGAATCTCCGGCGACGGCAAACGGGCCAAAACGGCACCGTAGCCGAGAAGGGAGAAAAGAAAAAGAAAAAGAAAAAGAAAAAGAAAAGAAAAAAAAAAAAAGGGAAAAAAAGGAAGAAAGTGTACCCGGGGACGACTCGAAAATTCGGGTAAGTGACCGAGGGTCGGGATTGACCTGCGGATAAATCTCGGGAATTCAATTTAATATTTTATTGATGAAAAATGACCCGAATTTAAATAATTGTGCAGTGTCACTACAGAGCCCGAACGAGAGCCGATTTAGCTCCGATTTTCGTACCCCGCACCATATTGGGTAAGCATATTCTAATTACGATAATATGAGTCCTTTAATGCAGAGTTTCGATTATTTTACAGATTTACGGATTAATTCTGCATAAAAGGAATTTTATTTGAAATTTCAAAGTAATTATCGTAAACAGTATCTGGGCTATCCACTGAGTTTGGAACGAAGCCCGATGATTATTGATAAATCAAATGAGCCCAGTAAACTCGAAGAAGAGATTTAAAAAGTGGAAACGGGCTGAAAAAGGGGTTTGAGGCCCATTAAAGTGCAATCGGGCCCAATAGAGTAAAACAAGCCCAGAGCTTTAGATTCGATCAGTAAGAGTGAAATACTGATCTGTATATTGAACTGAACCCATATGTGGTTATATGCAGCTCTGTAGACGAGCAAATTGGACTGAGAGACCTGGTACGACCGAGTCGGGATAACCTCGCGCGTGATTCCAGGTAAGGGAATTTTATGAACACTTAGAGGTAGCTGTACGTAATTCTGAGGGGATTTACATTACGTTAAATTCAATAGGCTACCTGAAAAACAGAATAATAATTTTTACGAAAAAATATGGAAATAGTGGAAAATGACTATTTTGCCCCCAGTTAGGAAAATTTCAAAAAGGGTAGTAAGGCTATGAAATTGCATGAATTTCATGATTTTAATGTTTTCCTGATGATATTGCTGTAATTCAAGCAATTTATGGATAGGTTGGCTATTATTTACATGTTTTATGTGAAAAGGCACAGGCTAGGTGCCAGATGATTTTTATTTAACATGTTTTGATAATATTGAGCCACCTATCAGTGTTATATGAGTGTAACCGTGCTTGAGCACTGCTCGCACTGGATATTATATTTTAACTCATACTCAGAGTGCTGGAGCATTACTCGCACTATTTTACAGATTTGTTTTATATGACTACCGTACTGGAGTTTTTCTCGTACGAGGTTTTCACTGAGTTTTAATACTTATCCGTACTGGAGCAATGCTCGTACGTGGATTTGAATTGAATGTATAATCAGTTTAAGTCGTACTGGAGCACTGCTCGTACGCAGATTTTAATTGATTTCTATGAAACCGTGCTAGAGTTTCACTCGCACGAGGTTTTCAGATATCATGAATATGCATGGAGCCGTGCTGGAGCTTCGCTCGCACAGGAATTTATATGACATGCATATAGCCGTGTTGGAGCCTCCTGTTGACTGTGTGTCACAGTGAGATATGCTCACACGTGCATACTGAGACATACCTGACATGGGTGGATAAGACCTATTACAGGCACCCCTGATTGAGCTTGGGTTCACGGAGTACGATGTACCGTGTATATCACGCGGAGTACGCTGTACCGTGGGGATTGTTGGAGTGGAGTGGCATTAGCCACGAGACAGCAAGTCTTGCCCTCGCAATCCTGATATTATGCTGTTCTGGCGGGTAGGATGACCCACCTCCCGTTTCAGGTGTGATACCCCGTACACTAGGATCCGTGTGCCAGGGATCACGAGGTTATGGCCATAGTCCTGGATATTACACATATAATCGTTGACATGTCTCACATGATATAACTATTGGTCTTGATAGACCAGGGTAGACCCGAGGGAGGGGTCAGGCCCCGATTTTCTTATGATTTCAATGAGATTTGGTTATTCCCATGGAGGGATTTTATGAGACTTTTATTGATTTGTAACCCTGTGAGAAGGGTGTTTTATAACGGAGATTTGAAAATACAGAATTTTGTTGAAATTGGTTTTGATTTGTAAGTGTATCGTATTTTGACCCAGATGGGGTATTTTAAAATGTGTTGTTTCATTGAGCATGAGATGTTTTCACATGAGGATTATTCCATGTTTTAATATGCCGATTTCCTGTTTTAGAACAGAAGATATTATATAAATGGCATATCATTGTTTTTTTACCTCATGCTCACATATATCCTGATTTTCTTATCAGCATGTAGATAGTATAGCTATCTACCCGTTTGTATTATTGCCTTACTGAGCATGTGGAGCTCACCCTTTTATTTTCCACCCACTTTCAGTATTTTCACCGTAGAGATAGCGGGTGTAGAGAGTAGACGGCATAGCTGATATCTTCGTTTCCCATCGACTGTCAGGTATACACCACGTACAGAATTTTGTATTAGTATGCTTACAGCACAGTATTGTATATAAATGAATATTTGGGGATGTAAATAAAGAATCACGTGATGTATAAACATACCGACCTCTCTAGTATATGATAATGATATCAGTATGTGTGGTTACGTGAAATATTTCTTAATGGTTTGAATGGTATATCGATATTGATTCACAGCCCAACCAGTTAAGAAGAATATGTCACGAGGAGGTAAGAAAGATTTTTCAAAAGCGAAAAATTTGTACTGATTTTAGGTAGTATTGGGTCGTGACAGAATAAGTGGTATCAGAGCAGAGGTTGGTCAGACGTGAATCAGTATCGATACGTAAGCAATTATGAGTTAGAGTTGGTCGGATAAGAGTCGATAATGGTTGTTAAGGAAAATTACATCCCCCTTAGTACTGTGCCGTATGAGATATCAAAGTGTACACTAGATGGGAATTAAATTAACAAATGAATTTGGAATACAGGATTTACATTATGCCGGTCACCCGCAGTGGTAGAGGGGCTAGTACACGTGCTAGAGGCCGTAGGGGCAGGCCTAGAGGCCGTGGTGATAGTATACAGACTGGTCAGGTACCTGAGGGTACTGCTGTGAGACCAGATGAGACTGAGGCACGCTTTGCTAGACTTGAGCGGAGTATTGAGAGCCTGGCTGAGATTGTAGCGCAGCAGGCAGCGCTCGGGGCTAGAGATAGGCGAGATCCGGCGGGACAGGCAGCAGCTGATCCCGAGATGCCGGCACAGGCCGCAGAGTTACCCGAGATTCAGGCTCAGGCTGCAGAGGCAGTGAGACCCCAGCCAGCTCAGGATGTTGGATATGAGTGTGACCTGGATCGATTTAGACATTTTCAGAAGTTTAGACCTCCAATCTTCCATGGGAGGAAGGACCCAGTAGTAGCTGAGGATTGGGTGTATCAGATGGAGAAGCTATATAGGCTTTTCAGGTGCACTCCTACTGAGAGAGTTGCTTTTGCCGTATTTGTGTTTCAGGGAGCGGCAGAGCATTGGTGGAGATCTACCGAGCCGATATTGAGAGCTCGACATGCTGAGGTCACATGGGAGATATTTTTGGATGCCTTTAGAAGGCAGTATGTTCCCGCTACTGCACAGCGGAAGTTGAGGATGGAGTTTATGAGTTTGGTTCAGGGGAACCAGTCTATTGACGAGTATGAGACTCGATTCATCTCTTTGGGGAGATATGATTTGGAGACGATGGGCAGTGAGGATCGGAAGGTCCAGAAGTTTATAGATGGACTGAGACCAGCCATCAGATATCGGTTAGCTCCCTTTGATGTTTCGACTTATGAGGAGGCAGTACATAGAGCTCAGCTGTGTGAGCAGGATTATGAGCGGAACGTCTCCGAGACAGGAAAGTTCAGTAGGAGTCGAGACAGAGATCGAAAGAGACCCGGGAGAGATAGATTTTTCAGGAGAGGTGTACGGCTCTCTGATAAGAGGCCGAAGATTGAGGAGGTTCAGGAGAGGACAGATAGACCCCCTGTTCATCCGGCTTTACCACCAGCTAGAGGCATTGTCATTGGAGGATCACGCCCTACTACTGATCGATGTAGGCGATGTGGCAGATATCATGGTACCAGACCTTGTCCAGTGCCTATAGCTACTACTGTAGTATGTTATCGATGTGGGAGGCCAGGGCATGTGATGAGAGATTGCCCAGAGAGACAGGACACTGCCCCACAGAAGGGCAAGGAGCCGGAGAGAGCTCCAGTTCAGATTTCTGCTCAGAGGAGGAGAGCTACTGCTGAAGAGAAAGGGAAGCAAGTGATGGGTACAGGGCGAGTTCATGCTTTGGACCAGGATACGGCAGATCAGTCGTCTGATGTGGTGAAAGGTACCATCCTGATCTTTGATTTAGAAGCATATGTTTTGATTGATCCTGGTGCCACGCATTCATTCGTATCGCCTTCATTTGCATGTAAATTATCTAAGTATGTAGAGTCTATTCCTCTGAGTAGTAAATTGTTAATACTTACCCCCATAAACACTAGTCAACTAGTAGAGTATGTAGTCAGGGACTGTAAGTTAAAAGTCGGGGAAAAAGAAATGTCAGCCGACCTTATTGTGTTGTATATGAGGGATTTCGATATCATATTAGGAATGGATTGGTTGGCTGCCAATCGTGTGGTGTTAGATTGTTTTTCTAAGACGTTAACGTTTAATACCCCCGAAAAATATGTTGTAAAATTTCTCTGAAAGTAATGAAATCAGTGTTGTTCTAAATGGAGCAATAAATTTTGCTGATTTTATGATTTATGTTTTGAAGGATTTATCGCATATGTGGTTGATACGGATCATGTACAATTGAATTTGAGAGATATTCCAGTGGTTATGGAGTTTCCTGACGTCTTTCCAGACGATTTACCAGGATTACCTCCAGCCAGAGAGATGGAGTTTGGGATAGATTTAATACCTGGTACAGAACCGATTTCGAGACCACCGTATAGGATGGCTCCGATTGAGTTGGAGGAGCTGAGGAAGCAGTTACAGGATTTGCTTGAGAAGGGGTTTGTGAGACCGAGCGTATCACCTTGGGGAGCTCCGGTCTTGTTTGTGAGGAAGAAGGATGGCAGCCTCCGATTGTGTATGGATTACAGATTGTTGAATAAGGCTACCATTAAGAATAAGTATCCCCTTCCACGCATTGATGATCTATTGGATCAGCTTCAGGGAGCACAGGTCTTTTCTAAGATTGATCTGAGGTCTGGGTATCATCAGCTGAGGATACGGAGAGAGGATGTGCCCAAGACAGCATTTAGGACCCGTTATGGTCATTATGAGTTTTTGGTTATGCCATTCGGGTTGACTAATGCTCCCGCAGCATTCATGGCTTTGATGAACGATGTGTTCAAGCCATACCTGGATCGGTTTGTAATTGTATTTATCGATGATATTTTGGTATACTCTAGATCCAGGGAGGACCACGAGCAGCACTTGAGGATAGTGTTACAGACCCTCAGAGAGAGACAGTTGTATGCCAAACTCAGTAAGTGTGACTTCTGGTTGGAGCAGATTTCTTTTCTGGGCCATGTAGTATCGAAGGATGGAGTGTCTGTGGACCCATCCAAGATAGAGGCAGTTGTTCAGTGGGAGCGACCCAGGACAGTTACAGAGATTCGGAGTTTTTTGGGTTTGGCGGGATATTACAGGAGATTTGTAGAGGGTTTCTCCAGATTAGCTGCTCCGTTGACACGTCTCACACGAAAGGATGTTGAGTATGTGTGGGATGATGCCTGTGAGAGGAGTTTTCAGGAGCTGAAGTGTCGATTGACCACTGCTCCAGTTCTCACCATACCTACCAGCTCAGGAGGTTTCTTGGTATATACAGATGCATCGCATCAGGGACTAGGCTGTGTACTGATGCAGGATGGGAGGGTAGTTGCCTATGGATCTAGACAGCTGAAAGATCACGAGAGGAACTATCCGACCCACGATTTGGAGTTGGCGGCCATAGTGTTTGCACTGAAGATATGGCGCCATTACTTATATGGTGAGCAGTTTCAGATTTTTACAGACCATAAGAGTCTGAAGTATTTATTCTCGCAGAAGGAGCTGAACATGAGACAGAGGAGATGGCTCGAGCTCCTGAAGGATTATGATTGCGAGATATTATACCACCCGGGTAAGGCTAATGTAGTTGCTGATGCTTTGAGCAGGAAGAGCCTAGGGTTGGTATCATTTATGATGGTTCGGGAACATGACTTGTTAGTGCAGTTCGCGAGCCTTAGTTTGGACATAGCACCCCCTGAGATTGATAGAGTTGAGATCATTGCGAGCCTGAGATTGGAGCCGGAGTTGATTGACCGTATCCGGCAGGCTCAGCAGAGTGATCAGGGATGTATTCAGCTGATGAGGCAGGTACAGGCAGGTGCAGATACAGATTTTGTATTGAGTACTGATGGTTTACTGAGGTTCCGCGGTAGGATATGTGTTCCCGAGGATCCTGAGATCAGGAGAATGATTTTATCAGAGGCTCACTCAACGAGGTATACAGTACATCCGGGGAATACGAAGATGTATCAGAATCTCCGGAGAGTTTATTGGTGGTCTGGGATGAAGAGAGACATAGCAGAGTATGTTGCGAGATGTCTCGTCTGTCAGCAGGTAAAGGTAGAGCATCAGAAGCCTGCAGGATTATTGCAGCCTCTACCGATACCGACATGGAAGTGGGAGCATGTCACCATGGATTTTGTGATGGGATTACCGAGGACCCGCAGAGGACATGATGCCATCTGGGTGATTGTGGATAGACTGACGAAGTCCGCCCATTTCTTAGCTATGAGAGCTACAGATGCTTTGAGTACGTTGGCGAACTTATATGTTCGAGAGATTGTCAGGCTACATGGCGTGCCAGTGAGCATTGTTTCTGATAGGGATGCCCGCTTCACTTCCCATTTTTGGGAACATTTTCAGGAAGCGTTGGGGACCCAGTTGAGATTTAGCACCGCTTTCCATCCTCAGACAGATGGTCAGTCAGAGAGGACTATACAGACTCTGGAGGATATGTTGAGAGCGTGTGTGCTGGATTTTGGAGGCTCCTGGGATGATCATTTGCCATTAGCCGAGTTCGCCTACAATAACAGTTATCACTCGAGTATTGGGATGGCACCATATGAGGCACTGTATGGTCGCAGATGCCGTTCCCCTATTGGATGGGAAGAGATTGGTGACAGACTGTTATTTGCTCCTGACTTGGTACAGCAGGCTACTGAGGATGTCAGGTTGATATGCGATAGATTGCGGACAGCTCAGAGCCGACAGAAGAGTTATGCTGACAGGAGACGCAGACCACTAGAGTTTGCAGAGGGTGAGTCAGTGTTTTTGAGAGTTTCTCCTTCCAAGGGTATCATGAGGTTCGGTAAGAAAGGTAAACTGAGCCCTCGTTTTATTGGACCCTTTGAAATTCTGGAGCGAGTGGGAGATAAGGCCTATAGATTGGCATTGCCACCAGAGTTGGCAGGTGTACACAGTGTCTTCCACGTTTCTATGCTTCGGAAGTATCATCCGGATCCGTCACACGTGATTCACTACGAGCCGTTAGAGCTCAGTGACAGTATGACATATGTTGAGAGACCAGTTCGAATTTTGGATAGGAAGGAGAAGGTATTGCGATCCAAGACGATCTCTCTGGTGAAGGTTCAGTGGCAGTATCACACTCCGGAGGAAGCTACTTGGGAGCTAGAGAGCATGATACAGGAGAAGTACCCGGAGTTGTTTACCGATTGATTTGGTTCTAATTTGGAGGACCAAATTCTTTTAGTGGGGGAGATTGTGAGATCCGCAATTTTTGTATAATATTCCTTATGATTTCCATATTGTATGACATTAGTATATGTTAATGGATTCATAAGATGGTTGATTCGGATTTGATAAAATGCGGATGAAACGAAATAAATTACGTAAAATCGAGTACGGATAAATCGGGAAAATAAAGAAGCAACAAGTTTTTAAGGAATTTAATCGAGTTGACTGAAAATGAAGAATTGAAAATAGGGAAAAGATTGTGGATTGATGAAAGAAAATCGATTCAATTTGGTCCCGAACACGTACAAGGGTAAAATGGTCAAAAGACCAAAATTCGGTATAAATTCGATAAGTAATTTTCGTTAAAATATGGAATTTGTGAAATCTGGATCAATACCAAGGAAAATAATTAAATTCGAGGTCGATTGATCTAGATATAAATTTATTGAAATTTACGGGAATTAATTTGGAATTAATCGGGATTTTTAATTTGAAAAATTATCCCGAAAAGAATCGAAAAATATACCGAGAAAGACGAAAATACACTGATAAATTCATTTATTGATTAAATGAATTTAATAATATTTTTTTAAAGATTTTTTTGAGATATTTAGACTATTTTAATATATTTTAATGTATTAAAATAACAATAAATCAGTTAAAAAAAAAAAAAAAAAAAAAGGGAAATCTGAATCGGGGAGAGAGAAGAAACCCGAAAAACGGAACCCAGCCAACCCGTCCGCAACCCGACACCCCCGACGAGCCACCGACGACCGTTGAACCCAGATACCGGTCGGAAAAGGAAGAGCGTCGTCCGGCGATTCCAGTGGTACCGGAAACGCACGCCGACGACCCCTATTTCCGGCGAATCGAAGGCCGAAAGTCCAGCGGAGAAATCGCCTCGGTCCTGGCGAACGGCGGCATTCCAGTGTCGATTCAGCCCAGCCGAGCCTTCCCCTGACTGAGACGGTTCTGTTGAACCCAGTAGCTGCCGACGAGATGGCCGGAATCTCCGGCGACGGCAAACGGGCCAAAACGGCACCGTAGCCGAGAAGGGAGAAAAGAAAAAGAAAAAGAAAAAGAAAAAGAAAAGAAAAAAAAAAAAAGGGAAAAAAAGGAAGAAAGTGTACCCGGGGACGACTCGAAAATTCGGGTAAGTGACCGAGGGTCGGGATTGACCTGCGGATAAATCTCGGGAATTCAATTTAATATTTTATTGATGAAAAATGACCCGAATTTAAATAATTGTGCAGTGTCACTACAGAGCCCGAACGAGAGCCGATTTAGCTCCGATTTTCGTACCCCGCACCATATTGGGTAAGCATATTCTAATTACGATAATATGAGTCCTTTAATGCAGAGTTTCGATTATTTTACAGATTTACGGATTAATTCTGCATAAAAGGAATTTTATTTGAAATTTCAAAGTAATTATCGTAAACAGTATCTGGGCTATCCACTGAGTTTGGAACGAAGCCCGATGATTATTGATAAATCAAATGAGCCCAGTAAACTCGAAGAAGAGATTTAAAAAGTGGAAACGGGCTGAAAAAGGGGTTTGAGGCCCATTAAAGTGCAATCGGGCCCAATAGAGTAAAACAAGCCCAGAGCTTTAGATTCGATCAGTAAGAGTGAAATACTGATCTGTATATTGAACTGAACCCATATGTGGTTATATGCAGCTCTGTAGACGAGCAAATTGGACTGAGAGACCTGGTACGACCGAGTCGGGATAACCTCGCGCGTGATTCCAGGTAAGGGAATTTTATGAACACTTAGAGGTAGCTGTACGTAATTCTGAGGGGATTTACATTACGTTAAATTCAATAGGCTACCTGAAAAACAGAATAATAATTTTTACGGAAAAATATGGAAATAGTGGAAAATGACTATTTTGCCCCCAGTTAGGAAAATTTCAAAAAGGGTAGTAAGGCTATGAAATTGCATGAATTTCATGATTTTAATGTTTTCCTGATGATATTGCTGTAATTCAAGCAATTTATGGATAGGTTGGCTATTATTTACATGTTTTATGTGAAAAGGCACAGGCTAGGTGCCAGATGATTTTTATTTAACATGTTTTGATAATATTGAGCCACCTATCAGTGTTATATGAGTGTAACCGTGCTTGAGCACTGCTCGCACTGGATATTATATTTTAACTCATACTCAGAGTGCTGGAGCATTACTCGCACTATTTTACAGATTTGTTTTATATGACTACCGTACTGGAGTTTTTCTCGTACGAGGTTTTCACTGAGTTTTAATACTTATCCGTACTGGAGCAATGCTCGTACGTGGATTTGAATTGAATGTATAATCAGTTTAAGTCGTACTGGAGCACTGCTCGTACGCAGATTTTAATTGATTTCTATGAAACCGTGCTAGAGTTTCACTCGCACGAGGTTTTCAGATATCATGAATATGCATGGAGCCGTGCTGGAGCTTCGCTCGCACAGGAATTTATATGACATGCATATAGCCGTGTTGGAGCCTCCTGTTGACTGTGTGTCACAGTGAGATATGCTCACACGTGCATACTGAGACATACCTGACATGGGTGGATAAGACCTATTACAGGCACCCCTGATTGAGCTTGGGTTCACGGAGTACGATGTACCGTGTATATCACGCGGAGTACGCTGTACCGTGGGGATTGTTGGAGTGGAGTGGCATTAGCCACGAGACAGCAAGTCTTGCCCTCGCAATCCTGATATTATGCTGTTCTGGCGGGTAGGATGACCCACCTCCCGTTTCAGGTGTGATACCCCGTACACTAGGATCCGTGTGCCAGGGATCACGAGGTTATGGCCATAGTCCTGGATATTACACATATAATCGTTGACATGTCTCACATGATATAACTATTGGTCTTGATAGACCAGGGTAGACCCGAGGGAGGGGTCAGGCCCCGATTTTCTTATGATTTCAATGAGATTTGGTTATTCCCATGGAGGGATTTTATGAGACTTTTATTGATTTGTAACCCTGTGAGAAGGGTGTTTTATAACGGAGATTTGAAAATACAGAATTTTGTTGAAATTGGTTTTGATTTGTAAGTGTATCGTATTTTGACCCAGATGGGGTATTTTAAAATGTGTTGTTTCATTGAGCATGAGATGTTTTCACATGAGGATTATTCCATGTTTTAATATGCCGATTTCCTGTTTTAGAACAGAAGATATTATATAAATGGCATATCATTGTTTTTTTACCTCATGCTCACATATATCCTGATTTTCTTATCAGCATGTAGATAGTATAGCTATCTACCCGTTTGTATTATTGCCTTACTGAGCATGTGGAGCTCACCCTTTTATTTTCCACCCACTTTCAGTATTTTCACCGTAGAGATAGCGGGTGTAGAGAGTAGACGGCATAGCTGATATCTTCGTTTCCCATCGACTGTCAGGTATACACCACGTACAGAATTTTGTATTAGTATGCTTACAGCACAGTATTGTATATAAATGAATATTTGGGGATGTAAATAAAGAATCACGTGATGTATAAACATACCGACCTCTCTAGTATATGATAATGATATCAGTATGTGTGGTTACGTGAAATATTTCTTAATGGTTTGAATGGTATATCGATATTGATTCACAGCCCAACCAGTTAAGAAGAATATGTCACGAGGAGGTAAGAAAGATTTTTCAAAAGCGAAAAATTTGTACTGATTTTAGGTAGTATTGGGTCGTGACAATGACAATCGCAGTGGGAGTGGTTAGCTACCCAAACGGCTCACAAATCAGAATGTACGAAGACTAAAAATAGAATCAGAAACACGGTACATCGTACTCGTGGACCACAGATACAGATACAGATACAAATACAAAACATACAAAAATGCAGTATGATCTCACCAATGCCATTGTCTAAAAATCAGTCCGAGACGGACCGTACGACACAGAGTCAGTATGCGCTCAAGCACATATTATCAGAATAACTTTATAACAGATCATTTTTCCTTAAATCACATATAAATTCAATTGTTTCATGAAACTATTCAAAACAGGCTGACTAGCCCTTTTTCAGATAAAATCTCAAAAAACAGTCTTTGTAAAATTCAAAATTCAGGATTTTTGATATTTAAAACAGAATTCAAGCCATATCATAATCTATGCAAACCATTTAAATTCAATGCATAAAATTTGATTGTTCAACTAGGCTAAAATCTCTAATTTTTTTCAGTCATAAAATTTGACCTAGACTTTTTGATAATTTCGGTACTGCGAAATTCAACCTAAATTTTATATTTACAAATATACGAAAATTATGCATATTTATCTCTAGTAGCAACGAGAATTTTCCTTACCTCGGTGTCTGTCTGTAGTCTTCAATTGTCTCAACGTAGCAAGTCGGTGGGTCCGGTCCACTCGGTTAATTTGTGAGATCTGCATCTTTGTATGACATTCCTTATGATTTTCACATTGTATGACGGTATTATCTATTAATGGATTCATAAGATGGTTAATTTGGATCTGATAAATGTGGATGAAATGAAATAACGTACGTAAAATCGCATAAGGGTAAATCGAGAAAGTAGGGACCCAAAAATTTAGTGAAAGAAATTTAATCAAGTTGACAGAAAATAAGAATTTAAAATAAGAAAAGATTATGAGTTTCTGAAGGAAAGTCAGTTCAATTTGATCCCGAACACGTGCAAGGGTAAAACGGTCAAAAGACCAAAATCTGGTATAAATTCGATAAGGAAATTTAATTAAAAATATAGAATTGAGAATCTGAATCAATAACAAGAAAAATATTGAATTTCAAGTCCAATTGATCAAGATATGAATTTATTTGAATTAATCGAAATTTTCACATTAGAAAATTATCCCGAAAATATTGGAAAAATATATCGGAAAGACGAAATAAGGCAGATAAATTCATTTATTGATTAAGTAAAGAAAATAATATTTTTTTTGAAGATATTTAGGATTTTTAATGTATTTTAAGGGATTAAAATAATAATAAAATAAATTAATTAATAAATAAATAAAAAGAAAACGGAAATCTGAAAAACGAAGAGAGAGAAACTGAGAAAGAAAATCGAGAAGCTGAACCCGAGGAAGACATGAGTCACTGACTACCACCGACGACCGACGAGGCCAGGCGAGGGCTAGAGAAGAGAGAGGACAACCTGACGAACCATCTGGTACTGGTGACGCGTGCCGACGACGCCTAATTTCGGTGAATCGACGAAAGGAAATCCGAGAAGGAACCGAGTTGATTGCCGACGATCTACAGCGATTCAGCTCCGATTCGACCCAGCCGAAAGACCTCTTAGCCGAGGTGGTTCTTTTGGTACTGGTAGCTGCTGATGAAACGGTCGGTAACGCCTGCGACAGTGAGGGGAGCAAAACGGCACCGTAGCTGAAAAGGGGAAGAAAAAGAAAAGAAAAAGAAAAAGAAAAAAAGAAAAAGAAAAAGGAAAAGAAAAGAAAGAAAGGGGAAAAAGGAAAGAAATTTTATCGGGGACGACTCGAGATTTGGGTAAGTTGATCGAGGGTCGAAATTGACCTGCAGTTAAATTCTGAGAATTTATTTAATATTATATTAATGGAAAATAACTCAGATTAATCTAATTGTGCAGTTCTATGACAGAGCCTGAATGAGAGACGAGTATGCTCCAATTCTTGTACCCCGCATAAGATTGGGTAAGTACACTTTAATTACGACAATTTGAGTCCTTAATGCAGAGTTAAGATTATTTTACGGATTTTATGGATTAATTCTGCATAAAAGTAACTGTATTCAGAATTTTTTTAAAGTAATTATCGTAAATAGTATATGGGTTATCCAATGAGTTTGGAACGAATTCTGATGAGTATTTGTAAGTCAAATGAGCCTAATAGACCCGAAGAAGGGATTTAATAAGTGAAAACGGGCTAAAAAAGGGGTCGAGGCCCATTAAGGTGCAATCGAGTCCAATAAAGTAAAACAGGTGCAATGCTTTAGATTCGATCAGTAAGAGTGAAAGACTGATAAGTATATTTGAACTGAACCAATATGTGGTTACATGCAGCTCCGTAGACTTGGTTTGGAGCAAATTGGATTGAGAGACCTAGTACGGTCGAGACAGGATAAGCTCACGCGTGATTCCAGGTAAGGGAATTGTATAAGGATTTAGAGGTAGTTGTACATAGTTTCGAGGGAATTTACATTACATTAAATTCATTAGGCTACCCGAAAACATAATAATAATTTTTGCAGAAAATGTGGAAAACACGACAAATTACTATTTTACCCCCAGTTAGGAAAAGTTCAAAAAAGGTAGTAAGGCTATGAAATTGCATGAATTTGTTGATTTTATTATTTTTATGATGACATTGCTTTAATTTAAGAAATTTATGGATGGGTTGGCTATTATTTTCATGTTTTAAGTGAAAAGGGCACATGTTAGGTGCCAATTGAGGTTTATTTGACATGTTTTGGTGATATTGAGCCGCCTACCAGTTTTATATGAGTTTTAATCGTGCTGGAGCACCACTCGCACTGGATTTCATATTTTAACTCATACACAAAGTGCTGGAGCCTTGCTCGTACTATTTTACAGACTTATTTCACATGACTATCGTACTGGAGTTTTTCTCGTACGAGGTTTTCACTGAGTTTTTATACATATTCGTACTACAGCATTTCTCGTACGTGGATTTTAATTGAATTTATAATTATTTTAAGTCGTACTGGAGCACTGCTCGTGCGTAGATTTCATTGATTTCTATAAAACTGTGCTGGAGCTTCGCTCGCACAAGGTTTTTTATTTATATATCATGAATATGTAAGGAGCTGTGCTGGAGCTTTCTCCTATAGACCGTGTGTCACAGTGAGATGATATGCTCACACGTGCATACTGAGACATAATTGGCATGGGTGGATAAGACCTATTGCAGGGACCCTCTGAGTGAGATTGGGTTCATGGAGTACGTTGCACCATGTATATCACATGGAGTACGCTGTACCGTGGGGATTGTTGGAGTGGAGTGGCATTAGCCACGTGATAGCAAGCCTTGCCTTCGCAATCCTGATATTAGGCTATTCTGGCAGGTAGGACTGACCCACCTCCCGTTTCAGGTGTGATACCCCGCACACTAGGATCCGTGTAGCCAAAGATCACGAGGATATGGCCATAGTCCTGGATATTACGGATATAGTCACCTAAATGTCTCACATGATAAATCCTTTCGTTTTAATAGATCAGGGTAGGACTCGAGGGAGGGGTCAGGTCTCGATCTTCTTATGAATTCGATTGAGATTTGATTTTCCCACTGAGGGATTTTATGAAACTTTCATGACTTGTAATCTTGAGGGAAGGGTGATTTTATAACAAGTTATTTTATTGAATTGAATTAAATCCATTGAGTTTATCACATTTTAACCCAGATGGGGTGTTTTAAAACTTATTGATTCAATTGAGCATGAGATATTTTCACATGAGAATCATTCCATGTTTTATATACCGATTTCCTGTTTTAGAACAAATGATATCTATATGTATGGCATATCATTGTTTTTAGCTCATGCTCACATATATCCTGATTTCCTATCAGCATGTAGATAGTATAGCTATCTACCCGTTTATATTATTTCCTTACTGAGCATGTGGAGCTCACCCTTTCATTTTCCACCCCTTTCAGAGTTTTCACCTTAGAAATAGCAAGTGTAAAGAGTAGACGGCATAGCTGATTATTTGTGGTTCCCATCGACTGTCAAGTATACACCATGTATAGAATTTTGTATTATTATGCTTACAGCACAATAGCATATATGAAGGAATATTTGGGGATGTAAATATAAGTAGATTAATTGTACATGTATGAGATTCATGTGATGTATAAGACATATCGACCACTCTATTATATGATAAATGATATCAGTATGCATATATACGTGTGATATTTCTTAATGGTTAAAATGGTGTATTGATATTGATTAACAGCCAGACCTATTCAGAGGGATCTATCACAAGGAGGTAAGAAAGATTTTCCAAAAGCGAAAAATTTGTACTGATTTTTGGTAAGTATTGGGACGTGACAGAAAAAGTGGTATCAGAGCGAGGGGTCAGCCGAACATGAATCAGTATTGATAAATATGCAATCAAGAGTTAGAGTTAGTCGGATAAGAGTCGGTAGTGGTCGTTAAGGAAAAATTACATCCCTCTTAGTATTGTGTTGTATGAGATGTCAAAGTGTATACTAGATGGGAATTAAATTAACAAATGATCTTGGATTTCAGGATTTACATTATGCCGATCACCCGCAGTGGTAGAGGGGCTGGTACACGTGCTAGAGGCCATAGGGGCAGGCCTGAAGGCCGTGGTGATGGGATACAGACTAGTAAGGTACTCGAGGGTATTGCTATGAGACCAGAGGAGACTAAGGCACGCTTCGTTAGACTTGAGCAAAGTATTGAGAGCTTGGTTGAGATTGTAGTGCAGCAGGCAGCGCTTGGGGTTAGGGATAAATGAGATCTGACGGGACAGGCAGTAGCTGATCTTGAGATATCAGCACAGGCTATAGAGTTCCTCGAGGTTCAGGCTCAGGCTGCAGAGGCAGTGAGACCCCCGCCAGCTCAGTATGCTGGATACAAGTGTGACCATGATAGATTTAGACACTTTCAGAAGTTTAGACCTCCAACCTTCCATGGGAGGAAGGATCAAGTAGTAGTAGAGGTTTGGGTGTATCAGATGGAGAATTTGTATAGGCTTTTCAGGTACACTACTACTGAGAGGGTTGCTTTTGTCGTATTTGTATTTTAGGGGGCGGTAGAGCATTGGTGGAGATCTACCAAGCCTATTTTGAGAGCTCGACATGCCAAGGTCACATGAGAGATATTTTTGGATGCCTTTAAGAGGCAGTATGTTCTCGCTACTGCACAACGAAAGCTGATGATGAAGTTTATGAGTTTGATTTAGGGGAACTAATCTATTGATGAGTATGAGACTCGATTCATTTCTTTGGAGAGATATGATTTATAGACGATGAGCAGTGAGGATCGGAAGGTCCAGAAGTTTATAGATGGACTGAGACCAGCCATTAGATCTCGATTGGCTCCCTTTGATATTTTGACTTATGAAGAGGCAGTACATAGAGCTCAATTGTGTGAGCAGGATTATGAGCAGAACGTCTCCGAGTCAGGAAAGATCAATAGGAGTAGAGACAGAGATCAAAAGATATATGGGAGAGATAGATTTGTCAGGAGAGGGGGACGACTTTTTGATAAGAGGTCAATGATTGAGGAGGTTCAAGAGAGGACAGCTAAATCCCCTGTTCATCCTGCTTTACCACCAGCTAGAGGCATTGTCATTGGAGGACCACGCCCTACTACTGATCGATTGTAAGACCCTGTATAGGTTTAACCTTGAACATATGTAAATGAATTCATAAGTATGATGATATACTAGTAATGTGAAGCATATGTGATGTAAAGTCCATAAGATTAATGTACACAATTGTAATAAGAGTTGTGATGTACGTACAAGTTGCATCAAATATGAATATGAAGGAATAGACTTTGATATATGATGAATGTGAGTGGAATGAAATATGAGTAGTGTGGTAAAATAGAGGGGAGATTTGCATGAGTTGTGCACTTCCATTTAGTTTCACTTATACACCTTTGTTTATACAAAGATTTCCCATAAGTTTTAATGGGTACAAAGTGTAAATTGATGCCATTTTCAAGTCTTAAAGATGATTGAATGAGGAAATGACTAGGGCAGCAAATTAAGGAGGTTTTGAATGAAGTTACTGTAGAATACTGTAGTAAAATCTGGAAATATGAATGACAGATCGATCTCATGGGATGAGAGATCGATCTGGAAAAGCCAAAATGAACCTATTTTGAGCTATGGAGCAGGACAAATCGATCTTCAATGGAGCTAGATCGATCTGCTAAGCATTCTGTAATGAGAGGATTGATTTTAAGGCAAACAAATCGATCTCCTTAACTCTCTGTTTGAGACTGATCGATCTCAAGACTAGACAAATCGATCTCCTTAAGGGTTCTGTAAAGAGTAGATCGATCTCTAAGAGGAAAATTTACCTTCGACAGATCGATCTGATCAGGAGAGAAGTTCAATCTGGGAGTTGTTATGTTAGGTGAAAAGGACTACCAAACGTGCAGAGATCGATCTCTACAAGGACCAGATCAATCTCATAAGCCTGTATCTATAAAAAGAGCACGGGATTGAGATGAAAACTTTAAACTCTTCCCCCACTAAACCTCACCTGCCATTTTCTCTCAAAACCCAAGCTTTCTCACTTTAGAAATCACCACATTCCATCTAGTTTTGGAAGAAGCTCAAGAAGGGAAAGTTATTCCTTGGAGCAAGAAGAACAACATACCCAAAAATGTCACATTGGTGTGACCAAGAAAAGGAGTTGTGACTACCACATGTTTGGCTAAGAAAAAGGGGTAAGCTCTTTAACCCTCAAGCTTTAAATAAGGATTCTAGACATTGTATGGGTTGAATGGTATGTAAAATGTTGATAAGAATGATTTGTAGTGATGAGTGAGTAAGGTTAAGAGAAATTTAAGAAGAGGGAAATCTATGGAAACTTAAGAAATAGTTTAATGAGATAAGTGATACAAATGGAAAAGTGAAATATGATTTAAAGGCTTGAAAGGTATAAATGGGAGAATAAATGATAATGAGGATATTTGGGAGAAAGAAAAGAAATGACTTAATGGTTATGTGTGTAGATTAGAAGAACATGGAACACGGCTAACCTGGATCGCGAACGGAGCATACGTGACAAAGAAAATACGCGTACGATTCGAGGTAAGGGACTGTGTGTTAGCTATAGAGATGTTTGTACGTATTTTATGGCAATTTCATAGATATATCTCTAGAATTAGTGAGATATTACAATTCTATGAAATGATATGGAAGCATTAAATGTACTATGATATATATATATGTATTGAGAAATATGATAGGGTAAGGAAATAACATGATATGCATGTTTTTAATGTTTTTCTTAATTTTGTATTAATATTGGTGATTGAGAAATGATGATGATAGGTTGGCTAATTTTACATGTTTTAGCATGGAGAGGCATGCTGCATAAATAAACATGTTTTGAGTTTTAAAAAGAGAAAATAGCCATCTATTGAATTTGAGATGAGATTTGTGTTGGAGCTCTAGCTCACACTTATTTTAATGAATTTGACTATGTGCTAGAGTATTAGCTCGCACATGTTTCTATGTTTCTGATATGCTGTGCTGGAGTTTAACTCGTACGATAGTTTTGAGAAAGTGCTGGATCTTTGCTCGCACCAGTTTTTACTGAGTTGAGGTAAACCTGGGGGTTTGGGACCCAAGGGGATGCCAGCCAACGGCCTAGGAACGGGGTGGGCCTTAATGATAAATCGTACCGAGCTGGAGGCTTGCGATGACTGTGTGTCATGCTGATTGCTCACCTGGTATATGAGACATGGTTCAAGATGAAAAGTCCATCGGAGTTAGAGTATGGACTTGGGTCCACAGTCGTACGTAGTACTGTGTAGTTCTCTGTTGGTATACTATGTACCATGCTAGGTGCACGTGGGTACGAGTATCGCATAGATGACACATGACGTACCTTATACCGTGAGTATATGAGGATATGAGGTTGATTGAGATGAGCCGGAGGGTAGGACTGACCCATCCCCCTTAAGGCCAAGTGATGCCCTGTGCACACCTGATCAGTGAGGCCTGGGATCACTGACTATAGCCATATGTTGTGGATATTAGATTGTCGAAAATTCCATGCTTGTCTCAGAAATTCAAGAAATAGAGACAACTTAGAAAAGAAAGAGATTTGAGGAAAAGAAAAGATTGAGAAAGTAAAGAGATTTTATGTTTTGATAAATCTCTGATTTAAACACTTGTGCCGTGAGGGCATTGTTTTATGAATCATGTTTTAAAATGGAAGCATGACATATATGATTTACATAAAAGTGCAAATGAGAAATGTATGTTTAAATGCATTTTTATATAATATTTCCATTTATATCGAAAACATGGTTTCTGGTTTATACATGCATAGGCTATGTAGGTAGTACGATATCTACCTCCTAGCATTCATTTCCTTACTAAGCTGTGGTTTACTCACCCCACTAGTTTCCCCCTCCAGATACTGAGAAGTAGGAAAGCGGTGGTCTTTGGATCTCTTTTTGCGTTGGACAGCTCCCATCAATTGTAAAGGTATAAGAACAGTATACACAAGAGCATTTTGTATCTATTATCTTGTATCGTACAGTTATACCTAAGAAATGTAACAGTTTTATAAGGATGATATGTAAAGATATTATTATACAATTGATTTTGTATATTTACACACCTGGGAGTGTGAATTAAATTTTAAATATTTTCGCTGCAAATTCAAGGAACTTTAGTAATTGCATCACCTCACAGCCCAATCGTAGTAGCGTAAGTATGGATAAAGGACACCCGAAAGTGTGGTGTGACATCGATGTAAGCGATGTGGCAGATATCATGGTCCCAGACCTTGTCCAGTGCCTATAGCTACAGTAGTATGTTACCGTTGTGGAGGTCAGGGCATGCGGTGAGAGATTACCCAGAAAGACCAAACACTGACCCATAGAAGGGCAAGGAGTCGGAGAGAGCTCTAGTACAGGTTCCTGCTCAGAGGATGAGAGCTACCACCGAGGATAAAAGGAAGCAAGTGATGGTTACAAGGTGAGTTCATGCCTTGGACCAGGATACGGCAGACCAGTCATCGGATGTGGTGAAAGGTACAATCTTGATCTTTGATTTAGAAGCATATGTTTTGATTGATCTTGGTGCCATGAATTCATTCGTATCGCCTCCATTTGCATATAAATTGTTTAAGTATGTAAAGCTTACCCCTCTGAGTAGTAAATTGTTAATAATTACCCCCATAAACACTAGTCAGCTAGTAGAGTATGTAGTCAGGGACTGTAAATTGAAAGTCAAAGAAAACAAATGTCAGCCGACCTTATTTTGATGTATATGAGGGACTTCAATGTCATACTAGGAATGGATTGGTTGGCTGCCAATCGTGTTGTGTTAGATTGCTTTTCTAAGACGTTAACGTTTAATAGCCCTAAAAGATGTATTGTAAAATTTCCCTGAAAAGTAATAAAATCAATAGTTGTTCTAAATGGAGTAATGAATTTTTGCTCATTTTATGATTTATATTTTGAAGGATTCATCATATATGTGGTTGATACGGACCAGGTACGACCGAATTTGAGAGACATTCCAGGGGTTATGGAGTTTCCTGATGTCTTTCCAGACGATTTACCAGGATTACCACCAGCAAGAGAGATGGAGTTTGGGATAGATTTGGTACCTAGTACAGAACCGATTTCTAGACCACCGTATAGGATGGCTCCGATTGAGTTGGAGGAGTTGAGAAAGCAGTTACAGGATCTGCTTGAGAAGGGGTTTGTTAGACCGAGTGTGTCACCTTAGGGAGCTCTAGTCTTGTTTGTGAGAAAGAAAGATGGTAGCCTCCGATTGTGTATAGATTACAGATTGTTGAATAAGGCTACCATTAAGAACAAGTATCCCTTTCCACGCATTGACGATTTGTTGGATCAGTTTCAGGAAGAATAGGTCTTTTCTAAGATTGAATTGAGGTCTGGGTATCATCAGCTGAGGATACGAAGGGAGGATGTGACCGAGACAGCATTTAGGACCCATTATGGTCATTATGAGTTTTTAGTTATGCCATTCGGGTTGACTAATGCCCCCGTAGCATTCATGGCTTTGATGAACGATGTGTTCAAGCCATACCTGGATCGATTTGTGATTGTGTTTATCGATGATATTTTTGTATACTCTAGATCTAGGGAGGATCACGAGCAGCACTTGAGGATAGTTCTACAGACCCTCAGAGAGAGACAATTGTATGCCAAACTCAGTAAGTGTGACTTCTGGTTGGAGAAGATTTCTTTTCTGGGCCATGTGGTATCGAGGGATGGGTTGTTAGTAGATCTATCCAAGATACAGGCAGTTGTTCAGTGGGAATAGCCCAGGACAGTCACAAAGATTCTGAGTTTTCTGGGTTTGGTAGGATACTACAGGAGGTTTATTAAGGGTTTCTCCAGATTAGCTACTCTGTTGACACGTCTCACATAGAATGATGTTGAGTTTGTGTGAGATGATGCCTATGAGAGGAGTTTTTAGGAGCTAAAGTGTCGGTTGACCATTGTTCTGATTCTCACCATTCCTACTAGCTTAGGAGGTTTCTTGGTATATACAGATGCATCGGATCAGGGATTGGGCTGTGTATTGATGATGGATGGGAGGGTAGTTACCTATGGATCTATACAGTTGAAAGACCACAAGAGGAACTATCTGACCCATGATTTGGACTTGGCGACCATAGTGTTTGCACTGAAGATATGGCGTCATACTTATATAGTGAGAAGTTTTAGATTTTCACAGACCATAAGAGTCTGAAGTATTTATTCTCGCAGAAGGAGCTGAACATGAGACAGAGGAGATGGCTCGAGCTCCTGAAGGATTATGATTGCGAGATATTATACCACCCTGGTAAGGCTAATGTTGTTGTTGATGCATTGAGCAGGAAGAGCCTAGGGTTGGTATCATTTATGATGGTTCGAGAACATGACTTGTTAGAGCAGTTCGTGAGCCTCAGTTTGGACATAGCACCACTTGAGATTGACAGAGTTGAGATTATTACGATTCTGAGGTTGGAGCCAGAGTTGATTGATCGTATCCGGCAGACTTAGCAAAGTGATCAACGATGTATTGAGTTAATGAGTCAGGTACAGGCAGGTGTAGATATCGATTTTGGATTGAGTACTGATGGATTACTGAGGTTCTGAGGTAGGATATATATTCCTGAGGATCCTGAGATCGGGAGGATGATTTTATCTGAGGCTCACTCGGTGAGGTATACAGTACATCCGAGTAGTACGATGATGTATCAAAATCTTTGGAGAGTTTATTGGTGGTCTGGGATAAATAGAGAGATAGCAGAGTATGTCGTGAGATGTCTCATCTGTCAGCAGGTAAAAGTAGAGCATCAGAAGCCTACAGGATTATTACAGTCTCTACCGATACCGACATGGAAGTGGGAACATGTCACCATGGATTTTGTGATAGGATTATCGAGGACCCACAGAGGTCACGATGCCATCTAGGTGAATATACATAGATTGACGAAATCTGCCCATTTCTTAGCTATGAGAGCTACAGATGCTTTGAGTACATTAGCGAACTTATATGTTCTACAGATTGTCAGGCTACATGGCGTTCCAGTGAGTATTGTTTCTTATATAGATGCCTGCTTCACTTCCCATTTCTCGGAACACTTTCAAGAAGCGTTGGGGACCCAGTTGAGATTTAGCACTGCTTTCCATCCTCAGACAAATGGTCAGTCAGAGAGGACTATACAGACTCTGGAGGATATGTTGAGAGCGTATATGCTGGATTTTGGAGGCTCTCGAGATGATCATTTATCATTAGTTGAGTTCGTCTATAATAATAGTTATCACTTGAGTATTGGGATGACATTGTATGGTCGCAGATGTTGTTCCCCAATTGGATGGGAAGAGATTGGTGACATGCAATTATTTGCTCCTGACTTGGTTCAGCAGGCCTCTGAGGATGTCAGATTGATATTCGATAGATTGTGGACAGCTCAAAGCTGACAGAATAGTTATGGTAACAGGAGACACAGACCACTAGAGTTTGCAGTGGGTGAGTCAGTGTTTTTGAGAGTTTCTCCTTCCAAAGGTATTAGGAGGTTCGGTAAGAAAGGTAAACTGAGCCCTCGTTTTATTGGACCCTTTAAGATTCTGGAGTGAGTTGGAGATAAGGTCTATAAATTGGAATTGCCACCAGAGTTGCCAGGAGTACACAGTATCTTCCACGTTTTTATGCTTCAGAAGTACCATCCGGATCCGTTACATGTGATTAACTACGAGCTGTTAGAGCTCAGTGACAGTATGACTTATATTGAGCGACCAGTTCGGTTATTGGATAGGAAGGAGAAGGTATTACGTCTAAGACGATCTCCCTAGTGAAGGTTCAGTGGTAGTATCACACTCCGAAAGAAGCTACCTGGGAGCTAGAGAGCATGATACGGGAGAAGTACCCGGAGTTGTTTACCGACTGATTTGGTTCTAATTTGGAGGACCAAATTCTTTTAGAGGGGGAGATTGTGAGATCCGCATCTTTGTATGACATTCTTATGATTTCCACATTGTATGATGGTATTATCTGTTAATGGATTCATAAGATGGTTGATTTGGATCTGATAAATGTGGATGAAATGAAATAACTTATGTAAAATCGCATAAGGGTAAATCAGGAAAGTAGGGACCCAAAATTTAGTGAAAGGAATTTAATCAAGTTAACGGAAAATAAGAATTTAAAATAAGAAAAGATTGTGAGTTTATGAAGGAAAGTCGGTTCAATTTAGTCCTGAACACATGCAAGGGTAAAACGGTCAAAAGACCAAAATTCGGTATAAATTCGATAAGAAAATTTCATTAAAAATATAGAATTGAGAATCTGGATCAATAACGAGGAAAATATTGAATTTCAAGTCGAATTGATCAAGATATGAATTTATTGGAATTAATCAGAATTTTCACATCAGAAAATTATCCCGAAAATATTGGAAAAATATATCGAAAAGACGAAATAAGATAGATAAATTCATTTATTGATTAAATGAATAAAATAATATTTTTTTGAAGATATTTAGGATTTTTAATGTATTTTAATGGATTAAAATAATAAATAAATAAATAAAAGAAAACGAAAATCTGAAAACGTGAAGAAAGAGAAACTGAGAAAGAAAATCGAGAAGCTGAACCCGAGGAAGACCCGAGTTACCGACGACCATCGACGATCGATTAGGCTAGGCGAGGGCCGGAGAAGAGAGAGGACAACCCGGTGAACCTTCTGGTACCAGTGACGCGCGCCGACGACGCCTAATTTCGACGAATCGGTGAAAAGAAATCCGAGAAGGAACCGAGTTGATTGCCGATGATTCAGCTCCAATTTGACCCAGTCGAGAGACGCCCTAGCCGAGGCGGTTCTTTTGGTACTGGTAACGGCCGACGAAACGGCCGGTAACGCCTGCGATGGTGAAGGGAGCAAAATGGCATCGTAGCTGGAAAGGGGAAGAAAAAGAAAAAGAAGAAGAAAAAAAAAAGAAAAAGAAAAAGGAAAAGAAAAGAATGAAAGGGGAAAAAGGAAAGAAATTTTACCGGGGACGACTCGAGATTTGGGTAAATTGACCGAGGGTCGAGATTGACCTGCGGTTAAATTTTTGGAATTTATTTAATATTATATTAATGGAAAATAACCCGAATTAATCTAATTGTGCAGTTCTACGACAGAGCCCGAACGAGAGCCGAGTGAGCTCCAATTCTCGTACCCCACATAAGATTGGGTAAGTACACTTTAATTACGACAATTTGAGTCCTTAATGCAGAGTTAAGATTATTTTACAGATTTTACCAATTAATTCTGCATAAAAGGAACTGTATTCAAAATTTTTTAAAGTAATTATTGTAAATAGTATACGAGCTATCCAATGAGTTTGGAATGAAGTCCGATCAGTATTGGTAAGTCAAATGAGCCCAGTAGACCTGAAGAAGGGATTTAATAAGTGGAAACGGGCTGAAAAAGGGGTCGAGGCCCATTAAGGTGCAATCGAGCCCAATAAATAAAACGAGCCCAGTTCTTTAGATTCGATCAGTAAGAGTGAAATACTGATAATTATATTTGAACTGAACCAATATATGGTTATATGCAGCTCCATAGACTTGGTTTGAGCAAATTAGATTGAAAGACCTGGTACAGTCGAGACGGGATAAGCTCGTGCGTGATTCCAAGTAAAAGAATTTTATAAGCATTTTGTTGTAGATGTACGTAGTTTTGAGGGAATTTACATTATGTTCAATTCATTAGGCTACCCAAAAACAGAATAATAATTTTTACGGAAAATGTGGAAAACAAGACAAATTACTATTTTACCCCCAATTAGGAAAATTTCAAAAAGGGTAGTAAGGCTATGAAATTGCATGAATTTGTTGATTTTGTTATTTTTATGATGACATTGCTTTAATTTAAGAAATTTATGGATAGGTTGGCTATTATTTTCATGTTTTAAGTGAAAAGGGCATAGGTTAGGTGCCAATTGAGGTTTATTTGACATGTTTTGGTGAAATTAGGCCGTTTACCAATTTTATATGAGTTTTAATCGTGCTGAAGCACTGCACACACTGGATTTCATATGCTAACTCATACACAGAGTGCCTGAGCCTTGCTCGTACTATTTTACAGACTTATTTCACATGACTACCGTACTGGAGTTTTTCTCATATGAGGTTTTCACTGAGTTTTTATACATATTCGTATTAGAGCATTTCTCATACGTGGATTTTAATTGTATTTATAATTATTTTAAGTCATACTGGAGCGCTACTCGTACGCAGATTTCATTGATATCTATAAAACAGTGCTGGAGCTTCGCTCGCGTGAGGTTTTTTTTATATCATGAATATGTATGGAACTGTGCTGGAGCTTTCTCTAGTAGACTGTTTGTAACGACCCTTAACCCTTGAAAATCGGGAGAATTTTTTTTTTTAACTTAGTTTACCCACTTATTCACTTATTCACTTAGGCCGTATTCCTATTCAGTGTCAATCCTTAAAAATATTTCATTTCATTTATCCTTATACAGATTTCATCCCAACACATTATTTCAATAGATGTCTGTGCATACAATTAGTCTGGTAAAGAGATAAGAATGTATACCTTGTGCATATACAAAAGGTAGTCTGGGGAGACTCATATTCGCCAGCCTACGTCGTCTACGCAGCATTTATTAGCTGTAATTCACTGCAAAAATCTGAGAGGTAGAGGGGTGAGCTTTTGAGGAAAAGCCCAGTAAGGTATGCTCTTAAAGTAGTTCTGATATATAAAAACATTTGAAGTTGTTCATAGAATAAAACTTAATGCAATACATAAATTTTCATTTCATGCATAATCGTCATAAAGCATGCGTGTCTTTAAAATAAATCACATGCTTAACCATTTTACAACTTTTCATAAACCTTTCATGAACATTTCATAAATCATTTCGTAAACATTTCATGAATATTTCATAGTCATTTCGTAAACATCTCATGGATATTTCATAATCACTTCGTAAACATTTCATGAATATTTCATAATCATTTCGTAAACTTTTCATGAGTAATTCATAATCATTTCGTAAACATTTCATGAGGTAAATTGGTCATAACCAATTATCGTATATATCATAAAAACACATATTCATTCATCATAGTTGATTTCCATAATCAAATCGAGGTGACTGGGCTATAACTAAGTCATGCGATACGTGTCATTCTCCGTTGGAGAGTTATCATACTTATGGCCATGGTAAGGGGGGGCTGTAGAATGGATCAGGTTCGTACAACACTACTAATTATAAACATGGGTAGTATCTTCCTTTTTCTTTTCATATACTAGCACATAGCTAGGGCACGGGCACCTGTGGCACTCACCGTGCGGGAAACATTCATCCGTGCTGCGCGGGCACGAGATACTACCAAAACATCATCGTAAACCACCAGTAGCACGACATCTTCCGCAAAGGTTGAGTCAATTGCTAAAGGGGCCAACGTATCGGCACCTCAGGTGGTGTAGCCGGAACACCACAAGAAGTAACCATGCATGAAGCCTATAGTCTCAAAACAGAGCTTCCAAAATCTTTCTTGGGTTTTATAATTCATAAACTCATATCGAGTAATAACATCGAATTTCCTTGAAATGTGAATACTCCTTCATAAAACCGAAAGACTGTGTGGCACTTTGTTCTCGTAGGACTCAAGAGGTAGCCCCCACAATCCCCTTTCGAAAACAATTTCTTTTCTTAAATACTTTTGAAATTGTCGAAAGCTTCTTTAACAATATGGATATAAAAACATAAATAAATGTAAAACATCCATACACTTCATACCTTAGGAAATTTATTTCACAACATGAAAATACTCGGGGAACATTTCGGCAATTTAAAACATGCATCGTTTCACAAGTATGAAAGCATTGATAAATCATTTCAAATCACATGCTCTTTCATAAAATCATTTATCGGTGAAACAAAAATACATTATCAGAACTAAGTTAAATAATACCCCTTACCTCGATTTAACAAAAATCCTGAATTCGAGTTGTGACGCCTCCTAGTATCTCCCTTAGATCTTTCTACAATTCTCCTACACCGAAATTTGTATTTCTTAGTATCTTATAAGTCGAATTAACTACGATGCGTCAAAATCGTAACCTTGCTTACCTAGGGAAAATACACTCGAAATTATAAAATACGTACAATTATCTCTAAAACTTGTATAAATTTATTACCTCGGTGTTTGTCCATAATCCTTGATTACTTCGACTTAACGAGTCGACAGGTCCGGTCCTCTCGGTAAATTTCTCGGGGCTCTTCCTCGAATTTCTAAAATTTAGTACACTTATTTTCCTTCCTCGATTTTTCCTCTATTTTCAATAATATATATATTTAATAAATATATATATATATTACTTTCTTCCTCTCCCTTTTTTTGTTACTATTCATCCTTTTCTTTTCTCCGTTCTTTTTTTTCTCCAATATATATATAATTATTATTATAATTATATATATATATATATATATTACTTCTTTCTTTTATTTTCTTTTCTTTTTCTCTTTCTTTTCTTTGTTTTTGAATTTCCTTTCTTCTTCCCGCCACTGCCATTTTCTTCTTCATTTTCCTTCTCCACTGTTGCTCACCTAAGGATCCTATTCCCGACCTCTCTCATTCTTCTTGGCTTGCCATTTTCTCCTGTCTTTCTTTTTGTTTGCCTCCACCATCATCACATTATCTACCTTGCATCTCCATTCGGCCCTCATCCTCATCACCTAGCGTTTTGTTGCCTTCGGTTCCAGGCGCTGAACATTCATCCCCTCTATTCTCAGGTTTTCCTTTCCCTTCAAGGCCTTGATCACCTTTACCTCCTCGGTAACTCCATCCTCATCACCAGCGTTTTGTTTCGGACACCAGCATCATCATCATCACCTCTCTGTTATCTTCTGTTTTTCAGCAGCTCCTAACCCAACCATCGAAACCGAGAGACCCTGTTATAGGCTCCCGTTTCTGCTACGTTTTAAAGACTATTTTTACACAGTCTTTGTATTGCCCCGAAACCAACCCCAATCTGTTTCTTACTTCTCCTTCAATCTCCCCTGTACCACCTTCTAAATCGGTCTTCATTTTCGATTTTGCTTCCTTGTTTTGCCTCTTCACCGAAGCTCTCACTCGGTTCAAGCTTCAACTCTATTTTCTGCTTTTGCCTTCTCCATTTCCAATTCATCTCTGTTTTCAACTCATCCTAGCCTTTAAAGGAAATGAAATCAGCCCAAGCTTTTCTACTCTTCCATACAATTCTCTTTATCTCTCGGGTTTACTCTTACATTTCTGTTTCCCTGCTGCAGCCCGAGCCTCTTCCCCTTGCCGTTCGTCTTTGCTTCTTATTTCTAGCATGGAAAATCCTCCAGTAAAGCCCTATGCTTCCCACTTTTCTCTTCCTTTACTTTCAGTTTTTCCCTTCCAGTTTTATCTCTGTCTTATGGTAGTATCTTATAGTAGTAGACTAACACCCCTAGTCACGTTTTTATCATTTCCTTTTACCAACTCGTTCATCATTTCTTTCCTGCTCCCATTTCCTTCTCAGGTTTACTGTCTCGGCCAGAACACCCCACCTCACTTTCCTTTTCTCTTCATTTTTTTTAAGCTTCAGCTACATCATTTCTTTAATTCACACGTTTCCTTTCTTTCTAGTCAGAACATCACCATCTTTTCCTAAATTCATCATTTCACTTCCATCACTTTCTCATCTTTTCATATTATATTATATATTCTTATTGTTATTATATTTTATTATAATTATTGTTATTTTTATTATTATTGTTTTATTTATTTATTTATTTTATATAGTTACTTAATAATTCATCATGTATTATTTTCAAAGTATGATTAGTCTAATATTTATACTTATCTGACATAGAGGAATATTCATAATTAAAATCGAATGTTAGAAAATTCATGGAGTTTACACTGTTTGTCACAGTGAGATGATATGCTCACATGTGCATACTGAGACGTAATTGGCATGGGTGGATAAGACCTATTCCAGGCACCCTCAGAATGAGATTGGGTTCATGGAGTACGTTGTACCGTGTATATCACCTGGAGTACGCTGTACCATGGGGATTGTTGGAGTGGAGTGGCATTAGCCACAAGGCAGCAAGCCTTACCCTCGCAATCCTTATGTTATGCTGTTCTGGCGGGTAAGACTGACCCACCTCCCGTTTCAAGTGTGATACCCTGCACACTAGGATCCATGTAGCTAGGGATCTCGAGGATAAGGCCATAGTCCTGGATATTATTGATACAGTCACCTACATGTCTCACATGATAAATCATTTGGTTTTGATAGATCAGGGTAGGACCTGAGGGAGGGGTCAGGCCTCGATCTTCTTATGAATTCGATTGAGATTTGATTTTCCCATGGAGGGATTTTAGGAAACTTTCATGACTTGTAACCCTGAGAGAAGAGTGATTTTATAACGCAATTTTATAACAAGTTATTTTGTTGAATTGAATTAAATTCATTGAGTTTATCACATTTTAACCCAGATGAGGTGTTTTAAAACTTATTGATTCAATTGAGCATGAGATGTTTTCACATGAAAATCATTCCATGTTTTATATGTTGATTTCCTGTTTTAGAACAAATGATATCTATATGTATGGCATATCATTGTTTTTACCTCATGCTCACATATATCCTGATTTCCTATCAGTATGTAGAAAGTATAGCTATCTACCCATTTATATTATTGCCTTACTGTCATGTGGAGTTCACCCTTTCATTTCCACCTTAGAGATAGCGGGTGTAGAGAGTAGACGGCATAACTAATTATCTGTGGTTCCCATCGACTGTCAGGTATACACCATGTATAGAATTTTGTATTAGTATGCTTACAACACAATAGTATATAAGATGGAATATTTGGGGATGTAAATATAAGTAGATTAATTGTACATGTATGAGAATCATGTGATGTATAAAACATACCGACCACTCTATTATATGATAAATGATATCAGTATGCATATATACGTGTGATATTTCTTGATGGTTAAAATGGTGTTTCGATATTGATTCACAACCTGACCTGTTTAGAGGGATCTGTCACAATGAGGTAAGAAATATTTTCCGAAAGCAAAAAATTTGTACTGATTTTTGGTAAGTATTGGGACGTGACATTATTTCCCCAAACTTTTGTACCAGTATTTCTAAAATTTCGAACCGATATTTTCGACGGTCTTTTCCTAGGTTTTTCCCAATTTCTTTCCGTCTTCTTTTTTTTCTCTATCCCAAATATATATATAATTATATATATATATATTTCTTTTTCTTTTTCTCTTCTTTCTTTTTTTTAACCTTTTTAAACCTTCCTGCCATTTCTTATTTTCTCCGTTCTTCTTCTTTTTGAGTGCCCGAGGCACTCTTCTTTCTCCCCTGATTGTATTCCGTTTGGCATTGGTGGTTCCTCGGCTCACCCCGTCACAGCTCGTGTTCTTTCAGTTTCCAGTTTTCAGCTCCTCCCGAGGCCCAACTATCCACTCCTGGTGTGGTGCTTTACTTCAGCTTCACCTCAGTACTTCTCCTTCATCACAACCCGAGCTCACTGTTCATCACTGCCTTATCTTCTCGGCGCTACTACCGTTCCTGTCGTTCCTTCTTAATTTTCAATTGCATGGTTACAGGGGGAGGGTCTCTACCTTAGCCCTCTATGGCTTGCCTCTGTTCCAGTTTCTTATCCTCGCGTGGCCTCTTGAGCTTCAGCTTCTTCTCTACTGCAACCTTGACATATTCTTAGTCTTGTCCAGTCGGTATTGCTTGACTGTAGTCACCAAGTGCCTCAAGCTGTTCCCTTGCCCGAGCCCTCTGTTTTCATGCCTCATTGTTTTCTTTCTTCCTCTACTTCATCAATCTTTTCTTTCCTGTTCTTCCCCAAGCATTCTACCTTGAATCATGGGTTGCTGTTGTTGATTCTAGTGCTTATATACATATATATTTATACGTTTCATTCCTCCCATCGTTTTCAGGTAACAGGATTATATATATATTGTCATCATAATATATATATATATATATACTTCAGCGTTCCCAATTTCTTCCTACTCTCTTACTCTTTCTTTTCTTCTTCAGGTCCATTCATCCCTTACTACTGTGCCTAGGTAAGGATAGGTACCATGTTGTTGTAGCTACTGAGCAGCCACCGCTTCCACATTTCCCACAGCTACTGTCTATATTTTCTTTTATGTCATCGCCAGGCTATGTACTAAATATATATATATTATTTATACATACTGCAACACTTCAGCTCCATCATTTCTTCAGATTTCTCCTATTATCATCTTATCTTTCTCACTCCTCCTACTGCAGGCTCTTCGGGTTTTACTTCACTTTCTCTTTCTCATGTTTGGCCTGTCCTTGTTTTCCTCTTCTCGATTTTGTTCCAACACTGCACTTTTTCATTCCTCTTTCTTATTTCAGTCACTCACCTCCTACTCCCGTTATATTTAAATGTATATATATATATATACATATTTAACTGCTGCTGTTACAATAAGAGTTTCCCCTTATATCTTCGGGTTATGAGTAGCTCCATGTTAAAGGTTTACATTCATATACATGTGCTATGTATATAAATATTTATGTTATGCAAACATTATTTAGCAGCTTCCTTGTTTCCACATCTACCCATATTTTCTCTAATCCTTTTCGTTTCACAGAACACCCTCTTCCTTTCATTTTCCTTTTTTCCATTTTCCTTTCTACTGGAGCTTTACCATAAATCAGTGGTTATAATGGTCTTTAGCTTGGCTTAGAAGATGGAGCAAAATTTTCCTCTTTAATTATATTAATCAAAACCAATAATAAGCGATACTATATAAGTTAGTAAATAGGAGTATAATTTTACATTACATTTCGCTTGGTGTCATGTATGGTTTTATATTCATTTAGAAGTAATTATTTATTTGTTTGAACATTATCTAGATCTCTCATACCAAAATATAATTTAATTTAATCATCCACCTAGGGACACATTTTAATCCCAATTGTCTAATTCGTTATTCCTTGATAAGATCGAATACATGAAAATTCATTGTGTTTACATTCGATTAGTTTATGTCATTGATTAATCTTGGATTATTATATGTTGTCAGAAGCATGAAGTTATAATATATCATTGATTAAATATGTAAGATTTTCATAGCATCTTTTCATGATTGTTAGTTTAATTCAATAGGATGCACACTATCTAGTTAATTCTAATAATCTATTTCTAGATTAAAAACTTAAGTTTGTAATTGCTTAATGTTTAAAATCAATTAGAGATAGAAGAAAATCCAAGTTTAAGTAGATTAACCGAGCTTATGTGTTAGTCACTTAATTCAACACATATCTTTCACAAATCTTAATGCTGCTACATGAACAGATCTAGAGTTTGTTATAGGTAGTTTAAGTAGATAGGAATTAATTTCAGAGCATCTTGTAATTAACTAAGAAGTAATGGAACATGGCATAACAGAGCTTTTTATTCAACTATGGTTGAATGCTTAATAGATTAAATACTTCATATTCAATGATCAACACTTTAAACCAAGATAACCAAGATACATATTAACCAAGCATCTTTTGACTTGATAAAACTTAATTTCTTTTCGTATTTAGTAAAGAACGTTTTCTCCCATTTATAGTTACTATTTTTAGTAAGTTTTAATATTAAAATCGATTTCTTCATAAAATCCCACTATTTTATTTGTTTTTATGTTTTTAGAATTTTAATTTCAAAAGTAATTCAATTTCTACAATCTTTGTGAGATCGACCTCTACTCTGCTATCTACAAAATAGTTGTTTAAAAAATAATTTAGTTTTGGTGAATTAACATGCATCAGTAAGTCTAACTCTTCATTCCTATAGCTATTTTGTCTAAACTGTATAATTTATTTTTGGTGAATTAACACGCATCACTAAGTCTAACTCTTCATTCCTATAACTACTTTTCTAATTTGTATATATTATTTTTGGTGAATTAACATGTATCACTTAGTCTAACTCTTCATTCTTATAGCTATTTTATTTAATCTATATTCCTTACTAGTTGAGGATTTAAAGGCTACTCTTACGAGACCTCATGTATGTATGACTTTGTTATATATTGATGGAATAATAAGACAGATGATTTTGATCATATATATATATATATATGTGAATGAAGTTGCAAAGAGAATGAATGCATGAACATATGTGAATCCATGTAAAGGTTAAATAAGGGCTGGGGTGGCCACAGACTAAATGAATGGAACTCAAACAATCAAACTGAATACAAAGACTTAAAAACATGAAATGATAATGCCATGACTATGAATTCTAAGTACCTTTTATGATTCCAAGCAGTACATAAAGTCACATTGTATGTGAATCATAAGAAATGAACCTTTCCATGCTCTAAGTGGGATTAGAATACAAAATGAGTATTGAAGTAATGAAATATGAGTTTACCTTTGAAAATTTAGGAAAAGTGCAGCAGGAATGCTACAGATGCAGGGCAGATCGATCTTATTGCCTTGAAATGCAATGTCAAGGCATTTTGCAAGAGGGAGATCGATCTCTCATTCAAAGCAGATTGATCTCAAGTTGCTTCTGTTGGGACAAGATCAATCTCCTCCCATAAAGCAAATTGATCTCTAGTTGCCTCTGGTTGGCAAAGATCGATCTCTTCTTAAGCTCCAGATCGATCTCTACAACATTCTGCCTGGCCAAGATCAATCTTATTCCCTTGATCTCATCCAAAGAGGCAGATTGATCCCTTAGCCTGCATTGCCAAATTCTAGAGTTTAAACAAGTGAAGATCAATCTCTCACCCTAGGAGATCGATTTGATGAGGCAAATTCTATAAAACCTGACAGCTGAATCTTCATTTCCACGAGACAGGCCAAATTTCCTCCATTTTTATAAGACCGTAAATTTTCTTATACCGAATGTCTCGTTTGCTTATGTTATATCAGAATTTAATTCTCAAAGTTCTTTGGTTTTAGGAACGTTCGGAGTAAGAGTACTCTAGGTTTTAGCTTTTAATAGTTAAATCAGAATTGGAATTCTGAATTAATAACGTTAAGCTTTAACCCAAGGTAGCCAAATTTTAGAATAGCAGTGTTAATAAGGTCAGAATTAACATGATTACTACAAATTAATATAATACTAAGATACTTAAAATAATAGAACGTAGGAACATAAAAATTTAGGTGAAGAGTTAAATTCAATTAACATAGTGTGAACATATTTTAAATGCACAATGTATGTGCATGAATGTGTTCATGAACTTAATTTATTAAGTAGTAATAGATTCATGTGACCAGATTAGGATAGATTAAGGTAATCTACCATTCTTTATTAAGTTAAATGTACATGAATGTAGAATTAAATGAAATTCATGCAAGTAAGCCTATGTATATATTGCAAATGGGAAATTTATGTATATAAAACCTTATGTCTAATAGTTTTGGGAGCATGTACATATATATTATAGATACAAATCTGAATACATACATATTATAATTATAAATATGAAATTGTTTTATAAATATTAAAACATTATAAAACTAAAATAGATAAAATACAAAATAGAAAAATTTCCTAAACATTTTCTTTTTCCCTCCTCTCTTACCCATCCATGTTTTCCTCCCTAAAAGACCAGAATTTTCCTTTCTTTTCTTCCTCACACACCCCCCTCACACTAGAAACTGAAAATCTAGCAAACAATTTTTTTTTGTTCATGCCTCCAACAACAAGAACAACCTTCTTTCAAGTCCTGCATGTATAAATCCAGTTTCCTTTTTTTGTTTAATCGGTCAAGCACATTTCCAGCAGCCTAAACTCTTCATTTCCAATCCAACATGCATTCCTTTCTTCCAACAGAAAATCAATCCTTCCAGCAGCAAGCTTGATTCACGTTTTACCCCTCTTCACTAGCCTGCAACCTGAAATAGCTAAGAAAAAATTGTAAAATCCAACTTGCATGTTGAAACCGAGAAGTCCTAAGGAGAGAGGAGAGTCTAGATGGTTCGGATGGAGGGAGGCCACACCAAATTAAACTGAAAACGTGTATATGCTTAGGAATACACAAAGATTTTCAAAAAAATTTAGAAAACAAATTGGGGATTTTTCGCTAGGGTGGTCGGCCATCATCAATTAAGATGAGTAGTGTTCAATTCTGGTAATTCTTGCTTAATTACTGTTATATTAGTGTAGTATAAGTGAAATTTTGGTTTAATTTCAGAATTGGTAGCACGGATGAAAAATTAGGGGTCTTAGTTAGGATGAATTGGGAATTTCATATTGGAATGCCTAACTAAATTATAAACATTCATGTGAGATTAAATGTATGAATTGATGAATTTTAACAAATTAGAGAAAAATTTTTAAGGAGTATAAGGAGTAGGACATTCGACCAATTAGGAAATGTTAAGAGAGTTTCTATATTGAGAATTTAAGCTAGAATTATTAAATCTGTAATGTGTTTAAAACAAATGGTAGGTTTGCATGATTTAAATTTTAGCATGAAGGTAGGAATGATGGGGCATAGTCTTGGCTACAACAAGTACAAGGGTAAACTGATTTTTTATAAATGTAAATCTATATACAATTTAAAATTTGGAAATACATAATGTGATAGTTTAATTAGAAATGCAGAATTTAAATGTTGGAAGGTTTAGGATTCATGTAATTTGGGGGAAACCGGAATTGAGGGTTAGATTATAAAACTATCATGAAATCAGTACATACATTGGTTTGCATGTGGTAAATAAGGATAAAAGTCAGAATTTAGATTCACCTTGGCTGAAATTATAAGAATTCACTAGTTGGTATAGCAAGGTCAATCAATCGTTGGAATATCAAGTGAATGTAGAAGATTAGGTTTGGTCATTTTGAAATGTTTGGGAACAAATTGCTTTTCTGAAATTTAAGGATTAAGTTAGCAAATTGAAGTATAAATAACAAAGTTCCATAATTGTAAAACCAGAATTTAAGCAAATGAATAGGGATGATTTATGGGAAATTTCGACTATTAAGAAAAGTTAGAATATTCATTGCTGGAAATTTTAGAATTTAAAATAGGACTTAGATGTGAAAAAAATATGTGATTATAGGGTTGCATAGATTTAATGTAAAGTTAGGAATATTACTTAAGGCATTTGGCAATTTTAAGATGATAAAGAAAGATTTTCTAGTTTGATCTTAAGAATTAAACCATAAAAGCATGATGCAAATGATGTTATTCTATGATTGGAATAACGAATGCTTATGCTAAGCAAGTAGAAATACTAGAAGTAAGTCTCGACCATGACCAACTATTGGGGATCTTCCAAGTGTGAATAAATTTAAGGTTTAAAACCAGTGGAATACATTAGTGTTAGTTAGTCTCAATTGATTAAGTTGTTTTAAAGAGATACAAGGTGAATTGACTTAATGAGCTCATTATAAACCGAAATAGATAAGTAGAGAGCATAAACTGAACCTCTTAGTTTAATTCAAAATTTTAGAATTTAAACTTTAAAATAAGTTACGAAATATGTTCAAAGGATGATAATGATGATTTTAAGAGATGAAAATCGATTGGGCAACTATGGTCATGAGTGAGGAGGATAAGCTATAATATTAGAATTTGATAATATAAGCATTACATGCTGTTGAAATTATATTTAGTCATGCATGAACGATAAATGACACTTTGTTCTTATATGTTAATTGGGAGTAACTACCTCATCAGGCACCAAGGAAGCTTAGGTGCATATATGCACGCCTAAGGCGATAAGGGTAAAGTTGTGCCCGACGCTTCTGTGTGGTAAGGGATTTACGTGGCTGCGGTTAGTAGAATGCCCTAGGATTAGTTAAGATTTTTGTCACGACCCAAATTACCTAAAAATCCCTACAAATTTTTCGCTTTTTCATTTTCTGACCCGTCGTGAACAGTTACACTACTAAACAGTTGGGCTATGATTCGGTGTTAGTAACCTCTCACCTATTTACCATTCTATTTTCATATTTCATTTACATATCAATTTATTTGAACTAAATGCATCCCCAATATTAAATCCATATACAGTACTGTGCATCTATATGTTCAGATACGAAATTATACAAATGTGTAGACCTGATCTTGATAAGAAGCAGCGGATAACCGAGATGCAAGACTATTGTCGCTCTCTTCTACTGAATGTACCCTGTGGGGTGGAAAATAAAAGGGTGAGCGAAACGTGCTCAGTAAGGCAATAATGTAAGCAGGTAGATAACTATACTATCTACGTGCTGATAATGTCATGATGTAAAAATCGTTTACTTTCGGAGCATGAGGTAAGATTAAAACAATGCCACATGTATGTATATATCATATACAAGAAATCATGAAATCGGCATATAAAGCACACATGGAAAAATCATCATGTAGACATCTCATGCTCGTCACATTAAAACTCATTTATTTCATCATAAACTCTTCACTTTAAAACTCATTTGTTTAATCACAAAACTCATCACTTTGAAACTTATTTGTTTCATCATAAATTCATCACATTTAAAACTCATCTGTTTCATTATAAAACAACTTCATCAAGGTCAAACCCATCTCTCGGGAATACCTTGATTCATCAAATCACATCTCTTTTAAAAACATAAATCGGGACTACCCCTCCATCGGGTTTGTCCTGGTCTATCCAGACCGTATGATATCATGTGAGGCATGTAGGTTACTGTATGAAAAATCGAGGACTATGGCCATACTATGTCCCTGTGATCCCAGGCACACGGATCCCGGTGTGCGGGGTATCACAACTGCAACAGGAGGTGGGGTCAAGTCCTACCCGCCAGAATATCGAGTAACATCGTAGAGTCATCATGACTACACGGTACAGCGTACTCCGTGTGACATACACGGTACATCGTACTCCGTGGACCCATATCATAGTCTGGGGGTGCCTGCCGTAGGTCTTATCCAGCCCAATACTATGTCGATAACCAACCCATGTCTCAAAGTATGTGCGAGCATCTCAACTCTCTGTGACACACAGTCTACAGGAGGCTTCCGCACGACTATATGCATGTCAACTCGCGTCTAGTGCATTTATGTGAGCATCCTGCTGCCCGCCCCACACCAGGTCACAGGCTTACGGAGCTCCAGCACCACGCTATGCATATCATGATATCTAAAATCTCGTGCGAGCGAAGCTTCAGCACGGTTTTGTGCACACACAAATTTCTCGTACGAGCAATGCTCCAGTACGGCTTTTCATGATAAATAAATCAGTAAACTTGAGTGCGAGTAAGACTCTAACACTCTTTTTATTCGTGTAAATACCATAGGTGGCTTAATCTTAATAAAACATCTTTTTAAATAGTAACCGGTACAAACCGGTACCTTTTCGTAAAATTCACGAAATCAACAGCCCACCTATGTGTATATTTGCTTAAATCAAAGCAATATATTCATATAAAGCATTAAAAACATGAAATCATGCAATTTACCTGCCTTACTACCCTTTTTGTAAATTTTACTCCTAGGGGCAAAATCGTCTTTTTCCTTTATTTATCTAAGCCCCGATTTTCGTAAAAATTATTATTCCGTTTACTAGATACTTAGATAAATTCTAAGCCCTGTAAATACCCTCAAAATATGTATAGGCATCTCTATGCACTTACAAAATTCCCTTACCTCGATTCTCGTTGAGTGTGACCTTTCCTTTTCCACTGTTGTCACGTCGAGCAGTCCGATCTGCTCCCAATCAAACCTCCGAAACTGCGTAATAATATTCCTCAGGTCAGATATTATACAACTTAATTGTATTTAATACTTTCTGGGCTTAATTTAAATCATTGGGCCCATTTATCCCTATTGGGCCCGATTGCACTTTAATGGGCCTCGACCCATTTTCAGCCCGTTTATACTGTTTAAATCCCTTCTTCGGGTTTACTGGGCTCATTCAGCTTACCAATAATTATCGGGCTTCGTTCCAAACTCATTGGATAGCCCGTATACCATTTACGGTAATTACGTTGTAATTCCGATTAATATTCCTTTTATACAGAATTAATCCGTAAATTCTGTAAAATAATTGAAACTCTGTATTAAAGGACTCTAATTGCCGGAATTAAACTGTACTTACCCAATATGATGCGGGATACGAAAATCGGAGCTCAATCGGCTCTCGTTCGGGCTTTGTCGTACAACTGCACAATTATTATATTTAATCCTGGATTAATTTCTGATTAAATATAATTTAAATAAATTTTTCGAAAGTCAAATTGGTCACTTTTGACCTCTTACTGACTTACCCGAAGTCCGGTGTATCCCCGAAAATTCTTTCCCTTTTTCCTTTTTTCTCTTTTTCTCCCTTTTTCCCTTCTTTCTTGGCTGAACCGGTTCAGTCCGGTTCAGACCCGGTTTAGCCCGGTCCGGTTCAGCCGGTTCAACCCGGTTCACCCCTTTGCTGAACCGGTCCGTACCGGTTCAGACCATTCCACCCCCGTTCACGGCGTTTCCGACCGGTTCTCGGCTCGATTCTCGCGCCATTCGACTCGTCTGCACTGGGGGAGTGTTCGGCTGGGGTCGGCGTTGGCCGAATCACGCCGGTGGCCGCCAGATTCATCTTCTCCCTCCGCGGCTTCTCTCCCTCGATCCGTCGGATTCCGGTGGTTTTGCCGGCCAATACCGGTCTCAAAAGGATCGGCTCCTCCTCCCGATCACGCCGGTACCCGCCGTTCGCCCCCAGCTGCCGTGGATCGCCGGTACCGACTCCGTTTTCTCCGCGGTCTTCTCTTCCTCCGTTCGCCGGGTATAGCCATCGTCGGCGCGCGTCACCGGTGCCAATGGCTTCACCGGCCTCTCCTCTTGCTACTCGACCCTTCGTCGGAGGCCGTCGGTGCCCGGTGGCCGTCGGTCGGACGAGCCACGCGCGTCTCCCTCTCCATTTTCCCTCACTTCTTCTCTCTCCCCGACTTTTACAAATTTCTGATTTTTGATTTTTTTTTCAATTATTTTTATTTTTATTTATTATTATTTATAATTTAGTTTATTATTATTTTATTCATTAAAATAGTCAAAATATTCAAAAATATCTACAAAATTAATATTTTATTCTAAATAAATTTTATTTAATTTATTTAATTTATTTTAACCATTTTTTTCGGGTATAATTCCTCCATATTTTTGGGATATTATCCCGAGCGAAAATTTCAATTAATTCCAGTAATTCATATCTTGATCAATTTAACCCGAAATTTAGTTATTTCTTCATTATTGATCAAGATTCTCAAATCCATTATTTTTAAATTAAATTTTCTCGTTAAATTTATACCGGCCTTCGATCTTTTGACCATTTTGCCCTTGTACGTATTCGGGATTAATTCAGTCAAACTTTCCTTCACGAATACTCATTCATTTTATGATTTGAATCTTTATTTTCAGTCCGAATCCCATTCCTTTAAATTGGTGAACTTTTTTCTGCCTCATAAAATTTACGATTTAATTTCGGGTCTCACAAATCTCCCCCACTTAAGGAATTTGGTCCTCCAATTAGAACCAAGTCATATGAGTTCATATACAACTCCGGGTACATCGATCGTATCATACTCTTAAATTCTTATGTGACCTTCTCCGGAGTGTATTACTACCAAAGGACTTTAATTAGGGAGATCGTTTTAAACCTCAATACTTTCTCTTTCCTGTTTAATGCCCGAATCAACTTCTTCAATATACTTATAATTACATTAAGCTGCACTGTTGGATCTCATATCCCATCACCCATGCTGGATCTGGATAGTATTGCCGAAGCATCGAAAGCTGGGACATATTGTGGGTGCCTGTTAATTCAGGTGATAACGACAAGCTACAGGTCTTATCTCCCACTTGTCCAATCTCTCAAAGTATTCCATCCAGCGAAACTCAACTTACCTTCTTCCAAAAGCTCGCTATGTCCTTATTCCCTTAGGACGAGAAACATTTCAATCATATTAATTCACCGAGGGTGAATTCCAATACTTGTCTATCTGCTCTGAGGTGTTCTTAATCTCTCATCCTTAACTAAACATCCTCAAAGACTTATTATCCAAGGTTGAATATAATTCTATCTGTCACCCACTTTTTCTTATCCAATTTGGGGAACAACCCCTACAGCCATATACTGCCTCATATCTTGTTATCCCGATACTCAACTGCCAATTGTCGTTATTGGCGAATTCAATTTGTAACAACTGATCATTCCAGGAGCTTATAAATCAAGGGCACACGCTTTCATCGGATCCTCCAGAACCTGTACAGTCCTCTCTGACTGACCATTTGTCTGAGGACGAAAAGCTGTGCTAATACTCAATCGGGTTCCCATAGCTTCCTAAAATATCCTCAAAGGTGGTAAGTGAAGCGGGAATCCCTATACGATATCATGCTCCCTGGAACGCTACTTAATGTTCCACAATCTTCCTTACACAAAAATCCACATATACACTTTGAGTATTTGGGGGATTTCATAACCAAAAAGCGGGTAGACTTAGTCACTCTATCGACTATCATCTAAATAGTCTCGAAATTCACCTGGGTTCTCTGTAACACATCACGACATTCATGGAGACTTGCTCCCATTTACATGCCATGTCGATATAGGTAGGTGCTGCAATAACTCTGCAGACTTTTAATACTCTACCTTATTCTGCTGACACACTAGGCACTATTCCACAATCCCTACCATATCTCTTTTCACATCTGACCACCAATAATCTTTTCGAGATTTCATATATATATATTCGTTACTTTCCGTATGCACCGTATATCCCGAAGAGTGAGCTTCTGACAATATTACTATCTCATCAACTGTGGTCCTGGGGAGCACTCATACTGTCTTGGAATCCTCAGTAACTTATCATCACCCACTGTGAACTCTATCACTGTACCCTTCTGAATCTGACCCACACTATCGACACCTGCCGATCATCACGTTAAGCCTGGCAAATCCGGGCACTCTCATCTGGTTCTAATCATCAGGCTAGCTGTCACACAATCACTGTCATCATCAGAAGGGATCACATCTATACTGAGGCTCACAACTGCATCTAGCAGCTCACGCTCCCTGACCATCATATGTAATACCATCCCGAGGCTCTTTCTGCTCGAAGCATCAGCCTTTCTTGGGTGGTACAATTTTCACAATCAAAATCTCTCAGAAGCTCTAACCCACTATGTATTCTCATATTCGTCTCTTTTTGTGAAAAACAGATACTCGGGGCTTTTATGATTAGTGCATATGCAAAATTTCTCATCATGTACATAATAGTACCATATCCCCGGTACAAATACTACCGTTGCCAACTTTAAATCATGGTTAGATAGTTTATTTCATGATTAAGGAGTTGTCTGGCTCCATACTTGACTATCTTCCCATATACATCAATACACAGCTCCTTCATAATTTTGAGGTATCCATACTCACTGAGAACCTCTTGAGCTGTTGGGTATGGTGAAATTAATCACGGTGGTCAATTCATACTTCATTACACCAAAATTTATGTCACATCTATCATCTCATTTATCATCTCATTCTAAGACCACGTTTTCTTAGTTAAACGTGTCAACCAAGTAGACCATTTTAGAACTTGCAACAACCATCTGTAAAAGCAATTTCCAATTATTGCTTACAATTTGCCCTAGACTTTAACTACACCCAACCTATCATCGAAAATGATAATTACAACTCGATCCAATCCTTGACTTATTTACGCATAAGCGTATAAGATCCTTCAAAATCGCTTATGTTTTCAGGTACTAACCTGCGTCATTTCCTTTTCTTACCTTAACGGCTCTTATTAAATTTTTACTATGTTAACCTTTATGATTTGTCGAATTTTAATATTCTTATCTTCTTAGTAAAGGTATCCTAATGCTAAAGTTATCTATTACGACGATCGATTTCACGTTATAGGTTATACATATATACTTTTAGACGCTGTCAAGTCTTCAGGCGGGGAGGTATTTTGAAATACCTTTATTAACCTTCAGACTTAACCACAATTACGTTATATCTCAGTCTCTGTGGTCACAATTTATATTCGTTACTAATTGCTTTAATCCTAATGACTCCATATCGTAAAGATGTTCTTACCTAGCATACGCCTCTTACTCCAGTACATCTGGTATTCAGAATGAAGCATATCTCATCTTAAAGATTATCTCCTTCGTATGTCAATTATAACGAAACTCTTGTCATTATTCATTCCGCGAGTACAATCCTTTACTCCTTCAATTTCAACTGTTGTACCCCTTTTTATCACTTGTCAACACTTACAGTATATTTTTCAGTGATGCTTTCACCCCTATTTTCAACTTAAAATCTCTATATCCTTATTCCGTTAATTAATCCTCCTCTATTGGGGTACTCATTTATCAGAATTGTCCCCAATGATGTAGGCATTCATGCCTTTTTACTCACTTATATGCGAATGAAGGCGGTATAAATAAATATGTGGCACCAGGATCAATGAACATATGTACTTCATTATTCATAACAAGTGTGGCATCTTACACCACATCCATGAAACATCAATAGTGTCCTGGTCCAAGACATCCTCTCGCCTTCGTCCAACAACCTACTTTCCTTTTTCTCTTCGGCTGTGGCCTCCCTTTTCGTTGCAGCTATACCAACAAAGTTTTCCTCTGTCTCTTTACTTTTCTGTGGGGCGATCTCGCCCAACTCTGTGCAATCAAAATCAATGGTCCGTCTTACCACACTTAACGGCCATTTTCATCAATACAGTGTAGGTATAGACCCTCCTTCTGTGGTATCCACCACACATTCTATAGTGATCACACTGCTACTCTGCTTCGTAGCAGGTCGGGGTTTTCCAATTACAATGCCCCTCAAGAGTGCCAAAATTGGATGCACTGGGGCTTACCAATTATCTTACTCCATAACTCGTCAAAATCAGATCTTTTACCAATTACCATTTTCCCATTTTTTAACATCTCTGTCATTTCTCGATTCTCTTTTCTGTCTCTATTTCAGCCCTCACTACCTTTTCAAATCTCAGAGGCGTGCGGTTCATGTTCTTATTTACCCAATTGTAAATCTGCGCACTGCCTCGGTATAGGTAATATCTCACGGGGCCAATTGGACTCTAATTGAAAAGTCGAGCCCTTTCATGAACTTTTAGACATCTCGACTGTCACTTTTCATAGTGTCGAGGTAATATCTGCCAAAGAATATAACTGAGCTTCATACTCATCAATCATACTCATCAGTAAATCAATTCTTTTAAACAGTGTCCCGGAATATTCTATCACCGGAATACATCCAAAATATTTCTCATATCAACTCTGGATGTCTAACTCTTAAGTTGGGTCGAGCGGACTTCCACCAATGCTTCGCTGTGCCCTCGTATCTCATTCATAATCTGAGCAATTAGCTCTTCAAAATAATCTTCACACTCCGCTCCAATCTCGCGAAGCGTGTCTCAATACTATCCGATCACTCTGTCGGACTCTGAGAGGCATGCTCAACATTAGCCTCCATTTCAATTTCATCCTGATTCTCACAAATCAACTCAGCACGACTTAGCAGACTCAGGTCTACCTCTACGACCTCTGCCTCGTGCATTATCCCATCTTGAGTCTCATATCATGACTCATTCGATTCTCAGGCCAATCTTTACGGCCTCGAGCATGTGTACTCGCCACTCTACCATAGCGGCTATCAGTTATAAAAACTATATTCTTGCACTCGAAGCTAAAATCTTAGCTGCTGTTCCATCTTGATATACACAATTGTATCTAAACAATGCACAGTACATGGGGATGTAATTTACTTAACCACTAACACCGACTCATATCAGGCCAACTCTGCTCTGATACCATCAAATTTGTCACGACCCAAATTACCTAAAAATCCCTACAAATTTTTTGCTTTTTCATTTTCTGACCCGTCGTGAACAGTTACACTACTAAACAGTTGGGCTATGATTCGGTGTTAGTAACCTCTCACCTATTTACCATTCTATTTTCATATTTCATTTACATATCAATTTATTTGAACTAAATGCATCCCCAATATTAAATCCATATACAGTACTGCGCATCTATATGTTCAGATACGAAATTATACAAATGTGTATACCTGATCTTGATAAGAAGCAGCGGATAACCGAGATGCGAGACTATTGTCGCTCTCTTCTACTGAATGTACCCTGTGGGGTGGAAAATAAAAGGGTGAGCGAAACGTGCTCAGTAAGGCAATAATGTAAGCAGGTAGATAACTATACTATCTACGTGCTGATAATGTCATGATGTAAAAATCGTTTACTTTCGGAGCATGAGGTAAGATTAAAACAATGCCACATGTATGTATATATCATATACAAGAAATCATGAAATCGGCATATAAAGCACACATGGAAAAATCATTATGTAGACATCTCATGCTCGTCACATTAAAACTCATTTATTTCATTATAAACTCTTCACTTTAAAACTCATTTGTTTAATCACAAAACTCATCACTTTGAAACTTATTTGTTTCATTATAAATTCATCACATTTAAAACTCATCTGTTTCATTATAAAACAACTTCATCAAGGTCAAACCCATCTCTCGGGAATACCTTGATTCATCAAATCACATCTCTTTTAAAAACATAAATCGGGACTACCCCTCCATCGGGTTTGTCCTGGTCTATCCAGACCGTATGATATCATGTGAGGCATGTAGGTTACTGTATGAAAAATCGAGGACTATGGCCATACTATGTCCCTGTGATCCCAGGCACACGGATCCCGGTGTGCGGGGTATCACAACTGCAACGGAGGTGGGGTCAAGTCCTACCCGCCAGAATACCGAGTAACATCGTAGAGTCATCATGACTGCACGGTACAGCGTACTCCGTGTGACATACACGGTACATCGTACTCCGTGGACCCATATCATAGTCTGGGGGTGCCTGCCGTAGGTCTTATCCAGCCCAATACTATGTCGATAACCAACCCATGTCTCAAAGTATATGTGCGAGCATCTCAACTCTATGTGACACACAGTCTACAGGAGGCTTTCGCACGACTATATGCATGTCAACTCGCGTCTAGTGCGTTTATGTGAGCATCCTGCTGCCCGCCCCACACCAGGTCACAGGCTTACGGAGCTCCAGCACCACGCTATGCATATCATGATATCTAAAATCTCGTGCGAGCGAAGCTTCAGCACGATTTTGTGCACACACAAATTTCTCGTACGAGCAATGCTCCAGTACGGCTTTTCATGATAAATAAATCAGTAAACTTGAGTGCGAGTAAGACTCTAACACTCTTTTTATTCGTGTAAATACCATAGGTGGCTTAATCTTAATAAAACATCTTTTTAAATAGTAACCGGTACAAACCGGTACCTTTTCGTAAAATTCACGAAATCAACAGCCCACCTATGTGTATATTTGCTTAAATCAAAGCAATATATTCATATAAAGCATTAAAAACATGAAATCATGCAATTTACCTGCCTTACTACCCTTTTTGTAAATTTTACTCCTAGGGGCAAAATCGTCTTTTTCCTTTATTTATCTAAGCCCCGATTTTCGTAAAAATTATTATTTCGTTTACTAGATACTTAGATAAATTCTAAGCCCTGTAAATACCCTCAAAATATGTATAGGCATCTCTATGCACTTACAAAATTCCCTTACCTCGATTCTCGTCGAGTGTGACCTTTTCTTTTCCACTGTTGTCACGTCGCGCAGTCCGATCTGCTCCCAATCAAACCTCCGAAACTGCGTAATAATATTCCTCAGGTCAGATATTATACAACTTAATTGTATTTAATACTTTCTGGGCTTAATTTAAATCATTGGGCCCATTTATCCCTATTGGGCCCGATTGCATTTTAATGGGCCTCGACCCATTTTCAGCCCGTTTATACTGTTTAAATCCCTTCTTCGGGTTTACTGGGCTCATTCAGCTTACCAATAATTATTGGGCTTCGTTCCAAACTCATTGTATAGCCCGTACACCATTTACGATAATTACGTTGTAATTCCGATTAATATTCCTTTTATACAGAATTAATCCGTAAATTCTGTAAAATAATTGAAACTCTGTATTAAAGGACTCTAATTGCAGGAATTAAACTGTACTTACCCAATATGATGCGGGATACAAAAATCGGAGCTCAATCGGCTCTCGTTCGGGCTTTGTCGTACAACTGCACAATTATTATATTTAATCCCGGATTAATTTCCAATTAAATATAATTTAAATAAATTTTTCGAAAGTCAAATTGGTCACTTTTGACCTCTTACCGACTTACCCGAAGTCCGGTGTATCCCCGAAAATTCTTTCCCTTTTTCCTTTTTTCTCTTTTTCTCCCTTTTTCCCTTCTTTCTTGGCTGAACCGGTTCAGTCCGGTTCAGACCCGGTTCAGCCCGGTCCGGTTCAACCCGGTTCACCCCTTTACTGAACCGGTCCGTACCGGTTCAGACCATTCCACCACCGTTCACGACGTTTTCGGTCGGTTCTCGGCTCGGTTCTCGTGCCATTCGACTCGTCTGCACTGGGGGAGTGTTCGGCTGGGGTCGGGGTTGGCCGAATCACGCCGGTGGCCGTCGGATTCATCTTCTCCCTCCGCGGCTTCTCTCCCTCGATCCGCCAGATTTCGGTGGTTTCGTCGGCCAATACCGGTCTCAAAAGGACCGGCTCCTCCTCCCGATCACGTCGGTACCCGCCGTTCGCCCCCAGCTGCCGTGGATCGTCGGTACCGACTCCGTTTTCTCCGTGGTCTTCTCTTCCTCCGTTCGCCGGGTATAGCCATCGTCGGCGCGCGTCACCAGTGCCAATGGCTTCATCGGCCTCTCCTCTTGCTACTCGGCCCTTCGTCGGAGGCCGTCGGTGCCCGGTGGCCGTCGGTCGGACGAGCCACGTGCGTCTCCCTCTCCGTTTTCCCTTACTTCTCTCTCCCTGACTTTTACAAATTTTTGATTTTTGATTTTTTTTAATTATTTTTATTTTTATTTATTATTATTTATAATTTAGTTTATTATTATTTTATTCATTAAAATAGTCAAAATATTCAAAAATATCTACAAAATTAATATTTTATTCTAAATAAATTTTATTTAATTTATTTAATTTATTTTAACCATTTTTTCGGGTATAATTCCTCCGTATTTTCGGGATATTATCCCGAGCGAAAATTTCAATTAATTCCAGTAATTCATATCTTGATCAATTTAACCCGAAATTTAATTATTTCTTCATTATTGATCAAGATTCTCAAATCCATTATTTTTAAATTAAATTTTCTCGTTAAATTTATACCGGCCTTCGGTCTTTTGACCATTTTGCCCTTGTACGTATTTGGGATTAATTCAGTCAAACTTTCCTTCACGAATACTCATTCATTTTATGATTTGAATCTTTATTTTCAGTCCGAATCCCATTCCTTTAAATTGGTGAACTTTTTTCTGCCTCATAAAATTTACGATTTAATTTCGGGTCTCACAATTTTTTACACAGAAACGTAAACTGTTAGTTAAGTTAGTTATGTAAGACCTGATTTTATCGTAAGAGCAAAAAGGGAATGAATAGAAATTTTTGAGTGCATTTAAAAAAATGCAAAAAGGATTGAAATTGTATTCCCGAACACGTGCAAGGGCATAACGGTCAAAAGATCAAAATTCAGTATTAATTGGGATAAGAAAATTTAATTAAAAATATGAGAATGAGAAATCTTGATCAATAACGAAGAAATAATTAAATTTCGAGTTAAATTGATCAAGATATGAATTTATTGGAATAAATCAAAATTTTTGTATCGAAAAATAATCCCGAAAATAATCAAAAATTATACCACAAAGGTAAAATCGGACTGATAAATTTATTTATGGATTAAATGAATAAAATAGAATTTTTTTGATATTTTTGGGAATTTTATTATTATTTTATTAAATAAAATAATAATAAAATTTAATTATAAATAAATAAATAAAGTTAAAAAAATCTGAAATTTTTGAAAACAGAGGAAAAGAAATAGAAAAATGTGAAACGAAGCAGGAAACTGAGGGAAGGTTTCCCTCTCACTGGCGAGCGACCACCGACGGCCAGGGACGCCAGGCGAGGGTCGGCGAAGGCCGACGAGCCTTGTGGGAACTACCGACAGTCGGCACGCTCGCCGAGAACAACGAAGAACGTCGAAAACGAAAGAGAGGCCGCGGGGAAGAAATCTCGATCGGTGGCCATCGACGTCGATTCGAGCGACACCGAGGCCTGATTTAGGAAGCCCATGCGATTGCGCACCGAATGGTGGTGGTGAGACGCCGAGAATCGACAAGATGGCACCGGAACGAGGAAATGGTGATTGAAACGGCTGAACCGGAGTGAACCGATCAAACCAAATCGAACTGAACCGGCGGTCTGAATCGGGTTGAACCGGACCGAATCGGTTCAGCCAAAAAGAAACAAAAAAAGGAAGAAAAAGAAAAAAAGAAAAAGAAAAAAATTTGGGGAAAATTCCAGTGATGCAATCGAGCTATGGGTAAGTCGGTAAGCGGTCGAATTGACCGATTTAAATTTCAAAATATTTAATTTCATTATTAATCTAATTGGATATTTACTCGAAAAAATTATTAAATTGTGTAGCTCGACGATTGGCATCAACCGAGAGCTCGAGACAACCTCGATTTGTGTACGATCATGGAATAACGGGTAAGTAACCCTTATTTACGACAATTTTGCATCGTTATGCGTGATTGATATTTAACGCATAAATTACGAATTTAATTTTCGCATGAAATGAATTAAATTCTGGAAATTGGATAAATTGTCGTAAATACTAAATTGAGATATCTGAAAATTTATAACGAGGCTCAATAAATAATGATGGGCCCAATTAGCCCAATAGGCCTCGATAAAGCGTGGAAAACCGATCGGACGGCACCGGAACGAGGAAATGGTGACTGAACCGATTGAACCGGACTGAACCGGTCGAGCCGAATGGGACTGAACTGGCGGTCTGAACCGGGTTGAACTGGACCGAACCAATTCAGCCAAAAAGAAAAGGAAAAAAGGAAGAAAAAGGGAAAAAGAAAAAGAGGAAAATTTGGGAAAAATTCCAGTAATGCAATCGAGCTACGGGTAAGTCGGTAAGCGGTAGAATTGATCGATTTAAATTTTGAAATATTTAATTTGATTATTAATCTGACTGGAAATTTACTCGAAAAAATTATTAAATTGTGTAGCTCGACGATTGGCATCAACCGAGAGCTCGAGACAACCTCGATTTGTGTACGCTCATGGAATAACGGGTAAGTAACCCTTATCTACGACAATTTTACATCGTTATGCGTGATTGATATTTAACGCATAAATTACAGATTTAATTTCCTCATGAAATGAATTAAATTCTGGAAATTGGATAAATTGTCGTAAATACTAAATTGAGATATCCGAGAATTTAGAACGAGGCTCAATAAATAATGATGGGCCCAATTAGCCCAATAGGCCTTGATAAAGCGTGGTAAACCGGCCGGACGGCATCGAAACAAGGAAAAGGTGACTGAACCGGCCGAATCAGACTGAATCGGTCGAACCGAACCGGACTGAATCAACTGTCCGAATCGGGTTGAACCGGACCGAACCGGTTCAGCCAAAAAGAAAAGGAAAAATGGAAGAAAAAGGGAAAAAGAAAAAGAGGAAAAATTGAGGAAAATTCCAGTGATGCAATCGAGCTACGGGTAAGTCGGTAAGCGGTCGAATTGACCAATTTAAATTTCTAAATATTTAATTTGATTATTAATCCGACTGGAAATTTACTCGAAAAAATTATTAAATTGTGTAGCTCGACGATTGGCATCAACTGAGAGCTTGAGACAACCTTGATTTGTGTACGATCATGGAATAACGGGTAAGTAACCCTTATTTACGACAATTTTGCATCATTAGGCGTGATTGATATTTAACGCATAAATTACAAATTTAATTTCTACATGAAATGAATTAAATTCTGGAAATTGGATAAATTGTCATAAATACTAAATTGAGATATCCGAGAATTTAGAACGAGGCTCAAGAAATAATGATGGGCCCAATTAGCCCAATAGGCCTCGATAAAGCGTGGTAAACCGGTTGGACGGCACCAGAACGAGGAAATGGTGACTGAACCGATCGAACCGAACTGAACCGGTCGAACCGAACCGAACTGAACCGACGGTTTGAACTGGGTTGAACCGGACCGAATCGGTTCAGCCAAAAAGAAAAGGAAAAAAAGGAAGATTTAAATTGACCAAAATTCCAGTGATGCAATCGAGCTACGGGTAAGTCGGTAAGCGGTCGAATTGACCGATTTAAATTTTGAAATATTTAATTTGATTATTAATCCGACTGGAAATTTACTCGAAAAAATTATTAAATTGTGTAGCTCGACGATTGGCATCAACCGAGAGCTTGAGACAACCTCGATTTGTGTACGATCATGGAATAATGGGTAAGTAACCCTTATTTATGACAATTTTGCATCGTTATGCATGATTGATATTTAACGCATAAATTACGGATTTAATTTTCGCATGAAATGAATTAAATTCTGGAAATTAGATAAATTGTCGTAAATACTAAATTGGAATATCCGAGAATTTAGAACGAGGCTCAATAAATAATGATGGGCCCAATCAGCCCGATAGGCGTCGATAAAGCGTGGTAAACGGGATTAAGGCCGATTAAGGCCCATTATGGTGCAATCGGGACTAGTATGAGTAAATGGGCCCAATGATTTAAATTAAACCCAAAAAATTATGAAATACAATTAAATTGTATTGTATTTGACCTGATGAATGTGTATTCGCAGTTTCGAAGATTGGATTGGAAGCAAATCGGACTGCGTGACGAGACATTAGTGGAAAAGGTCAGACTGTACAGAAAAAAGAGGTAAGGGAATTGTGTGAGTAGCTAGAGGTAGCTACGCGTAATTTAATAGCTTTTATGTACACTGAATATGTATGTATACCTTGATTATGTATAATGATCCTAAAAGTGGTTTAAATGATTTTAAGGATTGAAATAGGTGAAAAGACTATTTTACCCTATTGAGGGAAGTTCACCTAAGGATGGTGAAAGCATGACATGCATGAAATGCATGATTTAAGGAAATTTCTGATTTAAGGGATTTTATTGGTTTTTAAGCAAAGTAAATCGATAGATTAGCCAATAATTGCATAAATTTCACAAGATAACACTACGTAAGTGTTATTTATATTTGAATGAAATTTCTATGGAAAACGACGAACTATCAATTTTATATGGAAACAGATAGTGCTGGCACATAGTTCACACTATATCTGCGTTTGTGAATGTGCATAAATTTGCTGAAGTGATTGCTCGCACTGACTTGTGTGACATCATATTGATGAAATGTGCTAGAGCGGTTGCTCACACTGATTTTTATTATTGTGAAATGCATGAGAGGTGCTGGAGCCTAGCTCGCACTCTGTTTCGACATGTTTTGACTTGTTTTGACGTGGTATGCATAAAATGGTGCTGGAGCGATTGCTCGCACTAGTTTTTATGATTGACATGCATGAGAGATGCTGCAGCTTAGCTCGCATCCAATTTTGATATGACATTGCATAAAGCTGTGCTGGAGGGTAACTCGCATGAGATTTGATTTAATTATACATAAAGCCATGCTGGAGTGTAACTCGCACGAGATTTGATTTACTTGAGCATTCATTTGTGCTGGAGCGTTGCTCGCACAAAGTTTTATATGGTTTTCATAACTCATTTGAATGTCATACTAGAGTTTTTCTTGTACGAGGTTTTCACTGAGTTTTTATGCATATTCGTACTAGAGCCTTGCTCGTATGTGGATTTTACTTGAAATTATAATCAGTTTAAGTCATACTGGAGTGCTGCTCGTATGCAGATTTTACTGATTTTTATGAAACTGTGCTAGAGCTTTGCTCGCACGAGGTTTTCTGATATCATGAATATGCATGGAGCCATGCTAGAGCTTCGCTCGCACAGGGATTTATATTACATGCATATAGCTGTGTTAGAGCCTCTTGTAGACTGTGTGTCACAGTGAGATGATATGCTCTCACGTGCATACTGAGACAGAGATGATATGGGTGGATAAGACCTATTACAGGCACCCCTGATTGAGGTTGGGTTCACAGAGTACGTTGTACCGTGTATATCACGCGGAGTACGCTGTACCATGGGGATTGTTGGAGTGGAGTGGCATTAGCCACGAGGCTACAAGCCTTGCCCTTGTAATCCTGGTGTTATGCTGTTCTGACGGGTAGGACAACCCACCTCCCGTTTCAGGTGTGATACCAGCACACTAGGTACCGTGTTGCCAAGGATCACTAGGATATGGCCATAGTCCTCGATGTTACTGATATAATCAATTACATGTCTCACATGATATAACTATTGGTCGATAGACCGGGGTAGACCCGAGGGAGGGGTCAGGCCCTCGATTTCACGATTTTATGATTTGTAACCCTGAAAGAAGGGTGGTTTTATAACTGAAGTTTTACAATGAATTGTTTTATGAGATTATTGACTCGGAAGGGTTAATTTATACTGCATTTTTAATGAATTGATTTAAATGCAACATCATGATGATGTTTTCCATGCTTTTATTCAAATTCATGATTTGCCTTACATGACATGAAAGAATGCATGACCTGGATTTGCTTCATGCTCATTATGATTTAATGATGTCACATAAAATGCCTTTGATGCATGAATTATATGATTTCTACATGCACAAATAGTTTTGATAAACTATGGCATCGAAATATGCATGATTTTGTGCGTGAAATTTTAAATGAAAAGAAATGGATTTTAAGGGCATAGCATTATGAGCATGTAGATAGTGGAGCTATCTACTTACTTGCATAATTGTCTTATTGAGCGTGTGGTTTGCTCACCCCCTTATTTTTCCATCTTTTCAGAGCACTTGCAATAGTTATTAAGCGGCTGAGGACTTGCATGCTTAGTAACCGCTGCTTCCCATCGAGAGACAGGTATACACATTTGTATGGTTTTGTATCTAAATATGTAATGCACAGTACTGTAAAAGGATATGATGTCGGGGATGTAGAGTTATAAATACCATTGAGTATGTATTTATTTAAAGTCAAAGAATAGTAAACTATGATATATGAATGTGAATATGGAAATAGAATGGTAAATAGGTGAGAGGTGACTAACATCGAATCATAGCCCAACTGTGTTGTAGGATGGTCACGATGAGAGAAATGTAAGAATTAAATAATAAATGAAAAAGTGAAAAATTTACTCTGAGTTTTAGGTAATTTGGGTCGTGACAAGTTTGCTAGGCCGTATTTGGATTTAAAAATCTGCCTTACCTCACTTTACTAGTTTTCTGCAATTATTGTTCAGTTGCATCACTATGGACTAAATCCTTATTATACCATGAAAGTTGAATGCTTTGTAAAATTTATTTTGAGGTGTTATAAATCATATGCGTGCAAGCATTTTACTGTCAATTTTATCACCACATTCAGTTTTGTTGACGAATGTAAACTTGTTGCATGGGCTTTTTGACTGTGTTTGGAGAAAACATAAAGTTGCAAGAATTGTATACATGTTGATTTTTGAAATGTTAATATCATGTGCGTGTGAGCATTACATTGTGATTTTGTAACTCCATTCAGCCTATTTGACATTCGAAGCTAGTTGCATGGGCTATTTTAACCACGTTTTTTAGAAAGCTTGAATTGATTTTTTTGAATTGTGGATATGACAATACAAGTTGTTTTTAAATTGATGGGTTATTTTTCCCATACTGGTAAATTGAGAAATTGGGATGATTTATGATTTATTTGAGTATACCCATTGAAATGTTATTTTTGAGACTGTTGAAGATCCTGTTTATGCCTATGTGGCAGTCATGTCTTATGAGAGCCATCTCTAGCACCCAGTAGGATGTTCTGTGTGATTGCCCTACGGTGCCAAGTGCTTCACGGGGATGCCTTTGTGGCATTGAGATGTTATTGCTACCTAATACTGTTAGACCTTGATCCCGTCCTCAATACCCTAGTCCGAGACTTGATCAGTTAGGATAGGGTGGTAGTCAATATGACTATAGGTATTTTTCATTGATATTGGTGATATTGTTCGAGTACTTAGTTCCATGACTAGTTGCGGTAATTGCTACATTCTCATTCAGTTGTATTGAATTATTCAAGCTTTGCCCATGCATGTATTTTGACCGAATTGCCCATTTTTGTCAAGTGTGTCAGATTTTGAGAATTTCTAAGTATTTCTTTTGGAACTTAAATTTGTTCAATGATGCATAAATTTTAGTTACGTAAGCATATCTTAGATGAAGCATAAACAATATTTTCTTTTAATGAAATGTGTATGGCGTCTTTACATAATTATCATAATTTACCACTGCATGGTATGTTTGCATGGTATTTTACTAGCTTCGGTTATGTAAATTTCCTACTGAGCGTGTAGTTGCTCACCCCTCTTTTCTAACACTTTTAATATTAGATTTGTGGGGTGAGCTTCACTTTCTTACTGACTCCATCAGCTTAGTGAGCAATTTTTGGATTTCTGAGGTATATGCGATGGACGACATATATATATGCATGTTTTATTTCAGATCATATACGCACGGCTGTATTTTGTGGGATGTATTTAGTTGGAAGTGTTTTAAAGTATTATCACTATAGAATACTCTTAGGTTTCTTTTTTTCTGTTTAAAGTAAATGAACGGCTAATATGTTGTATGGTGTTTAACCAACTAGTCGAGTTTATGGTTATGTGCTGCTCAGTGAAGAATTTTGTTAATACGACTTAAATATTACTTTAGCTGAGTACATGTGATGCATATGGTATAAATTGTAGGAAGGACTTAGTTCGATTATGCCGTTAAGCTGCCGGATTTACGAAAGGAACCTGTTATCACAGATATCATAAGTCACGACTAGATATTGATCATTTATGAAAATTCAAAAGAGTAGCATGAATTCCTACATTGGACACAAAACAACAAGTAAAACGATCCATAGAGACATTACGTTATCTTATAGCATGATTCCGCTTAACATTGCGCATTTACGTTTAACATTAGGTCACGGCGTGTGACAATTTTTAACAATAACCTAGCTTTCTCACTCTAAAAATCATCACCTTTCAATCAGATTGAGAGAGATTCCTTTGAGTAAAGTTGTTCCTAGTGAGGAAGAGAATAACATAGTCAAAGATTGGAAGCTGAAACTTTGGATTAAAGGAGAAAATAGATTTTTCCCCTAATTTGGTAAAAAGAGGAAAAAGTCAAGTTAGGTAAGATCTCAATACACCATCTTCTAGTATGTTAATCTAGAAATTTTGCTGAGTTGATTGGTGTATATAATGTTTGCTGAAATGTTTATGTACATGCTTAAACAATCATGACTTAAAAATGGGTTGTGTGAGAAAGTGATCTAGAGTTGATTTATTGATGAAATGATTATATTATAGTGATATTGATGTTAAATGCATGATTTTGAGATGCTTTTTGGGAATCAATTAATAGGATTTGATGGAGTTAGGAAATGTGCATAAGAGGTGTATGATGAAATGCCATAGTAAAAGAGAGTGATGAGCATTTTAGGCTTAAGGTTAGCCTAATATGAATTATTAGACTTGATGAGTCTAATAGATTTTTGAGAAATGAATAGTAAAATCGAAATGGACTTAAGAGAAAATAAGGCCCAATAAGTGTTAATAAACCCAATAAGTTGAATCGACTATAGCAAGCACAAGAAACATATTACATTGGGTTAAATTGATGTGATAAGTAATATTGTGCAGCTCCGGAGAGTACATTAAAAGCGAATCAGACTGCACGATCGAGCAACTATGAGGAAGTGGAATCACTAGACACAATTCTAGGTAAGGGGGTTTTGTAAGTGCTTAGAGGTAGCAATACGTATTTTGAGGGGAATTATAGTGATATGCGCATACAAGAGGATGATTTAGGACGATCAAGGAAACGTATGGATTGAGAATTGAAACAACGAAAACGCAAGCTGAGTGAAAATAATGATGATAGACTTTGAATGGAAAAAAACAGATTATCAACCTAGACCCGAAGTCTAAAGAGACTTGAACCGAAGGTATTGGACCTCGACCCTACGAATATAAAATTCGAGAACCTAAGGTATAACAATGGTGGTTGGTGAAGAGGGAGGCGCCATAAGGAAAAAGACCTTGATAAGCCTAGTTGAGAGAGAACCCTAGAAAGAGGCACACTCAAATTTCTGAAAATTCAATATGATCTGTTCTCTTCTATTCAAGAGCGTTTACAATGTATTTATAATAATATCTAGCACTTAAGCCCTTAAACAAGTGGGTTGGAATTAACACCAAATAGAAAATAAGACTAAAACCTAAATTCAGGCATAAGCCTAGTTACATAGGATAATTGGTCTAAAACGCTATAAAATTCAAATGTGGGCTAATTAAACACTTAATCCAAAACTAAGACTCATGTTGTTTGGGCTTCCAAACAAATATAGCTGGCTGGGAACTTTTCATAGAAGCTTCCTTAATAAACCAATGAGGCCAGGGCTTGTTGCATCTTCTTAGCTCGAGCTCGGGTAATTGGACCTCCTTGGATGACCCATGGATCCTTGGCATCACGATAATCATGAACATCATGAGCAAGTGGACCTCCATCATTCCCCCTCTCCTCAAAAGTATTTGTCCTCAAATCGCATGTACCTTCATCAAAAGAAAAAGGGAGAAAGATCATAAACATTAAAAGTAGCAGATACACCATACTCACCAGGAAGATCCAATCGGTAGGCATTATCGTTAATCTTCTCAATGACTTAGAATGGTCCATCTCCTTAGGGATGCAACTTAGTTCATCGCTGAGTAGGGAACCTCTCCTTTCTCATATGTACCCAAACCCAATCACCAGGTTCAAAGACTACTTTCTTGCGGTGCTTATTGGCTTGGGTGGTATACTGCTCAGTATTCCTTTCAATAGCTTGATGCCCTTTCTCACGGAGTTAATTCACAAACTTAGCCTTATGTTCTCCATCTAAGTTACCCTGCTTGGAACTAGGTAATGGCAACAAATCGAAAGGAGTAAGAGGATGGAAGCCATAAACAATTTCAAATAGAGAGCAACTCGTAGCGGAGTGGACATTGCGGTTAGGTATGGTAGCTCCGGAGACAAGGTCAATCTGGTGCTCGATCCCATGAATTAGTGGTATTCCATTTGGGATCTCCTCAAGGAATACATCCTCGAACTCCTGCAATAGTGAGACAACATCAGTAGATAAAGTATCATAGAGTTCAGTATCAATAAAACAAGAATCTTTAAATAAGAGCAAAAGGATAGGAGACTTAGCAATAAATGCTGTCTTCACATCTCGGGGGTTGGCATGGTAGCTCACTGCTTTGCTTTCCTTGCTTCCCTTATTTTCTTTAGATAGCTTCCTTTGCTCGTCATGTTGCTCCTTCAACCTTAATTAATCCTCGTAAATCTCCTTGGGGCTAAGGGGAGCAAGAGTGATCTTCTTGCTATCCATAAAAAAAAAAAGTAACGGTTAGTGTAACCGTCATGGATAATTCTTCGATCATACTGCCACAGTCTACCGAGAAACAGGTGGCTAGCTTGTATGGGTACCATGTCACACAACACTTTATCTTGATATCTTCCAATATGGAAAGGAACCAAGACTTGCTTCACCACATTCACTTCACCACAGTCATTAATCCACTGCAACTTATATGGGCAATGATGCTTGGTAGTGGGTAATTTTAGCTTATCAACAAGGTATGTGCTAGTAACATTAATATAACTCCCACCATCAATGATCACAGAGCATACCTTGTCACTAATATAACATCTTGTATGGATTGAGAATTGAAACAGCTAAAACGCAAGCTGGGCGAAAATAATGATGATAGACTTTGAATGGAAAAAAGAATGACAACCTAGACCCGAAGTCTAAAGAGACTTGAACCAAAAGTATTGGACCTCAACCCTACAAATATAAAATTCGAGAACCTAAGGTATAACAATGGTGGTTGGTGAAGAGGGAGGCGCCAGAAGGAAGAAAACCTTGATAAGCCTAGTTGAGAGAGAACCCTAGAAAGAGGCACACTCAAATTTCAGAAAATTCAATATGATCTATTCTCTTCTATTCAAGAGCGTTTATAATGTATTTATAATAATATCTAGCACTTAAGCCCTTAAACAAGTAGGCTGGAATTAACACCAAATAGAAAATAAGACTAAAACCTAAATTCAGGCATAAGCCTAGTTACATAGGATAATTGGTCTAAAACGTTATAAAATTCAAATGTTGGCTAATTAAACACTTAACCCAACTTATTACTAAACTAAGACTCATGTCGTTTAGGCTTCAAACAAATATAGGTGGCTGGGAACTTTTCATGGAAGCTTCCTTGATAAACCAATGAGGCCAGGGCTTGTTGCATCTTCTTAGCTCGAGCTCGGGTAATTGGACCTCCTTGGATGACCTATGGATCTTTGGCATCACGATCATCATGAACATCATGAGCAAGTGGACCTCCATCATATAGGGTGCAAATTTCTCTAGCTATCTAATAATGCATTAAGAATTTTTTAGAAAGGTTCCGGAACTAAAGAAAGAAAATATGAGTTTATCTTAGTAGGAATTTTTTGAAAGGGGTAGTAAGGATCCTAAAATGCATGGATTTTCATGACTTTGATGTTTTCATGATGAAATGCTTCGATATGAATGAAATGAGGATAGGTTGGCTATTGCTTTGTGTGTTTGCATGAAAAGTACGGATTATGTGCTAAGTTGTATCTTTTAAAATACTTGATTTTAAACTGGAGCCACCTATCATATTTATGTGAGGACAAATGGTGTTGGAACTTAGCTCGCACTAGATTTCGATGTTTTGCTCATGTTGATAGTGTTGTAGCCCTGCTCACACTAGTTTTTATTGATTTACTATGCATGAAAGTCGTACTGAAGCATTGCTCGTACGAGGATTTTCTATGATTTATAGAAAAACTGTGTTGATGCCACTTATAGACTATGTGTCACGGTGAGATGATACATCGCACCCTTATTTTGAGACATGAGATGGTTACCGGCATGGTATAGGGAGACTAAGACCTATGACAGGCAGCCCTGAACCATGATATGGGCTAAGTCCTATGGCAGGCACCCTAAACAGTCATGTGGGCTAAGTTCTATGGCAGACACCCCTGACAATGATGTGGGTTAAGACCTATGGTAGGCACCCTCAGACCGTGTGGGTCCATGGAGTACGTTGTACCGTGTATGTCACATGAAGTACGTTGTACCGTGTAGTCTTGATAACTAGTTGGTTGAGTTATTACATGGGTAAGGTTAACCTTACCTCTCATTGCAGTTGTGATGCCCCGCACGTCGAGATCCGCGTAGCCTAGGATCATATGGATTTACACATGGCCATTGTTCCCAATTTGTTTTTGAAATGTAACCTACATGCCTCATGTGATATCATAATTTAGTGATAGAATCGGGTAGACCCGAAGGAGGGGTGACACCCATGATTGTGTTTTTATAAGAAATGTGGTTTTGCATAAGATGTTCCTGATGAGTGGGATTCATTTTGATTTAAGTGATTTATGATGAGTTTTGTTATGATGAGCATGAGATGTTTTTACATGATGATTTTTCATGTGTTATCATGCCTGTTTTTTTTTTTTGAGTTTTTATATATTTTATACATATCCATGTGGCATGGTTTTACTTTACCTCATGCTCCGAATGTAAACGATTTTATATCATGTCATTATCAGCACATAGATAGTGTAGCTGTCTACTTGTTTGCATTATTTCCTTACTGAGCAAGTTGTGCTTACCATTTTAGTTTCTATCTCCATAGAGCATCCATAGTGGCTGAGACCGAGCAGAGACTTGCACTCCCAGTGTCCGCTGCTGCCCATCGCTGAGAGGTATACACATTAATATCGTTTTGTATCTATACAAGTATAGTACATCAATACTTTTGGAAATGTAAATTTGGGGGATGTAAATATTTATAGACACGTACGGATTTATAAAGTTCAATGTAAGCAATTTAATTGTTTACAATTATTGTATATAAATGTTAAGTGATATGGTTTATGGTAAGAGATAACTAACTCTGAATCATAGCTCAACTATTTGATGTTAGAGACTGTTTACAACAGGGAAAGTTAACGAATAAAGTGAAAAATTTATAGTGATTTTCATATGAAAGAGGGTCGTTACAGCTTAATTGATGAAATACTTCAGATTCAATGATCAACACTTTAAACCAAGATAACCAAGATACATGTTAACCAAGCATCTTTTGACTTGATAAAACTTAATTTCTTTTCTTATTTAGTAAAAGAACATTTTCTCCCATTTATAGTTACTATTTTTAGTAAGTTTTAATATTAAAATCGATTTCTACATAAAATCCCCATATTTTATTTACTTTTATTTTTTTAGAATTTTAATTTCAAAAGTAATTCAGTTTCTACATTCTTTGTGAGATTGACCTCTACTCTGCTATCTACAAAATAGTTGTTTAAAAATTCATTTATTTTTGGTGAATTAACATGTATCACTAAGTCTAACTCATCATTCCTATAGCTATTTTGTCTAATTTGTATAATTTACTTTTGGTGAATTAACATGCATCACTAAGTCTAACTCTTCATTCCTATAGCTACTTTGTCTAATTTGTCTAATTTATTTTTGGTGAATTAACACGTATCACTTAGTCTAACTCTTCATTTTTATAGCTATTTTGTCTAATCTATCTTCTTTACTAGTTGAGGATTTAAAGGCTACTCCTATGTTCTTATTAGAAGGCTCCTTACTTCTTTTCAAACTTCATTCCGTAGGTAAGCAAATATTCCATTTGTTGATCTATAGAGAGAGTATTGGGTTCCTTAGATTCTTTAATAGATGTAACTTTTGCTTCTTATGACTTGGTAAGGTTGTATAAAACCTTTTTGACTAATTTCACATTGGAATAAGTCTTGCTTAGCCCCTTGAGACCCTAGACTATATCAATAAATCTATTAGCTATATCAGTTATTGATTCCTCGAGTTTCATCTTAAACATTTCATAGTCTTATGTTAGCATCCTGATTTTGGTCTCCTTTACTTGGATGGTTCCTTCATGTGTGACCTCAAGTTTTTCCTAAATTTCTTTAGCATTTTCACACAAGGAAACTCTATAGTACTCATTAGGTCCTAAAGCACGAAATAAGATAAGAATAACCTTAGCAGCGAGTTGTGCTTTAGTATCATTTTCATCCTATTCATCTTTTTTTATCACTTCTTTATCTCTAACAATTTTCTTAGGGATGTAAGAACCTCTAGTGATAATTCTCCAAACTTCATTATCATTTGCTTTAATAAAAAGTATCATCCCAGTCTTTCAATATGAGTAATTTTCACCATTAAACTGTGAAAGTCTAATGGTGGAGTGACCTTCTTATGTTGTGAGGTTTCTTACATTGAAATGAGCTATTTCCTACGATCTTTTCTATTCTAGTTTGATTAATTGTAATCGTTAGAGCCTTGCTCTAATACCAATTGTTGGCTCGAGCTTAAACCAAGAGAGGGGTAAATTGGTTTCTAAAAATTTCTTTAACTCAAACAACTTTTTTACCGAAAGTGCAACATATACTAGTCAAGCTTATGCATAATGTTATACCATATGTAACAATTAAACAACAAGCAAAAAGCAAAGCAAAGAGTGTGTGGAAAAGAAGCTTTACACATGAATTTATAGAGGTTCAGCACCATTGCCTACGTCCTCTACCTTAGACTCTCCTAAGGATTTTTCACTAAATTCATTATCTCAAAATTTGTATAATCCATGAATTTACTGGTTCGATTTTAATTATGAATAGTGAAGTAAATAAATGGAATTGAGAATTAGTACATTGGTGAAAAATTAATTAAAATTATATTTTAACATGAGAGACTTGGATGAATTTAATTAATTAAAATATTTTAACTTGAAGAATGAATAATTATGAAGTGTAAAAATAATTTTTATGAGCTAGATTAATACATGAATAATCCTTCATGTTAGATAAGTACAAATATTAGACAATTTATACCTTGAAATACTAAACATTTAAGTATTCATTTAAAAAAAAAATGATGAATGAAATGATGAATGAAATGATCGAGACGAGTTGAAATGATAGAAATGAGTAATGAAGATGATGATGTTTAAAAAAAGAAGAAAAAAAATACTAGAGTTGGTGGGATTCCCACCAACTCTGCCAAAGCTTCCTATGTTAGTAAAGAAAGCAAGAAACCCAAAGCAAATACATAGAGGAGAGTCGAGATTGAAAGGAAAAGGAAAGAAGGACGAGAAAAAGAGAGGAGAGGAGGAGAACAGCGGCTGAAGGGGGGAGACCGCGTCGTCGCTGACCAGAGGGACGTCGAAGAGTCGCCAGCGACTTGAGGAAAGAAGCAGATTGGCAAGGAGAAAATAAGGCAGCGTCGCCGAGGAAGAAAATGGTCGAACCGGCTACATCCCGTCCAGCCAAGCCTTGCCTTTGCTAGCCACGAGTGTCGCGAGGCCCAACAGAGCACCTGTACATGGAAGCCGACAAAGAACTAGCCAGTAGAAGCTTTGATTAGTGAAAAGGCTATTGAACCAGTTCCGACCGGTTTAGTAAAAAGAGGGGCTAAACCGGTCCAAATCGATTTAGCCAAGGAAAAAAAGGAAAAAAATCGATGATGCCTCGGTTGACGGATATAGAGGTAAGCGGTCAGATTTGACGGTTACAATTTTTAAAATATTTATTTAAATTTATATTTGACTGAAATTGACCCGGTTTATATATATATATATATGTAAATGTGTAGCGCGACAATAAGCGACAAACGAGAATTCAATTCAGCCTCGATTTTGCGTGCCAGCATAGAAACTCAAGTAACTGAATCTCACTTGCTATGATTTAGATGATTATATGAGTTAGAAATTATCGCAGAAGTTACGTATAAATCCAATGTAGATTACTTTATATGTTGAAATTGAAAAATTAATTTTCGTAAATGATTATGAACTATCCAAAGACATTTGTAGACCAAAAATCGATTTGAAATAGAAAAAGTAATAAATCAACTGGATTAGGAATATAGATTATTTTCTGTATTGTAAGCTGGGTAATGAGAAATTGTTACCTGGTCTTATCGCAAAATTTTCGTAAATTATCAGTATTCTGAATTAAGACTTCTATGCTACCGAAAATGCAATTTTGATTCATTTTGACACATTTTCGAATCCAGCGATGATTTTAGGACATTGAAAACCTAACATGGCGTTGTGTGGGAGATTTAAAAGTTTAAACAGATTTTATTTGGACAATCTCAATCGAACTGTTTAGACTAATTGGAGCTTAGGATTTATTTTGCCTATGCTTAGTGTTTTCAGATTTAAGTATAAACTATTTTCTGTTTCGATTTTGGTATGTCTTTTGGAAACGCGATTTTTGAATGTATATCGCGATGGGCGTTCTAACGAAGTTATTCCCGATAGAGTACACCAAGACAACCCTGAGTTTATGACTCTTATACAGACAGTTTGGCTTGTCCGACATGGTCGAGATAGGTTAAAATTCTGGTTAATCACTAAGACTGGAAACTTTTAGGATTGTGAACATAAATAACACCTTAGTCTTCAAGATAGTTTTCGCGCATGGATAGCTACAATGGAAAGGTTTTTATCAGAATATAATTATGGAAGTCAGTTATATTTGTTAGATCTAATTATCAAACTTTGTTAATAAGCTATCAAAATATATGGTTTCTGAATCGTTTACGGATATAAGACCATAATACGAATTAACGACTTGTGCGGGATAGCATCAGACAAATTTAATTGAGTCCTGAGGCAAGAAGTAAATAATGTCCAAGGATTCCAAGTAATATAAGTATGTAAGGGAACTATGTAAGCTCTAGAGATAACTATATGTACACGAATTGACCAGTTGTTGTTAGATAAATACTAATCTATCCTAATATCTCAATTTGAGTTCAATACTAAAAGCTACCCTATATTGTCCGTAAACACAGACCGAACTGCACTGTATTTACATAGACATTGCATTACTACATGAATTGCATCTTTTTCGTGAATTACCGCCTACTGCTATTTATAACTGTATATTGATAGGATGGCTCAAGATTTTACTGTCTGCATAAAACTACAGTATATTAACGTTAAGTGTGCTTGGGTGGGAGTAATTTCAAGGATGGGTGACCCCTTAGGAAGTTTCCACACATATTTTGATTCTTTCATCGTTTTACATACAAACTCTAATTTTTGAACCATTTTCAACGTTACCGAGCCACCTATCGATTTTACGAGTGGAACCATGCTTGAGCCTTCGTGTCGACTATGTGTCACACTGACTTGTTCACACTGGATTTTGAGACAAGGCGATGGTTAATGATTGATGCTGGGGTGGTAAATCCATAACATTACTCGGTACCCTCAGTCATATTATATTATATCGAGGTCCACGGAGTACATTGTACTATGTGAACATACATGGAGTACGTTGTACCGTGCATCGAGACTTCAGACTATTGTATCATATTGATTGGCCGACAGGCTGGACTAACCCATCCCCTCTGAGGCATATGATACCTTTGCACACCTTATCAGTGATGTTTGGGGTCACTGACTATAGCCATATGTCCACTGTATTGTATCAGGGTCCACGAAGTATGCTTTACCATGTGAACATACATGGAGTACGTTGTACCGTGCATCGAGTCTTCAGAATATTGTATCATATTGATTGGTCGACGGGCTAGACTGACCCATCCCCCCTAAAGCATATGCTACCTTCCACACCTGATCAGTGATGCTTGAGGTCACTGACTATGGCCTGTAAGACTCGATTTTTATCAAAATTCCTTATGATTCATGTGATGTAAACATGGTTTTATTCAAATTGAATCATAAGAAGAGTTTTACATGAATGAAAAAATGCAAATGGAATGAATAAAAATTTATGAATGCATTTAAAGATCAAATGAAGGATTAAAATGGCCATAGATTAAATGAATGGGATTCAGACTATTCGGATTGGAGATAAGGATTTAAAACACGAAATGCGAAAGGGTTCATGAAGGGAAGTTGTGTTGATTTGGTCCCGAACACGTTGAAGGGAAAAACGGTCAAAAGACCAAAATCCAGTATAAATTCGATAAGAAAAATTTCATTAAAAATATGAAATTGAGAAATCTTGATCAATAACGAGAAAAATATTGAATTTCGAGTCTAATTGATCAAGATATGAATTTATTGGAATTAATCAAAATTTTCACATCAAAATATTATCTCGAAAATATTGGAAAAATATACCGAAAAGACGAAATAAGACAGATAAATTCATTTATGGATTAAATGAATAAAATATAAATTTTTAATGATATTTTAGGATTTTTTATAATATTTTAATAAATAAAATAATAATAAAAAAATAAAATATAAATAATAATAATAATAATAAAAAGAAATAGAATCGTGAAATCGCGATTCTGCCAAAGGAAGAAAGAAACAAAAAGAACACAGCGAGGGAGACCTAGCTCCCTTCTGCCTCCACCGAAACGAGCCACTGAGGAGAGAAGACCGGACGAGAGGGGTAGTCGAGCCTCGCCGACGCTGGTAGACGGAGAAGGAACGGCAACCGACGAGAGAAAGAGAGAGAAAGTGAGAGAAACCGAGAGGAGAGGAGAGAAATGGAGGAGAGAGAGACGATCGGAGGTCGAAGGAAGGGGGTGTGCATTGCCACCGGCCAAAGGGGGTGACAGCGACGCCGATCTAGGTGTGGATTGGCGAGAAATGGCGCCGAACGGCTCGAGAGAAAGATGGCACCGACGCCGAGGAGAGAAGAGGTCAGACGGACCACTTTTCAGTCACTCCTGGTGAAATCGACACCAGATCCATGCACCTGACCGAACTGAACCGGGCTGAACCGAACCGACATAAACTGGGTTGAACCGGACCGAACCGGTTCAGCCAGAAAAGAATAAAAAGAAAAAAGAACAAGGGAAACGAAAAAGAGGAAAAATTAGAGAAAAATTTCAGTGATACAATCGAGCTACGACTAAGTCTGTAAGTGGTCGAATTGATCGATTTAAATTTTGGAATATTTAAGTTGATTAATATTTGGCTGAAAATTAGCCCGAAAAATATGTAATTGTGTAGCTCGACAATTGAAGTCAAACGAGAGCTCGAGTCAGCCTCGATTTGTGTACTACATGGAATCTTAGGTAAGTAACCAATATTTATGACAATTTGCATAGTTATGCGTGTTAGACATTTACCGCATAAATTACGGATTAATTCTGTATAAAATGAATTAAATTCTGGAATTTAAGATAAATTGTCGTAAATAATTAATTGAGCTATCCAAGAGTTTAGAACGAGCCCCAATAAATATTGATGGGCCCAATGAGCCCAATAAGCCTCAATAATGTGAATAGTAAATGGAAAACGGGCTTAAGGTTGATTAAGGCCCATTAAGGTGCAATCGGGCCTAAAATTGTAAAGGGTCCAATACTTTGAATTAAGCTCAGAAATGATGAAATAAAGTTAATTAAATGATTTCTAGCCCGATAAATAATTATACGCAGCTCTGGAGATTTCATTGGGAGCAAATCGGACTGCGTGACGAAACATCAGTGAAAATGTCAGACTGTACAGAAAAATGAGGTAAGGGAATTTTGTGAGTAGCTAGAGGTAGCTACGCATATTTTTAATAGCTTTTATATACACTGAAAATGTATAAAGGTCCTAGAAATGGATTAAAAATTTTAAGGATTGGAATAGGTAAAAGACTATTTTACCCCTATTGAGGGAAATTCACCTAAGGATGGTGAAAGCATGACATGCATGAAATGCATGATTTGAGGAATTTTCGTGACTTTTTAGCAAAGCAAATTGGTAGATTGGCCAGTATTTGCATATATTTCACAAGATAACACTACGTAAGTGCTATGTAGATTTAAATGAAATTTCTTTAGGAAAATGGGCCAACTATCAAGTTTATATAGAAACAGATGGTGCTGGAGCCTTGCTCGCACTATATCTGAGTTTGTAAGTGTGCATAATGGTGCTGGAGCAGTTACTCGCATCGATTTGTGTGACATGATATGCATAAAAAGGTGCTGGAGCGATTACTCGTACTAGTTTTAATGATTTAACATGCATGAGAGGTGTTGTTCTTAGCTCGCACGAGTTTTGAATTGTGTGACGCATGCATTAATGCTGGAGCAGGGGCTCACACTAGAGTTTTACATGCATGGGTGCTGGACCCTAGCTCGTACCAAATTTTCTCATGATTTTCATAGGGTGTTGGAGCCTAGCTCGCACCAGATTTTCACATGATTTTCGCGGCAAGGTGCTGGAGTCTAACTCGCACCAGATTTTCACTTGATTTTTATAAAAAGTGCTGGAGCCTAGCTCGCACTAGTTTTCCATGATTTTGATAGAGTGCTGGAGCTTAGCTCGCACTAGATCTTATAAGATTTTATGGAACGTGTGCTGGAGCTTTGCTCGCACGAGATTTTCCTTGATTTTATGAGAGTGCTGGAGCATCGCTCGCACTGATTTTATGAGACATGTGATGAGCCGTGCTTGGAGCGTCAGGTAGACTGTGTGTCACGCCGATTAAATATGCTCGCACTTGCATTTTGAGATAGGCACGATTATTGATATAAGATGTGGGTCCACGGAGCACGTTGTACTGTGCAAGTATCATGGAGTACGCTATACCATGTTGAGATTGATTATGTGGCATCTTCATATGCGAGTGGAATCTTCAGATGCGATAGATCGGGCAAAACCGACGGGATGGACTGACCCACCTCTCGGGGCAGTTTTTGATAGTGGTGAGACCTCGTACACATGATCTGTGTAGTAGAAGGATCACGATGATATGGCCATAGTCCTAGTTATTTTCTTGAGATATGGATATATAGATATTACCTAGTCTGGATGTTACTATTTGATGTTTTGAAAGCTTGAGAATGCGTGGATTTTGTGTGAGTTTAGACCACCTAAGGGAGGGGTTGGATCCTGACTGCTGATATTGGTTTTGTTGTGAATAAATAAAATTTTTAATGTTTTCGAAAATGCTTGGAAATAAATGATTTTATGTAGATCAGGATCACCCGAGGGAGGGGTTGAGTCTTGATGAGTGTGATGGATATGGATTCATGAAATGAATTAAAATGTTTTCTATGGTTTTGTGGAAACTCAGCATGATATATTTTCCATGTTTGTTTATAATTCATGAAATGAAACATTTTAGCATAAGGAGGTCATCCATGCTTTAATTATAAATGCATGATTTTGATTTAATTCATGCGTTGTATGATTTTACTTGAGATGCCATTGAGGCACGAGTTGCATGATTTCCATAAGCACGGACAACATTTATAAACCAATGGCATTGATGTGTGCATGATTTCGTGCTTGAGCTTTACACAAAAAGAAATGAATTTAAAGGCATGGCATTATGAGCATGTAGATAGTGGAGCTATCTACTTACTTGCATGATTGCCTTACTGAGCGCGTGGTTTGCTCACCCCCTTATTATCCCTCTTTTTCAGAGCACTTGCAGTAGTTTGTGAGCGGCTGAGGACTTGTATTCTAGGTATCTGCTGCGTCCTATTGAGAGTAAGGTATACAAATTTGTATAGTCTTGTATCCAAATATGTAAATGCACAGTACTGTAAACGTATATGATGTCGGGGATGTACGGTTATGAAAATGTAATTGTGAACGTTTTAGTTAAACTCAAAGGATAAAAAAATCCTAATGTGTAAATGTAACATGGAAATTGAATGGTAAGTAGTGTGAGGGGACTAACACCGAATCATAGCCCAACTGTTGGTAGGATGCTCACGGTGAGAGGAAGGTAAGAATTAAATATGAAAGAAAAATGAAAAATTTACTCTGATTTTTAGGTCATGACAATTGGTGGTATTAGAGCTAAGTTGGCCTGATATGTGTCGGTGTTAGCAGTTAATGAAGTTTACATACCCATGTACTGTGCTTTGCTTAGATACAATTGTGTATATCGAAATGGAATTGCAGCTAAGAATTTGGTTTTGAATGCAAGAAACTAATTATTATAACTGATAGCCACTATGGTAGAGGGGCGAGAGTACAAATACTCGAGGCCGTAGAGGTAGGCCTAAGAGTCGTATTGAGTCATCACATGAGACTCAGGATGAGATTGAAGTGGAGGCTAATATTGAGTATGCCCCACAAAGTCCGACAGAGAGACTAGACAGTATTGGGACATGCTTCGTGAGGTTGAAGTAGGTTGTGGAGAATATTTTGGTACCTATTTACTCAAAGTATGCATGGGATTTGAGGGCGAGTCGGAGCATTAGTTGAACTCCACTCAACCTATCTTAAGAGTTAGACATCCAGAGCTAACATGAGAGATAATTCTGGATGTATTTCGATGACAGAATATCCCAGACACTACTTAAAGGAAATTACAGATAAAATTCTTTACTCTGACCTAGAGGAACTGGTTGATTGACGAGTATGAAACTCAGTTTCTTTTCCTGGGCAGGTATGACCCCGACACTATAAATAATGAGAGTCGAGATGTCTGAAAGTTCATGGAAGGGCTCAGATTGTCAATTAGAGTCTAATTGGCCTCGTTAGAAATCACTACATATGCTGAGGCAGTGCGCAGACTACAGTTGTGTGAATAAGATCATGAGTTGCATGCCTCTGAGATAGGGAAAGGTAGTAAGGGCTAAAATAGAGACAGAAAGAGAATAGTGGATGATAAAGATGTCAGAGCGGGAAAGAGACCATTTTGTAAGAGATTTAGAGCTATCGAGTCATGGGGTATTGTGATTAGAGTACCTCAACCTGCTACTGAGCAGGGATGGATATGTGGTAGTTACCACGAAAATAAGATGTTGGACGAGGGCGAGTGTAAGCCTTGGACCAAGACACTATTAATGTTTCATTTGATGTGGTTGAGGGTACCACCTTGATTGTGAATAATGAAGCAACTATCTTAATTGATCCTGGTGCCATGCATTTATTGATACCACCCTTATTTGCATATAAGTTAGTGAAAGACGTGAATGCCTACACCCTTGGGCACAATGCTAATAGTTAGCACCTCAATGAATGAGGGTTAATTAACAGAATAATTATGAATAAATTATAAGTCAAAAACGGGGGAAGAAGTATAAGTCAACCGATTTTATTCGATGGAATATGAATAATTTTGAAGTAATATTTGAGAATAAATTGGTCGGCTACAAACTATACTATTCAGATTTCTATCCTAAGATAGTGATATGGTTACCCCTGAAAAGTATATGTAAGTTATGACAAGTAATGAAAAGTGGTGTAGCGATTGAAATTAAAGAAGTAAATGATTGTACTCACGGAATGAGTAATGATGGGAATGTTTTCTCGTTTGTGTTGTTCGTATGGATAAGGCACATCCGGAGTTAACAGATATCCTTATGGTCAGTAAGTTTCCTGATATCTTCTCGGATAATCTACCAGGGTTGCCACCCGTTAAAGGAATGGAGTTTTGTATTGATATGGTACCTAGTACGGAGCCGATATCCTAACCACGGTATAAAATGGTATTAGTGGAACTGGAGGGACTAAAGAAGCAATTATAGGAGTGATGGGATAAAAGTTTATCAGATCTTTTTAGAGATTGATTTGAAGTCTATGTAACATCCATTAAGAATTCGGAATGTGAATGTGCCCAAAATGATTTTCGTAACCGTTAGGGCATTGAGAATAAGGTATTTCAACTTTACCTGGACTAATTTATGGTTATCCTTAGCGATGATATTTTTATGTATTCGAAGTCCAGGGAAGAACATGAGCAGCAACTGAAACTATTTTACAGATGAATTATTAACAGTTGCTCGAAATGGGCTGCTCAGTTGACACATCTCGTTCAAAAAAAGATTGCATAGGAGTGGGATGATAAGTATGAAGGTAGCTTCGGTGAGTTTTGATGTATTGAAGTATGAACTGACCACCGTAATTATTTTCACCAGACCCAATAGCCTAAGAGGCTTCACAGTGTATATGGATACCTCAAAATAATGAGTGGGCTATGTATTGATGCAAAAAGGGAAGATAGTCGATTATGGATCCAGACAACTTAAGGATCATGAAAGAACCTATCCGACCCATGATTTAAAGTTGGCTGTGGTAGTGCTTGTATTGAGTATATGGCACTACTATGTACACGGTGAGACATTTTGGGTATGCACTGATCATAAAAGCCCAAGTATCTGTTTTCACAAGAAAGAGTAGAATATGAGATAACATAGAGGGTTAGAGCTTCTGAAGAATTATGATTGTGGAAATTATACCACCCAGGAAAGGCTAATGTAATGGCTGATTCCTTGAGCAGAAAGATCCTCGGGATGGTATCACAGATGAGGGTCAGGGAGTGTAAGCTGCTAGAGCAGTTGTGAGCCTCAGTAGTGATGTAATCCCTTCTGATGCTAACAATGATTGTGTGACAGCTAGCCTGAGATTAGAACCGAATTTGAGTGATCGAATTTGACAGGCTTAGCGTGATGATCGACAGGGTGTTGATAGTGTGGGTCAGATTTAGATGGGTACAATGATAGAGTTCACAGTGAATGATGATGGCTTACTGAGATTCAAAGACAGTATAAGTGCTCCCCAAGACCACAATTGATGAGATAGTGTTATTGTCAAAAGCTCACTCTTCGGGATATATAGTGCATCCGAAAAGTAATAAATATATCGAAATCTCTAAAAACGATATTGGTGGTCAGATATGGAAAGAGACATTGTAGAGATTATGTAGAAATATCTCGTAGGTCAGCAGATTAAGGTAGAGCAATAGACGTTTGCAGGACTATTACAGCTTCTACCTATATCGACACAGAAATGAGAGCAAGTTACCATGGATATCGTGATGGGTTATAGAGGACTGTAGGAATCACGAGGCTATTTGGGTGATAGTCGATAGATTGACTAAGTCCACCCACCTTCTGGTTATGAAATCCCCAGATACTCTGAGTGTGTTGACAGATTTATGTCTACGAAAAATGGTGAAACATTATGTAGTGTCCCAGGGAGCATGATATCAAATAGGGATTTTCACTTCACTTCCCACTTTTGGGAATGTTTTTCAGGAAGCTATGGGAACTCGATTGAGTGCTAGCGCAGCTTTCCGTCCTCAGACAGATGGTCAGTCAGAGGGGACTCTACAGATGCTGGAGGATATGATGAGAACATGTGCCATTCATTTTATAATCTCCTGGGATGATCAATTGCTACTAATTGAATTCGCCAATAGCAACAGTTATCACTTGAGTATCGGGATAACATTATTTGAGGCATTGTATGGCCGTACAAGTTATCCCTCGATTCGATGGGAAAAAGTGGGTGATAGATAAAGAATTGCTCCTGAATTCATATAATATGTCTATGAAGGTGTTCAGTTGATTGTGAGTGATGAGAATACCTCAGAGCAGACAGAACAGCTATGCTGATAAGAGACGAAAACCGTTGAAGCTCAAAGAGAGTAGGTCGTATGTTGAAAAAAATCAATTCGGGCATTAAATAGGGAGAAGAAAGTGTCGAGGTTTAAGGCAATCTCCCTGGTCAAAGTCCTTTGGTAGTATTACACTCTAAAAAAAAGTCACATGGGAATTAAAGAGTATGATGCGATAGACGTACCCGGAGTTGTTTATGGACCCATTTGACTTGGTTCTAATTTGGAGGACCAAATTTCTTAAGTGGGGGAGATTATGCAAGACCCAATTTTTATCAAAATTCCTTATGATTCATGTGATGTAAACATGGTTCTATGTAAATTGAATCATAAGAAGAGTTTTACGTGAATGAAAAATGCAAATGGAATGAAGAAAAATTTTCGAATGCATTTAAAGATCAAATGAATGATTGAAATGGCCACAGATTAAATGAATGGGATACGGACCATTCGGATTGGAGATAAGGATTTAAAACACGAAATAAGAAAGGGTTCGTGAAGGGAAGTTGTGTTGATTTGGTCCCGAACACGTTGAAGGGAAAAACAGTCAAAAGATCGAAATCCGGTATAAATTCGATAAGAACAATTTCATTAAAAAATATGAAATTGAGAAATCTTGATCAATAATGAGGAAAATATTGAATTTCGACTACAATTGATCAAGATATGAATTTATTGGAATTAATCGAAATTTTCACATCAAAATATTATCTCGAAAATATTACAAAAAAATATCGAAAAGACGAAATAAGACAGATAAATTCATCTTTGGATTTAATGAATAAAATATAAAATTTTAATGATATTTTGGGATTTTTTATAATATTTTAATAAATGAAATAATAATAATAAAATAAAATATAAATAATAATAATAATAATAATAATAATAATAATAAAAAGAAACAGAATCGTGAAATCGCGATTCTGCCAAAAGAAGAAAGAAACAAAAAAGAAGACAGCGAGGGAGACCTAGCTCCCTTCTGCCTCCACCGAAACAAGCCACCGAGGTGAGAGGACCGGACGAGAGGGGCAGCCGAGCCTCGACGGTGCTGGTAGATGAAGAAGGAATTGCGACCGAAGAGAGAAAGAGAGAGAAAGTGAGAGAAACCGAGAGGAGAGGACAGAAATGGAGGAGAGAGAGACGATTGAAGGTTGGAGGAAGGGGGAGCGCCTCACCACTGGCCTGAGGGGGTGACAGGGACGTCGATCCAGGCGCGGATCAACGAGAAATGGCGCCGAATGGCACGAGAGAAAGATGGCACCGACGTCGAGGAGAGAAGAAGTCGAGCCGGTAACTTTTCGACCACTCCTGGTGAAACCGACACCAGATCCATGCACCGGACGACCCCGCGGATTTGCTGGAGATGAAAGTTTATAAAGAATCGGCTAGCGAAGCTCCGAACAGCGAAGAAGGAAACCGATTGGACTGAACCGAGCAGAACCGAACCGACCTGAACCGGGTTGAACCGGACCAAACTGGTTTAGCCAAAAAAGAAAAAAAGAAAGAAAAAAGAAAAAAGAAAAAGAGGAAAAATTGGGGAAAAATTCCAGTGATGCAATCGAGCTACAGGTAAGTTGCTAAGAGGTCAAAATTGACCGATTTAAATTTTAAAATATTTAAGTTGATTAATATTCGTCTGAAAATTGATCGAAAAAATATGTAATTGTGTAGCTCGACAATTGACGTCAAACTAGAGCTCGAGTCAGCCTCTATTTGTGTACTATCATGGAAGCTCGGGTATGTAGCCCTTATTTATGACAATTTGCATAGTTATGCGTTTTAGACATTTATCGCATAAATTACGGATTAATTCCATATAAAATGAATTAAATTCTAGAATTTAAGATAAATTATCGTAAATAATTAATTAAGTTATCCAAGAGTTTAGAACAAGGCCCAATAAATTTTGATGAGCCCAATAAGCCTTGATAATGTGAATAGTAAATGGAAAACGGGCTTAAGGCCGTTGAAGGCCCATTAAGGTGCAATCGGGCCCAATTTTGTAAAGGGTCCAATACTTTGAATTAAGCTTAGATATGATGAAATAAAGTTAATTGAATTATTTCTGACCCGATAAATAATTATACGTAGCTCCGGAGATTTGATTGGGAGAAAATCGAATTGCGTAACGAGATATCAATGAAAAGGTCAGACTGTACAGAAAAATGAGGTAAGGGAATTTTGTGAGTAGCTAGAGGTAGCTACACGTATTTTATATACACTGAAAATGTCTAAAGGTCCTAGAAATGGATTAAAAATTGTAAGGACTCGGAATAGGTAAAAGACTATTTTACCCCTACTGAGGAAAATTCATGTAAGGATGGTGAAAGCATGACATGCATGAAATTCATGATTTGAGAAATTTTCGTGACTTTTTAGCAAAGCAAATTAGTAGATTGGCCAGTATTTGCATAAATTTCACAAGATAACACTACGTAAGTGTTATGTAGATTTAAATGAAATTTCTTTGGGAAAATAGTCTAACTATCAAGTTTATATGGAAACAGATGGTGTTGGAGCCTTGCTCGCACTATATCTGCATTTGTAAGTGTTCATAATAGGGCTGGAGTGATTACTCGCACTAGTTTTAATGATTTGACATGCATGAGAGGTGCTAGAGCTTTGCTCGCCCGAGTTTAGAACTGTGTGACGCATGCATTAGTGCCGGAGCAGGGGCTTGCACTAGAGTTTTACATGCATGGGTACTGGAGCCTAGCTCGTACCAGATTTTCACATGATTTTTGTGGCAAAGTGCTGGAGTCTAACTCGCACCAGATTTTCACTTGATTTTTATGACACAGTGCTGGAGCCTAGCTCGCACTAGTTTTACATGATTTTGACAGAGTGTTGGAACTTAGCTCACACTAGATCTTATGAGATTTTATGAAACGCGTGCTGGAGCTTTGCTTGTACAAGATTTTCCTTGATTTTATGGGAGTGCAAGAGCATCACTCGCACAGATTTTATGAGACATGCAATTAGTCGTGCTTGGAGCGTCGGGTAGACCTGTGTCACGTCGATTAAATATGCTCGCACATGCATTTTTAGACAGGCACGATTATTGATATAAGATGTGGGTCCACGGAGTACGTTGTATCGTGCAAGTAGCATGGAGTACATTGTACCGTGCTGGGATTGATTATGTGGCATCTTCGGATGCGAGTGGCATCTTCAGATGCGATAGATCGGGCAGGACCGACGGGATGGACTGACCCACCTCCCGGGGTGGTTCCCGATAGTGGTGAGACCCTGCACACAGGATCCGTGTAATAGAGGGATCACGAGGATATGGCCATAGTCCAGGTTATTTTCCTGAGATATTGATATATATATATATATATATATATATTGCCTAGTCTAACATGTTACTATCCAATGTTTTGAAAGCTTGAGAATGCGTGGATTTTGTATGAGTTTGGACCACCCAAGTGAGGGGTTGGATCCTGACTGATGATATTGGTTTTGTTATGAATAAATGAAATTTTTAATGTTTTCGAAAATGCTTGGAAATAAATGATTTTATGTGGATCAGGATCACCTAAGGGAGGGGTTGAGTTCTGATGAGTGTGACAGATGTGGATTCATGAAATGAATTAAAAAGTTTTCTACAATTTTGTGGAAACTCAGCATGATGTATTTTCCATCCTTGTTTATAATTCATGAAATGAAATGTTTTAGCATGAGGAGGTTATCCATGCTTTAATTGCAAATGCATGATTTTGATTTAATTCGTGCATTGTATGATTTTACATGAGATGCCATTGAGGCATGAGTTGCATGATTTCCATAAGCACGAACAACTTTTATAAACTAATGGCTTGTATGTGTGCATGATTTCATGCTTGAGTTTTAAACGAAAAGAAATGGATTTAAGGGCATGGCATTATGAGCATGTAGATAGTGGAGCTATATACTTACTTGTATGATTGTCTTACTGAGCGCGTGGTTTACTCACCCCCTTATTATCCCTCTTTTTCAGAGCACTCACAGTAGTTTGTGAGCGGCTGAGGACTTACATTCTTGGTATCTACTGCGTCCCATTGAGAGTCAGGTATACACATTTGTATAGTTTTGTATCTAAATAAGTAAATGCATAGTACTGTAAACGTATATGATGTCGGGGATATAAGGCTATGTAAATGCAATTGTGAGCGTTTTAGTTAAAGTCAAAAGATAGAAAAATCGTAATGTGTAAATGTAACATGGTAATTGAATGGTAAGTAGTGCGAGGGGACTAACATCGAATCATAGCCCAACTATTGGTAGGATGGTCACGATGAGAGGAAGGTAAGAATTAAATATGAAAGAAAAATGAAAAATTTACTCTGATTTTTAGGTCGTGACAATTAGTGGTATCAAAGCTGAGTTAGCCTGATATGAGTCGGTGTTAGCGGTTAATGAAGTTTAAATCCCCATGTACTGTGCTTTGCTTAGATACAATTGTGTATATCGAGATGGAATTGCAGCTAAGAATTTGATTTTGAATGCAAGAAACTAATTATTATAATTGATAGTCGCTATGGTAGAGGGGCGAGAGTACACACTCGAGGCCGTAGAGGTAGGCCTGAGAGTCGTATTGAGTCATCACATGAGACTCAAGATGAGATTGAAGTGGAGGCTGGTATTGAGTATGCCCCACAGAGTCTGACAAAGAGATCAGATAGTTTTGAGACACGCTTCGCAAGGTTGAAGCGGAGTGTGGAGAATATTTTGGTACCTATTTGCTCAAAGTATGCATGGGATTTGAGGGTGAGTCGGAGCGAAGGAAGTCCGCTCGACCCATCTTAAGAGTTAGACATCCAGAGCTAACATGAGAGATAATTTTGGATGTATTCCGGTGACAGAATATCTCAGACACTGCTTAAAGGAAATGAAAGATAAAATTCTTTACTCTGACCCAGAGGAACTGGTTGATTGACGAGTATGAACCTCAATTTATATTCCTGGGCAGGTATGACCCCAACACTATAAACGGTGAGAGTCGGGATGTCTGAAAGTTCATGGAAGGGCTTAGATTGTCAACTAGAGTTCGATTGGCCCTGTTAGATATAACTACCTATGCTGAGGCATTGCGTAGACTACAGTTGTGTGAATAAGATCATGAGTTACATGCCTCTGAGATTAGGAATGGTAGTAAGGGTCGAAAAAAGAGACAGAAAGAGAATAGTAGATGATAAAGATGTCAGAGCGGGAAAGAGACCATTTGGTAAGAGATTTAGAGCTATTGAGTCATGAGGTATTGTGATTAGAGGACCCCGACCTGCTACTGAGCAGGGTTGGATATGTGGTAGTTACTATAGCAATAAGATGATAGACAAGAGCGAGTGTAAGCCTTGGACTAGGACACTATTGATGTTTCATTTGATATGGTTGAGGGTACCACCTTGATTATGAATAATGAAGCAACTATCTTAATTGATCCTGGTGCCATGCATTTATTCATACCGCCCTTATTTGCATATAAGTTAGTGAAAGACGTGAATGCCTACACCCTTGGGCACAATGCTAATAGTTAGCACCTCAATGAATGAGGGTTAATTAACAGAATAATCATGAATAAATTATAAGTCGAAAACGGGGGAAGAAGTATAAGTTAGCCGCTTTTATTTGATGGAATATGAATAATTTTGAAGTAATATTTGAGAATAAATTGGTTGGCTGCAAACTATGTTGTTCAGATTTCTATCCTAAGATAGTGATATGGTTACCTCTGAAAAGTATACTGTAAGTTATGACAAGTAATGAAAAGGGGTGTAGCGATTGAAATTAAAGGAGTAAATGATTGTACTCACGGAATGAGTAATGATGGGAATGCTTTCTCGTTTGTGTGGTTGGTATGGATAAGGCACATTCGAAGTTAACAAATATCCTCATGGTCAATGAGTTTCTTGATATCTTCCCGGATAATCTACCAGGGTTGCCACCCGTTAAAGGAATGGAGTTTTGTATTGATATAGTACCTGGTACGGAGCCGATATCCTAACCATGGTATAAAATGGTATTAGTGGAACTGGAAGGACTAAAGAAGCCATTATAGGAGTGATTGGATAAAAGTTTATCAGATCTTTTTAGAGATCGATTTGAAGTCTGGGTAACATCCGTTAAGAATTCGGAATGTGAATGTGGCCAAAATGATTTTCGTAACCGTTAGGGCATTAATGAACAAGGTATTTAAACTTTACCTGGACTAATTTGTGGTCATCCTTAGCGATGATATTTTGATGTATTCGAAGTCCAGGGAAGAGCATGAGTAGCAACTGAAACTATTTTACAGATGAATTGTTAACAGTTTCTCAAAATGGGCTGCTTAGTTGACACATTTCGTTCGAAAAAAGATTGCATAGGAGTGGGATGATAAGTATGAAGGTAGCTTCGGTGAGTTTTGATGTATTGAAGTATGAATTAACCACCGTAATTATTTTCACCAGACCCAATAGCTTAAGAGGCTTCACAGTGTATATGGATACCTCAAAATAATGAGTGGGCTATGTATTGATGCAAAAAGGGAAGATAGTCGATTATGAATCCAGACAACTTAAGGATCATGAAAGAAACTATCTGACCCATGATTTAAAGTTGGCAGTGGTAGTGCTTGTACTGAGTATATGGCACTACTATGTACATGGTGAGACATTTCAGGTATGCACAGATCATAAAAGCCCAAGTATCTATTTTCACAAGAAAGAGTAGAATATGAGATAACATAGAGGGTTAGAGGTTCTGAAGAATTATGATTATGGAAATTATACCACCTAGGAAAGTCTAATGTAATGGCTGATGCCTAGAGTAGAAAGAGCCTCGGGATGGTATCACAGATGAGGGTCAGGGAGCGTGAGCTGCTAGAGCAGTTGTGAGCCTCAATAGTGATGTGATCCCTTCTGATGATGACAGTGATTGTGGGACAGCTAGCCTGAGATTAGAACAGGATTTGAGTGACTGAATTTGACAGGCTTTGTGTGATCATCGATAGGGTGTCGATAGTATGGGTCAGATTCAGATGGGTATAGTGACAGAGTTCACAGTGAGTGATGATGGCTTACTGAGGTTCAAAGACAATATAAGTGCTCCCCAGGACCACAGTTGATGAGATAGTGTTATTGTCAAAAGCTCACTCTTCGGGATATACAGTGCATTCAAAAAGTAATAAATATATCGAAATCTCTGAAAACGGTATTGGTGGTCAGATATGAAAAGAGACATTGTAGAGATTGTGTAGAAATATCTTGTAGGTCAGCAGATTAAGGTAGAGCAATAGAAGTTTGCAGGGTTATTGTAGCCTCTACCTATATCGACACGAAAATGGGAGCAAGTTACCATGGATATCGTGATGGGTTATAGAGCATCGCAGGAATCACGAGCCTATCGGGGTGATAGTCGATAGATTGACTAAGTTTACTCAACTTGTAGTTATGAAATCCCCTGATACTCTGAGTGTGTAGGCGGATTTATGTGTATGAAAAATGGTGAAACATTATGTAGCGTCCCAGGGAGCATGATATCAAATAGGGATTTTCGCTTCGCTTCCCACTTTTGGGAACATTTTTCAGGAAGTTATGGGAACCCGATGAGTGTTAGCTCAACTTTCTATCCTCAGACAAATGGTCAGTCAGAGGGGACTGTACAAATGCTGGAAGATATGATGAGAGCATGTACCATTCATTTTATAATCTCCTAGGATGATCAGTTGCTACTAAATGAATTCGCCAATTGCGACAGTTATCACTTAAGTATCGAGATAACATTATATGAGGCATTGTATGGCCGTAGGAGTTATTCCCTGATTCGATGGGAAGATGTGGGTGATAGATAAAGAATTGCTCCCAAATTGGTATAATAAGTCTCTGAAGGTGTTCAGTTGATTGTGAGCGATGAGAATATCTCAGGGCAGACAAAAAAGCTATGCTGAATAGAGACGGAGACCGTTGAAGCTCAAAGAGAGTAGGTCGTATGTTGAAAAAAATCGATTTGGGCATTAAATATGGAGAAGAAAGTGTCGAGGTTTAAGACGATCTCCCTAGTCAAAGTCCTTTGGTAGTATTACACTCCGAAAAAGTCACATGGGAATTAAAGAATATGATGCAATAGACGTACCCGGAGTTGTTTATGGACCCATTTGACTTGGTTCTAATTTTGAGGACCAAATTTCTTAAGTGGGGGAGATTATGCAAGACCTGTTTTTTATCGAAATTCTTTATGATTCATGTGATGTAAACATGGCTTTATGCAAATTGAATCATAAGAAGTGTTTTACGTGAATGAAAAATGCAAATGGAATGAATAAAAATTTCCAAATGCATTTAAAGATCAAATGAAGGATTTAAATGGCCACAGATTAAATGAATGGGAATTGGACAATTCGAATTGGAGATAAGGATTTAAAACATGAAATGAGAAAGGGTTCGTGAAGGGAAGTTGTGTTGATTCGGTCTCGAACATGTTGAAGGGAAAAACGATCAAAAGACTAAAATCCTGTATAAATTCGATAAGAAAAATTTCATTAAAAATATGAAATTGAGAAATCATGATCAATAATGAGGAAAATATTGAATTCCGAGTCCAATTGATCAAGATATGAATTTATTGGAATTAATCGAAATTTTCACATCGAAATATTATCCCGAAAATATTGGAAAATATACCGAAAAGACGAAATAAGATAGATAAATTCATTTATGGATTAAATGAATAAAATATAAATTTTTAATGATATTTTGGGATATTTTATAATATTTTAATAAATAAAATAATAATAATAAAATAAAATATAAATAATAAATAATAATAAAAAAACAGAATCGTGAAATCGCGATTCTACCAAAGGAAGACATAAACAAAAAGAAGACAGTGAGGGAGACCCAGCTCCCTTCTGCCTCCACCAAAACGAGCCACCGAGGTGAGAAGACTAGACAAGAGGGGTGACTGAGCCTCGTCGACGCTGGTAGATGGAGAAGGAACGACTACCGGCGAGAGATAGAGAGAGAAAGTGAGAGAAATCGAGAGGAGAGAAGAGAAATTGAGGAGAGAGAGACGATCTGAGGCCGGAGGAAGTGGGTGCACGTCGCCACCGGCCAGAAGGAGTGACAACGGCGTCGATCCAGGCGCGGATCGGTGAGAAATGGCTCCAAACGGCGCTGGAGAAAGATGGCACCGATGCGAAGGAGAGAAGAGGCCAGACCCGCCACTTTTCGACCACTCCTAGTGAAACCGACACCAGATCTGTGCACCGGACGACCCTGCAGATCTGCTGGAGACTAAAGCCGGTGAAGAATCGATCGACGAAGCTCCGAACGGTGAAGAAGAAAATTGGACCAGATTGAACCGGACTGAACCGAACTGGTCTGAACCGGGTTGAACCGCACTGAATCGATTCAGCCAGAAAAGAAGAAAAAGAAAGAAAAGAAAAAACAAAAGGGAAAAGAAAAAGAGAAAAAATTGGAGAAATATTCCAGTGATGTAATCAAGCTACGGGTAAGTCGGTAAGTTGTCGAAATTGACCAGTTTAAATTTTAGAATATTTAAGTTGATTAATATTCGACTAAAAATTGATCGAAAAAATATGTAATTTTGTAGCTCGACGATTGATGTCAAACAAGAGCTTGAATCAGCCTCAATTTGTGTTCCATCACGAAATCTCGGGTAAGTAACCCGTATTTACGATAATTTGCATAATTATACTTGTTAGAAATTTACCGCATAAATTACGGATTAATTCTGTATAAAATGAATTAAATTCTGGAATTTAAGATAAATTGTCGTAAATAATTAATTGAGCTATCCAAGAGTTTAGAACGAGGCCCAATAAATATTGATGGGCCCAATGAGCCCAATAGGCCTCGGTAATGTGAATAGTAAGTGAAAAACGAGCTTAAGACCGATTAAGGCCCATTAAGGTGTAATCGGGCCCAAAATTGTAAACGGACCTAATACTTTGAATTAAGCTCAGAAATGGTGAAATAAAGTTAATTGAATGATTTCTAACCCAATAAACAATTATATACAGCTCTAGAGATTTGATTGGGAGCAAATCAGACTGTGTGACGAGACATCAGTGAAAAGGTCAGACTGCACACAAAAATGAGGTAAGGGAATTTTGTGAGTAGCTAGAGGTAGCTACACGTATTTTTAATAGCTTTCATATACTCTGAAAATGTATAAAGATCCTAGAAATGGATTAAAAAATTTATGGACATAGAATAGGTAAAAGACTATTTTACCCCTATTGAGGGAACTTCACCTAAGGATGGTGAAAGCATGACATGTACGAAATGCATGATTTGAGGAATTTTCATGACTTTTTAGCAAAGTAAATTGGTAGATTGGCCAGTATTTGCATAAATTTCACAAGATAACACTACGTAAGTGTTATGTAGATTTAAATGAAATTTCTTTGGGAAAATAGGTCAACTATCAAGTTTATATGGAAACAGATGGTGTTGGAGCCTTGCTTGCACTATATCTGAGTTTGTAAGTGTCCATAATGGTGCTGGAGCGGTTGCTCGCATCTATTTGTGTGACATGATATGCGTAAAAAGGTGCTGGAGCGAATGCTCACACTAGTTTTAATGATTTGACATGCATGAGAGGTGCTAGAGCTTAGCTCGCACGAGTTTTGAACTGTGTGACGCATGCATTAGTGTCGGAGCATGGGCTCGCACTAGAGTTTTACATGCATTGGTGCTAGAGCCTAGCTCGCACCAGATTTTCACATGATTTTCGTGACAAGGTGCTGGAGCCTAGATCGCACAAAATTTTCACATGATTTTCATGGCAGAGTGCTGGAATCTAACTTGCACCAGATTTTCACTTGATTTTTATGACAAAGTGCTGGAGTCTAGCTAGCACTAGTTTTACATGATTTTGATAGAGTGCTGGAGCTTAGCTCGCACTAGATCTTATGAGATTTTATGAAATGCGTGTTGGAGCTTTGCTCGCATGAGATTTTCCTTGATTTTATGAGAGCGCTGGAGCATCGCTCGCACTGATTTTATGAGACATGCGATGAACTGTGCTTGGAGCGTCGGGTAGACTGTGTGTCACTCCAATTAAATATACTTGCACATGCGTTTTGAGACAAGCATGATTATTGATATAAGATGTGGGTCCACGGAGTACGTTGTACTGTGCAAGTAGCATGGAGTACGCTGTACTGTGTTGGGATTGATTATGTGGCATCTTCGTATGGGAGTGGCACCTTTGGATACGAGTGGAATCTTCGAATGCGAGTGGCATCTTCAGATGCGATAGATCGGGCAGGACTGACGGGATGGACTGACCCACCTCTCGGGGCAGTTCTCGATAGTGGTGAGACCCCACACATAGGATCCGTGTAGCAGAGGGATCACGAGGATATGGCCATAGTCATGGTTATTTACATGAGATATTGATATATATATATATTGCCTAGTCTAGCATGTTACTATCTGATGTTTTGAAAGCTTGAGAATGCGTGGATTTTGTATGAGTTTGGACCACCCGAGGGAGGGGTTGGATCCTGACTGATGATATTGGTTTTGTTGTGAATAAATGAAAATTTCAATGTTTTAAAAAATGCTTAGAAATAAATGATTTTATGTGGATCAGGATCACCCGAGGGAGGGGTTGAGTCTTGATGAGTGTGATGGATGTGGATTCATGAAATGAATTAAAATTTTTTCTATGGTTTTGTGGAAACTCAGCATGATGTATTTTCCATGCTTGTTTATAATTCATGAAGTGAAATGTTTTAGCATGAGGAGGTTATCCATTCTTTAAATGCAAATGCATGATTTTGATTTAATTCATGCGTTGTATGATTTTACCTAAGATGCCATTGAGGCATGAGTTGCATGATTTCCATAAGCACAAACAACATTTATAAACTATGGCATTGATGTGTGCATGATTTCGTGCTTGAGCTTTAAACGAAAAGAAATGGATTTAAGAGCATGGCATTATAAGCAAGTAGATAGTGGAGCTATCTACTTACTTGCATGACTGCCTTACTGAGCGCGTGGTTTGCTCACCCCCTTATTATCCCTCTTTTTCAGAGCACTCACAGTAGTTTTTGAGCGGCTGAGGACTTGCATTCTTGGTACCCGCTGCGTCTCATCAAGAGTCAGGTATACACATTTGTATAGTTTTGTATCTAAATATGTTAATGCACAGTACTGTAAACGTATATGATGTTGGGGATGTAAGGTTATGTAAATGCAATTGTGAACGTTTTAGTTAAAGTCAAAGGATAGAAAAATCCTAATGTGTAAATGTAACATGGAAATTAAATGGTAAGTAGTGTGAGAGGACTAACACCGAATCATAGCCCAACTGTTAGTAGGATGGTCACGATGCGAGGAAGGTAAGAAGCAAATATGAAAGAAAAACGAAAAATTTACTCTGATTTTTGGGTTGTGACATGGCTATACGTCCACTGTTTACTGTATATCCCTGCCTAGTCTCCACTGTTGAAGTATTGAAAGAATTACCGATTAACTGTTTATGTTGTTACTGTACTGTATTGAATTGTAAATTTACTGAACTGATTCGGAAGCGATTTGTTTTACTGAAGGTTTCTTTAAACATTGCAAGAAGTACTATTTTTCCACTACTACTGTTTACTATTATTGAATTGTTTATTTACTGTACTAAACTAAAATTATTTTTCATTGAATAAGTTTTACTTATATACATAGCAAATATTGCTACTTTTTTATTGTTACTGTTTTCATAATGGTATTGTTTTATTGCATAAGCATGGCATTTTAAGCATGATTGTTGCCCTTACTAATGGGGATGATAATAGTTAGTAATAGAGTCTCAACTGAATAGATAATAATAGTTGGTAGTGTCCCTGCTAACATGTTAAAATAGTTAGCAAAAGATAATGTGAAATACGATTCAAGTTGTGAAATATGTTTTAAAATAAGTACTATGTTATCGAAATGTGAAAAAAGTTTGGGATATGAAATAGAGTTCGAATATAAGGATGATGTTATAGATGTAAATATCTTTCGGATGTAAGACCTATTCCAAATAAGGAAATTGCTCCGACATAGATGATGTTGGAAATAAGACAAGTTTTAAAGTGTAGTAAGTTTCAAATTATAGTCTGAATAATAAGTTTCAGATACTAGTTATATTTTGAATAAGTGATGTTTTCGATATATGAGTACCTGATATATTGTATGATTTGGAATTAAGTGATATGATTTGAGAATGGTTATGTCTGAAGGATGAATGAGGACTACAATATGTTTTGGTTTTCTACTTTCGACTAGGTTTCGAATTTTGAACCCCTATAACTATCATTAGTTCAGGTGGTTAGGTTTGCTGGCTAATTAAGGAATTTTAAAATACCTCTCTGCCTAATAAAACTTGACAGCGTCTAAATAGCAGTCTAATCCAAAAACCCATAGAGAAGTGTGATCATCGATAAGTTCCAAACTGCAAAGTATGTTTGGGATAAGGGATGCTTTGAAATATGATAAGTATCGGATTGTGATTTGGATAAGAAATAAGAAAGAATGATCGAATGGAAATACGTTAGACATGCATTAGAACTTCAATATCGTGTAGTTTATTACCTCTGTGCTTGTGTGGTTTACTTATTAAGCTTTCCCAAAGCTCACCCCTTCTTCTTTCCATCACAGGTTCAGACCAGAGTTGCATTGACAATGATTTTCGTATCAGCTTCGAAGTAAACGCTTTGAGATTTCATAACTCATAATGGTACAGTTACTTATGTTATTTAATTGTACTTTTTAAGACAATTACTTTACAGTGTATGTGTCAGGATGTGTATTAAATTAAGAAATGATTACAAAAGTTAATAAGAAGTTAGACTGGGACCTTATGTGAGACCTGAGAATTTTATGCACCTTAGTCATGAGATTTAGAATGTGAAGATTGTAATTGGCGAATGTAAGTATGTTATATCAATGTACACGCAAGTTTTAAATAAAATGAAGTATATGGAGACGAAGTTTTTAAGTCTTAAAAGTGCATGGATTGAAATATGGACTATGGAGTAGATTAAGGTAAGTTTTACATTGAGTTTCCTATAAATTTGTGCAGCGACAGTAGGATCTGTGAAGGCCAGATTGATCTCTAAGGGAAGAGAGATCGATCTCATGGCTCCAGAATGTAGAAAATGTGCAAAAGCAGGAAGGCAGATTGATCTCCTATTGCCTTTACCCAACAAGATTGATCTTGTCACAAGAGCAGATCGATCTCCTTAAGTCTTGACCTGGAAGAGATCGATCCCTACCCTCAGCCAGATCGATCTCTTAGTTGTTAAAGGAGCAGATGGAGCAGTTGAATCAAGCAGAGATCGATCTCCATTAATGCCAGATCTATCTCATACGCCCTGCCTATATAAGAATCATGGGATTTTCTTGGAAACCGAGTCTCTCTCACCTACAAACCCCAATACTCACCATTTTCACCCAAACCAAGCTTTCTCTCTCTAAGATTCACCATATTCTAGACAGAATTAGACAAAAAAGTAAGAGAAAAAGTTGTTCTTCTTGGTAAAGAGAACAACATACTAAAAGATCAAAGATTGGATTTAACAAAGAAAGGGCAAGCATTCTACAAGTTGGTCAAGAGGAGACAAGCTAGGTGAGCTCACAAAACCCTTGTTTTCTTAAGCATTATCATTTTATATATATATATATATATATATATTGGTGAATGGATATATATATATATATATGTATGTTTGGTTGGAAATGTCTAAGTTATGAGGGAAACAACCAATGACTATAGTTGGAAAATGAAATGTGGACATCTAGTGAAGGTTATGAGCTAGTTAAGGTGATGATAAAGGTGTAGGAGAAGTTTGAGACAATGTATGTGTTAAGAGTGGTAGTTTTGACATAGTATAGGTATAGGTATAAGTAATGTGAGAAGAGAAATGAGAATGATGAATATTAATAATCTAATGATGTTTTGACAGCTTGAGAATCCGACATGGGAAACAAGACTAGTCCGAGGACCAGAGGATATTGTACCACTCAAGGTGCAAGAGGTAAGGGAAATAAATTGTTTGTTTGTAAGACCCTTAAATTCATAAGTATATACATGTACATGCTATGTGAAGCATAAGTGATGTAAAGTCCATAAATTCAATGTACACACTTGTAATATGAGTTTTTGATGTACGTACAAGTTTCATTATGTATGAATATGCAGAAATGGACTTCTGTATGTGATGAATGTGAATATATGGAATTTTGGGTGATGTGGTAAAATGGAATGAAGTTTGCATAAGTTGCATAAATCTATGTACTTCCATTTTATTTTGTATTGTATGCCTTTGGTTATACAATGAATGCACACAAGTTTTAACGTATATAAAGTATGAATGGATGTCATTTTCAAGTCTTATAGGTGATTGGATGAGAAAGTGACTATAGTAGCAAAGTTTATTGAGGTTTGGTGTAAGTTACTGCAGAAATTTGCAGTAAAATTTAGAAAATACGAATGCCAGATCGATCCCATAGGATGAGAGATCGATCTGGAAGAGCCAAAAATGCTCTTATTCGAGCAATGGAATATGGGCAAATCGATCTCTAATGGGGTTAGATCGATCTACTGAGCATTCTATGAAGAAGGAATCAAATTCTGTGAAGAAGGAATCGATCCCCGGAAGGGCCAGATCGATCTCAAATGCTACTGACTTGGAGAAGATCGATCTCACCCTGGAGCAGATCGATCTCTTTAAGCTACTGCCTGGAATAGATCGATCTCATGCTTAGAGACAGATCGATCTCATTAAGCCTAAAAGGTCTGTTTCGAGAGGAAAAATGCAGGGCAGATCGATCTCATTAGAGAGCAGATCGATCTCATAGAGACAATTCTATAAATACTGGGTTCTGCACTTTAGTTTTTCACAAGATTTACTATTCTATTCAAGAACAAAAGTTAAACCTAACATTTCTACCCTAGGAAACTTCAGTTTGTGATCAGTTTTGAGTGAGATATAGTTTAGCAAAGTTGTTCTTGGTAAAGAGGATAGCAACATACTTGGAAACAAGAGATTGAAATCAAGGATTTCAAGAGCAATGGGAGTTGTACCAATTTGGTGGAAAATGAGGAAATCTCAGCTAGGTAAGATTTAATGCACCAAGTTGATATATGTTAAACTAGGTATATTGGTGAACTTGTTGGTATATATATGAATTGTGCGAAATGAAAGAATCATGAAAAATGAGCATGACCTAGTTTTGGCATGAAAATGGGTAAAATGATGAGGAAATGGTGTTAACATGAATTTGATGGTGGAATATGCATGAACGGAAGATTATAAATTAATCTTATGAAATGCATATATTGGAAATGAGGAGAAATGAATATAGCTATATGGAAAATGTGGTATAATACCATATTGGAAGAAAATAATGAGATTGATGTATGGAATTGAGATTTGACAAATGAAATGAGTATGTTACAATATGCTAACTTAAATATGTATAACAGCTTCGAAAATCTCATTGGAAGCTGATCGGATTGTGAGAGTAAGCAGCACCTAGGAAGAGAGGCCACTTGACGTTGTCACGACCCTCAACTTATCGAAGTACATGCAAATTTTTCGCATTTTCATGCGTTATTTATTATTCATCCTTTCCCGATCGTGAACAGCTACTCTCCTCAACAGTTGGGTTGTGTGTCAATGTCTACCTCATCCATTCATAACAATTTAATTTGCAATATAATTTTAGAAGTAAACACTTTTATAAATACATCAGAGTTACTGTTTACAAGTGTTTACATTGCTTTACATCCCCAATGTTTACATATAAAATGCTATTGTGCTATGTTTAGTTTAGATACAAAATAATTCAAGTGTGTATACCTTAAGCGATGGGATGCAGTGGATACCAAAAGGGATAACCTCCAGTCGCCCACAATCTATACTCAAAGCTCTGTAGAGAGGGGGAACTAAGGGAGGTGAGCAAACAACACGCTCAGTAAGGCAATCATGCGAACAAGTAGATACTGCACTATCTATGTGATCATGATGCCATGCTCAAAAGCATTTAGTTCATCATTTTATCTCCAAACATGAGTGTAGGATTGTGTTAATGGTATGTAAAGCATTCATGCTATTAAAAATTTAGTACCCGAAATCCCATTCAAAGCATGGCATTAACCATCATGCATATTTCATAAGTAAGGCACGGAATTAATCATCATGCATATTTCACAAGTAAAGCATGGCATTAAACATCATTCATCAGTACACTTTAAAAACCATTAACATACTTTCATCTCAAAACACTTCAACTCTAGTCAGGATTCGATCCCTCCCTTAGACTATCCTGACCCACAAAACATTTCAAACATGGATTTATTCTCAAAGCAATAGACATGCAAGATAGGCAATTCAGTAAGGGAAATAACCTATAGGTTTATGGCTATAACTTGTGATACCGGCTACACGGATCAGGTGTGCGGGATATCACCACTATCTACTTCCACACGGGAGGTGGGTCAAATCCTGCCCACCGGTCCATAGCAGATCTTATCCAAAGACGACATATCACATCTCAACACGGTACAACGTACTCCATTCTACCTGCACGGTACAATGTACTCCATAGACCCACATCAGCACATCATATCACGCCACATCTCAAAAATGCACGTGTGAGCCTATTTAATCTGTACGACCTCTTGTCTACTCGAAACTCCTAACACGGCTAATCAATCATGTCAAAATAATGCACATGTGAGCCTATTTAATTGGTGTGACACCCAGTCTACCCAAAGCTCCTAGCACGGTAACAAGTAAGGTGGGCAGCTAATGTGACCTATGCTCCAGCACCATGCCAAAACCAGTATAAAACTCCATGTGAAAACTAGTGCGAGCTAAGCTCCAGCACTTATGTGTATAAAACACGTCAAATCTCGTGCGAGTCATACTCTAGCACGCTTTCATTCTCACGAAAATCATGTAGGTGGCTCAAATCTTTGCAAAGCATGGTTAACAAACCAAAATAACTCATTTCTTTTACAAATCATTTCAAATGTCAGCCAACCTACCAATCATTTGCTAAAAAGCAATAAAACATGATTTTCAAAGCATTATGCTTTTGTTTTCATGCACATTTCTCAAACACCCAACTTTTTACCCTTCAATCACCCAATATCATTTTCTAATATCTCATGCATTCTAGCAAAGCATTTAAGGGCCCAAATTGTGCACAGATATCTCTAAGAGTCCACACAATTCCCTTACCTCGATTTACTTGAGTGAGACTCTCTTCCTCTTAGTTTCTTGTGCTCTTGGCTCACCTTGCTCCAGTGTATCCTCGGGAGCTTTGATTCATTCATCAAACACTTAAGTTAACGCTCTTAACTCGCATTTTGACTTCACTAGTCAATATAATTCATCTATGCATTTACCAATGCCTTAATCTACATTTTACCTCTTTTGGTAATTCTCACCATTTATTCACTAACAATATCTTAAATCATACTTATAACACCATTATCACCTTAAGATATCCCATTCCGCATTAACCTCAATACATTCCACTTTCTCACACTAGACCATTTTTAGGTCATAGTCATTCCAATACATTTTAGATAGTTTCTAACAATACTAAGCACCCTAATTAACCCCAAACATCAATAGCTTAACAATGTACTTAAGTTGGTGCTTTAGAAACTAACCTCTTTGAATTTCCTCTTTGTTCCAAATAGAAATGTCCTTTGTTCCTTGAATCCAGAAAATGGGAAAATGCCTCCAAACTATGTTGTTCTTCTCTTCAATGTGAACAACTTTATCTCTAATAGCTTTCCCTCAAATCTTACTGAAAATGGTTGGATTTAGAGAGTAAAATCTAGGTTTTGGGTTTGGAATGGATAGGGAATGGTTATTTTCATGATTTGCAAATATCATCTGCTCCTATTTATAGATTCATCTTGATGAGATCGATCTTTCTTGGGTGGAGATCGATCTGGTCCCCTTAATTTCCTCTTTTTCACGGCATTTCAAGCATGAGATCAATCTGTCGAAGCTTGAGATCGATCTGCTCCCTAACAGGGAGCTAAGGAGATCGATTTGTTCCATTAAGGATCGATCTGCATTTTACAGAATGTTTAAGAGATCGATCTGGCTCCATTGGAGATCGATCTGTCCTGTTCCATAGCTCAAAATAAGAGCATTTTGGCTCTTCCAGATCGATCTCTGATCCTATGAGATCGATTTGTCATTCATATTTCCAGATTTTTTATAGTTCTTCTCCAATAACTCACACCCAAACATCCTTAATTTGCTGTCATGGTCATTTTCTTATCCGATCATCTTTGAAACTTGAAAATGGCATCCATTAATACTTCATACACTTTAAAACTCGTATAGATTCTTTGTCTAACCAAAGGTGTATAATATAAACCAAATGGAAGTGCATACTCATGAAAATCTTCATTTCATTTATCACACTACTCATATTCCATTTTACTCACATTCATCACATATCAAAGTCCATTCCTTCACATTCACACATAATACAACTTGTACGTACAATCACAACTCTTATTGCAAGAGTGTACATTATACTTATGGACTTTCATCACATATACTTCACATTACAAGTATATCACCATACTTATGATTTCATTTACATTTCTATGTACATATATCCAATTATACATATACGGGGTCTCACAGACGTGATCTGAGATAAGAGAATTTCGTGATTAGCTAGAGATGGCTCCACGTATTTTGAATAGCATTTTGATATTATATGCTATATGAAATCCCTTGAATAGGCATATTATGATGATTGAGAATAATGAGGATAAGTGTGTTTTATCCAAAACTAGGGTGAAAATACCTTAGAAGCATGTTGTGACTAAAATGCATGGTTACATGATAGAATTGCAATTGTTTTCATGTATATGCGAAAACAGTATGTGTTAGTGCTTATTTAATTTACTTGGGGAATTGTGATTTGAATATGTCATCTATCATGTTTTGTGTGAAAACCATAAGTGCTAGAGATTACTCGCACTATATTTTAAGATATGCATCACATAGTACTTGAGTGTTTACTCGTACTAGATTTTAATACGATTTATGCATATTAGAGTACTAGGAGCATTGCTTGTACTCAGATTTTGATTAATGCATTATAGAGTATTGGGAGCTTTGCTCATACTCATGTTTTTATATGACCTAGTGCTAGGAGCATTACTCACACTAGAGATTGTGATATTGTGATATGGTCATGTTAGGATTTTTACTCACATGTACCAGTTTTGAAAAGAGCATGAAACAGCCGTGTTGAGAGCCTGTGCTGACTGTGTGTCGCACTAATATATATATATACATGCTCACACGTGCATTATTTTGAGATAAGGCCGAGGGCTATCGAAATAACCCATGGTATGAGGACTAAGGCTAATGGCGAGCATCCCGACTATGAAGTATATCCAAGGTTTGAGGACTAAGACTCATAACGAGCATCCGACCTTGAGATGGGGTCCATGGAGTATTGTGTACCGTGTATGTCACATGGAGTACATTGTACCGTGAGTACACGATGAGAGTGAGTTGTGAGCAGACAGCTAGGATTTGACCCACCTCCCATTACAGCAATTGTGAGTCCCCACACACCGAGTACTGTGTAGCCTGGGATCATGAAAAATGAGTTATGATCATACACTCGAAACATGTAGTCGCCTATCTCTGTTTTCTCTTCATGCTATGTACATTCAGATTTCTTAAATGAAATATCACATGGTTTTTATGATATGAATATGTGAGTTTGTGAATTGTGAAAAGGTTAACCCGAGGGATGGGTGAGGCCCAGATTTTCATGTTTTTAAACATGATGAATGCCATATGATTTTAATTTAAAATAACGGCATGATAAATATGATTTGTGTGAAATTACATGAGAAATGCAGTATTTATGCATATAATGTTGTGGTTGTTAAACCAGCATATTTCCAGTTTTATAACTGATGTTTTGTATCTATATATATATTGCATAATGATTTAAGAAGATGCATGCTTTAGATACAATTGGGTAAGGAAAAGATTTCAAGGCATAAGCATTGTATTTTGTTAGATAGTGCGGTTATCTACTTGCTTGCCTGATTTCCTTACTGAGCTGTGAGCTCACCCTCTTATTATTTCCCTCTTTTCAGAGCATCCACAGTAGGTGGACACGACTGAGGACTGACATTCCTTGATTTACACTGCATATCCATCTTACGAGAGGTATACACACTTGACATTTTGTACTAAACATTGTATAAGCACAGCTATGTAAATTAATGTACGGTCGGGATGTATAGGTACAAATAATGGTATTAATGTATAAATGAATATTAAATTCTATACATGTTGTGAATGAGTATGAATAAGAGACTAATATCGAACCACAGCCCAACGTTTGATGTGTGAGATGACAGCAGAAGAGGTAAGTGAAATGCAAAAAATTTGAGGTGATTTTGAGAGGTCGCATGTGGGGGAACAGCGTGACAGAAATGGTATTAGAGCAATGTTGATCTGATGTGAATCGATATTAGTAATTAGGAAAAATATACATCCCCATAGTACTGCGCTTTGTCCAGCTACAATTGTGTATACGAGATGGATATCAGACTAAATTATGATTCTAAATGCAGGGATTTAGCCATTATGGTTAATGCTTGTCGTGGTAGAGGGGCTAGAGATAGGGCTTGAGGCCGTAGAAGTAGACCAGAGACCCGAGATGAGACCATCTGTCAGACCTGTATTTTATGTAGCTGTTCGTTATGATTCCTATGTGTATGAACACTCTATTATTATAGTTGAATCATAAGAAGAGTATTTACTATCAGGCAAACGACTATTTAAGAAATTAAAAATGCATGTAAGCTACATAACAACGAGATAAGGGTTAAAGTGATTCCCGAGCAACTGCAGGGGCAAAACGATCAAATGATCGAAATTCGGTATAAATTCGATGAGAAAATTTCATTTAAAATATGAAATTGAGGACTCTTGATCAAAATCGAGGAAAATATTTAATTTCGAGTCGAATTGATCAAGATATTAATTTATTTAATATTTTTGAAAATTTTACCTTGGAAAACGAGCTGAAAAATAGGAGAAAAATATACCGAAAATGTAAAATCAGACTGATAAATTCATTTACGGACTAAATGAATTTAATATGAATTTTTGGGATATTTTTGGGATATTTTAGGATTTTTATTATTATGTTTATAATAAAATAATAATAAAAATATATTATAAATAAAAGAAAAAATAGAAAAAAAACGAAATCAGAAATTGGAAATTGGGAATCGAGGAGAGAGAAAAGAGGGGCAAGCCGCGAGCAAGCCGATGAGGAGAAGATTCACTGGACGGCCACCACCGGCGACCCCATGGCTAGGACAGAGGTCGAAAAAGGAAGAGGATGTCCGTGCGAACCCATCGGCATCGACAACGCGCGTCACGAACGCCGGCGAATCGAAGAGAAATTACCGCGGAGGAAAAGGAGGAATCTGACGGCCATCGGCGGTGCTTGGTCCAGATCGAGCTCCAGCTGCTTTCATGGCTTTGATGAACGATGTGTTCAAGCCATATTTGGACCAATTTGTTATCATCTTTATCGATGACATATTAGTGTACTCGAGATCCGAGGAGGAGTATGAGGAGCATCTCAAGATCGTATTGCAGACTCTACGAGAGCAGAAGTTATATGCTAAGCTCAGTAAGTGTGACTTTTGGTTGTCACAGATCTCATTTTTAGGACATGTTGTATGAGGGATGATGTATCAGTGGATCCATCTAAGATAGAGGCTGTAGTTCAGTGGGAACAGCTAAGGACAGTCACCGAGATCAGGAGTTTTTTGGGTTTAGCTGGATATTATCGAAGATTCGTTGAGGGATTTTTGAAATTGGCTGCTCTGTTAACACGTCTTACTCGAAAGCGTATACCATTCGTGTGGAACGAGGATTGTGAGAAGAGTTTTCAGGAGTTTAAGCGTCGATTGACCATCGCTCCAATTCTCACTATCCCTACTAGCTCAAGAGGATTTACAGTGTATACCGATGCTTCACATCAGGGACTGGGCTGTGTATTGATGCAGAATGGGAGGGTAGTTGCTTATGGATCCATACAACTGAAGGATCATGAGAAGAACTATCTGACCCATGATTTGGAGCTAGCAGCAGTGGTGTTTGCATTGAAGGTATGGCGCCACTACCTGTATGGTGAAAAGTTCCAGATATTTATCGACCACAAGAGCCTCAATTATCTGTTCTCACAGAAAGAACTGAACATGAGACAGAGAAGATTGCTAGAGCTTCTAAAGGACTACGATTGCAAGATACTTTATCATCCAAGTAAGGCTAACGTTGTGGCCGATGCCTTGAAAAGGAAGAGCCTAGGGATGGTATCGTATATGATGGTTAGGGAACATGATTTGCTAGAGCAGTTTGCTAGCCTCAGTTTGGGAGTCATCCCTTTTGACATGAATACAGGTTATGTGATAGCTAGTCTACGCTTGGAGCCGGATCTGTTGGACAGGATCAGAGTGTCTCAGCATACTGATCCATTGTGTATTGATGTGAGTAGTCAGATGCAGAAGGGCACAATGACTAACTTTGAGTTAAGTTCTGATGGACTACTGAGGTTTAGAGGCAGATTATGTGTTCCCGAGGATCCAAGACTCAGGAGATTAATATTGGTGGAAGCTCATTCGTCTAGGTATACATTACATCTGGGGAGTAACAAAATGTATCAGAACCTCCGGAAGGTATATTGGTGGTTGGGTATGAAGAGAGATATAGCAGACTTTGTGGCAAAGTGTCTCGTATGTCAGCAGGTGAAGGTAGAGCATCAGATACCTGTAGGGTTATTATAGCCTCTACCTATACCGACATGGAAATGGGAGCATATCACCATGGATTTCGTGATGGGTTTACCAAGAACCCGCAGGAATCACGATGTTATATGGGTGATCGTCGACAGACTGACGAAGTCAGCCCACTTCCTAGCTATGAGAGCGACCAATACTTTGAGTTCATTAGCAGAGCTGTATGTATGCAAGGTAGTGAGGTTACACGGTGTACCACTGAGCATAGTCTCTGATAGGGATTCCCGCTTCACTTCCCACTTTTGGGGACATTTTCAGGAAGCCATGGGAACCCAATTGAGTTTGAGCACCGCTTTCCATCCTCAGATAGATGGTCAGTCAGAGAGGACTATACAGACCTTGGAGAATATGTTGAGAGCATGTGTGCTAGATTTTAGAGGCTCCTAGGATGACCACTTGCCACTAGCCGAGTTCGCCTACAACAACAGTTATCATTCGAGTATTGGGATGGCACCGTATGAGGCTTTGTATGGCCGTAGATGTCGTTCCCCTATTGGATGGGAAGAAGTGGGTGACCGTAAGATTTTCGCTCCTGACATGCTTACACAAGCATTTGAAGACGTCCACTTGATAGTAGAGAGACTGAGGATAGCTCAGAGTAGATAGAAGAGTTACGCTGACAAGAGACGTAGGCCACTAGAGTTTGCAGTTGGTGAATCCGTGTTTCTGAAAATTTCTCCTTCCAAGGGCATAGCAAGATTTGGGAAGAGAGGGAAACTAAATCCTCACTATATTGGACCCTTTGAGATACTTGATCGAGTGGGAGATAAGGCTTATAGGTTGGCATTGCCACCGGACTTATCAGGCGTCCATAACGTCTTCCACATATCGATGCTTCGGAAGTATCACACAAATCCGGCACATGTGATTAGTTACGAGCCTTTGGAGCTCAGAGAGGACATGTCATATGTTGAGAGACCGATTCAGCTATTGGATAGGAAGGAGAAGGTATTGAGATGGAAGACCATCGGGTTAGTGAAGATTCTCTGGCAGCATCATACTTCAGAGGAGGCTACTTAGGAGTTGGAGAGTCTGATGCGAGAGAAGCACCCTCATCTATTCGATGACTGACTTGATTCTAATTTGGAAGATCAAATTTTTTAAGTATGGGAGGATTGTTAGACCTGTATTTTATGTAGCTATTCATTATGATTCCTATGTGTATGAACACTCTATTATTATAGCTGAATCATAAGAAGAGTATTTACTATCATGTAAACGACTATTTAAGAAATGAAAAATGCATGTAAGCTACATAACAGCAAGATAAGGGTGAAAGTGATTCCCGAGCAAGTGCAGGGGTAAAACGGTTAAATGACCAAAATTCGGTATAAATCTTATGAGAAAATTTCATTTAAAATATGAAATTGAGGACTCTTAATCAAAATCGAGGAAAATATCTAATTTTGAGTTCAATTGATCAAGATATGAATTTATTTAATATTTTCAAAATTTTTACCTCGGAAAGAGAGCCCGAAAATAGGAAAAAAATATACCGAAAAGGTAAAATCGGACTGATAAATTCATTTACAAACTAAATGAATTTAATATGAATTTTTGGGATATTTTAGGATTTGTATTATTATTTTAATAATAAAATAATAATAAAACTATATTATAAATAAAAGAAAAAAATAGAAAAAAAAAATCAGAAACTGGAAATTGGGAATCGGGGAGAGAGAAAAGGGGGGTAAGCCGCGAGCAAGCCGACGAGGAGAAGATTCACCGAACGGCCACCACTGGCGACCTTACAGCCAGGACAGAGGCCGAAAAAGGAAGAAGATGTCCGTCCGCACCCATCGGCAAGGCTAGCCGAGAGGTCCCCAGGCTGTGGCTCACCGAACAGCGGTAGTGGCACTCCGAGAACCGGCTGAACGATGTTGGCATGACCAAAGGAAGCCTAAATCGGTCTGCGGTTCAGTGAAGAACCTTCTACGCTGAACCGGACCGGACCGGTTCAGCCAAGGAGAAAAGGGGAAAAAGAAGAAAAAGAAGAAAAAGAAAGAAAAAGGAAAAGGAAAATTTTTGGGATTTCACCAGATTTCGGGTACATCGATACAAGGTCAAAAGTGACCGATTTGATTTTCGATGAATTTAATTAGATTATATTTATTCAAAAATTGACCTGGAGTTAAATATACAAAATTGTGCACTTCGACGATAAATTTCGAATGGAAGTCCGATAGTACTTCGATTTGCATACCATCGCATAATCTCAGGTAAGTAAAAGTCTTTTACGACAATTTATGTGATTATTGTGTATTTAAGATTTATTTTACGCATTTCAGATTAAATTCTGCATTTAGTAAATTATATTCGAAATTTTGAATTAACTGTCATAAATGATATACGGGCTATCCAAAGAGCTTGGAATAAAGCCCAATGGGTATTGATAGGCAAAATGAGTTGATAGACCCTGATGAAGGGAAATAATACGTGGAAAACGAGCTTAATACGGATTAAGGCCCAATTAAAGTAAACGGGCCCATTTAAGTAAAATGAACTGTATTAAATGTGTAATACAGTAGGAAAATCATAATTTACCCAGTGAATGGTTAAATGCAGCTCTAGAGTCATATTGAGAGTTGACCGGACTACGAGATTTGGGCTGCATAGAGGAAGAGAGGTCGCACTACGTGATCCGAGGTAAGGGACTTTTGTGAGTAGTTAGAGATACCTGCACGTATTTTCGTATGCTTTTACATTCACTTAAAAACTCTAAGGGTCAGAGAAAGTGAATAATAATTATTGTGACCTGATAGTGGCAAATTATGATTTTACCCCTAGTTAGTCAAAAAGTTAACTTTTGTTAAAAGTTGTAAAAAGCATGTAAACCACCATTTTGAGTGTTTTACTGCTGTTTAGCAGAAGAATAAATAGATGGGCTAATGATTTTAAGGTTGATGTGAATTAAGCACACTTTATAGTGTTAATTTTGATATTTTGTAAACCATCCCTTTTTTAAAGAGCCATCTATCATATTATGTGAGAATAAATCGTGCTGGAGCACAGCTCGCACTGGATTTCATATATTTTCCACATATATTAGTGTTGGATTGTGATTCGCACTAGATTTCCATGACATGCATGATAGAGTATTGGAGTTCTTACTCGTACTCAATTTTATATGATATATGCATGAGAGAGTGCTGGAGCGATTAGCTCGTACTAGACTTTTCATGAGATGCATGACAGAGTGCTAGAGCGTTGCTCGTACTCGATTCTTCATGATTTATACATGACATAGTACTGGAGCTATTACTCGTACTTGATTTGATGAGTTTTATGCATAGCATGGTACTGGAGCTATTGCTCGTACTTGATTTAAAATATGAACTATGCATTGACCTAGCTGCTGGAGGTTTACTCACACTAGAGTTGAGTTTGTGATGTGAAACAGTGTTTGAGCGGAGTGTCGACTGTGAGTCGTGCTCAAAGGCGCGCACTGTATTTTATGTGATATATGATACATGTTGAAAACCGTGCTTGATTTCCTCATGTAGACTAAGTGTCACACTGTGAGAGGATTCCCATGAGGATTTTGAGACGTGGTATGATATTCCATGGTTTTGAGGGCTAAGACCTATGGCAGGCACCCCGACTGTGATGTAGGGTCCACGGAGTACGTTGTACCATGCATGTGGCATGGAGTACACTGTACCGTGTGGTGTTGTGGAGTTGAGGGGGATATAGTTGGCGGTTGTGATGGACTGACCCCCTCCCATTGCAGCAGTGATGCCCCGCACACCGAGATCTGTGTTACATTGGATCACATTGTCGGATATGATCATAGTCCAGGATACTATTTACATTTCACCACAGAGTCTCACATGATATATCACCTGATTGACTGATTTACTTACAGATAGACCTGAGGGATGGGTTGGACTCCGATTTTGTGTTGTGAATGATTTAAATGCCATATTTACTATGATTTAAATATAAATGGCATGATTTATCTAAAGGCATTGTGATATTATAAAGATGCATTGTTTTGCACTACATGCCTACATTTGAGAAAGAAAAGCATGATTTATGTACATGGGATTTAATCTGTACAAGTATATATATATATATATATTTAAAGACATGCTTTGAAAATGAGTTAAGGAAATAACCTTTTGAGGCATAGCATTATTTTGAGTAGATAGTGTAGATATCTACTTGCTTACCTGATTTCCTTACTGAGCGCGTTGTATGCTCACCCCCTTTCTTTACATCTCTCTACAGAGCATCAGCAATAGAGTGAGAGCTTTTGTGGAATAGTATTCTTGTGTCCGCTACTATTTCCTATCGATTGACAGGTATACATATTTTGTATAGTTATGTATCTAAACATAGAAACAGCACAGTGATGTATATGATTTATTATGGGGAATATATTTGTATTAGATTTTATATAATCTTACATGTATTATAAAAGAAGTTAAAGTCAGAGTATATTGACATGTATGGATGATATGGTATGCGAGGAAGCTAACATCGAATCACAGCCCAACCATTTTTGATAGGAAAGGTAAGTTAAGAATGAGAAAAATTTGTAGTGGTTAAGTCACGGATGACGGTCGTGACACTGTTGGTCCTATTGATGTACCTGAGAGTACCAAGGCATGCTTCGAGAGACTAGAACGTCGCTTAGAGACCATAGTGGAGATATTGGCACATATGATGCCATGAGGATAGAGACATGATGTAGAGACTGCACCGGGAGAGGCAGTTGCACCTGATACACCTACACCCTCGTCGGTTCATGATACGTAGTCTCATGTTGCTCCACGACAGGGCGGTAATGTTTTGGGGTATGGTTGTGATTTTGACAGACTCCGACAATTCCAAAAACTTGGACCTCTAACTTTTCGTGGGATTAAGGACCTAGTGTTGGCGAAAGAATGGATAGGAGAGATGAAGAAGTTGTACGGATTCTTTGAGTGTACGACTTTAGAGATGGACGCATTTGCTGCGTTCCTACTGAAGGGGATTGCAGAGCATTAATGGAAGTCCACCCGACCCATATTGAGAGTCTAACAAACAGAGATCAGTTGGGAGATATTTTTGGATGCCTTCAGGAGGCAGTTTGTTCCAGATACGACTCAGCGGAGGCTATAATATGAATTTTTGAGGTTAAGCCAAGGGAGTCATTCAGTAGATGAGTATGAGACTAGATTTTTATCCTTGGGAAGGTATGACCCTAACACCATGAGTAGCGAGACTAGGAAGGTCTGCAGGTTTATAGACGGACTAAGACCAGTATTGAGGTCTAAACTAGTTCCATTCGACATTTCTACCTACGATGAGGCAGTGCGTAGGGTGCAACTCTGTGAACAAGATTATAAGAGGAATGTCTCAGAGTTCAGAACAGTTGGAAAAGGTAGAGACAGAGATACGAAGAGACCAATGTGTGACAGTGCTCGAGGTTTTAGTTATCAAGGAGGGAGGTGACTCTTCGGTAAGAGACCAAAGATCGATGAGGTACAGGAGAGGACTGTTTGATCTCCCGCATACCCGGCTATAACTCTAGCTAGAGGAGTTGTGATTGGAGGATCGAGGCCTACCATAGAGCAGTGCAGTAGATGTGGTAGATTCCTTGGAGGTAGACCTTATCCTGTTTCTAGTTGTTTCTGCTACAGATATGGGAAGCTAGGACACATGGCCAGAGATTGCCAAGCGGCCATTGATATTGCCCCACAGAAGGGTAAGGAGCCTGAGAGAGCTCCAGCTGATACGTTTGCTCCGAGGAGGAGAGCGACAGCAGAAGAGAAAAGGAAGCAAGTCATGGGACGAGGGCGAGTGCATGCCTTAGACCAAGGAACAATAGATGCTTCATCGATTGTGATCAGAGGTAACATCCTAATATATGATTTAGAAGCACATATGTTAATTCATCCTGGTGCCACACATTCATTTGTATCTCCTTCATTTACATGTAAAATAGAAAAGCATGTAGAACGTACACCTTTGAATAGGATGATGTTGATTAGTACACCTATGGATAATAGTCAGCTAGTGGAATAAGTGTTAAATGATTGTAAGCTAAGAGTAGGGGAAAAGGACATGACAGCCAATCTAATACTATTAATCATGAGTGATTTTAATGTAATCTTAGGAATGGATTGGTTATCATCAAACCATGTTGTTTTATATTGTTACGCTAAGAAAGTTATGTTTCCTAACCCTGAAAAATATGTTGTAAAGTTTGATGAAAATAAATAAAAGTAGTAGTTATGATTGTGATTGATAATGTACTATACTGACTGGGAAATGAATATATTGAAGGTTGTATTGCATACGTGGTTGATACGGATAAGGTACATCTGGAGTTAGAAGATATTCTTATGGTTAATGAATTCCTAGATGTCTTTTCGGATGAATTACCAGGGTTACCACCAGACAGAGAGATGGAGTTTTGTATAGACTTTGTGCTTGGTACTGAACCTATATCAAACCATCGTATCGTATGGCCTTAATCGAGTTAAAGGAGCTCAAGAAACAATTACAGGAGCTGTTGGATAGAGGTTTTATCCAACCGAGTGTTTCACCGTGGGGAACACTGGTTTTTTTTGTAAGGAAGAAGGATGGATGCCTCCGATTATGTATAGATTACATATTGTTAAATAAGGCAACCATCAAGAATAGATATCCACTTCCACGCATTGATGATTTGTTAGATCAGCTCCGAGGAGTGCAGGTCTTTTCTAAGATTGATTTGAGATCTGGGTATCATCAGTTCAGGGTTTGGAGTGGAGATGTACCCAAGACAGCATTCAGGACTCGATATGGCCATTATGAGTTTTTGGTTATGCCATTCAGATTGACGAATGCTCCTGCAGCTTTCCTGGCTTTGATGAACGATGTATTCAAGCCATATTTGGATCAATTTGTTATCGTCTTCATAGATAATATCTTGATATATTCTAAATCTGAGGAAGAGCATGAGAAGCACCCCAGGATAGTATTGCAAACTTTACGAGAACATAATCTATATGCTAAACTCAATAAGTGTGATTTTTTGTTGTCACAGATCTCGTTTTTGGGACACGTTGTGTCGAAGGATGGTGTATCAGTGGATCCAACCAAGATTAAGGCTTTAGTTCAGTGGGAACAGTCGAGGACAGTCACCGAGATCAGGAGTTTCTTGGGTTTAGTAGGATATTATTGGAGATTCGTAAAAGGATTCTCGAAGTTAGCTGCTCCGTTAACATGTCTCACTCGGAGAGGGCGTAGCTTTTGTATGGGATGAGGATTGTGAGAAGAGTTTTCAAGAGTTGAAGAATCGATTGACTACTACTCTGATTCTCACTATCCCTACCAGCTTAGGAGAATTTTCAGTGTATACCAATGCTTCACATCAGGGACTGGGCTATGTATTGATGCAGGATGGGAGGGTAGTTGCTTATGGATCCAGATAGTTGAAGGATCATGAGAATAACTATCCGACCCATGATTTAGAGTTAGCAGCAGTAGTGTTTGCGTTGAAGGTATGGCGCCACTACATATATGGAGAGAAATTTCAGATATTTACCGACCACAAGAGCCTTAAGTATCTGTTCTCACAGAAAGAATTGAACATGAGACGAGAAGATGGCTAGAGCTTCTAAAGGACTATGATTGTGAGGCTAATGTTATAGCTGATGCATTGAGTAGAAAAAGCCTTGGGATGGTATCGTATATGATGGTCAGGGAACATGAGTTGTTAAACCAGTTTTCTAGCCACAGTTTAAGAGTTATGCCTTTTGACATGAATACGGACTATGTGATTGCTAGTCTACGCTTGGAGCCAGATCTGTTGGAAAGGATCAAATATGCTCAACAGACTGATCCGTATTGCATTGACATGAGTAGTCAGATAGAGAAGGGCACAGTGATTGATTTTGAGTTGAATTTTGATGGACTTTTGAGGTTTAGAGGCAAATTGTGTGTTCCCGAGGACCCAGAGCTTAAGAGACTGATATTGACGAAAGCTCGTTCGTTGAGGTACACGCTACATTCGGGGAGTAATAAGATGCATCAAAATCTCTGAAAGGTGTATTGGTGGTTAGGTATGAAGAAAGATATAGTAGAATTCGTGGTAAGATGTCTCGTATGTCAGCAAGTGAAGGTAAAGCATAAGAAACCTGTAGAGTTATTACAACCTCTACCTATACCAACATAGAAATGAGAGCATATCACCATGGATTTCGTAATGGGTTTACCGAGGACCCGGAGGAATCACGATGCTAAATGGGTGATTGTTGATAGACTGACAAAGTCAATCCACTTTTTAGCTATGAGAGCTATTGATACTCTGAGTGCATTGGCAGAACTGTATGTATGCGAGGTAGTGAGGTTACATGGTATTCCAGTGAGAATTCTTTCGGATAGGGATTCTCGCTTCACTTTCCACTTTTGGGAACATTTTCAGGAAGCCATGGGAACCCAGTTGAGTTTGAGCACCGCTTATCATCCTCAGATAGATGGTTAGTCAGAGAGGACCATACAGACTCTGAAGGATATGTTGAGAGTGTGTGTGCTAGATTTTAAAGGCTTTTAGGATGATCATTTGCCACTAGCCGAAATCACCTACCTCAACAGTTATCATGCGAGTATCGGGATGACACCATATGAGGCTTTGTATGGCCGTAGATGTCGTTCCCCTATCGGTTGGGAAGAAGTGCGTGACAGAAAGATTTTTGCTCCTGATTTGGTTACACAAGCCTCTGAGGATGTCCGATTGATTGTTGAGAAATTGAGGACAGCTCAGAGTAGACAGAAAAGTTATGCTGACAAGAGATGAAGACCCCTTGAATTTGCAATTGGTGATTCTGTATTTCTAAAGGTTTCTCCTTCCAAGGGTATAGCGAGATTTAAGAAGAGAGGAAAGTTGAGTCCTCGCTACATTGGACCCTTTGAGAGACTGGACAGAGTGGGAGATAAGGCATATAGATTAGCTTTACCACCAGATTTGTCGGGAGTGCACAATGTCTTCCACATTTCAATGTTAAGGAAGTATCATCCAGATCCAACTCATATGACTCGGTATAAGCCATTGGAGCTCAAAGATGATTTGACATTGTCTGCTTTACCACCTTGCATAGCCTGTCCTTGCACTGTAGTTTCACTCGCTGTACGTTGTGTTGTGTTGCCATAAACAATTCAGCATGAATACTGCATCCTTGCTCTGTAACTCGTGCCAACGTTGTGTATATTCTGATTGTTGCATCCAACACTGTCGCGACTTTGTCTGCTTTGATCAGCTATTGTCCTTCAACAATTAACAAGGACTAACATGCAGTTGCAGCAACAGCAACCTATTTCCTCGATGAAATTTCGTTCTGCACAGCCTATCATTCGTCCTGCACTTCCTTTTGAAAATGCCACTCGACAGAAATGCTCCAAGAATAGAATCAACAATTAACAATAAAAAATGCACAAACTGGAAAAGCTAAGCAAATTTAATGCAATTATAAAGTAAAACATGAAACCAAACCTGTCTAAATAACTAGGAAGAAACAGAAAATATAATAAGCACAAAACATAAATTGAAACAAGGCTGGAATAAGATTAAACACAAATCTATAAATTCTAAACAACTTCAGCTACCACCCATACTTCAATAACCACAATAGCTCGGTCAATACACATCCTGTCAAACTTGCAGCCATCACACTTAGATTAATGCAAAATACAATCATCAAAAGAGAATGAATAGTATCACATTCACAAAACAGGGCAGAATAGAGATGTAGCATTTTCCCGAGCTATTTCTAAACAACATGCCATGACAGGTCTGCAATCCGTCAGTTGTCCTAAAACGAATCACAGCATTGCAAAGGGGTAGTGCACGTCTAATGGTCTAAGACATCAACTGAAAATGGATGATTTACGTGGACTAAAACCCAGAACAACTAAGAACACAACAGAAAAAAAAAAAAAAAGCAACGCAGTAAAACATGGGAGAAGCTTTAGCTGAGTAATGCTTCTTCCTTAAGTCTGCCAATGTCGTTCCACTATGCCAATGGTGCTAGAACAATACCCAGCATAACTCTTGCATCAAGGCATCAGAACAGAACAATGGCAATAACAATTGAAGCATAATCAGGCTGTTCAAGCTATAAATGCATGAGCAGTAAACAAAACAAAACAAACATTAATAACCGTGTTCAGCTATAAATTGAAACAAGGCTGGAATAAGATTAAACACAAATCTATACATTCTAAACAACTTCAGCTACCACCCATACTTCAAAAACCACAATAGCTCGGTCAATACACAGCCTGTCAAACTTGCAGTCGTCACACTTAGATTAATGCAAAATACAGTCATCAAAAGAGAATGAACAGTATCACATTCACAAAACAGGGCAGAACAGAGATGTAGCATTTTCCCGAGCTATTTCTAAACAACATGCCATGACAGGCCTGCAATCCGTCAGTTGTCCTAAAATGAATCACAGCATTGCAAAGGGGTAGTGCACGTCTAATGGTCTAAGACATGAACTGAAAATGGATGATTAACTGGACTGAAACTGAGAACAACTAAGAACACAACAGAAAAAAATAGCAACGCAGTAAAACGTGGGAGAAGCTTTAGCTGAGTAATGCTTCTTCCTCAAGTCTGCCAATGTCGTTCCATTATGCCAATGGTGCTAGAACAATACCCAGCATCAATCTTGCATCAAGGCATCAGAACAGGACAATGGCAATAACAATTGAAGCATAATCGGGCTGTTCAAGCTATAAATGCATGAGGAGTAAACAAAACAAAACAAACATTAATGAAAGCAGAATATCAAAGCAACCCGAATGTACAAAATGGAGCAAACCAAAAGCTAACAACTGGGAAATAGAAACAATGCAGTGAAACTGAAAATTAAAGGAGACATCTTAAACAGAACCGAGGAAGCATGAAATTAAATTGATTGCCATGAACAGTAAAAAAAATTGTTTGTTGGAAAAAGAAAACATTCAGAAATTTAAAACAAGGAAAGCTTCAAAATTAACCTAAAAACTACTCTACCCTAAATTAAAACTACTCCTAAATTACTTCTATTCTAACCTAGTCTACTTCCCCCTTTTTCAGTTGCCATCTTTTTATATTTATATACACACTTAGGGGTACAATTGTAATTTTTCCATCCTAGATGAGTTGACATTGTTTGGCCACTTGTCTTCACACCATTAGCTCCTTGAAAAATATTATTTCCATGTCATCTGTCTTTTTGTCCAATTAGATGCGCTAGGCTCGTGTTGTCCACGTGGTCCAATCTCGATTTTAGCTCAATTCTGATCCATTTTCTATCGAAATATTCAGAATTCATCCGATTTAATTTATCTGCAAACATGAGAATTTTAATTAAATAAAGGGGATAATTAACAAAATAAATTGGGGATTTAAATAATTAATTAGGAAATTAAGTACAAATAATTCTAAAAATATAGAATTATCACACCCCCAAACATGAGCTTTTGCTTGTCCTCAAGCAAAACAAAATAATTGTAGGAATGACAAGTACTAAACACAATAATTTCCACAATATCATCCTCAAAGAAAAAGTACAGACTATGAAATCAAAGACTCACAATTACAAGTCCAGTACTTAGAATTATTCAATCATAAGTCCTAACCCAAATTAGATCCCTCGTGTGTGTGTGTGAAAATGTCAAAGCCACTACTCTGTACATTACCCTTATCAGATTAAGCAAACACAGTGAATGCAAAGTCAATGACATGTGATCATTCCCATAAGTTTGCTTTTCACTTCTCTCTCCACTAATGTAGTCACACTTAACCAAAGATCAATAGGACTTCATTAAGCTTGTAATGTAAGGCTGGGGCAAAGGTATGATAAAGTCGATTTAGGTTTAATTACCCCTTAACATGCATTACTTCTAGAACCTTTAATGTAAGAGCTCAAATTATTTCCCCCAAACTTATTTATTTCACTAGACATTTTATTCTATTTTTGTATTTTTCTTTTTTTCTTTTTCTTTTTCTTTTTCTTCATTTTTTTTGAACATTCACTATCACTAGATACCCATATGTACAAAGCTCAAAATATATCCTAATGATTTCATGCTTTTGGTGTAAGGGATAGGAACAAAGTATTTAAGCTAAGGAAAATTATAAGCAAATGTCTTTACAGAGAAAGGCTTATTTAGCCCAGATAGGTGACTAGGGATAAAGTATGTACAACGATGGCTCGAAAGGCTCAAACGATCCAAAGATGGCCTAAATCATCTCCCTAATTAAGTGTGATCTAATATTTCACCTCGAGATTAGATCAAACAAATTCTAGAATATGATACACAAAATCAACTAAACACATGCAATCCTAGGTCCACGTAAGCTTTCTCTAAATAAATATACCGATTCATGACATGACATGTGCATAAGATGAGGAAATCACAATCAGAATTAAGACAAATTCAAGAACTCAACTTCATGATTTTCCTATAATCATGCTTCTCAGTCAATCAAAATCAGACTTAATCATGGGGTCATATCATCGAAATATGGGAAAACTACATGCTAAGCACTCAATCATCCCAAAATCAAACAATTTAAGCTCATATTATCGAAAAAATTTTGAAACAATTTTCAATTTTGCCCAAATTTTTGAAAAATGCTCAAGTAATATCCCCTCCCCCAAACTTAAAGTGCACAGTGTCCTCAATGTGCATATAATATAATAATTTAAGCTCAAGAACAGAGTACTCCCCTTTCTGATGATGATGAACAACTGAAACTTTGATTAAAAGCGTCAAACTAGAAAATAAACCTGCAAAATAAACAAAGAAAGAAACAATAGAAAAGAAAAAGAAAAAGAGCTCTATACAAGGTGAAAAGAAGAACACAGCCACTTCAAATACAGCTGAAGAAAACAACACTCAACAGCAGGGCGAAGAGTAGGAGGATTAGCCAGAGTGGTGACAAAATGTTAACAGTTAAATCCTCTTGAACTCTATCTACTTCCCTCATTCTTTCAGATCTCTTGTGCTTAAGCCTTATATTTTTCCTCAATCTCCATCTTAAAACACTCTTGAGAGTCATTAGGGAGCTTCAAAGGTTTGAAAACATTAAACTTTACTTCCTTATCTTAGACTCTCATCGTTAACTCCCCATTTTGTACATCAATTATTGTTCTACTAGTAGCTAGGAAAAGTCTACCTAGTATAATTGGGACTTCCCTGTCTTCCTCCATTTCTAAAATGATAAAATTCGCAGGGAAAATAAACTTATCCACCTTTACTAGCACATCCTCAATGATCCCCTTCGGATATTTATTTGATCGATTAGCCAACTAGAGGGTTACTGTGGTGGGCTTGGCATCCCATATTCCTAACTTCTGATAGATAGACAAAGGCATCAAATTTATACTAGCTCCTAAATCACACAGGGCTCTACCACAGAATAAATTTCCAATAGTGCATGGTATGGTAAAACTCCCAGGATCTTTGAGCTTGGGGGGTAATTTTCTCTGGATAATGCCACTACATTCCTTAGTTAAGGGCACAGTCTCATAATCTTCCAATCTTATTCTCCTAGAGAGTATATCCTTCAGAAACTTCACATAACTTGGCATTTGCTCTAAAGCATCTGCGAAAGGAATGTTGATGTGACATTTCATAAAAACCCAAGAAATTTAGCAAATTGTCGTTCCAGCTTTTGAACTTGTAACCTCTGAGGAAAAGGTACTCGTGGTCTAACTAGAGGCAATGTAGTAGGAACCTGTGTAGAATCAGAGGGCGAGGAATGCTGTGAAGTAGAAGAAGGTATAGATGAAGAAGTGCCTAGCTTGGATTCTTTTACAGCCTGATCATGATGTTCCTGCTCTTTCTGAGCTACTTCGTTAGAATTTATGGGTTTTTCAACTATGGGCTCAACAGGATTGGACTTACTTTGTGGGTCATCTAGCTCTTTGTCGGTCCTAAGGGTGATGGATTTGACATATTCCTTACCCTCCCTTTACTTAACAGAATTAGCTTCAGTGTTACTAGGAAGGGTCCCTTGAGGACATTGGCTAAGAGCATTTGCTATTTGTCCTACCTGAACCTCTAAGTTCTTAATTGAAGCAGCTTGATTTTGCAGGATAGTCGTGAACATTTCCTCAAGTGAGGGCTTCTTCTCAGCTGTTAGTGCATGGTAAAGTTGTGGTTGCGTAGGTTGTGGTGGTGGTGGTGGTGACGGTGATGGATGATATTGAAATTGAGGTGGGGATGGATGATGTGGTGGATGGTATGGAAATTACGGCTGTGGTGGTACCTGAACCGGTGGAGCTTGAAAAACAGGGAGTCCTACAGGTCTAGAGCTAGAAGTTTGCCCTTGGTTTTAGCTCTAGGAGAAGTTAGGATGGTTTCTCCACCTTGGATTATAGGTGTTTGAAAAATGGTTGTTCTGTTGCGTTTGAGAAGGGGCAACATACTGAACCGATTCTAAGTTGAGCGGACACCTATCTACAGAGTGGGTACCACTACACAGCTCACAGGAAAGAAAAGGATTTTGGATAGAATACACATGGTTAGGACTAGTGAGAGGATTATGTTGGGTACTTAGCGACTCTACCTTCTTCGTAAGGTTAGCGATTTGAGAGGTCAAGGTAGACAGTGTGTCGAGCTCATAAATACCCATCGACTTCTTTAGCAATTGCCTCTCCAAGGACCATAGATAGTTGTTAGCTGCCATCTTTTCTAACAACTCGTAAGCTTCCTCCTCTGTTTTACACATTGTGCTCCACCCGCAGCAGCGTCAACAATAGTCCTATTTGGGCTTGTAAGTCCGTTGTAGAAGGTCTGGACTTGCAACCACAGAGGTAGGCCATAGTGAGGGCACTTCTTAAGAAGCTACTTATATCGTTCCCATGCTTCGTAAAGAGTTTTAGAGTCGTACTGAGCAAAGGAAGATATGTCACTACGGAGTCTGGCCATTTTAGAGGGAGGGAAAAACTTAGCTAGAAATTGATAGGCTAACTCGTCCCATGTAAAAATGGATCCTGAAGGCAAGGAGATTAACCAATGCCGTGCCCTATCCCTAAGTGAGAAGGGGAATAATCTAAGCCTAAGCGCATCATCAGATAACCCATTGTGTTTGAACGTGTTGCACAAGTCCAGGAATTGCCCAAGGTAAGCATGTGGGTCATCGTGTGGAAGCCCAATGAACTGTAAGGATATCTAGATCATCTGGAGGATGGAAGGCTTAATTTTGAAATTATTAGCAGGGACAACTGGTGGCCTAATGCCGGTATAATAACCTCCAATAGTCGGCATTGCATAATCTCCAACGGTCATAATTCTCCTATTTTCTGCCATGATGCTTTGCAGCGGAGCTATAAATTTCCTAGAATCCTTTCAAATTTTTCTAAGTGTTCGTTCAATTTCAGGATCTAGAGGGAAGCAATCTCTATGCATGCAAACATCATAAAATCCTTAGAATTTTTTTTTTTTAAGTTTTTAATTTTTCAAAATTTTTTATTTAATTAAATGGAGAAAATTAACTAAACTAAGGATCTAAATATTTATTACCTAAATATTCACAAGCTAGAATTACACCTAAGCATAATTTCACTGATATTAATTAACGACTAATTAAAATTTCACCAACACCGGCGCCAAAAACTTGACACGCCCAAAGGGTATTGTCCGCAAGTGCACGGGTCGTACAAGTAATAATGGGATTTGAGTCCCGAGTTATCGTTCCACAGAGAAGTTGACTAGCCTAATTAAGTACCGGTTAATCTTACCCTAAGTATATTCTAGCAAATTATGAAATTAAAAGTGGGTGATCAACTAAGGCTAAAAATTAAAAGTACTGAAAATAATAACACTAAAAAATAAAGAAAATAAAACTGAACTAAGATTTGCTTACCGAACTCCGAGCAATTAAAGAAAATTAAAACAGTTAAAATGAATTAACGCAATTAAAATAAAGCAATAAAATTAATTAAACTAAAATTTAAACAAACTTAAAATAAAAATGCATGTAATTAAACTAATAAAAATTGCAAATTAAACTAAACTAAAATTGCAAATTAAACTAAACTAAAATTTAATGAAAATAAAGACTAAATTAAAAATGCATGAAACACATTTAATCTAAATTACTCTAAATGCTACTCATAAAATACTAAACTAAATAAGTCCTAAAACATATAATCTAAAATTAACTACTAACTAAAAAATTAAAACTAAAATTTAAATTGACATGCAAAGATATTAAACTAACCTACCATTAATTGATTGAAGTACCTCACTAACAACTAACAAGAATCAACAATTAAATTCATTAAAGTAAAGCCATAAAATAACAAATGAAAAATGCACAATCAGCCAAACAAAGCCTTAACCAACAGCCAGCCATGTGGTCCCGATACCGTCACTGTTCAAGCTCTTCTTCAGCAAAATTTGTTCCAGGCGTGTTCTCCATTTCCAGGTGATGCCAACGGTTATTAAGCCAGTTGCTGTCCGTTTCTAATTCCAGATGCTAGCAGTCCTGTCCAGCACTTGTACTGTCTGCTTTACCACCTTGCATAGCCTGTCCTTGCACTGCAGTTTCACTCGTTGTACGTTGTGTTGTGCTGCCATAAACAATTCAGCATGAATACTGCATCCTTGCTCTGCAACTTGTGCCATCCTTGTGTATATTCTGATTGCTGCATCCAACATTGTCGCGGCTTTGTCTGCTTCAATCATCTATTGTCCTTCAGCAATCAACAAGGACTGACCTGCAGTTGCAGCAGCAACATGCTGCAACTTATTTCCTCGATGAAATTTCATCCTGCACAGCCTATCATTCATCCTGCACTTCCTCTTAAAACTTCCACTTGACAGAAATGCTCAAAGAATAGAATCAACAATTAATAATAAAAAACGCACAAACTAGAAAAGCTAAGCAAATTTAATGCAATTATACAGTAAAACATGAAACCGAACCTGTCTAAATAACTAGGAACAAATAGAAAATATAATAAGCACAAAACATAAATTGAAAGAAAGCTGGAATAAGATTAAACACAAATCTATAAATTCTAAACAACTTCAGCTACCACCCATACTTCAATAACCACAACAGCTCGGTCAATACATATCCTGTCAAACTTGCAGCCATCACACTTAGATTAATGCAAAATACAGTCATCAAAAGAGAATGAACAGTATAACATTCACAAAATAGGGCCGAACAGAGATGTAGAGTTTTCCCAAGCTGTTTCCAAACAACATGCCATGGCAGGTCTGCAATCCGTCAGTTGTCCTAAAATGAATCACAACATTGCAAAGGGGTAGTGCACGTCTAATGGTTTAAGACATCAACTGAAAATGGATGATTAACGTAGACTGAAATCGAGAACAACTAAGAACATAATAGAAAAAAATAGCAACGCAGTAAAACATGGGAGAAGCTTTAGCCGAGTAATGCTTCTTCCTCAAGTCTGCCAATGTCGTTCCACTATGCCAACGGTGCTAGAACAATACCCAGCATCAATCTTACATCAAGGTATCAGAACAGGACAATGACAATAACAATTTAAGCATAATCGGGCTGTTCAAGCTATAAATGCATGAGCAGTAAACAAAACAAAACAAAACAAACATTAATGAAAGCAGAATATCAAAGCAACCCGAATGTACAAAATGGAGCAAACCAAAAGCTAACAACTGGGAAATAGAGCAATGTAGTGAAACTGAAAATTAAAGGAGTCAACTTAAACATAACCGAGAAGCATGAAATTAAATTGATTGCCATGAACAGTAAAAAAAATTGTTTGTTGGAAAAAGAAAACATTCAGAAATTTAAAACAAGGAAAGCTTTAAAATTAACCTAAAAACTACTCTACCCTAAATTAAAACTACTCCTAAATTACTTCTATTCTAACCTAGGCTACTTCCTCCTTTTTCAATTGTCATCTTTTTCTATTTATATACACACTTAGGGGTATAATTATAATTTTTCCATGTCATCTGTCTTTTTGTCCAATTGGATGTTCTAGGCTCGTGTTGTCCGCATGGTCCAATCTCGATTTCAGCTCAATTCTGATCCATTTTCTATCGAAATATTCAGAATTCATTCGAATTTAATTTATCTACAAACATGAGAATTTTAATTAAATAAAGGGGATAATTAAAAATAAATTGGGGATTTAAATAATTAATTAGGAAATTGAGTACAAATAATTCTAAAAATATAGAATTATCAAACATATATAGAGAAACTGATACAGATACTGGATAGAAAGGAGAATGTCTTGAGGAACAAGACTATCGGGTAAGTGAAGATTCTCTGGCAGCATCACACTTCAGAGGAAACTACTTGGGAGCTAGAGAGTTTGATGCGAGAGAAATATCCCCATTAGTTTGTAGAGTAACTTGGTTCTAATTTGGAGGACCAAATTTCTTAAGGTGGGGAGGATTGTAAGACCCTTAAATTCATAAGTATATACATGTACATGCTATGTGAAGCATAAGTGATGTAAAGTCCATAAATTCAATGTACACACTTGTAATATGAGTTTGTGATGTACTTACAAGTTTCATTATGAATGAATATGCAACAATGGACTTTTGTATGTGATGAATGTGAATATATTGAATTTTGGGTGGTGAGGTAAAATGAAATGAAGTTTGCATAAGTTGCATAAATCTGTGTACTTCCATTTGGTTTTGTATTGTATACCTTTGGTTATACAATGAATGCACACAAGTTTTAATGTAAGTATGAATGGATGTCCTTTTCAAGTCTTAAAGGTGATTGGATGAGAAAATGAGTATAACAACAAAATTTAATGAGGTTTGGTGTAAGTTACTGCAAAAAAATGTAACAAAATCTAGAAAATACGAATGTCAAATTGATCCCATAGGATGAGAGATCGATCTGGAAAAGCCAAAAATGCTCTTATTCGATCAATGGAATAGAGGCAGATCGATCTCCAATGGGGCCAGATCGACTGTTGAGCATTCTGTGAAGAAGGTATCGATCCCCGGAATGGCCAGATCGATCTCCAAATGCTACTGACTTGGAGAAGATTGATCTCACCCTAAAGTAGATCAATCTCTTTAAGCTACTGCTTGGAACAGATCGAACTCAATCTTAGAGACAGATCAATCTTATTAAACCTGAAATGTCAATTTCGAGAGGAAAAATGCAAGGCAAATTGATCTCATTAGAGAGCAGATCAATCTCATAGAGAAAATTCGATAAATACTGGGTTCTGCACTTTAGTTTTTCACGAGATTTACTATTTCATTCAAGAACAAAAGTTAAACCTAACATTTCTACCCTAGGAAGTTTCAGTTTGTGATCAATTTTGAGTGAGATATAGTTGAACAAAGTTTTTCATGGTAAAGGGGATAGCAAAATACTTGGAAACAAGAGATTGAAATCAAGGATTTCAAGAGCAAGGAGGATTTGTACCAATTTGGTGGAAAAAGAGGAAATCTCAGCTAAGTAAGATTTAATGCACCAAGTTGATATATGTTAAACTAGGTGTATTGGTGAACTTGTTGGCATATATATGAATTGTGGGAAATGATAGAATCATGAAAAATGAGCATGACCTAGTTTTGGCATGAAAATGGGAAAAATGATGAGGAAATGGTGTTAACATGAATTTGATGGTGGAATATGCATGTATGGAAGATTATAAATTAATCTTATGAAATGCATATATTGGAAATGAGGAGAAATGAATATAGCTATATGGAAAATGTGGTATAATACCATATTGGAAGAAAATAATGAGATTGATATATGGAATTGAGATTTGGAAAATGAAATGAGTATGTTACAATATACTAACGTAAATACGTATAACAGCTTCGGACATCACATTGGAAGCTGATCGGACTATGAGAGTAAGCAGCACCGAGGAAGAGAGGTCACTTGACGTGATCCGAGGTAAGGGAATTTCGTGAGTAGCTAGAGATGGCTCCACATATTTTGAATAGCATTTCGATATTATATGCTATATGAAATCCCTTAAATAAGCATATTATGATGATTGAGAATAATGAGGATAAGTGTGTTTTATCCAAAACTAGGGTGAAAATACCTCAGAAACATGTTGTGACTAAAATGCATGGTTACATGATAGAATGGCAATTATTTTCTTGTATATGCGAAAAAAACACGTGTTAGTGCTTATTTGATTTACTTGGGTGAATTGTGATTTGAATATGCCATCTATCAGGTATTATGTGGAAACCATAAGTACTAGAGATAACTTGCACTATATTTTGAGATATGCATCACATAGTACTTGAGTGTTTACTCGTACTAGATTTTAATGTGATTTATGCATATTAGAGTACCAGGAGCATTGCTCATACTCAGATTTTGATTGATGCATTATAGAGTATTGGGAGGTTTTCTCATACTGTTTTTATATGACCTAATGCTGGGAGCATTGCTCGCACTAAAGATTGTGATATTGTGATATTGTGATATAGTCGTGTTGGGAGTTTTACTCACACGTACCAGTTTCGAAAAGAGCATGAAACAGCCGTGTTGGGAGCCTGTGCTAACTGTATGTCACACTGATATATATATATGCTCACACATGCATTATTTTGAGATAAGGCTGAGGGCTATCAAAATAACCCATGGTATGAGGACTAAGACTTATAGCGAGCATCCCGACTATGAGGTATATCCAAGGTTTGAGGACTAAGACTCATGGCAAGCATCCGACCTTGAGATAGGGTCTATGGAGTACTGTGTACCATGTATGTCACATGGAGTACGTTGTACAATGAGTAAACGATGAGAGTGAGTTGTGAGCTGACGGCTAGGATTTGACCCACCTCCTGTTACAGTAATTGTGAGTCCCCGCACACGGAGTACTGTGTAGCTTAAGATCACGAAAAATGAGTTATGATCATACACTCGGAACATGTCGTCGCCTATCTCTATTTTCTTTTCATGCTATGTACATTGAGATTTCTTAAATGAAATATCACATGGTTTTTATGATATGAACATGTGAGTTTGTGAATTGCGAAAAGGGTAACCCAAGGGATGGGTGAGACCCAGATTTTCATCTTTTTAAACATGATGAATGCCATATGATTTTAATATAAATGAATGGCATGATAAATGTGATTTGTGTGAAATTACATGAGGAATGCAGTATTTATGCATATAATGCTGAGATTGTTAAACTAGTATATTTCTAGTTTTATAACTGATGTTTTGTATCTATATATATATATTGCATAATGATTTGAGAGATGCATGCTTTAGATACAATTGGGTAAGGAAAAGATTTCAAGGCATAAGCATTGTATTTTGTATTTTGTAGATAGTGCAGTTATCTACTTGCTTGCCTGATTTCCTTACTGAGCTATGAGCTAACCCTCTTATTATTTCCCTCTTTTCAGAGCATCCAAAGTAGGTGGACATGGCTGAGGACTGAAATTCCTTGATTTTCACTGCATATCCATCTTACGAGAGGTATACACACTTGACATTTTGTACTGAACATTGTATAAGAACAACTATGTAAATTAATGTACGGTCGGGATGTATACGCACAAATAATGGTATTAATGCATAAAAGAATATTAAATTCTATACATGTTGTGAATGAGTATGAATAGGAGACTAATATCGAATCACAGCCTAACGTTTGATGTGAGAGATGACAGAAGAAGAGGTAAGTGAAATGCAAAACATTTGAGGTGATTTTGGCAGGTCACGCGTGGGGGCAGGTCATGACATTATGCTTGTGAGTTTTCGAATGATTGAAAACGTTTTGATAGCATGAAAAAGGTTTGATCAAATAAGCTTATTTATGAGAAATGAGATTAATTGATGCTTTGATGAACGAGTGAGTGTTTTACCAGTTTGAGCTCAATTTTGATGAGTATTGTGTAACTGGGAATATAATGCTTTGTAACCAAAATGAGTTTTATAATAACCACTATGGGCTTTTCATGAAGGCAAAACGATTTTAATACGACAATGGCATATTTTACTGAGACTATGGCTTGTCATGAGATACACATCGATAATCCGTTTTGACAGCGTTGAGTGGCCTTGCTCTTGTAGCATGTAAGACCGGGCCTTGCTCTAGTAGCATGTAAGATCGATACCTCCATTCTAGTAACGAGAGATGACCCCGCTCTAGTAGCGATGGGTGGCCTTGCTGTAATAGCATGTAAGACCGGGTCTTGGTTTGAGTAGCATGTAAGACCGCAGTTGTACAACTCTGATCAAGTCTACAGCGAATCATGGCCATGTATTGATGTCAACGTTTCCCTTTTTTGAGGATATCCGCCTAGGGGACGATGTGACTTGGTTTGATGTGATGTTACTATGACAATGATTTTATCTGAGCTTTATTAAATGCCTAGTCTCGATTTCTTGGATGAATGATGTGTTTTACAACTGTGATTTCTATCACATAATGGGATTTGATGTTTTGATGATTTTTTATCTTTATCACGTGAATTATGTTGATGTCGTTGTTACTATCGTTATTTCCATAACATTTTACATGCTTGAATATTTATATCATATTACGTTGTAATGATGATTTTGTAACTTTCCATTATCCTTCTTACTGGGCGTTTTGAGAGCTCACCCTTTTTTCCTCCCCCCTTCAGATTTCTTGCAGTGAGCGAGATAGTGTCTGCCCTGTACGTGATATAGGTTGGTGGACAAGATCTCTCCAGGCTATCGCTTGTACACGCATAAGGTATAATTCAGTTCATTTTGTATCTAGACAATGATGTAATACAGACATTTGTATTAAGTATTTTGGGATGTAATTAGGGTGATATGAGGAAAATGAATCGTGTTTTGTGGATTGATTCCCTTTGGATACTTTGTAATTGGGTTATGAAATAGAAATTGTGTGACCTTGGGGTTATGATTTATTATAAACACAAGTCATTAAATGAAATTTACAGGAATGCAACCCGTGTAAGAGGTTTAATATAAGAAAAAATTTAAATTAGCCCTAATTTTCGCACCTTCGGACTGTCACAGATTTGTTGGTATCAGAGCAAAGGTTGCCTAGTACTATCAATGTCGAGTAATTGGAAATAGATTACATCTTAAGTGTTTGTATTATCTGGTAATGAATTGAATTTAACAGGTAGAATTATAATCGATGTTTCATGAATACGCACAGGTACGTAAGGGATAGGATATGAAGGGGAGAAGACGATGGTCTGGGACGCAGGCACAGCCTGTCAAGACCCTTCCTGACTTAACTAAAACTACTACAAATTTTTCACAGTTTAACTTACCTTTCCTCTCATCAATGGTTAAGCTGTTATTCGATGTTAGCTTCCTCGCATACCATATCATCCATTATCATACATACATGTCAATATATGGTTACTGACTGTAACTTCTTTCATAATACACGTGAGATCATATAAAATCTAATACAAATACATTCCCCATAATATATATCGTATACATCATTGTGCTGTTTCTATGTTTAGATACATAACCGTACAAAATATGTATACTTGTCGATCGATAGGAAATAGTAGCGAACAACAGGAATACTATCCCTCAAGCACACTCGCTCTACTGCTGATGCTCTGTAGAGAGATGTAAAAGAAAAGGGGATAAGCATACAACGCGCTCAGTAAGGAAATCAGGCAAGCAAGTAGACATCTACACTATCTACTCAAAATAATGTTATGCCTTGAAAATATCATTTCCTTAACTCACTTTAAAAGCATGTCTTTAAATATATATATACTTGTACAGATTAAATCCTATGTACAGAAATCATGTTTGCTTTCTCAAATGTAGGCATGTAGTGCAAAATAATACATCTTTATAATATCACAATGCCTTTAGATAAACCATGCCATGTATATTTAAATCACAGTAAATATGGCATTTAAATCATTGACAACACAAAATCAGATTTTCGACCCATCCCTCAAGTCTATCCATATCATAAATAAATCAGTCAGTCAGGTGATATATCATGTGAGACTCTGTGGTGAAATGCAATAATATCCTGGACTATGGCCATATCCTATAATGGTGATCCCAGGCAACACAGATCTCGGTGTGCGAGGCATCACTGCTGCAACGAGAGGGGGGTTAGTCCATCACAATCGCCACCTATCAACTCCTCGACTCCACAACACCACATGGTACAGTATACTCCCTGCGACTCGCGCGGTACAACGTACTCCGTGGACCTTACATCATAGTCGGGGTGCCTGCCATAGGTCTTAGCCCTCAAACCATGGAATATCATACCACGTCTCTAAATCCACATGCGAACCTCTCATAGTGTGACACTCAGTCTACATGAGGAAATCAACCATGGTTTTCAACATGCATTATATATCACATAAATTACAATGCGCGCCTTTGAGCGTGACTCACAGTCGACACTCCGCTCAAACACTGTTTCACATCACAAACTCAAACTCTAGTTTGAGTAAACCTCCAGCTACTAGGTCATGCATAGTTCATGTTTCAAATCAAGTACGAGCAATAGCTCCAGTACCATGCTATGCACAAAACTCATCAAATTAAGTACGAGAAATAACTCAAGTACTATGTCATGTATAAATCATGAAGAATCGAGTACGAGCAACGCTCTAGCTTTCTATCATGCATTTCATGAGAAATTCGAGTACGAGCTAATCGCTCTAGCACTCTCTCATGCCTATATCATATAAAACTGAGTACAAGTAATAACTCCAGCACTTTATCATGCATGTCATGGAAATCTAGTGTGAATCACAATCCAGCACTAATATATGTGGAAAATATATGAAATCAAGTGTGAGCTGTGCTCTAGCACGATTTATTCTCACATAATATGATAGATGGCTCTTTAAAAGGGATGATTTTCAAAACATCAAAATCAACACTATAAAGTGTGCTTAATTCAGATCAACCTTAAAATCATTAATCCATCTATTTATTCTTCTGCTAAACAGTAGTAAAACACTCAAAATGGTGGTTTCCATGCTTTTTATAACTTTTCACAAAAGTTGATTTTTTTCCTAAGGGTAAAATCGTAATTTGCCACTATCAGGTCATAATAATTATTATTCACTTTCTCTGACCCTCAGAATTTTTAAGTGAATGTAAAAGCAGATGAAAATACGTGCAGGTATCTCTAACTACTCACAAAAGTCCCTTACCTGCAATCACTCAAGAAATTTTACTTTCTTAACGCTACTCGATCCAGCAGTCCAATTTGCTCCTCCAATAATCTCTGGAGCTGCATATAACCATTTATCAGGTTAATTATACTTTTCCTACTGTATTTCACATTAAATACAGTTTATTCCACTTAATGGGCTTTAATAAACCTTAATAGGCCTAACTATGCCTTAAGCTCATTTCTATTTTACTATTTATTTTCGTTGGGCCTATTGGGCATGTGGGGCCCACTAACTCTTATTGGGCTTATCCTAGACCCATTACATCTCATTGGGCCTAAAATAATTGGGCTTCACCCATTGGACCTCTTGGCCACATGCCATGGCCGAGAGCACCCCATGTCGTCGGTCACACCATGGCATGCTGTCCATGTCCATTTCCTTAGCCAATTCACTTAGGCATTTTCACAAACACTTGGTTGGAAATGTTCTTAAGTATCACATAGTTCATTTAGGCATTTTATCAAACACCTTGATTGCCAACTTAATACATGTATTAATTAATCAAATTGATTAATTCTAACTATACCTTAATCATTAACACATGTATATCAACTCATTTATGCCTTAATATCATATGGGCATTCATCAATATTTCACTACTCACTCTCGACCTAACCATGATCATAGTGATTTCATATGTTTCAATGCTTAAAACATATACCAATAAACTTAAAATCATTCATACATTAACATATATAAATTTGAAAGCTTGAAAATATACCTAGTATTTGTACACTATGGCTTCTTGATAGCCAATTCCAACATATGTTACTCTCTTCTCAATTTGGAACAACTTTCATGAAGAATGCAAGTTCCAAATATGCCTAAATCCTAGTGATTTCTAGTGAGAGAAAGCTTGGATAAATGTATTTCAATGGTTTCCTTGTGTAGCCGAGAATGGTATAGTGAAGATGACAATGGTGTGGCTGATTTTATAAGCCATTTACTTAGCCATTAAGCCTTACTTTTCAGCCATTAAAATTGACTTCCTAAGGTTTAGTTATGAGTCACCTAATGAGTCATCTAATGAGTCATAGTTAGCTTTAACTATGGTTAGATATTTAATCCTAATGGGCTTTACAATTGGGCCTCTCGGTTTGGGCTTTCTTAATTGGCTTTCGGGCTGAAATTTTTTAGTATACCTCAGGCCTTTTATTGTCTAAATATTTTGTCTATCAATCGGTCCAACAATTCGGTCTAAGGGATCTAAGAATTTCGATCTACGTTTAGTATACCTTAATGGGCTTTAAAATCTTCACTTTAGGCCCATTACATTTTTATCCATAAATTTTAATTTGGAATCCTTCCAAAAAAAAATTTCCTTACTTTTGGGGATGATTATCTTGTTTTCTGACAAAAAGTATTTTTTCCCAAATTTTTCTCCATACTTAGGTAAATTTTTAATCATGGTTAGTCAACTATGGTAAAAGTCCACTTTTCTTAACTATAGTTGACTTTTTCCTTAATCATTGACCAAGTTGACTTTTTCTCAAAATTTTGAAAGTGTCATATCTTATGTCCTACACTCTCATCTTTACGTTTTAGCCATTTTCGGTAGGTAAATACACCCGAAATACCTTAAATACCTTAAACCGTTAAAAATGTTCGTTTTACCCTTTTTAGCTTTTACTCTTGTTCTTTGTGTTCGGGACTAAATCAAACTGACTTTCCTTCATAAGCTCTCTATATTTTCTCATTTTAAGTTCTTCTATTCAGTCAGAATGATTCAGATCCACTCAGTTTAGCCTGTGACTCTTATAGCTCACATTAGGCTTTTATGTAGCTTATGAGTGCTAAATCATTTCACATACACTTTAAATCTAGTAAATACTCTTCTTATGGTTCAACTATGATAATAGAGTGTTCATACACATAGCAATCATAAGGAACAAGCTACATAAAAATACAAGTCTGACACAGCCACCTCCACCACCTGCCTCGCAACCGGAGAGTCCTAACTCTCGAATGAATCGGCTAGAGCATGATGTGTGGCAGGGATTCGAGTAGATGGCAGCGCTATTCGAGCAACATTTTCGGGCTAATGCCTCGAGTAATACACCTGTTTCGACTCCTCCACCACCACAAGGACCACCCGCACCCCCATTACAGACTGACCCGGTGCCTCCTGCCACACAGCCTCTAGTACAGGCTCAGCTTAATGACAAAAATAAGGGTCGATTAAGGGACTTTCTGAAGATGAACCCACTAACTTTTAGAGGGGTGAAAGATCCTACAGAGGCTGAGGAGTGGTTGACAGAGTTGCGAGTTATTTTTAACTTTTTGGGATGCACCGATGCCGAGAGGGTCAGTATGGATGCTTAAATGTTAAAGGGACAAGCTCGAGACTGGTGGAGCACTACTCAGAGTATAATGGCGACTAGCCATGAGGTGATTAGCTGGGAGGCATTTCAATCGGCATTTAGAACTCAGTATGTGCCAAGAGCTGCCCAGAGGAGAATGCAAGCTGAATTCTTAAACTTGACTCAGGGCGATATGACGGTTGATGATTACGAGAGCCGATTCACCACCCTACTGAAGTACGATCTGGAGACCTTTAAGGATGCGGAGCTCCGTATGGAGTGATTCATGTATGGACTGAGGAACGTCATTAGAGATCGATTGATAGGGCTCTGTATCATTGAGTTTAAGGATGCTCTGAGATGAGCACAAAAAGTAGAGAGGGGATTAGAGTTGGTATAGTCCTAGACTAAGTCATAGATTTTAACCAGGGATAAGAGTAAGTGACTCATGACCTCCCACACAGACTTTCAGAGAGGTTCTTTTAAAAGGAGACAGTGTAAGGAATCGAGAGGAAGAGTTGATAGACCCAAGGTTCCTCCCATTGTTATGGAGGTATCTCAAAGTGCCAAGCCAGAGATTAGAGTTTGTAGAGATTGTGGCTGACCACATGAGAGAAGTTGTTCTAAAACCATACAAAGCTGTTTTAGGTGCAGGGACATGAGTCATAGAGTGAGGAATTACCCGCAGCCACATAAGCCACACTCTCAAGAGCCCCCTAGACAGCAGCCTCAGAGGACGATTCCCCAGAGACGGGCTACGGCTTTTGATAAGGGTAAGAAGCCGGTCACAGAAGGATGTGTGTTTACCTCAGATAAGGAGACCGCAAACACTTCATGCAAGACCATACGAGGTATACTTCTTGTTTGTAATCGTGAGGCTCATGTGTTATTTGATTCGGGATCCACGCATTCCTTTATTGATGTACATTTTGCATGTAAACTAAATTTGAAGCATGAATCTTTAGATTATATTTTACATGTAAATACCCCTAAGCGTGAGTCCCAAAGGACTGATTTGGTGTGTAGAAGGTGTGAAATCAATGTGGGAGATAGAGTGATGTTAGTAGATCTAGTGTTGTTAAACATGTGTGGTTTTGATGTGATTTTAGGGATGGCTTGGTTAGCGGCCAACCGTGTGAGTCTAGACTGCCACACTAAGATTGTAACTTTCTCCTTACTTGAAAGGTTTAGTGTACGTTTGGATGTTAAGGAATGAAAATGTATGAAGTTCATTGTGAAAAAATTTAAAGGTATGATTATATCACTATAAAACACTGATTTAATTATTGATGTGAAGGTTACATCACACTTATCTCCACTGTGAGTCGAGAACATCCGAGAATAGAGGACATACCGTTAGTATGTGACTTTTCGGATGTATTTCCTAATGAATTACCTGGCTTACCACCGTAGAGAGAGCTGGAGTTCAATATCGATTTAGTGCCAGATACCCAGCTGATCTCTAAACCTCCCTATAAGATAGCGTTAGTCGAATCGGAAGAGTTAAAGAAACAGTTGCAAGAACTACTTGACCGAAGTTTTATTAGACCTGGCGTGTCACCATTGGGAGCTCCAGTGTTGTTCGTAAAGAAGAATAATGGTAGCCTGAGATTATGCATAAATTATAGATTGTTGAACAAGGCTACAGTGAAGAAAAAATATCCCCTATTAAGAATAGACAATTTGTTTGAGTAGCTGAGCGAGGCTTCTATCTTTTCTAAGATTGACTTGTGATCAAGCTATCACCAGTTGAGAATCAGGAAAGAGGATATTTCGAAAATGGCCTTCAGAACTAGGTATGGCCACTAAGAGTTCTTAGTGATGCCCTTTGGTTTGACCAATGCCCCTGCAACTTTTATGAGTTTGATGAATAAGGTATTTAGAGACTATCTAGATCAGTTTGTGATAGTCTTCATTGATGACATCCTTGAGTATTCTCGGTCTGGCCAAGAACATGCACAGCATTTGAGGACCGTGCTGCAGATACTCAGGGATAGGTAGCTTTATGGAAAGATCAGTAAGAGTGAGTTTTGGATAGATCAAATAACTTTTCTTAGGCATATTGTATCTAAGGATGGGGTGTCAGTAGATCCGTCTAAGATAGAGATTGTACTTAATTGGGAGAGACTGAGGACAGTTACAAAGATTCAAAGTTTTCTAGGACTTGCAGGATATTATAGAAGGTTTGTTGAAGGATTTTACAGGATTGCCACTCCTTTGACTAAACTCACACGTAAGGAGACTCCTTTTGTATGGTCTGAGCAGTGTGAGTAAAGCTTCCAAGAATTAAAAAGGAGATTAATGACGACACCTATGTTGACTATCCCAAATGGACCCGGGGGCTTCGTAGTGTACAGTGATGCCTCTCAACAAGGATTGGGGTGTGTGCTCATGCAGCATGAGAGAGTGGTCACCTATGGTTTGCGACAGCTGAAGGATCATGAGCGAAACTACCCCACGCATGATTTGGAGTTAACCAGAGTGGTGTTTGCATTAAAGATCTAGCGGCATTACTTATATGTGGAAAGGTTCCAGATATTTACTGACCACAAGAGCCTAAGATATATTCGACCAAAAGGAGCTGAACATGAGACAAAGGAGAAGAATGGAACTTCTTAAAGACTATGATTGCGAGATACTCTATCATTCAAGAAAAGTGAACATAGTTGCTGATGCCTTAAGAAGGAAGAGTGTGATATCTGCTGTGATGATCAAGGAATAGGATTTGTTAGAACAGTTCGTCGGACTCAAGATCAGGGTTGAGGAAGCAGAAGTAGAGTTTATAGCTAGCTTACGGATAGAGCCCAGTATTGTGGATCATATTAGAACCGATTAGCGAAATGATCAGAGGCTATTAGATATGGTTAACAAAGCTGAACAGACCTCGCAGTCAGATTTCATAGTTAGTGATGAGGGTTATTGAGGTTTAAGGATCAGATCTATGTTCTGAACGATGATACCTTGAAACAACAAATACTAAGGGAGTCTCACTGCTCGCTGTACACCATTACCTTGGAAGTAGAAAGATGTACCAAGATTTGAGAAGAGTGTATTGGTGGAGTGGTATGAAGCAGAACGTAGCAGAATATGTGGCTAAATGTTTGGTATGCCAACAAGTTAAACCTGAGCATCAAAAGCCCGGAGGATTGCTTAAGCCTCTGCTTGTGCCTACATGGAAATAGGAGCACATCACCATGGGCTTTATCATGGGATTACCAAGGTCCCAAAGAGGTCATGATGTAATACAGATGATAGTAGATAGATTAACGAAGAGTACCCACTTCCTTGCCATCAAGAGCACGGATACCTTGAGTACCTTAGCCGAGCTGTATGTTAGAGAGATAGCTAGACTGCATGGGGCTCCAGTGAGTATTACATCTGATAGAGATTCCCGGTTCACCTCTAGGTTTTGGACTCATTTTCAAGAGGCCATGGGATCTCGATTGAGTTTCAGTACCGCTATCATCCTTAGACTGATGGTTAGTCCAAGCGGACTATACAGACCTTGGAGGATATGTTGAGGGTGTGTGCAATGGACTCTAAGGGATCATGGGATGATCACCTACCCCTTGTCGAGTTTGCATAAAATAATAGTTATCATGCGAGTATTGGTATGACACCTTATGAGGCTCTATATGGTAGGAGGTGTAGATCCCCCATAGCTTAGGAAGAAATGGGCAACAGGAAAGTAATTGCTTCCGAAGTAGTTAAACAGGTAGTTCAAAGTGTTTAGATCATTTGTGATAGATTACTGGCTGCTCAGAGTCGACAAAAGAGTTACACGGATATGCGTAGATGGCCACTTAAGTTTCAAACTGGAGATTTTGTGTTTCTTAAAGTATCTCCAAGTAAGGGTATCATGCGCTTCGGGAAGAGAGGGAAATTGAGTCCTCGATATATAGGACCATTTGAGATTTTGGAGAGAGTGGGAGACACTGCCTACTGGTTGGCCTTACCTCTACTGTTCTCCAGGATACACAATGTCTTTCATGTCTCCATGTTGAGGAGATATAATCCGAACCCCTCCCAATGTCATCGAGTATGAAGCATTGGATATTCAATGGGATATGAGTTATGTGGAAGAACACATCCGAATACATGACAGAAAGGAAAAGGTACTTCGGACGAAAAGGATTCCATTGGTTAAAGTCCTCTGAAAGCAGCACTCAATGGAGAAAGCAACTTGGGAACTAGAAAGCCTTATAAAGGAGAAGTACCCCCAAATATTTAATAGCTCAAGTTAAATTTGGAGGACCAAATTCTCCAAGGTGGGGAGGATGTGAGACCTGAGAATTTTATGCACCTTAGTCATGAGATTTGCAATGTGAAGATTGTAATTGGCAAATGTAATTATGTTATATCAATGTACACGCAAGTTTTAAATATAATGAAGTATATGGAGATGAAGTTTTTAAGTCTTAAATGTGCATGGATTGAAATATGGACTATGGAGTAGATTATGGTAAGTTTTACATTGAGTTTCCTGCAAATTTGTGCAGCAGCAGTAGGATCTGTGAAGGCTAGATCGATCTCCAAGGGAAAAGAGATCGATCTCATGGCTCCAGAATGCAAAAAATGTGCAAAAGCAGGAAGGCAAATCGATCTCCTATTGCCTCTACCCAACAAGATCAATCTTGTCACAAGAGCAGATCGATCTCCTTATGTCTCGGCCTGGAAGAGATCAATCCCTACCCTCGGCCAGATCGATCTCTTAGTTGTTAAAGGAGCAGATGGTGCAGTTGAATCAAGCAGAGATCAATCTCCATTAATGCCAAATTGATCTCATACACCCTGCCTATATAAGAATCAAGGGATTTACCTGAAAATCGAGTCTCTCTCACCTACAAACCTCAACACTCACCATTTTCACCTAAACCAGCTTTCTCTCTCTAAGATTCACCATATTCTAGATAGAATTAGACAAAGGAGTAAGAGACAAAGTTGTTCCTCTTGGTAAAGAGAACAACATACTAGAAGATCAAAGATTGGATTTAACAAGGAAAGGGCATGCATTCTACAAGTTGGTTAATAGGAGACAAGCTAGGTAAGCTCACAAAACCCTTATTTTCTTAACCATTATCATTTTATATGTATATATATATATATTGGCGAATGGATATATATAAATATATATGTTTGGTTGGAAATGTCTAAGTTATGAGGGAAACAACCAATGAGTATAGTTGGAAAATGAAATGTGGACATCTTGTGAAGGTTATGAGCTAGTTAAGGTGATGATAAAGGAGTAGGAGAAGTTTGAGACAGTGTATGTGTTAAGAGTGGTAGCTTTGACATAGTATAGGTATAGGTATAAGTAAGGTGAGAAGAGAAATGAGAATGATGAATATTGATAATTTAATGATGTTTCGACAGCTCGAAAATTTGACACGGGAAACGAGACTAGTCCGAGGATCGAAAGATATTGTACCACTCAAGGTGCAAGAGGTAAGGGAAATAAACTGTTTGTGCTTATGAGTTTTCGAATGATTGAAAACGTTTTGATAGCATGAAAAAGGTTTGATGAAATGAGCATGTTTATGAGAAATGAGATGAATTGATGCTTTGATGAATGAGTGAGTGTTTTGCCAGTTTGAGCTCGATTTTAATGAGTTTTGTGTAACTGTGAATATAATGCTTTATAACCGAAATGAGTTTTATAATAACCACTATGGGCTCTATGTGAAGGCAAAATGATTTTAATATGATAATGGCATATTTTACTGAGACTATGGCTTATCATAAGATGCACATCGATACTCTGCTTTGACAACTTGAGTGGCCTTGCTCTTGTAGCATGTAAGACCGGGCCTTGCTCTAGTAGCATGTAAGACCGATACCTTCTTTCTGGTAACGAGAGATGACCCTGCTCTGGTAGCGATGGGTGGCCTTGCTTTAATAGCATGTAAGATCGTGCTTTGCTTTGAGTAGCATGAAAGATCGCAACTGTACGACTCTGATTAAGTCTACAGCGAATCATGGCCATGTATTGATGTCGACGTTTCCCTCTTTTGAGGATATCCACCTAGGGGACGATGTGACTTTATTTGATGTGATGTGCCTATGACGATGATTTTATCTGAGCTTTATTAAATGTCTAGTCTCGATTTCTTAGATGAATGATGTGTTTTACAATTGTGATTTTCATCACGTAATGAGATTTGATGTTTTGATGATTTGTGATCTTTATCACGTGAATTATGTTGATGCCATTGTTACTATCATTATTTCCATAACGTTTTACAGGCTTGAATATTTCTATCATATTTTGTTGTGATGATGATTTTGTAACTTTCCCTTATCCTCCTTAGTGAGCGTTTTGAGAGCTCACCCTTTTTCCTCCCCTCTTCAGATTTCTTTTAGTGAGCGAGATAGTGTATGCCGCGTACGTGATATAGGTTGGTGGACAAGATCTCCCCATGCTATTGCTTGTACACGCATAAGGTATAATTCAGTTCATTTTGTATCCAGACAATGATGTAATACAAACATTTGTATTAAGTATTTTGGGATGTAGTTAGGGTGATATGAGGAAAATGAATCATGTTTTGTGGATTGATTCCCTTTGGATATTTTGTAATTGGGTTATGAAATAGAAATTGTGTGACCTTGGGGTTATGATTTATTATAAACACAAGTGATTAAATGACATTGTATAGGAATGCAACTTGAGTAAGAGGTTTAATATAAGAAAAATTTTAAATGAGCCCTAATTTTCGCGCTTTCGGGTTGTCTCACCTTAGGTTCATAACCTTAACCCAAGCTAGGTAGTTTGAGACCTAAAAATATTTACGATTGTACTCACATAACAAACAATGTATGAAAAGAAAAATGAAAAAAAAATAGCTCACTTTTTTACACTTCCACAATAAATTACTGAAACGTTTACAGTTTCAGGTCGTGACAAAATTAGTACAACCTTTCCTTTTTCCACGCTCAAGGAGAAAAACTTTCTTTTTACAAGTTCAAGAATAATCATTTTTTTCACACGTTCAAGAATAAACCAAACTTCCCTTTTTCAATCTGAAGAAAAACCTTTACATTGCTCCTTTTTTAGGCTCAAGAACAACCTTTATAACAACTACTTTTCTTGCTCAGTAATAAACCTTGTCTACATAGCCTCACTTTGAGTTATGCACTTGAATGAGCTCTCTCTTTATAATTTTTGGTATGGGCGAACAAGTGAGTACATTATATGCTTCTACTAAGGCTGAGTATAAACTCTTCCCATTTTAAGGAATGTGATCAAAACATTAAATGTGAAGAACTTGAACTTTGTCTCTTCATTTTTTGTCTCAAAGCTTTCGAGATATGAGATTAACTTTCAATCTAGCATTTTAGCTCTTTTCTTTAACTTGTTTCTTGCTCCCAACTTTTATAGCTTTACTTCAAGGCCTTGGATTTTAGGATAAATCTTCTTGTTGGCAGACTAAAAACTTTTACTGTTGGAGCTTGCCAAGCTTGAAGTGTATCGATACTCCTAAGTGGAATCTTGTACATACAAAGCAAATAGTATTGATACTCTCTTTAGCTGCACCGATACATGGAACAGAGCATGAGCTTTTGTTTAATGTCACAATAGTGTATCAATACTTCATTAATCCTGCCAATATTCATATTCAACTAGTATCACTACATATTTAACTAGTATCGATATTTTGACACAAAGCACATGTAATTGGTTTAAAGATGCAGATACTTTTAAGTCTAAATATGAATATATCAATCTAAGATCTAAATCCATACATATTTGGCTATCTATATATGTCAACCATGATTATATAACAATTAGACAAATAAAAACTATCATGCTTCATAATTAAAAATACATTCCTCTTAAGTTCATCATGATCATATCAAAACAATAGTATTTCAAAGTCAACAACTACTTAAAGTGAGTTCATATATTGGTTCGTATAACCTACTCCATTTATTAAGATTAAGGCTCTAATGATAATGATAATTTTTTGTCAAATTATAAAAAATAAAAATAATTTAAAAATATTTTTTGTAAAAATAAAAAAAATGAAATTATAGTATTTTCTTTAAATTATAAAAATACAAAATTGTCCTTTAAATATATATTTTTAAAAAATAAAACAATTAAAAGCTAAAATTATTATATTATTTTTTATTTTAAATTATAAAAAATAAAAAATTATAATTTAAAAAATATATTTTTATTAAATCATTAAAAATTTGAAAGTATAATGTTTACATTTTTATTTTCTTTAAATTATATAAAATAAGAAAAAATATATTTTTTTTGTAAAAAATGAAATAATTAAAAAATTGAAATTACATTATTATGTTTTATTATTTTTCTTCTTTTTTCCTTCCTTCCCTTCTCCTTGCGTATTCTTCCACTCTCATACCAAACTTAAAGTCGAATCCAGCCATTTTTTGACTAGATTAGGCCAAACAAGGTGAAATCTGACATCGACTTGGTCAACTTACCTGTAAAGAAATTGAAACTGGCATGAATAAGCTGAGATCTAACTTAGGGATTTTGTCTGTTTAGGCCATTTTTGATCTCTTTAGAGACCGGCTAGCCAAGTTGGCTCTAAATCTGACAATGGGTGGAGGTAGGGGAGAGAAGAATAGGGAATGGAAAAAAAGAAAAATATAAAAAGAATAATATTTTTATATTTTTTAGTATAGCACATGACTTACCATATAGTCAATCACTAATCTAATGCGACATGCCACATATTATTTTAGTCCAAATGTCATTGCATTACAGGTCCCGTGTCTACATCATCACACCCAGCAGGCAGAGTCAGGTACTATTATTGTTACCCAACAAAATAATGATGTGTAGCGGACGTCTTCGCTTCGATCTTCGTGCCACATGTAGTCGTATTCTCTACAAGAAAATCAATGATCAGAGGGACGCAGGGATTGTTCCCTGCGTAAGCACTCCGATACTTAAGTCAAAAGGGAATTTCAGCAGAGCTTTTTAGAGTAAATAGAGACTTGGGCTTTTGAGTCATACTTGTTCCCTATTTATAGGGATTTATTCCGCCTGTAATTACGTACACATTCTAGGACTAAAAGTCCTTTTTTGTCTTGCTTAAAATATGTATTTAATGAATAAAATTTTTGATTTTCCACATGCTATGTGGTTATTTTTTATTGGTCCAAGTATATTAAATATTTTTATCCTCAACAATTGCTCCCCACTCTTTCGTAAATTTCAATTTTCGGAAGAGTATAATTAAATGTTTTTTTTTTTGCGCTAGAGTCATCCATCTGCCGGGTCTACGCTGCTTGTGGCATATATATAAATGCCGAGGGTCATCAGTTGCTGCTTCGCTAACGTATTCTCTCGGGCAACACTCTCACGGTGGACCCTCGCTGTAGGCTCTAGCGTCAGACTCTCACGGCAGCATATTTTCGCTATAGATAAGAACACGGCAGGAACCCTTACGGGAAACTTCTTGCGACAAGTACCTTCGCGACAAGTATCATCATAGCATCCATCTTTGTTGCACAAGCTCTCTCGGTAACACCCTTGTCGCAAACCTCTCGCAGCAAGACCCTTGCGGCATCAACGCTTGCAGCAAGTACCCTTGCGGCAGAAACTCTTGCGGCATCAATCTTGCGGCAAGTACCCTCGCAGCATCTATCTTTGTCGTAAAAACTCTCGCGGCATTAATCTTGCGACAAGTACCCTCACGGCATCTATCTTTGCGGCAAGAACTCTCGTGTCATCAATCTTGTGGTAAGTACCCTCGTGACATCTATCCTTATGGCAAGAACTCTCGCGGTATCAACCCTTGCGACATCAACCCTTGCGGCAGAGCTATTCCTTCAGCCTTCGTTAACTTGCTTGCTCATTTCCCTTATTATGGCCAGAGAAGGTAGCAGAAAACAAATTCATTTAGAGTCTTATTCTAGGCTTAGAGAGTCCGATCTTGAATGTATTCGTAATACCTTTTCTCTTCCTGAGGGTTATTATTATAGACTCCCAACTGATGCGAAATACTCACCTCAAGCTGTTTGTAGTGGTGTTCCCATTCATCAAGCCTCATTACAATTGAGATTTTGTTTTCCTTTACCTGACTTCGGAGTTGTTTTCCTTCAACACTACGGCATGGTCCCTGCTCAACTTCACCCTAATGGGTGGGTACAAGTAGTTGGGTTTACAATTATATGCCATAGATTTGATGTTACGCCCACCATTCCCCAATTTAACTCCTTCTTCATAGTCCGTAGTGTTCAGAACTCAACTCATTTTAGTATTCAGAAGGCTTTTGGGAAGGGGCAAAGTAGCAAACGTTTTAGGAAGCCTCTGTCTAAGCTTCATGATTATGCCTCTGATTGGCTTATCGTCTAGATTCTTTCGACTCTGCACATCCCCACTGAGTGGTGTCTTCACGGGCCTTCTAACCTCAGCCAGCTTTCTGACTTGAGTGATGTATATGGCCCTTTTATCTCTCAGTTACAAACAAATGATGAGAGTGCTTTACTGTCCCTTTTGACACCAAAAAATATAGCCGTCGCTGGTTGGGGGTGTGTTCCTATTGCTCAAACTCCTACCTTGGAGCCTGTTGTGCCTTCTCACTCCTTCGAAGAAGGCCAAGGTGTGGGACATTCTGATAATCCTTCGGATGAGAACTTAGATTAGGGTCGAGGTGAAGCTTTTGGGAACCCCTTTCTAGATCTTCCTTCAGATAAAAGTTTAGCCGATATCCATTCCCTGGATGATTATCTTAGTTTAGGTGATTTCGTATTGCATATTAGTCTGTGAGTAATTATTTTTTCTTGAATGGTTTTTTTAACTCTCTCTTTTTTATTTATCTTTCTCTCAGGAGCAGGTCTGTTTGAAAGGGCTTTCGATCGTGTGGTCGGACCAGATAGTACCGCTAGGGTTGCCTGCCCTCACCTACCTAAGCGTAGATGCCCCTCGAACTCCAGTCAAGATCAAACCAGGGACGCTTCTTCTCGAGAGCGACTTCAAGGTGAGAGGACGAGGTCACGTCCTAAGGGGTCAGCTTCTCGACATCAGGAGAGAGGAAAACAACTAGCAGTAGAGGCTCCACTTCCTGACCCTGAGTTAAAGGAGTATCATAAGAGCAATCAGGCAGAGTGTAATATTACTCGCCCTTCTCGTACCAAGAAGCGAACCTTACACATTGAGTCGGCTATGCGGGAAGCACCAACGCTTTTGTCGATCGCTGAGCTTAATACCTCTCGATACTCGAAGGATGGTGGCATAGTTGTCCGCAGTCAAAGTTTCATTATCTATCTCGGTGTTAATGATAACGACTCGATTCATGATGCTAGAGTCGCCTGTCACCTGGGATGGTCGACTATTCTTCCTTAGGATGAAGAGGAGTTGTTCAAGGCTTTTCCCGATCCTGAAGATCGTGCTGACTACTTAATAATGCAGGTACAGTTCTATCTTTTCTATTTTTCCCTTTTATGTCGTATTAATTTTGTCTAACTTCATTGTTCCTTGTTTTATTCTCAGGTAGCTCAGCAGGTGATTGCTTGTAACGCTCGACATAGAACATATAGAGTGAAGGTTGATCCTGAGCTTTCTCAGCAAGGGCTGAGAGATTCGAGTGGCATAATGAGAGAACTCAATATCTGAGGCTCCCCAAGCGAATTGATTAACTCAAAAAGGAGAAGGAGGATCTTCGTTTCGAAAACCTCAGCGTTCAAGAGAACTTTGCCAAGGAGCATGAGAAGCTAAAGTCTGATTATGAAACCCAGCTTCGAGATCTTCAGACCAGCAATGATGAGTTGAAGTCTGATCGTAATAGGTTGGAGGAAGAGCTCTCCAGACGCGAGAAACCAGATTCATTCTGAAGCTATTAGAGAATATCGTTTATCACAAGATTGCTATGACAGGAAGCTTACATTCTCTATTAGCTTTGTTAAATATGGTTTCTACATGGCGCGCTATTGGTTGGAGAAAGAGAGATCAGGCGAGACTTTCCCTGAACTACAATGGTCAAGGCAGTTGGAGCAGTATGCTGATGAATTTGGAGATTGGACAGGTTATGAGCCCGATGGTGAGAACTTTACAAATTATACAGAGCGGGCGGCTCATGATGATCTCTCAAATTTTTCAGGTCCTTGGGAGCTTCGTCAGCAAGGAATGATTGATGCCTTGGATAACTTAGAAGGTGAATCAGATTCTGCTGATAGAGGAGCCTCTCCACCTGCTGTAGAGTAGTTTTATTTTTTTTTTTTTGTTAAACATTTTTAGGAAGTTTGATTTGTGATTTATAGAGAGTTTTGTTTTTTCTCAAAAATGTTGACGTATTTCTCTCGTATTAATATGACGATCTATTTTGTATATTCTCGTTTTAAGTTTCTTTTATGGCTTGCCTCACATACTTTTCCACTTCAAGTATTTTAATTATGTACTTAGGAGCGTGGCTTACCTCGCGCATTTTTCGCTTCAAGCCCTTGCACTTTTTTTTTATGGCTTACCTCGTACACTTTTCGCTTCAAGCCCTTTTCTTAGTTCAGGTGCATGGCTTACCTCGCATATTTTTCGCTTTAAGCCCTTACACTTTTTTCTTTATGGCTTACCTCGCGCACTTTTCACTTCAAGCCCTTTTCTTAGTTTAGGTGCGTGGCTTACCTCGCGTATTTTTCGCTTCAAGCCCTTACACTTTTTTCTTTATGGCTTACCTTGCGCACTTTTTGCTTCAAGCCTTTTGTTTTGGATGCTTAACTTACTTCGCGCACTTTTCGCTTCAAGCTCTTATACTTTTTTCTTTATGGCTTACCTCGCACACTTTTCGCTTCAAGCCTTTTGTTTTGGACGCTTAGCTTACTTCGCGCACTTTTCGCTTCAACCTCTTGCATTTTTTTCTCTATGGCTTACCTCGCGCACTTTTCGCTTCAACCTCTTGCATATTTTTCTTTATAGCTTACCTCGCGGACTTTTAGCTTCAAGCCTTTTGTTTTGGGTGCTTAGCTTACTTCGCGCACTTTTCGCTTCAAGCTCTTGCACTTTTTTCTTTATGGCTTACCTCGCGCACTTTTCGCTTCAAGCCTTTTGTTTTTGGTGCTTAGCTTACTTCGCGCACTTTTCGCTTTAACCTCTTACACATTTTTCTTTATGGCTTACCTCACACACTTTTTGCTTCAAACCTTTTGTTTTAGGTGCTTAGCTTACCTCGCGCACTTTTCGCTTCAAGCTCTTGCACTTTTTTCTTTATGGCTTACCTCGGGCACTTTTCGTTTTAAGCCTTTTGTTTTGGGTGCTTAGCTTACTTCGCGTACTTTTTGCTTCAAGCTCTTGCACTTTTTTCTTTATGGCTTATCTCCCACGCTTTTCACTTCAAGCCTTTTGTTTTGGGTGCTTAGCTTACCTCGCGCACTTTTCGCTTCAAGCTCTTGCACTAAGTATGGTTAAAAATTTCAATAGGCAATGAATTATTCATAAATCATAAGTAAATAAAATTTCAATCCATGGTTTGATAATAAAAATAAAAAAACAAAAGTTTTACGGCTTTAAATGATTGGTATTTCATGTCTTTGCTATCTTCCTACAGTGTAAGCTTTTCGATCCAATCATTCTCCTAATTCTGTAAGGTCCTTTCCAGTTTGCTCTGAACTTTCCTTCTTCTTTCAAGGCATTGGTGATGTGTTAGGTACCTCGACGATGGTAAGGGTTTCTTTCCTTCGGACTTCCTTACCTGTAGTTGATGCAATATTACACGTTCTTGCTTTCCTCTGATCTCCTCAGACTTGCCCTACACCTTTGGGAGTTGGAAACTTCATCAATAGATAACATGGGGAGAGTATGACTCTCATATCACTCAATAATGATCGTCCAAGAATAATATTGTAAGCTAGAGATGCTGATTTGACCACCATAAACAAAACCTGCCTTGTAACACTCTTAGGATCTTTATCCAAAGTAACAGGTAATTCAATCAACCCTGCCACCTTTACTTTCTCTCCTACGAAGCCAAACAGGGGAGTAGTTGCGGGCTTCAAAGTGCCTTCATTCATATTCATTTTCTTGAAACAATCCCAATAGATAAGGTTCACAGAGCTTCCATTATCTACCAGAATTTGACTTATCGGATGCTTAGCCACAACGGTTGATATGACCATAGGATCATCATGTGGGATAATAACATCTCCCTGATCTGTTGGCGTGAAAGTAATCACTTCTTCGTTTTTAGGTACTTTCATTACATAATGGATCTGGCACGCTTGCCTAGCATATGCTTTTTGGGAAGTAGATGAGCCATCAGCCGCGCATTCTCTACCAGAGATAACATGAATGGTGGCCCCTGTATGACCATTATCTATTTGTTGATTCCTACGCTATTCACGTCTTGCCCCATTTCCTCTATCTTCGTCCCTTCTTCTATTTGCTCTGTTATCATTGCGCCTATCTCAAGGTCTGTTGTCTCTTCTACCATGCATAAGATATTGGTTTCTTTCATTCCTCTGTATCTAATGGTCTAACAACCCTTCTCTAGCTAATCTCTCGAGCTGGTTCATTAAATCACGACCTTTTTGAGTCGAATGACCAAAAACGGAGTGGAAGCTACAATAGGACCTGATTTCTAGTCCCAAATTTCCCTATCCTCTCCTGGGAAATTGAATCATCCCAGTTCTCTCTATCGCCTCTAGGATTGAAGTGTGTGGTTTGGTAAACTGCGTGTAATTATCATATTTCAATTTGGGGCTTTATCTGATCTTCCTGTATTTTTATCATCGGGCTGTCTTTCCCGCTTCCTTCCTTCTTTAGAGTCCCGTGTTGGTATCATTTTCATCACATTCTCTTGGGTGATATACTTGTTTGCTCTAGAAAACAAGTCTGAAATCGTCGTTGGCTGATCCAAAGATAGTGATTCTTGGAGCTTTTCAGACTTGTCCCTTACAGCATGGCTATCACTGCTATTCCCACTTGTAGATCTCGTACCTCAAGAGTAGCATCACAAAATCAATCTACGTAGCTCTTTAGTGACTCTTTATTCCCTTGTCTCAAGGTGAGTAAATAGGTGGCCTCCTTCTTTTTCTGGCTGTTTATCACAAAAGACCTCAAAAATTCGTTCCTCAGCTGATCGAAAGATGAGATTGACCCTTCTGGTAAGTTGTTGAACCACTTCAGCGCATGGCCAGTTAAGGTTAGGGAGAACGCCCTGCACATGATCTCATCTTCTCATCCATGTAGTAGCATCAATGACTCATAATTTTCAACACAATCGTAAGGGTCAGTCTTTCCAGCATATGCTGTCATTTGCGGCATTTTAAACTTTGGGGGCAATGGTTTTCCCATGATTGCTGTGCTGAATGGGATTCTTCTCCTCTGGTTCTCTTTAGCCGGAACTAACTTTTTCTCCTCCAAACTTTATTCAACCATTTTCTTCATATCAAGAGCACCATGTGTTGTGGATGTAGGTTTATTTTGGACCTTACATGAATGATCGTAATTAACTGCCTCTCTCTCATTATCATGTGTCACGACCCGAATTACCTAAAAATCAGAGTAAATTTTTCGCTTTTTCATTTATTATTTAATTCTTACCTTTCTCTTGTCGTGACCATCCTACAACACAGTTGGGCTATGATTCGGTGTTAGTCACCTCTCACTATTACCAATCCATTTCCATAATCATATATCAGAGTCTACTATCCTTTTGACTTTAAATAAACACATACCCAATGGTATTTGCATGACTCTACATCCCCGACATCATATCCATTTACAGTACTGTGCATTACATATTTAGATACAAAATCATACAAATGTGTATACCTGTCTCTCGATGGGAAGCAGCAAATATCAACCATGCAAGTCCTCAGCCGCTCAATATCTATTGCAAGTGCTCTGAAAAGATTGAAAAATAAGGGGGGTGAGCAAACCACACGCTCAGTAAGGCAATTATGCAAGTAAGTAGATAGCTCCACTATCTACATGCTCATAATGCCATGCCCTTAAATCCATTTCTTTTCATTTAAAATTTCACGCACAAAGTCATGCATATTCAATGCCATAGTTTATCCAAAACTATTTGTGCATATATAAATCATGTAACTCATGCATTCAAAGCATTTTATGTGACATCATTAAATCAATATTCAGCATGAATTAAATCAAAATCATGCATTACTTCATGCGATATAAAACAAATCGCGGGATATAATCATTTCATGAATTTATCATTTAAGCATGGAAAAGCACATCATGCTACTGCATTTAAATCATTTCATTAAAATTGCAGTAAAAACTAACCCTTCCGGGTCAATCATCTCATAAAACAATTCATTAAAATTCATTATAAAACTCGGTTATAAAACCACCCTTCTTTCAGGGTCACATTTCATAAAATCATAAAATCGTCAAATCGTCAAATCGGGGGCCTGACCCCTCCTTCGGGTCTACCCTGGTCTAACAGATCACAAGTTATATCATGTGAGACAATCAGGTAATTAACAGTAACATCGAGGACTATGGCCATATCCTAGTGATCCCTGGCAACACGGTACCTAGTGTGCGGGGTATCACACCTGAAACGGGAGGTGGGTCGTCCTACCCGCCAGAACAGCATAACACCAGGATTGCGAGGGCAAGGCTTGCTGCCTCGTGGCTAATGCCACTCCACTCCAACAATCCCCACGGTACAGCGTACTCCGCGTGACATACACGGTACAAAGTACTCCGTGAACCCAAGCTCAGTCAGGGGTGCCTGTAATAGGTCTTATCCACCCATATCATCTGTCTCAGAATGCACGTGTGAGCATATCATCTCACTGTGACACACAGTCTACAGGAGGCTCCAACACGGCTATATGCATGTAATATAAATCCCTGTGCGAGCGAAACTCAAGCACGGCTCCATGCATATTCATGATATCTGAAAATCTCGTGCGAGGGAAGCTCTAGCACGGTTTCATAAAAATCAGTGAAATCTGCGTACGAGCAGCGCTCCAGTACGACTTAAACTGATTATAATTTCATGTAAATTCCACGTACGAGCAACGCTCTAGTACGGATATGTATATAAATTCAGTGAAAACCTCGTACGAGAAAAACTCCAGTACGGCATTCAAATGAATTATGAAAACCATATAAAACTTTGTGCGAGCAACGCTCCAGCACAAATGAATGCTCAAGTAAATCAAATCTCGTGCGAGTTATACTCCAGCACGGCTTTATGCATAACTAAATCAAATCTCGTGCGAGTTTCACTCCAGCACGGCTTTATGCATAATTAAATCAAATCTCGTGCGAGTTACACTCCAACACGGCTTCATGCATAATTTAATCAAAACAGGATGCGAGCTAAGCTCCAACATCTCTCATGCATGTCAAATCATTAAAACTAGTGCGAGCAATCGCTCCAGCACCATTTTATGCATATCACGTCAAAACAAATCAAAACATGTCAAAACATGTCAAAACAGAGTGCGAGCTAGGCTCCAGCAGCTCTCATTTCACAATATTAAAAATCAGTGCGAGCACCATGCTCTAGCACATTTCATGCATATGATGTCACATAAGTCGGTGCGAGCAATTGCTCAAGCACATTTATGCACATTCACAAACGCAGATATAGTGCGAACTACGTGTCGGCACTATCTGTTTCCATATAAACTTGATAGTTGGCCTCTTTTCCAAAGAAATTTCATTTAAATATTAATAACACCTACGTAGTGTTATTTTGTGAAATTCATGCATTTACTGGCCAATCTATCGTTTTACTTTGATTAAAATCAAGAAAATTCCTTAATCATAAAAATCCTTAAATCATGCATTCCATGCATGTCATGCTTTCACCATCCTTAGGTGAACTTCCCTCAATATGGGTAAAATAGACATTTCACCTATTTCGATCCTTAAAAATTATTTAAACCACTTTTAGGATCATTTTACAATAATCGTGTATACATACATAATCAGTGTATACAAAATCTATTAAAATATGCGTAGCTACCTCTAGCTACTCACACAATTCCCTTACCTCATTTTTCTGTACAGTCTGACCTTTCCCACTGATGTCTTGTCACGCAGTTCGATTTGCTCCGAATCCAAATCAAATCTCCGGAACTGCGGATACACATTCATCAGGTCAAATACAATACAATTAATTGTATTTCATAATTTTTTTGGGCTTAATTTAAATCATTGGGCCCGTTTACCCATATTGGGCCCGATTGCACCATAATGGGCCTTAATCGGCCTTAAGCCCGTTTACCACACTTTATCGAGGCCTATTGGGCTCATTGGACCCATCAATATTTATTTAGCCTCGTTCTAAATTCTCTGATATCTCAATTTAATATTTACGACAATTTATCTAATTTTCCAGAATTTAATTCATTTATGCGGAAATTAAATTCGTAATTTATGCGTTAAATATCAATCACGCATAACGATATAAAATTGTCGTAAATAAGGGTCACTTACCCGTTATTCCCTGATCGTATACAAATCGAGGCTGTCTCGAGCTCTCAGTGGATGCCAATTGTCGAGCTACACAATTAAATATATTTTTCCGGGTAAATTTCCAGTCGGAATTAATTAAATTAAATATTCAGAAAATTAAATCGGTCAATTTGACCGCTTACCGACTTACCCGAAGCTCGATTGCATCACTGGAATTTTCCCCAATTTTTTCTCTTTTTCTTTTTCCCTTTTTCTTCCTTTTTTCCCTCTCTTTTTGGCTGAACCGGTCCGGTCCGGTTCAACCCGGTTCGGACCGCCGGTCCGGTCTGGTCCGGTTCGGCCGGTTCTGTCCGGTTCGGCCGGTCCAGGCTCCCTTTGGTCGTGCCGGCGCCGTCCGGCCGGTTCTCTGGGCGATTCCGGTGCCGTTCAGCGCGCCATGGCATGGGCTTCTCAAATCGGGCCTCGGTTTGTCTCGAATCGACGCCATCGCCGGCGAATCGGGGTTTCTTCCCCGCGGCTTCCCCTCCGTTTTTCGACGTTTTCCGGCCACCTCGCCGCGCGTCTGGGTTGCTGGAGGTTCGCCCGAGTTCGGGCTTCCTTTTCCGGTGGGTATCGAACCTCCTCGGTCGCCGGTGGTGGCTCTGCCGGCGATCTCTCTTCCTCGGGTCTTCCTTCGCGTTTTGCTTCTGTTTCGTTTTCTGACTTTCGTTTCGTTTTCCAGATTCGTTTCTTTTTTTTTTTTTTTTTTTTTTTTACAATTTCATTTATTTATTTATAATTTATTTTTAATAATATTTTATTCATTAAAATATTATTAAAATTACAAAATATCCCAAAATATTATAAAAAATTTCTATTTAATTCATAAATTAATTTCTCAGTCCGGTTTTACCTTTCCGGTATATTTTTCGATTATTTTCGGGATTATTTTTCGATGCGAAAATCCCGGTTTATTCCAATAAATTCATATCTTGATCAATTTAACCCGAAATTTAATTATTTCTTCGTTATTGATCAAGATTTCTAAATCTCATATTTTTAATTAAATTTCTTGTCCCGATTAATACCGAATTTTGGTCTTTTGACCATTTTGCCCTTGCACGTATTCGGGAATACCATTTAAGTCCTTTTGCATTTTTAAATGCACTCGAAAATATCGGGTCTTACAATCTCCCCCACTTAAGAAATTTGGTCCTCCAAATTAGAACCAAGTAATATGAGTCCATAACAACTCCGGGTATGTCTATCGCATCATATACTGTCATCTTCAAGTGACTTTCTCCGGAGTGTAATACTATCATCATACTTAACTATGGAGATCATCTTAAACCTCAACACTTTCTCCTTTCATATAATACCCGAATCAATTTTCCAACATACGTTACACTTTCATTGAGCTAAATTGTTGGAGCTCATATCTGATCACATATACTGGGTCCGGATAGTATTTCTTAAGCATCAAAAGATAAGACACATAGTGGATGCCTGCTTATTCAAGTGGTAACGCCAACCTACAGGTCTTACCTCCCACTTTGTCCAATATCTCTATCCGAATCTTGTTACGTCCTTAAGACAAGTAACTGCCAACATAATGATTCACCCTCGGTGAATTCCAATGATTTCCTGTCTCTTGTCAGCATAGGCTTTTCTATCTGCTCTGAGGTGTTCTTAATCTCTCTCAAATCAACTGAACATACTCAGAGGTTTGTCTTACTAATTCGGGAACAATTTTCTATCTGTCACCCACTTTTCTTATCCAAGTCAGGGAACAACTCCCTATGGCCATACAATGCCTCATTTAATCTCATCCCGATACTCAAGTGACAACTGTCATCACTGGCGAATTTGATTAGTAGCAACTGATCATCCCAGGAGCTCATAAAATCAATTGCACACGCTTTCATCACATCCTCCAGAACCTGTACAGTCCTCTCTGACTGACCATCTGTCTGAGGGTGGAAGCTGTGCTAACACGCAATCAGGGTCCCATAGCTTCCAAGAACATATTCCCAGAAGTGGAAAGTGAAGCGGGAATCCCTATCTGATACCATGCTCACTGGAACGCTACACAATGTTTCACAATATTCCACACACATAAATCCGCCTATACACTTAGAGTATCTAGGGATTTTCATAACCAGAAGGTGGGTAACTGAATCAATCTATCAACTATCACCTAGATAGCCTCGTGATTCATTAGGGTCCTCTGTAACCCATCACGCAATTCATGGTAACTTGTTCCCATTTTTTTTTTGTGTCACTATAGGTAGAGGCTGCAATAATCCTGCAACTTCTTTTACTCTACCTTACTCTGCTGACATACGAGACACTTTTCCGCAATTCTCTACAATATCTCTTTTCATATCTGACCACCAATACCCTTTTCAGAGATTCTGATATATTTATTACTTCTCGAATGCACTGTATATCCCGAAGAGTGAGCTTCTGACAATAGCACTTTCTTATCAACTATGGTCCTGAGGAGCACTTATACTGTCTCTGAACCTCTGTGAGTCATCATCACTCACTGTGAACTCTGTCACTATACCCTTCTGAATCTGACCCACACTATCGACACCATGCCGATCATCACGCTAAGCCTGGCAAATCCGGTCACACAATCTGGTTCTAACCTCAGGCTAGCTGTCACACAATCACCGTCATCATCAGAAGGAATCACATCACTACTGAGGTTCACAACTGCTCTAGCAGCTCACGCTCCCTGACCATCATATGTGATACCATCCCGAGACTCTTTCTGTTCAAGGCATCAGCCATTACATTAGCCTTTCTTGGGTGGTACAATATTCACAATCATAATCCTTAGAAGCTCTAACCCTCATGGTTATCTCATTTTCTACTCTTTCTGTGAAAACAGATACTCGGGGTTTTTACGATCAGTGCATACCCAAAATTTCTTACCATATAAGTGGTGGCGCCATACCTTTAGTGTAAACGCTATGGCTGCCAACTCTAAATCATGGGTCAGATAGTTTCTCTCATGATCCTTGAACTATTTGGATCTATAAACGACTATCTTCCCATTTTACATCAATACACAGCCCAATCCTTATTTGGAGGTATCCATACACACTGAAACCTCTTGAGCTGTTGGTTATAGTGAGAATACTTATGGTGGTCAGTTCATTACTCCAATATACCAAAACTCATTGAAGCTATTTTCATACTTATCATAACACTCGTATGAAATCTTTTCCCGAATGAGACGTGTCAACTGAGCAACTCATTTCAAGAAACTCATAAAACCTTGTCTGTAAGGCAGTTTCCTGTTGCTACTCATACTCTTCCCTGGACTTCGAATACATCATAATATCATCATTAAAAACGATAACCCTATCGGTCCAGGTAAGGTTCAAATACCTTAACGTAGTTGAGTTCCACTCAATATTTCAATTTTTCATATACTTGACCTATGTACGCATAAACGAACAATGTCATTTCGAAATAGCTTTCGTTCAAGATACTAGCTCACGTCATTTCTTTCCTCTTATATTGACGGCTTTTTTTTTATAAAATTTTAATTTTTTAAACTTTCATGATTAATCAAGTTCTATATTTCTTTATCGTACCAGCAAAGGTACCCAAATTTTAATGTATATATTATGACCGTCGAATTCAATCTATAGATTATGCGTGCGCTTCTAGACGCTGTCAAATCTTCAGGCAGGGAGATATTTTGAAATACCTTTATTAACCCTCAGATTTGACCACATCGACTGGGTGTAGATATATCTACCACTTATCTTGGTCGCAATCCATATACACTACATATTGCTTAATCCTTACTTTGCATATCAAGGATATTCTTACCTAGCATACGTCTCTTATTCCAATATATCTCCTTTAATAAATCACTTATAACAAACTCTTTCATTATTTGTTAAAACTTACATTACACCTTTCAGTGATGTTTTCACCCATATTTTCAACTTACAATCCCTATACCCATATTCAGTTAGTGAAAATCAACTAACTATCATCCTCTTGCCTAAGGGTACAGGCTTCACATCTTTCACTCGCTTATAAGTAATTGAAGGCGATATGAATAAATACGTGGCACCAGGATCAATTAACATAATTATTTCATTATTCTTAACCAGTGTGGTATCTTTCACCACATCATATTAATCATCAATGGTATCCTGGTCCAAGGCATACACTCACCCTCATCTAACATTTTATTTCCGTGGTAACTACCACACATCTTACACTGTTCACACTGCTACTCTGTTATACTGTTTACAATGCTCCGTAGCAGGTTGCGGTCCTCAAATCATAATACCCCTCAAAAGTATTGAAATTAGATACACTGGGGTTTATCAATCAACTTACCCCGTGATTTATCGACTCTAATCTTTTACCAAACTATCTTTTTCCCATTCTGACATCTCTGTCATTATTTATTCTCTTTTGTCTCAATTTTGGCCCTTACTACCTTTCTCAATCTCAGAGGCGCGCAATTTATAATCTTATTTAACACAACTGTAGTCTGCGCACTGCCTCGGCATAGGTAGTGATATCTAACAGGCCAATCGGACTCTAATTGAAAATCTGAGTCCTTCTATGAACTTTCAAAAATCTCGACTCTCACTGTTCATCGTGTCTGAGTCACATCTGCCCAGGAATATAAACTGAGTATTATACTCGTCAATCAACATGTTCCTCTGGGTCAGAGTAAATAATGTTATTTGTAATTTTCTTTTAAACACTGTCCGGGATATTCTGTCACCGGAATACATCTGAAATTATGTTCCAAGTCCATTCTTGATGTCTAACTCATAAGATGGGTCGAGCGAACTTCAATTAATGCTCCAACTCGCCCTCCAATCACAAACATACTCTGAGCAATTAGCTTGCAAAATATTGCCCACACTCCGCTTCAACCTCGCGAAGCATGTCTCAATACTGTCTGATCTCTCTGTCAGACTCTGTCCGATCTCTCTGTCAGACTCTGTCCGATCTCTCTGTCGGACTCTGTGGGGCATGATCAACCAGCCTCCACGTCAATCTCATCTCAAGTCTCATGTGGCGACTCAGTACAACTCATGGGCCTACCTCAACGGCCTTGAGCTCGTGTACTCGCCTCTCAACCATAGCGGCTATCAGTCAATGAGTCTATTCTTGCATTTAAAACCAAATTCTTAGCTGCACTTCCATCTCGATATACACAATTGTATCTAAGCAATGCACAGTACATGGGGATGTAATTTCTTAACCACTAACACCGACTCATATCAGGCCAACTCAAGCTCTGATACCACTAAACCTGTCACGACCCGAATTACCTAAAAATCAGAGTAAATTTTTCGCTTTTTCATTTATTATTTAATTCTTACCTTTCTCTTGTCGTGACCATCCTACAACACAGTTGGGCTATGATTCGGTGTTAGTCACCTCTCACTATTACCAATCCATTTCCATAATCATATATCAGAGTCTACTATCCTTTTGACTTTAAATAAACACATACCCAATGGTATTTGCATGACTCTACATCCCCGACATCATATCCATTTACAGTACTGTGCATTACATATTTAGATACAAAATCATACAAATGTGTATACCTGTCTCTCGATGGGAAGCAGCAAATATCAACCATGCAAGTCCTCAGCCGCTCAATATCTATTGCAAGTGCTCTGAAAAGATTGAAAAATAAGGGGGTGAGCAAACCACACGCTCAGTAAGGCAATTATGCAAGTAAGTAGATAGCTCCACTATCTACATGCTCATAATGCCATGCCCTTAAATCCATTTCTTTTCATTTAAAATTTCACGCACAAAGTCATGCATATTCAATGCCATAGTTTATCCAAAACTATTTGTGCATATATAAATCATGTAACTCATGCATTCAAAGCATTTTATGTGACATCATTAAATCAATATTCAGCATGAATTAAATCAAAATCATGCATTACTTCATGCGATATAAAACAAATCGCGGGATATAATCATTTCATGAATTTATCATTTAAGCATGGAAAAGCACATCATGCTACTGCATTTAAATCATTTCATTAAAATTGCAGTAAAAACTAACCCTTCCGGGTCAATCATCTCATAAAACAATTCATTAAAATTCATTATAAAACTCGGTTATAAAACCACCCTTCTTTCAGGGTCACATTTCATAAAATCATAAAATCGTCAAATCGTCAAATCGGGGGCCTGACCCCTCCTTCGGGTCTACCCTGGTCTAACAGATCACAAGTTATATCATGTGAGACAATCAGGTAATTAACAGTAACATCGAGGACTATGGCCATATCCTAGTGATCCCTGGCAACACGGTACCTAGTGTGCGGGGTATCACACCTGAAACGGGAGGTGGGTCGTCCTACCCGCCAGAACAGCATAACACCAGGATTGCGAGGGCAAGGCTTGCTGCCTCGTGGCTAATGCCACTCCACTCCAACAATCCCCACGGTACAGCGTACTCCGCGTGACATACACGGTACAAAGTACTCCGTGAACCCAAGCTCAGTCAGGGGTGCCTGTAATAGGTCTTATCCACCCATATCATCTGTCTCAGAATGCACGTGTGAGCATATCATCTCACTGTGACACACAGTCTACAGGAGGCTCCAACACGGCTATATGCATGTAATATAAATCCCTGTGCGAGCGAAACTCAAGCACGGCTCCATGCATATTCATGATATCTGAAAATCTCGTGCGAGGGAAGCTCTAGCACGGTTTCATAAAAATCAGTGAAATCTGCGTACGAGCAGCGCTCCAGTACGACTTAAACTGATTATAATTTCATGTAAATTCCACGTACGAGCAACGCTCTAGTACGGATATGTATATAAATTCAGTGAAAACCTCGTACGAGAAAAACTCCAGTACGGCATTCAAATGAATTATGAAAACCATATAAAACTTTGTGCGAGCAACGCTCCAGCACAAATGAATGCTCAAGTAAATCAAATCTCGTGCGAGTTATACTCCAGCACGGCTTTATGCATAACTAAATCAAATCTCGTGCGAGTTTCACTCCAGCACGGCTTTATGCATAATTAAATCAAATCTCGTGCGAGTTACACTCCAACACGGCTTCATGCATAATTTAATCAAAACAGGATGCGAGCTAAGCTCCAACATCTCTCATGCATGTCAAATCATTAAAACTAGTGCGAGCAATCGCTCCAGCACCATTTTATGCATATCACGTCAAAACAAATCAAAACATGTCAAAACATGTCAAAACAGAGTGCGAGCTAGGCTCCAGCAGCTCTCATTTCACAATATTAAAAATCAGTGCGAGCACCATGCTCTAGCACATTTCATGCATATGATGTCACATAAGTCGGTGCGAGCAATTGCTCAAGCACATTTATGCACATTCACAAACGCAGATATAGTGCGAACTACGTGTCGGCACTATCTGTTTCCATATAAACTTGATAGTTGGCCTCTTTTCCAAAGAAATTTCATTTAAATATTAATAACACCTACGTAGTGTTATTTTGTGAAATTCATGCATTTACTGGCCAATCTATCGTTTTACTTTGATTAAAATCAAGAAAATTCCTTAATCATAAAAATCCTTAAATCATGCATTCCATGCATGTCATGCTTTCACCATCCTTAGGTGAACTTCCCTCAATATGGGTAAAATAGACATTTCACCTATTTCGATCCTTAAAAATTATTTAAACCACTTTTAGGATCATTTTACAATAATCGTGTATACATACATAATCAGTGTATACAAAATCTATTAAAATATGCGTAGCTACCTCTAGCTACTCACACAATTCCCTTACCTCATTTTTCTGTACAGTCTGACCTTTCCCACTGATGTCTTGTCACGCAGTCCGATTTGCTCCGAATCCAAATCAAATCTCCGGAACTGCGGATACACATTCATCAGGTCAAATACAATACAATTAATTGTATTTCATAATTTTTTTGGGCTTAATTTAAATCATTGGGCCCGTTTACCCATATTGGGCCCGATTGCACCATAATGGGCCTTAATCGGCCTTAAGCCCGTTTACCACACTTTATCGAGGCCTATTGGGCTCATTGGACCCATCAATATTTATTTAGCCTCGTTCTAAATTCTCTGATATCTCAATTTAATATTTACGACAATTTATCTAATTTTCCAGAATTTAATTCATTTATGCGGAAATTAAATCCGTAATTTATGCGTTAAATATCAATCACGCATAACGATATAAAATTGTCGTAAATAAGGGTCACTTACCCGTTATTCCCTGATCGTATACAAATCGAGGCTGTCTCGAGCTCTCAGTGGATGCCAATTGTCGAGCTACACAATTAAATATATTTTTCCGGGTAAATTTCCAGTCGGAATTAATTAAATTAAATATTCAGAAAATTAAATCGGTCAATTTGACCGCTTACCGACTTACCCGAAGCTCGATTGCATCACTGGAATTTTCCCCAATTTTTTCTCTTTTTCTTTTTCCCTTTTTCTTCCTTTTTTCCCTCTCTTTTTGGCTGAACCGGTCCGGTCCGGTTCAACCCGGTTCGGACCGCCGGTCCGGTCTGGTCCGGTTCGGCCGGTTCTGTCCGGTTCGGCCGGTCCAGGCTCCCTTTGGTCGTGCCAGCGCCGTCCGGCCGGTTCTCTGGGCGATTCCGGTGCCGTTCAGCGCGCCATGGCATGGGCTTCTCAAATCGGGCCTCGGTTTGTCTCGAATCGACGCCATCGCCGGCGAATCGGGGTTTCTTCCCCGCGGCTTCCCCTCCGTTTTTCGACGTTTTCCGGCCACCTCGCCGCGCGTCTGGGTTGCTGGAGGTTCGCCCGAGTTCGGGCTTCCTTTTCCGGTGGGTATCGAACCTCCTCGGTCGCCGGTGGTGGCTCTGCCGGCGATCTCTCTTCCTCGGGTCTTCCTTCGCGTTTTGCTTCTGTTTCGTTTTCTGACTTTCGTTTCGTTTTCCAGATTCGTTTCTTTTTTTTTTTTTTTTTTTTTTTTACAATTTCATTTATTTATTTATAATTTATTTTTAATAATATTTTATTCATTAAAATATTATTAAAATTACAAAATATCCCAAAATATTATAAAAAATTTCTATTTAATTCATAAATTAATTTCTCAGTCCGGTTTTACCTTTCCGGTATATTTTTCGATTATTTTCGGGATTATTTTTCGATGCGAAAATCCCGGTTTATTCCAATAAATTCATATCTTGATCAATTTAACCCGAAATTTAATTATTTCTTCGTTATTGATCAAGATTTCTAAATCTCATATTTTTAATTAAATTTCTTGTCCCGATTAATACCGAATTTTGGTCTTTTGACCATTTTGCCCTTGCACGTATTCGGGAATACCATTTAAGTCCTTTTGCATTTTTAAATGCACTCGAAAATATCGGGTCTTACATCATGCATTTGGTTCTGACGGGCCCTAGGTTGAGAATCGACCATGTCAGCTTTTGGGTTCCATGTCGAATCTGCTTTTGAGTTTCTTTCGGTATGTGTGCCTACTATTTCGACGCTTCTAACCTCACTATTTGGTGAAACATCTGTACTCTGGTACCAAGGATCTTCTGTATTCAGACACCCAGAATCTACCGTAGCCAGATTCTCAAAGCTCTCAGTATCTCAATGTCTTCGGTCACCGACAATCTCTCAGGTCACATTCCCCACCCCTTGATGACGTGGTTCTCCAAAACCCTGATACCTCCGATGAATTGGATTCTTGCGAGCAGGATCTCTTGTAGTTTGATGTCTTTAGTCTTCCGACCCTTCAAGTGTCACGCCCTTCTCCCACACATGACCTTACCAAAAACCACAATAAATTTTTAACTTTTTATTTACCTTTCTCTCCTCAACAGTTAGGCTCACGTATCATACATACATGACATTCAAATCATAAGTAAATTCATATACTTAAATATAATTACATCATTACATTTACATCCCCAACATTAAATCGGGTACATCACTGTGTTTATGCATTGTTCAGATACTAAAGAGTGTGCATGTATATACCTTTTTCTAGATGGGGAGTGGCAGCGGATCAAAGGAATGCAATACCCTGGCCGACTCGATCTACTGACAAGAATCTGTAGAGATGGGGGAAAATGAATGGGATGAGCTATCAACACCCTCAGTAAGAAAATCAGGCAAGCAAGTAGACATCCATACTATCTACTGAAAATAGTGCTTTGTCTTTCCTTCTCTCAATTCAAAAGCATGTTTCAAAATATATATAATATAGTATATATTTAAAATCCCATGTACTAAACACATGCTGGTTTATCAATCAGAGGCATTTATGCAAAACAGTGTATATTTAATCATTTAAAAATGCCTTTATATAAAATATGTCATTTACATTCAAAACACAGTAAATATGGCATTTCTCATCACAACACAAACAAATCAGGTTCCGACCCATCCCTCAGGTCTACCCGTATCATAAAAACACATGTGATATATCATGCGAGACTCAGTGGCTAAATGTAATAATATCCTGGACTATGGCAGTATCCTATAATGGTGAAATCCCAGGCAACACGGTACCTCAAATGCACGTGAAACTTTTCGTATCCATGTAAGAGAGCCTCCCTGCCGAACAGAGCCTCCCCGCCCACTCTTGCTTAAGGATGTTGGGCTTAAGAATCTTACAATAAGAGAGCCTCCCCACCGAACAGAGCCTCTCCGCCCACTTTGGCTTAAGGATGTTGGGCTTAAGAATCTTACCGTAAGAGAGTCTCCCCACCGAACAGAGCCTCCCGGCCCACTTTGGCTTAAGGATGTTAGGCTTGAGGATCTTACCAAAGTCTACGGCATCATACATACCATAGTGTGAAAACCTGTGCGAGCTAAGCTCTAGCACGATTTATTCTCACATAATTCGATAGATGGCTCTTTAAAAAGGGATGATTTTCAAAACATCAAAATGAGCACTATAAAGTGTGCTTAATTCACATCAACCTTAAAACATTAGCCCATCTATTTAACTCTTCTGTTATACAGCATTAAAACACTCAAAATTGGTGGTTTTCATGCTTTTTACAACTTTTCTCAAAAGTTAACTTTTTTCCTAACTAAGGGCAAAATCGTAATTTACCACTATCGGGTCATAATAATTATTATTCACTTTCTCTGACCCTCAGAGTTTTTAAGTGAATGTAAAAGCAGACGAAAACACATGCAGGTATCTCTAACTACTCACAAAAGTTCCTTACCTCGGATCATGTAGTGTGACCTCTCTTCCTCTGTGCTGTCCAAACCTCGCAGTCCAGTCACTCTCAATATGACTCTGGAGCTGCATTTAACCATTTACTGGATTAATTTCACGTTTCCTACTGTATTACAAATTTAATACAGTTCATTTCACTTAATTGTGCCCGTTTACTCTAAATGGGCCTAAATACTTTAATTGGGCCTTAATTCGTATTAAGCTCATTTTCCACGTATTATTTCCCTTCATCAGGGTCTATCGACTCATTGGGCCTATCAATACCCATTGGGCTTTATTCCAAACTCTTTGGATAACCCGTATATCATTTACGACAGTTAATTCAAAATTTCGAATATAATTCACTAAATGCAGAATTTAATCCGAATTGCGTAAAATAAATCTTAAATACGTAATAATCACATAAATTGTCATAAATGAGCTTTACTTACCCGAGATTATATGATGGTACGCAAATCGAAGTTCGATTGGGCTTTTGTTTGGAATTTATCGTTGAACTGCATAATTTCGTATATTTAACTCCGGGTCAATTTTTGATTAAATATAATTTAAATAAATTTATCAAAAATCAAATTGGTCACTTTTGACCTCGTATCGACTTACCCGAAGTCCTGTGAAATCCCAAAAATTTTCCTTTTCCTTTTTCTTTCTTTTTTTTCTTCTTTTTCCCCTTTTCTCCTTAGCTGAACCGGTCTGGTCCAATTCAGTGTAGAACCTTCTTCAGTGAATCGTCGACAAGTTCAGGCTTCTTTTGATCGTGCCGGCGTCGTCCAGCTGATTCCCAGTGTGCCACTGTCGCCGTTCGGCGCGCCTCAGCCTGGGGACCTCTCGGCTGGCCTCGATCGGGACTAATCAACGTCGGTGGCCGTCAGATTTCCTCTTTTCCTCTGCGGCCTTCCCCTATTCGATTCGCCGGCTTTCGACGTCGGTGGAGCGCGTTACCGGTGCCGATGAGTTCGCACGGAGTCTCTCTTCCTTTTTCGACTGCTTGCCTGGCCGTGGGGTTGCCGGTGCTCGCCGTCCGATGGATCTTTTCTTCCCTCGGTTTGCCTCTTCTCTCTCCCCGATATTCCTTTCCAATTTCGTTTTTTGATTTTCAATTTTTTTTCTTTTATTTATAATATATTTTTATTATTATTTTATTCATTAAAATAATAATAAAAATCCCAAAAATATCCAAAAATTTCATATTAAATTCATTTAATCCGTAAATGAATTTATCAGTCCAATTTTACCTTTTTGGTATATTTTTCTCCTATTTTTGGGCTTATTTTTCGAGGTAAAAATTCTAAAAATATTAAATAAATTCATATCTTGATCAATTGGACTCAAAATTCAATATTTGCCACGTTTTTATCAAGATTTCTCAATTCCATTTTCTTAATGAAATTTTCTCATCAAATTTATACCGGATTTCGATCATTTGACCGTTTTACCACTGCACTTATTCAGAAATCAATTTAACCCTTATCTCACTGTTATGTAGCTTACATGAATTTTTAAATTCTTTAATTGTCGATTACATGATAGTAAATACTCTTCTTATGATTCAACTATGAAATAAAGCGTTCGTATACATAGGAATCATAAGGTACAAGCTACATACGTAAATCAAAAACACAGGTCTGACATCATGCTCAGGGCCTCTCATATCCTGGGACCTCATATCTTCTGCTACTTCATGTCTAGGGCCTTCCAAAACTTCTTATATGGGATCTTGGGCACCCTTTCGCCTCAATTCCTCTGCAGTCTCACGCATCAGATCAACCGCAACCTCACGTAACAGTTCTCTAGTTACCAGGCCTGCAGGATTTTGCACCATCCGACGATCAGAGTCTCGCACAGACTGGCCGTAAGAGCCATGAGCAGGCATGTCGTGAGGGGCAGGTGTGGGCATGGGCTAGGGTTAAGAGCAGGCATGCTGTGAGGTCGCTGTGTGATCACGCCGTGAGGGTCCGATGTGGCCATGCCGTGAGGGTCAGCTGCGGGCATGCCATGAGGATGTTGTGCGGCCATGCCATGAGGATCAGCTGCAGGCATGCCGTGAGGAAGTTGTGCAGCCATGCCGTGAGGATCAGCTACAGGCATGCCGTGAGGAAGTTGTTCGACCATATAGTGAGGATCAACAGCAGGTGTCCCGTGAGGGTTAACTGCAGGCATGCCGTGAGTATGTTGTACCAATGCCGTGAGGGTCAGCTGCGAGCATGCCATGAGGATGCTGTGCGGCCATACCATGAGGATAAGTAGCAGGCATACCGTGAGGGTCAGCTAAGGGCATGCCGTGAGGATCTGCTGCGGGTAAGCCATGAGGATCAGCTGCAAGCATGCCGTGGGAATGTTATACTATTATGCTGTGAGTATCAGTTGCGAGCATGCCGTGAGACTCTTGCACAACACTTCCTCCTCCTACCAAATTTCGCACAGTTGCCAGCAAATTCACTTGCGGGAAGGTGCTTTTGAACAGGTTCACCATAGCGCGCAAGGCCTGGACGATTTCCTCTCTTTCCTTCTTCATAGCCTCAAATTCAGCTACGGCAATTGTCATCATGCTAGACCCTCTTTCTCCTTGGTGTCCATCACTCGTGTTATCAATTAGAGAACTTACTGAATCTTCATTCTCCTCACTTCTTATTGCTGTTGATCGGGTTCTCACCATTACTGTAGAACTAAAAACTTTTCTTCCGTTTCCCACAGACGGCGCCAATTGTTGTTACCCAACAAAATAATGATGTGTTGTGGACGTCTTCGCTTCGATTTTTATGCCACGTGTAGTTGTATTCTCTGCAAGAAAATCAATGGTCAGAGGGATGTAGGGATTGTTCCCTGCGTAAGTACTCCGATGCTTAAGTCAGAAGGGAATTTCAGCAAAGTTTTTGTAGAGTAAATAGAGACTTAGGTTTTTGAGTCTTATATGTTCCCTATTTATAGGGATTTATTCCGCCTGTAATTACGTACGCATCCCTGGACTAACAGTCATTTTTTGTTGTATTTAAAATATGTATTTAATGAATAAAATATTTGATTTTTCACATGCCATGTGGTTATTTTTAATTGGTCCAAATATATTAAATATTTTTATCCTCAACAACTATATTAATTAGTAGATTGATATGTCAAGTATCATATTGAAAATTTTAAGGTATAAGTATCGCATTGTAAAATCAGCATAGTTCGAGACAAACTTGACATTAACTCTTTAAGATTCTCATTATTTTGAATTTGAATATTTTATAATAGAATTAAATAAATATAAATTATTATATTTTTCTCAATGAGCTTGAAATAATTTGAATTCAGATGAATTGAACAATTTTTTTTTATTCAAATAGTTTTAACAATTCTAAATATAGCCATAACTTTTACTTACCTAGTCTATTTTGAAATGTTGTTGCTCGATTACAACAGTGACGAATTGCTGACGTCTTCACCTTGATTTTTGTGCCACATGCTACTAAAGATTCTGCAAGAAAAATAATGATCAGAGGGACGTAGGGGTTTTTCCCAGTGTAAGCACTTCGATGCTTAAGTCAGACCAGAAAATTTGACAGAGTTTCTGTAAATAAAATAGAGACTTAGTTTCACATATCATACCTGTCCCCCTGCTTGTTTGTGAGATCTGAGAATTTTAGATATATTTTATTGATGTAATAAGAATTTGAAGTGTAATTAATTAAGCTAAGTGAATTGTGAGAATGATAATTGGAGATTTATATGTTAAGTGTTAAAATAAGTGTGAAGTTATGAGGACAGATCGATCTGGGAGAAGGAGAGATCGATCTGGTGAGTTAAAAATGACAAGAAATGAGGAATTTAAGGAGCAGATCGATCTCCAATGAAAGAGGATCGATCTCCTTATGATTCTGTTTGAGAGAAGATCGATCTCATGAGGAAGAGATCGATCTCCAAATGATTCTGTTTGGGAGAAGATCGATCTCCTCAAAGAGCAGATCGATCTCATAAAGCCATAAAGAGATCGATCTCACCCCTCGACAGATCGATCTCCTAGGCATAAAATTGCCCAAATTGTCCCAAAAATTCAAATGCAGATCGATCTCATCAAGAGCCAGATCGATCTCCTACCCTCAGCCTATATAAGAAAACCCTATTTTTCTCCTGCAATCTCACTTTCTCTCTCTTTCAACCCCCATTTTTACCGAAACCTAGCTTTCTCACTCCTCCAAAGCACCCATTTTCGGCCAAATCAGAAGCTGTGGCAAGAAGAAAAGTTGTTCCTCATCAAAGGGAGAACAGAATAATTGGAAATCGAAGGACGAATCGAATTGAGGCAAGAGATAAGCTCTCCACAAGTTTTAGGTAATTTCTAAACCTCGATCTTGATATTTGAGATGATTTAGATGATAATGGTTGTTGTGATTGTGCTGAAATAGCTGAAAAATGATTAGGGATTGATGAAATTGCAATGTGGTTGGAGTGATAATGATATTTAGCAATTTTGGGAATTTGAGCTATGAATGGAAATTTAGACAATGTGGTGAATTAGCATAGATAATTGGCATGAGAAATGTAGAACGTTGAGATGTTGTGAATGAGAGTGTAGTTTGGGTAGAGTTACGAGAATCAAGAGATGTGAGGTGTTATGAGCAATTATGCTCGATTTTGAGAATTGAGGTTGATGAGATAATTGAGTATTGATGTTTTAACATCGTTTGGACAGCTCGGGAGTTCTAGAGTGGAATGCGAGGCTAGTCCGTGATACGGGAGAAACGATTGCACTATACGAGGTGCAAAGAGGTAAGGGAAACTAAACCATTTGTGTATGTGATTTCCAAACTATTATAGCATGATTTGTGGTTTATAAAACAAGCATGTTGAGTGTTGTGTTGAGATATAATTGTACACGATTTTTATAGCCGGTTGGAGCCCATTATTTTATACGTTTATAAGCTGAGTGTGAAATTGCTTTATAAACCGTCGAATTTGTGTGAGTAATGAATTGGGCTCTACGTTAAGGCAATATCGAGATTTGAGAAATGTGTACGTGCTTTGCCGGTTGGAACTCGGTTTTATTATGTTTTGTGTTGAGTACAAAACGGTTTTCAAATGAGTTTATGAGAGAAAAACCACTATGAGTTCTACGTGAAGGCAAACTAGTCTTATGTGATTAAGATTTAGGTGTGTAATTCTGTGTACACACCGGGCATTGCTCTGGTAGCATGTAAGCCCGATTCTTCTCTGTTCTGATAACGTGAGAATAACCCATTCTGTGGCTATGCCACGTATACTTGGTGGCCGTTGCCACGTGAAAACCCTAATTGGTGGCCGTTGCCACGTGAGAAACCCCATTTGGTGGCCGTTGCCACGTGAGAAACCCCATTTGGTGGCCGTTGCCACGTGAAAACCCTAATTGGTGGCCGTCGCCACGTGAGATCACCCATCCAGTGGCTATGCCACGTATATTTGGTGGCCGTTGCCACGTGAAACCCTATCCTGTGGTGTGCCACGTGTGAATTTAAATCAGTGGCTATGCCACGTGTGTTTAGTGGCTGTGCCACGTGTGAATTTAAATCAGTGGCTATGCCACGTGTGTTTAGTGGCTGTGCCACGTGCATTATTTTTACAGTGATTTTATGACGTTAATTGAGAAAGCGTTTATCGCATTATTTTCACATGCTTTATTATTGCTCTAGACTGAGCCTTTTTACTTCATGTTTTCACATGATTTGAGAGATGAGAATGTCATTTTGAGTACTTTCATGCTATGGTTTTCAAATGAGATTAATGAGTTTCACATACAAATAAATACTTTGTGATGTGCATTTTGGTTTATGAAATGAGTCCCTTACCCCCTTTACTGAGCGATTTAGAAGCTCACCCTGTTTTCTTTCCCCCCAGATTTCTTCAAGTGAAAAGGGTTGTCCTACGACGTACGGAGTAGTGGCTAGTGGAGGACTTGAGCTCCAGGCCATATATTGTATTTTGAGGTATCTTTTATCTTTTCATGTACCCAGACAATTACTGTAATTGCAGACACTTGATGTATAACATTGTATGGGATGTATTAGGATTAATTAACTTGAGATGGATTAATGTATTTGATATGATATATAATTTCTAGTGATGAGATCCTGAGGTACGATAAATACGATAATGTATGACACTGCACAGGAATGCACTCTTAATTGAGAATTAATGAGTAAAAAGTTTTAAATTAGCCCTATTTTCCTCACTTTCGGGACGTGACAGAGTTTTCTTAGTATCAGAGCTTAGGGTGTCTAGTACTGTCACTGTCGGTTAAGTGAAATAAAATACATCCCAAGTGTCTGTAATAGTCTGGTCATGAATTGAAATTGAGGATTGAGATTTCAATCGATTCTGATATGTACGTGTAGGAGACGAGTTAAGATAGAGAATGAGTGGACGACGAGGTCATTCGAGGAGGCAGGCAGAGTCCCATCCGCCACCTGTCCCACAACCAGAGAGTCCTAACTCTCGATTTAATCGGATTGAGACCGATGTGAGGCAAGGTTTTGAGCAGATGGCAGTGTTATTCGCGTAACACTTTGGAGTTAATGCCTCGGGTACTACTCCTACACCACCACAAGGACCTCCTATACCCCCAATACCTCCCGTCACTCAGCCTGATGATAGAAGTATGGTCCGACTGAAGGATTTTTTGAAGATGAATCCACCCGCATTTAAGGGAAAGAAGGATCCTACAGAGGCTGAGGAGTGGCTGACGGAGTTGAGAATTATATTTGATTATCTGGGGTGCACCGATGCTGAGAGGGTCAGTATGAGTATCTATATGTTGAAGGGGAGAGCTCGAGATTGGTGGGGTACTACCCAGGGTATTCTGACGTCCCACCATGATGTGATTGGTTGGGAAGAGTTTCAAACAGCCTTTAGGACCCAATATGTACCACGAGCCGCCCAGAGAAAGAAATAAGCTGAGTTTTTGAGTTTGGTACAGGGCGACATGTCTGTGGATGACTATGAGAGCCAATTCACCGCGCTATTGAGATATGACCCAGAGACCTTTAAGAATGAAGAGCCCCGTACAGAGAAATTTGTATATGGATTGAAGCCCATCATCAGAGATAGATTGATAGGGCTATGTATTACTGAGTTTGGAGATGCTCTGAGACGAGCACAAGAGATTGAAAGAGGAATTGAAATGGTACAATCCCAGAATGAGCTCAGAGCGGTGAATAGAGATAAGGGCAAGAGGCCAACGATTTTCCAAACAGAGGCTCGGAAAGGTTCCTTCAAAAGAGGAAGGATTGAGGTACAGAAGGGCAGATTAGAGAGACCCAGAGGTTACCCTAACATTAGAGAGCCCCTCGAGATGTCAGGCCTGAGACAAGGTTTTGCAAAAATTGTGGCCGAATGCATGAGGGAAGTTGTACTGGGTCGATCCATGGATGTTTTAGATGTGGAGACATGGGTCACATAGTGAAGGATTGCCCTCAACCTCAGAAACCACATGTATTGGAGCCCACTAGACAACAGCCTCAGAGAGTGAATCCCCCGAGATGGGCCACTGCTGCAGAGAAAGGAAAGAGACCTGTTACCTAGGGACGTGTGTTTACCCTAGATAAGGAGACTGCTGACACTTCTGCAGAAACTATAAGAGGTACACTCTATGTCTGTAATCATAAGGCTCATGTGTTGATTGATTCAGGATCCACGCATTCGTTTATTTCTGAGCATTTTGCATGTAGATTAAACTTGAAGTTTAAACCTCTAGAATATATACTACATGTAAATACCCCTATGCGTGAATCCCAGAAAACTGAGTTAATCTGTAGAGGATGTGAGATAAAGGTGGGAGATAGAGGGATGTTAGTAGATCTAATCATGTTGAATATACATGGATTTGATGTAATTCTGGGAATTGATTGGTTGGCAGCCAATCGAGTGAGCTTAGATTGCTACACTAAGATTGTAACTTTCTCCCTACCTGAACCTTACAGTGTACGATTGAGATATTGAGGAAATGAATATGTGGAATTCTAGTAAGTAATTTGAGAATTTTGATGTTATTTTGGAGAATATTAAATATGATTGTTCATGTGAAGATTATGAGACACTCATCTCAGACGATGAGCGGGAACATCCGAGGATTGAGGATATACCTGTGGTTTACGAATTTCTGGATGTTTTCCCAGATAAATTGCCAGGTTTACCACCAGAGAGAGAGCTGGAGTTTACCATTGATTTGGTACCAGATACTCAGCCGATCTCTAAACCTCCCTACAGGATGGCATTAGTGAAACTTGAGGAATTGAAGAAACAACTACAGGAGTTATTGGACCAAGGGTTCATTAGGCCCAGTGTTTCACCGTGAGGAGCACCGATTTTATTTGTCAAGAAGAAGGATGGTAGTCTCAGATTATGCGTAGACTATCGGTTGTTGAATAAAGCCACGGTGAAGAATAAATACCCATTGCCCAAGATTGATGATCTACTTGATCAGCTGAGAGGGGCATCAGTCTTTTCTAAGATTGATTTGAGATCGGGCTATCACCAATTGAGGATCAAGGAAGAAGATATTCCAAAAACGGCCTTCAGGACGAGGTATGGCCATTATGAATTTCTGGTGATGTCCTTTGGATTGACGAACGCCCCTGCAGCATTTATGAAGTTGATGAACGAAGTGTTTAGAGACTATCTAGATAAATTTGTGATAGTCTTTATTGATGATATCCTAGTATACTCTCGGTCGTATGAGGAGCATGCACAGCATTTGTGGTTAGTACTTCAGATACTCCGAGATAAACAATTATACGAAAAGCTTAGTAAGTGTGAGTTTTGGCTGAACCGGATAGTTTTCTTTGGTCATATAGTCTCAGAGGAAGGAGTATCAGTGGACCCAAGCAAGGTGGAGGCTGTGCTTAATTGGGAGAGACCGAGGACAGTTACTGAGGTACGAAGCTTCCTTGGTTTGACAGGGTATTACAGAAGATTTGTGAAAGGATTTTCCCGGATTGTCGCCCCTTTGACTAAGCTCACGCGCAAAGAGACTCCATTTATATGGACTGATCAATGTGAGCTCAGTTTTTAAGAATTAAAGAGGAGGTTGACAGCGGCACATGTGTTAACTATTCCTGAGGGATCAGGAGGATTTTCAGTGTATAGTGATGCATCTCATCAAGGATTGGGGTGTGTGCTTATGCAGCACGGAAGAGTGGTCGCATATGGATCGCGACAGCTGAAAGACCATGAGCGGAATTACCCCACGCATGATTTGGAGTTAGCCACTGTGGTATTTTCTTTGAAGATCTGGCGACACTACTTATATGGGGAATGATTCTAGATCTTCACTGATCACAAGAGTTTGAGATATCTCTTTGATCAGAAGGAGTTAATCACGAGACAAAGGAGATGGATGGAACTCTTTAAGGATTATGACTGCGAGATTCTATATCATCCGGGCAAGGCGAATGTGGTTGCTGATGCCCTGAGCAGGAAGAGTATGATATCTGCTATGATGATCAGGGAATGGGATTTACTGGAGCAGTTTACCGAACTTCGGATCAGAGTTAAAGAGATAGAGACTGGATTTGTGGCTAGCTTGCGAATAGAGCCCAGGATCATGGATCAGATTAGAACTGGGCAGCGCAGTGATCAGAGATTGATAGATATGGTTAGCCAAGCTGAACAGAGTTCGCAGTCGGATCTCACAGTCAGTGAGGGTGGATTATTGAAATTCAGAGGATGAATTTGTGTATCGGACAATGATACCCTAAAGAGACAGATACTGAGAGAATCCCACTGCTTACGATACACCATGCACCCAGGGAGTACTAGGATGTATCGAGACTTGAGAAAGGTGTATTGGTGGAGTGGTATGAAGCGAGACGTGGCAGAGTATGTGGCCAGGTGTTTAGTATGCCAGCAAGTGAAAGCTGAGCATCGGAAGCCCGGAGGACTACTACAACCTTTACCTGTACCTACATGGAAATGGGAGCATGTCACTACAGACTTTATTATGGGTTTACCGAGGACCCGAAGAGGTCGTGACGCGATATGGGTCATTGTGGATAGATTGACCAAGAGTGCCCACTTCCTTGCCATCAAGAGCACCAATACTGTGGATGCCTTAGCTGAGCTGTATGTCAGCGAGATAGCTAGATTACATGGGGCTGCAGTGAGTATTACTTCTGACAGAGATCCCCGATTTACTTCCAGATTTTAGACCTAGTTTCAGGAGTCCATGGGATCTCGATTGAGTTTCAGTACCGCCTATCATCCTCAGACAGATGGTCAGTCAGAGAGGACTATTCAGACCCTGGAGGATATGTTGAGGGCGTGTACGATGGATTTTAAGAGATCATGGGATGATCACCTGCCCCTAGCAGAGTTTGCATACAATAACAGCTATCATGCGAGTATTGGAATGGCACCCTTTGAGGCTCTATATGGTAGGAGGTGTAGATCCCCTGTAGCTTGGGAAGAAGTCGGTGACAGAAAGATAAATGCCCCCGAGCTTGTTGAGCAAGCCGTACAGAGTGTGAAACTCATATGTGAGAGGTTACGGGCAGCACAAAGTAGACAGAAAAGCTACGCCGATGTGTGTAGACGGCCACTCGAGTTTGAGGTTGGTGATGCAGTATTTCTGAAAATATCACCGAGTAAGGGTATCATGCGATTTGGGAAGAAAGGGAAATTGAGTCCTCGATACATAGGACCATTTGAGATTCTTGAGAGAGTGGGAGAGGTAGCTTACAGATTAGCATTACCCCCACAGATGTCCAGAATACACAATGTTTTTCATGTGTCTATGTTGAGGAAGTACCACCCGGACCCTTCTCATGTCATAGAGTATGACGAGATGGACATTCAAGAGGATATGAGCTACACTGAGGAACCCGTCCAGATTCTCGATAGAAGAGAGAATGTACTGAGAACTAAGAGCATTCCATTAGTGAAAGTTTTGTGGAAACATCACTCAATGGAAGAGGCAACGTGGGAACTAGAGAGTCTCATGAAGGAGAAATACCCCTATCTATTTGACTAGTTGAGTTGAATTTGGAGGACCAAATTCTATTTAAGGTGGGGAGGATGTGAGATCTGAGAATTTTAGATATATTTTATTGATGTAATAAGAATTTGAAGTGTAATTTATTGAGCTAAGTGAATTGTGGGAATGATAATTGGAGATTTATATGTTAAGTGTTAAAATAAGTGTGAAGTTATGAGGACAGATTGATCTGGGAGAAGGAGAGATCGATCTGGTGAGTTAAAAATGACAAGGAAGGAGGAATTTAAGGAGCAGATCGATCTCCAATGGAAGAGGATCGATCTCCTTATGATTCTGTTTGAGAGAAGATCGATCTCATGAGGAAGAGATCGATCTCCAAATGATTCTGTTTGGGAGAAGATCGATCTCCTCAAGGAGCAGATCGATCTCATAAAGCCATAAAGAGATCGATCTCACCCCTCGACAGATCGATCTCCTAGGCATAAAATTGCCCAAATCGTCCCAAAAATTCAAATGCAGATCGATCTCATCAAGAGCCAGATCGATCTCCTACCCTCACCCTATATAAGAAACCCCTGTTTTTCTCCTGCAATCTCACTTTCTCTCTCTTTCAACCCCCATTTTTACCGAAACCTAGCTTTCTCACTCCTCCAAAGCGCCCATTTCCGACCAAATCAAAAGTTATGGCAAGAAGGAAAGTTGTTCCTCATCAAAGGGAGAACAACATACTTGGAAATCGAAGGACGAATCGAATCGAGGCAAGAGATAAGCTCTCCACAAGTTTTAGGTAATTTATAAACCTCGATCTTGATATTTGAGATGATTTCGACGATAATGGTTGTTGTGATTGTGCTGAAATAGCTGAAAAATGATTAGGGATTGATGAAATTGCAATGTGGTTGGAGTGATAATGATATTTAGCAATTTTGGGAATTTGAGCTATGAATGGAAATTTAGACAATGTGGTGAATTAGCATAGATAATTGGCATGAGAAATGTAGAACGTTGAGATGTTGTGAATGAGAGTGTAGTTTGGGGTAGAGTTACGAGAATCAAGAGATTTGAGGTGTTATGAGCAATTATGCTCGATTTTGAGAATTGAGGTTGATGAGATAATTGAGTATTGATGTTTTAACATCGTTTGGACAGCTCGGGAGCTCCAGAGTGGAATGCGAGGCTAGTCCGTGATACGGGGGAAACAATTGCACTATACGAGGTGCAAAGAGGTAAGGGAAACTAAACCATTTGTGTATGTGATTTGCAAACTATTATAGCATGATTTGTGGTTTATAAAACAAGCATGTTGAGTGTTGTGTTGAGATATAATTGCACATGGTTTTTATAGCCGGTTGGAGCGCATTATTTTATGCGTTTATAAGCTGAGTGTGAAATTGCTTTATAAACCGTCGAATTTGTGTGAGTAATGAATTGGGCTCTACGTTAAGGCAATATCGAGATTTAAGAAATGTGTGCGTGCTTTGCCGGTTGGAACTCGGTTTTATTATGTTTTGTGTTGAGTACAAAACGGTTTTCAAATGAGTTTTATGAGAGAAAAATCACTATAAGTTCTACGTGAAGGCAAACTAGTCTTATGTGATTAAGACTTAGGTGTGTAATTCTGAGTACACACCGGGCATTGCTCTGGTAGCATGTAAGCCCGATTCTTCTCTGTTCTGATAACGTGAGAATAACTCATTCTGTGGCTATGCCACGTATACTTGGTGGCCGTTGCCACGTGAGAAACCCCATTTGGTGGCCGTTGCCACGTGAGAAACCTAATTGGTGGTCGTTGCCACGTGAGATCACCCATCCAGTGGCTATGCCATGTATATTTGATGGCCGTTGCCACGTGAAACCCTATCCTGTGGCTGTGCCACGTGTGAATTTAAATCAGTGGCTATGGCACGTGTGTTTAGTGGCTGTGCCACGTGTGAATTTAAATCAGTGGCTATGCCATGTGTGTTTAGTGGCTGTGCCACGTGCATTATTTTTACAGTGATTTTATCACGTTAATTGAGAAAGCGTTTATCGCATTATTTTCACATGCTTTGTTATTGCTCTAGACTGAGCCTTTTTACTTCATGTTTTCACATGATTTGAGACATGAGAATGTCATTTTGAGTACTTTCATGCTATGGTTTTCAAATGAGATTAATGAGTTTCACATACAAATAAATACTTTGTGATATGCATTTTGGTTTATGAAATGAGTCCCTTACCCCCTTTACTGAGCGATTTAGAAGCTCACCCTATTTTCTTTCCCCCCAGATTTCTTCAAGTGAAAAGGGTTGTCCTGCGACGTACGGAGTAGTGGCTAGTGGAGGACTTGAGCTCCAGGCCATATATTGTATTTTGAGGTATCTTTTATCTTTTCATGTACCCAGACAATTACTGTAATTGCAGACACTTGATGTATAACATTGTATGGGATGTATTAGGATTAATTAACTTGAGATGGATTAATGTATTTGATATGATATATAATTTCTAGTGATGAGATCCTGAGGTATGATAAATACGATAATGTATGACACTGCACAAGAATGCACTCTTAATTGAGAATTAATGAGTAAAAAGTTTTAAATTAGCCCTATTTTCTCCACTTCCGGGGCGTGACATTGTTGATGGTCATTGTGCTTTTAAAGATATGAGTTTGTATCTTATTGAAACTCTCTTTCTTTATCTATATATATTTTGATTTTTACCTTGATAATGTTGCAACCATGTAGATGAGGTTGAGTTTGAATCCAACGCCAATTACTCTTTTTTGCCACTTTTTATTTATCATTATTATCAGTCACAACAATTGCTCCCCACTCTTTCGCTAGGTATAATCTTGCGGAAGAGTACATCTATTCACATTGTAGCCTCAGGTCAAGTCCTCACGTTAGACTCTGAAGTCGAATTCTCAAGCTAGACTTTAACACCAAATTCTCAAGCCCTTATTTGAGTGCGTGGCTTATCTCGCGCATCAAGCCCTTACTTTGAGTGCATAGCTTACCTCGCACACTTTTCGCTTCAAGCTCTTGCACTTTTTTTTTCGTGGCTTACTTCACGCATTTTTCGCTTCAAGCCCTTTATTTAGGTCTGTGGCTTACCTCACGCATTTTTCGCTTCAAGCCCTTGATTGAGTGCTTAGCTTACATCATGCACTTTTTGCTTCAAGCTCTTGCACATTATCTTCGCGGCTTACCTCGCACATTTTTTGCTTCAAGCCCTTGATTGAGTGCTTAGCTTACATCGCGCACTTTTCGCTTTAAGCTCTCGCACATTGTCTTCACGGCTTACCTCGCGCATTTTTCGCTTCAAGCCCTTGATTGAGTGCTTAGCTTACATCATGCACTTTTCGCTTCACGCTCTCGCACATTGTCTTCGCGGCTTAGCTCGTGCATTTTTCGCTTCAAGCCCTTGATTGAGTGCTTAGCTTACATCGCGCACTTTTCGCTTCAAGCTCTCGCACATTGTCTTCGTGGCTTACATCGCTCATTTTTCGTTTCAAGCCCTTGCACCTTTTCTTGTTGTAAGTTTCAGTTGAGATCTAGAGTTTGTAACCCACATTCTTGCGGGAATGTATTAAGAATAACACCATCCAGATTATTTATCCTTAAATTCAGCACCCCAAAGGACAAACTCTGTTAAGTTAGTCATTAGGGAATTGACCCCCTTAGAGAATTATTAGATAGATCAAGTACTTGAAGATATGTACTGTTGCATATCGACTTGAGGATGCTCCCTTGAAATGTATTACCCGAGAGAGAGAAGAAATAAGCAAAATTGAGGTAGTCGCCGATGACAACTGGTAAAACAAAGCTGAAATCGTTGTTCGAGTAATCCAGATAGGTGGCATATTATGGAAGAAATGAGATTTTTCCGTGCAACTGGTTGCTATGAAGGTCAAGAACACTAGGACTTTATATTTTGCAAAGGTCCTTCGAATTCTATGAGGAAGTTCCGAGAAAGATTTAGTGTTGACCAGGTAGAACTCCCAAAGAAGATAGCAACAGTTGCCAATCTAGCGAGCAGGTTTTGAATTGACACTATTACCCATAACCCAGTCATAATACTTTTAGCAACCTCTCAGCAAAATCACTTCTTCTCTTGCCCCTGCATATAGTGATCGTTTCACTGGGAGTTGCAATTGATGTCCTTTTTACAGAAATATAGGGAAAATTGTTTTGTCGAACAATGATATACAGAAATGAACATCTGCTCTATGCAAAAACAGTTAATAATCTGAAAGGAGGCAGGAAACTTTTTATCCTCCCTGAAAAAGAGATGCATCAAACATCCGCTGTATTGACTTCATTTCAGAACAAACTTCCTTGTCTCCAATGAATAAAATTTGATAATCCAGACTGATTCTCAACCTCAATGAATGCAGGACCAAAGAGATTTGGTTCAGTTTGAGGGATATATATTTTGTATAATTCATGACCACTACTAGGGGGATCCTCTTTACTCTGAACATGTGTGGAGCAAGGTAATAACCATATAGTAGATACCTTCCAGCAAAAGATACTAGGAACCTCCAAACAACATTTCCAAGTCTTAACCTGCTCCCCACACAACAAATCTTTACCCAAGAGAAGCAGAGAGAATACGTCGATGAGTTGTTGAATGAATCTCTTAGGTTTTTGGATGTGTGCTCCACTGCCAAGGTTGCCCTATAGGAAGGCAGCTAAAAAGGCAATCTCGAGGGCCCTAAAAGATTTGGAGCATAAGGAAAATAAACAAAACACTGTCTGTAATGAGACTAGAGCCATGATTAGCCTCTTAAGGAGGCGCAAGCAGTCACAGTTAGTGTGCTAGATTCCTTGTTATCCTTCACTTTTGAGCATTTCTTTCCCTTGCAAAAAGAAAATCTGACATCATGCAAATTGAGAATGTTCAAAATGAACTTGCAAAAATCAATCTTGCATTCAAGACTTTGAAGAAGGACTTAAGGGTCTCTTGAGGCGCCTGATCAAAGTTAGAGTCAATATTCTCAACATACTCAACCATTAGATAGCCTCAAATATCATGTGAATTCATCCTGTATAGTAGATGCAACACAAATGTAATATTCTTACGTCAAAGAAAAATATACTTTAAAAAATTTTGCCTCTATTGCATATTCCTCCTTTCATATTCCTCTTTTTGTTTCTTTCTTGTATTTAGAATCTTAAACTTTCTATTTCAAATGAATCGGAAAGAACCTCGTGGCTCAAGATAACAAAAATTAGCTGATAGAATAACACAAAATTTGCATCAACAATATGACTGGAGGAATTCAATGTGTCTTCCTTATCAAAATAAAAGCAGTCAAAATCTCAAATTTCCCGTTTTCTCAAGGAAAATAATTGAATTCTTACCATTTAAATAAACTTATACACATACTTTTACATGACTAGCTCATATCTCACTTGTTCTGAGAAATGACCTATGCCCTGCATATGCAATTGTTAGTCTCATGTTGTTTTATAGTATCATGTAAAAATTGCAAAACCAAGTAAAAGGATCTTTCTTGCCTCTTGCATAACAAGCTTATCTTTAGTTAGCATAAATAATGGAGACTACCACAAGCAGGAATCATAAGCATATGGCCGTTAAGAGCACTTCAGAAGTAGTGTTCATCTTCACCGCGAAATTATTGTTGCACAAAAAATTAGTCCATCCAAGGGAAAAAATAAAGCATGTAAAGTAGAATATATAAAAATCAAAACAAAAGAAAGAGTCGAATTCCCACAGACGACGCCAATTGTTGTTGCTCGATTACAACAGTGACGAATTGCTGACGTCTTCGCCTTGATTTTTGTGTCACATGTTACTAAAGATTCTGTAAGAAAAATAATGATCAGAGGGACGTAGGGGTTTTTTTCCTACGTAAGCACTCCAATGCTTAAGTCAGACCAGAAAATTTAACAGAGTTTCTGTAAATAAAATAGAGACTTAGTTTCACATATCATACCTGTCCCCCTGCTTGTTGATGGTCATTGTGCTTTAAAGATATGAGTTTGTATCTTATTGAAACTCTCTTTCTTTGTCTATATATATTTTGATTTTTACTTTGATAATGTTACAAACATGTAGATGAGATTGAGTTTGAATCCAACGCCAATTACTCTTTTTTGTCACTTTTTATTTATTATTATTATCAATCACAACATGAAACAAATTGAAACAATTTAATTTAGAGCTTTTATGCTTAGCTTGGTAAGAAGCAAATAAATGAGAGAAGAAAAAAATGTTAATACAATGATTAAGCTACAAAATTTTATAAAAAAAAATGATTTTTAAATTCAACCTTTAGGTTAATAAATTTTTTATTGTTCCATCTTTCCAATCCTTCGTACCATGCAAAACTATATACTTAGTTTTAATTGGACTTTTTTATTAGTAGTTTCTTTTAAAAAAAAAAAAACTTGGATTTTTTTTCCACAAGCCACAAATATGTATTCAAATCCTACTTCCTAGTACTATATTTCTTGATTTTGCACCCTTCCTTTTCCAAATCAACATAATTATATGTATTTGTTAATTTGTTACTATCGATACAAGGCTTATCGCAGAAATTCTTGTCGATTACGTGCCAAAAGCGGAGTATTATTTCAGCTCCAAGCCGATATGGTGAAAAACTTTGCAGCAAGAAGAGTAAGAGTGGAGAGGGAGGTGACATAGTGGACTTTGTGGCTGGCAAATAGAAATCGGTACCAAACTTAGAGTGGGCCCTTTTTCATAATCATTCATGGCAGAGAAATTAAGGTGAATAGATGGCTCCCTCAGACAACTCAATCTTCATCCTTACCTTATGAACAAAAAAAAAAAAAAAAAAAAATTAAAGAAAAATGAAAATACTGCTATTAGAAACTGATAAAATCAAGCAAATCTACAGCCTTAATTATGGATGCCATTTGACTTATCGAAATGGCCAAAACAGTACATTTCCTATACGTACGTACAACCTTAAAATTGTTGCACATCTACGTATATTTATATAGTATATATTATATTTATATGCATGGCAAACTTGTGAGATATATATATATATATATATATATATATATATATATATATATATGATAATGGATGTTAAATTTAGCATATACATAACTATTATTTAACCATGTCTAAAGAGATTATCCTTGCAAATTTGGAAAACCCAATGAAATCTAAATGGAGACAAAGAGATCTATCAACATTTGTTTTCTTTATTATATGCTACTACGAAGTATTTTTGGCACATTATCTTTTTTTTCGTACATATATGCTACTACAAAGTATTACTGTTGAACAAGAGATGCCAGGCACCAGACCAACCTACTGGAGAAAAAGCAGAGTGGTATTAATAACATCAACAACCCCATTAATGGCAAGATTAATATTCATTCTAATATATACTATATCTGATAATTAAAATATTCTCTTCCTATTTTACTTTACTAGTCATCTTTAACAAATTAATAAAAAACTGTATTTTCTTCACCAAAAACTCAAGGCTAGGCTTTCAATATACATCTGTAAGACCACTTGAGGCACTGGCCTGCTAAATTAAGTGCCAGCAAGTCAGCAAAGCTTTGCTCTCGCAAGAAAGTGAAAAATGAAATGAAAATAAATAAATAAATAAAAAAACGAAAAGAAAAGACAAAAAGATATCACAGCCCGAAAAGGAGGCTCTGGGTACTTTTTTTTTTTTTTTTTCTCCTGCTAACTTATCTGTTGTGTAGAGGATTTGGTCCTGTGTAGACTTTCCTCTGTTCAGCACCAAAAAAGTCATCAGCACCATCTTTAGCTGTATTTGATCTTTTAAATCCACCTTGAGATTTAAATTTCGGACTTAGTCCAGCGCTAGACCCAACTTTAAACCTGTCAAGTTTATCATACAAGCCTGCAGCACATGGAGTCTCAAACTGTAGCAGCATCAGCAGGAGGAGAGACAAGCAAGCTAACCCTCTTCTCAGGCTCATCTGGTTCTTACTCAGAACCCAAGACATGGCATGGAACGACAGTTTCAGCTCCCCCTATCTCAGAAACTGATGGTTTAAGAGAATGAGAGTGAGATGATTGAAGTCTGTTTCTATAAAGAAGCTTTTTGGCTGTTTAGGTTTTTAGAAGCCTTGGGGTTTGGGGAAGAGCCAAGTCAATGAGGATTGAGAGTGAGGGTCAAAATGCATAGGACTTGCTGCCTGGTTTCTACTATTAAAAAACAAACAAAAAGAAAGAAAACTTAACATAGGGGTGCTATTAAGAACATATTAGCAACTGACTACAGATCATAGACTACTCTACTTTTGGCTTGGGAAGCCTTATGAGGACACAGAGAAAGAGAGAAGGGTAAAATAGCTTGATTTCATAACCTGAAAGCTTCTTCCAATCTTTTATCAAGTATGAGTGATGTGATAATCATCATTTTTATATTTGGCCTTTTTTTTGTTTTTTAAAATGAAAATTCCTTCCTTTTACTTATATCTGACGGTGAGTGTTTTTTATGTTGGAGGTCCATGAGCTTTCTCCGCGAACACGCAGCTCAAGGGCAACTTGGGAAATTACTTATTACTTTCACAGAGTTTAAAAAAAATTCTAAAGGGAACCACTTTTTAGAAATTCTATTACCACCCAAAACGATTATTCTCTCTAACTTATTTGCTAAAATAATTTAAATCCTAAAATATAAATATTAAAATTACTTCTCGTAACATACAAATCTCAAATATTTTTTCTGTATTTCTCATAACGTAACCTACGAATCTTAAACCTCTCCCTCAAAGATAAAGGTGTAACCAGATATATAAGTCAAGGGTCAGGATTGTAATATTTTTTATATAATATTTTATTACTTAATACAAGATTAACTAAATTAAGTCTAGTGAAAACATCCCATGATATAAATAATTTTCAAATAAATAAATTTTCTTACAATCTATTCATAATTTGTTTCCATAGCTATGTCAATATGTTTACCTTAGTAGCGCTCTATAATTTATTTTTTATTTTCTATCATGCTAATAAAAAATTTATAAAATAATGTAAGTAGACATAAGATGTAATCCGTCCTTTCTTTTGTAATGAGATTATAATTGTACAATTGAATAACTAATTATGTATAAAAGAATTATTGCTTTAAGGGCAATAAACCAATAAATTATAATTGGATAAAATTCATATATAATATGTATTATAGAGGTAATTAAGGAAAAAGATGATAGTTAGAAAGTGTGATAACAACAAAACGATGAGAGAATTTCAATAAGAAACAAGTAGTAAATAAAAATTAAAATGAGATTACATGTTAATTGCTAAAAGAATTTTAATTCCCACAAGTTAAATTTGTACTTATAGTGAAAGAAAATTTTTAAATTTTTAAAATTAAAATGAATGTAAAAGTGAAGATGAAATTTTGACCTCGCTTTTTAACTAATTTTAACAAATTTTAGTGGTGTCGATATGGTAAAAACACTAAAATTTTTAGACTATATATATATATATATATATATATATATATATATATATGTATTCTATGTTTTTTAAAAGCTGAGTGAGGTCAATGCTATGTGGCTATACCACTGCTTAAACACAACCAACCTCATTCTTACAATTTCTCTTCACTTTAGCAAGTTCTTCATTCAACCAACAAATTTGTGTTTGTTTCTTAGATTTAAGTTTGAATCTCGTTAGATTTTGAATTAGGTTTGGGTTCTAAAAACCCTAAATCGATGAAAATGGTTAGATTCCTATGACAGTTTATCACCCACATGAATTTGTTTTGTTTCTATTTTAATTGTTAGTGGTACATTGGATTTCGCCTGCCATGACGGCAACATATGTCTAGAGAAGGTTACTAAGCATGAAATGTTGGAGGAAGCCTTGCTTTCACTAACATGAAAAGTTTGGTTATATACAAGACTTACTAGGGGAATGTCAAATTTTCAAGGTGTAATCACAATAGTATTTGTCAATAGTTTACCGCCATCCTTTTACTAGAAGTGGCTTTAGAGGATTTTTGCAAAATTTGGAAAGGTCAAAAGAAGAGTTTGAGAGGAAAAAGGTTTGGTTTTGTTGGATTGCTCACAAGGATGGTGCATGAAGAGTTGTTGAGAGACTAAATGGCTTTTGGTTGTTAAATTTTCGTATTAATGTTAATCTAACTCATTTTAAGGCTACAGATAGATACTGGAGAAGGGTTAAGAGCAATAGTAATCAAGATAATGATATCTTTTCTAAGTTGGGAAGACAAAAAGACAAAGGTTGTCCTATCAAAGATTAGGTTGAAAAGAGATAGGGTGATTGTAAGAAAACATATATGCATGCTTTATTGAATTGTTAGGATTATCTTTTGACCTTTTTCGAGAAGAAGATTGGTGATGTAAATACGAATCAAGATGAAATATGTTATATTCAACAAGTTTAGAAATTCGAGAAGTGTACAGGTGCTATGGAAGAAAAGGGTACTCAAAGGTTGGAACACTGTGTTGTTTGAATAACTAAGAGTTATTCTAAGGTTTATACATTAATAGCCGATATTATAAAATAAGGAGATTTTGATATATCGTTAAAAAGATTTTTGGCAGGAAATTTCTTATTCAGTTTGAGGATAAGGAAATAATGATTTAAATGAAAAAAATTCAAGGTCCTCTTGGTTGAAAACTGGTTTATTAAGATTGAATTTGGTCTCAGAATGTCTAATATAAGTCCTGAGTGTCATAGGGTCATGCAAGGAACTACTTTACATACAAGAATATCATTTATACTTTGGGAGAATTGCTAAGTCTTGATGACAAGACATTGAAGTTCGAAGATTTCAACAAGGGTTATGTCAGTTTTAACAGATTCTTTGTATAAGATTGATGAGTTTATAGAATTGCTATATATATATATTATATATAGCTAAAGTCATTAAGGAAGAAAAAACAATTAGCTCTTTATTTCATTGTTATTGTTAAGATTCCAAGGATAACAATGGTGATATGAAAAGCTCAAATGAATTTGGATTTACTCTTTCTAAAAAGTCTATTGAAAATACAGAAGTGGAAAATAAAAAAAATGAAGGGAGATGTGGAAGGTATCCTCAGGGAAGATATAGTTAATGATTATGGCATAAAGGATTTTGATTAGCTCAAGGAGACATGCAAGGGTAAAATAATGGAGAAGTGTGCTCGAGGTTAGAAGAGGAATGATTGATGATGTCATTTGAAGGGTTTGGATAATGAAGAGGTGATGGTATCTTATGTATCAAACATGAGTATGGATTTAGAGTCTTGAGATACAAGAGAAAAAAGAAGGATTATTTGAACCATTATTTAAAGAATATGAACCATGGCCCAAATTTGCCTTTTGGGGTTGGATCAAAGATGGAAAATGATATGGATAGTGAAATTGGTTTTCCTTGAAATAAAGAAAATCGTCTCTTAAGGGCTCTATATAGTACAAAATTGGGATCAGTTTTATTCTAAAACAATAAGTTAGGACAATGAAATGAGGTAAGGAAGAGAGAGAAAAATAAAAATTTTAAAGGAGATAGAGGAATCTTTGATTACTAAGGCTGATAGGAAAGGGAAAAAAGGGTAAGAAATAGAGGAACTTTTGTAAAAGATGTTCTCAAAGTTTAGATGTTGTGAATAATCGTTGATAGATGGGAATGTTTAAAATGTGACACTAAAAAATTTTCGTCTTATTATTAATTTGGAAGTTAGAAAACAATTAAGATACTCGAAATAATGTTATGCAGGCTTGGAATAACTTAAGCGCTAGAAATAGTGGCACGAAGCTTGGGGCATGAAAACTGAGGTAAAGTTTTAAATTTAAGAATTTTTCAAGGATTGAATGTATAGGTATGTTTTTGTAGTTAGAAGGTGAAACTAAGCTATTAGAAATGAAAAATTAGAGAAAACTCGAGTCAGCGCTAAACCGAGCAATTGAGCCCAATAAGAGAAATAAATTTTGAATAAATTCTATAAATTCATAAAAATTATTTTGAAGTTTTAGAAAATTAGTATAAGGCATCATTGACTTGGGAAATAAAAATTGAGTGGAAATCTTGAGGTCTCGGTAGTTGAATTAATTTTTAAAGTAAACCGAAAACCTTAAGCAATTTCAATCGGTAAAGACTAAAACGGGTAAAATGGGCTCAAACGGGAAAAGTTTATTAAATAAGTGGGGCCCAAATTTTTTGGGGAGATACTAGAGACCTAGTATAACACATGAGTGGTGGAAATTTGGAAGAAAATGGGTTGAAAATATTTTTGTGGAATTTATGAAAATAGGGCAGCAGACTGCCCTGGCCTATAATTCTGCTAACTTTAAAAAAAGGTTGAATTTGAAGACCTTTCAGAAGGTATTTTAATATGAGATTTTTAAAAATTAAATTAGACTTAAAACACTTTCTAGAACACTAAAGTAAGCCCCGAATCGACCTAAACTCAGCAACTTCTCCCTCCATCATTCTACCATATGCGTATTCTTTATAGGTTCCTTGTGCAATTTTTTCGACCACCTTCTGGCAACTTTTGGAGCTTAGTCAAGAAGCATAAGCCTTTACCCTTAAGGCCTATACACCATATTAAAAATTCATCCACAAAAAAGTTCATTTGCGAGGTGAAAAATTAGTGAGAAGGACAGGGGCCGAATTTACCCTATTTTTTGGTAAGAAGAAAACTTGATTTTATGAGTTTTTGGTTGGTTTTTTAAGTTATTTTTGATGACTCTAAGTAGTATATATGTTGAGTTACAGTTGAAGGTCATTGTTGAAGGTTGAATTTTGGGTCAAACTTGGTCAAACCCGAGGTAAAGTTGTTGGAAGTTGATGATGGCTTGATATGTTGATGTTTGATGAATTTGGATAGTTTTCACTTAAGTAGAATTGGAAGAAAACTTGTCTAGGGATATGTACAATTTCAGCCAGCCTTGATAGGATGAAGAAAAGATGAAATTTGGTTGAGTTTGATGTTGTAGAATGTTAGATTTATACCAAGAAGTTCAGTTTATAACTCGGTTTAGCTGAAAGCTATGAAAGTGTGGAAATTAGATGATTTGGTATGTTTTAAGTTATTCATTGGAGCTTGGAATAAATGTGTAAGACATTAGGTTAATGAATTGAGGTTAGAAGGAAAGAAACTATCGAAAATGACTTAAACTGAGACTTTATCGGTAAAATCGAGAAAGTAGGGAAAATCAACAAAATGACCGAATTTAGTGAGCTTTATGTAGGTTAAGGTATATTTAAGTATATTAAGATGAGTTTGAAGATCATCTGATGGATTTGAAATTATTTTTGGCAGCCTGACATGTTAGCACGTAAAACGAGGAACACCCAGTACTGGGCGATTTAGTGTTGTATCAGAGTCAGGTAAGGGATGCAATCTGTTTTAGTAACGATATTCTTTACCTACAAATATACATTTATATAATGGAAAACGCTTTTATATAATAAGCAAAAATTTTGAAATGATCTTAAGATCGAATTTACTAAATCGAGTGCATGATTTTCGTATAAGCCGAAAGCTATTAATATTTTTTGTATTGAGCATGTGTATGTATATGTAAAATTTTTGAAAACACGACTCCTGCAAGCTTTTGTAAAAATAAATTAAATTAAATTTTATAAACAATGATATGTTTGATTTCGAGACTATAAGCTTAATGTACGAGTTATGGTAAACTTATGGGTTGATTTAAAAAAACCTAAGGAAATTCTAGCTGACGGCCTATGAACGGGCTGGACCTTGACTATATCATGCATATTTCTATGTATTTGTCATCTCGCCTTCGTGGAAGTATCTGTTTCTGCCTGTGTGGTGTTTCTGTGATGCTGTACGACCCTGATCCAGTCCACAGCCTTACCATTGTCATAAGTATTTTGTTCCCTCTTCGAAGGATGCCCTCTTTTGAGGATAAAGTAGTGATTACCCTCATGACAGTAATAGTGAATGCCTAATCTCCATATTTAGATTTTGTTACGATCTGTCTATTACCTATGCTTAGTTATATAATTATGAAATTTTTGAGATTTTAATGGAAGTAAGAAAAGTATATGGCTTATGTTTTGGTATAAGAAGGTATATGATTTTGAGTTTGTGAATTAAATTATTTCTAGCCATCCGATTTGAAAATGGTACTTTGTGATCTAGTATTATTATTTTTCTAAATGTTTTGAACATTATTATTATAATGCATTCCTTACTGGGTTGTTTGAAGCTCACTCCCTTTTTTTCTTCATTCCAGATTATTTACAGTAAGTATCTTCTTACCTGTTGCATACCCAATATAGACTAGTGGAAGAGAGTCTCCCCAGGTTATCTCTTGTACACATTAAGGTATATTTCAGTTGTATCTAGACGTCCTGTATAGTATAGATACTTATATGTAAATGAGCATTTGGGATGCAATTACTTATATATATATATATATATATATATATATATATGGAAATGGAAAAGTCAGTAATTTCATGAGTTACATCGTATGACAGTTTTGGAAATGAATGATAAGTCAGGAACTGACACTGAACAAGAATACATCTTAAGTAAAAGATTAAGCAAAAAAAATTGGCTTTAATTTATGCATTTTTGGGGTATTACAATTTTCTTGGTATCAGAGCCAAATGTGTCTAGTATTGTCAGTGTCGATCAGTTGGAGATAGATTACATCCCAAGTGTCTGTACTTGTTTGGTTATAAATTGAAAATATCTGCTAAAGTTATGATCAAGTTTATTGTGTACGCGCAGGTACATTAACTATACACTATGAGTGGAAGACGAGGTCGTCCCCGAAGGTAGGCACAACCACCTCCACCACCAGAGAGTCCTAACTCTCAGACAAGTTGGTTAGAGTAGGATATAAGGCAGGGTTTTGACCAGATCGCAGTGTTGTTCGCTTAGCATTTCAAGGCTAATGCCTTTGGTACTGCACCGACCCCAGCTCCTACACCCACACCACCATAGGATTTACCTCCACCTCATCCACAGACTGTTCGAGTGTCTTCAGCCGCTCCACCACCGGTACAAACAAGGCTCGAAAGCAGGGACGTGGGCTAATTGAGAGATTTTTTTAAGTTAAATCCGGCTTCTTTCAGGGGGGTTAAGGACCCCGTTGAGGCAGAGGAGTGCCTATCAGAGATGGAGATAACTTTTGATTATTTGGGGTGCACTGATGCATAAAAGGTTAGCATAGGTGCATATATACTTAAGGGACATGCTCGATATTGGTGGAAGGCCACCGAGAGACTACCAACTGCCAGCCACTCAGGTATTAGATGAGATGCTTTTCAGTCAGCTTTTCAGACCCAGTATGTCCCTCGTACTGCCCAAAAGAAGATACAAGCTGATTTTTTAAATTTAGTTCAGGGCAGTATGACAGTCGATGAGTACGAGAATCGATTTACTACTTTAATGAGATATAATCTCGAGACTGTTAGGGACAAGGAACACCGTACAGAGCAGTTTTTATAAGGATTGAGGTCGACTATTAGGGATAGATTATTGGGACTCCGTGTTACAGAATTTAAGGATGCTCTGGGTCACACGTAGGAAATCGAGAGGGGATTAGATTTGACCCAGTCTCAGTATGGGTCTCTGTCACGCCCCGAAAATGCAGAAAATAGGGCTAATTTAAAACTTTTTCTCATTAATTCACAATTAAAGGTGCATTCCTGTGCAGTGTCATACATCATCATAATTATCATGCCTCAGGATCTCATCACAACATAGTGTATATTGAATCATATACATTACTCAATTCCAAGTTAATTAATCCTAATACATCCCATATAATGATATACATCAAGTGTCTGTAATCACATTAATAGTCTGGGTACATGAAAAGATAAAAGATACCTCAAATACAATAGATAGGGCCTGGAGCTCAAGTCCTCCACTAGCCACTACTCCGTACGCCGCAGGGAGATCCTCTTTCACTTGAAGAACTCTGGGGGGAAAGAAAAACAGGGTGAGCTTTTAAATCGCTCAGTAAGGGGGGTAGGGATTCATTTCATAAATCAAAATGCACATCACAAAAGGTTTATTTGTATGTGAAACTCATTTGAAAACCATAGCATGAAAATACTCAAAACGACACTCTCATGTGTCAAGTCATGTGAAAACATGAAGTAAAAAGGCTCACTCTAGAGCAAAACAAAGCATGTGAAAATAACGCGTTAAACGCTTTCTCAAATAATGTGGCATAGCCACTGATTTAAAATCACTCGTGGCATCGCCACAAAACACACGTGGCAAAGCCACTGAATTATTTTCTCACGTGGCATAGCCACAGAATAGGGTTTCTCAACGTGGCACTGCCACCAATGGGGTTTCTCAACGTGGCACAGCCACCAATGGGGTTTTCTCAACGTGGCACAGCCACCAATGGGGTTTGCTCAACGTGGCACAGCCACCGATGGGGTATAACGTGACACAGCCACCAATGGGGTATACGTGGCACAGCCACCAATGGGGTATACGTGGCACAGCCACCAATGGGTTTCTCAACGTGGCACAGCCACAGAATAGGTCATTCTCACGTTACCAGAACGGAGAAGAAATCGGGCTTACATGCTACCAGAGCAATGCCCGGTGTGTACTCACAACTACACACCTAAGTCTTATCACATAAGACGGGTTTGCCTTCACGTAGAACTCGTAATGGTTTCTCTCTCATAAAACTCATTTGAAAACCGTTTTGTACTCAACACAAAACGTAATAAAACCGAGTTCTAACCGGCAAAGCACACGCACACATTTCTCAAATCTCAATGTTGCCTTAACGTAGAGCCCAGTTATAAACTCATAAAACATTGGGCTCTAACCGGCTATAAAATCGTGTGCAATTTAATCTTAACACAAAACACTCAACATGCTTGTTTATAAATCATAAATCATGCTATAACAGTTTACAAATCACATACACAAATGGTTTAGATTTCCCTTACCTCTTTGCACCTCGTATAGTGCAATCGTTCCCCCGTATCACGGACTAGCCTCGTATTCCACTCTGGAACTCCCGAGCTGTCCAAACGATGTTAAAACATCAATACTCAACATCACACAAACCTCAATTCTCAAAGTCGAGCATAATTGCTCATAACTCCTCAAACCTCTCGATTCTCGTAACTCAACCTTAAACTACAATCCTATTCACAATATCCCAATGTTCGATATCTCTAATACCAATTATCTACGCTAATTTACCACCTTGTCTATATTTCCGTTTATAGCACAATCCTCAAAATTGCCACAATTTCCAAATATCAACATTAATCCAACTACATTACAATCTCATCAATCCCTAATCATTCCTCAACTATTTCAACACAATTACAACCACCAATAACATCAAAATCAGCTCAAATATCAAGATCGAGGTTTAGAAATTACCCAAAGCTTGTGAGACGCACAACTCACGCCTCGATCCGATTCGTCCTTCGATTTCCAAGTATGTTGTTCTCCCTTTGATGAGGAACAACTTTCCTTCTTACCACAATAGCTGATTCGGCCGGAAATGGGGGATTTGGAGGAGTGAGAAACTAGGTTTTCGAAAAAATGGAGGTTTGGAAGAGAGAGAAAGTGAAATTTTAGGAGAAAACACAGGTTCCTTATATAGACTGGAGGTAGGAGATCGATCTGCCTCTTGATGAGATCGATCTGTGTTTGAAATTTGGGGACGATCTGGGCAATTTTATGCCTAGGAGATCGATCTGTCGAGGGGTGAGATCGATCTCTTTATGGCTTTATGAGATCGATCTGCTCCTAAAGAGATCGATCTTCTCCCCAAACAGAAGCATTTGGAGATCGATCTCCTCCTCATGAGATCGATCTTCTCTCAAACAGATTCATTTGGAGATCGATCTCTTCCTCCTGAGATCGATCCCTAATCAAACAGATTCATAAGGAGATCGATCTCTTCCATTGGAGATCGATCTGCTCCTCAAATTTCCCTTCCCTCGTCATTTTTAACTCACCAAATCGATCTCTCCTTCTCCCAGATCGATCTGTCCTCGTGCTTCATGCTCATTTTACACACTTAACACATAAATCTCCAATTATAATTCCCACAATTCACTTAGCTCAATAAATTACACTTCAAATTCTTATTACATCATTAAAATATGTCTGAAATTCTCAGATCTCACATCCTCCCCACCTTAAAAAGAATTTGGTCCTCCAAATTCAACTCAACTAGTCAAAATAGATGGGGGTATCTCTCCTTCATGAGACTCTCTAGTTCCCACGTCGCTTCTTCCCTTGAGTGATGCTTCCACAAGACTTTCACTAATGGGATGCTCTTAGTTCTCAGTACCTTCTCTTTTCTATCGAGAATCCGGACGGGTTCCTCAATGTAGCTCATGTCCTCCTGTATGTCCATCTCATCATACTCTATGACATGAGAAGGGTCCGGGTGGTACTTCCTCAACATAGATACATGAAAAACGTTGTGTATTCCGGACATCTGTGGGGGTAATGCTAATCTATAAGCTACCTCACCCACTTTCTCAAGAATCTCAAATGGTCCTATGTATCGAGGACTCAATTTCCCTTTCTTCCCAAATCGCATGATACCCTTGCTCGGTGATACTCTCAGAAATACTGCATCACCAACATCAAACTCGAGTGGCCGTCTACGCACATCCGCGTAGCTTTTCTGTCTACTCTGTGCAGCCCGTAACCTCTCACATATGCGTTTCACACTCTGTACGGCTTGCTCAACAAGCTCGGGAGCATTTATCTTTCTGTCACCGACTTCTTCCCAAGCTACAGGGGATCTACACCTCCTACCATATAGAGCCTCAAAAGGTGCCATTCCAATACTCGCATGATAGCTGTTATTGTACGCAAACTCTGCTAGGGGCAGGTGATCGTCCCATGATCCCTTAAAATCCATCGTACACGCCCTCAACATATCCTCCAGGGTCTGAATAGTCCTCTCTGACTGACCATCTGTCTGAGGATGATAGGCGGTACTAAAACTCAATCGAGATCCCATGGACTCCTGAAACTGGGTCCAGAATCTGGAAGTAAATCAGGAATCTCTATCAGAAGTAATACTCACTGGAGCCCCATGTAATCTAGCTATCTCGCTGACATATAGCTCAGCTAAGGCATCCACAGTATCTGTGCTCTTGATGGCAAGGAAGTGGGCACTCTTGGTCAATCTATCCACAATGACCCATATCGCGTCACGACCTCTTCGGGCCCTCGGTAAACCCATAAAAAAGTCCATAGTGACATGCTCCCATTTCCATGTAGGTACAGGTAAGGGCTGTAGTAGTCCTCCGGGCTTTCGATGCTCAGCTTTCACTTGCTGGCATACTAAACACCTGGCCACATACTCTGCCACATCTCGCTTCATACCACTCCACCAATACACCTTTCTCAAGTCTCGGTACATCTTAGTACTTCCTGGGTGCATGGTGTATCGCGAGCAGTGGGATTTTCTCAGTATCTGTCTCTTCAGGGTATCATCATCCGGTACACAAATCCGTCCTCTGAATCTCAACAATCCATCCTCACTGATGGTGAGATCCGACTGCGAACTCTGCTCAGCTTGGCTAACCATATCTATCAATCTCTGATCACTGCGCTGCCCAGTTCTAATCTGATCCATGATCCTGGGCTCTATCCGCAGGCTAGCCAAAAATCCAGTCTCTACCTCTTTAACTCTGATCCGAAGTTCGGCGAACTGCTCTAACAAATCCCATTCCCTGATCATCATAGCAGATATCATACTCTTCCTGCTCAGGGCATCAACAACCACATTCGCCTTACCCGGATGATAAAGAATCTCGCAGTCATAATCCTTAAGGAGTTCCATCCATCTCCTTTGTCTCATGTTTAATTCTTTCTGATCAATGAGATATCTCAAACTCTTGTGATCAGTGAAGATCTGGAATCTTTCCCCATATAAGTAGTGTCGCCAGATCTTCAAAGCAAATACCACAGCGGCTAACTCCAAATCATGCGTGGGGTAATTTCGCTCATGGTCTTTCAGCTGACGCGATCCATATGCGACCACTCTCCGGTGCTGCATAAGCACACACCCCAATCCTTGATGAGATGCATCACTATATACCGAGAATCCTCCTGATCCCTCGGGGATAGTTAACACAGGTGCCGCCGTCAATCTCCTCTTTAACTCTTGAAAACTGAGCTCACATTGATCAGTCCATATGAACGGAGTCTCCTTACGTGTGAGCTTAATCAAAGGAGCGGCAATCCTCGAGAATCCTTCCACAAATCTCCTGTAATACCCTGCCAAACCAAGGAAGCTTCGTATCTCAGTCACTGTCCTTGGTCTTTCCCAATTAAGCACAGCTGCTATTTTACTCGGATCCACTGATACTCCTTCCTCTGAGACTACATGCCCAAGGAAAGCTATCCGGTTCAGCCAAAACTCACACTTACTAAGCTTTCCGTATAATTGCTTATCTCGGAGTATCTGAAGTACTAACCACAAATGCTGTGCATGCTCCTCATACGACCGAGAGTACACCAGGATATCATCGATAGAGACTATCACAAACTTATCCAGATAGTCTCTGAACACCTCGTTCATCAATCTCATAAATGCTGCAGGGGCATTCGTCAATCCAAAGGACATCACCAGAAATTCGTAATGGCCATACCTTGTCCTAAAGGCCGTTTTTGGAATATCTTCTTCCTTTATCCTCAATTGGTGATAGCCCGATCTCAAATCAATCTTAGAAAAGACTGATGCCCCTCTTAGCTGATCAAGTAGATCGTCAATCTTGGGCAACGGATATTTATTCTTCACCGTGGCTTTATTCAATAGCCGGTAGTCCACACATAATCTGAGACTACCATCCTTCTTCTTAACAAACAGTACTGGCGCTCCCCACGGTGAAACACTGGGTCTAATAAACCCTTGATCTAATAACTCCTGCAGTTGCTTCCTCAATTCCTCAAGTTCCACTAATGCCATCCTGTAGGGAGGTTTAGAGATCGGCTGAGTATCCGGTACCAAATCAATGGTAAACTCCCGCTCTCTCTCTGGTGGTAAACCTGGCAATTCATCTGGGAAAACATCTAGAAATTCGTAAACCACAGGTATATCCTCAATCCTCGGGTGTTCCCGCTCATCATCTGAGATGAGTGTCTCATAACCTTCACATGAATAATCACATTTAATATTCTCCAAAATAATGTTAAGATTCTCAAATTACTCACTAAAAATCCACATAATCATTTCCTCAATATCTCAATTGTACACTGTAAGGCTCAGGTAGGGAGAAAGTTACAATCTTAGTGTAACAGTCTAAACTCACTCGATTGGTCGCCAACCAATCCATTCCCAGAATTACATCAAACTCATGTATACTCAACATGATTAGATCTGCTAACATCACTCTATCTCCCACCTTAATCTCACACCCTCTACAGATTAACTCAGTTCTCTGGGATTCACGCATAGGGGTATTTACATGTAGTATATATTCTAGAGGTTCAAACTTCAAGTTTAATCTACATGCAAAATGCTCAGAAATAAACGAATGCGTGGATCCTGAATCAATCAACACATGAGCCTCATAATTACAGACAGAGAGTGTACCTCTTATAGTTTCTGCCGAAGTGTCTGCGGTCTCCTTATCCAGGGCGAACACACGTCCCTGTGCCACAGGTTTCTTCCCTTTCTCTGCCGCAGTGGCCAGTCTCCGGGGATCCACTCTCTGAGGCTATTGTCTAGTGGGCTCCGAAGCATGTGGTATCTGAGGTTGGGGACAGTCCTTCACTCTGTGGCCCATGTCACCACATCTGAAACATCCATGGATCGACCCAGTACAACTTCCATCATGCGATTGGCCACAGTCTCTACAAATCCTCATCTCCGGCCTGACATATCGTGGGGTCTCCTTGATAATAGGATAGGCTCTGGGTCGCTCCAATCTGTCCCTCTGCACCTCAATCCTTCCTCTTTTGAAGGAACCTCTCCGAGCCTCTGACTGGAAAAGTGCTGGCCTCTTGCCCTTATCTCTATTCACCGCTCTGAGCTCATTCTGGGATTGTACCATCTCAATCCCTCTTTCAACCTCTTGTGCTCGTCTCAGAGCATCTCCAAACTCAGTAATACATAGCCCCATCAGTCTATCTCTAATGACGGGCTTCAACCCATACACAAACTTCTCTGTGCGGAGCTCTTCACTCTTGAAGGTCTCTGGGTCATATCTCAGTAGTGCGGTGAACTGGCTCTCATAGTCATCCACCGACATGTCACCCTGTACCAAACTCAAAAACTCGGCCTGTTTCCTTCTCTGGGCGGCTCGTGGTACATATTGGGTTCTAAAAGCTGTCTGGAACTCTTCCCAACCAATCACATCCTGGTGGGACATCAAGATACCCTGGGTAGTACCCCACCAATCTCGAGCTCTCCCCTTCAGCATATAGGCACTCATACTGACTCTCTCAGCATCGGTGCACCCCAGTAAATCAAATATAACTCTCAACTCCGTCAACCACTCCTCAGCCTCTGTAGGATCCTTCTTTCCCTTAAATGCGGGTGGATTCATCTTCAGAAATTCCTTTAGTCGGACCTTACTTCTGTCCTCAGGCTGAGTGACGGGAGGCACTGGGGGTATGGGAGGTCCTGGTGGTGGTGTAGGGGTAGTATCCGAGGCATTAACTCCAAAGTGTTGCGCGAATAGCGTTGCCATCTGCTCGAAACCTTGCCTCACATCGGTCTCAATCCGATTAAATCGAGAGTTAGGACTCTTTGGTTGTGGGACAGGTGGTGGAGGGGACTCTGCCTGCCTCCTCGAACAACCTCGTCGTTTACTCATTCTCAATCTCAACTCGTCTCCTGCGCGTACATATCACAATTGATTGAAATCTCAATCCTCAATTGCAGTTCATGACCAGACTATTACAGACACTTGGGATGTATTCTATTTCACTTAACCGACACTGACAGTACTAGACACCCTAAGCTCTGATACCAAGAAAACTCTGTCACGCCCCGAAAATGCGGAAAATAGGGCTAATTTAAAACTTTTTCTCATTAATTCACAATTAAAGGTGCATTCCTGTGCAGTGTCATACATCATCATAATTATCATGCCTCAGGATCTCATCACAACATAGTGTATATTGAATCATATACATTACTCAATTCCAAGTTAATTAATCCTAATACATCCCATATAATGATATACATCAAGTGTCTGTAATCACATTAATAGTCAGGGTACATGAAAAGATAAAAGATACCTCAAATACAATAGATAGGGCCTGGAGCTCAAGTCCTCCACTAGCCACTACTCCGTACGCCGCAGGGAGATCCTCTTTCACTTGAAGAACTCTGGGGGGAAAGAAAAACAGGGTGAGCTTCTAAATCGCTCAGTAAGGGGGGTAGGGATTCATTTCATAAACTAAAATGCACATCACAAAAGGTTTATTTGTATGTGAAACTCATTTGAAAACCATAGCATGAAAATACTCAAAACGACACTCTCATGTGTCAAGTCATGTGAAAACATGAAGTAAAAAGGCTCACTCTAGAGCAAAACAAAGCATGTGAAAATAACGCGTTAAACGCTTTCTCAAATAACGTGGCATAGCCACTGATTTAAAATCACTCGTGGCATCGCCACAAAACACACGTGGTAAAGCCACTGAATTATTTTCTCACGTGGCATAGCCACAGAATAGGGTTTCTCAACGTGGCACTGCCACCAATGGGGTTTCTCAACATGGCACAGCCACCAATGGGGTTTTCTCAACGTGGCACAGCCACCAATGGGGTTTGCTCAACGTGACACAGCCACCGATGGGGTATAACGTGGCACAGCCACCAATGGGGTATACGTGGCACAGCCACCAATGGGGTATACGTGGCACAGCCACCAATGGGTTTCTCAACGTGGCACAGCCACAGAATAGGTCATTCTCACGTTACCAGAACGGAGAAGAAATCGGGCTTACATGCTAGCAGAGCAATGCCCGGTGTGTACTCACAACTACACACCTAAGTCTTATCACATAAGACGGGTTTGCCTTCATGTAGAACTCGTAATGGTTTCTCTCTCATAAAACTCATTTGAAAACTGTTTTGTACTCAACACAAAACTTAATAAAACCGAGTTCTAACCGGCAAAGCACACGCACACATTTCTCAAATCTCAATGTTGCCTTAACGTAGAGCCCAGTTATAAACTCATAAAACATTGGGCTCCAACCGGCTATAAAATCGTGTGCAATTTAATCTTAACACAAAACACTCAACATGCTTGTTTATAAATCATAAATCATGCTATAACAGTTTACAAATCATATACACAAATGGTTTAGATTTCCCTTACCTCTTTGCACCTCGTATAGTGCAATCGTTCCCCCGTATCACGGACTAGCCTCGCATTCCACTCTGGAACTCCCGAGCTGTCCAAACGATGTTAAAACATCAATACTCAACATCACACAAACCTCAATTCTCAAAGTCGAGCATAATTGCTCATAACTCCTCAAACCTCTCGATTCTCGTAACTCAACCTTAAACTACAACCCTATTCACAATATCCCAATGTTCGATATCTCTAATACCAATTATCTACGCTAATTTACCACCTTGTCTATATTTCCATTTATAGCACAATCCTCAAAATTGCCACAATTTCCAAATATCAACATTAATCCAACTACATTACAATCTCATCAATCCCTAATCATTCCTCAACTATTTCAACACAATTACAACCACCAATAACATCAAAATCAGCTCAAATATCAAGATCGAGGTTTAGAAATTACCCAAAGCTTGTGAGACGCACAACTCACGCCTCGATCCAATTCGTCCTTCGATTTCCAAGTATGTTGTTCTCCCTTTGATGAGGAACAACTTTCCTTCTTACCACAATAGCTGATTCGGCCGAAAATGGGGGATTTGGAGGAGTGAGAAACTAGGTTTTCAAAAAAATAGAGGTTTGGAAGAGAGAGAAAGTGAAATTTCAGGAGAAAACACAGGTTCCTTATATAGACTGGAGGTAGGAGATCGATCTGCCTCTTGATGAGATCGATCTGTGTTTGAAATTTGGGGACGATCTGGGTAATTTTATGCCTAGGAGATCGATCTGTCGAGGGGTGAGATCGATCTCTTTATGGCTTTATGAGATCGATCTGCTCCTAAGGAGATCGATCTTCTCCCCAAACAGAAGCATTTGGAGATCGATCTCCTCCTCATGAGATCGATCTTCTCTCAAACAGATTCATTTGGAGATCGATCTCTTCCTCCTGAGATCGATCCCTAATCAAACAGATTCATAAGGAGATCGATCTCTTCCATTGGAGATCGATCTGCTCCTCAAATTTCCCTTCTCTCGTCATTTTTAACTCACCAAATCGATCTCTCCTTCTCCCAGATCGATCTGTCCTCGTGCTTCATGCTCATTTTACACACTTAACACATAAATCTCCAATTATAATTCCCACAATTCACTTAGCTCAATAAATTACACTTCAAATTCTTATTACATCATTAAAATATGTCTGAAATTCTCAGATCTCACAGTCTCGGGTGAAGGCCAGAGATAAGGTCAAGAGGCTTGAGGCATCCCAAGCAGATTTTAAGAAGGTTCCACCCAAGAGGCAGAGGATTGAGGAGTCTAGGGTGAGGGTTGATAGACATAAGATTCCTTCTAGCACAATGGAGATAACTCGACGCCTCAAGCCAGGTTTTAAGATCTGTAAAGACTGTGGTCGACGCACGAGAGTGTTTGCTACCGGGTGACAGGTGGATGTTTTAGGTGTGGAGACACGAGCCCAGGGTTAATGATTGCCTACAGTTTCAAATGCCATAGCCCCTAAGAGCCTCTATGACAACAGCCTCAGAGATAGGCTCCCAGATACGGGCCATTGCCGCTGAGAAGGGTAAGAAGCCTGTCGTAGAGGGGCGTGTGTTTGATATTGATAAGGAGATTACATATATTTCATCTGAGGCTATCCGAGGTACACTACTTGTCTGTAACTATAAAGCACGTGTATTATTTGACCCTAGATCCATACATTCTTTTATTTCGCCACAACTGCACTTAGAGCCTGAACCTTTAGATAATATACTGCATGTAAATACACCTATGCGTGAGTCTCAAAGGACCTGTAATATATGTAAAAAGTGTGAAATTAAGATGAGAGACAGAGTAATGTTAGCAGATCTAATTTTGTTAAATATGTATGATTTTGATGTGATTCTAGGTATGTATTGGCTAGCTGCCAATCACGTAAGTCTAAACTGCTATACTAAAACTGTAACCTTCTCCGTACCTGAAAAATTCAGTGTACGTTTAGCTAATAAGAAGTAAACGAGTGAAGTTCAATGTATGAAATCTTATGATATAATTATAGTTTCCTGTAATTACTGATGAATTTACCGATATAAAGGTTATATCGTACTAATCTCCGATATCAGTCGGGAACAACCGAGGATAGAAGAAATACCAGTTATGTATGAATTTTTGGATGAATTTTCAGATGAGTTGCAAGGCTTACCACCGGAGAGAGAGCTGAAGTTCACTATCAATTTAGTGCCTGATACCAAGCTAATCTCTAAACCTCTCTATAGAATGACATTGGTTAAATTGGAAGAATTGAAGAAGCAGTTACAAGAGTTGCTTGATAAAGGTTTTATTAGACCTAGTGTGTCACCATGGGGAGTTTTGATTTTATTTATCAAGAATAAGGATTATAGCCTCAGATTGTGTATAGATTATAGATTACTGAACAAGGCTACGGTGAAGAATAAATATCCCATACCATGAATAGATGGTTTATTTGACCAACTAAGAGGAGCGTCAGTGTTTTCCAAGATTGATCTGAGGTTGAACTATCACGAGTTGAGAATTCGGAGGGAGGATGTGCCCAAGACAACCTTTCGGACTAGATACGACCATTATGAGTTCTTAGTGATGTTGTTTGGCCTGACTAATTCCCCTGTTGCTTTTCTGAATCTGATGAATGAGGTGTTTCGAAAGTATTTGGATCGGTTTGTAATAGTCTTCATTGACGACATTCTCATCTATTCTAGGTCCCGGGAAGAGTATGCGCAACATTTACAGACTGTGCTTTAAAAGCACCGAGAGCAGTTTTATAGAAAATTTAGTAAATGTGAGTTCTGGTTGGATCAGATAGCTTTTCTTAGTCATATTGTATCTAAAGACAAGGTGGTAGTTCATCCGTCAAAGGTAGAGGTTGTACTCATGTAGGAGAGATCGAGGATAGTTACAAAGATTTAGAGTTTTCTAAGACTGACAAGGTATTACTGGAGGTTTGTTGAGGGCTTCTCCAGGATCCCAGCTCCTTTGACTAAGTTTACACGTAAAAATGTTTTGTTTGTATGGTCTGATCAGTGTGAGCAGAACTTCTTGGAGCTTAGCAGAGATTGACTACAGCACCCGTGTTGACCATTCCGAGTGGATCTGGAGGCTTCGCAGTTTACAGTGATGCTTTCCATCAGGGTCTGGGGTGCGTACGCATGCAGCATGAGAGAATAGTCACTTATGGTTCACGCCAGCTTAACAACCATGAGCGAAATCACCTCACGCATGATATGGAATTCACTGTTGTGGTGTTTGCTTTGAAGATATGACGATATTACTTATATGGATAAAGGTTCCAGATCTTCACTAACCATAAGAGTTTGGAGTACATTTTTTTTATCAAAAAGAGCTTAATATAAAGCTTTTTAAGAATTATAACTACGAGATTCTGTATCATCCGGGGTAAGGCGAACATTATTGCTGATGCTCTGAGCAGGAAAAACATGGTTTTTGCTATAATGGTCAGAGAGTGGGATTTATTAGAGCAGTTCGTCAAACTCAGGATTAATGTTGAAGAAGCAGAGGTCGGGTTTATGGCTAGCCTACAGATAGAGCCTAATATCTTGGGTCGGATCAGATTAGTGTAGAGGAATGACCTGAGGTTGCTTGACATGGTTAGCTAGGCAGAACATACTATGTAGTAAGATTTTTTGATCAATGATAATGGATTATTAAGGTTTAAGGGTCGTATTTGTGTTTCGAGTGATGATACCCTGAAGCAGCAGATTTTGAGAGAGTCCCACTATTCCCGTTACACCAAGTATCTAGGCAGTGGCAAGATGTATCGTGATCTGCTCAAGGTGTATTGGTGGAGTGGTATGATACGAGATGTGACAGAATTTGTGGCCAAATGTGTGATCTGTCAACAGGATAAAGTTAAGCACTAGAAGCCCGTAAGACTACTAAAGTCTTTACCTGTGCCTACATGGAAATGAGAACATATAACAATGGATTTTATTATGGGTTTACCGAGGACCTAGAGAGGTCACGGTGTGATCTGGGTGATAATTAATTGATTGACAAAGAGTGCCCACTTCCTAGCCACTAAGAGTACAGATTCCTTGAGTGCCTCAGCCGAGTTATATGTAGAGAAGTAACTCGTTTGTATAGGGCTCATGTGAGTATTACGTTTGATAGAGATTCCAGGTTCACCTCCAGATTTTGGACTCAATTTCAGGAAGCCATGAGATCTCAGCTGAATTTTAGTACCATCTATCATCCTTAGACTGATAGTCAGTCTGAACGGACTATTCAAACCTTGGAACATATGTTGAGGGCATGTACATTGGACTTTAAGGGATGGTGGGATGATCATTTACCCATTACAGAGTTTGCTTATAATAATAGCTATCGTGCTAGCATCGGGCATGACACCTTATAAGGTTTTATTTGGCAGAAGATGCAGATCCCCTGTAGCTTGGGAAGAAGTGGGTGACAGAAGAATATTTGTTCTTGATATAGTTGAATAGGCAGCAAAAGGTGTCCAGATTATTTGTGACAAACATCGGGCTATTTAGGTTGGCGACTCTGTATTTCTTAAGGTGTCTCTAAGCAAGGGTATCATGCATTCCGAGAAGAAAGAAAAACTGAGTCCTCAATTCATCGGTTCATTCGAGATAGTAGAGAAAGTGGAAGATGTTGCCTACCAGATTACTTTGCCCCGATAGCTTTCTGGGATACATAATGTCTTCCACATATCTATGTTGAGGAAATGTAATTCGGATCCCTTATATGTCATTAAGTATGAAGCATTAGACATTCAAGGAGATATGAGTTATGTAGAAGATCTGATCCGAATCATCGACAAGAAAGAGAAGGTACTTCGTACGAAGAGAATTCTATTAGTAAAGGTTATTCGCCAGCACCATTCAGTAGAAGAAGTAACTTGGGAGCTCGAGAGTCTTATGAAAGAGAAGTACCCTCGCTTATTTAACGGACCTGGCTGAATTTGGAGGACCAAATTCTTAAAAGGTGGGGAGAAATGTGACATCCATAAATTTTCATTTTATTATTTATTTGAAAGTTAGAGAATAATTAAGATACTCAGAATAATGTTATGCATGCCCAGAATGACTGAAGCGCTCCAAATAGTGGCACAAAGCTTGGGGCATGAAAATCGAGGTAAGATTTGAAATTTGAGAATTTCTCAAGGATTGCATGTATGGGTATGTTTTCATAGTTAGAAGGTGAATCTAAGGTATTAGAAGTGAAAAAGTAGAGAAAACTTGAGCTAGCGATAAACCGAGCAATTAAGTCCAATAAGAGAAATAAATTTGGAATAAATTTTATAAATTCATAAAAATTTTTCGAAGCAGTATGAGCCAAAATTGACTTGGAAAATGAAAATTCAATGGAAATCTTGAAGTCTCGGTAGTTGAATTAATTTTTAAAGTAAACCAAAAACCTTAAGCAATTTCAATTGGTAAAGACTAAAATGAACAAAATTAGCTCAAACGGGAAAAGTTTCTTAAGCAAGTGGGACCTAAATTTGTAAGGGACATACTAGAGACCTAGTATAACACATGAATGGTGGAAATTTGGAAGAACATGGACTAAAAATATTTTTTGTGTAATTTATGAAAACAGGGCAGTAGGCTGCCTAGGCTCAAAATTTTGCTCACTTTACAAAATGGTTGAATTTGAAGACCTTCCAGAAGATCTTCTAATATAAGATTTTTCAGAATTCAATTAGACTTAAAACACTTTCTAGAACACCAAAGTAAGCCCCGAACCGACCTAAACTCAGCAACTTCTCCCTCTTTCATTCTGTCGTACGCGTCTTCCTTAGAGGTTCCTTGTGTAACTTTTTCGACCACCTTTCGGCCACTTTTGGAGCTCGGTCAAGAAGGATAAAATCGTTTCCCTTAAGTCCTCTACAACATATAAAAATTTAGCCTTAGACAAGTTCATTTGCTAGGTGAAACATTAGTGAGAAGGACAGGGGCCGAAACTGCCCTATTTTTGGTAAGAAGAAAGCTTGCTTTTATGAGTTTTTGGTTAGTTTTGATGATTCTATGTGAGACCCCATGTATGTATGACTTTATTATATGTTAATGGAATCATAATACAGATGATGTTTAATCATATAAATGTGAATGAGATTGCAAAGAGAATGCATGAATACTTATGAATACGTTTAATAGCTAAATAAAGGCTGAAGTGGCCACTGATTAAATGAATGGAATTTAAACCCTTCAAACTAATATAAGGACTCAAACATGAATTGATATTACAAGGCCAGTGAGTTTTATGTACCTTTTATGATTCCATCATGTACACACAAGTTACATAATCCGTGAATTGTAAGAAATGAATCTTTTCATACTCTAAGTGTGAATAAAATGCAAAATGGGTAGTGAAGCAATTGAATGCAAGTTGTTCTTTGAAATTTTGGGAAAAACTGCAGTTGGAAACCTGCAGATAAAGGACAGATCAATCTCTTATTCAAAGCAAATTGATTTCTTATTCAAGTAGATCGATCTTCATTTGATTCTTCCAAGAATAGATCGATCCCTTCCCAAGTGCATATCGTTCCCCATTTAATTTTGCCAAGAACAGATCGATCCCTTCCCTAGTGCAGATCAATCCCCATTTGATTTTACAAAGAGCAAATTGATCCATTCATTAGAACAAATTGATCTCACCAGCTTACTTGCTGAAAAATCGTGTAGTTTAACCCAAGAAAGATCAATCTCTTACCCTAGGAGATTGATCTCATAACGCCAATTCTATAAAAAGGCCCGACAGTTGAGTCCTCTTTCTTGAAACATCAAACACCTCTCCATTTTCACAAAGTAACCTAGCTTTCTCATTCTGGAATATCATCACCTCCCTACCAAATTTGAAGAAAAGTTGTTTGAGCAAAGTGGTTTATTATGATGAGGAGAATGACATAGTTTGGAATTAACATTCAAGTTGCTGAATTGAAGGAGGAAAGTCTTTCCTTAAGATTTGGCCAAGTGAAGAAGTATAAGCTAGGTAAGTTTTCAATACACCAACTTCAAGTATGTTTATCTAGACATTGTTATAGGTTATTTGGTGTGTGTATTGTTGGCTGAAACTACCTAGAGCTTGATGAATCAACCATGACCTAAAAATAGGTTTAGTGTGAGAAAGTGAGTTATAGTTGAATTATTGATGAAGTGATTATACTATGGTGATAGTGATGTTATATGCATGAGTTTAAGGTGGTTTTTTTAAATCAATTAATAGGATTTGGTAAAATTATGAAATGTGATATAAGGTGTTGTGAAAATGCATGAGTGAATGGAAAACTAAGGTTTAAGCATGCATGCTAAGTGCTTGACAAATAACTAAGTTAATTGCTAGCCAAACTGGTTAGGAGTGGCATGATGGGTGTTCGGCCACCATGCCATGACCGAATGTAACGATGGGCCAAACTTGATACAGTAAGGTCCAATAAGATATATCGATTTTGTTGAAGTCGTAAAACGAGTTATCAGTGATGACTGAAGTGATTGATGAATGTTTACAGCTCCAGAGACTAGATTAAGGATAAATTGGACTGGACGAGCTTCCAGCGGTGGAACTTATACTACGCGCGACATGATTCGAGATAAGGGGATTTAGTAAGTACCTAGAGATAGCTATACATATTTTGAGGGGATTTATAGGACGTGAATTTCTCTAAGCTTTCTAATAATACAGTAAGAATTTTTTAGAAAGCTTCCGAAAATAAGGAAAGAAAGATGATTTTACCTTGGTAGAGAAATTTATGAAAAAGGGTAGTAAAGATCCTAAAATGCATGGATTTTCATGATTTTGATGTTTTTATCATGATAAAATGCTTTGATATGAATGAAATGAGGATATGCTGGTTATTGCTTTATTTGGTTGCATGAAATAACATAGATTATGTGCTAAGTTGTATTTTTGAAAATACTTTATTTAAACTGAAGCCACCTATCATATTTGTGTGAGTACAAATAGTGCTAGAGCCTAACTCGCATTAGATTTTGATATTTTGACTCATACTGATAGTGTTGGAGCCCTGCTCGCACTAGTTTTTACTGATAACATGCATGAAAGCCATACTGGAGCCTTGCTCGTACGTGATTTGATATTGATTTACTATGTATGAAAGCTGTACTAGAGCGTTGCTCGTTTGAGGATTTTATATGCTTTATAAAAAATTGTGCTAATGCTTTACTCGCACGAGATGTTAGAGATCATGACATGCATAAACCATGCTGAAGCCTCTTGTAGACTGTGTGTCACAATGAGATGATATATCGCACGTGTATTTTGAGACATGAGATGGTTATCGGCATGGTATAGGGCAGCTAAGATCTATGGCAGGCACCCCCGAACCATAATGTGGGCTAAGTCCTATGGCAAGCGCCCTAGACAGTTATGTAGCCTAAGTCCTATGGCAGGTACCCGAGATAATGATGTGGGCTAAGACCTATGGCAGGTGGGTTCACGGAGTACGTTGTACCATGTATGTCACATGGAGTACGCTGTACAGTGTAGTCTTGATGACTAGTTGGTTGAGTTATTGCACGAGTAGAGTTAACCTCACCTCTCGTTACAATTGTGATGCCTCGCACACTATGATCCACGTAGCCTGGGATCACATGGATTTATATATGGCTATTGTTCCCAATTTGTCTCTGTAATGTAACATATATGCCTCACGTGATATCATGCTATGTTGATAGACCCCGAGTAGACCCGAAGGAGGTGTGACACCCGTGATTATGTTTTGAAAGAAATGTGGTTGTTGCTCAAGATATTCCCGAAGAGAGGAATTAGCTTTGATTTAAATGATTTATGATGAAATATATGATTTGTGATGAAACTGATGAATTTTGTTATGATGAGCATGAGATGTTTTACATGATGGTTTTCCATGTGTTATCATGCTTGATTTTATGAGTTTTCATATATTATAGACATATTCATGTGGCATGGTTTTATTTTACCTCATGCTCTGGACCTAAATGATTTTATATCATGTCATTATAAGCATGTAGATAGTGTAGCTGTCTAGCTGCTTACATTATTTCATTACTGAGCAGGTTGTGTTCACCCTTTCACTTTTTATCCCTACAAAGCATCCATAGTGGTACAGAGCGAGCAGAGACTTGCACTCCCAGTGTTCGCTGCTGCCCATCGCTAAGAGGTATACACATTAATATCGTTTTGTATCTAAACAAGTACAACACAGTAATACCCTTAGAATGTAAATCTGGGGGATATTAATATTTGTAAACACGTACGAAATAATAAAGTTACCGTGTAAATAGTTTAAGTGTTTACAATTACCTTATATAAATGATAAATGATATGGTATATGGTAACAGGTAACTAACTCCAGGTCATTACTCAACTAATTGGTGTTAAAATTATCACGATAAGGAAAAATAATGTATAAGCAAAAAAAATGGTAGCGATTTTTGAATGAAAGGGGGTCGTGATAGAGGTGGTATCAGAGCTGAGTTGACCTGATATGAGTCGGAGTTAGTAATAAGAGAATTTACATCCCCATATTGATGTACTTTGTTTAGTTATAAATGTGTATATCAGATGGGTTAGACGAATGAATAATTATGGATGTAGGAATTTAGGCATTATGCTTGTCACACGCAGTGGTAGAGGGTCGAGTGCACGTGCTAAGGGCCATAGAGGGAGGCCTGAGAGCCGTGCAGAGCCATAGACTGGTCAGATCCTGTAGAAGCCTACTGAGAGGCCAGGGGATATTGAGGCACGCTTCTCTAGGTTGGAGCAGAGTATGGAGACTATTATAGAGCTAGTCGCTCACTCTATTCAGGGAGCTGGGGTGAGACAGGGCCCAGCTACCTAGGCTACTGATGCTGGATAGGCAGTTACTTCTGATACGCCTACACAACCAACACAGATGCCTCAAGCGTCAGATACATCTACAGCCCCACCAGTTTAGGATACAGCGTCACCTGTTGCTCCACAGCAGAGTAGCAGAGTTTGGGGTTGTGGTTGTGATTTAGACAGTTTATGAAAGTTTTAAAAGTTTTGACCGTCGTCATTTAGTAGGGTGAAGGACCTAGTAGTTACTGAGGACTGGGTGAGTGTGATCGAGAAATTGTACGGGTTTTTCAAGTGTACGATTACAGAGATGGTCGTTTTTCCCGCGTTCATGCTGAAGGGAGCAGCAGAGTATTGGTGAAAGTCCACCAAACCAATTTTGAGAGCCCGACACATTGAGATCACTTGAGAGTACTGCTCAAAGGAGGTTACAGATGAAGTCTATAGGGTTGGCTTAAGGGAATAGATCTGTAGATGAGTGTGAGATGAGATTTATATCCCTGAGAAGGTACGACCCGGATACGATGAGTAGTGACACAAAGATTGTTAGGAAGTTCAATGACAGATTGAGACCAGTCATTAGATCTAGATTGGTTCCATTTGATATCTCGACATATGAGAAGGTTGTGCACAGGGCGCAGTTATGTGAGCAGGAGATTGAACGGGATGCCTCTGAATTTGGGAAGATTAGTAGAGGTAGAGATAGAGACCGAAAGAGATCCGAGGTTGATGGAGTGGTTAGAGAGGAGGGCCAGAGATTGTTTGATAAGAGTCGTCAGATTGAGAAGGTACAAGAGAATACGGTTAAGCCTCCGGTGTATCTGACTTTAGCACCATCGAAGGGTATAGTTATTAGAGGGATATGACCGACTACCGCGCAGTGTAGGAGATGTGGCAGATACCATGGTAAAAAGCTTTGTCTGATGTCTACGGTAGTGTGCTATCGTTGTAGAAAGCCAAGGCCTATCATACGAGATTACCCCGAGATGATTGAGACTGCCCCACAAAAGGTAAGGAGTCTGAGAGAACTCCTGTTGAGACTTTGCTCCGAAAAGGAGAGCCACAAACATAGAGAAGGGGAAACAGGTTATTGGCAGAGGGCGAGTACATGCACTGGACCAGGACATCGCAGAGGTATTAATGGATATGATTAAAGGTACTATCCTAATTTTTGATTTAGAAGCATTTGTGTTATTTGATCCTGGTGCCACGCATTCCTTCATATCGCCTTCATTTGCATGTAAGTTGTCGAAATATGTTGAGCCTACATCATTAGATAAAATGTTATTGATTTCGACGCCCATGAATGACAGTCAGTTGACCGAATATGTGTATAGGGATTGTAGACTGAAGATCGGGGAAAAAGATATGACAACCAATCTTATTCTATTGAATATGAGTGATTTTGATGTAATTTTAGGAATGGATTGGTTGGCTACAAATCGTGCTATTTTAGATTGTTTTTCTAAGATGGTAATGTTTTCAGGGGTAGATAGCGTTACCATAAGTTTTCCCAAAAAATGTATTGTAAAGTCCCATTGGAAAGTAATGAAAGCAGTAGTTGTTGTATGCGGAATGGATGAATTTCTATGCTAACTAAATGATAAAAAATGTGAAGGGTTCATTGCATACGTGGTTGACACAAATAAGGACCGTCCAAAATTGAGAGACGTTCCAGTGGTTGCGGAGTTTCTTGATATCTTTTCGAATGACCTACCAGGATTACCGCCAGACTAAGAGATGAAATTTTATATAGAGTTGCTACCTGGTACTGAACCGATATCTCGACCACCATATAGGATGATTCCAATCAAGTTGGAGGAGCTGAAGAACCAGTTGTAGGAGTTGCTAGAGAAGGAGCTTATTAGACCGAGCGTCTCACCCTGGGGAGCTTCGATTCTGTTTGTGAGGAAGAGGGATGAGAGCCTTCGATTGTGCATAGATTATCGGTTGTTGAATAAGGCTGCCATTAAGAACAAGTATCCCCTTCCATGCATTGATGATCTGTTGGATCATCTCCAGGGAGCATAGGTCTTTTCTAAGATAGATCTGCGGTCTGGGGATAAACAGTTGAGGATACGGAGCGGAGATGTACCCAAGATAGTATTTTGTACCCGTTATGGCCACTACGAGTTCCTGGTTATACTATTCGGATTAATGAATACCCCGTAGCATTTATGGCTTTGATTAATGATATGTTTAAGCCATAGCTAGACCAGTTTGTGATTATGTTTATCGATTATATATTGGTTTATTCTAAGTCCAGGGAAGATCATGAGCAGCTCTTGAGGATAGTTCTGTAAACCCTCTAAGAGAATGAGTTATATGCCAAACTCCATAAGTGCACTTTTTGGTTGGAGCAGATCTCATTTCTAGGCCATGTTGTATCGAGGAATGAGGTATCAGTAGATCCATCCAAGATTGAGGTAGTTGTTCAGTGGGAACAGCCCAGGACAGTCACTGAGATAAGAAGTTTTCTAGGGTTGACAGGTTATTATCAGAGATTTGTAGAGGATTTCTCTAGACTAACTGCTCTATTAACACTTCTTAAGTGGAAGGATGTTGAGTTTGTGTGGGACGAGGCATGTGAGAGGAGTTTTCATGAGCATGAGTGTCGGTTGACCACTGCTTCGATTCTAACCCTTCTTACCAGCTCAAGAGGTTTTTATGTGTATAAGCATGTATCATACCAGGGATTGGGCTGTGTACTTATGCAGGATGAGAGGGTAGTTGCCTATTGTGAGATCTGAGAATTTCAAACATATTTTATTGATGTAATAAGAATTTGAAGTGTAATTTATTGAGCTAAGTGAATTGTGGGAATTATAATTGGAGATTTATATGTCAAGTGCGTAAAATGAGCATGAAGCATGAGACAGATCGATCTGGGAGAAGGAGAGATCGATCTGGTGAGTAAAAAATGACGAGGAAGGGGAAATTTGAGGAGCAGATCGATCTCCAATGGAAGAGATCGATCTCCTTATGAATCTGTTTGAGAAGGGATCGATCTCATGAGGAAGAGATCGATCTCCAAATGAATCTGTTTGAGAGAAGATCGATCTCATGAGGAGGAGATCGATCTCCAAATGCTTCTGTTTGGGGAGAAGATCGATCTCTTCAGGAGCAGATCGATCTCATAAAGCCATAAAGAGATCGATCTCACCCCTCGACAGATCGATCTCCTAGGCATAAAATTGCCCAGATCGTCCCCAAATTTCAAACGCAGATCGATCTCATCAAGAGGCAGATCGATCTCCTACCTCCAGTCTATATAAGGAACCCGTGTTTTCTCTGCAATTTCACTTTCTCTCTCTTCCAAAACCCATTTCCACCAAAAACCTAGTTTCTCACTCCTCCAAATCACCCATTTTCGGCCGAATCAGCTATTGTGGTAAGAAGGAAAGTTGTTCCTCGTCAAAGGGAGAACAACATACTTGGAAATCGAAGGACGAATCGGATCGAGGCGTGAGTTGTGCGTCTCACAAGCTTTTGGTAATTTCTAAACCTCGATCTTGATATTTGAGCTATAAATGGAAATATAGACAATGTGGAGAATTAGCCTAGATAATTGGCATGAGGAATGTAGGACATTGAGATATTGTGAATGAGGTTGTAGTTTAGGGTTGAGTTACGAGAAATCGAGAGATTTGAGGAGTTATGAGCAATTATGCTCGATTTTGAGAATTGAGGTTTATGTGATGTTGAGTATTGATGTTTTAACATCGTTTGGACAGCTCGGGAGTTCCAGAGTGGAATGCGAGGCTAGTCCGTGATACGGGGGAACGATTGCACTATACGAGGTGCAAAGAGGTAAGGGAAAATCTAAACCATTTGTGTATGTGATTTGTGAACTGTTATAGCATGATTTACAGTTTATAAAACAAGCATGTTGAGTGTTTTGTGTTGAGATTAAATTACACACTATTTTATAGCCGGTTGGAGCCCAATGTTTTATGAGTTTATAACTGGGCCCTACGTTAAGGCAATATTGTGATTTGAGAAATATGTGCGTGTGCTTTGCCGGTTGGAACTCGATTTTATTACGTTTTGCGTTGAGTACAAAACGATTTCAAATGAGTTTTATGAGAGAAAACCATTACGAGTTCTACGTGAAGGCAAACCAGTCTTATGAGATAAGACTTAGGTGTGTAGATGTGAGTACACACCGGGCATTGCTCTAGTAGCATGTAAGCCCGAATTCTTCTCCGTTCTGGCAACGTGAGAATAACCTATTCTGTGGCTATGCCACGTTATACCCCCTTGGTGGCTGTGCCACGTTGAGAAACCCCATTGGTGGCTGTGCCACGTTGAGAAACCCCATTGGTGGCTGTGCCACGTTATACCCCATTGGTGGCTGTGCCACGTTGAGAAACCCCATTGGTGGCTGTGCCACGTTATACCCCATTGGTGGCTGTGCCACGTTGAGAAACCCTATTCTGTGGCTATGCCACGCGAGAAATTAAATCAGTGGCTTTGCCACGTGTGTTTTGTGGCTATGCCACGCGAGAAATTAAATCAGTGGCTTTGCCACGTGTGTTTTGTGGCTATGCCACGCGAGAAATTAAATCAGTGGCTTTGCCACGTGTGTTTTGTGGCTATGCCACGTGAGAAATTAAATCAGTGGCTATGCCACGTGTGTTTAGTGGCTGTGCCACGTGCATTATTTTTACTGTGATTTTATCACGTATTTGAGAAAGCGTTTAACGCGTTATTTTCACATGCTTTGTTAATGCTCTAGAGTGAGCCTTTTACTTCATGTTTTCACATGACTTGACACATGAGAGTGTCGTTTTGAGTATTTTCATGCTATGGTTTTCAAATGAGTTTCACATACAAATAAACCTTTTGTGCTGTGTATTTTGGTTTATGAACTGAGTTCCTTACCCCCTTTACTGAGCGATTTAGAAGCTCACCCTGTTTTCTTTCCCCCCCCAGAGTTCTTCAAGTGAAGAAGGATCTCCCTGCGACGTACGGAGTAGTGGCTAGTGGAGGACTTGAGCTCCAGGCCATATATATATATATATTGTACTTGAGGTATATCTTATCTTTTCATGTACCCAGACTATTATTGTAATTACAGACACTTGATGTATGACATTATATGGGATGTATTAGGATTAATTAACTTGTAATCGAGTAATGGGTATAATACAATATTTATTATATCATGATGAGATCCTGAGGCATGATAATTATGATGATGTATGACACTGCACAGGAATGCACTCTTAATTGTGAATTAATGAGTAAAAAGTTTTAAATTAGCCCTATTTTCCGTATTTTCGGGGCGTGACAGAGTTTTCTTGGTATCAGAGCTTAGGGTGTCTAGTACTGTCAGTGTCGATTAAGAGAAATAGAATACATCCCAAGTGTCTGTAATAGTCTGGTCATGAACTGAAATTGAGGATTGAGATTTCAATCGATTGTGATATGTACGCACAGGAGACGAGTCAAGATAGAGAATGAGTAAACGACGAGGTCGTTCGAGGAGGTAGGCAGAGTCCCCTCCGCCACCTGTCCCACAACCAGAGAGTCCTAACTCTCGATTTAATCGGATTGAGACCGATGTGAGGCAAGGTTTTGAGCAGATGGCAGCGTTATTCGCGCAACACTTTGGAGTTAATGCCTCGGATACTACCGCTACACCACCACAAGAACCTCCCATACCCCAGTGCCTCCCGTCGCCCAGCCTGAGGATAGAAGTATGGTCCGACTAAGGGATTTTCTGAAGATGAATCCACCCGCATTTAAGGGAAAGAAGGATCCTACAGAGGTTGAGGAGTGGTTGACGGAGTTAAGGATTATATTTGATATCCTGCGGTGCACCGATGCTGAGAGGGTCAGTATGAGTGCCTATATGCTGAAGGGGAGAGCTTGAGATTGGTGGGGTACTACCCAGGGTATTTTGATGTCCCACCATGGTGTGATTGGTTGGGAAGAGTTTCAGACAGCTTTTAGGACCCAATATGTACCACGGGCCGCTCAGAGAAAGAAACAGGCCGAGTTTTTGAGTTTGGTACAGGGTGACATGTCTGTGGATGACTATGAGAGCCAATTCACAGCGCTATTGAGATATGACCCAGAGACCTTCAAGAGTGAAGAGCTCCGCACAGAGAAGTTTGTGTATGGGTTGAAGCCCGTCATCAGAGATAGATTGATAGGGCTGTGTATTACTGAGTTTGGTGATGCTCTGAGACAAGCACAAGAGATTGAAAGAGGGATCGAGATGGTACAATCCCAGAATGAGCTCAGAGCAGTGAATAGAGATAAGGGCAAGAGGCCAGCACTTTTCCAAACAGAGGCTCGGAGAGGTTCCTTCAGGAGAGGAAGGATTGAGGTACAGAAGGACAGATTGGAGAGACCCAGAGCCTATCCTATTATCAAAGAGACCCCTCGATATGTCAGGCCGGAGATAAGGGTTTGTAGGGACTGTGGCCGATCGCATGAGGGAAGTTGTACTGGGTCGATCCATGGATGTTTTAGATGCGGTGACATGGGTCACAGAGTGAAGGACTGTCCCCAACCTCAGATACCACATGCTCCGGAGCCCACTAGACAACAGCCTCAGAGAGTGGATCCCCGGAGACGGGCCACTGCGGCAGAGAAAGGGAAGAAACCTGTGGCACAGGGACAAGTGTTTGCCCTGGATAAGGAGACCGCAGACGCTTCGGCAGAAACTATAAGAGGTACACTCTCTGTCTGTAATTATGAGGCTCATGTGTTGATTGATTCAGGATCCACGCATTCTTTTATTTCTGAGCATTTTGCATGTAGGTTAAACTTGAAGTTTGAACCTCTAGAATATATACTACATGTAAATACCCCTATGCATGAATCCCAGAGGACTGAGTTAATCTGTAGAGGATGTGAAATAAAGGTGGGAGATAGAGTGATGTTAGCAGATCTAATCATGTTGAATATACATGGGTTTGATGTATTTCTAGGGATGGATTGGTTAGCAACCAATCGAGTGAGTTTAGACTGCTACACTAAGATTGTAACTTTCTCCCTACCTGAACCTTGCAGTGTATGGTTGAGATATTGAGGGAATGAATATGTGGAATTCTAGTAGTAATTTGACAATTTTGATATTATTTTGGAGAATATTAAATATGATTATTCATGTGAAGGTTATGAGACACTCATCTCAAACGATGAGCAGGAACGTCCGAGGATTGAGGATATACCTGTGGTTTGTGAATTTTTGGATGTTTTCCCAGATGAATTGCCAGGTGTACCACCAGAGAGAGAGCTGGAGTTTACCATTGATTTGGTACCAGATACTTAGCCGATCTCTAAACCTCCTTACAGGATGGCATTAGTGGAACTTGAGGAATTGAAGAGACAACTATAGGAGTTATTGGATCAAGGGTTTATTAGACCCAGTGTTTCACCGTGGGGAGCGCCAGTACTATTTGTTAAGAAGAAGGATGGTAGTCTCAGATTATGCGTAGACTACTGGCTGTTGAATAAAGCCACGGTGAAGAATAAATACCCACTACCCAGGATTGATGATCTACTTGATCAGCTGAGAGGGGCATCAGTCTTTTCCAAGATTGATTTGAGATCGGGCTATCACCAATTGAGGATCAAGGAAGAAGATATTCCAAAGACGGCTTTCAGGACAAGGTATGGCCATTACGAATTTCTGGTGATGTCCTTTGGATTGACGAACGCCCCTACAACATTTATGAGATTGATGAACGAGGTGTTCAGAGACTATCTGGATAAATTTGTGATAGTCTTTATTGATGATATCCAGGTGTACTCTCGGTCGTATGAGGAGCATGCACAGCATTTCTGGTTAGTACTTCAGATACTCTGAGATAAGCAATTGTACGGAAAGCTTAGTAAGTGTGAGTTTTGGCTGAACCGGATAGCTTTCCTTGGGCATGTAGTCTCAGAGGAAGGAGTATCAGTGGATCCGAGTAAAATAGCAGCTGTGCTTAATTGGGAGAGATCGAGGATAGTGACTGAGGTACGAAGCTTTCTTGGTTTGGCAGGGTATTACAGGAGATTTGTGGAAGGATTTTCAAGGATTGCCGCCCCTTTGACTAAGCTCACGTGCAAAGAGACTCCATTTATATGGACTGATCAATGTGAGCTCAGCTTTCAGAAATTAAAGAGGAGGTTGACAGTGGCACCTGTGTTAACTATTCCTGAGGGATCAGGAGGATTCTCAGTGTATAGTGATGCATCTCACCAAGGATTAGGTTGTGTGCTTATGCAGCATGGAAGAGTGGTCGCATATGGATCGTGACAGCTGAAAGACCATGAGCGGAATTACCCCACGCATGATTTGGAGTTAGCCGCTGTGGTATTTGCTTTGAAGATCTGGCGACATTACTTATATGGGAAAAGATTCCAGATCTTCACTGATGACAAGAGTTTGAGATATCTCTTTGATCAGAAAGAGTTAAACATGAGACAAAGGAGATGGATGGAACTCCTTAAGGATTATGACTGCGAGATTCTATATCATCCGGGTAAGGCGAATGTAGTTGCTGATGCCCTGAGCAGGAAGAGTATGATATCTGCTATGATGATCAGGGAATGGGATTTGTTAGAGCAGTTCGCCGAACTTCGGATCAGAGTTAAAGAGGTAGAGACTGGATTTTTGGCTAGCCTGCGGATAGAGCCCAGGATCATGGATCAGATTAGAACTGGGCAACGCAGTGATCAGAGATTGATAGATATGGTTAGCCAAGCTGAACAGAGTTCACAGTCGGATCTCACCATCAGTGAGGATGGATTGTTGAGATTCAGAGGACGGATTTGTATACCGAACGATGATACCCTGAAGAGACAGATACTGAGAGAATCCCACTGCTCGCGATACACCATGCACCCAGGGAGTACTAAGATGTACCGAGACTTAAGAAAGGTGTATTGGTGGAGTGGTATGAAGCGAGACGTGGCAGAGTATGTGGCCAGGTGTTTAGTATGCCAGCAAGTGAAAGCTGAGCATCGGAAGCTCGGAGGACTACTACAGCCCTTACCTGTACCTACATGGAAATGGGAGCATGTCACTATGGACTTTATTATGGGTTTACCGAGGACCCGGATAGGTCGTGACGCGATATGGGTCATTGTGGATAGATTGACCAAGAGTGCCCACTTCCTTGCCATCAAGAGCACAGATACTGTGGATGCCTTAGCTGAGCTATATGTCAGCAAGATAGCTAGATTACATGGGGCTCCAGTGAGTATTACTTCTGATAGAGATTCCCGGTTTACTTTCAGATTTTGGACCCAGTTTCAGGAGTCCATGGGATCTCGATTGAGTTTTAGTACCACCTATCATCCTCAGACAGATGGTTAGTCAGAGAGGACTATTCAGACCCTGGAAGATATGTTGAGGGCGTGTACGATGGATTTTAAGGGATCATGGGATGATCACCTGCCCCTAGCAGAGTTTGTATACAATAACAGCTATCATGCGAGTATTGGAATGGCACCTTTTGAGGCTCTATATGGTAGGAGGTGTAGATCCCCTGTAGCTTGGGAAGAAGTCGGTGACAGAAAGATAAATGCTCCCGAGCTTGTTGAGCAAGCCGTACAGAGTGTGAAACTCATATGTGAGAGGTTACGGGCTGCACAGAGTAGACAGAAAAGCTACGCGGATGTGCGTAGACGGCCACTTGAGTTTGATGTTGGTGATGCAGTATTTCTGAGAGTATCACCGAGCAAGGGTATCATGCGATTTGGGAAGAAAGGAAAATTGAGTCCTCGATACATAGGACCATTCGAGATTCTTGAGAGAGTGGGAGAGGTAGCCTACAGATTGGCATTACCCCCACAGATGTCCGGAATACACAACGTTTTTCATGTGTCTATGTTGAGGAAGTACCACCCGGACCCTTCTCATGTTATAGAGTATGATGAGATGGACATACAGGAGGACATGAGCTACACTGAGGAACCCGTCCGGATTCTCGATAGAAAGGAGAAGGTACTGAGAACCAAGAGCATCCCATTAGTGAAAGTTTTGTGGAAACATCACTCAAGGGAAGAGGCAACGTGGGAACTAGAGAGCCTCATGAAGGAGAAATACCCCCATCTATTTTGACTAGTTGAGTTGAATTTGGAGGACCAAATTCTTTTTAAGGTGGGGAGGATGTGAGATCTGAGAATTTCAGACATATTTTATTGATGTAATAAGAATTTGAAGTGTAATTTATTGAGCTAAGTGAATTGTGGGAATTATAATTGGAGATTTATATGTCAAGTGTGTAAAATGAGCATGAAGCATGAGGACAGATCGATCTGGGAGAAGGAGAGATCGATTTGGTGAGTTAAAAATGACGAGGAAGGGGAAATTTGAGGAGCAGATCGATCTCCAATGGAAGAGATCGATCTCCTTATGAATCTGTTTGAGAAGGGATCATCTCATGAGGAAGAGATCGATCTCCAAATGAATCTGTTTGAGAGAAGATCGATCTCATGAGGAGGAGATCGATCTCCAAATGCTTCTGTTTGGGGAGAAGATCGATCTCTTCAGGAGCAGATCGATCTCATAAAGGCATAAAGAGATCGATCTCACCCCTCGACAGATCGATCTCCTAGGCATAAAATTGCCCAGATCGTCCCCAAATTTCAAACGCAGATCGATCTCATCAAGAGGCAGATCGATCTCCTACCTCCAGTCTATATAAGGAACCCGTGTTTTCTCTGTAATTTCACTTTCTCTCTCTTTCAAAACCCATTTCCACCGAAAACCTAGTTTCTCACTCCTCCAAATCACCCATTTCCGGCCAAATCAGCTATTGTGGTAAGAAGGAAAGTTATTCCTCGTCAAAGGGAGAACAACATACTTGGAAATCGAAGGACGAATAGGATCGAGGTGTGAGTTGTGCGTCTCACAAGCTTTTGGTAATTTCTAAACCTCGATCTTGATATTTGAGTTATAAATGGAAATATAGACAATGTGGAGAATTAGCCTAGATAATTGGCATGAGGAATGTAGGACATTGAGATATTGTGAATGAGGTTGTAGTTTAGGGTTGAGTTACGAGAAATCGAGAGATTTGAGGAGTTATGAGCAATTATGCTCGATTTTGAGAATTGAGGTTTATGTGATGTTGAGTATTGATGTTTTAACATCGTTTGGACAGCTCGAGAGTTCCAGAGTGGAATGCGAGGCTAGTCCGTGATACGGGGAACGATTGCACTATACGAGGTGCAAAGAGGTAAGGGAAAATCTAAACCATTTGTGTATGTGATTTGTGAACTGTTATAGCATGATTTACGGTTTATAAAACAAGCATGTTGAGTGTTTTGTGTTGAGATTAAATTGCACACTATTTTATAGCCGGTTGGAGCCCAATGTTTTATGAGTTTATAACTGGGCCCTACGTTAAGGCAATATTGTGATTTGAGAAATGTGTGCGTGTGCTTTACCGGTTGGAACTCGATTTTATTACGTTTTGCGTTAAGTACAAAACGATTTCAAATGAGTTTTATGAGAGAAAACCATTACGAGTTCTACGTGAAGGCAAACCAGTCTTACGAGATAAGACTTAGGTGTGTAGATGTGAGTACACACCGGGCATTGCTCTAGTAGCATGTAAGCCCGAATTCTTCTCCGTTCTGGTAACGTGAGAATAACCTATTCTGTGGCTATGCCACGTTATACCCCCTTGGTGGCTGTGCCACGTTGAGAAACCCCATTGGTGGCTGTGCCACGTTGAGAAACCCCATTGGTGGCTGTGCCACGTTATACCCCATTGGTGGCTGTGCCACGTTGAGAAACCCCATTGGTGGCTGTGCCACATTGAGAAACCCCATTGGTGGCTGTGCCACGTTATACCCCATTGGTGGCTGTGCCACGTTGAGAAACCCCATTGGTGGCTGTGCCACGTTATACCCCATTGGTGGCTGTGCCACGTTGAGAAACCCTATTCTGTGGCTATGCCACGCAAGAAATTAAATCAGTGGCTTTGCCACGTGTGTTTTGTGGCTATGCCACGCGAGATATTAAATCAGTGGCTTTGCCACGTGTGTTTTGTGGCTATGCCACGCGAGATATTAAATCAGTGGCTTTGCCACGTGTGTTTTGTGGCTATGCCACGCGAGAAATTAAATCAGTGGCTTTGTCACGTGTGTTTTGTGGCTATGCCACGTGAGAAATTAAATCAGTGGCTATGCCACATGTGTTTAGTGGCTGTGTCACGTGCATTATTTTTACTGTGATTTTATCACGTATTTGAGAAAGCGTTTAACGCGTTATTTTCACATGCTTTGTTAATGCTCTAGAGTGAGCCTTTTACTTCATGTTTTCACATGACTTGACACATGAGAGTGTCGTTTTGAGTATTTTCATGCTATGGTTTTCAAATGAGTTTCACATACAAATAAACCTTTTGTGCTATGCATTTTGGTTTATGAACTGAGTTCCTTACCCCCTTTACTGAGCGATTTAGAAGCTCACCCTGTTTTCTTTCCCCCCCCAGAGTTCTTCAAGTGAAGAAGGATCTCCCTGCGACGTACGGAGTAGTGGCTAGTGGAGGACTTGAGCTCCAGGCCATATATATATTGTACTTGAGGTATATCTTATCTTTTCATGTACCCAGACTATTATTGTAATTACAGACACTTGATGTATGACATTATATGGGATGTATTAGGATTAATTAACTTGTAATCGAGTAATGGGTATAATACAATATTTATTATATCATGATGAGATCCTGAGGCATGATAATTATGATGATGTATGACACTGCACAGGAATGCACTCTTAATTGTGAATTAATGAGTAAAAAGTTTTAAATTAGCCATATTTTTCGCATTTTCGGGGCGTGACACCTATGGATCCAGATAGTTAAAGGATAACAAGAGGAACTATCTGAATCACGACTTAGAGTTGGTGACCTTAGTGTTTACGTTGAAGATATTGCGCCACTATCTTTATAGAGAGAAGTTTCAAGTATTTACGGATCACAAGAACCTTAAGTATTCGTTCTCGCAGAAGGAGCTGAATATGAGATAGAGAAGATGGCTCGAGTTCCTGAAGGATTATGATTGTGAAATCCCGTACCACCCAGGTAAGACGAATGTAGTAGCTGATGCACTGAGTAGGAAACATCTCAGGTTGGTATCTTACATAATGATTAGGGAACACGAGCTGTTGAAATAGTTCACGAGCCTCAGTTTAGATGTGATCCCACCTGATACTGATAGTGGTTGTATGGTAGCTAGGCTGTAGTTGGAGCCAGATGTGGTGGATCACATCCGGTAGGCTCAGCGGATTAATCAACAGTATAGTGATGTTATCAGGCAGATATAGAGGGGTACAAAGATTGATTTTGATTTGAATTAAGATGGATTGCTGAGGTTCAGGGGTAGGATATGTGTTCTCGATGATCTAAAGATCAGGAGATTGATTTTATCAAAGGCTCACTCATCGAGGTATACGATACATTCGGAGAGTACCAGGATGTATCAGAACCTTCGAAAGGTTTATTAGTGGTTTGGAATGAAGAGAGACATTGCTGAGTATGTCGCTAAATGTCTCGTCTGTCAGCAGGTGAAGGTAGAACATTAGAAACCTGCAGAGTTATTGCAGCCTCTACCGATACCGACATGGAAGTGGGAGCACGTCACCATGGATTTTGTGATGGGTTTACCGAGGACTCGCAGAGGTCATGATGCCATTTGTGTAATTGTGGATGGTAGACGAAGTCAGCCCATTTCTTAGCTATGAGAGCTACCGATACTCTAAGTAAGTTGGTGAACTTGTATGTTCAAGAGAGAGTTCGGTTACATGGTGCTCCAGTGAGTATTGTTTCAGATCAGGATGCCCGCTTCACTTTCCACTTTTGGGAACACTTTCAAGAAGTGATGGGGACCTAGTTGAGTTTTAGCACCGCTTTCCATCCTCAGACAGATGGTCAGTCAGAGAGGACTATATAGACCTTGGAGGATATGTTGAGAGTGTATGTGTGTTGGATTTTAGAGGCTCATGAGATGATCATTTACCACTAGTCGAGTTCACCTATAATAACAGCTATCATACGAGTATCAAGATGGCACCATATGAGACACTGCATGGATGCAAATGTCGATCCCTTATTGGATGAGAAGAGGTTGGTGAGAGACAAGTTTTTGCTCCTGACTTAGTCAGACAGCCCTCTGAGGACGTCCAATTGATTTGTGAAAGGTTACAAACAGCTCAGAGCAGACAAAAGAGTTATGCTGACAGGGGATAGAGACCACTAGAGTTTACTGTAGGTGAGTCGGTATTCTTGAGATTTTCTCCCTCAAAAAGGATTATGAGGTTCGGTAAGAAGGGTAAGTTAAGCCCTCGGTATATCGGGCCATTTGAGATACTTGATAGAGTGGGAGATAAGGCCTACAGGCTTGTATTGCCACCTAAGTTAGCAGGCATTCATAACATCTTCCACATTTCTATGTTATGAAAATATGATCTGGATCCAGTGCATGTGATTAGATATGAGCCATTGGAGCTTAATGAGAGCATGTCATATGTTGAGCAGCCAGTTCAGACATTGGATAGGAAAGAGAAGGTGTTGAGGTCGAAGACGATCCCCTTAGTGAAATTTCTGTGGCAATATCACACTCCGGAGGAAGCTACATGGGAATTGGAGAGTATGATGCAAGAGAAGTACCCAGAGTTGTTCTCAGACTAATTTAGTTTTAATTTGGGGGACCAAATTTCTTTAGAGGGGGAGATTTGTGAGACCCCATGTACGTATGACTTTATTATATGTTAATGAAATCATAAGACGAATGATTTTTGATCATATAAATGTGAATGAGATTGCAAAGAGAATGCATGAATACATATGAATAGATGTAATGGCTAAATAAGGGCTGAAGTTGCCACTGATTAAATGAATGGAATTTAAACCCTTCAAACTAATATAAGGACTCAAACACGAATTGATATTACAAAGCCAGTGCGTTTTATGTACCTTTCATGATTCCATCATGTACACACAAGTTACATAATACATGAATCATAAGAAATAAATCTTTTCATACTCTAAATGTGAATAGAATGCAAAATGGATAGTGAAGCAATTGAATGCAAGTTGTTCTTTAAAATTTTGGGAAAAACTACAGTTGGGAACCTACAGTAAATTGATCTCTTATTCAAGCAGATCGATCCCTTCCCAAGTGCAGATCGATCCCCATTTAATTATGCCAAGAACATATCAATCTCTTCCCTAGTGCAGATTGATCCCTTCACTAGAACAGATCAATCACACCAGCTTACTTACTAAAAAATCATGTAGTTCAACCCAAGAAAGATCGATCTCTTACCCTAGGAGATCGATCTCACAATGCCAATTCTATAAAAAGGCCCGACAGTCAAGTTCTCTTCCCTGAAACATCAAACACCTCTCCATTTTCACAAAGTAACCTAGCTTTCTCACTCTAGAATATTATCACCTCCCTACCAGATTTGAAAAAAAGTTGTTTGAGCAAAGTGGTTCATTATGACGAGGAGAACAACATAGTTTGGAATCAACATTCAAGTTGCTGAATTGAATGAGCAAAATCTTTCCTTAAGATTTGGCCAACTGAGGAAGTATAAGCTAGGTAAGTTTTCAGTTCACAAACTTCAAGTAGGTTTATCTAGACGTTGTTATGGGTTATTTGGTGTGTGTATTGTTGGCTGAAACTACCTAGAGCATAATGAATCAACTATGACCTAAAAATGGGTTTAGTGTGAGAAAGTGAGCTATAGTTGAAATATTGATGAAGTGATTACACTATGGTGATAGTGATGTTATATGCATGAGTTTAAGGTGGTTTTCGGAAATCAATTAATAAGATTTGGTGAAATTATGAAATGTGTATATAAGGTGTTGTGAAAATGAATGAGTGAATGGAAAACTAAGGTTTAAGCATGCATGCCAAGTGCTTGACAAAGAACTAAGTTAATTGCTAGCTAAATTGTCTAGGAGTGGCATGATGGGTGTTCGACCACCATGCCATGGCTAAATGTAATCATGGGCCAAGCTTGAATAAGGTCCAATAAGATATATCGATTTTGATGAAGTGGTAAAACGAGTTATCAGTGTTGACTGAAGTGATTGATGTGAGACCTGTGAATTCCATGTAGTTTAGCTATGAGGATACAATGTGAGATTTATAATTTAGTGAATGTGGTTATGATATTTTGATGTACACGCAAGTTCTAAATCTAATGAAGTATAAGAAGATAAAGTTTTTAAGTCTTAAATGTGTATGGATTGAAATATGGTCTATAGAGTGGATTGTGGTAAGTTTTACCTTGAGTTTCCTACAAATTTATGCAGCAGCAGTGAAATTTATGCATGCCAGATCGATCTCCAAGGACGAGAGATCGATCTAGTAAGCCTAGAAGTATAAGTAAAGGGTTTTTGAGGAGCTGGATCAATATCAAGTGAAGAAGGATCGATCTCATAAGGATGGAAGATCGATCGTACAACTCTAGAATGCAATGAGTATATAATAGCAGACAGGCAGATCGATCTCAAAAGGGAACAGATCGATCTCCTACTACCTCTGCCTAGCAAGAATCAACCCTATCAGAAGGACAGATCGATCTTCATTTATCTCAGCCTAGAAGAGATCGATCCCCCTTGGAAAACAGATTGATCTCCATTTAGTTCTATAAAGAACAGATCGATCCCTGCCCTCTACCAGATCGATCTTGTAGTTGGTAATTAAGTTGTTGGAGTAGTTGAAACTAAGCAGAGATTGATCCCCACTTAATGCCAGATCGATCTCACATACTCTATCTATATAAGGATAATGAGAATTTTTGCCTGAAGCCGAGTCTCTCTCACCTGCAAACACCAACACTCACCATTTTTACCCAAACCAAGCTTTCTCTCTCTAAGATTCACCACATTCTGGACAGAGTTAGAAAAACAAGTAAGAGGCAAAGTTGTTCCTCTTGGTAAAGAGACATCCAGAAAATTAAGGGTTGGTTTGAAAAAAAAAAGAAAGAGACAAGTATTCTACAAGTTTGGTCAAGAGAGGACAAGATAGGTGAGCTCACAAAACCCTTGTTTTTAAGCATTATCATTTATATATATTGGTGAATAAATATATATATTTAGTTGGAAATTTTTAAGTCATGAAGGAACCAATAAATGGGTTTAGTTAGAAGATGGAATGTGGATGTCTTATGATGGTCATGAGCTAGCTTGGATGTAGTTTAGGGTGTATAGGTGTAAATTGGATAAAAAAGGAAAGGCTGAGTAAGAATGAGTAAGAGAAATAAATGAACAATGAGAATGATGTATATATTGACAATTTGATGATGTTTGGACAGCTCGAGAATTCGACACGAGAAATGAGGCTGGTCCGAGAGCCAAGGGACATTGCACCACTTAGGGTGCAAGAGGTAAGGGAAATAAAATAGTTGTGCATGTAACTTTCTGAATGATGAAAATACCTTATTAGAGTGAAAAAAGGTTTGATGAAAGAGCATGTTTATGAGAAATGAGTTGATTTGATGCTTTGATGAATGTATAAGTGTTTTACCGGTTTTAGCTCGGTTTTGATGAATTTTATGAAACTGTTAACATAATGTTTTATAACAGAAATGAGTTTTTTTTAGATAACCACTATGAGCTTTACGTGAAGGTAAAATATTTTTATTACAATAATGGCATACTTTACTGAGACTAAGGCTTGTCATGAGATGCACATCGATACTCCGCTTTGATAGCATTGACTGGCCTTGCTCTGGTAGCATGTAAGATCCGACCTTGCTCTAGTAGCATGTAAGACCGATGCCTTCGTTCTAGTAACGTGAGATGACCCCGCTCTAGCAGCGATGGGTGGCCTTGCTTTGGTATCATGTAAGATCGAGGTTGTACGACTCTGATCAAGTCTATAACGATATCATAGTCATGGATAGATGTCGATGTTTTTCCCTCTTTTGAGGATGTCCTCTTTGAGGATGACATGATGTGACATGATGTGGTTATGACGTTTTTATTTGAGTTGTATTAAATGCCTAGTCTCGACTATTTTGATGAATGACATTTTTTTTTAGGAATGCAGGTAGTATGTGAGTTTCTAGATGTATTCCCAGATGAATTGCCTGGCTTACCTCCAGAAAGAGTGCTGAGTTCACTATCGATCTGGCACCAGATACCCAACCAATCTCTAAACCTCCCTATAGGATGACATTAGTTGAATTGGAAGAGTTAAAGAAACAGTTGCAAGAATTGCTTGACCAATGTTTTATTAGACCCAGTGTGTCATTATGGGGAGCTCCGATTTTGTTTATAAAGAAAAAGGATGGTAGCCTCGGATTTTGCATAGATTACAGATTGCTGAACAAGGCTACAGTGAAGAACAAGTACCCCTACCAAGAATAGACAATCTATTTGATCAGCTGAAAAGGGCTTTTGTCTTTTCAAAGATTGACTTAAGATCGGGCTATCACTAGTTAAGAATTAGGAAAGAAAATATTTCAAAGACAGCTTTCAAAACTAGATATGACCACTACTAGTTTTTAGTGATGCCCTTTGGTTTGACGAATGGCTCTGTTGCTTTCATGATTCTAATGAATGAGGTATTTTGGGACCATCTAGATCAGTTTGTGATAGTCTTCATTGATGATATCGTTATGTATTCTCGATCTCATGAGGAACATGTATAACATTTGAGGGTTGTGCTGCAGATACTCAGAGATAGGTAGCTTTATGGAAAGATCAGTAAGAGTGAGTTTTGGCTGGATCAAACAGCTTTCCTTGGTCATATTGTATCTAAGGACGGGGTGTCAGTTTATTCATCTAAGATAGATGCTGTACTTAATTGGGAGAGACTGAGGACAGTTACAGAGATTCAGAGTTTTTTGGCGCTTGCAGGGTATTATAGAAGGTTTGTTGAAAGATTTTCCAGGATTGCCGCTCCTCTGACCAAGCTCACACGTAAAGAGATTCCTTTTGTATGGTCTGAACAGTGTGAGCAAAGTTTCTAAGAACTAAAAAAGGAGATTAACGATGGAACTTATGTTGACTATTCCAAATGGACCCAGAGGCTTCGTAGTGTACAATGATGCCTCTCAATAAGGATTGGGGTGTGTGCTCATGCAGCATGGGAGAGTAGTCGCTTATGGTTCGCGATAGTTGAAGGATCATGAGCGGAACTACCCCACACATGATTTGGAGTTGGCCGCAATGGTGTTTGCATTAAAGATCTTGCGGCATTACTTATATGGGGAAAGGTTCCAGATATTTACTGACCATAAGAGCCTGAGGTATATATTCGACCAAAAGGAGTTAAACATGAGACAAAGGAGATGGATGGAACTCCTTAAAGACTATGATTGCGAGATACTTTATCATCCAGGAAAGACGAACGTAGTTGCTGATGCCCTAAGCAAGAAGAGTATGGTATCTGCTATGATGATCAGGGAATGGGACTTGTTAGGATAGTTCGTCAGACTCAGGATCAGAGTTGAGGAAGTAGAGGTCGAATTTATGGGTAGCCTACAAATAGAGCCCAATATTATGGATCAGATTAGAACTGGGCAGCAAAATGATCAGAGGCTATTGAATATGGTTAGCCAAGCTGAACAGACCTCGAAATCAGATTTCATGGTTAGTGACGATGGGTTATTGAGGTTTAAGGGTCGAATTTGTGTTCCGAACGATAATACCCTAAAGCAACAGATACTGAGAGAGTCTCACTGCTCGTGATACACCATGCACCCGGGAAGTACCATGATGTACCAAGATTTAAGAAGGGTATATTGTTGGAGTTGTATGAAGCGAGATGTGGTAGAACATGTGGCCAAATGATTGGTATGCCAACAAGTGAAAGCTGAGCACCGGAAGCCAGGAGGATTACTTAAACCTTTGCCTGTGCCTACATGGAAATGGGAGCATATCACCATGGACTTTATCATGGGATTACCGAGGACCCGAAGAGGTCATGATGCAATATGGGTGATAGTGGATAGATTAACGAAGAGTGCCCACTTCCTTCCCATCAAGAGCACAAATACATTGAGTACCTTAGTCGAGTTATATGTTAGAGAGATAGCTAAACTGCATGGGGCTCCAGTGAGTATTACATCTGATAGAGATTCTCGATTTACTTTCAGGTTTTGGACTCATTTTCAGCAGGCCATGGGATTTCAGTTGAGTTTTAGTACCGCCTATCATCCTTAGACTGATGGTCAGTCCGAGCGGACTATACAGACCTTGAAAGACATGTGGAGGACGTGTACGATGGATTTTAAGGGATCATCGGATGATCACCTACCCCTTACTGAGTTTGCGTACAACAATAGCTATCATGCGAGTATTGGTATGGCACCTTATGAGGTCTTATATGGTAGGAGGTGTAGATCCCCTATAGCTTGGGAAGAAGTGGGCGACAGGAAAGTAATTACTCCCGAACTCGTTGAACAGACAGTTCAGAATATGACGATCATTTGTTAAAGATTACGAGCTGCTCAGAGTCGACAGAAAAGTTTTGCAGATGTTCATAGATTGCCACTCGAGTTTCAAGTTGAAGATTCTATATTCCTTAAGATATCTCCAAGTAAGGGTATCATGCGTTTCGGGAAGAAAGGGAAATTGAGTGTCACGACCCGTTTTGTACCTTTTAACCAAAAATCTCAGTAAATTTTTCACGTTTTGCTTTCATTACCCGATCGTGAACAACTCATCACCACACTGTTGGGCTGTGAGTCAATAATAATTCACTCGCAATGTCCATCTTAGTTAATAAAAGTGATGTCATACATGTGAACATTAATCATTCATTTATACAAAATATGATTTTTGACATCTACATCCCCCAAAATTACATTTGAAATGACTACTGTGCTTTTACATTATTTAGATACAAAAAGGAATCACTGTGTATATACCTCTGAGTGATGGAGATGCAACGGATGTCTTAACCAAAATGCCTCAGTCCTCATTGGGCCACTACGAACGCTCTGTAGGAGGGGAAAAATAGAGAGGGATGAGCAACCACACGCTCAGTAAGGCAATAATGCAAGCATGGTAGATATCTACTCTATTTACATGCTGATAATGTTATGCATAAATCATTTATAATAGGAGCATGAAGAATTAAAACTACGCCATATGAGTATACATATATCATGTATTTAAAATCATGGAAATTGGCATATAAAACATGGTAAAATCATCATGTATAAATCATCTCATGCTCATCAATCATCAAATCTCATAAAAAGGGCGATTCGTTTAAGAAACATCCTTTTTGATTATCTCATTCTCAATACAACAAAATCCCATCAAATCATTTCACAATCCCAACATCATAACCATTTCACAAATCAAATCCCACAAGGCTCGACCTCTCCCTCAGGTCTACCCTAGACAGTCAAAATCACACTCAAGTATTCAAAACCATGTGGTATTATATAAATCAAGCAAGGAGACATGTCACTATATCTCAATTGACTATGTTGGCCAACTATGTCACATATCATCCCAGGCCACATGGATCCCGGTGTGTGGGGTATCATGCTAGAACGAAGGTGGGTTAGTTCTCCGCCAGACTTTTCTCATCAATAACTCAACCATGCGGTAAATCGTACTCCATGTGATATACACGGTACATCGTACTCCATGGACCCTTAACATGGTTTGGGGGTGCCTGCGATAGGTCTTATCTACCCCATACCTCGTGAAACCTCTTGTCTCAAGTGCACGTGGGAGTACTCTTAATACCAGGTCCTAACCCCTCATGGCCTTGCTCGCCCCTGTTGGGTTCCCTGATTCAGGTCCTAGCCCCTCACCCTTACCCTACTCAAGAGGTCTGTTAGGCCTGTTGGGTTCCTTGAATGGTTTAATGTCAGATCCTAGCCCCTCACCCTCACCCCACTCAAGAGGTCTGTTAGGCATGTTGGGTTCCCTGAACACCAATCCGTATTATCCTCACCACAGCCTCATACATACCACAGTGTGAAAACCAATGTGAGCTACGCTCTTGCACGAATTCATGCATCATAATAAATCACCTTGTATGAACAACGCTCTAGTACGACATTTATGCATAAAATATGAAGAAACCACGTACGAGCAACGCTCCAGTACGATTATATACATAAGAAATCCACTCAAAATCCACGTGCGAGCAAAAGCTCCAGTACGGTTTATAAATCATCGTCATAGTTTCAAACCAAAGTGCGAGCTAAGCTCTAACACGTTTCAAACATATGAAAATATCAATACCCGGTACGAGCTAGGCTCCAGCACGGTTTAGTTCACATAAACATGATAGGCGGCTCATAAGCTTTCAAAACCAATCTCAAAAGATATTTGGCACTGCACATGTTCTATCACACAACATCAAATAACAATAGCCAACCTATCTATCAATTCGCTGAAAACAAAACACATGTTTTGTGAAAGCATTCAAAACACTTGATTTATGCAATTTTTAGCCTTACTATCCCATTTCTTTATAATACCACTTCAACAACCAAGTTTCACACAAATACTCGTAATTATTTCCATACATTGTCAACCACATTTTCACAAACTCATGCATATTTCCAAAGCCCTATATATCAAAGTACGAGCAGCTACCTCTATATACTTATAAAATTTCCTTACTTGGAATCGCGATGCGTGATCCCACTTCCTTAGAGCTGCTTACTCGTGCGGCCCAATTCGTCTCCAACGAACTCTTCGGAGCCGAACAGAAACGTATTTTGCATCATTATAGTCCATTATAATCCAACTCTTGCGTTTACTATAGTCGATTTGACCTATAGTCTCTATTAACGCTTATGAGGCCTCTTTTCATTACTTTACCCATAACTCAAGTCTATGGATTCTTTTAGGCCTATTAACTCATTCCAAATCGATATTAAATCGATGTTAAGCTCATAATGTTCATTTTTCATAAATTTCCTTCACTATGGTATATTATTAAACACTAAATGTGCTCATGCTCATCAATTCACAAAACCCACAATGTAGCTTCATTTACCCATTTCTAATCATCCACATTACATAAATAACAACTTATCATAACCTATAAACCACCAACTCCCCAAATCACACTTTCTCACACTAGAGGCATTCCATTTTCTAGGTTACATTAGTTCCAATACTACCTAAATGGTTTCAATCATCCATTTACATGCCAATCAACCCCAAAATCAATAAAATAGATAATGTACTTGGATTGGAGTCTTAGAAACTTATCAAATTAGGTTTCTCTTCTTGCTCCAAATGATAATGTCTTTAGTTCCTTCAATACCAACAATGTAATTTTGGGTTTTCAACTATGTTGTTCTCTTCCTTAAGATGAACAACTTGGTAACTAATAGCCTCCCCTCAATTCTTACTGGAAATGGCTGATTTTAGAGAGATAAACTTAGGTTTTGGGAGAAAAATGGAAGGGTGATGTTGTTTTCTCGAAATTTTCAAATTTCAGCACTCTTTTTATAGAAATAGCTTGAGGAGATCGATTTGCACTAGGAGGAGATCGATCTGGTCCCCTTAATTCCCTCTTTTTCACGATATTTTAAGCATAAGATTGATCTGTCGAAGCTTGAGATCGATCTGCTCCAAATAGAGAGCCAAGGAGATCAATCTGTATGCTTGAGGATCGATCTTTTCATTACAGAATGTTTAGGAGATCGATCTGGCCCCATTGGAGATTGATCTGCTCTATTCCATTGCCCAAATAAGAGCATTTTGGCTCTTCCAGATCGATCTCTCATCCTATGAGATTGATCTTGACTTCATATTTTCCAGATTTTCTTGCAATTTTCTACATTACCTTACACCAAAACATCCTTAATCTGCTGCCATAGCCATTTTCTCATCCATCCACCTTTATGACTTGAAAATGGCATCCATTCATACCTTATTCACATTGAAACTTATGTGCATTATTTGTATATCCAAAGGTATACTAAATAAAACCAAATGGAAGCATTTATATTCATGCAACTTCTTTCCATTTACCACACCACTCATTTTGAGTTCCATTCACATTCATCACTTATAAGAACTCATTCCTTCATATTCAAACCCAATGAAACTTGTATGTACATTACAAATTCATATTACACTTATGTACATTACATTTATAGACTTTACATCAATTGTACTTCACATTGCAAGTACATTACCACACTTATGAATCCATAAAGTTTACATCCAAAAATACGAGTCTTACATTGAGTCCTCGATATAGATGACCGTTTGAGATTTTGGAGAGACTGAGAGACGTTGCTTATCGGTTGGCTTTACCTCCACAGTTTTCTAGGATACACAATGTCTTTCATGTCTCAATGTTGAGGAAATATAATCCGGATCCCTCCCATGTCATCGAGTATGAAGCATTGGATGTTCAGGGAGATATAAGTTATGTTGAAGAACCCATCCGGATACTCGACAGGAAGGAAAAGGTAATTCGGACGAAAAGGATTCCATTAGTTAAGTTCCTCTGGAAGCACCACTCAATGGAGGAAGTAACTTAGGAACTAGAGAGTCTTATAAAGGAGAAGTACCCTCAACTATTTAATGGATCGAGTTGAATTTGGAGGACTAAATTCTCCAAAGGTGGGGAGGATGTGAGACTTGTGAATTCCATGTACTTTAGCTATGAGGATACAATGTGAGATTTATAATTTGGCGAATGTGGTTATGATATTTTGATGTACACGCAAGTTCTAAATCTAATGAAGTATAAGAAGATAAAGTTTTTAAGTCTTAAATGTGTATGGATTGAAATATTGTCTATGAAGTGGATTGTGGTAAGTTTTGCCTTGAGTTTCCTGCAAATTTATGCAGCAGCAGTGAAATCTAAGAAGGCCAGATCGATCTCCAAGGATGATAGATCGATCTAGTAAGCCCAGAAGTATAAGTAAAGGGTTTTTGGGGAGCTAGATCGATATCAAGTGAAGAAGGATCAATCTTATAAGGATGGAAGATCGATCCCATGACTCCAGAATCAAATGAGTATACAATAGCAGACAGGCAGATCGATCTCATAAGGGAACATATCAATCTCCTATTGCCTCTGCCTAGCAAGAATCGATCCTGTCACAGGGACAGATCGAGCTTCATTTTTCTTAGCCCGGAAGAGATCGATCCACCTTGGAAAACAGATCGATCTTCATTTGGTTCTGTAAGGAACAGATCGATCCCTACCCTCTACCAGATCGATCCTGTAGTTGGTAATTGAGTAGTTAGAGTAGTTGAAACCAAGCAGAGATCAATCCCCACTTAATGCCAGATCGATCTCACCAACACTCATCATTTTCACCCAAACCAAGCTTTCTCTCTCTAAGATTCACCACGTTCTGGACAGAGTTAGAAAAAGAGGTAAGGGGTAAAGTTGTTTGATACGAGACTACGCCCACTCTAAGTGGCCTAGATGTTCTATCGGCAAGTGCACGGGTCGTATAAGTAATAATGAGATTTGATTTTCGGATTATCGTCTCACAGATAAGTGATTAGCCTAATTAACTACCGGTTAATCTTACCCTAAGTATATCCTAGCAAATTATGAATTTTTGTGGGTGATCTACAAGGCTAGAAATATTGTAAATAGTAAAAACTATAAACTAAAGAAAATAAAACTGAGCTAAAATTATTTACAGAGCTCTGAGTAATTAACAGCAACAACCTACAAAAGATGATTAAAACAATTAATTAACGCAATTAAAAATGCAAATATGAAAATAAAAAACAAAATTAATTAAACTAAAATTCAATAATCCTAAAAATAAAATAAGCATGTAATTAAACTAATTAATAGAAATGCAAATAAAACTAACCTAAAGTCTAATGAAATAAAATCCTATTAACTTAAGGAAATTCTTAAATCTAACTAAGAAATTAATTACCTATAAAATAATCCTAAATTAAATCTAACTCTAACTAATTACTAACACTAAAACAAAATCTAATTAATGCATGAGAACTAATATTTTTGAATTTTTCAATTTGAAGTGAAAACTTACTTAAAATTACCTAAAATAATTCTACTACTAATTTGAATTATGTACTACCTAAATACTAAATTTAATTCTAAATTCCTTAATTGAACTAAGTTTATACTAGTAAGCAAGGAACAATAATATGTAAATTAAACTAAGCCTATGATCTAAGCTAACAAATAACATTAAAAGAAATACTAAAATATAATAGTAGATATGCATGAAAAATGGAATTGCACAAAAGTTAAATGCCAAATGTGGCCTTAAGCTAAATTCCAGCTAGCTTGTAAAACCGTGTGCAATGGTACTCTGCATGTTCCATTTTCATTTCCATATCTGCATCCAGGTATTGTCCAGCTCCTACTCTGCTCCATTCTCTGCATAACCCAGCACGCACTACAGTCCCTGCACGCCACCTCCTACCTTGCCCCATTCCCTGTAACACAGCATAGGACGTCACCAACTGCTTCAAGCTTCATTTTCTGGCCAGACCTAATTTTTCATCTGTTCCCTGCCTATACCACTGTAACCAGCTCCCAGCCTTTACCGCTGCACGTCCCAAGCCTACCCTGTCATTCTGCGTACCTCCTGCTCTGCTACACGGGAAGCTGCAGCAGATCACGCACATTCCTCGCCTGCCCAGCTAGCGTTTGCTTCAATATTGTCCGCTTGTTCCTCCATCCAGGTTCTGTCCACTTCTGCCTTCAGTACCATTGTAGCAAGACCTGGTCTCACCACTTCAGGCATTTGGGTCACTGTATCAAATTCCTTGCCCGGCTAGCATCTGCTGCGGCAGCAGCTGCTTACTGGTTACTGCTGTAGCCTCCAATCTTTACAGCACTCATGCGCCATATCCTGCAAAGCAGAACACAATATGGAATGTCAGGTAACGCCAGCTGCTGCTTTTGTCGCCACTTCTACAGCTAACACCTCTATCCTGTAACCAGCAGCCTACTTCAGAAAATATTAAACATCGATTAAATGGGAGGAAACAGAGGAGTAGATGGCATCACTCAGCACTAGCCTTTATGCTGCCCTTGTTTGAATGACACCAACTCACCAAAGCAAAACACACTGAAAAGATTATCAACAGGAAATCGAAGCATTAACAGTAGTGGATGAATGCATAATAACGATTAGACTATGGTGAACAGTAAAGAGATACAAAAATAGAGCTAAACAGAGGATGGCTATCTAGCTACTGCACACTATTATGTTCCGTCTACATCGATCGGTAACACTCCCCTCAGCTTCAAAAGTCACGGCCCCCTCACGGGGCAGCTGCTGTTCATGCAACAGACAACACCACCTAACATTAGCTCCACGACACTACACATCAATAGAAATTAGATGCAGTAGCTGATTGTAAAAATATGCAGAAACACAGTGCAAACAGAAAAATAAAAACTGATCTACAGGAATCCAAAAATAAATATGAGCAGTACCCGATGAACGATGGACACTATATAGCAATGCACTACAATGCAGAACAAAATCTAAATATAGAAAAGCAAGCTCACCCGATAGATATACTAACAGTTAAAAAAAAATGATTGAAGCTTAAGCTGCAAATGAATAAAACATGGAAATACAATGATCCCATGGCTTCATATTGATCGTCCATCATCTTTCCACTTTGCCAATGGTGCAAGAACAATAGACCCCATCAAACCCACACCATAGTACATAACAATCAAATGGTAGTCATAAGCAAAGCATAACAACCTTCCAGCTCTAGATGAATAACAGTAAAGAAAAAAAACGAATAGGAATCGAGAATAACTAATAAAATCGAAAGGACATAACATGTATTAAAAGCTAGTAAAATGGAAACTTAGGCAACCCAAGAGGAAATTGAACATGGTGGTTGCAAATAAACTAACGTAAAAAGCTTTTCATAAAATATGACAAATGAAAATTAACAGGAACAATAGCTTAACAAGAAGAAAATAAAAATGGTGGCTAATCGGAAACGAAAGCGTAAAAACAAGGAAAATAAATCCTAAATTTACCCTAACACTATTCTACCTTGTCTAAATTTTTTTCAATTGCCATCATGTTCTATTTATACACACAGTAAGGGTTACAATGGTAATTTTCCATCGTAGATGAGTTGGCATTGTTTGGCCACTTGTCTTCATTTTATTTGCTGCAGAGTAGATATTTTCACGTCATCCGTCTTCTAGTACACTTGGCTATGCGATGTGACCTGGCATGTGTCTTCCAGAAGGTTGGCACGGTGTTTGTCAATCTTATCGTTACGGAGTAAATAAAATACTAACACCCGACATCCCACGTGTCCAGACGATTGGTGACTCGGTCTACAAATTGGAAGTGATCCAGTCTCCTTTAGCCCGTTTTCAGCCCAATTTTAACTTAAACGACTGAGTTTTATCCGTATTCAATTTACCTGCATATTAAAGAATTTTAATTAAATAAAGGGGATAATTAATAAAATAAATTAGGGATTTAAATAATTAATTAAGAATTTTAGCATAAATAATTCTACTAAAAATAGAATTATCACACCCCCAAACTTGAGCTTTTGGTTGTCCTCAAGCAAAACAAAATTCATGCAGGAATGACAAGTACCAACATAATAATTTTCCCAATATTATCCTCAAAGAAAAAGTACAGACTATGATCTTAAAGACTCAAAATTACAAGTCCAACATTCAGAATCATTCAATCATAAGTCCTAACCCAAATTGGACTCCTTGTGTCTGTGTGAAAATGTCAAAGCCTCTTCACAATACATTACTCAGATCAGATTATGCAAACACAGTGAATGCAAAGTCAATGACATGTGATCATTCCCATAAGTTTGCTTTTCACTTCTCTCTCCACTAATGTAGTCACACTTAACCAAAGATCAGTAGGACTTCATTAAACTTGTAATGTAAGGCTAGGGCTAAGGTAAGATAAAGTCGATTTAGGTTTAATTACCCCTTAACATGCATTACTTCTAGGATCTTCAATGTAAGAGCTCAAATTTATTTCCCCTAAACTTATTTATTTCACTAAACTTTTTATTCTATTTTTGTATTTTTCTTCTTTCTTCTTTTCTTTTTCTTTTTCCTTCATTTTCATTTTTTTTATATATACTCCTTCACTATCACTTAATACCCATATTTACATAGCTCAGAATATATCCCAATGACTTTTTATGCTTTCGAGGTAAGGGATAGGAACAGAGTATTTAAGCTAAGGACAAAAAAAGTAAGTGTATTTACAGAGAAAAGCTTATTTAGCCCAGATGGGTAACTAGGGATAAAATATGTACAAGGATGGCTAGAAAGGCTCAAACGTTCCAAAGATGGCCTAATCATCTCCCTAATTAATTGTGATCTAATATTTCGCCTCGAGATCAGATCAAACAAATTCTAGAATATGATGTACCAAATCAATTGAACAAATGCAATCCTATGTACACATAAGCTTTCTCTAAATAAATATACAGATTCATGACATGACATGTGCATAAGATGAGGTAATCACAATCAAAATTAAGATAAATTCAAGAATTCAATTTCATGCTTTTCCTATAATCATGCTTCTTATTCAATCAAAGTCAGACTAAATCATGGGGTCATATCATCAGAATATGGGAAAACTATATGCTAAGCACTAAACCATCCCAAAATCAAACAATATAAGCTCATATTTTCGAAAAAATATTGAAAATTCTTTCTCAGATTTTCGAAAAAATTTTAAAATTTTTTCCAATTTTTCCCAAAATTTCTCAAGTGATATCCCCTCCCCTAAACTTGAAGTGCACAGTGTCCTTAGTGTGCAAATAATATAAGAATTTGAGCTTAAGAACAGAGTACACCCCTTTCTGATGATGAACAATTGAAGCTTGATTGAAAACGTAACACAAAAGTAATCTGCAATAGAAACAAAGAAAGAAACAACAGAAAAGAAAAAGAAAAAAAAGTACTATATACAAAGTGAAAAGAAAAATTAAGCCACTTCAAATGTAGTTGAAGAAAACAACACTCAGCAGCAGGGCGAAGAGTAGGAGGGTCAGCCAAAGTGGTGACAGAGTGTTGACAGTTAAATCCTCCTTAGATCTATCTACTTCCCTCCTTCTATCCGATAACTTAAGCTCAAGCCTTATATCCTCCATCCTAAAACAGTCTTGAGATTCATCAGCGAACTTCAAAGGTTTGAAAACATTAAATGTCACCTCCTGATTTAAGACTCTCATGGTTAATTCCCCCTTTTGTACATCAATTAAAGTTCTACCAGTAGCTAGGAAAGGTCTGCCTAGTATAATGGGGACTTCCCTGTCTTCCACCATGTCTAATACAATAAAATCTGTAGGGAAAATAAATTTGTCCACCTCAATGACCCCCTTCGAATATTTAATGGATCGATCAGCTAGCTGAAGGGTCACTGTGGTGGGCTTGGCATCCCCTAATCATAACTTCTGATAAAAAGACAAAGGCATCAGATTGATACTTGCTACCAAATCACACAGGGCTCTACCAAAGAATAGATTTCCTATAGTGCAAGGTATGGTAAAACTCCCGAGATCTTTGAGCTTGGGGGTAATTTCCTTTGGATAATTGCACTACATTCCTCAGTTAAGGCCACCTTTCATAATCTTGAAATGTTCTTTTCCTAGAGAGGGTATCTTTCAAAAACTTCACATAACTTTGCATTTGCTCTAAAGCATCTGTGAAAGGAATGTTGATGTGAAGTTGATTAAAAACCTCAAGAAATTTAACGAATTGTTGGTCAAGCTTTTGGTTTTAAAACATCTGAAGAAAAGGTAGTGGTGGTCTAACTGGAAGGGATGTAGTGGTAACATGTATAGCATCAGAGGACGGGGAAGGTTATGAAGTAGAAGAAGGTATAGATGAAGAAGCACCTAACTTGGATTCCTTTGCAGCCTGATCCTGATGTTCCTGCTCCTTCTGAGCTGCATCTTTAGAACCTAAGGATTCTTCAACTATGGGCTGTTCAGGTCTGGACTTAACTTGTGGTTCATCTAGCTCTCTGCCGCTCCTTAGGGTGATGGATTTAACATGTTCCTTACCCTCCCTTTGCCTAACAGGATTGGCTTCGGTGTTAGTAGGAAGGGTCCTTTGAGGATGCTGGCTAAGAGCATTTGCTATTTGTTCAACCTGAACTTCTAAGTTCTTAATGGAGGTAGCTTGATTTTGTAGGATCGTTGTGAACATTTCCTCAAGCGAGGGCTTCATATCAGCTACTGGTGCATGTAAATGTTGTGGCTGCATAGGTTGTGGTGGTGGTGGTGGTTGATGGAAGTGAGGTGGATGATGCTGAAATTGAGGTAGGGATGGTTGATGAGGTGGATGATATGGAAAGTACGACTGTGGTGGTACATGAACCAGTAGAGCTTGAAAACCAAGGGGTTCTATAGGTCTAGAATTAGAAGATTGCCCTTAATTTTAGCTTTAGGAAAAGTTAGGATGGTTCCTCCACCCCGGATTGTAGGTCTTTGACAAGGGGTTGTTCTGTTGCTTCTGAGATGGGGCAACATACTGAATCAATTCTAAGTTAAGCAGACACCTATCTACAGAGTGTGTACCACTACACAAATCATAGGAAAGAAAAGGACTTTGTACAAAATAAATAGTGTTAGGACTGGTGGAAGGATTATGCTGGGTACTGAGCGACTCTACCTTTTTCGTAAAGTTAGCTATTTGAGAGGTTAAGGTAGACAGCGTGTCAAGCTCATAGATACCTATCGACTTCTTAGGCAGTTGACTCTCTGAAGACCATTGATAGTTGTTAGCAGCCATCTTGTCTAACAGCTCGTAAGCTTCCTCCTATGTTTTGCACATTAGATCTCCACCCGCAGCAGCGTCAACGATGGTCCTATTTTGGCTAGTAAGTCCATTGTAGAAGGTTTGGAGTTGCAGCCATAAAGGTAGGCCATGATGAGGGCACTTCCTAAGAAGCTCCTTATATCATTCCTAAGCTTCATAAAGAGATTCAAAATTGAATTGGGCAAAGGAAGATATGTCACTACGGAGTCTAGCCATTTTAGAGGGAGGGAAAAACTTAGTTAAAAATTGATGGGCTAACTCGTCCCAAGTAGAAATGGAGCCTAGAGGTAAGGAAGTTAACCAGTGTCGCGCCTTATCCCTAAGTGAGAAGGGAAATAATCTAAGCCTAAACGCATCATCTGATAATCTATTATGCTTGAAGATGTTGCACAGGTCCAGAAATTGCCCGAGGTGAGCATGTGGGTCGTCATGAGGGAGCCCACTGAACTGTAGTGAAGTCTGGATCATCTGGAGGATGGAAGGCTTAATTTCGAAATTGTTACAAGGACAACTGGTGGACTAATGCCTGTGTAATAACCTCCAATCCTCGGCACTGCATAATCTCCAACGGTCCTAATTTCTCTATTTTCTGCCATAGTGTTTTGTAGCGGAGCTATTAATTTCCTAGAATCCTTTCTGATTTTCCTAAGAGTTCTTTCAATTTCAGGATCTAGAGGAACGCAATCAAAACTCTTGGCTCTGCGCATAAAAACATCAAAAAGTCCTTAAATTGTTTTTTAAAAAATTTTTAAATTTTTCAAAATTTTTTTTTATGATAGAGAAAATTAACTAATCTAGATTAAAGCTCTAAATATTTACAACCTAATTATTTACAAGCTAGAATTACACCTAAGTATAATTTCACCGATATTAATTACTGGCTAATTAAGACTTCCCCAGCAACGGCGCCAAAAACTTGATACGAGACTACACCCACTCTCAGTGACCTAGATGTTCTATCCGCAAGTGCACGGGTCGTACAAGTAATAATGGGATTTGAGTCCCGGATTATGGTCCCACAAAGAAGTGATTAGCCTAATTAACTACCAGTTAATCATACCCTAAGTATACCCTAGCAAATTATGAATTTTTGTGGGTGAACTACAAGGCTAGAAATACTGTAAATAATAAAAACTACAAACTAAGGAAAATAAAACCGAGCTAAAATTACTTATAGAGTTCTGAGTAATTAACAACAACAACCTACAAAAGATGATTAAAACAATTAATTAACGCAATTAAAAATGCAAATCTGAAAATAAAAAACAAAATTAATTAAACTAAAATTCAACAATCCTAAAAATAAAATAAGCATGGAATTAAACTAATTAATAGAAATGCAAATTAAACTAACCTAAAGTCTAATGAAAAAAAATCCTATTAACTTAAGGAAATTCTTAAATCTAACTAAGAAATTGACTACCTATAAAATAATCCTAAATTAAATTTAACTCTAACTAATTACTAACACTAAAACAAAATCTAATTAATGCATGAGAACTAATATTTTTGAATTTTTCAATTTGAAGTGTAAACTTACTTAAAATTACCTAAAATAATTCTACTACTAATTTGAATTATGTACTACCTAAATACTAAATTTAATTCTAAATTCCTAAATTGAACTAAGTTTATACTAGTAAGCAAGGAACAATAATATGTAAATTAAACTAAGCCTATGATCTAAGCTAACAAATAACATTAAAAGAAATACTAAAATATAATAGTAGGTATGCCTGAAAAATTGAATTGCATAAAAGTTAAATGCCAAATGTGGCCATAAGCTAAATTCCAACTAGCTTGTAAAACCGTGTGCAATGATACTATGCATGCTCCATTTTCATTTCCATATCTGCATCCAGGTATTGTCCAGCTCCTGCTCTGCTCCATTCTCTGCGCAACCCAGCACACACTACAGCCCCTGCACGCCACCTTCTGCCTTGCTCCATTCCTTGTAACACAGCACAGCATGTCACCAACTACTTCAAGCTTCATTTTCTGGCCAGACCTGCTCTTGCATCCGTTCCCTGCCCATACCGCTGTAACCAACTCTCAGCCTTTACCGCTGCACGTCCCAAGCCTACCCTGTCATTTTGTGTAGCTCCTGCTCTGCTACACGGGAAGCTGCAGTAGATCACGTACATTCCTCACCTGCCCAGCTAGTGTCTGCTTCAATATTGTCCACTTGTCCCTGCATCCAGGTTCTGTCCACTTCTGCCTTCAGTACTGTTATAGCAAGACTTGGTCTCACCACTTTAAGAATCTAGGTCGCTGTATCAAATTCCTTGCCCGGCTAGCATCTGCTTCGACAGCAGCAGCTTACTAGTTACTACAGCAGCCTCTAATCTCTACAGCAGTCATGTGCCATATCTTGCAAAGCAGAACACAGCAGGGAATGTCAGGAAACGCCAGCTTCTGCTTTTGTCGCCAACTCTACAGCTAATACCTCTATCCTGTAACCAACAGCCAACTTTGGAAAAGCTTAAATGGTGATTAAATGGAAGGAAACATAGGAATAGATTGCATTGCTCAGCACCAGCCTTCATGCTGCGCTTGTCCGAATGACACCAACTCACTAAAGCAAAACACACTGAAAAGATATTATCAACAGAAAATCGAAGCATCAACAGCAGTGGATGAATGCATAATAACGATTAGACTATGGTGAACAGTAAAGAGATATAAAAACAGAGCTAAACAGAGGATGGCTATCTAGCTACTGCACACTATTGTGTTCCGTCTACATCGATCGGTAGCACTCCCCTCAACTTCAGAAGTCACGGCACCCTCACGGGTCAGCTACTGTTCGTGCAACAGACAACACCACTTAAGATTGGCTGCACGATAGTACACATCAATAGAAAGCTGATTGTAAAAATATGCAGAAACATAGTGCAAACAGAAAAATAAAAACTGATCTACAAGAATCTAGAAATATATATGAGCAGTACCTGATAAACGATGGACGCTATATAGCAGTGCACTATAATGCAGAACAAAATGTAAATACAGAAAAACAGCATACTAGCAGTAAAAAAAATGATTAAAGCTTAAGCTGCAAATGAATAAAACAAGGAAATACAATGATCCCATGGCTACATATTGATCGTCTATCATCCTTCCACTTTGCCAATAGTCCAGGAACAATGGACCGCATCAAACCCACACCACAGTACAAAACAATCAAATGGCAGTCATAAGCGAAGCATAACAACCTTTCAGCTCTAGATGAAAGAGCAGTGAAGAAAAAACAACAAACAGGAATCAAGAATAACTAATAAAACAAGACAAGGCTTTGCATTAAGGAAATAACATGTATTAAAAGCTAGTAAAATGGAAACTTAGGCAAACTGAGAGGAAATTGAACATGGCGGCTGCAAATAAAACTAACATAAAAAGCTTTTCATAAAATATGACAAATGAAAATTAACAAGAACAATAGCTAAACAAGAAGAAAATAAAAATGGTGGCTAATCGAAAAAGAAAGCGTAAAAACAAGGAAAATAAATCCTAAATTTTACCCTAAAACTATTCTACTCTAACTACTTAATTTTTTTCAATTGCCATCATGTTCTATTTATACACACACTTAGGGGTACAATGGTAATTTTCCATCCTAGATGAGTTGGCATTGTTTGGCCACTTGTCTTCATTTTATTTGCTGCAGAGTAGATATTTCCACGTCATCCGTCTTCTAGTACACTTGGTTATGCGATGTGGCCCGACGTGTGTCTTCCAAAAGGTTGGCACGGTGTCTGTCGATCTTATCGTTTCGGAGCGAATAAAATACTAACACTCGGCTTCCCACATGTCCATACGACTATTGACTCGGTCTGTAAATTGGAAGTGGTCTAGTCTCCTTTAGCCTATTTTCAGCCCAATTTTGACTGAAACGACTGAGTTTTATCTGGATTTAATTTACCTACACATTAAAGAATTTTAATTAAATAAAGGGGATAATTAATAAAATAAATTAGGGATTTAAATAATTAATTAAGAATTTAAGCACAAATAATTCTATTAAAAATAGAATTATCATTGTTCCTCTTGGTAAAGAGAATAACATACTAGAAAATCAAGGGTTGGTTTGAAAAAAAAGGGAAGAGACAAGCATTCTACAAGTTTGGTCAAGAGAGGACAAACTAGATAAGCTCACAAAACCCTTGCTTTTAAGCATTATCATTTATATATATATTGGTGAATAAATATATATATTTAGTTGGAAATGTCTAAGTCATGAAGGAACCAACAAATGGGTTTAGTTAGAAGATGGAATGTGGATGTCTTGTGATGGTCATGAGCTAGCTTGGATGTAGTTTAGGGTGTATAGGTGTAAATAGTATAAAAAGGGAAAGGTTGAGTTAGAATGAGTAAGAGAAAGAAATGGACAATGAGAGTGATGTATATATTAACGATTTGATGATGTTTGGACAGCTCGAGAATTCAACACGAGAAACGAGGCTGGTTCAAAACTCGAGGGACATTGTACCACTCAAGGTGCAAGAGGTAAGGGAAATAAAATAGTTGTGCATGTGACTTTCTGAATGATGAAAATACCTTGTTAGTGTGAAAAAAAGGTTTGATGAAAGAGCATGTTTATGAGAAATGAGTTGATTTGATGCTTTGATGAATGTGTGAGTGTTTTGTCAGTTTGAGCTCGATTTTGATGAATTTTATGAAACTGTTAGCATAATTTTTTATAAAAGAAATAAGTTTTTTCAAGATAACCACAATGAGCTCTACGTGAAGGCAAAACGGTTTTATTACAATAATGACATACTTTACTTAGACTAAGGCTTGTCATGAGATGCACATCGATATTCCACTTTGATAGCATTGAGTGGCCTTGCTCTTGTAGCATGTAAGATCGGGTCTTGCTCTAGTAGCATGTAAGACCGATGCCTCCGTGCTGGTAACGTCAGATGACCCCGCTTTGGCAGCGATGGGTGGCCTTACTTTGGTACATGTAAGACTGAGGCTATACGACTCTGATCAAGTCTACAGCGATATCATGGCCATAGATAGATGTTGATGTTTTTTCCCCTTTTGAGGATGTCCTCCTTGAGGATGATTTGATGTGACATGATGTGCTTATGACTTTGTTTTTATTTGAGTTTTATTAAATGCCTAGTCTCGACTATTTTGATGAATGACGCATTTTTATGATTGTGATTTCTATCATGTAAATTATGCTGATACAAGCTGATGCCATTATTATTATCATTATTACTGTAACGTTTTACATGCTTGAATACTTCTATCATGTTTTTACATGCCCAAATGATGAGTTGTGATGTGATGATGATTTTATAAAATGTCCCTTTTCCTCACTCAGCGATTTGAGAGCTCACCTTTTTTCCTCCCCTCTAGATTATTTGCAATGAGCGAGCTAGTACCTATTGCGTACGTGATATAGGCTGGTGGACAAGATCTCCACAGGCTATCGCTTGTACACACACAAGGTATAAATTCAGTTCATTTTGTATCCAGATAACGATGTAATACAGACATTTGTGATAAGTATTAGTGGGATGTCATTAGGACGATATAAAGAGAATGAATTGAGTTTTGTGGGTTGATCCTTTTTGGATATTATGTATTTGATTTTATGAAGTAGAAAATTGTGTAATCCTGGGGATAACGATTTGCTATAAACACAAGTGATTAAATGACACTGTACAGGAATGCAGCACCTTGAGAAAGAAGTTTAATGCAAGAAAAAGGTTAAATTTGCCCTATTTTTTACGTTTTCGAGCTGTCACAGATTTGTTTGGTATCAGAGCAAAGGTTACCTAGTACTGTCAGTATCGAGTAATTGAAAATAGATTGCACCCCAAGTGTTTGTATTGTCTGGTAATGAATTGAATTTAGTTCGTAAAATTATGAGTACAAATAGTACTAGAGCCTAGCTCAAATTAGATTTCGATGTTTTAACTCATGCTGATAGTGTTGGAGCCCTGGTCTCACTAGTTTTTACTGATAACATGTATGAAAGCCGTACTAGAGCCTTGCTCGTATGTGATTTAATATTGATTTACTATGCATGAAAGTCGTATTGGAGCCTTGCTCGTATAAGGATTTTATATGTTTTACAAAAAATTGTGCTAATGCTTTACTCACACGAGATGTTAGATATCATGACATGCATAAACCGTACTGAAGCCTCCTGTAGACTGTGTCACAGTGAGATGATATATCGCACGTGTATTTTGAGACATGAGATCGTTACCGGCATGGTATAAGGTGGCTAAGACCTATGGCAGACACCCCCGGATCATGATCTGAGCTAAGTCCTATGGCAAGCACCCAGACAGTTATGTGGGCTAAGTCCTATGGCAGGCACCCTAGACAATGATGTGGGCTAAAACCTATGGTAGCCACCCCAGACCATGTGGGTCCACAGAGTAGGTTGTACTGTGTATGTCACTCGGAGTACGTTGTACTATGTAGTCTTGATGACTAGTTGGTTGAGTTATTACACGAGTAGGGTTGACCTCACCTCTCGTTGCAGTTGTGATGCCCCGCGCATTGGTATCCGCATAGCCTAGGATAATAAGGATTTATATATGGCCATTGTTCCCAATTTGTCTCTGTAATGTAACCTACATGCCTCACATGATATCATGTTATGTTGATAGACCCACGGTAGACCTGAAGGAGGGGTGACACCCATGATTATGTTTTAAAAGAAATGTGGTTTGTGCTCAAGATATTCTCGAAGAGAGGGATTAGCTTTGATTTAAATGATTTATGATGAAATCTATGATTTGTGATGAAATTGATGAATTTTGTTATGATGAGCTTGAGATGTTTTACATGATGGTTTTCCATGTGTCATCATGCCTGATTTTATGAGTTTTCATATATTCTATACATATTCATGTGGCGTGGTTTTATTTTACCTCATGCTCCAGACCTAAATGATTTTATATCATGTCATTATAAGCATGTAGACAGTGTAGCTGTCTACCTGCTTACATTATTTCCTTACTGAGCAAGTTATGCTCACCCTTTCACTTTCTATCCCTACAGAGCATCCATAGTGGTTAATAACGAGCAGACACTTGCACTGCCAGTGTCCGCTACTGCCCATCGCTGAGAGGTATACACCTTAATATCGTTTTGTATCTAAAGAAGTACAACATAGTAATACCTTTAGAATGTAAATCTGGGAGATGTTAATATTTGTAAACAAGTACAAATATTTTAAGTGTAAATATTTTAAGTGTTTATAATTACCTTATATAAATGAAAAATGACATGGTATATGGTAAGAGGTAACTAACTCCGGGTCATATCTCAACTGATTGGGGTTAAAATTATCACGACAAGGAAAGATAATGTGTTAGCGAAAACAATTGTAGTGACTTTTGGATGAAAGGGGGTCATGACATTCTAAGTAGTATATTTGTTGATTTACAGCTGATGGTTATTGTTGAAGGCTGAATTTCAGGTCAAACTTGGTCAAACCCGAGGTAAAGTTGTTGGAAGTTCATGATGGCTTGATATGTTGATGTTTGATCAATTTGGATAATTTTTGCTTAAGTAGAATTGGAAGAAAACTTGTCTAGGGATATGTACAATTTTAGCTAGCCTTGATAGGATGAAGAAAATATGAAATTTGGTTGAGTTTGATGTTATGGAATGTTAGATTTATACCGAAAAGTTCGGTTTATAACTCGGTTTAACTGAAAACTGCAAAAGTGTGAATATCAGATGATTTCGTATGTTGTGAGTTGTTAATTGGTGCTTGGAATAAATGTGTAAGATGTTAGGTTAATGAATTGAAGTTAGAAGGAAAGAAACTATAAAAAATAACTTAAACCGAGACTTTATCGGTAAAATTGAGAAAGTAAGGGAAAATCAACAAAATGGTCAAATTTAGTGAGCTTTACATATGTTAAGGTATATTTAAGCATATTAAGATAACTTTGAATATCATTTGATGGATTAGAAATTATTTTTGTCAGCCCGACATGTTGGCACGTAAAACGAGGCCACCTGGTGTTGGGTGATTTAGTGCTGTCTCAACCTCGATCAGGTAAGGGATGCAATCTATTTTAGTAATGATATTCCTTACCTGCAAATAGATATTTATATCATGGAAAACTCTTTTATATAATAAGCACAAATTTTGAAATGATCTTATTTCCGTATTTACTAATTCGAGTACATGATTTTGGTATAAGCCGAAAGCTATTAATATTTTGTTTTAAGAATATGTATGTTGATAATTCTATATTTTTAGAATTATTTGGGCTTAATTTCTTAATTAATTATTTAAATCCCTAATTTATTTTGTTAATTATCCCCTTATTTAATTAAAATTCTTATGTTTGCAGATAAATCAAATCCGAATGTATTTTGAATATGTCGATAGAAAATGGACCGAAATTTGGCTAAAATTGAGATTGGACCATGCAGACAACACGAGCCATGCCACCGAGCATATCCAATTGGACAAAAAGACAGATGACATAGAAATATCTTTTTAAGGAGCCAATTGTGTGAAGACAAATGGCCAAACAATGCCAACTCATCTAGGATGGAAAAATTACAATTATACCCCTTAGTTTGTGTATAAATAAGACATGGATGGTAATTGAAAAACTATGTAAGGTAGTATGTAAGTAGGAGTAGGGAATGTAATGTAAGTTAGGAGTAATGTTAGTTTAGAAGTAGTGTTAGAGTAGCTTAGTTATATTAGTTTAGTTTTTATTTTTAGAAGCTTTTCCCGAAACCATTTTCTATGTTACTATTAATCTTCATTTGTTATCATTTATGAAAAGCTTTTTTTGTTTATTTGTAGCCTCATTTGCTCTTTCATGCTTCTCGGTTTGGTTATAATCAACTCCTTTGTTTTCAAGTTTTAATATGCATAGTTCTTATTTCTTAGTGGTAGGTCTCGGTTTGATCTATGTGCTTATGTTTTTATTTGACAAACTTGTATTTTTTTTCATAGCTCTCGGTTGTATCGTTTCTTAGTGAAAGTTCAGCATCTTCTTCTTAGTTTCTACTTGTTTGGAGATGTTTGCATTCAGAACCGAGAGAGTGTGTTCAACGGGTAGCTAAACAGTAACAAAGTAGCCATAACTGAGAGTCTTCCTCTGCTTTTAAATCCTTCTACTGTTTATCATTAAGTTACTATAATTTTACATTAATCTCTTGTTTGTTGTTGCTGGTGGAAGAGATCAAAGCAGAAGCTATTTGCACAACACCAAGAGCAGTAGGACACTGAGTGAGGCAGTGCAGGACCAGTTCGTGGAGGATAACGTTTCCTGCTAGTTGGGCAAAGGTTGCGCACACCATCAGTAGCACAGAATCGGGAGTAGAATTCAGTACCAGCAGCTGGAGCAGACTTGGACGAGACATGGATTGCAGGACAGAACCGAGAATGGGAGCTGGACACGCTTGGGGCAGGCAGCGGCATGGGTAGAAAATGAAGCTGAAGGGGCTGGCGTGCTGTGCTGGGCTGTCACAGGAGTGGATGATACAAACGAAACCGAGCAGGGTTGGTGAGAGTTAGACCGAGGACAACAGCTGGACACGCCTAAGCAACCAAACCCGAGAGCACCTGAAAATGAAAATATTGAATACATGAACAGTGAATGAAGGGACCTCTTGGCTGATTTAAAATTTCTTAAGGCTTTGTTTGGCTAGTGCATAATAGCTAATTAATTCATTTTTATGCATTTTTAGTATAGTTTAATTTCAATTTAATTTGTTAGCTTAGTTTAGAGTCTTTAATTAAATTGCATGTTAATATTCTTACTTAGTGGTATAAAACTTAGTTTTAATTAGGATGATAGTTAATTAAGTGTTCATTTAGAATTAGATTAGGGGTAAATTTATTTCATTAAATCTTAAGTTAGTTTAAATTGCATTTTGATTAAGTAGTTTAATTGCATTTTAGGTTTGATAATTTTAGTTTAATTAATCTTGCTTTGTTATTTTCATAATTGCATTTTATTTTAATTGCATTAATTAGTTTTAACTATTTTAATTATTTTTGTAGGTTTTTTATTTTAATTGCGTGGAGCACTGTAAGTAATTTTGCTCGGTTTTATTTAGTTTTTATTATTTTATTGCTTTCCAGTAATTTTAATTTTAGACTTAGTAGATCACCCTCCTTAAATTTCATAATTTGCTAGAATATACTTAAGGTAAGATTAACCGGTAGTTAATAAAGTTAACCAACTTCTTTGAGGGACGATAACTCGGGACTCAAATCCCATTATTACTTGTACGACCCGTGCACTTGCGGAATATACCTTCAGGGCGTACCATATGTATATGTAAAATTTTTTAAAACATGACTCTTGCAAGCTTTTGTACAAATAAATTTGAAATTATATTCTGTAAACAATGATACGTTTGATTTCAAGACTATAAACTTAATGTATGAGTCATGGTAAACATGGGGGTCGATTTATAAGGACCCAAGGGAATTCTAGTCGACGACCTATGAACGGGTTAGACCTTGACTATATCGTACATATTTCTATTTGTCTGTCATGTCGCCTTGGTGGCAATATCTGTTTTCACCTGTGTGGCATTTCTTTGACACTATATGACCTTGATACAGTCTACAACCTTACAATGGCCATAGGTATTTTGTTCCCTTTTCGGACGATGCCCTCTTTAGAGGATGAAGTAGTGGTTACCTTCATGACAGTAATAGTGAATGCCTAGTCTCCATATTCTGATTTTGTTATGATCCATCTATTACCTATACTTAGTTATATAATTATGACATTTTTGAGATTTTGACAGAAGTAAGAAAAGTATATGACTTATCTTTTGGTACAAAAAGCTATATGATTTTGAGTTTGTGACTTAAATGAGTTCTAATCGTCCGATTTGAAACTGGTACTTTGCGATCTAGTATTATTATTTTTCTAAATGTTTTGAATATTATTATTATAGCGCACTCCTTACTGGGCTGTTTGAAGCTCACTCCCCTTTTTCCTTCCTTCTAGATTATTTATAGTAAGTATCTTCGTGCCTGCTGCGTACCGATATAGGCTGGTGGACGAGACTCTCCCCAGGCTATCTCTTGTACACATTAAGATATATTTCTGTTGTATCCAAACATCATGTACAATACAAATACTTATATGTAAATGAGCATTTGGGATGTAATTACTTTTATGTATATATTTAGAAATGGAAAAGTAGGTAATTTCTTGAGTTAGAGCGTATGACATTTAAGGAAATGAATGATAAGTCAGGAACTGACATTGAACATGAATACATCTTAAGTAAAAGATTAAGCTAAAAAAATATCGGCCCTAATTTCTACGTTTCCGGGGCGTTGCATAAAATATGAAAAGAATTTTGTGTGAGAAGGAGAAATCGAAGACTTGAGAAATTAGTAAAATGCTAGGGATGTCAGCTAAGTGTGTTGATGACAAAATAATTGCTAGATTGATGGAGATGTAAGATTAAGAGCAGAAAAAGTTTTGAGTTTATGGGTAATTGTGGGATCTAATCAAATGGGTGAGATTCGATTTAGGTAAGAATTTCCAAGGTTTACATTGGTAGGGAATAATGATTCTTTCATGGAACATTGTGTCTCGACCATAGAGATTGTAGGATTAATGGTATGATATATTGGCAATGATATGGGTGGAATGAAGAAGGTGTTTATGCCTTGGTGGTAAGATAAAAATCACCAATAATGCAAGTAGATTTTGGAGTTATTGGAGTGATAGCTTTTTTTATTATTTATCTCTATTATTATGTTATGAGGCTTAGGGAAGAACCAATGGTGGATAGGAGCTTTCGTAGGGATTAAGCTGATTAAAGGGATCTTATAATTATCTCTAATCTTTTTTTATCTATCAATGAACTTATTTGATTGAGCAAAAATCATGAATGGTTGAGCTTCTTCAGGAGGCATCATTTTGTATGAGAGGTGACTTTGCTAAAATAGTTATGCTCATAATTAATGCCTTTATGAAGATAGAATGGAAGAATTAGTTGAGATTCCCTAATGTTTTGGTCATTCGTTGTGCTTAAGTGGTGAAGTCAACGTGGTTTGGTTCCAAGATGAGAAATAAGGAAGTTTTTTTACTTAAAGTGTTGAGCTTATTTGAAATTATTATTATTAGTTTTTTGCTTATGAAGTTATTATATTAAAGGACTACTAGTTTATTACGAATTTTAATTTTTATGCTATTTTTTAGTGTAGGAAGTTTGCAGGAAACCTTGTTATTTTCTAGTGTTAGGATTTTTAATTTTATTTGATATTGTTAAGCTTAGGAAGTTTTACTATGGGGGTTGCCAAGTCTAGTTATTTTTTGTTATTAGGCATCTTGGGTTTTCAAGGTGATTTTTCTTATTGAGTTACAAGATTGTGAAGGGTGGATTCTGCCTTAGTGCAATAGCTGATATGTTTTATGTTGTTAGGCGTTTGTATCAGGATACTTTATTTTTATGATTTCATGTTTTGTACTGGTTTTGGAGCATGGCCTTTTGGCATATCCAAATTGTTTCCCTTATTATTAATAAAACATCTTATGATTTAACAAAAAAAAAAAAGCTTCGTTATTATGTTGCCTCATCAACATATGCATCAAAATGGTGTTGACTCAACATAAGGGCATTAGTTAATGTGGCCTTCTCACATAAATTGCTCTAAACATCAAGTGTTGCATTTGTCGAATGCTCGTCAACGTGCTCATGAATAACACATGGATTTTAATTCGAAAGGATTTATACAGAAAGAACTTTTGAAGAAATCTAACAAAGCCTTGAGAAATTATTCAATCAATTTCTCAAACATTTCTTTGGTTCCACAATGCATATGACTGTAAATAGACCCAAGCAAACAAAACAATTTTCAAGCTTAATGTTAAATAAAAATTTTGTGCTCTTTGACCGTAATTTTAAATGAATATTTTATGCCATTCATTGGAGATGATTCTTCCTTTCCTTACAAAATATAACATGTTAGACTATGCAGCTATACTAGTACACACTTATTTAGAGTTTAGATATTGGCTTTCTTGGTAATTGAAAAGCCTATCTTGGGAGCCTGAAAGGCTAAAATTAAACTCTAAGCATGATTTTGACCAAATGATGACAAAAGAATTCATTTTTCTTTCAGTGTGCAGTGTTAACTATAACAAGACATTAATAAAAGGTTGCATGTTCAAGGAACCCAAGCATAAATTGAATGAGCTTTTTCATAATCTTCGAGGTCGAATTTTCTATATCCTCTTATCCCTATAAGACTTTTGATCCTCAACATGCTCTAAAGCATGACAATATGCTATCTAATGCTTATATGGAGCAGTTGAATCACAAACATAGCAACAATACTGCATTGAATAAATCAGATTATTAGAATTCTTAAACTAAATTCCAATTAAGGGTCTTAGAAAGGGCATTTTTTAGAGCCAAATAGGGTTTTTGGAATTGCCATTTTTAAGATCCATTCATTTCCAAGTGTCAATAATCCAAAAAAGTTGCGAAAAAGTATTGCACATCTCTCAAAAAATATCTAGCTTTTTGATATATGAGTTTCCTTATTTAGTGAAGGAATGGCGAACAATAATAGATCAAAGTTTGGCAGCACAATAATAGATTGACGTGAATAATAGCAACAACAAATTTAGGGTAATCACTGTTGAGATGAAAAAGAGCAACAAGGACTAAGGAATAACACAGTTGAGACTGAGAATGAACGAAGTGTTTTGAGCTTTTAGCCTTTTAGGGATTTAGTTTAAAGATGCGAATTTAGGGACAGAAAATGAGAAAAAATAGTATAGAGTTAGGTTTTTTTAATTTTAGGATAGGCTGTGTTAATGGGGATTAATATGGGACAATTTGAATATTTTTTGGGCTTTCTTTTGTTTTTTTTTTTTCAGATATTTGGGGCCCATTTAGAATAATCTTATCTGATCTTAAAGAAAAAGGTTATAATGATGTCATATATCTGAATCCAATCCAAATTATCGATCCAATCCTATCCAATCTGACTCACTGGTTCAAGTCGGTTTTTCAGCTTTTATGAATTTTTCTTAAACCTAAATATATCATAAGGCCATTGAATTTGTGTATTGTATCAATAAATTTGGATAGGCAAAGTGCTTGTGAAAAAAAAATTTAACATTAGAAAAGAAGGATTTTGTGAAATAGGAAAATAAGAAATAAGATAGAGCTCAAACAAAGATTTTATTTTAGCTTTTCAAAGAAAAACAAGTAAACGAAAAGAAATTCTCTACTATATTTTTATTCTAAAAAACAATATTGTTTCCTAATAACAATGAACATTATTTCAAAAATTAAAATAATGTTTTACATTTATTAAAGTAAAAAATATTTACATTTGTATAAGAAGTAGATAATTAGTGCTTAAAGCTTAAACTACCAATTCAGGGTTTAATATATGGAGAGATAGTTGAGATTTATATATGAGACAAGGTTAACTTTCATTATATTGTCTAAATAATATGTACTTAAACATAACAAATATGATCATATCAATATGTAATTATATTATAAACATATGAAAAAAACAATTTAATATATATATATATTTGTTTATTATAATATTAAAAATAGAAAGGAATTTAAAAATATATAAATATAAAAGTATATGTAACATGAACAATAAAAAAATAGATCAGACAATATATATACATAGATATATATATAATACTATATTATAGAGATTTTCTTGGCATAAAATGACATTGAATTTTGTTGTATCCTTATAGTGTTCTTTTAGGATCACAAGCCAAACTGAGTTAAAAGAAATGGTGCTTCATTTTTACAAGAACTTATGTGAAGTCCAAAAACAGTCAAGATATCGATTTGGTGTCAGCAGTTTGAAATTGGGTGTTTTTCTTTCCAAAAGAAACCGTAGAAGGCTCTGGAAGTGAATAGATTTTTGGCTGAAGTTTTTCAAAGATTTTGGTATATTACTATGGACTCTTTGATGAACTTAGTTGAAGGTGTTTTTTAAAGTGGTAGGTTCATGGATAATATAAATGAAACCTTAACGTCCCTAATTCCTAAAGTGGATAATCCTAAATTAGTAAAACACTTTTGACCTAACGATCTATGTTGTGTGCCATATAAAACGATTACAAAAGTCTTAGTTAATAAACTCATGCCCCATTTGAATGAATTGGTGTATCCTGTGTAGGCTAGTTTCATTGCAGAAAGACAAGCATAAAATAATATTCTTTTGGCACAGGAATTGTTACATACCATCAAGAAATCTAGATCAAAGGATGGAGTGATGGCGGATATAATTGATCTCAAAAAAGCTTATAGTAAGATTAGTTAAGATTTTTTTTTTTTAGGAAACTTTGGTGACTTTTAGGTTATTAGAAAAATGATTAGACTCATTATGTTCTTGTTTTGAGTGCTAGTATGTCTATCCTATGGAATGAAGAGAAAACCAACGTTTTCAAAAAGGCCTTTAGCAAGGTGTCCCATTTTCATCATATCTCTTTGTATTGTGTATGGAGAGATTGGGCCATTGATTGAAGATGTGGTGAGCAGAAAGTTGTAAAACCTATCTGAGTGGGGAAAGTGGGCTTAGAGTGTCTCACCATATTTTTACAGATGATTTATTCCTCTTTGGAAGAGCTTTAGATCAAGAGGTGAAATTTAATTAAAACCATTTTGGAAAATTTTTGTAGTACTTCGGGTGCTAAACTGAGTTTAGGTAGCTCCAAATTATGTCTCCATTAAATCGAGGATTTAAAAGGATAAAAGAATTAGTAGAATTCCAGGTATTAGTTTAACAAAAAATTTGGGAAAATAGCTTGGAGTTTCATTAATTCATGACAGTTTTACAAAGCAATAGTACCAAGAGGTAGTGGATAAAGTTAATGGAAGACTTCCAAGTTGGAAAGTGAAATTTCTGAGCCTTCTTGGGAGATTTACTTTTTAAAGTCAATGACATCTACTATTCCTACTTATCACATGTTGTCATGTATTTTACCAATAGTTGTAATTGATCACTTAAAAAGATTAAATACGAATTCTTATGGGGATGTGATGGTGATAAGAAGACGGATCAACTTAGTTAATTATAAGGTTGTCACGACCCAAAACAATAACCTTTTCAGTGATTTATTGTGGAAGTGTAAAAATGTGAGAATTTTTTTTTTAAATTTTCATACATTGTTTGTTATGTGAGTACAGTCGTAACTATTTCTAGGTCTCAAACTACATAACTTGGTTTAAGGTTATAAACCTAAGGTCCCAGCCTAACTTCTTAATAACTTTTGTAATCATTAACTAATTTAATACACATCTCGACACATACATTGTAAAGTAACTGTCTGAGAAAGTACAATTAAATAGTATAAGTGTAAGGCCCGTAAATTCATATGTATTCTTTATGATTTCGTGATATACAGACAAGTTACATTTGATGTGAATCATAAAAAATGTATGTTTTTAAGTTTCTAATGTGAATGAAATGTAAAATGAGTAGTGATGCAATTGAATGTGAAGTTATCTTTGAAAATCTGGGAAAAGTACAACTAGTATGCTGCAGATGAAGGGCAGATCGATCTCATCGCCTTGAAATACAATGCCAAGCATTCTACAAGAAGGAGATCGTCCCTCATTCAAAGCAGATCGATCTCAAATGAATTCTGGTTGAGACAGATTGATCTCTAAAGGATTTTGAATAGTACAGATCAATCTTTTCTCAAGGGCCAGGTCGATCTCTAAGTGATTCTGCATGGCTAAGATCGATCTCATACCAAGGGGCAGATCAATCCTACCTTCCAAAGGTCGAATTCTGAAAGAGATAAACACAGGGAAGATCGATCTCTCACTTCTAGGATATCGATCTCATAAGGCAGTTTTGAGAGAGATTTATATCAGCAAAGTTGTCCATTTTGAGGAGGAGAACAACATAGTTGAAAACTAGAAGCTGAAATCAATGATTGAAGGAGCAAAGTGATTTTCCCCAAATTGGCAAAAAGAGGAAAAATCAAGCTAGGTGAGATTTCAATACACTAACTTCAAGTATGTTAATATAGGTATCTTGGTGTGTTGATTGGTATATGTTTTGTTAACTGAAAACACCCATGAACATGCTAATCCTCTATGACCTAAAATTTGGCTTAGTGTGAGAAAATGAGAGAAAGTTGAGTAGGCATGGATTTAATGATGATTTAAGCATGTAGTGATGTTATTAAGCATGTATATATGATTGTAAGATAGTTTTGTGAAATACATGTGTTGGAATAGATGATGAATGAAAATAGGTAAATGAAATGTATGGTGAAAGGCCACAGTGGGAGAAAATGATGAACTTGAGGCATTGAGAGATTTATGTCGATTCAATTCGAATCAATAGACTTAATGAGTCTAATAGGTTCTCAAGAAATGAATGGTAAAATCGAAATGGACTTAAGAGAGAGTAAGGTCCAATAAGGTGTAATAAGGCCCAATGGGTGTAAAAGGCCTAATGCATTTAATTAAAATTAATGCAAGTGAAAATTAAGTATATTAAAGTATATTGATGTGAATGGTTATATACAGCTCCGAAGTTTATATTGGGAGTTGATTAGATTGAGAGGTTTAGCAGCACCGAGGAAGTAATGTCATGTGACGCGATCAGAGGTAAGGGAATTTTGTGAGTAGCTAGAGGTAGCTATGGATATTTTAGATAGATTTTTGAGTATTTAAATTCTATATGAATTTTCGAATGTGGAAGAATTTTGGTAGGGACACGACATGGTAAAACTTTGATTTTACCCCAATTAAGGGTAAAAATCTTAGGAAGCATGTTTGTGACTAGTTTCAAAGTTGTTTGATAGTTACATAGATAGACTAGCTAATGTTTTCATGTTATATGCGAAAATAGCATGTTATAGTGTCGATTTGATTAATCGAGTGAATTTCAATTGAAATAAGTCATCTATCAGTTTATGTGAAAAACCATTGGTGCTAGAGAAATACTCGCACTAGATTTTCATGATATGTATCACATAGTACTTGAGCATTTTTCGTACTAAATTTTATTGATTGATGCATGATAGAGTACTGGAGCATTGCTCGTACTCAGTTTTACATGACATAGTGCTGGGAGCATTTCTTACACTAGATTTATATGACCTTATGCATGATTTTGTGCTTGAGTTTACTCGCACATACCGATTCTGAAAGAGATAGCATGAAACAGCTGTGCTAGGAGCCTGTGCAGACTGTGTGTCACACCGATTATATGCTCGCAGGTGCATTTTTGAGATATGGCTGAGGGCTATCGAAATTTTTATCCATGGTATGAGGGCTAAGACCTATGGTAGGCACCCCGACTGTGAGGATTGGGTTTATGTACTTTGTAACGTGTATGTCACATGGAGTACGATGTACCATGAGTACACGATGATATAGAGTTGTTAGCTGACGGTTGAGGATTTGACCTACCTCCCGTTACAACAAATGTGAGGCCCCGCACACCGAGTACTATGTAGCATGGGATCACAGAAAAATGAGATATGATCATAATCTTGGAACATGTAGTCACCTATCTCGTTTCACTCACTTGAGATTTCTTGTTTGAATTATCACATGATTTTATAAATTAGACATGTGACTTTCTGAATTGTGAAAGGGTAACCCGAGGGATGGGTGAGGCCCGAATTTCCATGTTTTTACATGATGACATGCCATCTTTGTTTTGATTTAATTGATATGGCATAATGAAATGTGATTTACAGTATTTACATGACAATGCAATGTTTTGCATAAATTGCTGAGGTTATTAAACCAGCATGTTTTCAGTTCATACTGACGATTTGTATATATATACTTGCATAAATGTTTCAAGAAAGATACATGCTTTAGATGTGAACCGAAAAGGAAACGATTTAATGGAATGAGCATTATATTTTATAGATAGTGTGGTTATCTACTTGCTTGCCTTATTTCCTTACTGAGATGTGACCTCACCCCCTTTTTATTTCCTCCTCTCTATAGAGTGTTCACAGTAGTTGAGCACGGCTGAGGACTGGTATTCCTTTATCCGCCGCATACCCATCATACGAGAGGTATACACATTTGAAATATTTTGTACTGAACAATGTAAAAGCACAGTTATATCAACAAATGTACTGTCGGGGATGTATATGTACATGTAATTGTATTAATGTATATGAGTTTACTTTTAAGAAAAGAGTACTTAGAGTCAATAGATAATTGTATTGACATGTAAGCATGTTATGAAATGAATGTGGTCGAGGTTACTAATATTGAATCACAGCCCAACAGTTTGGTGATTGAATTATGACAGTAAGAAAGGTAAGTAAAATGCAAAAAAATTGTAGGGGTTTTGGTAAGTCACGGTCGGTCGTGACAATAAGTAAATGTACTGTTAGGAGCCGTGAAATCTCGAACTGTTTACTTCGAAGCTGAAGTTGATACTGATATCATTGTCAATGCAACTCTGGTCTGAACCTGTGATGGAAAGAAGAAGGGGTGAGCTTTGGGAAAGCTCGGTAAGTAAATCATACAAGCACAGAGGTAGTAACGTACATGATACTGAATTTCTAATGCATGTCTAATGTGTTTCCATTCGATCATTCTTTCTTATTTCTTATCCGAATAACAATTTGATACTTATCATATTTCAAAACATACCATATCCTAAACATACTTGCCGTTTGGAACTTATTGATGATCATAGTTTTCTTTAGGTTTTTGGATTAGACTGCTAGCTAGACGCTGTTAAGTTTTTCAAGCATGAAAGTATTTTAAAATACTTTAATTAGCTATCGAACCGAACCACCCGAACTAATGATGGTTATAGGGGTTCAAAATTTGAAACATCATTGAAAGCAGAAAACTAAAACTTATTGTAGTCCTCATTCATCCTTCAAACACAACCATTCTCAAATCATATCACTTAATTCCAAATCTTACCACATATCAGGCATTCATATAATGAAAACATCACTTATTCGAAATATAACCATTATCCGAAACTTATTATTCAAACTATAACTTGTATTCGAAACTTATTACACTTCAAACTTGTCTTATTGCAAACATCATCTATATCGAAGAAATTTCCTTATTTGGAATAAGTCTCGCATCCGAAACATATTTACATCCATAACATAATCCTTATATTCGAACCATATTTCATATTCCTAAACTCTTTTCACATTTCGATAACATAGTACTTATTTCAAAACATATTTCACAACTTGTGTGAGACCCCATGTATGTATAACCTTGTAATACTTGTAAATGGAATTATAAGAGAATTGGTTTTTGAATCAAATAAATGCAAATGGATTGCAAATGAGAATGAACGAGTGTCATGATTCAAGTAAAGGATAAATATGGGTAGAAGTGGCCCCAAACTAAACGAAATGAACTTTAAGCATCCGGAACGAAGATAAGGAAATGAAAAACACAGATGATAAGGCATGGATTGTGAATCCTAAGTATCCTTTATGAATTCAAGCAATGCACACAAGTTATATTGTATGTGAATCATAGGAAATCAGTCTTTCCATGCTCTAAATGGGATTAAAATGCAAAATGAGTATTGGAGTAATGAAATAGGAATGCACCCTTGAGAAATTTCAAAAATTTGCAGTAAAAAGACTGTAGATTAAGGCCAGATCGATCTCCCATTGAAGGCATATCGATCCCTTGTGCAAAACAAAGCCATTTCAAGTGAATCTGCTAAGGAAGATTGATTTCCCCACCAAGCATATCGATCTCCCAAATGAGCAGATTGATCTACATTTGCTTCTGCTAAGCCCAGATTGATCTCCCCTTAAGTGCAGATGATCGCCTTAAGCTTCTGCCAAGCCAAGATCGATCTCTCCCCAATGAGCAGATCGATCCCTTCCATTTCAAACCTAAGAATCCGAGGGTAAAAAACCAAAGGAAGATCAATCTCCTCACCCTAGCAGATCGATCTCATCACTCCCAATCTATAAATACCCCACGAAAAACCCTCTTTCTTCAACAAACCAACTCACCTCTTCCATTTTCACCCAAAATACCAAGCTTTCTCTCTCTGAAATACATCTTATTCTAAAGAGAATTGGGAAAAAGCTATTAGAGCTAAAGTTGTTTATCTTGAGGAAAAGAGCTGTCACGACCCTCAACCTACCAAAAATCGTCATAAAGTTTTTTTCTTTTCATACATTATTTCTTAATCATTCTTACCTTACCTCGATCGTGATTAGTTACACTCACAACAGTTGGGCTATGTGTCGATGTTTACCTCATCCAACCAAAACAATTTAATTTGCATTATAATTTAGAAGTAAACACTTGTATAAATAAATTAGAGTTGCTGTTTACATGTGTTTACATTGCTTTACATCCCCAATGGTTACATTGAAAATGCTACTGTGCTATGGCAAGTTTAGATACAAAATTATACAAGTGTGTATACCTTTTGTGACGGGATGCATCGGTACAGAAGAAACCTCCAGTCGCCCTCAGTCTATACTCAGTGCTCTGTAGAGAGGGGGAAAATAAGAGGGGTGAGCAAACAACACACTCAATAAGGAAATCATGCGAACAAGTAGATACTGTACTATCTACGTGATCGTGATGCCATGCTCAAAACCATATAATTTCTCATCACACCTCAAAAGCATTAGTTCATGCTTGTGTTAATGGCATGTAAAGCAAATCATACTATTTAAATTCAATGCACAAATCAAGTTCAAAGCATGGAAAACCATCATGCATATTTAATCCATAATGCATGGAAAATCATCATGTGTAAGTGCACTTTAAAGCCATTATCATGCTTTCTCATCTCAATAAATCAACACTTGTCAGGACTCAACCCCTCCCTCGGACTGTCTTGACTCATAATACATTTCAAAATATGGATTCATTCATAAATAAGAGACATGTGAGATAGGCAATATAACATGGAAATATCCTCTAAGACTATGGTCAAATCCTTTGTGATCCTAAGTTACACTGATCAGGTGTGCGAGGTATCACCTCTATTTGCTTTCGCATGGGAGGTGGGTCATGTCCAACCTGTCGATCCATAGCAGAACTAAACATCGTCCGAAGATGATATATCACGATCTCAACATGGTACAATGTACTCCATGCTACATGCACGGTACAATGTACTCCGTGGACCCATATCATCACATCATATCACGCCACATCTCAAAATTCACGTGCGAACCTATTTAACCGGTGCGACACCCAATCTACCCAAAGCTCCTAGCATGACTATCAATCATGTCATAAAACTACTTGCGAGTACTCTCAAGCACGACAACAAGTATGGTGGACATCTAATGCGAGCTACGCTCCAGCACCATGTCAAAACCAGTATAAAATCTGTGCGAGCTAAGCTCCAGCATAACATCATAGAAATCCATGTGAAAAACTAGTGCGAGCTAAGCTCCAGCACTCATGTGTATAAAAACACATCAAATCTCATGAGAGTCATGCTCTAATACGCTTTCATTCTCATGAAATCCATGTAGGTGGCCCAATTCCTTGCAAAGCATGGTTTTTAAACCAAATCAAGTCATTTCTTATGCAAATCATTTCAAATGTTAGCCAACCTACCAAACACTTGCTAAAAAGCAATAAAACAATACTTTCAAAGCATCATGCTTTTAGTTTTCGTGCATATTTCTCAAAAACCCATCTCTTGCCCTTCAATCACACATTTTATTTCCTATTACCACATGCATTCTAGAAAACATAATGCGCCCAAAATGAGCACAAATATCTCTAAGAGTCCACATAATTCCCTTACCTCGATTTACTCGGGGTGCAACTCTCTTCTTCTTAGCTTCTCGCGCTATGGCTTAACTTACTTCGGGTGTATCCTCGGACACTTCAAATCATTCACCAATCACTTGAGTTAATGTTGCTAACTCACATTTTGACTTCAACTAGTCAATATATTTCATTGACCCTATTTTGTTAAGTTTGGCCCATTTTTTGCATTTGGCCATCATTAAGCCATTTCCAACCAATTTATCTAGTGACTCACTTAGTTACTTGTTTAGGACTTCATGTGAAATACTCTACCTTTACTCTCTCATTCATTTATACATTTTACCCAATACCTTAAATACACATTTTACCCTTTTTGGGTAAGTCTCACAATTCATTCCATAACACCATCTTAAAATCATACTCACAACACCATTATCACCTTAAGATATCCTATTCATCATTAATTCCAATACATTTCACTTTCTCACACTAACCTATTTCTAGGTTATAATTTTTCCATTGCATTCTAGGTAGTTCTACCATTAATATGCACACCAATCAACTCCAAAATCAATAACTAAACAAATAAACTTAGATTGGTGCATTAGACACTCACCTAGATTGATTCCCTCCTTGCTCCAAATGGAAATGCTCCTTGTTCCTTAAATCCAACAATTGGGGAAATGACTCCAAGCTATGTTGTTCTTCTCTTTGATATGAACAACTTTGTATCTAATAGCTTTCCCTCAAATCTCAATGAAAATGGGTGGATTTGGGAGTGAGAAAGCTAGGTTTTTGGATTGAAAATGGAAAGGAAATGGTTTTGTCCCGTGAAATGCAGATTTCAACTACTCCCATTTATAGAATTGCTTGATGAGATCGTTCTGCATTAGGTAGAGGTTGATCTACCTTGCCTAAATTCCTCATTTTCATGACATTTTGAAGGCAGGAGATCGATCTGTCGAAGGCTTGAGATCGATCTATCTCAGGCAAAGAGCTAAAGAGATCAATCTGGTTAAGGGATGAGATCGATCTTCTCTAACCTGAGAGTTAAGGAGATCGATATGCTTGAGTGAAGGGATAGATCTGGGCTTGGCAGAGGCAAATGCAAATCAATTTGGGCAATTGAGAAGAACGATCTGCCTTGCAGATTTCACTCCAAATTGCCTCATTTTACACAAGAGATCGATCTACCTTGAATGAGGATCAAACTGAGCTTCATTTTCTACATTTCACTGTAGTTTTTCTAGAATTTTCAAAAGTTAACTTACCTTTGATTGCTTGACTAATCATTTTGCAATCCATATCCATCTAAAGCTTGGTAAGGCTCATTTCCTATGACTTTCACATTATGAAACTTGTATATATCACTTGGAAATCAAAAAGGGTTCGTATAATTTCTCGTCTTACATGCATTTATACTTTTTTGCATCCTTATAGTCATTCCGGATGCTTGAGGTTTTCATTTACTTAGTTTGTGGCTACTTTAGCCTTTATTTAACTTTCACATGCATCCACGATACTCATTCATTCTCATTTGAACTTAATTCCCGTTTACTTAATCCAAAATCATCCATATTATATTTCCATTTACATATATACAAGGTTATACATATATGGGATCTGACAAGAATAACATAGCTTGGAGCCAACATCCAATTCATTGGATTGAAGGAGCTAAGGAGTATTCAAAACTTGGAAAAGAAGAAAGTCAAGCTATGTGAGTTTCTAATATACCAACTCCAAGTATATTTATCTAGTTATTGTTATGAGTAGACTGATGTATGTATTGATGATTGAAACCACCTAGAATGTAATAGAACAAGCATAACCTAAAATGGTTTAGTGTGAGAAAATAGAATGTGGTTGATTAGGTGATAAAAAGAATTATATCAAGTTGTTAGTGAGGTATTGTGCATGATTTTGAGATGAGTGGATGAAGCCACATTTTGAGATTAGTCAAGTGATGAAAATGTGCATAAATAGTGTTGTAGAGAATGCATAAGTGATGAAAGGTTGTGGATAAACACTCATGCCAAGTAATTGATAAGTAACCAAGTATGTGAAAATAGGTCAAACTTAATAAAATAGGCTCGATGGGATATGTCAATTAGTTGAAGTTAGAATATGAGTTATTGGTATTGACTCATATAACCCGAAGCAAGTTGAGCCAAAGTGTAAAAATCGGGAAGGAAGGAAGTGTTGCTTCTAAGAGAATTAAGGTAAGGGAATTGTGGTAGCCCTAGGGATATTTGTTCGCCTTTCGGGCTCATGGGCAATTTTAACGTACCTAAGAGTCATAGGATGAATTGAATGTTTGAAGGGTAAAGAGTTGGGTTTTGAGAAATGTGCATGATGCTTTGAAATCTTTTTATTGCTTTTTAGCATGTGATTGGTAGGTTGGCTAGCATTTGAAATGATTTACACAAAAATAGCTTTATTTGGTTTTATAAACCATGCTTTGCAAATAATGAGCCTCCTACATGAGTTTGTAAAATGAAACGTGCTACAGCGCTACTCGCAAGAGATTTGACATGTTTTATATGTGCATTAGTGCTGAAGCTTAGCTCGCACTAGTATTCATATGAGTTTTCACATGATGTTAGAGCATAGCTCGCACTAGATTCCACCATACTTGTTTTCGTGCTTAAGACTACTCGCCCAAGGTTTTATGACATGTTGGGAGTCGTGCTGGGAGCTTCGGGTAGGTTGTGTGCTACACCGATTAAATAGGCTCGCACGTGTGTATTGAGATGTGGCAGGATATATTGTGATGATATGGGTCCATGGAGTACCTTGTACAATGCAAGTAGCATGGAGTACGCTGTACCGTGTGTGATATTTATGCTGTCTTCGGATGATGGATTTTGCTATGGACGGGCGGGGTAGATGTGACCCACCTTCCGTGCGGAAGCAGATAGTTGTGATACCCTCTACACTAGGATCTGTGTAGCCTGGGATCACAAAGGATATGGCCATAGTCCTAGTTATTACCCTTATTGATATTATATGCCTATCTCACATGTCTATTGTTGAATGAGAAATCCATGTTTTGAAATGTGTATTGTAGGTCAAGCTAGTCCATGGGAGGGGTTGAGTCCTGTTTAGTCATGATTTTGTATTAGTTTGTGATGAGATTTGAAATGCTTGTTAAGTGCACTATGTATGATGATTTTTCATGCTATGTTTTGAGAACTATGCATTGATTTATATAGCGTGATTTGCTTTACACGACATGAACTCAAGCATGAGCATACGTTTTAGAGTATGACAAATAAATATGTGATTTAAGCATGGAATCACGATCATGTAGATAGTACAGTTATCTACTGCTCGCATGATTGCCTTATTGAGCGCGTGGTTTGCTCACCCCCTTATTTTTTGCTCTACAGAGCACTTACAGTAGATAGTGGGCAACTGAGGATTAGATTTTTGGTGTCCGCTGCATCCCATCACACGAGGTATACATGTTTGTATAGTTTGTATCTGAACATGTCAAAGCACAAAATACCTTTAAATGTAATTTTTTAGGATGTAGAAGGTTGTAAACACATGTAAACAGTAACTCTGATTTAGTAATACAAATGTTTACATTTAAATGAATGGTAAATTTGAAATGGTATGATTGGATGAGTTTAACACTAATACACAGCCCAACTATTGGAGGTGTAGGTGTTCACAATCAGGTAAGGTAAGGTAAAAGTAAAGAACAAATAATAAGAAATGGATTAAATTGATAAATAATAAATAAAAAATGAAACATTTGTAGTGGATTTTCGATGGATTGAGGGTCGTGATAGAGGTGGTATCAGAGTTGAGTTGGCTTAAGCAGTGTCGATGTCAAAAACTTAGGAAAATTACATCCCCATGTTACTGTGCTTATTTAGATACAATTGTGTATATCGAGATGGGTTGACTAAGAAATGATTGTGAATGTAGGAATTTTGGCATAATGCCTAATACTAGTCGCAGTAGAAGGGCGAGAGCACAAGCTAGAAGCCAAAGGGGTAGGCCTGGGGGACGTGCTGAGTCGTTGCCATACGAGACTCACGAGGAGGTTGAGGTGGAGACTGAAGTTGAGCATGCTCCACAGGGTCCGGCAAAGAGATCCGAGAGTACTGAGGCACACTTCTTGAGGATAGAGCAGAGCTTATAGGTAATTTTAAAGTTGATTACCTAGTCGTTGCCTGGAGCTGGGGGCGAGCAAGAGCCAGCTGCACAAGGTGATGATGATGAACCGACTATTACTCCTGAGATGCCTGCACAGCCAGCCCAAGAACCTCAGACTACAGATACTCCCTCACCCCCATCAATACAGGAAACACCTTCTACTGTTGCTCAGCCACAGAGGAGTAGAGATTAGGGTTATGGATGTAGCTTGGACAAGTTGCAACAGTTTCAAAAATTTAACTCACCATCTTTCAGTCGAGTTAAGGACCCAGTAGCTACGGAGGACTGGGTGATTGAGATAGAGAAACTCTATGGGATCTTCGAGTGCACTACTACTGAGATGGTAGTGTTTATCGCATTAATACAGAAGGGATTAACAGAGCACTGGTTGAAGTCCACCTGACCCATTTTAAGAGCCCAACATACAGAGATCAGCTGATATGTATATTTGGAAGCCTTCTGGAGGCAATATGTTTCGGATACTGCTCAGCGAAGATTGTAGATGGAGTTTCTGGATTTAACCCAGGGGACAGATCGGTGGATGAGTATGAGACTAAATATATCTCCTTGGGCAGATACGATCCTGATACAATGGACAGTGAGGTTAAGAAGGTCCAAAAGTTTATGGACGGACTGAGACCGTCCATCAAATCCCGATTGGTCCCTTTTGACATACCGACCTATGAGGAGATAGTACACAGGGCATAGTTGTACGAATAAGATATTAAGCGGGTTATCTCAGAGTTTGAAAGGTTAGTAGGGTGAGGGACAGAGACAAAAAGAGATAGACAGTGGATAGAGGCTTCAGTTATAGAGGAAGCTAGAGATTTTTTAGGAAGAGAGCGAGTATTGAGGAGATCCGAGAGAGGACAGTTAAGCCTCCCGTGTATCCGGCCATTGCTCCAGCAAAGGGATAGTGATGAGAGGGCTACGACCTACTACAAAGTAGTGTAATAACTGCGGTAGGTACCATGGGAGTCAACCATATTATGGATCTCCTACAATATGTTTTCATTACGGAAAATCAGGGCATATGATAAAAAATTACCCAGAGATGACTAAGAGTGCCCGACAGAAGGGCAAAGAGCTAAAGAGAGCTCCTGCTGATACTCCTACTCAGATACGGAGGGTGATAGCTGAAGAGAAGGGAAAGTAGGTGGTTAGCAGAGTGCATGTAATGACCGTGTGACACTTTGTTCCCGCAGGATTCAAAAGGTGGCCCCCACAGACTCACTCATACGTACTGTCCACTTTGGAAGCCCCACAGGCCCCTCATAACTTTATCGAGGTAAATACCCCAATTCACGTCCTCAGAGGTTTGAACCCAAGACCTTAAAGTCTTTGTTCTTGCACAAATGATACCAATTGTTCCACTGGGAAAAATTGGTATCATTTGTGCAAGAACAAAGACTTTAAGGTCTTGGGTTCGAACCTCTGAGGACGCGAATCGGGGTATTTATCTCGATAAAGCCGTGAGGGGCCTGTGGGGCTTCCAAAGTAGACAGTACGTATGAGTTAGACTGTGGGGGCCACCTCTTGAATCCTGCGGGAGCAAAGTGCCACAAAGTCGTTACAGGGTAAGTACACACCTTGGACCAGGATACTGTAGATCAGTCGTCAGATGTGGTGAAAGGTATCATCCTAACTTTTGACCTTAAAGCTTATGTTTTGATAGATCCTGGTGGCATACATTCAATTGTATCACTTACATTTGTCTGTAAATTGTTTAAGTATGTGAAGCTTGCCCCTTTGAGTAGGAGGATGTTGATAAGCACTCCCATGAATAATAGTTAGCTAGTGGAGTGTGTATTTAGAGATTGTAAGTTGAAAGTAGGGGAAAAGGAAATGACAACCGACCTCATTTTAATGTATATGAGGGATTTGGATGTAATCTTAGGGATGGATTGGTTAGCTGCAAATCGTGCTATAGTAGATTGTTTTTCTAAGACGGTAACATTTCCAGGGGTATATAGCGTTACCGTAAGTTTCCCGAGAAATGTAATGTAAAATCCCCTTGAAAAGTAATAAAAGCAATTGTAGTTGTAAGTGAATAGATAAATATTCTGTACTGATTTAATGGTTGATATTTTGAAAGGTTATATTGCGTACGTGGTTAGGCGGATAAGGGATACCCAGAATTGCGAGACATCCCAGTGGTCAGGAAATTTTCAAATGTCTTTCTGGATGAGTTACCAAGGTTACCGCCAGATAGAGAGATGGAATTTCACAAAGATTTGGCACCTGGTACAGAACCGATATCCAAGCCATCGTACAAAATGGCTCTGATTGAGTTAGAGGAACTAAAGATGCAGTTACATGAGTTATTGGATAAGGGGTTCATCAGACCGAGTGTATCACCTTGGGGAGCACCGGTATTGTTTGTAAAGAAAAAGGATGTAAGCCTCCGATTGTGTATTGACTACACGTTATTAAATAAGGCGTCCATCAAGAATAAGTACCCTCTTCCATGTATCGATAACTTGTTGGATTAGCTTTTGGGAGCGCAGGTCTTTTCGAAGATAGATATGAGATCTGGGTACCATCAGTTGAGAATTCGGGATGGAGATGTACCCAAGACAGCTTTCCATACCCAGTATGGTCATTTTGAGTTTATGGTTATACCATTTGGGTTAATGAATGCTCCCGCAGCTTTTATGTCGTTGATGAATGAAGTGTTTCATCAGTATTTGGATAGATTTGTTGTCGTGTTCATTGATGATATCCTAGTATATTTAGGATCTAGAGAAGAGCATAAACAACACCTAAGGATAGTGCTCCAGACCCTCCGAGAGAAAAAGTTATACGCTAAACTCAGTAAGTGTGACTTTTGGCTAGAACAGATCTCTTTTCTGGGATATATCGTATCAAAGGATGGTGTGTTAATTGACCTATCCAAGATTGAAGTAGTGATTTAGTGGCAGAGACCCCAGACAATCATAGAGATAAAAATTTCCTAGGTTTAGCTGGATATTATCGACGGTTTGTAGAGGGATTTTTGAGATTGGCTACTCCATTGACTTGTCTCACGAGGAAGAATGATTAATTTATGTGGGACGATAAGTGTGAGATAAGTGTGAGATGAGTTTCTATTTTACTATTCATTTTCGTTAGGGTTATTGGGCTTGTGGGGCCCACCAACTCTTATTGGGCTTGTCCTAGACCCATTACATCACATTGGGCCTAAAATATTTGGGCTTGGCCTATTGGACCTCTCGACCACATGCCATGGTCGAGAACTATCCATGCCGTCGGTCACACCATGGCATGCCGTCCATGTCCATTTCCTTAGCCAATTCACTTAGGCATTTTTACAACCACTTGGTTGGCATGTCTTAAGCCTTTCCTATAATTCATGTTGGCATTTTATCAAACACCTTATGTGCCAAAATCATACCACCATCCAGATGAACAAATTGATTACAACTAACCATGTCGTAATCATATCTACATGCATATCAACCTATACATGTCTTAAAATCACATGGGTATTTATCAAAACTCATATACCAACTTTCAGTTATCACATGTTCATAGTGTTTTGATGTGTTTCAATCCATAAAACATATACCAATATACTTAAAATCATTCATACATTAACATATATGAAATTGAAAACTTGAAAATATACCAATAGTCGTGTTCACACTTGGCTGAATACTTTGGAGCCTCATTGTTTGCACACTATAGCTCCTTGATAGCCAATTCCAACATATGTCACTCTCCTCTCAATTTGGAACAACTTTCATGAAGATTGCAAGTTCCAAATATGCCTTTTTCCTAGTGATTTCTAGTGAGAGAAAGCTTAGAAAACTTTTCAGTTATGGTTTCTTCACTTTGCCGAAAATGAAAGGATGAAGATGATTATGTGTTGGCTGGTTTTTATAAGTCCATTGCTTAGTCATTAAGCTAAAAATCCAGCCACCTAAATTGACTTCCAAAAAGTTTAGGTAATGGTTATCATTTTAAACTTTGTTACCTTTCATTAATGGCTTTTAACTTATTCACATGGGCTTTCAATTGGGCTTCTCGGTTTGGGCTTTTCCTTTAGGCTTTTGGGTTGAAATTTTTTCTACCTATTGGGCCTTAAATTGTCTCAATATTTGGCCCACAACTTGGCCCAACAATTTGGCCCATTGGGCTTTCCAAATTCGGCTCACACTTATGATACCTTAATGGGCTTTAAAATTTCCAACTTTGGCCCATTGCGTTTTTAACCATTAAATTAAATTCGGAATCCTTTCGAATAAATTTTCCTTACTTCTGGGGTGATTATCTTGTATTCTGACCAAGAATATTTTTCTCCAATTTTTTCTCCATACTTAGGTTAATTTCTAACCATGGTTAGTCAACTATGGTAAAAGTCCACTTTTCTTAACAATAGTTGACTTTTTCCTTAACCATTGACCTAGTTGACTTTTTTCTAAAATTTTGAAAGTGTCATATCTTATATCTTACACTCTCGTCTTTATGTTTCAATCGTTCCCGGTGGATAATTACACCCGAAACACCTTAAATACCTTAACTCGCCAAAAAGGTCCAATTTCCCTTTTTAGCTTTTACTCTCGTTTTCAGTGTTCGGAACTAAATCAAGTTAACTCTCCTTCATGAGCTCTCTATAATTTCTCATTTTAAGTTCTTATTTTCAGTCAGGATGATTCAGATCCACTCGATTTAGCCTGTGACTCTTCTAGCTCACATTAGGCTTTTTATGTAGCTTTTGCGTGTTAAATCATTTTACTAACACTTTAAATCTAGTAAATACTCTTCTTATGATTCAACTATAATAATAGAGTGTTCATACACATAGGAATCATAAGGAACAAGCTACAAAAAATCTTGGTCTGACAATCCTCCCCTACTCAAAAAATTTGGTCCTCCAAATTAGAACCAAGTCAGTTATCAAATAGGTAAGGGTATTTCTCTCGCATCAGACTCTTTAGCTCCCAAGTATCCTCCTCTAAAGTATGAAGCTACCAGAGAATCTTCACTAACTCGATGGTCTTCCATCTCAATACCTTCTCCTTCCTATCCAATATCCAAATCGGTCTCTCGACATATGATATGTCCTCTCGGAGCTCCAAAGGCTCATAACTAATCACATGTGCCGAATTCGGGTGATACTTCCAAAGCATCGATATGTGGAAGACGTTATTGACACCTGATAAGTCCGGTGGCAATGCCAACCTATAAGCCTTATCTCTCACTCGATCAAGTATCTCAAAGGGTCCAATATAGCGAGGATTTAGTTTCCCTCTCTTCCCAAATCTTGCTATTCCCTTGGAAGGAGAAACTTTCAAAAGCACGGATTCACTAACTGCAAACTCTAGTGGCCTACTTCTCCTATCAGCGTAGCTCTTCTGTCTACTATGAGCTGTCCTCAGTCTCTCTACATTTAAGTGGACATCCTCAGATGCTTGCGTAACCATGTCAGTAGCGAAAATCTTACGATCACCCACTTCTTCCCATCCAATAGGGGAATGACATCTACGGCCATATAAAGCCTCATACGGTGCCATCCCGATACTCGAATGATAACAGTTGTTGTAGGCAAACTCGGCTAGTGGCAAGTGGTCATCCCAGGAGCCTCTAAAATCTAGCACACATGCTCTCAACATATCCTCCAGAGTCTGTATAGTCCTCTCTGACTGACCATCTGTCTGAGGATGGAAAGCGATGCTCAAACTCAACTGGGTTTCATGAAAATGTCCCCAAAAGTGGGAAGTGAAGCGGGAATCCCTATCAGAGACTATGCTCACTGGTACACCGTGTAACCTCACTACCTCACGTACATACAGTTCTGCTAATGAACTTTGAGTATCGGTCACTCTCATAGCTAGGAAGTGGGCTAACTTAGTCAGTCTGTCGACGATCACCCATATAGAATCGTGATTCCTGCGGGTTCTCGGTAAACCCATCACGAAATCCATGGTGATATGCTCCAATTTCCATGTCGGTATAGGTAGAGGCTGCAATAACCCTGCAAGTTTCTGATGCTCTACCTTCACCTGCTGACATACGAGACACTTTACCATAAAGTCTGCTACATCTCTCTTCATACTCGACCACCAGTATACCTTCCGAAGGTTCTGATACATTTTGTTACTCCTTGGATGTAACGCATACCTCGATGAATGAGCTTCCGCCAATACCAATCTCCTGAGTCATGGATCCTCGGGAATACATAATCCGCCTCTGAACCTCAGGAGTCCATCAGAACTCAACTCGAAGTCAGTCACTGTGCCCTTCTGTATCTTACCACTCACATTCATACAAAATGGATCAGTCTGCTGAGCCACTCTGATCCTGTCCAACAGATCTGGCTCCAACCGTAGACTAGCTATCACATAGCCTGTATCCATGTCAGAAGGCATGACTCCCAAACTGAGGCTACCAAACTGCTCTAGAAAATCATGTTCCCTAACCATCATATACGATACCATCCCTAAGCTCTTCCTGCTCAAGGCATCGGCTATAATGTTAGCCTTACCCGGATGATAAAGTATCTCGCAATCTTAGTCCTTCAGAAGCTCTAGCCATCTTCTCTGTCTGGTGGTAATCCTGGCAACTCATCCAAAAAAAATCTGGGTACTCACTGACCACAGTAATATCTAACAACTCCAGATGTGCCTTATCCATATCTACCACGTACGCAATGAAACCTTGATATGTTGAAGGTTCTCTCAGTCAGTAATCATATAATAATCATTGCTACTCCTTTCATTTATTTTTATTAAACTTTACAACATATCTAGTAGGGTTAGGAAACATATCTATCTTAGCATAACAATCTAAAACAGCATGGTTGCAGATAACCAATCTATTCCTAAGATTATATCAAAGTCACTCATACTTAGCAATATTAGATTGACTTCTTATCCTTATTCCCTACTCTCAATTTGCTTCCCCTTTTCTTCTGTCGTCGCTCTACCTCTCTGAGTCGACGTACCAGCTGGAGCTCTATCAGGCTCCCTGCCTCTCTGTGGTGCAGTACTATCCATCTCTAGGCAAGCTCTAGCTTTATACCCCTATTTCCCGCATCAGAAACACACTATAGCAGTTGGCGGACACGGTCTACCTCCATGTTGTTTATTGCATCTTCTACATTGATCAGTAGTAGATCTCTGTCCTCCTATGACAATGCACTTTGCTGGGGCTACAGTCGGATAAGCAGGAGGTCTAGCAAATCCCTCTAGTGCCTCCTCTACCCGTAATCTCTTAATGAAGAGTTTCCTCCCTCCTCAATAATTGAAATCTCTAGCCAGCCTCTTCTTCTGTATATCTTGGCTCCGGCTAAACTTCCCAAACTCGAAAGCATTCCTCTCGTAATCTTGCTCGCACAGTTGTGCTCTGCGCATTGCTTCCTCATAGGTAGCTATGTCTAATGGGACCAATCTTGCCGCAGAACCGATCTCAACCCATCGATGAACCTGTGGACCTTCCTGGGCTCACTATACATGGTATCTGGGTTATATCTCCCTAGGGATAGGAATCAAGTCTCATACTCGTCCACTAATAAACTCCCCTGGTTCAGTCCCAAAAACTCTGCCTATAGTTTCTGTTGTGCGGTATCGGGTACAAACTGCCTCCTACAGGCCTCTTGAAATATCTCTCAACTAATGTCTCTGTGTCGGGCTCTCAATATAGGTCGGGTGGACTTCCACCAATGCTCTGTAGCTCCCTTCAGTAGGAACGCAGTAAATGCCACCATCTCTGATGTCGTGCACTTGAAGAATCCATAAAGCTTCTCCATCTTTGCCACGTACTCCTCAGCAGCTACAGGGTCCTTGACCCCACTAAAAGATGGAGGTCTAAACTTTTGGAATTCTCGCATCCGTACCCTAATCCACTACCACCTGAAACTGGTGGGGGTGTAGGAGTCTCTACTATCCTCGATGCATGAGCTGTCTACGTAGCTGTATCAAGGGCAACTGCCTCTCCTATCGCAACTCCTGCCTCCTATCCTTACCTACCTGGCATCATCTGTGCCAATATCTCTACAATCGTCTCTAGACTACGCTCTAATCTCGTAAAGCGCATCTCAGCACACTCGGGTGCCTTAGTAGCACCTGGAGTCTCATGCGTAGATAATGGTTCGGCAACAGCTCGTCTCTCGGGCCTATCTCCCTGGCCTCGAGCCCTACCTCTCGTACCTCTACCACTACACGTATTTTCCATATAGGCAAAGTTCCTGCATTCATAATCATGAATTAGTCCGTCTCCTATCTGGTATACATAATTATATCTAAACACAGCACAGTACTATGAGGGTGTACACTTTCCTATTTTCTAACACCGACTCACATCAAACCAACCTCGGCTTTGATACCATTCTGTTAGGACCCGTTCTCAATCCATGACTTTAACCAAAATCACTACAAATTTTTTGCATTTTTAACTTACCTTTCCTCTCTTCAATGGTTGGGCTGTGATTTGATGTCAGAATCCTCGCTTATCATATCATCCATCATCATACATACATGTCAATATACTGCTACTGGCTGTAACTGCTTTTATAATACATGTGAGATTATAGAAAAGATAATACAAATACATTCCCTATAATATATATCATATACATCACTGTGCTGTTTATATGTTTAGATACATAACCGTACAAAATATGTATACCTGGTGATCGATACGAAATAGCCATGGACTCAGGAATACTATCCCTTAATAGCTCTCACTCTACTGCTGATACTCTGTAGAGAGATGTAAAGAAAGGGGGGTGAGCATACAACGCACTTAGTAAGGAAATCAGGCAAGCAAGTAGATATCTACACTATCTACTCAAAATAATGCTATGCCTTGAAACATTATTTCCTTTACTCACTTTAAAAGCATCTCTTTAAATATATTTATATATATACTTGTACAGATTAAATCCCATGTACAGAAATCATGCTTTCTTTCTCAAATGTAGGCATGTAGTGCAAAACAATGCATCTTTATAATATCATAATGCCTTTAGATAAATCATGCCATGTATATTTAAATCACAGTAAATATGGCATTTAAATCATTCACAACACAAAATCGGAGTCCGACCCATCCCTCAGGTCTGTCTGCAATTAAATCTGTCAATCAAGTGATATATCATGTGAGACTCTGTGGTGAAAATGTAAATAGTATCTTGGACTATGATCATATCCGACATGTGATCCCAAGCTACACGGAATCCTAGTGAGCGGGGTATCACTGCTGCAACGGGAGGGGGGTCAGTCCATTACAACCACCAGCTATATCCTCCTCAACACCACAACACCACATGGTACAGTGTACCCCATGCCACTCGCACGGTACAACGTAGTCCGTGGACCCTACATCACAGTCGGGGTGCCTGCCATAGGTCTTAGCCCTCAAACCATGGAATATCATACCACGTCTCTAGTATCCTCACGCGGATATCCTCTCACATTGTGACACTCAGTCTACACAAGGAATCAAGCATGGATTTCAACATGTATTATATATCACATACAGTGCGCGCCTTTGAGCGCGACTCACAGTCGACACTCCGCTCAAACACTATTTCACATCATAAACTCAGACTCTAGTGCGAGTAAACCTCCAGCAACTAGTTCAATGCATAGTTTATGTACTAAATCAAGTACGAGCAATAGCTCTAGTACCATGCTTGCATAATATCATCAAATCAAGTACGAGCAATAGCTCAAGTACCATGTCATGTATAAATCATGAAGAATCGAATACGAGTAATGCTCCAGCACTCTATCATGCATCTTATGAAAAACTCGAGTACGAGCTAATCGCTTCAGCACTCTCTCATGCATATATCATATAAAACTGAGTACGAGTAAGAACTCCAGTACTCTATCATGCATGTCATGGAAATCTAGTGTGAATCTTAATCCAGCACTAATATATGTGGAAACTATATGAAATCCAGTGCGAGCTATGCTCCAGCATGATTCATTCTCACATAATATGATAGATGGCTCTTTAAAAAGGGATGATTTACAAAATATCAAAATCAGCACTATAAAGTGTGCTTAATTCACATCAACCTTAAAATCACTAGCCCATCTATGTATTCTTCTGCTAAACAGCAGTAAACACTTAAAAAGGTGGTTTCCATGCTTTTTACAACTTTTCACGAAAGTTGACTTTTTGACTAACTAGGGGTAAAATCGTAATTTACCACTATCAAGTCACAATAATTATTATTCACTTTCTGTGACCCTCAGAGTTTTTAAGTGAATGTAAAAGCAGACGAAAATACGTGTAGATATCTCTAACTACTCACAAAAGTCCCTTACCTCAGATCACGTCAAATGATCTCACTTCCTCGGTGCTGCTCAATCTCGCAGTCCGATAAGCTCTCGATGTAAACTCCGAAGCTGTAAATAACGATTCCTCAAGTTAATTATACTTTTTCTACTGTATTACACATTAAATACAGTCTATTTCCCTTAATGGGCTTTAATAATCCTTAATGGGCCTAACTATGCCTTAAGCCCATTTCCTTTTTACTATTCATTTTCGTTATGCTTATTGGGCTTGTGGGGCCCACCAACTCCTATTGGGCTTGTCCTAGACCCATTACATCACATTGGGCCTAAAATATTTGGGCTTGGCCCATTGGACCTCTCGGCCACATGCCATGGCCGAGAACTATCCATGTCGTCGGTCACACCATGGCATGCCGTGCATGTCTATTTCCTTAGCCAATTCACTTAGGCATTTTTACAACCACTTGGTTGGCATGTCTGAAGCCTTTCCTATAGTTCATGTTCGCATTTTATCAAACACCTTATGTGCCAATATCATACCACCATCCATATGAACAAATTGATTATAACTAACCATGTCGTAATCATATCTATATGCATATCAACCTATACATGTCTTAAAATCACATGGGTATTTATCAAAACTCATATACCAACTTTCGGTCATCACATGGTCATAGTGTTTTCATGTGTTTCAATCCATAAAACATATACCAATATACTTAAAATCATTCATACATTAACATATATGAAATTGAAAACTTGAAAATATACCAATAGTTGTGTTTACACTTGGCCGAATACTTTGGAGCCTCACGGTTTGCACACTATGGCTCCTTGATAGTCAATTCCAACATATGTCACTCTCCTCTCAATTTGGAACAACTTTCATGAAGATTGCAAGTTCCAAATATGCCTTTTTCCTAGTGATTTCTAGTGAGAGAAAGCTTAGAAAACTTTTCGATTATGGTTTCTTCACTTTGCCGAAAATGAAAGGATGAAGATGATTATGTGTTGGCTGGTATTTATAAGTCCATTGCTTAGTCCTTAATCTAAAAATCCAGCCACCTAAATTGACTTCCAAAAAGTTTAGGTAATGGTTATCATTTTAAACTTTGTTACCTTTCATTAATGGCTTTTAACTTATTCACATCGGCTTTCAATTGGGCTTCTCGGTTTGGGTTTTTCCTTTGGGCTTTTGGGCTGAAATTGTAAGACCTCGTATATGTATAAGGGTAATGTGTGTAATTGGATCAAATAATATGAATGGACTTGTAATGTAAAGTATGATTGATGTAAGTCCATGGATTCAATGTATGTATGTGTAATATAAATTGTAACGTACATACAAGTTTCATTGAATATGAATACGAAGAAATGAGTTCTAGCAAGTGATGGATGTGATTGAGACTCAAGATGAGTAGTATGGTAAAATGGAATGGAGTTATGCTTCCATTTGGTTTTATGTAGCATACCTTTGAACATACAATGAATGCACACAAGTTTCAATGTGCATAAGGTATGAATGGATGCCATTTTCATGTTATAAAGGTGGATGGATGAGAAAATGGCCATGGCAATAGATTAAGGATGTGTTGGTATGAGTTGCAGCAAAGAAACTGCAGGAAATCTGGAAAACATGAGGTCCAGATCGATCTCATAGGATGAGAGATCGATCTGGAAGAGCCAGAATGCTCTTATTTGGGCGAAAGAATAGAGCAGATCGATCTCCAATGGAGCCAGATCGATCTCCCAAGCATTCTGTAGTGGAAAGATCGATCCCCAAGCACCCAGATCGATCTCCTTAGCTCTCTGTTTGGCACCAGATCGATCTCATGCTTCGACAGATCGATCTCATGCTTCAACAGATCGATCTCATTGCTTCGACAGATCGATCTCAGGCTTAAAAATGCCGTGAAAAAGAGGAATTTTAAGGGACCAGATCGATCTCCTCTTGGACCAGATCGATCTCCTCAAGCTATTTCTATATAAGGAGAGCTGAAAATCTGGAAATCTAGGAAAAACATTTAACCTTACAATCTCAACCTAAAAACCTAACTTTCCCTCTCTAAAATCAACCATTTTCAGTGAGATTTGAAGAGAGATCATTAGAGGCAAAGTTGTTCCTATCAAAGAGAAGAACAACATAGTGAGAGGGCATTGTCTCATTTTTGGAATCGAAGGAGTTAAGGGCATTACCATTTGGAGCAAGAAGAGAAATCATATTGGTAAGATTCTAACACTCCAATCCAAATGCATTAGCTATTTAATTGATTTTGGAGTTGATTGATATGAGTATTGATGGATAAACTACCTAGGAATGTAGTGGAATTGGTGTGACCTCGAAATCTAAAATGGGTATAATGTGAGGATATGTGGGATTGAATGAGCTTATGATTTATGGCATGCTAAAGTTGTTATTGGGGTAATGTTTATGATTTTAGATGGTTAGATGAGATTACATTGTGAGTTTGGAGAAATTGTGGAAATGAGTATGAATATGCTTGATAAATACCATAGTGAGGGGATTCATGAAATATGAACACTATGAGCTTTATGTCGATTTGATATCGATTTTGAATAAGATAATGGGCCTAAGAAGATCCATAGACTCGAGTTATGGATAAAGTAATGAAACGAGGCCAAATAAGCTTTAATAGAGGCTATAGATTAAACTGACTATAGCAAGCACAATGGTTGCAATATATGGATCGAATATAATGCGGGATACGATTTTGTGCAGTCCCGAAGAGTTCGTTGAAGGCGAACCGAACCGTACGAGTAAGCAACTTAAGGAAGTGGAATCACACATCGCGATTCCAGGTAAGGGAATTTTGTGAGTATATAGAGGTAGCTGCTCGTACTTTGAACTTGTGGGTGAATATCGGGTGTTTTTATGAAATGCATGATTGCTCAAATAAATGTTGATGGTATTCGTGAATGATGATGAGTATATGCGTGGTTTTGGATTTGAAGTGGATTTTATGAAATGGGATAGAAAGGTTAATAATTGCATAAATCTAATGTTTTGATGCTTTTCAAAACGAATTGCTTGGTTTTAAGCAAGCTTGTAGATAGGTCGGCTAGAATTGTATTGTTGTTGTGGAAAAGCATTTGTGAGTGCTAAACCCAAATTGCCGGGATTGATAAATTGTATATGAGCCGCCTATCACATTTGTATGACATAAATCGTGCTAGAGCCCCACTCGCGCTGGATTTCTATGTTTTCACTTGTGTGAAACGTGCTTGAGCTTAGCACGCACTTTGAATTTGAATTGTGATGATGCTTATAAACCGTACTGGAGCTTACGCTCGTACGTGGATTTGAGTGGTTTTTCTTATGCATATAACTGTACTGGAGCTATGCTCGTACATGGTTTCTTCATATTTTATGCATAAATGCCGTACCAGAGCGTTGCTCGTACGAAGTGTTTGGTTTGATGCATGAATTCGCGCTAGAGCGTAGCTCGCGCTGGTTTTCACACTGTGGTATGTATGAGGCCGTGGTGAGAGATACGGATTAACTCAGGGAACCCAACAGGCCTGACAGACCTCTTAGGTGGGGTGAGGGTGAGGGGCTAGGACCTGACATAATCCATCCAGGGAACCCAACAGGCCTGACAGACCTCTTAGGTGGGGTGAGGGTGAGGGGCTAGGACCTGGATCAGGGAACCCAACAGGGGCGAGCAAGGCCATGAGGTGCTAGGACCTGGTATTGAGGTTACTCCCACGCGCTATTGAGACTATAAAGGTTACACTTGGTATGGGGTAGATAAGACCTATGGCAGGCACCCCCAACCATGTTATGGGCCCGCGGAGTACGATATACCGTGTGTATCACATGGAGTACGATGTACCGCGTGGTGGTTACTTGATTTGAGAAAGTCTGGCGGAGAACTAACCCACCTTCGTGCCAGCATGATACCCCGCACACCGGAATCCGTGTGGTCTGGGATGATATGTGACGATTGGCCAACGTAGTCACTTGATATATAGTAACCTGTCTCCTTGCTTGATTTACTTACTACCACATGATTTTTAAATCTCTAAGTGTGATTGTGATTGTTTAAGGTAGACCCAAAGGAGGGGTCGAGCCTCGTGGATTTGAATTGTGAAATGAAAATGAGGTTGTGATTGTATGTGATGAGAAAGAGTTTTATGACATGGGTTTAAAAATGAGGTTTCTTAATGAATTGCCCTTTTTATGAATTTAAATGAGATCGAGCATGAGATGATTTATACATGATGTTTTACCATGTTTTATATGCCAATTTTACATGACTTTGATACATGATATATATGTATACTCATATGGCATAGTTTTATTCCTCATGCTCCTACCATAAATGATTTATGCATAACACTATCAGCATGTAGATAGAGTAGTTATCTACCATGCTTGCATTATTGCCTTACTGAGCGTGTGGTTGCTCATCCTACTCTATTTTCCCCCTACAGAGCGTGCATAGTAGCCCAGTGAGGACTGAGGCGTATTATTTTGGACTCCGCTGCATCTCCATCTCTAAGAGGTATATACACAGTGATTCTTTTTGTATCTAAACAATGTAAAAGCACAGTATTCTTTTGAGTTGTACTTATGGGGGATGTAGATGTCAGTAAAACATGTATTCGTATAAGTACACGATTAAATGCACATGTATGACATCGTTTTAATTAATTGAGAATAAATGAGATGTGGTGTTTATTATTGACTCACAGCCCAACAGTGTGTGGTGAGTTTAGTTCACGACCGGGTAAGGCAACAGTAAAACGCGAAAAATTTTCAGTAATTTTCGGTTAAAGAGAATGGAATTGGGTCGTGACAGAAATTTTTTCTACCTATTGGGCCTTCAATTGTCTCAATATTTGACCCACAACTTGGCCCAACAATTTGGCCCATTGGGCTTTCCAAATTCGGCCCACATTTATGATACATTAATGGGCTTTAAAATTTCCAACTTTGGCCCATTGCGTTTTTAACCCTTAAATTAAATTCAAAATCCTTTCGAATAAATTTTTCATACTTTCGGGGATGATTATCTTGTATTCTGACCAAGAATATTTTTCTCCAATTTTTTCTCCATACTTAGGTTAATTTCTAACCATGGTTAGTCAACTATGGTAAAAGTCCACTTTTCTTAACAATAGTTGACTTTTTCCTTAACCATTGACCAAGTTGACTTTTTTTTTTAAATTTCGAAAGTGTCATATCTTATATCTTACACTCTCGTCTTTATGTTTCAATCGTTCCTGATGGATAATTACACCTGAAACACCTTAAATACCTTAACTCGCCAAAAAGGTCCAATTTACCCTTTTTAGTTTTTACTCTCGTTTTCAGTGTTCGGAACTAAATCAAGCTGACTCTCCTTCATGAGCTCTCTATACTTTCTCATTTTAAGTTCTTATTTTCAGTTAGGATGATTCAGATCCACTCGGTTTAGTCTGTGAATCTTATAGCTCACATTAGGCTTTTTATGTAGGTTTTGCATGTTAAATCATTTTGATAACACTTTAAATCTAGTCAATACTCTTCTTATGATTCAACTATAATAATAGAGTGTTCATACACATAGGAATCATAAGGAACAAGCTACAAAAAATCTGGGTATGACAAAAACCACTGTGTGGCACATTGTTCTGGAAGGATTCAAAAGGTGGTCCTCACAGTCTCTTTATACAGTAAAATAATATAGTTCCATATGGTAATACAGTTCATAGGATCAATTCATTAAATCAAATAGACGAGACAATATTAAACATGCTATAACAGTAATCAGTATGACAATTGGCCAATGTCGGTGACTCTGGGCATCACTGATCAGGTGTGCCGGGATCTCAATCGCTATCGGAGTGGTCAGCTACCCAAGCGGCTTACAGTACAATATGTCCGAAGACCAGCAACACGATACAACATACTCCTTGTGCGTCCACATGGTACAGCGTACTCCGTGGACCACAGTAACAGTATCAGTGACAGTTCAATAACAGTAACAGTGACAGTTCAATAACAGTAACAATACAACATGACTAATCATCACCTTTGTCTTAAAATCAATGCAAGTCGGACTGTGCGACACACAGTTAGCACACGCTCAAGCACAATTATCAGTATCAATTTTATAAGCAAACTATTTTCATCAAAACAGTTCTAAAACTCGGTACAATGTATAATGCAATTTAAAAGGGGCTATCTTTCCCTTTTTTGGTCAAAATCCCAGTAAACAGTTTATAGTAATTAAATTTGGGATTTTTGATTCAAAACCATAATTCACTATATATCAGTGTCTTTGCAAACAAATTAGATTTAAAATGGCATGGCTAGACTGTCTAACTAAGGCAAAAAGTCTATAATTTTCAGACTTATAAAATCGGCCTAGTATTTTATTTAATTTCGGTAACTATGAAATTCAGCCTAGAAATTTATATCTACAATTCCACAGAAAATACATGCAATTATCACTAATAGCACACGAAAATTTTCCTTACATACTTATATTACTTGGAATCATTGGACATCATTTACTTCTTGCCTCAGAAGTCAAATAAATCTGTCTGATGTTATCCCACATCAAGAGGTTAATTCGTATCATTGTTTTATGTCCGTAAATGATTCAGAAACCATATATTTTGATAGCTTATTAACAAAGTTCGAAAATTAAGCCTTACAATTATAACAAATATCCACACTTATATTTCGATAGAGACTTTCCCCTTTGAGCCTATCAATGAGCAAAAACTATCCCAGAGGCAAGGGTGTTACCTACGTTCACAATCCCAAAAGTCTCTAATCTTAGTGATTAACCAAAATTTTAACCTATCCCGACCATGTCGGACAAGCCAGACTACCCGTACAAGAGTCGTAAACTCAGGGTTGTCTCGTGTGTACTCTATTAGGAATAACTTCATTAGAATGCCCATAACGTTAAAAAACCGTATTTCCAAAACTCATCAAAATCGAGACGAAATGCAGTTTATACTTAAATCTAAAATCACTAAGCGTAGGCTAAATAAGTCCTATGCTCCAATTAGTCTAAACAGTTCGAATGAGATTGTACAGATAAAATCTGTATAAACTTTTAAATCTCTCGTATAATGCCATACAATGATTTTAATGTCCTAAAAATCATCGCGAGGCTCAAAAACGTGTCAAAATGAGTCGAAATTGCATTCTCTATAGCATAGAAGTCTTAATTCAAAATACTAATAATTTACAAAATTTCTGCGATAAGGCCGAGTAATAATGGCTCATTACCCAATCTGTAATGTAGAAAATAATCTTTTTTCCCAATCGAATTGATTTATTACTTTCCTATTTCAAATCAATTTTGAGGTCTACAGAAGTCTTCAGATAGTTCACAATCATTTATGATAATTAATTTTTTAATTTCAAAATATAAAGCAATCTACACCGGATTAATATGTAACTTATGCGATAATTTCTAACTCACATAATTATACCAATTATAGCAACTGGGATTCAGTTACCCGAGTTTCTCAAGCTGGAATGCAAATCGAGGTTGAACCGTTCTTTTATCGCCTATTGTCACGCTACACATTTACATATATTTAAACCAGGTTAAATTCTATCAAATATAAATTTAAATAAATTTTCCAATTTTTAAAACGGTCAAATCTGACCGCTTACCGGCTTATCCTTAAACTGAAGACATCATCGAGTTTTTTTCCCTTTTTTTTTGGTTGAACCAATTCGGACTGATTTAGCCCACCTTTTCACTGAACAGATCTGAACCGGTTCAGTGGCAACCTTGCCATTTTTGGCTTCGATAGTCGGTTCTTCTACGGCTTCCACGTTCAGCTACTCCACGGGGCCTCGCGACGCTTATGGCTAGCTAGGGCATGGCTAGGCTGTCCAGAATGTGGTTGGTTCGACCCTTTTCCCTTCCTATGACGCCCCTCATTTTTTGCCTCGCCGATCTGCTCCTCTCGGCATTGTCGACGGTCACCGCCTTCTTCCCTGGGTTGGTCGACCTCGCTTCTCACTTCCCCTCCGGCCGCTTCTCTCTCTCTTTTCATTTCTTTCTCTTCTCCTTCTTCCCTCTTTCTCTTCGATTTCACCTCCTCTCTGTCTCTCTCTCTCTCTCTCTCTCTCGCTGGTTACTGTTTCTTTGTTCCGTTTGTACTGACGGTGGCTTCCCCTCTCGACCCTTGCCTTGGTCTTCTTTCCAGTGGCCTCCACTTCTCTCGGTCTCTCCCTTTTTCCACTCCATTTTCTCTTGTATAATGGAGAAAACGAGCTGGATCCAATTCGATCCTTCTCTGTTTTCCTTTTTTTTTTGAATATGTTACATCATCACCATTCCCTATCCCATCATTTCATCTCTACATCATTTCATTTCTTTTCATCTATTTATTTATTTATTTAGATAGTTATTTAATTCTTCATCATGTATTATTTCCAAGGTGTAACCAGCCTATTATTAGTACTTATCTGGTACGGAAGAACCTACACATATTAAATGTAACTCATAAAATTATTTTTACACCTTATGATCATTTAATCTTCAAATTGTAATATTTTAGTTAATTCGCTTCGTCTAAGTCTCCCATATCAGAATTAAAATATAATTTTAATTAATTTTCCAGCAATGTGCTCATTCTCAATTCCATTTATTTACTTCACCATTCATAATTAAAACCAAATACCAGTAAATTCATGGATTTTACATCCTCCACACCTTAAGAATTTTGGTCCCAAATTTGAAATGGCATCTGTCTTCAAACAAATGTAGGTATTTCTCTCACATTAAGCTTTTTAATTCCCATATAGCCTCTTCTAAGGTGTGGTACTGTCATAGAATCTTGGCCAGTGGAATTGTCTTAGACTGCAATACTTTCTTTTTTCGATCCAGATGAATTAGCTGAACTCATATTCGAGTTACTTTTTAGGGAGAGTGGTGCCATCTGAGTACCTTTACTTACTCAAATCCTTTCAAAAGTTTAGAGTATCAATTTCAATCAACCATTTGAGAAGGCGAAGAAATGGCAATACCAATGTAAATCTTCCTCAGGACTACTTACATGTCCATACCTTACTTTCAGATTCATTATTTTTGGACCGGTAACGTTACATGCATTAAAACAATATCATTCAATTAGTAGTTCACAATCAGACAGACACAGTGTATGTGTAACAGCCCGAAAGCGCAGAAATTAGGGCTAATTTAAAATTTTTCTTATAATAAACCTCTTACTCAGATTGCATTCCTGTACAATGTCATTTAATCCCTTTTGTTTATAATAAATCATAACCCCCAAGATTACACGATTTCTATTTCATAAACCCAATTACAAAATATCCAAAGGAAATCAATCCAGAAAACACGATTCATTTTCCTCATATCATCCTAATTACATCCCAAAATACTTAATACAAATGTCTGTATTACATCATTGTCTGGATACAAAATGAACTGAATTATACCTTATGCGTGTACAAGCGATAGCCTGGGGAGATCTTGTCCACCAGCCTATATCACGTGCGTGGCAGGTACTATCTCACTCACTGCAAGAAATCTAGAGGGGGAGGAAAAAAAGGGTGAGCTCTCAAAACGCTATGGAAATAACGTTTTATAAAATCATCATCACAACACAATATGATAGAAATATTTGAGCATGTAAAGTGCTATGGAAATAACGACGAAAACAATGGCATCGATATAATTCACCTGATAAAGATCACAAACCATAATAACATCAAATCATCATTACGTGATAGAAATCACAGTTGTAAAACACATTATTCATCAAGGAAATCGAGACTAGGCATTTAATAAAGCTCAGACAAAATCATCGTCATAGTCACATCACATCAAAATAAGTCACATCGTCCCCTAAGCGGACATCCTCAAGAGAGGGAAACGTCGACATAAATACATGGCTATGATTCGCTATAGACTTGATCAGAGTCGTACAGCTGCGGTCTTAAATGCTACTTAAAGCAAGGCCTAGTCTTACATGCTATTAAAGCAAGGGCAACCATCACTTCTAGAGCGGGGTCATCTCTCATTACCAGAATGGAGGTATCGATCTTACATGCAACTAGAGTAAGGCCCGATCTTACATGCTACCAAAGCAAGGCCACTCAATGCTATCAAGCGGGGTATCGATGTGCATCTCATGACAAGCCATAGTCTTAGTAAAATATGCCATTGTTATATTAAAATGGTTTTACCTTTACGTAGAGCCCATAGCAGTTATTATAAAACTCATTTCAGTTATAAAGCATTATATTCACAGTTACACAAAACTCATCAAACTCGAGCTCGAACCAGCAAAACACTTGCTTGTTCATCAAAGCAACAATTCATCTCATTTCCTGTAAACATGCTCATTTCATTAAACCTTTTCCATGCTATCAAAATGTTTTCAGTCATTTGAAAACTCACAAGAACAAACGGTTTATTTCCCTTACCTCTTGCACCTTAAGTGACACAATATCCTTCGGCTCTCGGATCAACCTCGTTTCTCATGTCGAATTTTCGACCTGCCCAAACATCATTAAATTGTCAATATTCATCACTCTCATTCATCTTTTCACCTCAATTATACCCATACTTATACTATATCCTAATTATCACTCTTAAATACCCACATTGTCTTAAAACTTCTCCTACATCTTTATCATCACTTTAGCTAGCTCATAATCATCACAAGATATTCACACTTCATTTCCCAACTATACTCATTGATTGTTTCCCTCATAACTTAGACATTTCCAACCAAATATATATACATACACACATACATCCATTCGCTAATATGTAAAATGATAATGCTTAAGAAAAACAAGGATCTTGTGAGCTCACCTAGCTTGTCTCCTCTTGACCAAACTTGTAGAGTGCTTGTCCTTTAGTTTGTTCAACCCAACCCTTGATTTTCTGGTATGTTGTTCTCCTTACCAAGAGGAACAACTTTTTCTCTTACCCCTTTGTCTAATTCTTTCTAGAATATAGTGAATCTTTAGGGAGAAAGCTTGGTTTGGGTGAAAATGGTAAGTGTTAGGGTTTGTAGGTGAGAGAGGCTCGATTTCCAGGTAAAATCTTGTGATTCTTATATAGACAGGGCTTATGAGATCGATCTGGCATTGATGGAGATCGATCTCTGCTTGATTTCAACTGCTCCAACTGCTCCGTTAACAACTACAAGATCGATCTAGTCGAGGGTGGAGATCGATCTTTTTCAGGCTGAGACTTAAAGAGATAGATCTGCCCCTGTGACAAGATCGATCTGGCTGGGTAGAGGCAATAGCAGATCGATCTGCCTGCCTATTGTTGCACATTTTCTACATTTTGGAGCCATGAGATCGATCTCTCTTCCCTTGGAGATCGATCTGGCCTTCTCAAATCCTAAGGCTACTGCATCCATTTGTAGGAAACTCAATGTAAAACTTATCTTAATCTACCCCATACGGCATATTTCAATCTATACATATTTAAGATTTAAAAACTTCATCTCCTTATACTTCATTAGATTGAAAACTTATGTGTACATTAACATATCATAATTACATTCACCAATTACAAATTCTCACATTGCAAATCTCATAGCTAAGGTACATAAAATTTATAGTTCTCACATCCTCCCCACTTTAGAGAATTTGGTCCTCCAAATTCAACCCGATCCATCAAATAGTTGAGGGTAATTCTCCTTCATAAGGCTCTCTAGTTCTTAGGTTGCTTCCTCTACTAAGTGGTGCTTCCAGAGAACCTTAACCAATGGAATCCTTTTTGTCCGAAGTACCTTTTTCTTTCCTGTTAGGTATTCGGATGGGTTCTTCCACATAACTCATATCCCCCCTGAATATCCAATGCTTTATACTCAATGACATGGGTGGGATCTGGATTGTACTTCCTCAACATCGAGACGTGGAAGACATTGTGTGTCCCTAAAAACTGCGGAGGTAAATCCAATCAATAGGAAACGTCTCCCACTCTCTCCAGAATCTCAAATGGTCCTATATATCGGGGGCTCAATTTCCCCTTCTTCTCGGAATGCATGATACCCTTACTCAGAGATATCTTAAGGAATACATAATCTCCAACGTAAAACTCAAGTGGCCATCTGCGCACATCTGCGTAACTTTTCTGTTAACTCTGAGTAACCCGTAATCTATCACAAATGATCTTCACATTCTAAACTGCCTGTTCAACTAGTTCGGGAGCAATTACTTTCCTATCACCCACTTCTTCCCAAACTATAGGGGATCTACACCTCCTACCATATAGAGCCTCATAAGGTGCCATACCAATACTTGCATGATAGCTGTTATTATATACAAACTCGACAAGGGGCAGGTGATCATCCCATGATCCCTTAAAATCCATCGTACACACCCTCAACATGTCCTCTAAGTTCTGTATAGCCTGCTCGAATTGACCATTAGTTTGAGGATGATAGGTTGTACTAAAACTCAATCGAGATCCCATGGCCTCCTAAAAATGAGTCCAAAATCTAAAGGTGAACCGAGAATCTCTATCAGATGTAATACTCACTGGAGCTCCATGCAGTCAACTATCTCTCTGACATACAGCTCGACTAAGGTACTTAATGTATGCGTGCTCTTGGTGGCAAGGAAGTGGCGCTCTTCGTTAATCTATCTACTTTCACTCAGATTGCATCATGACCTCTTTGGGTCCTCGATAATCCCATGATAAAGTCCATGGTGATATGCTCCAATTTCTATGTAGGCATAAGCAAAGACTTAAGTAATCCTTCGGGCTTCTGGTGCTCAGCTTTCACTTGTTGGCACACCAAACATTTGTTCACATATTTTGCTATGTCCCGCTTCTTACCAATCCACCAATACACCCTTCTCAAATCTTGATACATCTTGGTAGTTCCTGGGTGCATAGTATATCGTGAGCAGTGAGACTCTTACAGTATTTGTTGCTTCAGGGTATGCTCATTCAAAACATAAATTCGACCCTTAAACCTCAATAACCCATTGTCGCTAACCATGAATCCGATTGTAAGGTCTATTTAGCTTGGTTAAGCATATCCAATAGCTTCTGATCATTTCGATGTTCGGTTCTAATCTGATCCATGATACTAGGCTCTATCTGTAGTCTAGCCATAAACCCGACTTTTGATTCCTCAATCCTGATCCTGAGTCTAACGAACTATTCCAATAAGTCCCATCTTAATCATCATAACAGATATCATACTCTTCCTGCTTAGGGCATCAGCAACTACATTCACCTTCCCCGAATTATAGAGTATCTCATAATCATAATCTTTGAAAAGTTTCATCCATATCTTTTTCTCAGTTTAACTCCTTTTGATCGAATATATATCTCAAGCTCTTGTGATCAGAAAATATTTGGAACCTTTCCCCATATAAGTAACGCCACCAGATCTTTAATGCAAACACTATTGCGGCTAACTCCAAATATTGTGTGGGGTAATTCTGCTCATGATCCTTCAGCTGTCACAAACCACAAGTGACCACTCTCCCATGCTGCATGAGCATACACCCTAATCCTTATTGAGAGGCATCACTGTACACTGCGAAGCCTTCAGGTCCATTTGGAATAGTCAACACAGGTTCCATCGTTAACCTCCTCTTTAATTCTTGGAATCTCTGCTTACACTGCTCAGACCATGCAAAAGGAATCTTCTTACGTGTGGTTTAGACAAAGGAGCGGTAATCCTGGAAAATCCTTCAACAAACCTTCTATAATACCCTAGAAGTCCTAGAAAAATCTGAATCTCTGTAATTGTCCTCATTTTCTCCTAATTAAGTACGGCTTCTATCTTAGATGGGTCAGCTGACACTCCGTTCATAGATACAATATGCCCAATAAAAGCTATTTGATCTAGCCAAAACTCGCTCTTACTGATCTTTCCATAAAGCTTCCTATCCTTGAGTATTTGTGGCATGATCCTCAAATGTTGTGCATGTTCTTCATGAGACCGAGAATACACAAGGATTTTATCAATGAAGACTATCACAAACTGATCTAGGAAGTCTCTAAATACCTCATTCATCAAACACATAAAAGCAATTGGGGCATTCGTCAAACCAAATGGCATTACTAAGAACTCATAGTGGCTATACCTTGTTCTGAAGGCCGTTTTCAAAATATCTTCTTTCCTGATTCTTAGCTTGTGATAGCCTGATCTTAAGTCAACCTTAGAAAAGATAGAAGCCCTGCTCAGCTAGTCAAACAAATCATCTATTCTTGGTAGAGGATATTTGTTCTTCACCGTAGCCTTGTTCAGCAATCTATAATCTATGCATAATCTCAGGCTACCATCCTTCTTCTTTATGAACAACACTGGAGCTCCCCATGGCGACACACTAGGTCTAATAAAACCCTAGTAAAGCAGTTCCTGCAACTGTTCCTTTAACTCTTCCAATTCGACCAACGCCATCCTATAGAGAGGTTTAGAGATCGACTGGGTATTTGGCACTAAATCGATAGTGAACTCCAGCTCTCTATCTGGTGGTAAGCCAGGCAATTCACCAGGGAATACATCCAGAAACTCAAATACTACCTGTATGTCCTCTATCCTTGAATGTTCTCGGTTCACATCAGATAAGAGTGCGATGTCACCTTCACATCAATAATATAATCAGTGTTTTATAGTGGTATAACCATATTTAAAATTTCTCAAAATAAACTTTGTACATCTTTATTCCTTGACAAGCAAACGCATACTAAACCTTTTAAGTATGGAGGTCACAATCTTATTATAGCAATCTAGACTCACACGGTTGGCTGCTAACCAATCCATCCCTAAAATCACATCAAAACCACACATGTTTAACAACACTAGATCTACTAACATCACCGTATCTCCCACCTTGATTTCACACCTTCTACACATCATATCAGTCCTCTGGGACTCACGCATAGGGTTATTTACATGTAAAATATAATCTAAGGATTCATACTTTAAACTCAATTTACAAACAAAATGTACATCAATATAAGAATGCGTGGATCCCTAGTAAAATAAGACATGAGCCTCACAATTATAGACAAGAAGTATACCTCATATGGTCTCGGATGAAGTGTCTGCGGTCTCCTTATCCAAGGTAAACACACGTCCTTTTGTGACCGACTTCTTACCTTTATTAGCGGTCGTAGCCCGTCTCTGGGGAATCGTCCTCTGAGGCTGCTATATATGAGGTTCTTGAGAATGTGGCTTTTGCGACTGCGGGCAACTTCTAACTCTATGACCCATGTCCCTGCATCTGAAACATCCTTGTATGGTCTTGGAACAACTTCCTTCATGTGGTCAGCCACAATCTCTGCAAACTCTAACCTTTGGCATGGCACGTCGAGGGTTTCCATAACAATGAGAGGAACCTTGAGTCTGTCAACTCTTCCTCTCGGTCCTTCAAACTATCTCCTCTTAAAAGAACCTCTCTGAAAGTCTGTGTGGTAGGTCACAAGTCGCTTACTCTTATCCCTGGTTAAAATTCGAGACTCAGTCTGGGACTGTACTAACTCTAGTCCCATCTCCACTTCTTGTGCTCGTCTCAGAGCATCTTTAAACTCAGTGATACAAAGCCCTATCAACCGGTTTCTAATGACAGGCCTTAGTCCATACACGAATCGTTCTGTACGGAGCTTCTCATCCTTGAAGGTCTCCAGATCATACTTTAGTAGGGTGGTGAATCGACTCTTGTAATCATCAACCGTCACATTGCCCTAAGTCAAGTTTAGAAACTCGACTTGTATTCTCCTCTAGGCAGCTCTTGGCACATACTGAATTCTAAATGCTGACTGAAACGCCTCCCACCTAATCACCTGATGGCTATTCGCGATCATACTCTAAGTAGTGCTCCACCAGTCTCGGGCTTGTCCCTTTAACATGTAAGCACCCATATTGACCCTCTCGGTATCGGTGCATCCCTAATAGTTAAAAATGACTTGTAACTCTATCAGCCACTCCTCAACCTTTGTGGGATCTTTTACCCCTTTAAAATTCAGTGGGTTCATCTTCAGAAAGTCCCTCAATCGACCCTTATTTCTGTCATCAAGCTGGGCCTGTACCGGAGGCTATATGGCAGGGGGCACCAGGTCAGTCTGTAATGGGGGTATAGGTCGTCCTTGTGGGGGTAGAGGAGTCGAAACTGGTGTAGTACTCGAGGCATTAGCCCTAAATTGCTGCGCGAATAGCGCTGCCATCTGCTCGAATCCTTACCGCACATCATGCTCTACCCGATTCATTTGAGAGTTAAGACTCTCCGGCTATGGGCAGGTGGTGAAGGCGGCTGTGCCTGCCTCTCAGAACGTCTTCTTCTCCCCCTCATATCCTATCACTTATGTGTTTGTGTCTATTCATTAAACGTCGATTATGATTCTACTTGTTAAATTCAATTCATTACCAGACAATATAGACACTTGGGATGTAATCTATTTCCAATTACTCGACACTGACAGAACTAGCCAACCTTTGCTCTGATACCAAGAAAAATATGTAACAGCCTGAAAGCGAAGAAATTATGGCTAATTTAAAATTTTTCTTATATTAAACCTCTTACTCGGGTTGCATTCCTGTATAATGTCATTTAATCCCTTTTGTTTATAATAAATCATAACCCCAAGATCACACTATTTCTATTTCATAAACCCAATTACAAAATATCCAAAGGAAATCAATCCACAGAACACGATTCATTTTCCTCATATTATCCTAATTACATCCAAAAATACTTAATACAAATGTCTATATTTTATCATTGTCTGGATATAAAATGAATTAAATTATACCTTATGTGTGTACAAGCAATAGCTTGGGGAGATCTTGTCTACTAGCCTATATCACGTACGCGACAGGCACTATCTCACTCAGTGCAAGAAATTTGGAGGGGGGAGGAAAAAAGGGTGAGCTCTCAAAACACTCAGTAAGGAGGATAAAAGAAAGTTATAAAATCATTATCACAACATAATATGATAGAAATATTTGAGCATGTAAAGTGTTATGGAAATAACGGCGAAAACAATGACATCAACATAATTCACATGATAAAGATCACAAATCATCATAACATCAAATCATCATTACGTGATAGAAATCACAGTTGTAAAACACATTATTCATCAAGGAAATCAAGACTAGGCATTTAATAAAGCTCAGACAAAATCATCGCCATATGCACATCACATCAAAATAAGTCACATCGTCCTCCAGGCGGACATCCTTAAGAGAGGGAAACGTCGACAAAAATGCATGGCCATGGCTCGTTGTAGACTTGATCAGAGTCGTACAACTGCGGTCTTACATGATACTCAAAGCAAGGCCCGATCTTACATGCTATTAAAGCAAGGCCACCCATTGCTACCAAAGTGGGGTCATCTCTCGTTACCAGAATGGAGGTATCGATCTTACATGCTACTAGAGTAAGGCCCGGTCTTACATGCTACCAGAGTAAGGCCATTCAACGCTATCAAGTGGAGTATCAATGTGCATCTCATGACAAGCTATAGTCTTAGTAAAATATACCATTATTGTATTAAAATCATTTTACCTTCATGTAGAGGCCATAACGGTTATTATAAAACTTATTTCGGATATAAACCATTATATTCACAGTTACACAAATCTCATCAAAATCGAGCTCGAACCGGTAAAACACTCACTCATTCATCAAAGCAATAATTCATCTCATTTCTCATAAACCTGCTCATTTTATTAAACCTTTTTCATACTATCAAAACGCTTTCAATCATTTGAAAACTCACAAGCACAAACGATTTATTTCCCTTACCTCTTACACCTTAAGTGGCACAATATCCTCTGGCTTTCGGATCAACCTCGTTTCCCATGTCAAATTCTCGAGCTACTCAAACATCATTAAATTGTCAATATTTATCACTCTCATTCGTCTCTTCACCTCATTTATACCCATACTTATACTATATCCTAATTATCACTCCTAAGTACCCACATTGTCTTAAAACTTCCCCTACATCTGTATCATCACTTTAGCTAGCTCATAATCATCATAAGATATTCACATTTCATTTCCCAACTATACTTATTGGTTGTTTCCCTCACAACTTAGACATTTCCAACCAAATATATATACATACACACATACATCCATTCGCTAATATGTAAAATGACAATGCTTAAGAAAAATAAGGTTCTTTTTAGCTCACCTAGCTTGTCTCCTCTTGACCAAACTTGTAGAGTACTTTTCCTTTACTTTGTTCAACCCAATACTTGATTTTCTAGTATGTTGTTCTCCTTACCAAGACGAACAACTTTGTCTATTACACCTTTATCTAATTCTGTCTAGAATATAGTGAATCTTGGAGAGAGAAAGCTTGATTTGGGTGAAAATGGTGAGTGTTAGGGTTTATAGGTGATAGAAGCTCAATTTCCAGGCAAACTCTCATGATTCTTATATAGGCAAGGTGTATGAGATCGATCTGGCATTGATGGAGATCTATCTCTGCTTGATTTCAACTGCTCCAACTGCTTTATTAACAACTACAAGATTGATCTGGTCGGGGGTGGAGATCGATCTCTTGTAGGCCGAGACTTAAGGAGATTGATCTGCCCTTATGACAAGATCGATTTGGCTAGGCAGAGGCAATAGTAGATCGATCTGCCTGCATGGTTTTGCACATTTTCTACATTCTGGAGCCATGAGATCGATCTCTCTTCCCTTGGAGATTGATCTGGCCTTCACAAATCCTAATGCTGCTGCATCTATTTGAAGGAAACTCAATGTAAAACTTATCTTAATCTACCCCATAGGCCATATTTCAATCTATACACATTTAAAACTTAAAAACTTAATCTCCTTATACTTCATTAGATTTAAAACTTGCGTGTACATCAACATATCATAATTACATTCACCAATTATAAATTCTCACATTGTAAATCTCATAGCTAAGGTACATAAAATTTACAGTTCTCACAGTATGTGATGTGATTAGGATACAATTAACTCTTTAAACCTTACTCGACTGAGTCAACCAGACAAACTTTGCTTTGATACCATTAATTCTGTCATGACCTGAAACTATAAACTTTTCAGTGATTTATTGTGGAAGTGTAAAAATGTGAGTAAATTTTTTTATTTCTTTCCATACATTGTTTGTTATGTGAGTACAATCGTAATAATTTCTAAGTCTTAAACTACCTAGCTTGGTTTAAGGTTATGAACCTAAGGTCCCACTCTAACTTCTTAAAAACTTTTGTAATCATTCTTTAATTTAAAACACATCTCGACACATACACTATAAAGTAACTGTCTGAGAAAGTACAATTAAATAGTATATGTAACAGTACCGTTATAAGCCGTGAAATGACGAAGTATTTACTTTGAAGCTGATACTGATATCATTGTCAATGCAACTCTGGTCTGAACCTGTGATGGGAAGAAAAAGGGATCAGTTTTGGGAAAGCTCAGTAAGTAAACCACACAAGCACAGAGGTAATAACCTACATGATACTGAATTTCTAAAGCATGTCTAACGTGTAAGACTTGTGAATTTTGTGTACTTTAACTATAAGATTCATAGTTTTTAGAATGTAATTATGTTATATCGATGTACATGCAAGTTTTAAATATAATGAAGTATATGGAGATGAATTCTTTAAGGCTGAAATGTGCATGGATTGAAATATGGACTAGGGAGTAGATTATGGTAAGTTTTACATTGAGTTTCCAGCAATTTGGTGTAGCAGTTGTAGGATCTGTGAAGGCCATATCGATCACCAAGGGAAGAGAGATCGATCTTAAGACTCCAGAATGCACTAAGTGTGTAATAGCAGATCGATCTCATGCTACCTTAACCTAGCAAGAATCGATCTTGTCATAAGGGCAGATCGATCTGCTTAAGTCTCAGCCTGAAAGAGATTGATCTCTACCCTCGGCCAGATCGATCTCGTAGTTGTTAATGGAGTAATTGGAGCAGTTGAATCAAGCAGAGATCGATCTCCATTAATTCCAGATCGATCCCATACGCCTTGCCTAAATAAGAATCACAGGATTTTGCCTAGAAGTCGAGCCTCTCTCACCTATAAACCCCAACATTCACCATTTTCACCCAAACCAAGCTTTCTCTCTCTCAGATTTACCATATTCTAGACAGAATTAGACAAAGGGATAAGAGACAAAGTTGTTCCTCTTAGTGAAGAGAACAACATACTAGCAAATCAAGGATTGGATTGAAATAATGGAAAAGGTAAGCATTCTACAAGTTTGGTCAAGAGGAGACAAGCTAGGTGAGATTACATGACCATTTTTTTCTTAAGCATTATCATTTTATATATTGGTGAATGAACTTATATAATGTATATTTGGCTGGAGATGTCTAAATCATTAGGGCAACACCCAATGAGTATAGTTGGAAAATGAAATGTAGATATCTTGTATTGATTATGAGCTAGCTAAGGTGAAGATTAAGATGTAGGATAAATTTTGAGACAATGTATGTGTTAAGAATGGTAACTTGGATATAGTATAGATATAGGAATAAATGAGGTGAAAAGGGAAATGAGAATGATGAATATTGATAATTGAATGATGTTTGGACAGGTCGAGAATCTGACATGGGAAGGAGGCTAGTTCGAGGGCCGGAGGATATTGTACCATTCAAGGTGCAAGAGGTAAGGGAAATAAAATGTTTGTGTGTGTGAGTTTCTAAAATGATGAAAATACCTTTTTAGTGTGAAAAGGTTTTGATGAATGAGCATGTTTATGAGAAATGAGTTGATTTGATGCCTGATGAATGTGTGAGTGATTTACCAGTTTAAGCTCCATTTTGATGAGTTTTATGTAACTATATAATGTTTTATAATCGAAATGAGTTTTGTAATAACCACTATGGGCTCTACGTGAAGATAAAACGATTTTAATACAACAATGGCATATTTTACTAAGACTAAGGCTTTTCATGAGATGCACATCGATACTCCACTTTGACAGCGTTGAGTGGCCTTGCTCTGGTAGCATGTAAGATCGGGCCTTGTTCTAGTAGCATGTAAGACCGATACCTCCATTCTGGTAACATGAGATGACCCTACTCTGGTAGCAGTGGGTGGCCTTGCTTTGATAGCATGTAAGACCGGGCCTTGCTTTGAATAGCATCTAAGACCGTAGCTATATGACTCTGATCAACTCTACAGCGAATCATGGCTATGTATTTATGTCGACGTTTCCCTCTTTTGAAGATGTCCGCTTAGGAGATGATTTGATTTGATGTGATGTAATTATAACAATGATTTTATCTGAGTTTTATTAAATGCCTAGTCTCGATTTTCTTAATGAATGATGTGTTTTACAACTGTGATTTCTATCACGCAATGATGATTTGATGTTATGATGATTTGTGATCGTTATCACGTGGATTATACCGATGCCATTGTTTCCACTGTTATTTCTATAACATTTTTACATGCTCAAAAATTTTCATCATTTTGTGCTGTGATGATGATTTTATAAATCTCCCTCATCCTCCTTACTGAGTATTTTGAGAGCTCACCTTTCTTCCTCCCCCTCCAGATTACTTGAAGTAACGTGTTAGAGCCTACCACGTACTTGATATAGGTTGGTGGACAAGATCTCCCCTGGCTATCGCTTGTACATGCATAAATTATAATTCAGTTCATTTTGTATCCAGATAATGATGTAATACAAAGATTTGTGTTAAGTATTTTTTGGATATAATTAGGACAATATGAGGAAAATGAATCGTGTTTTGTGGATTGTTCCCCTTTGGGATATTATTTATTAGAGGTTATGAACTAGAAATTGTATAATCTTGGGGTCAATGATTTAAGATAAACACAAGTGATTAAATAACATTGTATAGGAATGCAACCCGAGTAAGAGGTTTGATATAAGAAAAATTTTAAATTAGCCTTATTTTTTGTGTTTTCGAGTTGTCACGGATTTTCTTGGTATGAGAGCAATGGTTGTCTAATACTATCAGTGTCAATCAATTGGAAATAGATTACATCCCAAGTGTATGTATTGTCTGGTAATGAATTGAATTTAATAGGTAGAAATATAATCGATGTGGAATGAATACGCGTAGGCACATAAGAGATAAGATATGAGGGGGAGAAAAGGACATTCTGGGAGGCAGGCACAACCACCTCTACCACCTGCCCCATAGTCGTAGAGTCCTAACTCTCGAATGAATCAGCTAGAGCATGATGTGTGACAGGGATTCGAGCAGATGGTAGAGCTATTCGTGCAACATTTTGGGGCTAATGCCTCGGGTGCTACACCTGTTTCGACTCCTCCACCACCACAAGGTACACCCGCCCCCCATTACAGACTGACCCGGTGCCTCTAGCCACATAGCCTTTGGTACAGACCTAGCTTGATGATAGAGATAAGGGTTGATTGAGGGACTTTTTGAAGATGAACCCACTGACTTTTAGAGGGGTGAAAGATCTCACAGAGGCTGAGGAGTGACTGACAGAGTTGAGAGTTATTTTTGACTTTTTGGGATGTACCGTTGCCTAGAGGGTCAGCGTGGGTGCTTACATGTTAAAAGGACAAGCCCGAGATTGGTGGAGCACTACTTAGAGTATAATGGTGACTAGCCATGAGGTGATTAGCTGAGAGGCATTCCAATTAGCATTTAGAACTCAGTATGAGCCAAGAGCTGCCCAGAGGAGAATGCAAGCTGAATTTCTAAACTTGACTCAAGGTAATATGACGGTTGATGGGATGGGTACGAGAGTCGATTCACCACCCTATTGAAGTATGACCCAAAGACCCTTAGGGATGAGGAACTCCGTACAGAGCGATTCGTGCATGGACTGAGGCCCATCATTGGAAACCAGTTGGTAGGGCTCTATATCACTGAGTTTAAGGATGCTCTGAGGCGAGGATAAGAAGTAGAGAGAGGACTAGAGTTGGTACAGTCCCAGACTGAGTCTCAAATTTTAACCAGGGATAAGAGCAAGTGACTCGTGACCTCCCACACAGACTTTCGAAGAGGTTCTTTTAAGAGGAGACAGTTTGAGGGGCTGAGAGGAAGAGTTGATAGACCTAGGGTTCCTCCCATTGTTATGGAAACCCCTCGAAGTGCCAGGCCAAAGGTTAGAACTTGTAGAGTTTATGGTCGACCACATGAGGGAAGTTGTTCCAAAACCATACAAGGATGTTTAATATGCGGGGACTTGAGCCATAGATGGAGGTATTACCCATAGCCACAAAATCCACACTCTCAAGAGCCTCTTAGACAATAGCCTTAGAGGACGATTCCCTAGAGACGGACTACGGCTGCTGGTAAGGGTAAGAAGCCGATCATAGAAGAACGTGCATTTGCTTTAGATAAGGAGACCACAGATACTTCGTCCAAGACCATACGAGGTACACTTCTTATCTGTAATCATGAGGCTCATGTGTTATTTGATTCAGGATCCACGCATTCTTTTATTGATATGCATTTTGCATGCATACTGAGTTTAAAGCATGAATCCTTAGATTATATTTTACATGTAAATACCCCTATGCGTAAGTCCCATAGGATTGATATTATGTGTAGAAGGTGTGAGATCATGGTGGGAGATAGAGTGATGTTAGTAGATCTAGTGTTGTTAAACATGTGTGGTTTTGATGTGATTTTAGGGATAGACTGGTTAGCAGCCAACCATGTGAGTCTTAACTGCTACACTAAGATTGTAACTCTCTCCCTACTAGAAAAATTTAGTGTACGTTTGAATGTTAAGGAATGAAAATGCACGAAGTTATTGTGAGAAATTTAAAGATATGGTCATATAACTATAAAACACTGACTATATTATTGATGTGAAGGTTACATCGTACTCGTCTCTGATACAAGTCGGGAACATCCGAGGATAAAAAAATACAAGTAGTATGTAAGTTTTCAGATGTATTTCATGATGAATTACCTGGCTTACCGTCAGAAAGAGAGCTGGAGTTCACTATCGATTTAGTTTAAGATACCTAGTCGATCTATAAACCTCCCTATAGGATGGCGTTGGTCAAATTGCAAGAGTTAAAGAAACAGTTGCAGGAACTACTTGACCAAGGTTTTATTAGACCTAGTGTGTTGCCATGGGGAGCTCCGGTGTTGTTCATAAAGAAAAAGGATGGTAGCCTTAGATTATGTATAGATTACAGATTGCTGAACAAAGCTACAGTGAAGAATAAGTATCCCCTGCCAAGAATAGATGATTTATTTGACCAGCTGAGAGTGGCTTCTGTCTTTTCTAAGATTGATTTAAGATCGGGTTATCACCAGTTAAGAATCCGAAAAGAGGATATTTCAAAGACGGCCTTCAAAACTAGGTATGGACAATATGAGTTCTTAGCAATGCCCTTTGGTTTAACAAATGCCCTTACTACTTTTAGGATTTTAATGAATAAGGTATTTAGAGACTATCTAGATCAGTTTGTGATAGTCTTCATTGATGATATCCTTGTTTATTCTCGGTCTCATGAGGAATATACACAACATTTGAGGATTGTGCTGCAAATACCCAGAGATAGGCAGCTCTATGGAAAGATTAGTAAGAGTGAGTTTTGGCAAGACCAAATAGCTTTTCTTAGTCATATTGTATCTAAAGACGAGGTGTCAATTGACTTGTCTAAGGTAGAAGCTGTACTTAATAAGGAGAGATTGAGGACAGTCACAGAGATTCGAAGTTTTCTAGGACTCGCAGGGTACTATAGAAGGTTTATCGAAGGAGTTTTCAGGATTGCCACTCCTTTGACTAAGATCAAACGTAAGGAGACTCCTTTTATATGGTCTGAGCAGTGTGAGCAGAGTTTCCAAGAAGTAAATAAGAGATTAACAACAACACCGATGTTGACTATTCCAAATGGACCTAAGGGCTTCACAGTGTACAGTGATGCCTCTCAATAAGGATTAGGATGTGTGCTCATGCAGTAAAGGATAGTAGTCGCTTATGGTTCGTGACAGTTAAAGGATCATGAGTGAAACTACCCCACGCATGATTTGGAGTTAGTCGCAGTGGTGTTTGCATTAAAGATCTAGCAGCATTACTTATATGGGGAAAGGTGCCAGATATTTACTGACCACAAGAGCCTAAGATATATATTCGACCAAAAGGAGTTAAACATGAGATAAAGGAGATGGATGGAACTCTTTAAGGATTATGACTGCGATATTCTATATCACCCAGGGAAGGCGAACGTAGTGGCTGATGCCCTAAGCAGAAAGGGTATGGTTTCTACTATGATGATCAGAGAATAGGACTTGTCAGAACAGTTCGTCGGGCTCAGGGTCAGAGTTGAGGAAGCAGAGGTTGAATTCATGGTTAGTCTATGGATAGAGCCCAGTATTATGGATCAGATTAGAAGTTGGTAGTGAAATGATCAAAGGCTACAGGATTTGATTAGCCAAGCTGAGGTGACCCTACAGTCTGATTTTGCAGTCAGTAACAATGGATTATTGAGGTTTAAGGGCCGTATTTGTATCCCGAGTAATGATACATTGAAGCAGTATATATTGAGAGAGTCTCAATGTTCCTGTTACACCATGCACCCAGGTAGTACCAAGATGTATCAAGATCTGCCTAAGGTGTATTGGTGGAGTGGTATGAAATGGGAGGTGGCTGAATTTGTTGCCAAGTGTTTAGTATGCCAACAAGTAAAAGCTAAGCATCAAAAGCCCAGAGGATTACTTAAATCCTTACCAGTGCCTAAGTGGAAATGGATATCACCATGGACTTTATCATGGGATTACCACAGACCCGAAGAGGTCATGATGCGATTTGGGTGATAGTAGACAGGTTGATGAAAAGTACCCATTTCCTTGCCATCACGAGCATGGATACCTTGAGTACCTTAGCCGAGCTGTATGTTAAAGAGATAACTAGACTACATGGGGCTCCAATGAGTATTACATCTGATAGAGATTCTCGGTTCACATATAGGTTTTGGACTCATTTTTAAGGGGTCATGGAATCTCGGTTGAGTTTTAGTACCGTATATTATCCTTAGACTGATGGTCAGTCCGAATGGACTATACAAACCTTAGAGGACATGTTTAGGGTGTGTATGATGGATTTTAAGGGATCTCGAGATGATCACCTGCCCCTTATCGAGTTTGCATATAATAATAGCTATCATAAGAGTATTGGTATGGCAACGTATGAGGCTTTATTTGGTAAGAGGTGTAGATCCCCCATAGCTAGGGAAAAAGTGGGTGACAGAAAGGTAATTGCTCCCGACCTAGTCGAGCAGGCAGTTCAGAGTGTCAAAATCATATGTGAAAGGTTACAGGCTGCTCAGAGCCGACAAAAGAGTTATGCTGATGTGTGTAGGAGGCCATTAGAGTTTCAAACTAGAGATTGTGTGTTTCTTAAAGTATCTCCAAGTAAGGGTATCATGCGTTTTGGGAAGAAAGGGAAATTGAGTCCTCGATATATATGACCGTCTGAGGTTTTGGAGAGAGTGGAAGATGTTACCTATCAATTGGCTTTACCTCCATAGTTTTTTGAAATTCACAATGTCTTTTACGTCTCCATGTTGAGGAGATATAATTTGGATCCCTCCCATATCATCAAGTATGAAGTATTGGATATTCAAGAGGATACAAGTTATGTGTAAGAACCCATCTAAATACTCGATAAAAAGGAAAAGGTACTTCGAACGAAAAGGATTCCATTAGTTAAAGTTCTCTAGAAGCACCACTCAATGGAGGAAGCAACTTGGGAACTAGAGAGCCTTATGAAGGAGAAGTACCCCCAATTATTCAGTGGACCGAGTTGAATTTGGAGGACCAAATTCTCCAAAGTTGGGGAAGATGTAAGACCTGTGGATTTTGTGTACTTTAACAATGAGATTCATAGTTTAGAGAATGTAATTATGTTATATTGATGTACATGCAAGTTTTAAATATAATGAAGTATATGGAGATGAAGTTTTTAAGGCTGAAATGTGCATGGATTGAAATATGGACTAGGGAGTAGATTATGGTAAGTTTTACATTGAGTTTTCAGCAATTTGGTGTAACAGTAGTAGGATCTATGAAGGCTAGATTGATCTCCAAGGGAATAGAGATCGATCTCAAGACTCTAGAATGCAGTAAGTGTGTAATAGTAGGCAAGCCTAGCAAGAATCGATCCTTTCACAAGGGCAGATCGATCTCGTTAAGTCTCAACCTGGAAGAGATCGATCCTACCCTCGGCCAGATCGATCTCGTAGTTGTTAATGGAGTAGTTAGAGCAGTTGAATTAAGCAGAGATCGATCTCCATTAATGCAGATTGATCTCATATGCCCTTCCTATATAAGAATCATGGGATTTTACCTAGAAATCGAGCCTTTCTCACCTACAAACCCCAACATTCACCAGTTTTATCTAAACCAAGCTTTCTCTCTCTCAGATTTACCATATTATAGATAGAATTAGACAAAGGAGTAAGAGACAAAGTTGTTCCTCTTAGTGAAGAGAACAACATACTAGAAAATCAAGAATTAGACTGAAACAAAGGAAAGGGTAAGCATTCTACAAGTTTTATCAAAAGGAGACAAGCTATGTGAGCTTACAAGACCATTGTTTTCTTAAGCATTATCCTTTTATATATTGGTGAATGAACATATATATATATATGTATATTTGGCTAAAAATGTCTAAATCATGAGTGAAACACCCAATGAGTATAGTTTAAAAATAAAATGTGGATATCTTGTATTGATTATGAGCTAGCTAAGGTGATGATTAAGATGTAGGAGAAATTTTGAGAAAATATATGTGTTCAGAATGGTAACTTGGATATAGTATAGATAGAGGAATAATTGACGTGAAAAAGGAAATGAGAATGATGAATATTGACAATTGAATGATGTTTGGATAGCTCGAGAATTCGACATGAGAAACGAGGCTAGTCCGAGCGACGGAGGATATTGTACCACTCAAGCTGCAAGAGATAAAGGAAATAAAATGTTTGTGTATATGAGTTTCTAAAATGATGAAAATACCTTTTTAGTGTGAAAAGGGTTTGATGAATGAGCATGTTTATGAGAAATGAGTTGATTTGATGCCTGATGAATGTGTGAGTGTTTTACCGGTTTGAGCTCCATTTTGATGAGTTTTGTGTAACTGTGAATACAATGTTTTATAACCGAGATGAGTTTTATAATAACCGCTATGGGCTTTACGTGAAGGCAAAACGATTTTAATACAACAATGGCATATTTTACTAAGACTAAGGCTTGTCATGAGATGCACATCGATACTCTGCTTTGACAGCGTTGAGTGGCCTTACTCTAGTAGCATGTAAGATCGGGTCTTGGTCTAGTAGCATGTAAGACCGATACCTCTATTCTGGTAACGTGAGATGACCCCGCTCTAGTAGCGATGGGTGGCCTTGCTTTGATAGCATGTACGACCGAGCCTTGCTTTGAATAGCATGAAAGACCATAGCTGTACGACTCTGATCAAGTCTACAGTGAATCATGGCCATGTATTTATGTCGACGTTTCCCTCTTTTGAGGATGTCCGCCTAAGGGACAATTTGATTTGATGTGATGTGCTTATGACGATGATTTTATCTGAGTTTTATTAAATGCCAAGTCTCGACTTCCTTGATTAATGATGTGTTTTATAACTGCGATTTCTATCACGTAATGATGATTTGTGATCTTTATCATGTGGATTATGCTGATGCCATTGTTTCCACTGTTATTTCTATAACATTTTTACATGCTCGAATATTTCCATCATTTTATGCTGTGATGATGATTTTATAAATCTCCCTCATCTTCCTTACTGAGTGTGTTGAGAGCTCACCCTTTTTTCTCCCCCCTCCAGATTACTTTAATTAGTGTGTTAGAGCCTGCCGCGTACGTGATATAGGCTGGTGGACAAGATCTCTCTAGGCTATCGCTTGTACACGCACAAGGTATAATTCAGTTCATTTTGTATCTAAACAATGATGTAATACATACATTTGTGTTAAGTATTTTTGGGATGTAATTAGGACAATATGAGGAAAATAAATCGTGTTTTGTGGATTGTTCCCCTTTGGGATATTATGTGTTTGATGTTATGTACTAGAAATTGTATGATCTTGGGGTCAATGATTTAAGATAAACACAAGTGATTAAATAACACTGTACAAGAATGCAACCCGAGTAAGATGTTTGATATAAGAAAAAATTTAAATTAGCCCTATTTTTCGCGCTTCCGGGCTGTCACATAACATGTTTCCATTCAATCATTCTTTCTTATTTCTTTTCGAATCATAAACCGATACTTATCATATTTCAAAACATACCATATCCCAAACATACTTACAGTTTGGAGCTTATCGATGATCACACTTCTCTTTGGGTTTTTGGATTAGACTTCTAGCTAGACGCTGTCAAGTTTTTTAGGCATGGAGGTATTTTAAAATACCTTAATTAGTCATCGAACCAGACCACCTGAACTATGATGGTTATAGGGGTTGAAAATTCGAAACATAGTCGAAAGCAGAGAACTAAAACTTATTGTTGTTCTCATTCATCCTTCGAACACAACCATTTTCAAATCATATCACTCATACTACATATCAGGTATTCATATATTGAAAACATCACTTATTCAAAATATAACCAGTTTCTGAAACTTATTATTCAGACTATAACTTGTATTCGAAACTTATTATTCTTCAAACTTGTCTTATTTCAAACATCGTCTATATCGGAGCAATTTCCTTATTTGGAATAAGTCTCGTATCTGGAACATATTTACCTCCATAACATAATCCTTATATTCGGACCATATTTGATATCCCCAAACTCTTTTCATATTTCGATAACATAGTACTTATTTCAAAACATATTTCACAACTTGAATCGTATTTCACATTATCTTTTGTTAACTATTTTAACCTGTTAGCAGGGACACTACTGACTATTATTATCTCTTCAGTTGAGACTCCATTACTAACTATTATCATCCCAATTAGCATGGACAACAATCAAGCTTAAAATGCCATGCTTGTGTAGTAAAACTGTACTATTATGAAAACAGTAACAGTAAAACAGATAGCAATATTTGCTATGTATATATGTAAAACTTATTCAGTGTAAAATAATTTCGGTTCGTTACAATAAATAAAACAGTAAATAGTAGTAGTGAAAAAGTAATACTTCATGTAATGTTTAAAGAAACCTTCAGTAAAACAAATTGCTTCCAATTCAGTTTAGTAAAATCAGAGTAAAAAACCATTTGTGATAACAATATTAATAGTATAAACATTTTACTACAATAAATACAGATTTTAAAACTATTATGTGGCACTTTGTTCCCCTAAGATTCAAGAGATGGCCCCCACAATCTCTTTATATAGTAAAATTATACGGTTTCATACGATAATACAGTTCATATAATCAATTCAGTAAATCAAATAGACGAGACAAGGCTGAACATGCTATAACAGTAATTAGTATGAAAATTGGCAAATGTCAGTGACTCCGGGCATCACTGATCAGGTGTTCCGGGATGTCAATTACTGTGGGAGTGGTCAGCTACCCAAGGGGCTTACAGTACAGTATGTCCGAAAACCAGTAACACGGTATAACGTACTTCATGTGCGTCTACACGGTACACCGTACTTCGTGGACCACAATAATTATAACAGTGACAGTTCAGTAACAGTAGCAGTAATAGTATAGCATGAAAAATCATCGTCTTTCTCTCAAAATCAGTGCGAGTCAGACTGTGCGACACACAGTCAGCATGCGTTCAAGCACATTTATCAGTACTAATTTTATAAGCAAACTATTTTCATCAAAATAGTTTTAAAACTCAGTACAGTGTATAAAAGTAATTTAAAAGGGGCTGTCTTACTCTTTTTCGGTCAATATCCCAGTAAACTATTTATAGTTATTAAATTCAAGATTTTCGATTCAAAACCATAATTCAAGATATATCAGTGTATTTGCAAACAAATTAGATATATAATGGCAAGGTTAGACTGTCTAACTAAGGCAAAAAATCTATAATTTTCAAACTCATAAAATTGGCCTAAAATTTTTATGTAATTTTGATAACTATGAAATTTAGCCTAGAATTTTATATCTAAATTCCACAAAAAATACGTGTAATTATCACTAATTACACACGAAAATTTTCCTTATATACTTATATTACTTAGAATCATTGGACATCATTTACTTTTTGCCTTAAAACTCAATTAAATGTATTCAATGCTATGCCACATCAAGAGGTTAATTCGTATCATGGTCTTATGTCTGTAAATGATTCAGAAACCATATATTTTGATAGCTTATTAACAAAGTTCGATAATTAGGTTTTACAATTATAATTGATATCCACACTTATATTCTGATAGAGACTTTCACCTTTGAACCTATCAATGAGCAGAAACTGTCCTTGAGGCTAGGGTGTTACCTACGTTCACAATCCCCAAAGTCTTCAATCTTAGTGATTAACCAAAATTTTAACCTATCTCGATCGTGTCGGACAAGCCAAACTACTCGTATAAGAGTCGTAAACTCAGGGTTGTCTTGTGTGTATTCTATTAGGAATAACTTCATTAGAACGCCCATAACATTCAAAAATCGTATTTCCAAAAGTCATATCGTAATCGAGATGGAATGTAATTTATACTTAAATCCGAAATCACTAAGCGTGGGCTAAATAAATCCTATGCTCTATTTAATCTAGATAGCTCGAATGAGATTGTACAGATAAAATCTATATAAACTTTTAAATCTCCCATATAATACCATACAATGATTTTAATGTCCAAAAAATCATCGTAAGGCTTAAAAACGTGTCAAAATGAATCGAAATTGCATTTTCGATAGCATAGAAGTCTTAATTCAAAATATCGATAATTTTCAAAATTTCTGCGATAAGACCGAGTAACAATGGCTCATTACCCAACCTGCAATGTAGAAAACAATCTTTATTCCTAATCTAATTGATTTATTAATTTTCCTATTTCGAATCGATTTTCAGGTCTACAAACGTCTTCAGATAGTTCAAAATCATTTACGATAAGTAATTTTTCAATTTCAAAATATAAAGTAATCTACACCGGATTAATATGTAACTTATACGATAATTTCTAACTCACATAATTATACCAGTTGTAGCAAGTGGGATTCACTTACCTGTGTTTCCTGTGTTAGCATGCAAATCGAGGTTGAACCTTTCGTTCGGTCATAATCTGACCTCTTACCGACTTATCCTTAGACCCGAAACATCATCGAATTTTCTTTATTTTTTTCCTGGCTGAACTGAAACCTTATTGTTTCTGACTTCGACGATCAGTTCTTCATCGGCTTCCCCGTACAGCTGCTATGTAGGTCCTCGCGACACTTGTGGCTGGCTGGGGCATGGCTGGGCTGTCTGAAATGTGGCCAGTTCGGCCGTTTTCCTTTTCGAAGTCGCCCCTCATTTTTTGCCTCGTCGATCTACTCCTTTCAGCATCACCGATGGTCAATGCGTTCTTCCCTAGGTTAGTCTTGTGAGACCCCATGTATGTATGACTTTATTATATATATGTTAATGGAATCATAAGATGGATGAGTTTAATCATATAAATGTGAATGAAATTACAAAGAGAATGAATGAATATTCATGAATCCAAGTAATGGCTAAATAAGGGCTGAAGTGGCCACAAACTAAACGAATGGAACTCAAAACTTTCAAACTGAATATAAGGACTCAAACGTGAATTCTAAGTATCTTTTATGATTCTAACCAGTACAGACAAGTCACATTGTATGTGAATTTTAAGAATGAACCTTTCCATACTCTAAGTGGGAATAGAATGGAAAATGACTAGTGAAGCAATCAAAGGCAAGTTTTCTTTGAAATTTTAGAAAAAAATGCTGCAGAAATGCTCCAAATGAAGGCCAGATCGATCCCCTATTCAAATGTGATCGATCTCTTGTTTAAGCAGATCAATCTCAGGTTGGTTTTGTCTAGGAAAGATTGATCTCTTCCCAAAGAGCAGATCGATCTCACCACCCTTATTCTATAAAAACCCAACGGCCAAACCTTCTTCTTCGAAAAATCAAAACATTCCTCCATTTTTACCCAAAAAGAGCAAGTTTTCTCACTCTAGAATACCACCCCCTTCCAAAGAGATTTGAGAAAAAACTATTTGAGTAAAGTTGTTCATTGTGAGGAGGAGAACAACATAGTTTGGAATCAACATTCAACTTGTTGGATTGAAGAAGCAAAAAGGGTCTACCAATTTCAGATAAGAGAAAAGTCAAGCTAGGTGAGTTTTCAATACACCAACTCCAAGTATGTTTATCTAGGCATTGTTATGAGTTGATTGGTGTATATATTGTTGGTTGAAACTACCTAGAGTATGATGAATCAACCATGACAAAAATGAGTTTAGTGTAAGAAAATGAGATATGGTTGATTTAATGATGAATGGGTTATACTAAGGTGATAGTGATGTTATAATGCATGAGTTTAAGATGGTTTTATGGAATCAATTAATAGGATTTGGTGAAGTTATGAAATGTGAGTATAAGGTGTTTGTGAAAATGCATGAATGAGTGGAAAACTAAGGATTAAACATGCATGCCAAGTACTTGACAAATAACTAGGTAAATTGTTAGCCAAATTGGCTAGGAGTGGGATGATTGATGTTCGGCCACCATGCCATGGCCGAGTGTAATCATGGGCCAAGTTCGATACAATAAGGTCTAATAGGATATATCGATTTTGATGAAGTCGTAAAACAAGTTATCAGTGTTGACTAAAGTGATTGATGAATGTTTGCAACTCTAGAGATTAGATTAAGGGAAAATTGGATTGGACGAGGTTCCAGCAGTGACACTTGTACTACGCTCGACGTGATTCGAGGTAAGGGGGTTTTGTAAGTGCCTAGAGGTAGCTATACGTATTTTGAGGGGATTTATAGGGCATGAATTTCTCTAAGCTATCTCGTAATACGATAAAATTTTGAGAAAAGTCCCAGAAATAGGGAAAGAAAAGATGATTTTATCTTGGTATAGAATTTATGAAAAAAAGGTAGTAAGGATCCTAAAATGCATGAATTTTCATGATGTTGACATTTTCATCATGATAAAATGCTTTGATATGAATGAAATGAGGATAGGTTGGCTATTGTTTTTTGTGGTTCCATGAAATAGCACGGGTTATGTGCTAACTTGTATTTTTGGAAAAATACTTTATTTACACTAAAGCCACCTATCATATTTGTGTGAGTACAAATAGTGCTGGAGCCTAGCTCGCACTAGATTTGGATGTTTTAACTCATGATGATAGTGCTGGAGCCCTGCTTGCACTAGTTTTTACTGATAACAAGCATGAAAGTCGTACTGGAGCGTTACTAGTACAAAGATTTTATACGTTTTACAGAAAATCGTGCTGATAGTTTGCTCGCACGCGATGTTGGATATCATGACATGCATAAACTGTGCTGATGCATCCTGTAGATTGTTATCACCGTGAGATGATTTATCATACATGTATTTTGAGACATGAGATGGTTACTAGCATGGTATAGGGCAGCTAAGACCTATGGCAGGCACCCCTGAACCATGATGTAGGCTAAGTCCTATGGCAGGCACCCCAAAACAGTTATGTGGGCTAAGTCCAATGGTAGGTACCCTAGACAATGATGTGGGCTAAGACCTATGGCAGGTACCCTCAGACCATGTGGATCCACGGAGTACGTTGTACTGTGTATGTCACACGGAATACGCTGTACCTTGTAGTCTTGATGAGTAGTTAGTTGATTTGTTGTACGAGTAGGGTTGACCTCACCTCTCGTTGCAGTTGTGATACCCCACACGCCGGGATCCACGTAGCCTAGGGTCATAGGGATTTATACATGGCCATTATTCCCATTTTTTTTGAAATGTAACCTACATGCCTCACGTGATATCATAATTTAGTGATAGACCCTGGTAGACTCGAAGGAGGGACGACTCCCGTGATTGTGTTTTTATAAGAAAGGGGGTTTTTGCATAAGATGTTCCCGATGGGTGGGATTAGCTTTGATGTAAATGAACTATGATGAGTTTTGTTATAATGAGCATGAGATGTTTTTACATGATGATTTTCCATGTGTTGTCATACATGATTTTAAGAGTTTTCATATATTCTATACCTATTCATGTGGCATCGTTTTATTTGACCTCATGCTCCGAATGTAAATGATTTTATATCATGTCATTATCAACACGTAGATAGTGTAGCTATCTACTTGCTTGCATTATTTCCTTGCTAAGCAAGTTGTGTTCACCCTTTCACTTTCTATCTCTACAGAGCATCCATAATGGTTGAGAGCGAGTAGAGACTTGCACTCCCAGTGTCCGCTGCTGCCTATCGTTGAGAGATATATACATTAACATCGTTTTGTATCTAAACAAGTACAATACAGTTATACTTTTGGAATGTAAATTTGGGGGATGTAAATATTTGTAAACACGTATGAATTTATAAAGTTCAATGTAAGCAATTTAAGTGTTTACAGTTATTGTATATAAATGTTCAGTGATATGGTTTATGGTAAGAGGTAACTAACTCCGAATCATAGCTCAACTATTTAGTGTTGGAAACTATTCACGACAGGGAAAGTTAACGAATAAAGCGAGAAATTTATAGTGATTTTAGATAAAAGGGGGTCGTGACAGGTCGACCTCGCTTCTCACTTCCCCTTCGGTTGCTTATGTCTCTCATTTCCTTTCTTTCTCTTCTCATCCTTCCCTTTTTCTCTTTGGTTTCACCTCTCTCTCTCTCTCTCTCTCTCTCTCTCTCTCTTGTCGGTCATCGCTTTTTCGTTCTGTCGGTGCCCACAGTGGCTTCCCCTCTCGACCCTCACCTTGGTCTTCTCTCTGGTGGCCTCCTCTTCTCTCGGTCTATTTTCTCTCGTCTTTTTTTACATGTTACATCATCACCATTCGCTATCCCATCATTTCATCTCTACATCATTTCATTTCTTTCCATCTATTTTTTTATTCATTTATTTATTTATTTATTTAGGTAGTTATTGAATACTTCATCATGTATTATTTCCAAGGTATAACCAGCCTACTATTAGTACTTATCTGGTACGGAAGAACCTACACATATTAAATTTAACTCATAAAATTATTTTTACACATCATGATCATTTAATCTTCAAATTGTAGTATTTTAGTTAATTTGCTTAGTCCAAGTCTCCCATATTAGAATTAAAATATAATTTTAATTAATTTTCTACCAATGTACTCATTTTCAATTCCATTTATTTACTTCATCATTCATAATTAAAACCAAATACCAATAAATTCATGGATTTTACAGAGGTTGTGTGTCATCTAAGAAGATATTGGGGCTTAGGGATTAGAAGCATGAAAGAGCATAACATGACTTTAATTCAAAAAATTGTTCGGCAGTTTAATTTTTGGTTCATAGGGAGGTATAAGAATGGAAGAAAGATTCAAACCTTAAACCCACTCCCTCTTAAAAAGGGGTAACAATCGTTAGGCCAAGCCTTAGTTGTTAGCTTGGCGGTTCATTAATGAGCAGATATCTAGGAGTAGAATAACATATGAGTTTTAATTTTAGTCAGTGCTTTGATTTATTATTTTTCATTTTGTAACCAAAAAGAAAAGTGTTCATTTATATTTTTTTTATCAAACAATAATAAATTTTATCAACCCTAAATTTGAACACTTTTTTTTTTTTAATTTGTACATTACATGAAAAGTTATAATCATAATCAAGTATTGCATTCACAAAACTTGTAACCATATTGAAATCAGATAAATTAGTAAATAACTAAGCTCATATTCACATACAATAAGACTTGAACCTGAGATCTCAATATCCTAAAACCTCTTCCTTACCACTAAAACAAAGATTCATTGACCTTAAATTTGAACTCCTACTTTCACTTATTTGTTGCTTTAATATAGAGAATCATTAGGAAAGTTTTATTTTTTATTTTTGACAATTTATTGCTCTCTTTTAAGAAAATTTTGGAAATATTTTTACTAATATTCTTAGTTTCTAATATTATTATATCACTTTTCAATTCAAAATAAAAGACTAAGGCTTAGTTTGGGTGCGGTCGCTTCCAACCTGATGAGACAAAAATTTAAGGGTATAAATTTACCCTTTTGTTCTAGTTTCTAAAATTTTTAAATTATTTTATTAAAAGAACACATATTTTTAATAGTCTTTTTATCATTTTAAATCTCACCGGTGTCAATCTCATCACCTATCCAAACTTGCAATAACTTATTTAATCTAAGAGTCCATTGATCAAGTTAGACTAGATTGATTGGCATCTCTAAAATTTAGAATTCAGTCTAGGTTGATTAAGCTTGATCTTTCCATTTAAAATTTATTTAATCTTATATCAATATTTTAAATACAAATTACAATTAAAATTAAGGCCTAATAGCTAAATGTACCCTTAACCTTTTGCACAAAATAGATATAAGCCTTCAAAGTTTTATTGTATAGAAATTAGTCCATAAACTTTTATTTTACTATAAATAAACATTTAACCTTTCAAAAGTATGTAATTAAGTTTAGATCTGTTAAATGACACTAACTGTCATTGGACATCTTACGTGGAAGCTGACGAGAATAACTTAGTTGGCTGCCACATTACATATCACATATGCAATACTAACCGAAATTAGTGTCATTTAACATATTTACATTTAATTACATGATTTTAAAATGTTGAGAGTTTATTTACAATAAAATAAAAGTTTATAGACTGTTTTCTACGTGACAAAATGTTGAAAGTTTATATCAATTTCGTGCAAAAAAATTAATGATATATTTGACTATAAACTTAAAATTAAATTAAAAATAATTAATTGATCATATAAAACCAACATGTGTCGTGTAGGGTCAAGCTCTTATTTTTAAAATCCTGTTGGTTTAGATTAAATTATTATTAAAATGTTATTTTTATATTTTAAAACATTTTAAATAAATCTATTTAATTTGACTTTTATTTTTTGTAATTTATTCATATTTGTTTGTTATAGTTTATTTCTCGCCTTAACATTTCCTTTAATTTTATGAAGAAAAAAACATTTTTTTTTTTTAATTTGTCGCGACTATGGTATTTGCCTGCGCTGTTAGCAAGTGTAATTTTTGCAAGTTGTAATTAAGGTAGGTGATAGGATGGGGAGATTAATGGCATTGGAAAGTAATGACTGACGAAATTTATATACATTCAAAGCCATTTTATTCCGTCCACGTATCCTCTATTTAGTACTTTGATTTTGTATTTTAACCAATACTACCGAGGAGAGGTGTCTTAATCTTGGGAAAAAAAGAAAGAAATTAGACTAATTTTCCGTCAGGTTAGTCAATAACATCATCAGTACCATGCTCTCTAATCTGATTAAGGTAGGTCCAATTCTTGATCAGTAAGTGGACCCATGCATTCATCCCCCCATATTTTTTTTCTTTTTCTTTTCAAAGATGATGACCTTACTGCTTAGCTCAGCTTAATTTGATTTCAAGTTGATCAATTTAATCTGTACGTCTAATGAGGCCTGGAATCAAAAGTACTCTAGTATGTAGCATGCCATTTGTTAATGGTAGTAAAATAAGTTGCTTTACATCATTATTATAACTTCATGTTCTATTAATATTTTTATAAAATAATTGTTAAATTTAATAATTTATTCATATTTATCGTGCACATAAAATTTTGAGTAGATCTGATATTTTTATTATTTTAATAAAAAATAACGTATTTTTCAATATATATTAATGATTGAAATTTTTTATTATCAAACTAATAATTAAATATTTTTTATTAATTTAAAATTTTATATGCATAATTTATTTAAATAAAATAAAATATTAATCGATCGGATTAAAAAAATATAAATCATATAAGATATAAAATGCTATAAAACTAATTTAGTTTTATACTTATTTAAGTGAATCTTTATATATATATATATATATATATATATTGAGATTTGAATGGTAAAAAATTGAACCCTACTCGTATTATTGTGTTTTTCGTGTTTGTGGTTATAAGAGCACAATTTACATTTAATTCATGCTATATTAATAAAATGTAGTCATTTTATTAGCAAGCACACAAGAATTCTCAGTCTCAGTTAAAAACTCTGAAAATAGATTCTGATGATGAGGAGGCTCGAGAGCAATCAACGAAAGAGACAGAAACAGAGGAGTTTGGGTGGGACATAAAGCGGTGGAAGTTGAATATCAAAGTGTTTGTAGTGCTCTCTTTCATAGAATGAATGATTATGTTCTGGCTCACTTTTTTTTTTTTTTTTTTTAAAATTTAAAGATGAAAGATGACAACATCAAGGTCATGGGCACTTGATTATTTTTGAACCCAAATAGAGGTGACCCTTTTTTTTCTCATACCGTACTTTTAAAGTATGAACAAATGCTTTTCTACACATCGCAATAAATAATAACTAGATAAATAAAATAAGAAAGGATTATTCTTTCATTCATCAGTATTAGTTGTTGCTACCTTTTCAACGTATATACGATTCTTTGTGACAAACAATCCACATCATGCATTTATACTCAGATTGTGTGACCTCTGGTTATCAGAAATGTGCTTCTTTTTTATTAGAGCCAACTATAGGATATAAAAGACACACTTTGCAAGCTTGTTAGCCAACAGTCAGACTTTAAAAATGACATTCAATAAAGTTGGTGTCTCTCTCTATATCTATACATGTAGTTAATTTTGCACTGAATATTATTGATAGATCAAATACAATAATGATTAAGCCTGTGGAAGCTAGACCTGAATTAACACAACAAATATATATTTCTTACATTTGCTTTATATATATACATATATATATATATATATATATATATATATATTCTCAAAACTTAGGCCTTCTTGGCTCGGGAGTATACATATAACCAAATAAAATTATAGATCATGTGAAGGAGAATGGAGAGGACTTATGCCATCTAAGCATAGTTCAGTTAGAGAGTTGACCTCAGATGGCCATAATACACAGTGTGGGTCATTTTGAAGTAATTATGCCATGCAAACAGGAGGAAATTAATCACAATATGGTCGGCTCGAATATTTCTTTTGATGATTATAATTATATATATATATGTATGTATGTATGTGTGTATGTGTGTGTTCAAATCTTCAAATCATTGTTGTGAAAGGTAAGCTAGTTGTGTGAAGTTACCTGTAGAATTTGTAGATATCAAAGGTTGAGCATCATTAAATGAACATGACTTGTAAGAATATGCATATAGTAATACACTCCGGAGAGCGTATTAGGAAGTTCACTTTTGAGAAAAAGTGACAAACCCTTGTTTTACACCTTATAGCAAGTGGGGCTCCTTGAGAAAAGATGAGAGAAAGAAATTTAATTTAGGTTTTTCCCCTTCCCTTTGTATTTCACGAATAAGCATTTATAGGAGTTCCAATACAAACCTCAACAATCATATTAAGTCTAAAAAAAAAAAAAAAGCAATAAATACTAATAATAAAAGAATGGCTTATTATAAGCCTTTAAACCACAAATCCCTCAAGTCACATTGATCTCTTCTTGTCCCTAGTTGATTGTAATGACCCGAATTTCCATACAACTTGGTTGGGCTACAAGTCGATATTAGGTCAGAACAATAACTTAGTATGATTAATTTTCTTTCTTAGTGACAAATTTTAAACAAAATATATTGACATTCCCGATACACATATGTTATTCATTATTGTACTTACAAAGATTTTAGATACAAAAGATTTGTTTAAGCCTGGATATACCTTCGATGCGGAAATATGCTCCGCGAAATCATAACTATGCTAAATGCCTTACTAATGAAAGCGATCCAAGCTACAAAGGGGCTCTGTGGAGGAAAGTAAGGAGGTGAGCTCAACATACTCAGTAAGAAAAAAAAAAACATAGCAGGTAGATAAATACGCCACCTAAAAATACATATTTGCTCTAAACCAAAAAAAAAAAAAACCCTTTTCATATAAGTATACCAATATTTTGGCAAATTCACCGATGTCAGAAATCAGAATTCAGAAACAGAAACAATGTCAGTAGTGAATTTGGTTACTATGGTAAATACGAAAATCTCAAAAAAATTTCGTGGCAAAATAAACAGATTTCTAGAATATCTCAATCCATACAGATAGTTCAGAAAATATTTCAAATAAACACAGAGGCACTGCAGTTTCGAAAAATCAAAATAAAAAAATCCATGGAAATTTCAGTATGCAAATGGAATTGAAATCAATACCGTTTCTAAAACTTAAAAAACTTTTAAAAGAAACGATGGAGTGACATTTTGGTCCCACAGGATTCAAAAGGTGGCCCCCACGGTCTTGTATACAATTAAATATACAGTTCTTTTTGAAATTATGATTACACAGTCAATTCAAAAATTAAGATAGACGAGACAAGGCAAACATGCTATATCAGATATTAGAAGTGACAATTGGATAATGTCAATGACTTCGAGCAATCAAGGGCTAGGTGTGCCGAGATGTCATTCGCCGTGGGAGTGTTCAATTAGCCAATCGGCTCACAGTTAGAATGTCCAAATACCAGAAACAGAATTAAAAACACAGTATATCGTACTCATGTGTTTGCTGCACGGTACATCGTACTGTGTGAACCACATATACAGAAACAATTCAGATAGTAGTGTAGCATGATTTAATTAGTGCCTTTGTCTCAAATCACGTGCGAGCAGGTCAGTGCAAGATCACATAGCAATACACAACGGCTCCAGCACGGTTTTTCTCATACATCATATTAAAATTCAATGCGAGTCGGACCGTGCGACACAGTCTGCACACGCTCAAGCACGCCTCATCAGTGCAAGTCATGTCGTGCGATACACGGTCAACACGTGCTCAAGCACATCTCATCAGTGCTATTCGGTCCATGTGATACAGTCGACAAGCGCTCCAACACATCTCAATTATAATTTTCATAAATAGATCATTTGCCTTAAACACTTATAAATTCCTTTTGTTTCTCAAAACAGTTCAAAATAAGCTTGTCTAACCCCTTTTCGGATAAACTCTCAGAAAACAGTTTATGAAAATTTTAAAAATTCGAGATTTCGATTTTAAACCAAATTCATGCCATACCAGAATCCATGCAAACCACTTAAATTCGACCAATAAAATTAGGCTGATCAACCAAGCTAAAACTTCTAATTTTCAGAGCCATAAAATTCACCCTAAATTTTTATGTAATTTCAGTACTGCAAAGTTCAGCCTAAAATTTTATATCTACAAATATACGAAAATTATGCATATTTACCTCTAGCAGCAATGAGAATTTTCCTTACCTCGGTGCCTATCCGTAGTCCACAATGCCTTTAATGATTGAAGTCAATGGGTCTGATATGCTCAATTAATTTCCCTAGAGTTTCTTTCCTCGGTTTCCAAATTTCTCTGTGCCTTATCTGCTATCTCTAAATATTATATATATAATCTTATATATATATATATATATTACTTCTTCGCTTTTTTTTTTTCAAATTTTCTCGCCAACTCCATCTTTCTTTTCTTCTTCTTCTCCTCCCCTATTCTCCTTCACTGTTTCACTCTTCCACTCCATCCACCGTCATCAACTTCATCAGTTTTCTTATCTCCTTCCCAGCGCTGCAACCTCCTTCATCACCATCATCATTTCTCGATCGTCACTTCCCCGATTCTGTCTACTTTCGAGCTCTCCTGATGTCCTTGGTTGCAACAAAACAAAGAGGGGACACTCTGTTCCCTGTCTTACCTGATGTTTCGTCCCATTCCAGGCCACACCTACGCCTTCAGCCAACCTCCACCATCACCATCATCTTTTCAGCCTCCCTGTTCGGCCTCGTCTCTATTAGTGGTCCATTCTCCACCTCTTTACTTTGTTGTCTTCCGCTTTGGTTTACACTATTGTCATGGCTTCTTCATTTGATTTCCGATAGCATGCATGACATTGGTATAGTGGTGGCCTTCCTGCTTGCACGACTGCCTTTAGCTCCGAGACCAGCCTGCAACTGCTCATGATTTTGTGCCCCCTTGCTCGCCCTTCTTGTTCTCGGCTACTGCTTGTCGTCTTTGTTTTCTCTCGGCTCCCCCTCCGCTCTAACCCTTACTCTCTTTTACTTCAGTTTCTTACTTTCCTTTCTCACAGACTCTCGATTTTTTCTTCCCCCCTTTTATTTTAGCATGAATAGATTATAGCATAGTAGATGGCCTGAGGATGGGGATAATAGGAGTAGGTTGGTAGGAGGCGTGGGGGTACTGGATGCGTGTGTGCAGATGGGTGCAGGTGTATAGGGGCCGGTTGGATGATGGGGTGTGGCGGGGTAGAGCTGGTGTGCAGGAGGATTCAGTAGGGGTTCTGCTTCCATTCCATCACCCTATTGTTTTCCTCTTCCCCTACGCTTCGTATCTGTTCTTCACTGTCAAACTCCTATCTATTGTACATACATATATTTATATATATTTGCTTATTTTGTGGCTACTGTCCCTTACCCATGTATGTATATAATCACTTCCATCTATGTATATATATACACATAAATATATATATGTACCTATATGCTTACATACGGACATGTTATTCGAATAAGTATTTATATACATGTATATATGTGTACATTTGTGTGCCTTTGAACGTACATATATATATATATCCATACACTAATCTTGGTAATAATTAAATATTGCCTACTTATACATACTTACATGTCTAAGTACTTAATTGAGTTTCTTATGTAGTATAAACATAAGGTTGGTCTAATATTTACACTTAAATCAATTCATCCAAAATCACTTATTAAAATTTTAATCGCTTAAATTATTCTTTCATAAAATAAATATGACCTAAATTAATTATTCATAATCAAGCATAATTTAGTCACCAAACGCTATCGCTTAAAATCGAATACCGAAAAATTTTTGTGGGGTTTACATTCTCTCCACATTGGGAAATTTGGTCCCCAAATTTAAAATTATATTAGTTCTCAAACAAATGCGAGTACTTCTCCCGTATCAAACTTTTTAATTCCCACGTGGCCTCTTCCAAAGTGTGATATTGCCACAAAAAATTAACCAAAGGAATCGTATTTGACCACACTGCTTTTTCCTTCCTGTCCAAGATCCGAATCGGTTTCTCCACATACGTCATATCCTCTTTCAACTCCAGTGGTTCATACTTAATCACATGTGTTGGATCCGGATGACACTTATGTAGCATTAAAACATGAAAAACATTATGAATACTTGATAATTCTGGCGATAACGCTAGTTTGTAATCTTTGTCTCACACTCGGTCTAAACTCTCGAAAGGTCCAATATAACGGGGACTCAATTTCCCTTTCCTTCTAAATCTCATTATACCCTTGGATGAAGAAACTTTTAAAACACTAAATCTCCTATTGAAAATTCCAAGGGTCTGCGTCTTTGGTCAGCATAACTCTTTTTCTACTCTAAGCTATTTTCAACCTCTCACAAATCAATCAAACATCCTCAGAAGCTTGCTTAACCAAATCAGGAGTAAATATTTTCTTTCACCCACATCTTCCTATCCGATCGGGAAATGACACCTTTAACCATACAACACCTTCGTCCATACAATGCTTTATACAATGTCATCTCGATACTAGGGTGGTAGCTATTATTATATATAACCTCTAGTAATGACAAATGGTTCTTCCAAGAGCCCTCTTTAAAATCCTAGGCACATGCTCTTAATTCTATATTGGCATGGGTAAAGGTTGTAATAATTTCATAGGCTTCTGGTATTTACCTTAACCTGCTGACATATGAGACATTTAGTCTCAATTTCAGTTATATCTCTTATTGTACCTAATTACCAATATACCTTCAGGAGGTCTTGATAAATCTTACTATTCTCCGGATACGAAGAATATCTCTATGCATGATCTTCTGTCTAAATCACTCTCTTTAACTGTACATCATCGGGAACGCAAATTCTACCTCTGATCCTCAACAGACCATCATCACTCACTGTACAATTAGTCACACAACCCATTTGAATCTAACTTACCTGATCAAAACACTGTCGGTCAGTACACTGAGTCTATCATATTCGATCAATCAAATTCGTTTCCACTCGCAGGCTAGCTATCACACAGTCACTGTCAATATCTAAGGGGTCTATATCCAAACTAAGGTTAGCAAATTGTTCCAACAATTCATGTTCCCGAATCATTATGTATGATGTCATCCCGATATTATTTTGCTGCTTAGAGCATCTGCCACAACATTTGCCTTTCTCAGGTGGTAAAGGATTTCACAATCATAGTTTTTTAGAAGTTTTATCCATTTCTTTTTCTTGTGTTAAATCGCAACGGAACAATTGGTATAATGTGTGTAAGAACAAAGGCTTTAAGGTCTTGGGTTTGAACTACGTGGGACACGAAACGAGGCAGTATTCCTCGATAAAAATGTGAGGGGCCTATGAAGCTACCAAGCGGACAATACGGTTGAGTGAGACTGTGACCTGGTGTGGGGAAGGCAATCGTCACATTGATCGACGAACCGGTACTGAAATTGAGGTTGCAACAACTTGGTCATTAGTAGTAAACTCTCCACTGTTATCTACCATGTCAGGACCCGTTCTCAATCCATGACTTTAACCAAAATCACTACAAATTTTTCGCATTTTTAACTTACCTTTGCTCTCTTTAATGGTTGGGCTGTGATTTGATGTCAGAATTGTCACGACCCAAACTACCAAAAAATCAGAGTTAATTTTTTTTGCGTTTTGCTATTTTCTTCCATTGCTTACTTGTCCTCTGATCGTGACCACACTCCACTAACAAATTGGGCTGTGCGTCAATGCCAGTCCCACCATACATTTACCATATAACTTAATTCTTTCTATGTCATTTATAAAATGTCTACAATATTTATACATCTCCTAGAGACACTTACAAACATGTTACTGTGCTATGCTTATTTAGATACAATTTGTACAAGTGTATATACCTTGAATGATGGGCAGCAGCGGATATCCGGAATGCAGTACTGAGTCGTCTCAACGTCTACTGGAGATTATCTGTGGGAGAAAATGAAAGGGGTGAGCACATCAAGCTCAGTAAAGCAATCCTACAAACAAGTAGGTAACCATACTACCTACATGAACGTAGTGCCATGCATAAACCACCATTTCTCCACACATTTTAAAATAGATGATAGGAGTTATGATGTTATGTAAATCAACGGAAAATTCAACATGCAATTATTTCAAATCATTCCTTTCTCAATTAAAATTTTCACAATAAAGTCAGGACTCAACCCCTCCTTCGGGTGATCCTGACTCACACAAAACCATGAAAATCGGTTTACATCACCCATGGGTTTAAAAAGCATGGAAATAACCATCATGCACATTTAATTAAAAACCCGGTTTGATCTCATCAAAATCGTCGACATGCAAGACTAGGCAACATCTGTATATCGGCAATAACCAGGACTATGGCCATGTGTGTCCTCGTGAGTCCCTCTAGCTACATGGATCCTAGTGTGCGAGGTCTCACCCTGATCGAGAACTGCCCGGGAGGTGGATCAATCCAACCCATCAGTCTTATCCGATCCCATGCATCCGAAGATGCCGTCATCGAAGATACCCCGTATCACAAAGATACCGTATCCAAAGATACCCCGTATCATAAAGATACCGTATTCGAAGATACCCGTATCATAAAGATACCGTATCCGAAGATACCCCATGGTACATCGTACTCTATGCTACTTGCACGGTACATCGTACTCCATGGACCCATATCACTCTAGGTACTCCAGCCCAAATGGCCTGCTTCCCACAGAGAGCTTTTGTTTCTCAATACTCATGCCATGTCTCAAAACGCACGTACGAGCCTATTAAATCGGTGACACACAGTCTACCCGATGCTTCAAGCACGGCTCATCGCATGTTCTCATAAAATTAGTGCGAGCGATGCTCAGCACTCTCATCAAATCAAGTAAAATCGGCAGAGCCCGCTTTACATTCCCACAAGGCCGCCAACCTCATCCTCACTCTCACCCCCCACTTAAGAGGTCTTTTGAGCCTGTTGGCCCTTTTGGCTGACTCCAAGGGCAGACAGCGCTACTCTCAATAAATCCAGTAAAACTAGTGCAAGCTAGGCTCTAGCACTATATATATGAATCACATGAAAATCATATAAAATCTAGTGCGAGTTAAACTCCAGCACCCTGTCTCGAAAAAGCATGTGAAATCTGGTGCGAGTTAGACTCTAGCACCGTGTCACGAACAAGCATGTGAAATCTGGTGCGAGTTATACTCTAGCACCTATGCATGTAAAACTCTAGTGCGAGCTCTCGCTTCAGCACTAATGCATGCATCACCCAAATCAAAACATAGTGCGAGCCTGAGCTCCAGCACGTCACATGTCAATAAAAACATGTAGGCGGCTCTGTTTCCTCAAAACAGTTTTCAAAACAATTATATTGTTGAAGGTATGCAATGCTGTGCATTTTCTTTCAAGGTTAGCCAGCCTACTCATGTATGCATCAAAACACCTCCAGAATGAGCAGGAACCTCTTGTTCTTGCTCCTCCCAATTTTTCCTAAATTTGTAAATTTTACCCTTAACAAGGGTATTTTGGTAATTTACCCATTTGGAGCACTAAAATTATTATTTGACCTCTAGACCCTTCAGATAATTTTTAAAGACTGCAATGAACTTAAAATTGCGTAAAGTTTACCTCTAGCAGTCCGTAGAATTCCCTTACCTTATTTTCCTGTCGAGTCTGACCTTTCCACTGATGTCACGTCGCGCAGTCCGATCTGCTCTCAATCCAATGCCCGAAACTGCGTATCAATATTCCTCAGGTCAGATAACATACAATTTAATTGTATTTCCTATTTTCTAGGCTTAATTTAAATCATTGGGCCCGTTTACCCCTATTGGGCCCGATTGCACCTTAATGGGCCTTAATCGGCCTTAAGCCCGTTTTCCACTTAAATTTTCACATTATCGAGGCCTATTGGACTCATTGGGCCCACCAATAATTTCTTGGGCCTCGTTCTAACTCTCGAATAGCTAAATTTATTATTTACGACAATTTAACTAAATTTCCATAATTTTAATTCAATTTATGCGGAATTTAAATTCATATCACGCATAACGATGTAAATTGTCGTAAATAAGTACCCGAGATTCCATGCTAGTATGCAAATCAAGGCTATCTCGAGCTCTCGTTGGATGCCAATTGTCGAGCTACACAATTCCACAATTTTCCGGGTAAGTTTTCAGCCCAAAATTAATTAAATTAAATACTTCAAAATTTAAATAGGGTCACTTTCGACCACTACTGACTTACCCGAAGCTCGATTGCATCACAAGAATTTTCCCCAACTTTTTCTCTTTTTCTTTTTCCCTTTTTCTCCCTTTTTTACTCTCTTTTTGGCTGAACCGGTTCAGTCCGGTTCGGACCGGTTCAGACCCGCCGGTTCACCCCGGTTCACTCCGGTTCGGTCGGTTCACCGCCTTGCTGGCCGGTTCTCCGCCGGCTTCCACCGCCAGCAGCTCCGCGAGGTTATCCGCAGCTCGAATCTGGCTTCAGCTTCACCCAAGACCGCCGAAAGGTCACCGGTCCGGCCTCTTCTCTCCTGCCGTCGAAACCCATTTCTCCTCTTGGCCGTCGCCGACGATTCCGGCAGTTTCGTGGGCTGCTACCGGTCTCAAAATGACCGGCTCCTCCTCCTGAACTCATCGGTGGCTTCCGTTGATGCCCAGCCGCCGTGGATCACCGAAAATCGGGCTGTTTCTCCTCGGTTCTTTCCCTCCTCCGATCGGCTTCCTCCGGCCACTGCACGGTGCGATTCCGGTGCCCACGTGCTCGCCGGTCTCTCCTCTACCTCCTCGTGGCCTCGTCGGAGCCTGTCGGTCGTCGGTGCGTCCTCGGGCTCGTCGGGTTCCCTCGGCTTCCGTTTTTCATTTTCTGCTTCTCTCTCCCCGACAATTCTGATTTCCCTTTTTTTTTCAATTCATTAATTTAGTTTTATATTTTTATTTATTTTTATTAATATTATTTAATTGATTAAATTAGTCTAAAATATTCAAAATATCTTAAAAAATTATATTTTATTCATTTAATCTATAAATTAATTTATTGGAATTAATCGGGATTAATCAAAATTTTTAGTATGGAAAAATGTTTATTGTGACGGCCGACCCCTGCCCGCCCAACCCCTGCCATCGGCCATGGCCACCCCTCTTGGGCCCACAACAACGATGGTGGTCTAACAACGGGTGGTGCAACAACGCCAACAACATCCACGTATTGTCCGCTCTGGCCCATTGGGCCTCACGGCTTTGTTTCATTCGGGGTCATCCTTGCTTAAGGGCCTTAGTTGGCTCATTGGCATTAGGAAGTGTAAGAACAAGGGTGTTTGCCCGAGTTCGAACCTTCCAGGACGCGTTCTGAGGGGAAAAGGCCCTTAAGCAAGGATGACCCCGAATGAAACAAAGCTGTGAGGCCCAATGGGCCAGAGCGGACAATACGTGGATGTTGTTGGCGTTGTTGCACCACCCGTTGTTAGACCACCATCGTTGTTGTGGGCCCAAGAGGGGTGGCCATGGCCGATGGCAGGGGTTGGCCGGGCAGGGGTCGGCCGTCACAAGAATCCTCACTTACCACATCATCCATTATCATACACATATGTCAATTATACTATTACTGACTGTAACTGCTTTTATAATACATGTGAGATTATATAAAAGCAAATACAAATACATTCCCCATAATATATATCGTATACATCACTGTGCTGTTTCTATATACATAACTGTACAAAATCTGTATACCTGACGGTCGATAGGAAATAGCGGTGGACTCAGGAATACTATTCCTCAATAGCTCTCGCTCTACTGCTGATGCTCTATAGAGAGATGTAAAGAAAGGGGGGTGAGCTTACAACGCACTCAGTAAGAAAAACAGGCGAGCAAGTAGATATCTACACTATCTACTCAAAATAATGCTATGCCTTGAAAACATTATTTCCTTTACTCACTTTAAAAGCATGTCTTTAAATATATATATATATGTATACTTGTACAGATTAAATCCCATGTACAGAAATCATGCTTTCTTTCTCAAATGTAGGCATATAGTGCAAAACAATGCATCTTTATATAAATCATGCCTTTAGATAAATCATGCCATGTATATTTAAATCACAATAAATATGGCATTTAAATCATTCACATCACAAAATCGGAGTCCGACCCATCCCTCAGGTCTGTCCGCAATTTAAATCAGTCAATCAAGTGATATATCATGTGAGACTCTATGGTGAAAATGTAAATAGTATCCTGGACTATGACCATATCCGACATGTGATCCTAAGCAACACAGATCTCGGTGTGCGGGGCATCACTACTGCAACGGTAGGGGGGTCAGTCCATCAAACCGCCAGCTATATCCTCCTTAACTCCACAACACCACACGGTACAGTGTACTCCATGCCACATGCACGGTACAACGTACTCCGTGGACCCTACGTCACAGTCGGGGTGCCTGCCATAGGTTTTATCCCTCAAACCATGGAATATTATACCACGTCTCTAGTATCCTCATGCGGATATCCTCTCACATAGTGTGACACTCAGTCTACACAAGTAATCAAGCATGGATTTCAACATGTATTATATATCACATACTCCGCTCAAACACTGTTTCACATCACAAACTCAACTCTAGTGTGAGTAAACCTCCAGCAACTAGGTCAATGCATAGTTCATGTATTAAATCGAGTACGAGCAATAGCTCCAATACTATGCTATGCATAATATCTTCAAATCAAGTACGAGCAATAGCTCTAGTACTATGTCATGTACGAATCATGAAGAATCAAGTACGAGCAATGCTCCAGCACTCTGTCATGCATCTCATGTAAAACTCGAGTACGAGCTAATCGCTCCAGCACTCTCTCATGCATATATCATATAAAACTGAGTACGAGTAAGAACTCCATTACTCTATCATGCATGTCATGGAAATCTAGTACGAATCATAATCCAGCTCTAATGTATGTGAAAAACATATGAAATCCAGTGCGAGCTGTGCTCCAGCACGATTCATTCTCACATAATATGATAGATGGCTCTTTAAAAAGGGATTTACAAAACATCAAAATCAGCACTATAAAGTGTGCATAATTCACATCAACCTTAAAATCATTAGCCCATCTATTTATTCTTCTGCTAAACAGTAGTAAAACACTCAAAATGGTGGTTTCCATGCTTTTTACAACTTTTCACAAAAGTTGACTTTTTCCTAAATAAGGGTAAAATCGTAATTTACCACTATCGGGTCACAATAATTATTATTCACTTTCTCTGACCCTCAGAGTTTTTAAGTGAATCTAAAAGCAGACGAAAATACATGTAGGTATCTCTAACTACTCAGAAAAGTCCCTTACCTGCAATCACTTGAAAAATTTCACTTTCTCTGCGCTGCTCAATTCGGTAGTCTGATTTTCTTCTTCAATACCCTCTGGAGCTCTATATAACCATTTATTAGGTTAATTACATTCTTCCTACTGTATTCCACATTAAATACAGTCTATTTCCCTTAATGGGATTTAATAATCCTTAATGGGCCTAACTATGCCTTAAGCCCATTTTCATTTTACAATTCATTTTTGTTAGGCCTATTGGGCTTGTGGGGCCCACCAACTCTTATTGGGCTTGTCCTAGACCCATTACATCATATTGGGTCTAAAATACTTAGGCTTGGCCCATTGGGCCTCTTGGCTACATGCCATGGTCGAGAGCTATCCATGCCGTCAGTCATGCCATGGCATGCCGGCCATGTCCCTTTCCTTAGCCAATTCACTTAGGCATTTTCACAAACACTTAGTTGGCAACATCTTAAACATCATATACTTCATTTAGGCATTTTATCAAACACCTTGATTGCCAACCAATTACATGTATTAATTAATCAAATTGATTAATTCTAATTACACCATAATCATTAACACATGTACATTAATACATTTATGCCTTAAGATCATATGGACATAAATCAATATCTCACTACACACTCTCGACCTAACCAACATCATAGTGATTTCATATGTTTCAATGCTTAAAACATATACCAATATACTTAAAATCATTCATACATTAACATATATGAAATTGAAAACTTGAAAATATACCAATTGTTGTGTTCACACTTGGCCGAATACTTTGGAGGCTCACGGTTTGCACTCTAAGGCTCCTTGATAGCCAATTCCAACATATGTCACTCTCCTTTCAATTTAGAACAACTTCCATGAAGAATGCAAGTTCCAATATGCCTAATTCCTAGTGATTTCTAGTGAGAGAAAGCTTGGATAATTTGTTTCAATGGTTTCTTCTTCTAGCCGAGTTTGGTGTGATGAAGATGACAATGGTGTGGCTGATTTTATAAGCCACTTACTTAGCCATTAAGCTTTACTTTCCAGCCATTAAGTTTGACTTTCTAAGCCTTAGCCATGAGTCACCTAATGAGTCACCTTATGAGTCATGGTTAGCTTTAACTATGGTTAGATATTTATCTCATGGGCTTTCCATTTGGGCTTCTTGGTTTGGGCTTTCTTAATGGGCTTTCAGGCTGAAATTTTTACTATACCTCGGGCCTTTAATTGTCTCAATATTTGGCAAATCAATTGGTCCAACAATTCGGTCGAAGGGACCTAAGAATTTTGATATACGTTTAGTATACCTTAATGGGCTTTAAAATTTTCACCTTAGGCCCATTACGTTTTTAACCATTAAATTTAATCTGGAATCCTTCCGAATAAATTTTTCTTACTTTCGGGGATGATTATCTTGTATTCTGACCAAGAATATTTTTCTCCAATTTTTTCTCCATACTTAGGTTAATTTTTAACCATGATTAGTCAACTATGGTAAAAATCCACTTTCTTAGCTATAGTTGATTTTTTCCTTAACCATTGACCAAGTTGACTTTTTTTTTTCAAAATTTCGAAAGTGTCATATCTTATGTCTTACACTCTCGTCTTTATGTTTCAACCATTCCCGGTAGGTAATTACACCCAAAACACCTTAAATACCTTAACTCACCAAAGAGGTCCATTTTACCATTTTTAGCTTTTACTCTTGTTTTCTATGTTCGAGAGTAAATCAAGCTGACTTTCCTTCATAAGCTCTCTATACTTTCTCATTTTAAGTTTTTATTTTCAATCAGAATGATTTAGATCTACTTGGCTTAGCCTGTGACTCTTATAGCTCACATTAGGCTTTTTATGTAGCTTTTGTGTGTTAAATCATTTTACTAACACTTTAAATATAGTAAATACTCTTCTTATGATTCAACTATAATAATAGAGTGTTCATACACATAGGAATCATAAGGAACAAGCTACATAAATCTGGGTCTGACAATCCTCCCCTACTCAGAAAATTTGGTCCTCCAAATTAGAATTAAGTCAGTCATCAAATAGGTGAGGGTACTTCTCTCGCATCAGACTCTCTAACTCCCAAGTAGCCTCCTCTGAAGTATGATGCTGCCAGAGAATCTTCACTAACCCGATGGTCTTCGATCTCAATACCTTCTCCTTCCTATCAAATATCCGAATTGGTCGCTCAACATATGACATGTCCTCTCGGAGCTCCAAAGGCTCATCACTAATCACATGTGCCGGATCGAATGATACTTCCGAAGCATCGATATGTGGAATACATTATTGACACCTGATAAGTCCGGTGGTAATGCCAACCTATACGCCTTATCTCCCACTCGATCAAGTATCTCAAAGGGTCCAATATAGCGAGGATTTAGTTTCTCTCCCTTCCCAAATCTCGTCGTGCCCTTGGAAGGAGAAACTCTTAAAAACACGGATTGACCAACTGCAAACTCTAGTGGCCTACGTCTCCTGTCAGCATAACTCTTCTGTCTGCTCTGAGCTGTCCTTAGTCTCTCTACAATAAAGTGGACGTCCTCAGATGCTTGTGTAACCATGTCAAGAGTGAAAATCTTATGGTCACCCATCCAATAGGGGAACGACATCTACGACCATATAAAGCTTCATACGGTGCCATCCCGATACTCGAATGATAACTGTTGTTGTAGGCGAACTCGGCTAGTGGCAAGTGATAATCCCAAGAGCCTCTAAAATCTAGCACACATGCTCTTAACATATCCTTCAGAGTCTGTATAGTCCTCTCTGACTAACCATCTGTCTGAGGATGGAAAACGGTGCTCAAACTCAACTCGGTTCCCATGGATTCCTGAAAATGTCCCCAAAAGTGGGAAGTGACGCGGGAATCCCTATCAGAGACTATGCTCACTGGTACACCGTGTAACCTCACTACCTCGCGTACATATAGTTCTGCTAATGAACTCAGAGTATCGGTCGCTCTCATAGCTAGGAAGTGGGCTGACTTCGTCAGCCTGTCGACGATCACCCATATAGCTTCGTGATTCCTACGGGTTCTCGGTAAACCCAGCACGAAATCCATGGTGATATGCTCCCATTTCCATGTCGGTATAGGTAGATGCTGCAATAACCCTGCAGGTTTCTGATGCTCTACCTTCACCTGCTAACATACGAGACACTTTGCCACAAAGTCTGCTACATCTCTCTTCATACCCGAACACCAGTCTACCCTACGGAGGTTTTGATACATTTTGTTACTCCACGGATGTAACGTATACCTCGACGAATGAGCTTCCGCTAATATCAATCTCCTGAGTCTTGGATCCTCGGGAACACATAATCTGTCTCTGAACCTCAATAGTCCATCAGAACTTAACTCAAAGTCAGTCACTGTGCCCTTCTGCATCTGACTACTCACATCCATACAAAATGGATCCGTCTGCAGAGCCACTCTGATCCTATCCAACAGATCCGGCTCCAAGCGTAGACTAGCTATCACATAGCCTATATCCATGTCAGGAGGCATAACTCCCAAACTGAGGCTAGCAAACTATTCTAGCAAATCATGTTCCCTAACCATCATATACGATACCATCCCTAGGCTCTTCCTGCTCAAGGCATCGGCTACAACGTTAGCCTTACCCGAATGATAAAATATCTCGCAATCGTAGTCCTTCAGAAGCTCTAGCCATCTTTTCTGTCTCATGTTCCCTAATCATCATATACGATACCATCCCTAGGCTCTTCCTGCTCAAGGCATCGGCTATAACGTTAGCCTTACCCGGATGATAAAATATCTCGCAATCGTAGTCCTTCAAATGCTCTAGCCATCTTCTCTGTCTCATGTTCAGCTCTTTCTATGAGAACAGATACTTGAGGCTCTTGTGGTCGATAAATATCTGGAACTTCTCGTCATATAAGTAGTGTCGCCATACCTTTAACGCAAACACAACTGCTTCTAGCTCCAAATCGTGGGTCAGATAGTTCTTCTCATGATCCTTCAGCTGTTTGGATCCATAATCAACTACATTCCCATCCTGCATCAATACATAGCTCAGTCCTTGATGCGAAGCATCGGTATACACTGTAAATCCTCCTGAGCTGGTAGGGATAGTGAGAATTGGAGCAGTGGTCACTTGACGCTTCAACTCCTAAAAATTCTTCTCACAATCCTCGTTCCTTACGAACGGTGCACTCTTTCGACTAAGTCGTGTCAACGGAGCAGCCAACTTCGAAAATCCCTCAACGAAACTTCGATAGTATCCAGCTAAACCCAAAAAACTTCTAATCTCGGTGACCGTTCTCGGTTGTTCCCACTGAACTAAAACATCTATCTTAGATGGATCAATTGATACACCATCTCTCGATACCACATGTCCCAAAAACGCGATCTGTGACAACCAAAAGTCACACTTACTGAGCTTAGCATACAACTCCTACTCTCGTAGAGTCTGCAACACGATTCTGAGGTGCTCCTCATGCTCCTTCTTGGATCTCGAATACACCAATATGTCATCGATAAAGGCGATAACAAATTGATCCAAATATGGCTTGAACACATCGTTCATCAAAGCCATGAAAGCAGCTGGAGCATTTGTCAATCTGAATGGCATGACCAAGAACTCATAATGGCCATATCGGGTACGAAATGCTATCTTGGGTACATCTCCACTTCGAACCTTCAGTTGATGATACCCAGACCTCAGGTCAATCTTGAAAAAGACCTGTGCTCCTTGAAACTGATCTAACAAGTCGTCAATGCGTGGAAGGGGGTATCTATTCTTGATGGTGGCCCTATTCAACAATCGGTAATCTATACATAATCGAAGGCTACCATCATTCTTCCTCACAAACAAAGTCGGTGCTCCCCAAGGTGAAACACTTGGTTAGATAAAACCCCTATCCAACAGCTCCTGTAACTATCTCTTGAGCTCCTCCAGCTCAACCAAGGCCATGCGATATGGTGGTCTCGAAATAGGCTCCGTACTATGCACCAAATCTATACAGAACTCCATCTCTCTGTCTGGTGGTAACCCTGGCAATTCATCCGAAAAAACACCTAGGTACTCACTGACCACAGTAATATCTGACAACTCCGGATGTGCCTTATCCATATCTACCTCGTACGCAATGAAACCTTGATATGTTGAAGGTTTTTCTAAATCAGAAATCATGTAATACTCATAACTACTCCATTCATTTATTCTTATTAAACTTTAGAACATATCTAGTAGGGTTAGGAAACATAACTGTCTTAGTATAACAATCTAAAACAACATGATTTGCTGATAGCCAATCCATTCTTAATATTATATCAAAGTCACTCATACTTAGTAATATTAGACTGACTGTCATCTCCTTATCCCCTACTCTCAACTTACAGTCATTAAATACATGTTCTACAACTTGACTACTATTCATAGGTGTACTAATTAACATCATTATACATAATGGTGTACGCTCTACATGTCTTGCTAATTTACATGCAAATGAAGGCGATACAAAAGAATGCATGGAACCAGGATCAATTAAAACATATGCTTCGATATCATAAATCAGGATGTTACCTCGTATCACATCTGATGAAGCATCAGTTGTCCCCTGGTCCAAAGCATGTACTCACCCTCGACCCATCACTTGTTTCCCCTTTTCTTCTACCGTCGCTCTACCTCTCTGAGCAGACGTACCAGCTGGAGCTCTATCCAGCTCCTTGCCCCTCAGTGGTGCAGTATCAACCATCTCTGGGCAAGCTCTAGCTATATGCCCCTATTTCCCACATCGAAAACACATGATAGGAGTCAGCGGACACGGTCTACCTCTATGTTGTCTACCGTATCTTTTGTACTGATCGGCAGCAGGTCTCTGTCCTCCTATGGCAATGCCCTTTGCTGGAGCCACGGTCGGATAAGCAAGAGGTCTAGTAAATCTCACTCATGTCTCTTTAACCCGTGATCTCTTACCGAAGAGTTTCCTCCCTCCTCAATAACCGAAATCTCTAGCCGGCCTCTTCTTCTGTATATCTCAGCTACGGTTAAACTTCTCAAACTCAGAAGCATTCCTCTTGTAATCTTGCTCACACAGTTGTGCCATGCGCACTGCTTCCTGATCAGTAGCTATGTCTAATGGAACTAACTTAGACCACAGAACCGGTCTCAAGTGGACCTTCCTGGCCTCACTATACATGGTATCTGGGTCATATCTTCCTAGGGATAGGAATTGAGTCTCATACTCGTCCACTGATAAACTCCCCTAGTTCAGTCCCAAAAACTCTGCTTGTAGTTTTCGCTATGCGGTATCAGGTACAAACTGCCTCCTAAAGGCCTTCCGAAATATCTCCCAACTAATGTATGTGTGTCGGCTCATTATAGGTTGGATGGACTTCCACCAATGCTCTGCAGCTCCCTTCAGTAGGAACGTAGCAAACACGACCATCTCCGATGTCGTGCACTCGAAGAATCCATAAAGCTTCTCCATCTCTGCCACTGTTAGGACCCCAGTTTCAATCCTTGACGTTAACCAAAAACCACAATAAATTTTTCGCATTTTTTTAACTTACCTTTCCTCTCTTCACTGGTTGGGCTGTGATTCGATGTCAGAGTCTTCACTTACCATAATATCCATTCTCATACATACATGTCAATATATTAATTCTGACTGTAGTTGCTTTTATTATACATGTAAGATTTTATAAAATCTAATACGATTACATTCCCCATAATATATAACGTATACATCACTGTGCTGTTTCTATGTTTAGATACACAACTGTACATAATAAGTATACCTGATGAATCGATAGGAACTAGCAGTGGACTCTGGGACACTCTCCCACGATAACTCTCGCTCTACTGACGCTCTGTAGAGAGATGTAAAGAAAAGGGGGGTGAGCATAACGCGCTCAGTAAGGAAATCAGGCAAGCAAGTAGATATCCACACTATCTACTCAAAATAGTGCTATGCCTTGAAAACATTATTTCCTTAACTCACTTTAAAAGCATGTCTTGAAATATAATATATATGTACTTGTACAGAATAAATCCCATGTACAGAAATCATGCTTTATTTCTCAAAAGTAGGCATGTAGTGCAACACAATGCATTTATATATAAATCATGCCTTTATGTAAATCATGCCATGTATATTTAAATCACATATAAATATGGCATCAAATGATTCACAACACAAATCGGAGTCCGACCCATCCCTCAGGTCTGTCCGCAGTTTAAATCATTAAATCAACCAAGGTGATATATCATGTAAGACTCTGTGGTACATGTAAATAGTATCCTGGATTATGATCATATCCGATGTGATCCCAAGCAACACAGTACTAGGTGTGCGGGGCATCACCGCTGTAACGGGAGGGGGGTCAGTCCATCACAACCGCCAGTTATATCCTCCTCAACTCCATAACAACACACGGTACAGCGTACACCTCGTGCCACTCAGACACGGTACAAAGTACACCCGTGGACCCGTTCTCACGGCCAGAGTGCCTACCATAGGACTTAGCTCTCACACCCGTGGAACTTATCAACATCACAGTCAGGGTGCCTAATAGAGGTCTTAGCCCTCGCACCTGTGGAAATATCATACCACGTCTATACCAACCTCATGCGGATATCCTCTCTAGCTATGACACACAGTCACGCAAGGTCTCAGGCATGGGTTTCAACATGTATTACATATCACATACAGTGTGCGTTTTGAGTGCGACTCACAGTCGTTACTCCGCTCAAACACTGTTTCACATCATAAAACTCAACTCTAGTGCGAGTAATCTCTAGCAACTAGGTCAATGCATAGTTTATGAATTAAATCAAGTACGAGCAATAGCTCCCAGTACTATGCTATGCACAATATCAAAATCAAGTACGAGCAATAGCTCCCAGTACTATGTCATGTATAAACCATGAAGAATCGAGTACGAGCCACGCTCTAGCACTCTGTCATGCATATATCATTCAAAGCTGAGTACGAGTAAAACTCCAGTACTCTATCATGCATGTCATGAAAATCTAGTGCGTATCAAAATCCAGCACTAATATTATGTGGAAAACATATGAATCCCAGTGCGAGCTGTGCTCTAGCACGATTCATTCTCACATAATATGATAGATGGCTATTTAAAAGGGATTGTTTATAAAACATCAAAATCAGCACTAAAAGTGTGCTTAAGTCATATCAACCTTAAAATCATTAGCCCATCTATTTATTTTCATGCTAATAGCATTTAAACACTCACAATAGTATTTTCCATGCTTTTTGCAACTTCTCACAAAAGTTGACTTTTTGACTAACTAGGGGCAAAATCGTAATTTGCCACTATCGGGTCTCAATAATTATTATTCACTTTCTCTGACCCTCAAAGTTTTTAAGTGAATGCAGAGGCAGTTGAAATTACGTGCAGGTATCTCTAACTACTCGTAAAATTCCCTTACCTCGGATCACATCAAGTGACCTCACTTCCTCGGTGCTGCTCAATCTCGCAGTCCGATCAGCTCTCGATGTAAATTTCGGAGCTGTAAATAATCATTCCTCAGGTTAATTATCATTTTCCTACTGTATTACACATTAATACAGTTTAATTTCCCTTAATGGGCCTTAAAAATCCTTAATGGGCCTAACTATGCCTTAAGTCCATTTCCATTTTACTATTCACTTTTGTTGGGCCTATTGGGCTTGTGGGGCCCACCAACTCTTATTGGGCTTGTCTTAGGCCCATTACACCCTATTGGGCCTAAAAATATTGGGCTTGGCCCATTGGGCCTCTCGGCCACATGCCTTGGCCGAGAGCTAGCCATTCTCGGTTTCCACCATGGCATGCCATACATGCCTATTTTCTAGCCATTTCCACTTAGGCATTTTCACAAACAGTTGGTAGGCAACATTACCAATCATCCTATAGTTCATTTAGGCATTTTATCAAACACCTTGGTTGCCAACAATTTACATGTATTAATTAATCAATTTGATTAATTCTAATTATACCATTAACATTAATACATGTGTACTAATCCATTTATGTCTTAAAATCAAATTGACATATTTCAATATCCCATTGATCACTCTCGGCCTAACCCTCTTCATGGTGATTTAATATGTTTCAATGCTTAAAACATATATCAACATACTTAAAATCATTCATACATTAACATATATGAAATTGGAAATTAGAAAATATACCAATTGTTGTGTTCTCCTTTTGGCCGAAACTTTGGAGGCTCTCGGTTTGCACTCTATGGCTCCTTGATAGCCAATTCCAACATATGTTAATCTCCTCTCAATTTGGAACAACTTCCATGAAGAATGCAAGTTCCAAATATGACTAATTCCTAGTGATTTCTAGTGAGAGAAAGCTTGAATGGTTATGTTTCAATGGTGTTCTTCTCTAGCCGGAATTGTGTGATGAAGATGACCAAGGTGTGGCTGCATTTATAAGCCACTTACTTAGCCATTAAGCCTTACTTTTCAGCCACTATGCTTGACTTTCCAAATCTGAACCATGAGTCACCTTATGAGTCATAGTTAACTTTAACTAGAGTTAGATATTTATCTCATGGGCTTTTCCAATTGGGCTTCTCGGTTTGGGCTTTCCTAATGGGCTTTCGGGCTGAAATTTTTACTATACCTCGGACCTTTTATTGTCTCAAAATTTGGCCGATCAATTGGTCCAACAATTCTGTCTAAAGGACCTAACATTTTCGATATACATTTAGTATACCTTAATGGGCTTTAAAATTTTCACCTTAGGCCCATTACGTTTTTAACCATTAAATTTATTCTGGAATCCTTCCGAATAAATTTTCCTTACTTTCGGGGATGATTATCTTGTATTTTGGCCAAGAATATTTTTCCCCAAATTTTTCTCCACACTTAGGTTAATTTCTAACCTTGATTAGTCAACTATGGTAAAAGTCCACTTTTTTAACTATAGTTGACTTTTTCCTTAACCATTGACTAAGTTGACTTTTTCTTAAATTTTTGAAAGTGTTTTATATCATGTCTTACACTCTCGTCTTTATATTCCAACCGCTCCCGGTGGATAATTTCACCCGAAACTCCTTTTCTCGCCGAAAAGGTCCAATTTACCCTTTTTAGCTTTTACTCTCGTTTGTATGTTCGGGTCTAAATCAAGCTGACTTTCCTTCATGAGCTCTCTACGCTCTCTTATTTTAAGTTCTTATTTTTAGTCAGAATGGTTTAGAATGACTCGGTTTAGCCTGTGATACTTATCATCCACATTAGGCATTTTATGTAGCTTTTGCGTGTTAATTCATTTCGTTAACACTTTAAATCTAGTAAATACTCTTCTTATGATTCAACCATAATTACATAGTGTTTATACACATAGGAATCATAAGGAAATAAGCTACAAAAATACGGGTCTGACAGCCACCCACTCCTCGGCAGCTACAGGGTCCTTGACCTCACTGAAAGATGGAGGTCTAAACATCTGGAATTCTCGTAACCGATGTAGATCACATCCGTACCCTAATCCATTACCACCTAAAACTGGTGGGGGTGTAGGAGTCTCTACTATCCTCGGTGCATGAGCTGTCTATGTAGGTGTATCAGGGGCAACTGCCTCTCCTGTCGCAGCTCCTGCCTCCTGTCCCTACCTACCTAGCATCATCTGTACCAATATCTCTATAATCATCTCTAGACTATGCTCTAATCTCGTAAAGCGCATCTCAACACACTCGAGTGCCTTAGTAGCACCAGGAGTCTCATGCGTAGGTAATGGTTCGGCAGCAGCCCGCCTTTCAGGCCTATCTCCCCGGCCTCGCGCCCTACCTCTCGTACCTCTACCACTACGCGTATTTGCCATATTGGTAAAGTTCCTGCATTCATAATCATGAATTAGTCTGTCTCCTATTTGGTATACACAGTTATATCTAAACACAGCACAGTACTATGGGGATGTACACTTTCCTATTTTCTAACACCGACTCACATCAGACTAACCTCGACTCTGATACCATTCTGTCAGGACCTGTTCTCAATCCATGACTTTAACCAAAATCACTACAAATTTTTCACATTTTTAACTTACCTTTCCTCTCTTTAATGGTTGGGCTGTGATTTGATGTCATAATCCTCGCTTACCACATCATTCATTATCATACACATATGTCAATTATACTGTTACTGACTGTAACTGCTTTTATAATACATGTGAGATTATATAAAAGCAAATACAAATACATTCCCCATAATATATATCGTATACATCACTGTGCTGTTTCTATATACATAACTGTACAAAATCTGTATACCTGGCGGTCGATAGGAAATAGCGGTGGACTCAGGAATACTATTCCTCAATAGCTCTAGCTCTGCTGCTGATGCTCTGTAGAGAGATGTAAAGAAAGGGAGGTGAGCATAGAATGCGCTCAGTAAGGAAAACAGGCAAGCAAGTAGATATCTACACTATCTACTCAAAATAATGCTATGCCTTGAAAACATTCTTTCCTTTACTCACTTTAAAAGCATGTCTTTAAATATATATATATATATGTATACTTGTACAGATTAAATCCCATGTACAGAAATCATGCTTTCTTTCTCAAATGTAGGCATGTAGTGCAAAACAATGCCTCTTTATATAAATCATGCCATGTATATTTAAATCACACTAAATATGGTATTTAAATCATTCACTTTACAAAATTGAAGTCCGACCCATCCCTCAGGTCTGTCCGTAATTTAAATCAGTCAATCAAGTGATATATCATGTGAGACTCTGTGGTGAAAATATAAATAGTATCCTGGACTATGATCACATCCGACATGTGATCCCAAGCAACATAGATCTCGGTGTGTGGGGCATCACTGCTGCAATGGGAGGGGGGTCAGTCCATCACAACCGCCAGCTATATCCTCCTCAACTCCACAACACCACACGGTACAATGTACTCCATGCCACATACACAGTACAACATACTCCGTGGACCCTACATCATAGTCGGGGTGCCTGCCATAGGTCTTATCCCTCAAACCATGGAATATCATACCACATCTCTAGTATCCTCATGTGGATATCCTCTCACATAGTGTGACACTCAGTCTACACAAGGAATCAAGCATGGATTTCAACATGTATTATATATCACATACAGTGCGCGCCTTTGAGCGCGACTCACAGTCGACACTCCGTTCAAACACTGTTTCACATCACAAACTCAACTCTAGTGCAAGTAAACCTCCAGCAACTAGGTCAATGCATAGTTCATGTACTAAATCGAGTACGAGCAATAGCTCCAGTACAATGTTATGCATAATATCTTCAAATCAAGTACGAGCAATAGCACCAGTACTATGTCATGTATGAATCATGAAGAATCAAGTATGAGCAACGCTCCAGCACTCTGTCATGCATCTCATGTAAAACTCGAGTACGAGCTAATCGCTCCAGCACTCTCTCATGCATATATCGTATAAAACTGAGTACGAGTAAGAACTCCAGTACTCTATCATGTATGTCATGGAAATCTAGTGCGAATCATAATCCAGCACTAATGTATGTGGAAAATATATGAAATCCAGTGCGAGCTGTGCTCCAGCACGATTCATTCTCATATAATATGATAGATAGCTCTTTAAAAAGGGATGATTTACAAAACATCAAAATCAGCACTATAAAGTGTGCTTACTTCACATCAACCTTAAAATCATTAGCCCATCTATTTATTCTTCGGCTAAACAGCAGTAAAACACTCAAAATGGTGGTTTCCATGCTTTTTACAACTTTTCACAAAAGTTGACTTTTTTCCTAACTAAGGCAAAATCGTAATTTGCCACTATCGGGTCATAATAATTATTATTCACTTTCTTTGACCCTCAGAGTTTTTAAGTGAATGTAAATGCAGACGAAAATACGTGCAGGTTTCTCTAACTACTCACAAAAGTCCCTTACCTGCAATCACTTGAGAAATTTCACTTTCTCTGCACTGCTAAATTCAGCAGTCTGATTTTCTTCTTCAATACTCTTTGAAGCTGCATATAACCATTTATCAGGTTAATTACACTTTTCCTACTGTATTTCACATTAAATACAGTCTATTTCCCTTAATGGGCTTTAATAATCCTTAATAGGCCTAACTATACCTTAAGGCCATTTTCATTTTACTATTCATTTTTGTTAGGCCTATTGGGCTTGTGGGCCCACCAACTCTTATTGGCCTTGTCCTAGACCCATTACATCATATTAGGCCTAAAATACTTGGGCTTGGTCATGCCATGGCATGCCGGCCATGTCCCTTTCCTTAGCCAATTCACTTAGGCATTTTCACAAACACTTGGTTGGCAAAATTCTTAAACATCATATACTTCATTTAGGTATTTTATCAAACACCTTGATTGCCAACCAATTACATGTATTAATTAATCAAATTGATTAATTCTAATTACACCATAATCATTAACACATGTACATTAATACATTTATGCCTTAAGATCATATGGACATAAATCAATATCTCACTACTCACTCTCGGCCTAACCAACATCATAGTGATTTCATATGTTTCAATGCTTAAAACATATACCAATATACTTAAAATCATTCATACATTAACATATATGAAATTGAAAACTTGAAAATATACCAATTGTTGTGTTCACACTTGGCCGAATACTTTGGAGGCTCACGGTTTGCACTCTACAGCTCCTTGATAGCCAATTCCAACATATGTCACTCTCCTTTCAATTTATAACAACTTTCATGAAGAATGCAAGTTTCAAATATGCCTAATTCCTAGTTATTTCTAGTGAGAGAAAGCTTGGATAATTTGTTTCAATGGTTTCTTCTTCTAGCCGAATTTGGTGTGATGAAGATGACAATGGTGTGGCTGATTTTATAAGCCACTTACTTAGCCATTAAGCTTTGCTTTCCAGCCATTAAGCTTAACTTTCTAAGCCTTAGCCATGAGTCACCTAATGAGTCACCTTATGAGTCATGGTTTGCTTTTACAATGGTTAGATATTTATCTCATGGGCTTTCCATTTGGGCTTCTCGGTTTGGGCTTTCTTAATGGGCTTTCGGGCTAAAATGTTTACTATACCTCGAGCCTTTAATTTTCTCTATATTTGGCCAATCAATTGGTCTAACAATTCGGTCTAAGGGACCTAAAAATTTCGATATACATTTAGTATACCTTAATGGGCTTTAAAAGTTTCACCTTAGGCCCATTACATTTTTAACCATTAAATTTAATCCGGAATCCTTTCGAATAAATTTTCCTTACTTTCGAGGATGATTATTTTATATTCTGACCAAGAATATTTTTCTCCAATTTTTTCTCCGTACTTTAGGTTAATTTTTAACCATGATTAATCAACTATGGTAAAAGTCCACTTTCTTAACTATAGTTGACTTTTTCCTTAACCATTGACCAAGTTAACTTTTTCTCAAAATTTTGAAAGTGTCATATCTTATGTCTTACACTCTCGTCTTTATGTTTCAACCATTCTCGGTAGGTAATTACACCCGAAACACCTTAAATACCTTAACTCGCCAAAAAGGTCCATTTTACCCTTTTTAGCTTTTACTCTTGTTTTCTATGTTTGAGACTAAATCAAGCTGACTTTCCTTCATGAGCTCTCTATACTTTCTCATTTTATGTTCTTATTTTCATTCAAAATGATTTAGATCTGCTTGGTTTAGCCTGTGACTCTGATAGCTCACATTAGGCTTTTTATGTAACTTTTACGTGTTAAATCATTTTACTAACACTTTAAATATAGTAAATACTCTTCTTATGATTCAACTATAATAATAGAGTGTTCATACACATAGGAATCATAAGGAACAAGCTACATAAAATCCGGGTCTGACATACCAAGAACTCGTCACCTCCCTCGTCGAACGTATCATTCCCCACCTCATCAAGCACTGCCTTGTCCTCAAGGCACAACTACGGATATACTTTCTACAATTCAGCAATGGATTCGCAAGAAGCCTCTTTCGATGGGCTATCATCCCGTTGCACCAAGGCTTGAGGAACTATCTGGCCATCACATAAAATAAACAAGGTGCCACAAATAATTAATAGAGAAGAAACTGGTCTATTCTCAATACCTGCAGTTGCCAAAGGAAACACAGGAACATTGAAACTGCCATGAAATGGTGTTAAAAACGATACGTGAAACACAGGATGAATACGAGATTCCAGTGGAAGCTCCAACTTATAAGCAACAAGACCAATTTTCTCCAAGACACGAAAAGGCCCATAATAACATTTCACCAATTTATTGGAAGCACGACGAGCAACCAACACTTGACGATAAGGCTGTAACTTGACCAAAACAAGATCACTAATATGAAATTCAATGTTCACGTCATTTTCGATCTGCCTTTTGCTTCATGCACAATTGAGTCACCTCTAAATTGGCTTTAAGATCACATAGCAGATAGTCCCTATCATTCAACAGAGCATCTAAAGATGCAATATTAGTAGAATGAGCAGAATATGTAGGTACCAAATTTGGAAGCCCCCTCATAAAGAGCCTGAAATGGAGACATGCAAATATTACTATTATAAGATGTGTTATAGCAATATTCAGACCAATGAAGTACGAATACCACACTATAGGACGCTCATGAGTGAAGGAACGTAAATATTGCTCCAACAAAATCACCTAAGATTGATCATTCGTTTGAGGATGATAGGCACTGCTATAATTAAGAGTGGTACCGCTGAGTTCAAAAAGATTCCTCCAAAATTGGCTCAAACAAATTAGATCACGGTCAGAAACAATATTGGATGGAAAACCATGTAACTTGATAACAATATGGGTGAATAACTCCGCCGCCTCATAAGCAATAAAAAAGTTGGTAAAGCACCAAAATGAGAAAATTTTGAAAGATAGTCTACCACCACCATTATAATTGTATATCCCCGTGACAAAGGCAAAGAAACAATTAAATCCATGGTAACCATGCAAAATACCTGATTAGGAATTGGTAATGGTTGGAGATAACCAACTGGGGCCTGCGTAGAAGACTTAATTTGTTGACAGACAAGGAAAGTGGAAACATATTGCTCTATATCCTTACGCATACCATGCCAAAAGAATTGAGAAGATAAATTGACCAAAGTCCGTTTAATACCCATCTCGCCTGCCAAGGGAGTAGAAAGAAATTTCTTCAATAATACCATTTTCAAAGTTGAACTAACTCCTAAATAATAACGACCTTTGTAAAAAAGAATACCATCTCTACCAGAAAATGTCCTTGGAGCTGAACCATCCTACACGTGAGAATGAAGTTTTTGCAATTCGGGAAGTGTAGAATTTTTCTTTTTCAAATAAGTAAAAAACATGGGTATAAGACTATTGGAAAAAGTCGAGAAGCTTGTGACATCATCACCCTCAAATTGCCAAGACAAAGCATCCGCTGCTAAGTTTTATTTTCCACACTTATATTCAATGGAAAAATCGAATCCCAACATTTTTCGTATGTAATATTGTTGACTCGAGATGTGAATGGCTTGCTGTAATAGTTCCTTCAAACTCTTATGGTCAGTTCGTATAATGAAAATACTACCAATTAAATACTGTTGCCACTTGTAGACTGCTTCGACAATAACATGTAGTTCCTTTTGGTAAGTAGAAGAAACTTGTAAATGAGGACCAATTTTCTTACTAAAGAAAGCAATTGGATTACCATCTTGCATTAACACTGCCCCAACCTCTGTAGAAGATGCATATGTCTCAATTAAAAATGGTTTGCCAAAATTAGGTAGGCGAAGTACAGGCGCAACAAACATTGCCTTCTTCAAATTGTGAAATGGCAAATCCGCCTTAGTGGACCAATTAAAATTGTCTCTCTGAAGTAAATCTGTAAGAGGGGTAGTAATATGGGCATAGTTTTTTATATAATGGCGGTAATACCCTGCCAATCTAAGAAACCCACGAAGCTGCTTAATTGTTGTAGGTCTTGGCCATGAGACCATGGCCTCCACTTTCTTTGGATGAGCATGAACACCATTAGAATCCACCAAATGACTCAAGTACTCAATCGTACGTTGACAAAAAAGAACATTTTTAAAGTTTAAAAAAAAAACTATTAGTTGCCAGTCATTGTAAAACCAATTCCAAATGGTGAGCATGAGTATCTTTTGATAGAGTATAAATTAATATGTCACAAAAAATTAACAATGAACTTAAGTAAATAAGGAGCAAATATCTTGTTCATAATGGCTTGAAAGGTTGATGGAGCATTGGTGAGTCCAAAAGGCATTACCAGGAACTCAAAATGTCCCTCATGGGTTTGAAAAATAGTTTTATAGACATCCCAAGGGTGAACACGTATCTGATGATACCTTGCCCTCAAGTCTAATTTTGTGAAAAGAACAGCACCACTGAGCTCATCAAATAATTCATTAATAGTTGGAATTAGAACTTATCTTTCATCGTCGCATCGTTTAGCTTACGATAATGAACACAGAATCGAAATGATCTATCATTCTTTTTCACCAATAAGATCAGTGATGAGAATGGAATCTTGCTAGGATGGATAATGCTATGGTTCAACATTTCTTTAACTAACCTCTCCATCTCCCCTTTTTGGAAATAGGGATAACGATAAGGTCTTACATTTATGGTCTACGTATTAGGGACTAGGTGAATCTGATGGGCATAGTCTCGAAAAGGTGGTAACCCAGTAGGAACCCTAAAGACCTCCACAAATTTTTATAGAATGTTTAATATAGATTCTAATAGATTTGGAGGCCACTCTGGTTGTTTCGGAGAAGAAATAACCTCGCCCTCCAACCCATCTGACACCGTAGCTTCAAATACTTCAAACAAACCCTACATTTCCTTATGGCAAAGAAATGACTACAATTGAGAAAATGTAACTGACTTTGGAATACAATCATCACCACGCAGTACCACTTGGAGTCCTTTCCACATAAATTCCATAGACGGTATAGAAAAATTTTACGCTACCGTCCCAAGTTCCTATAACCACTAAACCCTAGCACTATATCTGGTCCTTTGATAGGTAAAAGAAATAAATCAATTAAGAAATCCACTTCTTACAAAGATAGAGAAACATCCAGACATTGACACGTACATAAAAGGAAGTCACCACTACCAATATAGACCCGAAAAGTTGATATAGGCAATGTATTTAGTCAATGCTCCTCCACCAACGTAGGAGTAATAAAGTTGTGGGTACTCCTATTGTAAATTAATATGTGCACCAATTTTCTAGCCAAAGTTCCCATCAATCGAAGCGAATGCGGACGCCCGGGACCAGAAAGTGCATTTAAACTCGAAACATCAGCCAAAACAAGTGTGTCATCGATAGGCTACGAATCATCATAATTATCATCTTCCACGGCCAAACTCATATAGCTACAATTTGGGCATTTATGGTTTTCGAACCTTAATTGGGCACAGTTAAAACATAGGCCCTTGGCTTTACGTTCCTCTTACTCCTTTGTTAAAAGCTTATGGAAATGAATGGAATTTGATTTAGTTGTGGTTATAGCCAATTGTAAAGGTTTAGGCATGGATAGAGTGGACCCCGCAGCAACAAAATTTTGCTTGGGTAACATCACAGTAGGCAAATTTGTTGAAGGTTTATTGGCTTCATGCACTATACTAGCTGTCGAGTGAGAAAAATTTGGCTGAGATTTCTAACGTGTAGCTGGTTGCACCATAGTTAAATAACTGGATAACCACGACTCATGTAGCTTTGCCATCGTGAAGGCCTCCAATAAAGATACAGGTCTATTAACAAGAAGCTCCTATTTTAGTAATGATTTCAAGCCCCCAATAAACATGGAAATTAACAAATTGTGTGAAATCTCAGTCACTCTATTCAACAGTCAAACAAATTCGGCTTGATCCATAACTTCAGTCCAAGAGCCTAGTAAATTATTAGAGTACATCATTTGAAACCAATCACTGGCGTCCCCTTACAAAACCAATAGATACAATTTGCAAACGTTGATGAGCATCATCGATTCCATGATAACGAAAAAATCTCTCTACCCTGAAAATCCATTCAAAAGGATTAGAACTGTTAAATTTTGGCATCTCAATTTTCAAAGACTTATTTTTGGAGCAGCAGAGGTAAATGAGATGCTACAGCAACTGGATTTGTTTGGAGAATTGAAGCTGGTAGCAAACCCGCGTGTAATGAGGAAGAAGAACTTGACAGTTGCAATTTTTTGATGATACATTGAAGTAAAGCCTTGACTTCATTAATGTGATTATCAATTTTAACATCCAACGAAGCATAGGATTATCTATTCTGAAGAGATTGCGTCACCAATTCCTTGCGAATCTCATCCATCGCTTCTTGATTCTGGTTAACCACTTGGGTCAAATTGTGAAGATCTGGTTGTTTAGAATCACCATCTCTATCCATGAGAAAAAATCGAAAGACGAAGAATAACAAAACCAATGAATGCACCAATAATACACTCAGGGGAGTGTATCAAGAAGTTCACTTTTGAGAAAAAGTGACAAACCCTTGTTTTACACCTTATATCGAGTGCGGCTCCTTAAGAAAAGATGAGAGAAAGAAATTTAATTTAGGTTTTTCCCTCTCCCTTTGTATTTCACGAATAAGTATTTATAGGAGTTCCAAAACAAACCTCAACCAATCATATTAAGTAAAAAAAAAAAAATCAACTAAGCAATAAATAGTAATAATAAAAGAATGGCTCATTATAAGCCTTCAAACCACAAATCCCTCAAGTCGCGTTGATCTCTTCTTGTCCCTAGTTGATTGACGAATCGGTACTGAAGTTGAGGTTGCAACAACTTGGCCATCAGTAGCAAGCTCTCCACTATCATCCACTAGGAACCCGTCACCTCCCTCGGCCATAAGATCACGCTCCTCATGCACAACCAAATTGAACGTATCATATAGTATATAGATATGGTAATGAATGATCAAAATATAAATATAATATATAGAACGCAACACAAATCTCAATTCTTAATTCATGCATGAATTAATTAATTCCAAGACTTTATGACAATGCACATTATTATTTTCTGGTCGTGTTATAAATATATGACTACATAAATGATTATTGATTACTGTCCCAAATTGGGTACATAAATAGTGCTTACTAAAAGCTATTGAAATGCTAAAATGATAAGATTCACTCCTGAAAATGTTCTTTTTGGAGATGATAGTGTTGGAGTTTTAATTATAGACTGATGAATAGAAAATAAAATGAAAAGAAAAAAAAAATTGAAACGTAAACAATGTCATGCTTATTTCTTATGCTTTTTCACAATACCTCATAGACTATTGCACAAATAAGTCAATTCTTGAGGTTTGATAAAAATGAATCACCTTGAAATTTCAGGGTTTTAGCTCCTTGACGATACTTAAACAACAAAATAATGGAAAAACGAATAAATGTAAATATTTAACTCCAAAGTTTGTTGTAAATGCCATTTTCTTTATAACTTTGTTCAAACAGTCTTAGGATAAAATGAAACTATAAACCCCCTAAATACTATATATTTGAATGTAGCCATTGGAATAAAAAAATGTGATTCCATAATCAAGGAGTTAAATTAAATTGCACCTTTTATTTTGGGGACTTTAAAAGGGTTAATTAAATAACATATAACAACTCTAAAAATAAATAAATAGAGGTAAATATATGTATATATATATAAATATATATATAAATGTATATATATATATATACACACACGTGAATAAATATTATACTTCTACAACTTCATAGCCAAGAGCCCCATTAAGAAACATATATATATATATATAACCAACCCGATGACAATTTTATCTTCCAGGCATTTAAAGAGGAACCAAAAAGGAAGTGAAGGATTATGAAACCAACAACCTAGGAAGTGTAGGTGAAATGATAATAAGATAGGGGTAGGTAAGAGCTAGTGAAAATACACTGAAAGATGGAAGCAATAGTACTAAAGTGATGATCTGACTGTGAAGGGAACCAGCAGATAATATGATGGAAAAACTAATGATGGTCACAGTAGAAAGCAAGTGCCAAAAAATGAAATAAAAGAAGGAAATGGGTTGATAGCAATAAAACCGAGAAGATTGTACTAAGAATTGGCAGTTGACAAGGTAAGGAAAGAGAGTTTAGGTAAGCACAATAGTTTAGGCAGTGGGATGGCAGAAGTTTACTGTCAGCAAGTCTGAAAACATGAACCAATCGATGCATTGTGGTGGAAAATGTGGAGATATTGGAAGTCTAAAATGGAAAGAAAGAAAATGATATTAAAATAATGGTAAGGCTCGAAATTAAACTTGGCAGAATCAAGTGAGGGGGAAGGGTTAGCAGAAAACAAAGAACTCTACCGAGGAAAGTTATATAGAATAAGAGTGGTTGATGTTTATATATATATATATATATATATATATATATATATATATATATGAGACTGAACCAAGTAAGTATGGGCTAGCAGCTATGTTCTAGAATGAAGAAAATCATAAAGCTGGTAGGAGAAACAGGACGAGGAAAACATATATATATACATGAATTTGAGAGTGCAATAGAGAAAGAAAAGAGGGTAATTCCTATTGAAGCTGAGACGTAACCAAAGGAGTGAGGAAAACTAGAGCAGCTCGAAACGTATTGTGACAAGAAGTGAAAGAAGATTGATTCAAAAAGAGGTATGATCAAGAGTTTAGTGTTGAACAGAAAACATGAGGGGGCTGCTAGAAACAGAGGACACAAATGAGGGGACTATAATGGGTGAGTATTGAAGCAACCGAGAGTAGGATAAAAAGATGTAGAAAATTATGAACAAAAAGTAAAGAAAATAATAGTAATGGCGAGAGAAAGAGATCTATGGCAGAAATTGATTTTGGAGCTCAGGGAGTGAGGCTGTCTGGAATAGGGACAGAAGTGAAGACGTTGGTGCAGGGAGGTTCGTGAGGAAGATGAAATGGAAAGTTAAGGCAGAAAGAGGGAAGGGAAACAATTAGAGCCGAGCAATAAGAAGGAAGGGTGAGGCGATGATTCACTGTGGGGAGTGTGCATTCTGTTAAAGAAAAACGAATGGAGATGATGCACAGTGACAGGGGCGGTGAATTAAAAGGAGTGAAAGCAAAGCAAAGCAAAGAAAAAGAAAAAAAAAAGATGGGGGGAATATATATATATATATATATATATAAAATATTTGGAGATAGGAAAGAAGGCGCAGAGAAATTGGGAAGCCTGAGGGAAGGAGCTCTAGAGCAATTAACCAAGCAGACTGGACCCACTAACTCCAGTCACTAAAGGCATTGCGGATTGCGAGTAGACATCGAGGTAAGGAAAATTTTGTATGCTGCTAGAGATATTTACACGTAATTTTTGTAGAATTGTAGATATAAAATTTATGCCAATTTATGGTTATCGAAAAACTATAGAAAACCCTAGACCGATTCGTTTTATCAAAATTTTAGAAAAGCTTTAGTCTCAATTAAAAGGGTCTATCTTCACCGAGATTAAACTAGCTAAATTTATTTAACTAAATATAGTTTTGAATTACTGATTTAAATCGAAAATCCCTATTTGTTTTATTTATCGCACTGAATTTAAAATTGTTTATTGGAAGTGAATTTTTATAGACTGATACTGGTAAAAAGTGCTCGAGCACGTGTTGACCGTGTGTCGCACGGTCCAACTCACATTGGTTTAGGGGCAATGGTAACAATTTATCATGCTACATTGTGATCGTTATTGAATTGTTATTGTTATTATTCTTGTGGTCCGTGGAGTATGCTGTGCCATGCAACATGCATGTGAGTATGTTGTATCGTGCTATCGGGCTTCGTACATATTGTATTGTGAGCCGAATGGGTAGCTGATCACTCCCTCGACGATTGACATCCTGGTACACCTGATCAGTGATCCCCGGAGTCACGACATTGGCCAATTGTCATATTGATTATCGTATAACATGTTCTGCCTTGCCTCGTCTATTTGAATTTTTGAATTGACTCTACAATTTTATTTTCGTATGGAATTGTATTATTTTAATACATAAAAGACTTGTGGGGGCCACCTCTTGAATCTTGGGGGACCAAAGTGCTACACAGTTGTCACTTTAAAAGCTGTATAAAGTTTTAGAATCGGTATTGATTACAGTTCCATGTTTATACTGAAATTGCTATAGATTTTAGACTCTGATTTTATGGAACGGGTATAGGCTCTGTGTTATTTGGAAATTGTTTAGTTTACCTCTTAAAATTTTAATACTCTGTATATATTGCGGTAAACTGCATACATTATCGATATTGGTTCGATTTTCAATTTTTCAGACCCTAGTATTTCTGAACTACTAATTTATCTATATATTTGACAAGAAATTTGGTTTTCAATTTTTCAGACCCTGGTATTTCTGAACTACTAATTTATCTACATATTTGACAAGAAATCTTATTTTGGCATATTAATATAAGTAGTGTATTTATCTACCTGTCGCGTGTTTTTCTTACTGAGCTCAGTAAGCTCACCCTCTTATTTTACTCCATAGAGCATCGTCTGTAACAGAGACCACCTTTATAAGTTGTTTATTTTGGCATAGTCATTCGTTTAAAAAGCGTTCTTCTGCGCTAAAGGTATACCCAACATAAACATTTATTTTTGTATCTACATTTTGAAAGTGCAGTTATGTATACAAAATGTGTTTGGAGAATGTGAATATGAGTATTTTTGTAAAAGAACTACAATGCTAATTAATTGGAGAAGTAGTTACTATTGGTTTCGTACTAAATTTGTTACCAAGAAACTAAGTTGTTTAGAAGGATCTAATGTTTTGATCTACTTTCGATTCGTAGTGTGAGACGCCATGTATGTATGACTTAATTATATGTAATGAAAGTATAAGATAGATGATTTGTGGATCATATAAATGTGAATAAATTACTAATGGAATAAATGAGTGTCAAGATACAAGTAAAGGATAAATAAGGGCTGAAGTGGCCACAAACTAAACGAATAAAATTTTAAGCGTTCGAATCGAAAATAAAGATTTAAACATGAAATGATAAGGCATAGACTGTGAATTTTGTGTATCCTATATGAATTCAACCAATATAAACAAGTCATATACTATGTGAATCATATGAAATGAGCCTTTCCATGCTCTAAGTGGGATTAAAATGCAAAATGAGTATTGGAGTAATGAAATAGGAGTTTACCTTTGAAAAATATGAAACAAATGCAGTAGGAATGCCCTAGATGAAGGGCAGATCGATCTCCTATTCAAGACAGATCAATCCCTTGTTCAAGCAGAACAATTTCAAGTGAATTTGCCAAGGCCAGATCGATCTCTCCCTTGAGCAGATCGATCTCCCTAATGAGCAGATCGATCTGCATTTGCCTCTGCCTAGTAGAGATTGATCCCCTATTAAGTGCAGATCGATCTCCATTTGATTTTGTCAAGAGTAGATCGATCTCTCTTCATTCTTCAGCAAATCAAATCAAACATTTCCCCTCCATTTTCACCCAAATACCAAGGTTTCTCTCTCTAAAATGCCACCTCATCCACAAAGATTTGAGAAAAAGCTATTACATCAATGTTTTTCATCTTGAGGAGAAGAACAACATAGCTTGTAGCTAACATTTCATTGGTTGGACTGAAGGAGCAAAGCAGTCTTCAAATTTGGAAAAGAGGAAAGTCAAGCTAGGTGAGTTTCCAATACACCAACTCTAAGTATGTTTATCTATATGTTGTTTTGAGTAGATTGGTGTATGTATTGATGATTGAAACTAGCTAGAATGTAATGGAACAAGCATAACCTATAATGAGTTTAGTGTAAGAAAATGGAAGGTGGTTGATTAGATGATAAAAGGGATTATATCAAGTTGTTAGTGAGGTGATATGCATGAATTTGAAATGATTGGATGGAAGCCATATTGTGAGATTAGTCAAGTGATAAAAATGTTCATAAATGATGTTGTAGAGAATTCATAAATGATAGAAGATTATGGATAAATATTTATACCAAGTGTTTGATAAGTTACCAAGAGTGTTGCTAGCTAAATTGACTAGAAATTGCATAATGATGGCCAAATGAGATAGTAGGCCAAAATTTGATGAAATAGGCTCGATGAGATATACTGACTATTTGAAGTCATACACATGAGTTATCGATATTAACTCATATGATTGATGAATGTTTCAACTCCTGAGGATATATCCGAAGCAAGTTGAGCTAAATCACAAAAAAATAGGAAAGGAAGAAGGAATTGTTTCTCAGAGAATTGAGGTAAGGGAATTGTGTTAGCCCTAGGGATATCTAAACGCCTTTCGGGGCCATGAGTGATTTCTTGACATAACTAAGGGTATTAGGGTGAAACAGTTGTTTGAATGGCAAAGAATTTGGTTTTAAGAAATGTGCATGAAAAACAAGAGCAGGATGTGTTTGAATCTTTTTATTGCTTTTTAGCATGTGATTGGTAGGTTGGATAGCATTTGAAATGATTTGTACAAACAAATTGCTTGATTTGGTTTTATGACCATGCATTGCGAAGAATGAGCCACCTATATGAGTTTTGTGGGAACGAAATGTGCTAGAGCGTTGCTCGCACGAGATTTGACGTGTTTTATACATACATCAGTGTTGGAGCAATGCTCGTACTAGAGTTTTACATGCTCAAGTGCTGGAGCTTAGCTCACGCTAGTTTTCACATTGATTTTATGACATTGTGCTGGAGCTTAGCTCACACTAGTTTTCACATGGATTTTATGACATTGTGCTGGAGCCTAGCTCGCACTAGTTTTCATACGAGTTTTGACATGGTGCTGGAGCATAGCTTGCACTAGATTTCCACTATACTTGTTGTCGTGTTAGAGATTACTTGCATGTGGTTTTATGACATGTTGGGAGCCATGCTAGGAGCTTCAGGTAGGCTGCGTGCCACGTCGATTACATAGGCTCGAACATGCGTATTGAGATGTGGCAGGATATGTTGTGATAATATGGGTCCATGGAGTAAGTTGTACCATGCAAGTAGTATTGAGTACGTTGTACCATGTGTGATATTATATATATGCCATCTTTGGACGATGGATATTCTACTATGGACCGACGGGTTGGACGTGACCCACCTCCAGTGTGAAAGCAGATAGAGTTGATACCCCACACACTAGGATCCGTGTAGACTAGGATCACAGAGGATATGGCCATAGTCCTAGTTAGTACCCTTATTGATATTAAATGCCTATCTCACATGTATATGATTTTATGATAATCCCTGTCTGAAATGTGTTTGTGGGTCAAGACAGTCTATGGGAGGGGCTGAGTCTTGAAGAATGGTGATTTTGTATCGGCTTGTGTTGAGAATTAGAAATGCTTTTAAGTGCACTTTGCATGATTATTTACCATGCCTTGATTTCATTTTACGCATGATGATTTTCCATGCTATGTTTTAAGACATGTGCACTGATTTATATAGCATGATTTGCTTTGCGTGGCATAAGCACAAGCATGAACTGGTGTTTTCAATTATGACAAGTAAATGTGTGATTTGAGCATGGCATCACTATCACGAAGATAGTACAGTTATCTACTTGCTCCTATGATTGCCTTACTGAGCGCGTGGTTTGCTCACCCCCTTATTTTCCCCCTCTACAGAGCACTTACAGCAGATAGAGAGCGATTGAGGATTGGTTTTGGTGTCTGCTGCACCCCATTACATGAGGTATACACATTTGTACAATTTTTGTATCTAGACATGTCAAAGCACAGTAATATCTTTAAATGTAATTTTTAAGGATGTAAAGGATTGTAAACAAATGTAAACAGTAACTCTAATTTAAAAATACAAGCGTTTACGTTTAAATGAATTGTAAATTGAAATGAAGTGATTGAATGAGATTTACACCGACACACAGCCCAACTGTTGGTGGTGTAGCTGTACACGATCAGGTAAGATAATGATGAAGAACAAACAATAAGAAATGGATCAGTTAATAAATGAAAAAAAGAAAAATTTGTAGTGGATTTTCAGTGGATTGAGGGTTTTCGGTGGATTGAGGGTCGTGACAGAGGTGGTATCAGAGCTGAGTTGGTATGATATGTGTCAGTGTAAAAATTTAGGAAAATTACATCCCCATGTTACTGTTCTTGTCTAGATACAACTGTGTATATCGAGATTGGTTTGACTAAGAAAAGATTGTGAATGTAGGAGTCTCAGAATAATGCCTAACACCAATCACGGTAGAGGGGCGAGAGCATGAGCCAGAGGTCATAGGGGTAGGCCTGGGGGCCATGCTGAGCTAATACCACATGAGGAAGTAGAGGTGGAGGCTAAAGTTAAGCATGCTCCACAAGGTCCAGCAAAGAGATAGAAGAGTATTGAGGCGCTCTTCGCAAAGATAGAGTAGAGCCTAGAGGTAATTTTGGAGTTGATTACCCATAAGTTGCCTGGAGTTAGGGGCGAGCAGGGGCCAGCTATACGAGGTGATGCTGAGTAAGCAGCTACTCTTGAGATGCCTACATAGCCAGCCCAAGAACCTCTAACTACAGATACTCCCACACCCCCACTAGTACAGGAAACACCTTCTACTATTGCTCCACCATAGGGTAGAAGACATTGGGGTTATAGATGTGACCTGGATAGGTTACGACAGTTTTAGAAATTTAACCTACCATTTTTCAGTGGAGTTAAGGACCCAGTAGCTGCGGAGGACTGGGTGAATGAGATTAAGAAACTATATGGGTTTTTCGAGTACACTATCATCGAGATGGTAGCATTTGTCGCATTTATGCTGAAGGGATCAACAAAGCATTGGTGGAAGTCCACCCGACCAATTTTGAGATCTCGATATACAGAGATCAGTTGGGAGGTATTTATGGAGGTCTTCCAAAGGTAATATGTTTTGGATACTGAGCAGCGGAGGCTGCAAATAGAATTTTTGGATTTGACCCAAGGGACTAGATCGGTGGATTAGTATGAGACTAAATTTATCTCCCTAGGTAGGTACGATCTTGATACAATGGACAGTGAGGTCAAGAAGGTCCGAAAGTTTATGGATGGACTGAGAGCAGCCATTAGGTCTCAATAGGTCCCTTTCGAGATACCAACGAGGAGGCAGTGCACAGGTCACATTTGTGTGAGCAAGATATTGAGCGGGTTACCTCAGAGTATGGAAAGATTAATAGAGTGAGGGACAGAGGCAGGAAGAGATAGACAGTAGATAGAGGCTTCAATTATAAAGGAAGCAAGAGATTTTCTAGGGAGAGGTCGAGGATTGGGGAGATCTGGGATAGGACAGTTAAGCCTTCTGTGTATTCGGCGATATCTCCAACAAAGGGTATAGTGATTGGAGGGCCACGACCTACTACAGAACAGTGCAGGAAGTACGGTAGATACCATAGGAGTCGACCATGTTATGGATTTCCTGTAGTATGTTTTCGATGTGGAAAGCCAGAGCATGTGATCAAAAATTACCCAGAGATGACTGAGAGTGCCCTATAGAAGGGTAAGGAGCCAGAGAGAGCTCCTGCTGATACTCCTACTGCGAGATAGAGAGCAACAGCTGAAGACAAGGGTAAGCAGGTGGTCGGCAGAGGGCGAATACATACCTTGGACCAGGATACTGTAGATCAGTTGTCAGATGTGGTGAAAGGTACCATCTTAATCCTTAATCCTTGATCTTGAAGCTTATGTTTTGATAGATCCTGGTGCCACACATTCATTTGTATCACCTGCATTTGGATGTAAATTGTTTAAGTATGTGACGATTGCCCCGTTGAGTAGGAGGATCCTGATAAGCACTCCCATGAACAATAGTCAGCTAGTGGAGTATGTATTTAGAGATTGTAAGTTAAAAGTAGGGGAAAAGGAAATGACAGCCGATTTTATTTTAATGTATATGAGAGACTTCAATGTAATCATAGGGATGGATTGGTTGGCTGTAAACCGTGCTGTAGTAGATTGTTTTTCTAAGACGGTAGCATTTCTAGGGGTAGATAGCGTTACTGTAAGTTTCCCTGAGAAATGTAATATAAATCCCCTTGAAAAGGAATGAAAGTAGTTGTGGTTGTGAGTGAAATATATGAATTTCTATACTGATTTGATAATTGATACTTTGAAAGGTTATATTGCGTATGTGGTTGAGGTTGATAAGGCATGCTCGGAATTGCGACACATCCCAGTGGTTGGGGAATTTCCAGATGTCTTTCCAGATGATTTGCCAGGGTTACTGCCAAATAAAGAGATGGAGTTTTATATAGATTTGGCACCTAGTACAAAGTCGATATCCAACCCATCATACAGAATGGCTCTGATTGAATTGGAGGAACTGAAGAAGCAGTTATAGGAGTTGTTGGATAAGCGGTTCATCAGACCGAGTGTATCACCTTGGGGAGCACCCATTCTGTTTGTAAAGAAGGATGGAAGCCTCCGACTATGTATTGATTATAGGTTGTTAAATAAGTCGACCATTAAGAATAAGTACTCCATTCCACACATCGATGACTTGTTGGATCAGCTTCGGGGAGCGCAGACCTTTTTTAAGATAGATCTGAGATCTGGGTACCATCAGTTGATAATTCGGGATGGAGATGCACCTAAGATAACTTTTTGCACCTAGTATGGTCATTTTGAGTTTATGGTTATGCCATTCGGGTTGACGAAAGCTCCCATAATTTTTATGTCATTGATGAATGAGGTGTTTCACAAGTATTTGGATCGGTTCGTTATTGAATTCATCGATGATATCCTGGTGTGTTTGGGATCTAGAGAGGAGCATGAGCAGGACCTAAGGATAGTGCTACAGACCCTTCGAGGGAAAAAGGTACACGCTAAACTCAGTAAGTGTAACTTTTGGCTAGAACAAATCTCTTTTCTGGGTCATATTATGTCAAAGGACTGTGTGTCTGTGGACCCATCTAAGAATGAGTCAGTGGTTCAGTGGCAGAGACACCAGACCCTCACGGAGATAAAAAAATTTCCTAGGTTTAGCTGGATATTATTGCTGATTTGTAGAGGGATTTTTTAGATTACCTGCTCCATTGACTCGTCTCACGAGAAAGAATGTTGAATTTATGTGGGAATATAAATGTGAGAAAAGTTTTCAGGAGTTGAAGAAGAGATTGACTACAGCTCCGATTCTCACCATTCCTACCAGCTCAGGAGGTTTCTCTGTATATTTACATGCTTCGTACCAAGGACTGAGCTGTGTACTGATGCAGGATGAGAGGGTAAAAGCCTATGGATCTAGACATCTGAAGGATCATGAGAGAAACTACTCGATCCATGATTTAGAGTTAGCGACAGTGGTGTTTGCTTTGAAAATATGGCCCCTTTATCTTTCTGGTGGGAAATTTCAAGTATTTACTGACCACAAGAGCCTTAAGCATATGTTCTCACAGAAGGAGTTGAACATGAGACAGAGAAGATGGTTTGAGCTTCTGAAGGATTATGATTGCGAGATCTTGTACCACCAGGGTAAGACGAATGTAGTAACTGATGCATTAAGTAGGAAACACCCCAGGTTGGTATCATACACGATAATCAGGGATCACGAGCTATTGGAATAGCTTACGAGCCTTCGTTTGGATGTGACCCTGCCTGATGCTGATAGTGGCTTTATGGTAACTAGCCTGAGGTTGGAACTATATTTGATAGATCGTATCCGGCAAGCTGAACGGATTGATTAGCCGTATAGTGATATTGTCTAGCAGATACAGAGGGGTACAGAGACTGAATTTGAATTGAGTTCTGATGGTTTGCTAAGGTTCAGGGGTAGAATATGTGTTCCCAATGATCCAGAGGTCAGGAGGTTGATTTTATCAGAGGCTCACTCAACGAAGTATACACTGCATCCGGGAAGTAAAAAGATGTATCAGAACCTCTAGAAAGTGTATTGGTGGTGAGGAATGAAGAGAGATGTAGCTGAATATGTGGCTAAGTGTCTCATCTATCAGCGGGTGAAGGTAGAGCATTAGAAGTCTGTAGGGTTATTACAACCTCTACTTATACCGACTTAGAAATGAGAGTATGTCACTATAGACTTTGTGATTGGTTTACCCAGGACTCATAGGAATGACGATGCGATTTGGGTGATAGTGGATAGATTAATGAAGTCGGCACACTTCCTAGCTATGAGAGTCACCGATACTCTGAGTACATTGGCTAAACTATATGTGTACGAGATAATGAGGTTACATGGTGTTACAGTGAGCGTTGTTTTTGATAGGGATGCCCGTTTCACTTCATACTTTTGGGAACACTTTCAGGAAGCGATAGGGACCCAACTGAGTTTTAGCACAACGTTCAATCCTCAGACAGATGGTCAGTCAGAGAGGACTATATAGACCTTGGAGGATATGTTAAGAGCGTGTGCTTTGGATTTTGGAGGCTCCTAGGATGACCATTTGCCACTAGCAGAGTTCGCTTATAATAACAGCTATCATTCGAGTATCGGGATGGCACCGTATGAGGCTTTGTATAGTCGTAGATGTCGTTCCCTTATTAGATGAGAAAGGGTTGGTGACCGACTGATATTTGCTCTCGACTTAGTGAGACAAGCCTCTGAGGATGTCAAATTAATTTGTGAGAGATTAAGGACAGCTCAGAGCAGACAAAAGAGTTATGCTGGCAGGAGACGGAGACCCTAGGAATTCATAGTGGGTGAATCGATATTTTTGCTAGTTTCTCCTACTAAGGATAAAATGAGGTTCAGAAAGAAAGGAAAGTTAAGTCCTCGTTACATTGGACCCTTTGAGATTCTTGATAGAGTGAGAGATAAGGCCTATAGGCTAGCATTGCCACCTGAGCTAGCAGACGTTCACAACGTCTTCCACATCTCTATGTTATAGAAGTACCACCCGGACCCAACACATGTAATTAGATATGAGCCATTGGAGCTCAATAAGAGCATATCATATGTTGAGAATCCGGTTTGGATATTAGATAGGAAGAAGAAAGTGTTAAAATTGAAGACGATTCCCCTAGTGAAAGTACTTTGGCAGCATCACACTACAGAAGAAGCTACATGGGGTTGAATAGTTTGATGTGGAAGAAATACCCCAAATTGTTCATGGACTGATTTGGTTAAAATTTGGAGGACCAAATTTTTTTAATGGGGGAGATTGTGAGACCCCATGTATGAATGGCTTAATTATATGTAATGAAAGTATAAGATAGATGATTTGTGGATCATGTAAATGTGAATTAATTACTAATGAGATAAATGAGTGTCAAGATACAAGTAAACGATAAATAAAGGATGAAGTGGCCACAAACTAAACGAATAATACATTAAGCGTTTAGATCGAAAATAATGATTTAAACATGAAATGATAAGGCATGGATTGTGAATTTTGTGTATCCTATATGAATTCAAGCAATATACACAAGTCATATAGTATGTGAATCATAGGAAATGAGCATTTCCATGCTCGAAGTGGGATTAAAATGCAAAACGAGTATTCGTGTAATGAAATAGGAGTTTACCCATGAAAAATCTAGAAAAAATGCAGTAGGAATGCCCTAGATGAAGGCCAAATCGATCTCCTATTCAAGGCAGATCGATCCCTAGTTCAAGCAAAACAATTTCAAGTGAATCTGCCAAGGTCAGATCGACCTCCCCATTAAGCAGATCGATCTCCCCAACGAGCAGATCAATATGCATTTACCTCTACCTGGTAGAGATCAATCCCCTATTAAGTGTAGATCGATCTCCATTTGCTTCTGTCAAGAGCATATCGATCTCTCCCCATGAGTAGATCGATCTCCTTAAGCTTCTGTCAAGACAAGATCGATATCTCCCCAATGAGCAGATCGATCTCTTCCATTTCAAACTTGAGAATTTGATGGCTAAAACTAAGGGAAGATCGATCACTTCACCCTAGCAGATCGATCTCATCACTCTTAATCTATAAAAACCCGATAGATAACTTCATTCTTCAGTAAATCAAACATTTCCCCTCCATTTTCACCCAAATACCAAGTTTTCTCTCTCTAGAATACCACCCCTTCCATGAAGATTTGAGAAAAAGCTATTAGAGCAAAGTTGTTCATCTTGAGGAGAAGAACAACATAGCTTAGAGCCAACATTTCTTTGGTTGGATTGAAGGACCAAATGAGTCTTCAAATTTGGAAAAGAGGAAAGTCAAGCTAGGTGAGTTTCCAATACACAACTCTAAGTATGTTTATCTATATGTTGTTGTGAATAGATTGGTGTATGTATTGATGATTGAAACTACCTAGAATGTAATGGAAGAAGCATAACCTAGAATGGGTTTAGTGCGAGAAAATGGAAGGTGGTTGATTATATGATAAAAGGGATTATATCAAGTTGTTAGTGAGGTGATATGCATTAATTTGAAATGATTGGATGAAGCCACATTGTGAGATTAGTCAAGTGATAAAAATGTGCATAAATGATGTTGTAGAGAATTGATAAATGATGGAAGATTATGGATAAGCATTTATGCCAAGTGTTTGATAAGTTACCAAGAGTGTTGCTAGCTAAATTAACTAGAAATGGCATAATGATGGCTAAATGAGATAATAGGCCAAAATTTGATGAAATAGGCTTGATGAGATATACTGACTAGTTGAAGTCATACACATGAGTTATCGGTATTGACTCATATGATTGATGAATATTTGCAGCTCCCGAGGATATATCCGGAGAAAGTTAGCCAAATCGTGAAAAGCAAGAAAGGAAGAAGGAATTGCTTCTCAGAGAATTAAGTTAAGGGAATTGTGTTAGCCCCCTATGGATATCTAAAAGCCTTTCGGGTGCATGGGTGATTTCTTGACATAACTAAAGGTCTTAGGATGAAACAGTTGTTTAAAGGTTAAAGAATTGGGTTTTGAGAAATGTGCATGAAAAGGAAGAGCAAGATGCTTTTGAATCTTTTTATTGCTTTTTAGCATGTGATTAGTAGGTTGACTAGTATTTGAAATGATTTGCACAAGAAAATAGCTTGATATGCTTTGCAAAGAATGAGCCACCTAGATGAGTTTTGTGTGAATGAAATGTGCTAGAGCGTTGCTCGTACAAGATTTGACATGTTCTATACATGCATTAGTGCTGGAGCGATGCTCGTACTAGAGTTTTACATGCATGAGTGCTAGAGCTTAGCTCACACTAGTTTTCACTTGGATTTTATGACATTGTGTTGGAGCCTAGCTCACACTCATTTTCATATGAGTTTTGACATGGTGCTGGAGCATAGCACACACTAGATGTCCACTATACTTGTTGTCGTGCTATAGATTACTCGCATGTGGTTTTATGACCTGTTAAGAGCTGTGCTAGGACCTTCGAGTAGGCTGTGTGCCACATCGATTAAATAGGCTCGCACGTGCGTATTGAGATATGGCAGGATATGTCGTGATGATATCTGTCCATAGAGTATGTTGTACAATGCAATTAGCATGGAGTACGTCGTACTGTGTGTGATATTATATATATGCCGTCTTCGGACTATGGATATTCTGCTATGGATCGATAGGTTGGACGTGACCCACCTTTCATGCGAAAGCAGATAGAGGTGATACCCCACACATTAGGATCCGTGTAGCCTGGGGTCACAGAGGATATGGCCATAGTCCTAGTTATCCATGTCTGAAATGTGTTTGTGGGTCAGGACAATCCATGAGAGGGGCTAAGTCCTGACGAATGGTGATTTTGTATCGGCTTGTGTTGAGAATTTGAAATACTTTTAAGTGCACTTTTCATGATGATTTACCATGCCTTGATTTCGTTTTATGCATGATGATTTTCCATGCTATGTTTTAAAAACTGTGCACTGATTTATATAGCATGATTTGCTTTACATGGCATAAACACAAGCATGAACTAATGTTTTCGAGTATGACAAGTAAATGAGTGATTTGAGCATGGTATCGCGATCACGTAGATAGTACAATTATCTACCTGCTCGCATGATTACCTTGCTGAGCGCGTGGTTTGCTCACGTCCCTTATTTCCCCCCTCTATAAAGCACTTACAGTGGATAGAGAGCGACTGAGGATTGATTTTTGGTGTCTGTTGCATCCCATCACACGAGGTATACACATTTTTACAGTTTTTGTATCTAGACATGTCAAAGCACAGTAATATCTTTAAATGTAATTTTTGGAGATGTAAAGGATTATAAACACATGTAAATAATAACTTTGATTTAGAAATGCAAGTGTTTACATTTAAATGAATTGTAAATTGAGATGAAGTGATTGGATGAGATTTACATCGACACACAGCCCAACTGTTGGTGGTATAGCTATTCACGATCAGGTAAGATAAAGATGAAGAACAAACAATAAGAAATGGATTAGCTAATAAACGAAAAATAAAAAATTTGTGGTGGATTTTTGGTGGATTAAGGGTTGTGACACGTAGCCCAACCGAATACTGCGTAATTAGGGTCGTTACAGAAGTTGGTATCAAAGCCTAGTTGGCTTGATACAAGTCTATATTAGGAGCAAGAGAAAATTTGGAAAGTTCACATTCCCAGCATTACTGTACATTAATTAGATATAAATGGGTATACTTGGCTGTGTTTTGCTAAGAAATTGCTACTGAATGCAGGAAGCCAATTAGTCATGGCTGGTGAACGAGGAGGTCGATCGAGGTGACGCGTGTGAGACCCCGTATAAGTTTAACCTTGTATATCTATGTAAATGAATTCATAAGTATGGTGATATACTTGTAATGTGAAGTATATGGTAAAATGGAAGGAGTATTGCACAACTTATGCACTTCCATTTGCTTTATATCGTATACCTTTGGTTATACAAGGATTCCACACAAGTTTTAATAAGTATAAAGTAGGAATGGATGCCATTTTCAAGTTTTAAAGATGATCGGATAAGAAAATGACTATGACAGCAAATTGAAGTTGTTTTGGTGTAAGTACCTGTAGAAAACTGCAGTAAAATCTGAAAATAGGAAAGCCAGATAGATCTCATAGGATGAGCGATCGATCTGGAAGAGCCAAAATGCTCTTATTCTAAGCTATGGAACAGGAAAGATCGATCTCTAATGGAGCTAGATCGATCTCTTAAGTATTCTGTAAAGTACAGATCGATCTCCCCTAAGACCAGATCGATCTTCTAAACATTCTGTAAAATGCAAATCGATCTTCCCCAAGACCAGATCGATCTCCTTAACCTTCTGTTTGAAGTAGATCGATCTTAAGCATCGACAGATCGATCTCCTGCCTTCAAATGTCATGAAAAAAAGAGGGATTTTAAGAGGACCAGATTGATCTCTACCCAATGCAGATCGATCTCACCAAGCAAATTCTATAAATATGGAGAAGTTGGATCTACAATTTTTTGAGACAAAACCAGTCTTTTCCATTTCCAACCAAAAACCTAGCTTCTTACTCCTAAATCAACACATTTATAAAAAACAGTAAGATTTGAGGGAAAGCTATTAGAGGTAAAGTTGTTCACATCAAAGAGAAGAACAACATAGTTTGGAGGCATTTCCCCACTTGTTGGATTGAAGAATCAAGGTGCATATTCATTTGGAGCAAAGAGGAAAACAAAGTAGGTGAGTTTCTAATGCAAATACTCAAGTACATTGTTTGGATATTAATGTGGGAAATGATTTGGTATGCATAGAAATGGTAGAAACTACCTAGAGTAGAATGAATCCACCATGACCTAGAAATGGTCTAGTGTGAGAAAGTGAAATGTATTGAGATTAATGATGAATGTGGTATCTTGAGGTGATAATAGTGTTATGAGTATGATTTTAAGATGTTGTTAGTGAATAAATTGTGAGGTTTACCAAAAAAGGGAAAAATGTGGATTAAGGTATTAGTAAATGCATAGATGAATTATATTGACTAGTGCAGTCAAAATGTGAGTTAACAACATTAAATCAAGTGGTTTGGATGAATGAATCGCAGCTCCCGAGGATACACCGAAACAAGGCGAGACAAGAGCGCAAGAAACTAAGAGGAAGAGAGTCACACTCAAGTAAATCGAGGTAAGGGAATTCTATGGACTCTTAGAGATATCTGTGTGTAATTTGGGCACTTAAATGCTTTGCTAGAATGCATGAGTGTTAGGAAATGATATTGGGAGATTGAAGGGTAAAAGTTAGGCATTTGAGAAATGTGCATGAAAAGAAAAGCATAATGCTTTGAAAAATCATGTTTTCTTGCTTTTAGCAAGTGATTGGTAGGTTGGCTAACATTTGAAAATGAATTGCAAAAGAAATGAGTTGTTTTGGCTTGTTAACCATACATTGCAAGGAATTGAGCCACCTACATGATTTCGTGAGAATAAAAGCGTGCTAGAGTATGACTCGCACGAGATTTGATGTGTTTTACACGCATGAGTGCTGAAGCTTAGCTCGCACTGGTTTCACATGGATTTCATACTGGTTTTGGCATGGCACTTGGAACTTAGCTCGTACTAGATTCCCACACTACTTGTTGTCGTGCTTGGAGCTTCGGACAAACTGGGTGTCGCACCGATTAAATAGGCTTGCACGTGCATATGTGATATTTTGACATGTTGACAGTCATGTTAGGCGCTTTGGGTGGATAAGAGGTCGTACCGATTAAATAGGCTCACACGTGCGTTTTGAGATGTGGCGTGATATGATATATTGATGTAGGTCCACGGAGTATGCTGTACCGTGCAGGCAGCATGGAGTACGTTGTACCGTGTTGAGATGTGATATGTTGATGTGGGTCCACGAAGTACGTTGTATCATGTAGGTAGCATGGAAGACGCTGTACCATCTTCGGACGACATCTGCTATGGACCGACGGGCAGGATTTGACCTACCTCCCGTGTGGAAGTAGATAGTAGTGCTATCCCACACACTTGATCCGTGTAGTCGGTATCACAGGATATGGCCATAGTCCTAGAGTTTATTTCCCTTATTGAATTGCCTATCTCACATGTCTATTGCTTTGTGATTAAATCCATGTTTGAAATCATTTATAGGTCAGGACAATGTGAGGGAGGGGCTGAGACGTGACAAGTGTTGAATTGTTTTTGAGATATCGATTACTAATGGTTTCAAACTACGCTGATGCATGATGTTTAATGCCATGTTTTACTTATGAAATACGTATGATGATTAATGCCATGTCTTACTTATAAAACATGCATGATGGTTAATGCCATGCTTTGAATTGAATTGTGCCCTGGATTTTAATAGCATGAATGCTTTACATACCATTAACACCAGCATGAACTCATATTTTGAGAAAATGATGAAATGTATGCGTTGAGCATGGCATCACGATCATGTAGATAGTGCAGTATCTACCTGTTTGCATGATTACCTTACTGAGCATGTGGTTTGCTCACCCCCCTTATTTTCTCCCCCTCTACAGAGATTTGAGTATAGATTGAGCGTGACTGGAGGTGTTCCCTTTTCGTATCTGCTACATCCCATCGCGTAAGGTATACACACTTGAATTGTTTTGTATCTAAACTAGACATAGCACAGTAGCATTTTGTATGTAAACATTGGGGATGTAAAGCAATGTAAACACTTGTAAACAGTAACTCTGATGTATTTATAAAAGTGTTTACTTTTGAAATTAAATTGTTATGGATGGATGAGGTAGACATTGACACACAACCCAACTGTTGAGAGTGTGGTTGTTCACGATCGAGGAAGGACGATTAACAAATGATGCATGAAAATGCAAAAAATTTGTACTTAATTTGGTAAGTTTAGGGTCGTGACAACTAGGGGGCAAGTTATCTCAAGGTCATGAGGAGAGGCCTAAAGGATCGGGTAGCCCTACAGCTGAACAGCCTGTCCATAACCGTACTGAGAGCTTTGAGGCCCGAATTACTAGTTTAGAATGGGGCATGGAGTCCATATTGAATCTAATCGGGCAAATGATGGTGATGCTGGATAACCCACCGGGCACTGCTACTCAGATTGCACCGACTACTCTAGTAGCTGCACTTGATAAGCTCGCACCAACCCAAACAACACCAGTGCCACCAGTGGAAGAACCTTCCACTTCCCCGCCCACCACATTGCCACAGACCCCACTCATGTCACATTCATCAGCACTAGTGTCCACACAGCAGCTTAGTAATGATCTGGGGTATGAGTGTGAACTAGATAGACTGAGGCACTTTTAGGAATTCAAGCCTCCATCTTTTAGTGGGGTTAAGGATTCAATGGTTGCAGAGGACTAGATAAATGAGATGAAGAAGCTTTATGGGTTTTTTTTATGTAACTCTACCGAGAAAGTTACTTTGCAGCTTTTGTACAAAAAGGAAAAGTTGAACACTGGTGGAAGTCCACTCGACTGGTCCTAAGAAACAGACATGGGGTAATTACTTGGGATTTATTTCTTGATGCCTTCCAGAGGAAATACATTCCGGATACTGCCTAAAGGAAACTACTGACAGAATTTTTGAACTTGACTCAAGGGAATAGATTCGTGGATGAGTATGAGTCAAAGTTCACCTCATTGGGGAGATATGATCCAGACACCATGAACAATGAGGCGAAGAAAGTCTGAAAGTTTATTGACGGACTGATGCCTTCAATTCGATCTCAACTAGTATCGTTAAATCTCAGTACTTATGAGGAGGTAGTTTGTCAAGCCCAGTTATGCAAACAAGATTATGAGATGCATGCCTCTGAGTCTAGGAAGATGGGTAAAGGTAAGGAGCAAGATTGAAAGAGGTCAGTTGGGGATAGGAGCAACAAAGATGGTAAGAGGCCATTATTTAAGTGACAGAGGAACTATGAGGAGGTGCGGGGTAAGAGTATTAGGCCTCTCATCTATCCGGCCTCAACACCTACTAAGGGAATTGTAATCGGAGGACCTCGACCTAATATAGAGGTACGTAGACGTTGTGGGGGGTATCATGGTAATAGGCTCTGCTATTTGACGATTGGGGCTTGTTTCAAATGTGGTAAAACAGGACACATTGTTAGAGATTGTCCCAAAAATGTCGACACAGCCCTGTAGGGGAACACAGAACAAATAAGAACACCTGCTACTACCTCTACAGTGAAGAGGAGGGCTACAGTAGAAAAAAAGGGTAAGTAGGTCGTGGAAAAGGGGCAAGTGTACTCCCTCGAGCATGAGGCAACAAAAAATGAGGTACCAACTGAAGCGTTTAAAGGTACCGTTCTGATTTTTTATATTAAAGCAATAGTTTTATTTGACTCTAGTGCAACTCATTCATTTATATCACCCATGTTTGCATGTAAATTGATTTCATATGTACAACTTGAACCATTAGGAAGGATGCTAATGATTAGAACACCAATGAAAGATAGCTAAACTACAAGACAATTGTATAAAAACAGTAGGCTTAAAATATGAGACAAGAATATGTTCGTAGATCTAATCCTATTAGACATGTATGATTTTGATATGATATTGGGCATGGATTGGTAGCAGTAAATCAAGCTATTCTTGATTGTCATAATAGGGCAGTGACATTTTTGCCTGAAAAATATATTGTCAGTTTTTCTGATAAGTAATAGAAAGAGAATTTATAATTAAATGGCAGAATTTTACTAACTATATGAATGATAATATTGAAGGTCACATTGCGTATGTAATTGATATGGATAAGACAAATCCAAAATTAGGTGATATTCCCATAGTCAGTGAGATTCCCGACGTATTCCCGAACGATTTACCAAGGATACCTCTAGATAGGGAGATGAAGTTTTGTATCGATCCGATGCCTGGTACTGAGCTGATATCTAAACCTCCTTACAAGATAGCTCCAGTTGAGTTGGAAGAATTAAGGAAGCAATTACAAGAGATGCTAGATAATGGGTTCATTAGACCGAGTGTTTCACCATGGGGTGTACGGATATTATTTGTGAAAAAGAATAATGGGAGTCTCAGGCTGTGTATCGATTACAGACTCCTCAACAAGGCAACCATCAAGAACAAATACCCCATATCCCATATCGATGATTTACTGGACCAACTATGAGGAGCACAAATCTTTTCCAAGATTAATCTGAGGTTAGGGTACCATCAATTGAAGATCAGAAATGAGGATGCACCCAAGACAACTTTTAGGACCTGATACAGACATTATGATTTTTTAGTTATGCCTTTCGGGTTGACGAATGCTCCTACAGCTTTCATGGAACTGATGACCGAAGTACTTAAGTCGTACCTAGATAGATTTGTCATAGTTTTCGTTGATCATATTTTGGTGTATTCTAAGTCCAGAGAAGAGCATGAGCAGCATTTGAGAATGCTTTTTTAAACCCTTAGCGAGAAGAAGTTATATGCCAAGCTCAGCAAGTGTCATTTTTTGTTGATTCAGATAGCGTTTCTGGGTCACGTCATGTCTAAAGAAGGGGTGTTTGTATATCCGTCTAAGATTGAGGCTGTAGTATAGTGGGAAAGACCAAATACCGTTACTTAGATTCAGATTTTTTTGGGTTTGGCTTGATATTACAAAAGGTTTGTCGAGGGTTTCTCTAAGTTGGTTGCTCCTTTGACATGACTTATAAGGAAAAATGTTAAGTTTGAGTGGAGTGACGCATGTGAAAGGAGCTTATAGGAGTTAAAGAACAGACTGACCACCACATATATATTGACTATCCCTGCTAGTTCGAGAGGCTTCTCAGTGTATACGAATGCATTTAGTCAAGGTTTGGGATGTGTATTGATGCAGAACGAGAAGGTAGTGGCTTATGGTTCCTGTCAGTTAAAAGACCATGAGAGGAACTATCCTACCCATGATTTGGAATTGGCAGCCGTTGTGTTTACACTGAAAATATGGTGCCATTATCTATATGGAGAGAAGTTCCATATCTTTACAGACCATAAAAGCCTTAACTATTTGTTTTCAAAGAAAGAGTTGAACATAAGGCAGAGGAAATGGATAAAGCTTTTGAAGGACTATGACTATAAGATCCTGTACCACTCGGGGAAGGCAAATGTGGTAGCAGATGCCTTAAGCAAAAAGAATAGCAAGATGATATCATACATAATGATTCAGGAACATGAACTATTGAAACAGTTTACGAACCTCAACTTAGATATTGAACCATCTGACAGTGCTAGTTATGGTGTGATAGTTAGCCTGAGAATAGAACCAGATTTGATTGACAAAATCTGAAAGGCTCAGCGTACTGATAAGTACTGTGTAGATATGGCCGATCAGATCCAGTTGGGCACTATAACTGATTTTGAAGTCAGCCCCGATGGCTATTGAGGTTTAAAGGTAGAGCTTGTGTTGCTGATGATGCACAGTGAAGAAACTGATATTGACAGAAACTCATTCCTCGAGGTATACAAAGCATATAAATTGGCATTACCACCTAATCTAATGAGTATTCATAATGTCTTCCATGTCTCGATGCTTTGGAAGTATCATTCGGATCTGACACATGTGATTATGTATGAACTGCTGGAGTTAAAGTAGGATATGACGTATGTGGAGAAATCAGTTCGAATACTAGATAGGAGGGAGAAGGTATTGCATTCTAAGAAGATTCCTTTGGTTAAGGTTTTATGGCAGTATCACACTTCGGAAGAGGCCACGTGGAAATTAGAAAGCCTAATGCGAGAGAAATATCCACAGTTGTTTGAGGACTGATGTAATTTTAAAATTTAGGGACCAAATTTCCTAAGATGGAGAGAATGTAAATGCCCTAAATACTATGTATTTGAATGTAGCCATTAGAATAAAAAAAATGCAGTTCAATAATCAAGGAGTTAAATTAAATTGCACCTTTTATTTTGGGGACTTTGAAAGGGTTAATTAAATAGAATACAACAACTCTAAGAATAAATAAATAGGGGTAAATACATGTATATATATATAAATATATGTGTATCTGTATGGAGATATATATATATATATATACATGAATAAATATAAACCTACAACTTCATAGCCAAGAGCCCCATTGAGAAACATATATATATATATATATATATATGTAAATATATATATATATATATATATATGTAAGAGGATATATATATATATATATATATATATATATATATATATATATATATAGCCAACCCGAGGATAATTTTGTTTTCTAGACATTTAAAGAGGAAACAAAATGGAAGTGATGGATTATGAAACCAACAGCCTATGAGGTACAGGTGAAATGATAATAAGACAAAGGTAGGTAAGAGCTAGTGAAACTACATCGAAAGATGGAAGCAATAGTTGTAAAGTGATGATCTGACTGTGAAGGGAATTAACAGATAATATGATGGAAAAATTGATGATGGCCACAATAGGAAACAAGTGCCAAGTAATGAAATAAAAGGAGGAAACTGGTTGATAGCAGTAAAATCGATAAGATTGGATTGAGAATTGGCAGTTGATAAAGTAAGGAGAGAGAGTTTACGTAAGCACAATAGTATAGGCAGTGGGATGACAGAAGTTTACTATCATCAGGTCTGAAAACATGTACCAATTGATACATTATGGGGGAAAATGCAGAGATAGCGGAAGTCTGAAATGAAAAGAAAGAAAATGATATTAAAATAATGGTAAGGCCCCAAATTGAACTTGGCACAACTGAGTGATGGAGGGGGAAGGGTGAGCAGAAAATAAAGAAGAACTCTGCCGAGGAAACTAATATATAACAAACATGGATAATGGTCAAATATATATATATATATATACACACACACACACATATATATATGAGACTGAACTAGGTAAGTAAGGATGGGCATTTATGTTCTAGGATGAAGAAAATTGTGAAGCTGGTAGGAGAAACATGACAAGGAAAACATAAATAAATACAAGTATGTATATATATATATACATACATATATATACTTGCATGAATTCGGGAGGGCAGCAGGGAAAGAAAAGAGGGAGTTGTAAGACCCACTTTTGGTGATGTATTCCTTATGATTCGTATAATGTAACACATTTTCATATGTTAATTGAATCATAAGAAGAGCTTCTAGATTGAATGAATTTGCAAATGGAATAAATGAGTATTCATGAATTCACGTAATGGCTAAATAAGGGCCGAAGCGGCCACAAACTAAACAAATGGAACTTAAAATATTCAGACTGAATATAAGGACTCAAACGTGAATTCTAAGTATCCCTCACGATTCCAAGCAGTACACACAAGTCATATTGTATGTGAATCATAAGAAATAAACCTTTCAATGCTCTAAGTGGGATTAGAATGCAAAATGAGTATTAAAGTAATAAAATATGAGTTTACCTTTGAAAATTCTGGAAAAAAATGCAGCAAGAATGTTCCAAATGAAGGCCAGATTGATCCCCTATTCAAAGGAGATCGATATCTTGTTCAAGCATATCCGCCTTAGGTTAGTTATCTCTAAGAAAAATCGATCTCTCCCCATGAGCAGATCGATCTCCATTTGCTTCTGCCTAGCAGAGATTGATCTTATCCTAAGTGCAGATCAATCTCTCCCCATGAGCAGATCGATCTCTAGTTGTTTTTGACTAGCAAAGATCAATCTCTCACTTACAAGTCTGACTATTTTGATGGTTCAAAAGCAAGAGAAGATCGATCTCTTACCTTTGGAGACCGATCTCACCACCCCTTGTTCTAGAAAAACTCGACGACCAAACATTTTTCTTCTTCAAAAAAATCAAAACATCCCTCCATTTTTATCCAAAGAGAGCAAGCTTTCTCACTCTAGAATACCACCCCCTTCCAAAAAGACTTGAGAAAAAGCTATTTGGGCAAAGTCGTTCATTCCGAGGAGGAGAACAACATAGTTTGGAAATCAACATTCAACTTGTTAGATTGAAGGAGCAAAAAGGTCTTCCGATTTCTGAGAAGAGAAAAGTCAAGCTAGGTGAGTTTCCAATACCCCAACTCTAAGTATGTTTATCTAGATGTTGTTATAAGTTGATTAGTGTATGTATTGTTGGTTGAAACTACCTAGAATATGATGAATCAAACATGACCAAAAAATGGGTGTAGAGTGAGAAAATGTGATATGGTGGATTAAATGATAAATGGATTATACTAAGGTGTTAGTAATGTTATATGCATGATTTTGAGATGGTTATGTGGTGATGAAATGTGCATATTTGATTTTTGTAAAAATGCATGAATGAATGGAAAAGCTAAGGTTAGAGCATGCAAGCCAAGTGCTTGATAAGAAACTTAGAGCATGCAAGCCAAGTGCTTGATAAGAAACTAAGTAAGTTATTAGCCAAATTGGCTTGGAATGGCTGGATGGGTATTCGTCCACCATGCCATGGTCGAATGTGTCATAGGCCAAACTTGAATTCAATCGATTCGACGAGGTTGATGGACCTAGAATTCGGTCTAACGAGTGATAGTGAGCCTAAGGAGCCCAATGGGCCTAGGTGAAATGATAAGTGTAACTGAAATCAACTTAAAAAGAGAATTAGGCTCAATAAGATATGCTGAATTGGATCAAGTCAGAATATGAGTTATTTGTAATTAACTCATGTGATAAATGAATGTTTGCAGCTCCTAAGGATATATCCGGATCAAACTGAACCCAATCATGAAAAGCCAGAAAGGAGGAAGGCGTTACTTCACAGAGAATTGAGGTAAGGGAATTGAGTTGGCCCTAGAGGTATCTATATGCATTTTCGGGCACATTATGGTTTTATAGAATGTTTGTGGGTCATAGGAAAAGAAATAGATGTTTGAAAGGCAAAGGAAATTGGGATTTTAGAAAAGTTCATGAAAAGCAAGAACATGATGTTCTTAGGTCTTTTACTACTTTTAGCATTTGAATTGGTAAGCTGGCTAGCATTTAAATGTTTTGCAAGAAACTATTTTGATTAGGTTTTAATAACCTTTCTTTGCACACAAATGAGCCACCTACATGCGTTTTATGTAAATAAAGCGTGCTAGAGCTTTGCTCGCACAAGTTTTGACATGTTTATGCATGCATTAGTGTTGGAACGATGCTCGCACTAGAATTTTACATGCATGAGTGCTGGAGCCTAGCTCGCACTAGTTTTACATGGATTTTATGATATAGTACTGGAGCATAGCTCGTACTAGAGTTTTACATGCATGAGTGTTGGAGCCTAGCTCACATTAGTTTTCACATGGATTTTTGGGCATGGTTCTGGAGCATTGCTCGGACTAGATGTCTACTCTACATTGCAGTCGTGCTAGAGATTCCTCGCACGTGATTTTTATGACATGTTAGGAGCTGTGATAGGAGCTTCGGGTAGACTATGTGTTACACCGATTAAACAAGCTTGGACGTGCGTATTGAGATGTGGCACGATATGATATGATGATATGGGTCCACGGAGTATGTTGTACCGTGCATATAGCATGGAGTGCACTGTACCGTGTATGGATATGATATATAAACCATCTTCAGACGAAGGTTAGATCTGTTATGGACCGACAGGTTGGATGTGACCCACCTCTCGTGCGAAAGCAGATAGAGGTGATACCCCGTACACTAGGATCCATGTATCCTGGGATCAAAGAGGATATGACCATAGTCCTAGTTGTTACCCTTATTATTATTTCCCTATCGCACATGTCACTTGGTTTATGATGAATCCATGTTTTTAAATCTTTTTGTGGGTCAGGATAGTCCAAGGGAGGGGCTGTGTCTTAACGAATGTTGATTTTATATTAAGTTATGTTGAGTATAAAATGCTTTTAAGTGCACCATGCATGATGATTTTCCATGCTTTAAGTACTACTTGTGCATGATTATTTTCCATGCTTTGTTTAAAAATTGTGCACTGATTTGAATAGCATTAATTGCATTATATATCATGAACACGTGCATGAACTGATGATTTTGAGTATGACTGATAATTATATGGTTTTATACATGGCATCACGATCATGTAGATAGTACAGTAATCTACCTGCTCACATGATTGCCTTACTAAGCGTGTGATTTGGTCACCCCCCCTTTATTTTCCCCTATACAGGGCACTTTCAGTAGATAGAGAACGACTGAGGGTTGGATTTTGGTGTCCACTGCATCCCATCACACAAGGTATACACATTTGTATAGTTTTTGTATCTAGACATGCCATAGCACAGTAATATTTTGAATGTAACTTTTGGGGATGTCAAGAACAGCAAACACATGTAAATAGCAAATCTGATTAAGAAATGCAAGTGTTTACCTTTAAATAAACTGTAAATTGAAATGGTATGGTTGGATAAGATTAACACTAATACACAACCCAACTGTTGGTGGTGTAGCTGTTCACGATCGGAGTAAGGTAAGAAATGGATTAAATAATAAATGAAAAATGAAATATTTATAGTGGAGTTTTGGTGGATTGGGGGGTCGTGATAGAGGTGGTATCAGAGCAGAGTTGGTCTGATGTGTGTCGGTATCAAAAATTTAGAAAAATTGCATCCTCACGTTATTATGCTTGTCTAGATACAACTGCGTATATCGAGATGGGTTTGACTATGAAATGGTTGTGAATGTAGGAATCTTGACATTATGCTTAACACCAGTCACAGTAGAGGGGCGAGAGCACGAGTTAGAGGCTGTAGAGGTAGGCTTGGGAGCCGTGCTGAGTCCTTGCCGCATGAGACCCAGGAGGAGATAGAGGTGGAGGCTGATGTTGAGAATACTCTACGGGGTCCGGCAAAGAGACCTGAGAGTACTGAGGCATGCTTGGCGAGAATAGAGCTGAGCTTAGAGACGATTTTGGAGTTGATTGCCCAGTCGATACCTAGAGCTGGGGGCAGGCAAGGGCTAGCTACACAAGGTGATGCTGAACAAGCAGCTGCTCCTCATATGCCTGCACAGCTTGCCCAGAGACGTTAGACTACAAATACTCTCACACCCCCACTAGTACAAGATACACCTTCTACTATTGCTACACCACAGGGTAGTAGAGATTGAGGTCATGGATGTGACCTGGATAGATTACGGTAGTTCCAAAAATTTAAATCGTCGTCTTTCAGTGGGATTAGGGACCTAATAGCTCTAGAGGACTGTGTGAATGAGATTGAAAAGTTATATGGATTTTTTGAGTGTACTAGTACAGAGATGGTTATTTTTGTCGTATTCATGCTGAAGAGATCGACAGAGCAATGGTGGAAGTCCACCAGACCCATTCAGAGAGCTCGACATACAGAGATAAGATGGGATATATTTTTGGAGGCCTTCCAGAGGCAATTGGTTCTGGATATTGCGCAGCAAAAGCTATAAATAGAATTTTTGGGATTGACCCAGGGGAGCAGATTAGTGGATGAGTATGAAACAAAATTTATGTCTCTGGGTAGGTATGATCCTGACACGATGGATAGTAAGGTCAAGAAGGTTCGTAATTGTGTGGATAGACTAAGACCAGCCATCAGATCTCATTTGGTTCCTTTTGACATACCAACCTATGAGGAGGCAGTGCACAGAGCACAGTTGTATGGGCAAGATATTAACGAGTTGCCTAACAGTTTGGGAAGGTTGGCAGAGTGAGGGACAGAGATAGGAAGAGATCGACAGTGGTTAGAGGCTTCAGTTATAGAGGAAGTAGGAGATTTTCTAGGAAGAAGTCAAAGATTGAGGAGATTCGAGAGAGGACAGTTAAGCCTCTCGTGCATCCGGCCATAGCTCTAACAAAGGGTATAGTGATTAAAGGGCCATGCCCTACAACTGAACAGTGCAGTAAGTGTGGTTAGTACCATGGTACTCGACCGTGTTATGGACCTCCTACAGTAAGTTTACGATATGGGAAGCTAAAGCATGTGATCCGAAATTGCTCAGAGATGACTGAGAGTGCCCCAAGAATGGCAAGGAGCCAGAGAGAGCTCTTGCTGATACTCCTACTTTGAGAAAAAGGGCGACAGCTGAAGAGAAAGGGGAGCAAGTAGTCGGTAGAGGGCAAGTACACGCACTAGACCAGGATACTGTAGATCAGTCTTCAGATTTGGTGAAAGGTACCATCTTGATCTTTGATCTTGAAGCTTATGTTTTGATCGATCCTAGTGCCACACATTCATATGTATCACCTTCATTTACATATAAATTTTTTAAATACGTGAAGCTTACCCCATTAAGTAGGAGGATGTTGATAAGTACTCCCACAAACAATAGTCAGCTAGTGGAATATGTGTTTAGGGATTGTAAGTTGAAAGTAGGGGAAAAGGAAATGTCAGTCGACCTCATTTTGATGTATTTGAAAGACTTTGATGTAATCCTAGGAATAGATTAGTTGGCTGCAAACCGTGCTATGGTAGATTGTTTTTCTAAGACGGTAGCGTTTTAGGGGTAGATAGCGTTACCGTAAGTTTTCTAGAAAAATGTAATGTAAAGTTTCCTTGAAAAGTAATGAAAGTAGTAATTGTTGCAAGCAAAATAAATGTATTTCTATGCTGACTAAATGGTCAATGTTTTGAAAGGTTATATTGCGTACGTGGTTGAGGCTGATAAGGCATGCCTGGAATTGAGAGACAACCCAGTGGTTAGGGAATTCTCAGATGTTTTTCTGGATGATTTACCACGGTCATAGCCGGATAGAGAGATGGAGTTTTGTTTAGGTTTGGCATTTAGTACGAAGCCAATATCTAAGCCACCATATTGAATGGCTCTGATTGAATTTGGAGGAACTGAAGAAATAGTTAGAGGAGTTGTTAGATAAAGGGGTTCATTAGACCGAGTGTATCACCTTGGGGAGCACCGATTTTGTTTGTAAAGAAGAAGGATGGGAGCCTCCGATTGTGTTTTGACTACAGGTTGTTGAATAAGGCAACTATCAGGAATAAGTACCCCTTCCACTCATCGATGACTTGTTAGATCAACTTCAGGGAGCGTAGGTCTTTTCTAAGATAGATCTGAGATCCGGGTACCATCAGTTGAGAATTCAGGATGGAGATGTACCCAAGATAACTTCCCACAGCTTTTATGTCACTGATGAATGAGGTGTTTCACCAGTATTTGGATCGGTTTGTTATCATGTTCATCGATGACATCCTGGTGTATTTGAGATCTAGGGAAGAGTATGAGCAGCACCTGAGGATAGTGCTACAGACCCAACGGGAGAAGAAGTTGTATACTAAACTCAGTAAGTGTGAATTTTGGCTAGAGCAAATCTCTTTTTGGGGTCATATTGTATTGAAGGATGGTGTGTCAGTAGACCCATCTAAGATTGAGGCAATGACTCAGTGGCAGAGACCCCAGACAGTCATGAAGATCAGGAGTTTCCTAGGTTTGGCTGGGTATTATCAACGGTTTATGGAGGGATTCTCGAGATTAGCTGCTCCGTTGACACGTCTCATGAAGAAAAAGGTTGAATTCATATGGGACGATAAATGTAAGAAAAGTTTTCAGGAGTTGAAGAGGAGATGAACCACAGCTTCGATTCTCACCATTCCTACCAGCTTAGGATGTTTTCTGTATATACAGATGCTTCGTACCAAGGACTGGGCTATGTACTGATGCAGAATAGGAAGGTTGTCGCCTATGGATCTAGACAGCTAAAGGATCATGAGAAGAACTTCCTGACCCATGATCTAGAGTTGGTGACCATGGTATTTGCCTGGAAAATATGATGTCATTATCTTTACGGTGAGAAATTTCAAGTATTTACTGACCACAAGAGCCTTAAGTATCTGTTCTCACAGAAAAAGTTTAATATGAGATAGAAGAGGTGGCTCGAGCTTCTGAAAGACTATGATTGCAAGATTTTGTACCACTCAGGTAATGTGAATGTAGTAACCGATGCACTGAGTAGGAAGCATCTCAATATGGTATCATACATGATGGTCAGGGAACACGAGCTATTGGAACAGTTCGCGAGCCTCGGTTTGGATATGACCCCACCTAATACTGATAGTGGCATTATGGTATCTAGCCTGTGGTTGGAACTAGATGTGGTAGATTGCATCCGCCAGGCTCAGCGAATTGAATAGCCGTGCAGTGATGTTATCGGGATACAAAGGGGTACAGAGACTAATTTTGATTTGAGCTCAGTTTGATTGCTAAGCTTCAGGGATAGGATATGTGTTCCGATGATCTAGAGATTAGGAGGTTGATTTTATCAGAGGCTCACTCAACGAAGTATACACTGCATCCGTGAAGTAACAAGATGTATCAGAACCTCCAGAGAGTGTATTGGTGGTCAAATGGTGAAGAGAGATGTAGCAGAGTATGTAGCAAAGTGTCTCATCTGTCAGTAGGTGAGGAAGAGTATCAGAAGCCTGCAGGGCTATTACAACATCTACCTATACCAATTTGGAAATGGGAGCATGTCACTATAGACTTCGTGATGGGTTTAACTAGGACCCGCAGGAATCACGATACGATTTGGGTAATAGTGGACAGATTGATGAAGTCGGCACACTTCATAGCTATGAGAGCCACTGATACTCTGAGTACTCTGGCCGAATTATATGTGCACAAGATAGTTCGGTTACATGGTGTTCCAGTGAGCATTGTTTCTTATAGGGATGCTGGCTCGACTTCCCACTTCTGAGAACATTTTCTGGAAGCGATGGGGACGCAGTTGAGTTTTTGCACAACGTTCCATCCTCAGACAAATGGTCAGTCAGAGAAGACCAGACAGGTCTTAGAGGACATGTTGAGTGCATGTGCGTTGGATTTTGAAGGCTCTTGGGATGACCATTTACCACTTGTAGAGTTCGTCTATAATAACACTTATCATTCGAGTATCGGGATGGCACCGTATGAGGCTTTGTATGGCCCAAGACGTCGTCCTCTATTAGATAGGAAGAGATGGGTGACCGAAAGATATTTTCTCCCCACTTAGTGAGACAAACCTCTGAGGATGTCTAGTTAAGTTGTGAGAGGTTACAGACAGCTCAGAGAAGACAAAAGAGTTATGCTGACAGGAGACGAAGACCATTTGAGTTTATAGTGGGTAAATCAGTATTTTTGTGAGTTTCTCATTCTAAAGGTATAACAAGGTTCGAAAAGAAAGGAAAGTTAAGTCCTCGTTACATTAGACCCTTTGAAATACTTGATAGAGTGAGAGATAAGGCTTATATGCTAGCATTTCCACCTGAGCTAATGAGCATTCACAACGTCTTCCACATCTCTATGTTATAGAAGTACCACCCAAATCGGACACTTGTGATAAGTTATGAGCCATTGGAGCTCAATTAGATCATGTCGTATGTTGAGAAGCCGGTTTGGATATTAGATAGGAAGAAGAAGGTGTTGAGATTAAAGATGATTCCCTTAGTGAAAGTTCTTTGGCAACATCACACTCCGAAGGAAGCTATATGGGAATTGGAGAGTTTAATGTGGGGGAAGTACCCTGAGTCATTCATCGACTAATTGGTTCCAATTTGGATGACCAAATTTCCTTAGTGGGGAAGATTATGTAAGACCCACTTTTGGTGATGTATTCCTTATGATTCATAAAATGTAACACATTTCCATATGTTAATTGAATCATAATAAGAGCTTCTGGCATGCATGAAATTGGGAATGGAATAAATGAGTATTCATGAATTCACGTAATGGCTAAATAAGGGCCGAAGTGGCCACAAACTAAACAATCATAATGAATATAAGGACTTAAATGTGATTTCTAAGTATCCCTTACGCTTCCAAGCAATACACACAAGTCATATTATATGTGAATCATAAGAAATGAACCTTTTAATGCTCTAAGTGGGATTAGAACGCAAAATGAGTATTGAAGTAATGAAATATCAGTTTACCTCTGAAACGTTTGGAAACAAATGTAGTAGGAATGTTCCAAATGAAGGCCAGATTGATCCCCTATTTAAAAGAGATCGATCTTTTGTTCAAGCAGATCAATCTTAGGTTGGTTCTATCTAGGAAAGATCGATCTCTCCCCATGAGCAGATCGATCTCCACTTGCTTCTGCCTAGCAGAGATAGATCACTTCCTAAGGGCAAATCGATCTCTCCCCATGAGCAAATCGATCTCTAGTTGTTTCTGCCTAGCAAAGATCAATCTCTTCCCAAAGAGCATATCAATCTCTCACTTACAAGTCTGAATATTTTGATGGCTCAAAACCAAGAGAAGATCAATCTTTTACCCTAGGAGATCCATCTCACCACCCATGTTCTATAAAAACCCGACGACCAAACCTTCTTAAAAAAAAATCAAAACATCCCTCCATTTTTACCAAAAAAAGTAAGCTTTCTCACTCTAGAATACCACCCCCTTCCAAAAAGATTTGAGAAAAAGCTATTTGAGCAAAGTTGTTCATTGCGAGGAAGAGAACAACATAATTTGGAATCAACATTCAACTAATTGGATTGAAGGAGCAAAAGGGTCTTCCAATTTAGAACAAGAGAAAAGTCAAGCTAGGTAAGTTTCCAATACGCCAACTCTAAGTGTATTTATCTAGATGTTGTTATGAGTTGATTGGTGTATGTATTGTTGGTTGAAACTACCTAGAATATCATGAATCAAACATGACCTAAAAATGGGAGTAGTGTGAGAAAATGAGATATGGTGGATTAAATGATAAATGGATTATACTAAGGTGTTAGTAATGTTATATGCATGATTTTGAGATGGTATTGTGAAATAAATTTATGGGATTGGTCAAAGTGATGAAATGTGCATATTTGTTGTTTGTAAAATTGCATGAATGAATGGAAAAGCTAAGGTTAGAGCATGTAAGCCAAGTGCTTGATAAGAAACTAAGTGAGTTATTAGCCAAATTGGCTAGGAATGGTTGGATGGGTGTGTAAGACCCGATTTCTATCCTAAGATCAAATGAGAGATTGAAATGGTAACAAATTAAACGAATGGAATTCAAACTAGAGATAAGGATTTAAAACACGAAATGAGTGAGTGTTCATGAAGGGAAGTTGGATTGGTTTGGTCCCGAACACGTGCAATGGTAAAATGATCAAAAGACAAAAATTCGGTATTAATCGTGACAAGAAAATTTCATTAAAAATATGGATTTGAGAAAACTTGATCACTAACGAAGAAATAATTAAATTGCGAGTCCAATTGATCAAGATATGAATTTATTGGAATAAACCGAAATTTGTACATAGAAAAATTTCCTGAAAATATTGAAAAATATACCAGAAAGACGAAATAAGACCGATAAATTAATTTATAGATAATGAATTAAATAAGAATTTTTTTGGGATATTTTGATTTTTAATATATTTTAATGGATTAAAATAATAATTAAAATAAATTATAAATAAATAAATGAAAAAAATGAAATCGCGAAAATCGCGAAAATCGCGAGAAGGAAAATGAAGCCTGAAAAAGAACGAAGATCGGCGAGGATCGATCCTCTGCCCGACGACCTCCGGCGCTAGGAAGCCAGGCGACCACCGTATAATGAAGCCGACACTCGCGCGACCCTCCAAGCACTAGGACGACTTCCAACAGCATCGGAATCCGAAGAATCGAATGAGAGAAACCGAGGGGAAGAGAAGAGAAAATTCAACCATTTCGTCGATGATCAACCCCAACCGACCTTAGCCGATGGTTCCCCAGGCGAAGACAACATGATCGGTGGCTGCGTCGGCCAGTGGAACGTCCGGCAACACCATCAACGACGACAAAAAGAAACGGTACCGACACCAGAAGGGAGAAGAGCCGGACAGGCCAGTTTCTCCCAGCCATGGCGAAACTGAGGCCAGATCCGTACACCGGACGACCCCGCGGAGCTGCTGGTGACGGAAGCCAGTGAAGAACCGACCGACGAAGCCCAAAACTAGACTGAACTTGCTGAATCGAACCGGTCTGAACCTGGTTGAACCGAACCGAATCGGTTCAGCCAGAAAAGTAGAAAAAGAAAAGAAAAAGGGAAAAAGAAAAAGAGGAAAAATTGGAAAAAAATCTCGATGATGTAATCGAGCTACGGGTAAGCCGATAAGTGGTTGAAATTGACCAATTTAAATTTTGGAATATTTAATTTGATTAATATTTGACTGAAAATTTACCCCAAAAAATATGTAATTGTGTAGCTCGACAATTGATGTCAAACGAGAGCTCGAGTTAACCTTGATTTGTGTACTATCATGGAATCTCATGTAAGTAACCCTTATTTACGACAATTTGCATAATTATGTGTGTTAAAAATTTACCTCATAAATTACGGATTAATTCCGTATAAAATGAATTAAATTCTGAAATTTAAAATAAATTGTTATAAATAATAAATTCAGCTATCCAAGAGTTTAGAAAGATGCCCAATAAATACTGATGGACCTAATGAGCCCAATATGCCTCGATGATGTGAATAGTAAGTGAAAAACGGGCTTAAGGTCGATTAAGGCCCATTAAGGTGCAACCGGCCCAATAGGGGTAAACGGGCCCAATGATTTAAATTAAGCCAAAAAAATGATATCCAATTAATTATATTGTATTTAGCCTAATGAATATTTATACGCAATTTCGGAGATTGGATTGGGAGTAAATCGGACTGCGTGACGAGTCATTAGTGGAAAGGTCAGATTGTACAGAAAAATGAGGTAAGGGAATTGTGTGAGTAGCTAGAGGTAGCTATGCATATTTTAATAGCTTTTGTATACACTAAAAATGTATAAAGGTCCTAGAAATAAATTAAAGATTTTAAGGACTCGAAATAGGTAAAAGGATATTTTACCCCCTACTGAGGGAAATTCACCTAAGGATGGTGAAAGCATGACATGCATGAAATGCATGATTTGAAGAATTTTTGTGGTTTTTAAGCAAAGCAAATCTGTAGATTGGCCAGTAATTGCATAAATTTCACAAGATAACACCACGTAAGTGTTATTTATATTTAATTGAAATTCTTTTGAAAATGGGCCAACTATCAAGCTTATATGGAAACACATAGTGCTAGCGCATTGATCGCACTATCTCTGTGTTTGTGAGTGTGCATAAACGGTCATGGAGTGGTTACTCGCACCGATTTGTGTGATATCATGTGCATAAAATGTGCTAGAGCGGTTGCTCGCACTAATTTTTACTATTGTGAAATGCATGAGAGGTGCTGAAGCCTAACTTACACCTTGTTTTGACTTGATATGCAGAAAAAGGTCCTAGAGTAATTGCTCGCACTAGTTTTAAAATTTAACATACATGAGAGGTGCAGGAGCTTAGCTCGCATCCTGTTTTGATATGATAATTGAATAAAAGCCGTATTAGAGCCTTGCTTGTACGTGATTTAATAGATTTAATTGTATAAAAGCTGTGCTGGAGTGTAACTCATACGAGATTTGATTTATTTATGTATGAAACCGTGCTGGAGCATTGCTTGCATGAAGTTTTGATTTACTTGAGCATTTATTCGTGTTAGAGCATTACTCACACGAAGTTTTGAATGATTTTTGTTTTATATGAATTTATCACTCTTTTAAAGTCGTACTGGAGTGCTATTCGTACGCAGATTTTACTGATTTTTATGAAAATATGCTGGAGCTTCGCTCACACGAGGTTTTCAAATATCATGAATATGCATGGAGCCGTGCTGGAGCTTTGCTCGCACAGGGATTTATATGACATGCATATAGCCGTGTTGGAGCCTCTTGTAGAAAGTGTGTCACAGTGAGATGATATGCCCACATGGACATACTGAGACACAGGTTGGGTGGATAAGACCTACGATAGGCACCCCCTGACTATGATTTGGTTTCACGGAGTACGTTGTACCATGTATGTCACGCGTAGTACGCTGTACCATAGGGATTGTTGGAGTGGAGTGGCATTAGCCACGAGGTTGTAAGCTTTGCCCTCACAATCTTGGTATTTATGTTGTTTTGGCGGCAGGACTGACCCATCTTCCATTTCAGGTGTGATATCTCGTACACTAGGTACCGTGTAGCCAGGGATCACTAGGATATAGCCATAGTCCTCAATGTTACTGATATAGTCACCTACATGTCTCACATGATATATCTTTTGGTCTCAATAGACCAGGGTAGACCCGAAGGAGGGGTTAGGCCCCCGATTTTATGATTTTCACTGAGATGTGATTTTCTACTATAATGATAGATTTTCAAAGGATTTTATTATATGTGACCCTAAAAGAAGGGTGATTTTATAACAGAATTTTATAACGAATTGATTTATGAGATGATTGACCCGGAGGGGTTATTTTATACTGCAGCTTTAATGAAGTGATTTAAATGCAGTAGCATGATGAGTTTTCTATGCTTTAATGAGAAATTCTTGAAAGGATTGTTTCTCATGATTTTTTTTACATGGCATGAACTAATACATGATCTTGATTTAATTCATGCTAATTTTGATTTTATGATTTTACATAAAATGCCATTGATGCATAAGTTGCATAATTTCTATATGTACGAATAGTTTTTATAACTATGGTATTGATATATGCATGATTTTGAGTGTGAGATTTAAACGAAAAGAAATGAATTTAAAGGCATGGCATTATGAGCATGTAGATAGTGGAGTTATATACTTACTTGCATAATTGCCTTACTGAACTTGTGGTTTGCTCACCCCCTTGTTTTCCCATCTTTTCAGAGCACTCACAGTAGTTAGTGAGAAGCTAAGAACTTGCATCTTGGTATCCGCTGCTTCCCATCGAGAGATAGGTATACACATTTGTATAGTTTTGTATCTAAATATGTAAATGCATAGTACTGCAAATGTATATGATGTCGGGGATTTAAGGTTAAGTAAATCCAATTGTAAATGTATTTAGTTAAAGTCAAAGGATAGTAAATCTTGATATGTGAATGTGATTATGGTAATGGAATGGTAAATAGGTGAGAGGTGACTAACACCAAATCATAGCCCAACTGTTAGTAGGATGGTCACGATGTGAGAAAGGTAAGAATTAAAGAATTAACGAAAAATGAAAAAAATTGTAGTCATTTTTAGGAAATTTGGGTCATGACAGGGTGTTCCTCTACCATGCCATGGCCGAATGTGTCATAGACCAAACTTGAATTCAATCGATTCGACGAGGTTGATGGACCTAGAATTCGGTTCAACGAGTGATAATGAGCCTAAGGAGCCCAATAGGCCTAAGTGAAATGATAAGTGTAATTGAAATCGACTTAAGAATAGAATTAGGCTCAATATGATATGTTGACTAGGATCAAATCAGAATATGAGATATTTGTAATTAACTCATTTGATAAATGAATGTTTGCAGCTCCTGAGGATATATCCGGAGCAAATTGAGCTCAATCACGAAAAGTGGGAAAAAAGGAAGGAGTTACTTCACAGAGAATTAAGGTAAGGGAATTGTGTTGGCCTTAGAGGTATGTATGCGTTTTCAGGCGTATTATGGTTTTCTAGAATGTTTGTGGGTTATAGGAAAAAGAAATAGATGTTTGAAGGGGAAAGAAAATTGAGACTATAGAAAAGTTCATGAAAAGCAAGAACGTGATGTTTTTAGCTCTTTTTACTACTTTTAGCTTGTGAATTGGTAGGCTAGCTAGCATTTGAAGGTTTTGCAAGAAAATATGTTGATTCAGTTTTAATAACCTTTCTTTGCACACAAGTGAGCCACCTACATGATTTTGATGGAAATAAAGCATGCTAGAGCGTTGCTCGCATGAAATTTGACATGTTTACGTATGCATTAGTGCTAAAGCGATGCTCGCACTAGAGTTTTATAGGCATGAGTGCTGGAGCCTAGCTCGCACTAGTTTTAACATGGATTTTACGATATAGTGCTGGAGCGTAGCTCGCACTAGAGTTTTACATGCATGAGTGCTGGAGCCTAACTCGTACTAACTTTCACATGGATTTTATGGCATTGTGCTAGAGCGTTGCTCGCACCAGATGTCTACTCTACATTACAGCCGTGCTAGAGATTACTTGCACGTGATTTTTGTGACATGTTGGGAGCCGTGCTAAGAGCTTCAGGTAGACTGTGTGTTACACCGATTAAATAGGCTCTCACGTGCATGTTGAGATATGGCACGATATTATATGATGATAAGGGTCTACAGAGTACGTTGTACCGTGCATATAGCATGGAGTATGTTGTACCGTGTATAGATATGATATATATACCATCTTCGAACGAAGGTTAGATCTGCTATGGACTGGTAGGTTGGACGTGACCCACATCCCGTGCGGAAGAAGATAGAGGTGATACCCTGCACACTAAGATCTATGTAGCCTGGGATTATAGAGGATATGGTCATAGTCTTAGTTATTACCCTTATTATTATTATTTACCTATCTCTCATGTCACTTAGTTTATGATGAATCCATGTTTTTAAATTGTTTTGTGGGTCAGGGCAGTCCAAGGGAGGGCTGAGTCTTAACGAATGGTGATTTTATGTTGAGTTATATTGAGTATGAAATGCTTTTAAGTGCACCTTGCATGATGATTTTCCATGCTTTAAGTAGTACTTGTGCATGATGATTTTCCATGCTTTGTTTAAAAATTGTGCATTGATTTGAATAGTGTGAATTGCTTTATATATCATGAACACGTGCATGAACTGATGATTTCGAGTATGACTGATAATTATGTGGTTTTATTCATGGCATCACGATGGTGTAGATATTACAATTATCTACCTGGTCGCATAATTGCCTGACTAAGCGTGTGGTTTGCTCACCCCCTTTATTTTGCCCCGTTACAGAGCACTTTCATTAGATAGAGAGTGACTGAGGATTGGATTTTGGTGTCCACTGCATCCCATCACACAAGGTATACACATTTGTATAGTTTTTGTATCTAGACATGCCATAACACAGTAATATTTTGAATGTGACTTTTAGGGATGTAAATTGTAAATTGAAATGGTATGGTTGGATGAGATTAACACCAATACACAGCTCAACTGTTTGTGGTGTAGCTGTTAACGATCAGAGTAAGGTAAGAAATGGATTAAATAATAAATGAAAATGAAAAATTTATAGTGGATTTTCGATGGATTGAGGGTCGTGATAAGAGTTCCTACTTAAGCCGAGACGTAACCAAGGGAGTGAGGAAAACTGGAGCGGCTAGAAACGTATTAAGACATAAAACGAAAGAATATTGATGCAGAAAGAGGCATGACCTAAAGTTTAGTGTTGAACATAAAACATGAGGGGACACGAGGGGGCTGCTGGGAATAGAAGACATAAATGAGGGGAGTATAATGGGTGAGTATTGAAGCAGCCGGGAGTTGGATAGAAGGATAGAGAAAATTATGAACAAAAAGTGAAGAAAATTACGGTAATGGCGAGAGAAAGAGATCGATGGTAGAAACTGATTTTGGAGCTGGGGGAGTGAGGCTGCCTATAATAGGGACAAAAGCAAAGATGCTGGTGCAGGGAGGTTCGTGAGGAAGAAGAAATGGAAAGTTGAGGCAGAAAAAAAGGGAAGGGAAACAATTAGAGCCGAGTAATAAGAAGGAAGGGTGAGGCGATGATTCACTTTGGGGAGTGTGCCTTCTGTTGAAGAAAAATGAATGGAGATTATGTACAGTGATAGGGAACGGTGAAACAGAAGGTGCGAAAGCAAAACAAAGCAAAAAAAAAAAAAAAAAAACAAAGAAGAAAAGGCGGGGGAAGGGGGGAATATTTATATATATATATATGTATGTATATGTAAGATTATATATATATATATATAAGTAAATATAAATAAAATATTTGGAGATAGGAAAGAAGGCATGGAGAAATTAGGAAGCCCGAGGGAAGGAGCTCTAGCGAAATTAACCGAGCAGACCGAACCCACTGACTATAGTTACTAAAGGCATTATGGACTGCGAACAGACATCGAGGTAAGGAAAATTCCATGTGCTGCTAGAGATATTTACACGTAATTTTCGCAAAATTGTAGATATAAAATTTAGGTCGATTTATGGTTATCAAAAAATTATAGAAAACCCTAGACCGATTCGTAGTATCAAAATTTTAGAAAAGCTATAGTCTAAATTAAATTGGTCTATCTTCATCAAGATTAAACTAGATAAATTTATTTAAATAAATATAGTTTTAAATTACTGATTTAAATAAAAAATCCTTGATTGTTTTATTTACTGCATTGAATTTAAAATTATTTATTGGAAGTGAATTTTTATAGATTGATACTGGTAAAAAGTACTCGAGCGCGTGTTGACAGTGTGTCGAATGATCCGACTTGCACTGGTTTAGGGGCAAAGCCAGCAATTTATCATGTTACAGTGTCACCATTATTAAATTGAATTGTTATTGTTATTGTGGTCCATGGAGTACGATGTACCGTGCAACATACATGTGAGTACGCTGTACCATGCTATCGGTCTTCAAACATATTGTATTGTGAGCTGACTGGGTAGCTGACCACTCCCACAGCGATTGACATCCCGACAAACTTGATCAATGATGCCTGGAGTCACCGACATTGGCCAATGTCATATTGATTATCGTATAGCATGTTCTGTCTTGCCTTGTCTATTTGAATTTCTGAATTGACTATATAAGTTAATTTTCATATGGAACTGTATTATTTTACTGCATAAAAAGATTGTGGGGGCCACCTCTTAAATCATGCGGGACCAAAGTGCCACACAGTCATCACTTTAAAAGCTGTATAAAGTGTTAGAATCGGTATTAATTACAGTTCCATGTTTATACTGAAATTGCTATGGATTTTCGACTCTGATTTTACGAAATGGGCAGTGGCTCAGTGCTATTTGGAAATTGTTTAGTTTTCCTCTTAAAGTTTTGATACTATGTATATACTGCGGTAAATTGCATACACTATCGATATTGGTTATGTTTTTGATTTTTCAGACCTTGGTATTTTTGAACTGCCAATTTATTTGTATATTTGACAAGAAATCCTATTTTGACATTTTTATATAGGTAGTGTATTTATCTATCTATTGCGTGCTTTTCTTATTGAGCTCGTTAAGCTCACCCCTTATTTTCCTCCATAGAGCCTCATCAGTAGCGGATACCGCCTTTATAAGTTGTTTATTTTGGCACAGTCATTCGTCAGAAAAGCGTTCTTCTGCGCTAAAGGTATACCCAACGTAGACATTTATTTTTGTATCTACATTTTGAAAGTGCAGTAATGTATACAAAATGTGTCTGGGGAATGTGAACATAAGTATTTTTGTAAAAGAACTACAATGCTGATTAATTGGAGAAGTAGTTACCATTGTTTTTGTATTAAATTTGTTACCAAGAAGCTAAGTTGTATAGAAAGATTTAATGTTTTGATTTACATTTGACTCGTAGTCCAATTGAATTGTGTGTAATTAGGGTCGTTATAGAAACTGACTGTTTCAAATCACCATGCACTTGTTAAATCAAACCACTAAAATTCTTGACAAGTACAAAAGTAGCTTGTCATAATCACTATTTTCTTTAGCAAATAATTTCCAAGAGATTTATCTCTATCTTGATAGTCAGAAGGAAAAAAATACTAGAATTTTTTATCCTTTGTGGATTTTGTTTTTCAATTTTAAATTTGACATCTCTATTTATAGAGATTTTTCAAAGTGTTGTATATTTTTTAATTAAGTGTTATGATTATTCATTTGTGTTATCTTATTCAACAAATACAATTATTTAATATACGAGGAAGGTGCAATTAACCCTTGTTTCCAAGAGCATGGCATGCCGCTAACCCTAACCCCCTAGGAGTGTAGCTCTTCAACCTTAATTACTTTAATTAGCTTAAAAGTTTAAATGAAATCCCCTAATTCCATTAAATTCATCTAATTATGTAGATAAATAAATTTCAGATGAATTTTGAATGATTTGGTGGCTTTTGTGTTGAAAAAGAGCATGGCTTAGGCCAGATTCAATACTAGACAAAATTTTGAGCATTACAAGCCAAAATAAGAAGACAATTTATCATGTAGTGCACCTCATCTCTCTTGCCAACTAGTACTCTACATGTCACTATTTTATTCACTTTTGGAGGATAAGAATAAAAAAACACATGTCAAAATATGGAAGACACGTGTCTTTTCCACATGGATTGTAAGACCCACTTTTTATTACTTGTTGATGTATTTCCTTATGATTCATGTGATGTACATTTCCACATATTAATTGAATCATAAGAAGAGCTTTGATTGAATTAAATTTGTAAATAGAATAAAACGAAATATCGGTGAATGTATGCAGTAGCCAAATACGAGCCAAGATGGCCATAGGCTAAACGAAAGGGATCGAAATTAAGTTTACCGAAAAATACGAATTTAAAATAAGAAAAGATAGTGGATGTATGAAGGAAAATAGGGTTAAATTGGCTCCGTGACAAGTGTAGGGGTAAAACGATCAAAAGACCTAAATCCGGTATAAATAGATAAGAGAATTTTAATTAAAAATAAGGATTTAGGATGTCTTGATCAATAATGAGGAAATTATACAATTTCGAGTTCAATTAATCAAGATCTGGAATTTTTAGAAAAATCGAAAAGTCACTCGAGACAATATCCCGAAAATACAAAGAAATTATACCGAAAAAAGGTTAAAAATATAATTGTTGTTGTACCAAACAACAGTGATCGAATAATGTTGATGTGGTCTTCTCCACGTGTCTTGAATATTCTGTAAAAACAGTAAATGTCAAAGAGACGCAGGGATCTATCCTTGCGCACGCAATCATATGCTTATGTCAGAAAAATCTTTTAGCAGAGTCTCTGTCAGCAAACTAGAGCTTAGGGTTTTTTTATCATACCTGGGGTATTTATAGATATTTTTGGAATTAGGCTGGGCTTCATATTTTTCCAGGACTTACGAATATTTTGGGCCCAAAACTATAGGGTTTTGGACGATTCGGATCTGAGGCCCAAACGAGCGTTTGGGCTGCGACAGAGTTACTAGATATTCTGCTGTGGACTCAGAGTTTGTATCTGTGTGGATGAGTTCAACTTGTGACAGAGGTTCGAAGACCTCTGCCGCAGTCTTGGGCGTAGAGTTCTGCCGAGGCTCACTCTGCCGCAGTAACTCTACCGCTACACAGTCTGTCATAAAGTATACTCTATCACTAAGGTCTACCGCCTCTCTGCTTCTTGACTCAAGGGCGCAAAGGTTTGTCGCTGGTACACTTTGTCACAGTGGACTCTGTCGCTGTAGGACTCTGTTGCTGGTGGACTCTGGTGCTGGTGGACTCTGTTGCTAGTGGACTATATCGCTAGGTGGACTCTATCGCCAGAGCACTCTGTCGCGTACCTTTCAATGTTTGCGCACCTTTCAGTGTTTGCCACGTGGCACATGCCTCTTGGTGCTTAGTATATGACACGTGGTCGTCCTCTGTTGGCCAATATTTGTCCACAAAGACTTTGATCGGTATGACCTCTATCAAATGCTCCCCACTCTTTGGTAGGAATATTTCCTGCGAAAGAGTATGAAAATGATATTTTATTTTTATTTTTGGAGCATTTGGTTTACTGTTCCTAAGGGATGCTCATTCACTTCAGCCGCAAATGTGTAGATTACTGTGCACGTGCGACTACAACCGCGCTTATACATAAGGTCTCAGGTATCGCGGTATTTACTGAGTTCTCTCGCATAACGATCACTCTGTCGCTTACTCTCTGCGCCTTCTGTCGCTACTCTACCACGAACATCATTACTGTTCCGCATCTCTACCACAACTTTACCGCGGACATCATTATTGTCCCGCATCTCTACCGTAACTCTACCGCGTGACTCATTACTTTTTTGCGCCTCTGTCGCAACTCTACCGCATACATCACTACTCTATCGCGTCATTCCAGCACTGTTTGCCGCTACTCTGTCGCAAACTCTCTGACGCTGTTTTCCAGTTTCTGCCTTCATTCCTATTGCTTTGCAAGTGTACCTTTGGTTGTTAGGTAACACTCTATCGTCGATTACTTTTTCTTCATAATTTTTCTTAAGTCTAAAATGTCTAGTCATGGTGTAGGGAAGCGTATAGAACTAGGGGTTAGATCGACTCTGAAGGAAGTTGACATCCAGGATCTTACTTCTAGATTTTCATTGCCCGATGGGTACTCCTATAGACTTCCAAACCCTCAGGAAAACGACATACGTAGTGTGTCCGATGGGGTAGTTATTTTCAAAGCATCCTTAGAGCTAGGACTCCGTTTTCCAATTTCTGACTTTGGAGCTTCTTTTCTTAGGGCGCATAGGATTACCCCCAGAAAACTGCATCCTCACGTATGGATGCAATTAATTGGATTTACCGTGCATTGCTCATCAAGGGGTGTTTCTCCGTCTCTTCCCTTACTTGATACCTTTTTTAGGTTTCGAGGCAGCTCTGGTTTAGTTCCCTATTCTCTTCAACGGGTGTATAAGCTCGGATTTGAAAATAGGTTATTCGAAAAACCTGCAAATAAGCTTCATGGATTTGAATCGGAGTGGCTTATTGTGGAGACGCCTGGGGGCCTGGATTTACCTACTCGTTTGGAAACTAGACGTGAAATCCCTAAGGGTCCCCAGATTTCTGCGCTCAGGAAACAATTATCTTTAGATATTAATAAATTATTAGTTGATAACCCTATTAATATTGATATTCTTCTATCAAACGAAAATTTGACATCTGTCGATTAGGGTGTGGGTCCCATTCCTGTTGTCGGCCCCTCTGTTCCTCCCCCGAATCTTCCATCATCGATTCCTTCTGAGTTGAATCCTGAACTTTTAAGATCATAAGAGGATATAGGGAGCACAAATAGAGAGTCTAGCTCTGATAATGAACCCCTAGCCGACCTAAGCGACTGGGAAGGGTTTGGTTCAACTTTCATGGTCCTTCTTGATGATGATATGTTAAACATAGAGTTACTTCAGGAGCATTTTGATTCTCCTGATGGTAACTTTTTCTGCTTTTTGATTTATCGTTTGTTAGTTCTGGCCGCGTTTTTGACAATTTTTTTTGTTTTTTCTTTTTTGTAGAGATTAACCATTTTAGACGTTCTTTGGAGCGCCAGGGGGTGGAGGAAGGTTCATCTAGCGATCTTGCTAGAAAGAGACCTCGCTTGACAGATGTTGTTCCCAGTGAGGTACCAGTTCCACCTCCATTGCCTCAGGCTCGGACCTCGCCTCCTTCTAGATAAGAGATGCCCCCTCTTACTGAACAAAGGGATCCTTCTCGAGATAGAGGGAAGGCTCTTTCCTCTTCAGGAGAGCTTCCGATTCCTCTGGACGGTCTTGGTCTGAAGAGTGTGCTGAATGTAATATAATTTCGTCTCAACGAAAGAATCAGAGGCGTTTGTACATTGAGCCGTCAATGGGGAAGAGGCCAATTCTTCCTAGGATAGGTCCTGTTGACGAGAGGTCCTATCCTGTAGACGGCGGTTTCATAATGAAGGGATCGAAGTTCTGAGTGTACCCGAGAGTACGTGACAATGATACCTTGGATACTCCCGGGGTGGCTTCTCGGTTGAGTTAGGCCACTATTCTTCCAAGGCACGAAGCTCGAATATTTAGGAATTTTTCAGAGGGGGAAGACTTAGCTGATTGGAATCGCTGAAGGTAATCTTCATATTCTTTTTTCATTTTATTTTTTTTTGCTATACTTTGAGTTTGACTTTTTGTGTTTCTCTTTAGCTTGCTTAGAGCACCGTGGCCAATAATGCTCAACACCGAGCCTATCGAGAGCGGGCTGACAAAGAGATTCAAGAGTTGAGGGACAAAGTCATGGAGTTGTCAAACATTGTCAACAATTTATCTGGGCTCCCCGACGTGGTGTGAAGCTTAGAAGATCAGCTCTCGAAAGCGCTCCAAGATTTGAATCATGTAAAAGGGATCTTAGTGTCGAGATGGCTAGGTCTAACAAACTCAATGAAGATCTTCAACAGGCACAAGCCGAACTGGATAATATGCAGTCTAAATATGGATCCTTAATGGATTGCAATCAAGAGCTGTAACAATACGTCACCAAACTAGAAAGTCGGGCCACTCCCTCTCTTAATCAAGTCGAGATTGATAGCATCAGGGCGGAATCCATGAAAGAGTACCGACTTTCTAAAGATTGCTTGAGACGAAAGGAGGATTTTTCGGTACCATATGTAAAATATGGTTTTTACCTCGCCAGATCCTGGTTGGAGAAGCATAGGGAAGGCGAAGAGTTCCCTGAGCTTCAATATACGCGCGAAGTAATGCTATTTGAGGCTCCTGATTGGACTAAATATGAACCAGAGGCTGAACCCCTTGATGAGCTTTTTAAGAAGACTGCGCAAGATGATCTCACAAACCTGGTCGGTCCTTGGGAGCCTGTGAGCCCGGATAAAGTTCCCGAACCTATTGGTGCCCTCGACGACCTAGATGGGGAAGATCTATCACTTCTTGGTCACCAGTCCTCTGATCCCCAGCCGCCAAATCGTGCAGACTGATGTATTTTTCTTTTTTGAATATTTTGTTAGACTGATGTATTTTTCTTTTTTGAATATTTTGTTGTTGAACTTATTCATGCTTGTAAAAACCTTCTTGAATAAATAAAGTTAAATTTTATCGGTTCATGCTTTATATTGCTTTGTTTGTTTAACTTTCGTTATTTATCGCTTATGTTTATTTATTCGTATATGCTCCCCATTTCTTGATTGAAAGATATACTTTTAGAAAGAATTACATACGTAAACATACCTTTTTCTGATGCCTGACCACCATGACGCGAGTGCGTCTTCGGTTCTTATGGCCAATACGTTTCCATTGCCTGATTTTTTTACGGCTTGCCACAGTGACGCTATTGCGCCTAGGGCCCTTACGGCTCGTCTGAGTTTATACGCCTGGCCACAGTGACGCTATTGCACCTCAGGCTCTTACGGCTCATCTGAGTTTGTACACCTGGCCACAATGACGTTATTACGCCTCAGGCTCTTACGGCTCGTTTGATTTTTTACGCCTGGCCACAGTGACGCTATTGCACCTCAGGCTCTTACAGCTCGTCTGAGTTTTTACGCCTGGCCACAGTGACGTTATTGCACCTAAGGCTCTTACGGCTCGTTTGATTTTTTACGCCCGACTACAGTGACGCTATTGCTCCTCAGGCTCTTACGGCTTGTATGATTTTTTACGCCCGACCACATGACACTATTGCGCCTTAGGCTCTTACAGCACATCTAATTTTGTACGTCTGGCCACAGTGACAGTATTGCGCCTAGGCTCATACGGCTCATCTGATTTTTTATGCCTGGCCACAGTGACGCTATTACGCCTCAGGCTCTTACGGTTCGTCTATCTTCTGTCACAAGATTTAGATTTATAAAAGCCAGAGATATAATAGAAGAGTAAAGAAATAGTCTGCATAATGATCAGATAATAGTATCTCTGTGATAGTGCAAACAAATAAGAATCAAGAAAGAAAACATAATGATTAATTCAAATACAATTTCAAATGATTTGAGTTCCATGATTTTCCTAGTTTCTTCCCTTACAAAGTTTCCAGGATGCAAGTGGTGGGCCCAATCATTTGTCTGATTCGATATGGACCTTCCCAATTGGCTCTGAATTTTTCGTCTTCCCTCAAGGCATTGGTGATGTGTGACTTTCTAAGCACAAATATCCCTAAGACATTGGTCTATCTTTTACCCGATTGTTATAGTAGTTGGCCACCCTCTGATGATAGGATGCCAACCGAATAACTGCAGCATCTCTATGCTCATCAAGTAGATCTAAGTTTTCCTTTAGCCCTTGTGAATTATTTTCTTCCACTAAAGGCACTACTCTGGATGGCAGTACTCCAATTTCCACGGGAATTAATGCTTCAGTGCCGTATACAAGGCTAAACGACGTTTCTCCAGTTGATACTCTACTAGTGGTAAGATACGCCAATAAGACACTAGGCAACTCGTCCACCCATGCTCCCTTAGCTTTGTCCAATCTGGTCTTCAACCCATGAAGGATAGTTTGATTGCTGACTTCGGCCTGCCCATTAGCTTGAAGATATGATACATAAGAAATCCTTAGCTGAATGTCAAGGCGCTTAAAGAATTCACGGAAGGCGTCACAATCAAACTGCTTTCCGTGGTCAGCATTTAAGATATGTGGGATCCCAAACCGGCAGATAATATCTTTCCACACCATCGCTTCAACTTTCTTCTCTGTGATTGTAGCTAAAGGCTCTGCCTCAATCCATTTTGTAAAGTAATCGGTAGCAACCAATAGGAACTTTCTTTGACCCGTAGCTGATGGGAAGGGCCCTAGAATGTCTAATCCCCATTGTGCAAAAGGAGTTGGTTGTACCATACTCTGGAATGGAGTTACTGGGGCCGTTGTTATCGGTGTAAACCTCTGACACTTGTCACACCTGCGGGCTTTATCCATCGCATCTTATTTCAATGTCGACCAATAGAATCTTAATCGTAATATCTTAGCGGCAAGGGCTCTAGCTCCCAAGTGCTCACCACAAATACCTTCATGTACCTCAGCTAGGACATAATTTGTTTGCTCTGGCCCCAGGCACTATAACAAAGGTGATGAATACCCCCTTTTGTACAATTCCCCATTTATTAGTGTGAACTTTGCCCCTTATATCCTTAAACGACAAGCCTCTTCCTTATTTTGTGGGAGCGTACCTTCAGTGAGATACTGTTTGAATGGGGTTCTCTAATCGTCCCCCACTTCAATGTCACACACTTCGACTTCTTCAATGCTAGGTCGTTCGAGTCTCTCCACCTTTACCATTCTTCCTTCAGTCTCATTGGAGGAAGCTAATTTGGACAATGAATCTGCATGTGTGTTTTCAGACCGGCTAATTTGTATCAACTAGAAATTTTTGAAAGTCTGAGCTAGAGATTGGACTTTCTTTAGATAAGGGGCTAGCATTGGCTCTAGAATCTCATATTATCCACTGAACTAGTTTACCACCAATTGAGAATCACTGTGCGCCCCTAGGTGGTGAACTTGCAACCTCTCTGCTAGCATCATTCCAATGACCAGAGCCTCATACTCTACTATATTATTAGAACTAGGGAACCCAAACCGCAAAGAGTATTCTAAGGATCTCCCTTCTGACGACACTAAGACTATACCTGCCCCACTACCATTTGCACTTGATGCTCCGTCAACATATAGTAGCCATGGTCGAGTCTCCTTTTCAATATTGTCGCTCGGGCTAGTACATTCTACTATAAAATTTGCTAAAGCTTGGCCCTTGATAGCCTGCCTGGGTTGAAATGTGATATCATACTCTCCAAGTTCCACTGCCCATTTCATCAATCTCACTAAATGTTCAGGCTTTTGAAGGATTTGCCTTAACGGTTGATTTGTCAAGGCAGCAATAGAGTGTGCCTAAAATTAAGGGCGCAATTTACGAGAGGCCATCACAAGGGCTAATGCTAGCTTTTCAGCCAGTGGGTATCGGGTCTCTGGGTCTAGTAGTATCTTACTCACGTAGTAGATGGGACAGTACACTATTTCATCTTTCTTCAGTAGTACCGCACTGACGGCGAATTCACCGACTCCCAAGTATATATACAATTGTTCCCCTTCCAAAGGCCTTGTTAACAAAGGTAACTGCTTCAAATATTCTTTTGAGTCTTTAAAAGCTCTTTGACAATCCTCTATCCACATGAAATTCCTTCCGTCCCATAGAGTTTTAAAGAATGGTAAGCTTTTTTCTGCAGACTTTGACAAAAAGCAGTTCGGAGCTGTTATTCTGCCTGTCAATCTTTGGACATCTCTCACTGTGGTTAGTGGCTTCATGTCTATAATTACCTGTACCTTTTTAGAATTTGCCTAAATACCCCTGTTGGTGATCATGAACCCCAAGAACTTCCCCGATCTAACTCTGAATGAGCATTTGTTGGGATTTAGCTTCATACTGAATTCCCTCAGCACATCGAACACCTTGAACATTTGATGAGCGTGAGACTCTCCTGCTCTACTCTTGATAATCATATCGTCCACATAGGTTTCCATAGTATGCCCGGTTGAAACATTAAGCTTATGACAAATCACTTCAGGATTAATCTCTAGCATATCAGCCGGGGTCCAAGCGAAAACATTCGACTTTCTCTGTAGGCATTCAACTATCTCCCTTCTTGTTTGTTCATTAAGTTGAGTCCCTATGAATGCCTTATTCTCTTCATCCCCTTTGACTAGCTCAATGGCTTCCGTTTTCTCCACAGGTTAAGGCTTATGAGGGTCATCTATGGATAATGTCTCCTTTCTCTGTACTCTTTTGTTGGCGGTAGAAGCGATATAACAAGTACGAGCCCTCTTTTGATCTCCTCGCACTTGTTCAACTCTATTGGGAGTATGGAACTTCATTAATAAGTAACAAGAAGATATCACCACCCTCATATCATTTAATACAGGCCTCCCGAGGATCATGTTGTAAGCAGCTGAGGTTGACCTCACAACCATGAATAATACCTGTCGTGTCATATCCTTTGGACTTTCCCCTAGAGTCACAGGCAACTCTATAGATTCAACTACCTTCACCTTCTCACCCGTAAATCCATAAAATGGTGTCATAACAGGTCTTAATCTATCTTCGGATACATTCATTTTCTCAAAGCAATTCCAATAGATTAAGTTCACCGAACTTCCATTACCGACTACGATTCTGCTCACTGGATGTTTCGCTACTACTGTGAATACCACCATGGGATTATCATGAGGCATGACAATATCACCCCTGTCTGTCGGAGTGAACACAATGGGTTCTTCATCTGCCTTCTCCTCCATCACAGCATGAATCTGATATGCTTATTTTGCGTAACTTTTATGGAAAGTAGAGGAACATCCTGCCATCGATTCTCCTTCTATGATAACATTTATTGCTGGGTCGGTAGGTTCGTTATCTAGTCGGTTATCTCGAGGGATAGGCCTAGCTACTTCATTTCTTAGCCTATTTCTTCTGTTATCATTATTTTGTATATTTCGTGGACGATCATTCCTTTGATCTAGGGGAGGATAACGGGGCCTTTCACTTCTTCACAGGAAGCGGTTAATTTTTCCCTCTCTAGCCAACTTCTCTAACTGATCCATCAGATCTCTGCATCTTTCAGTAGGGTGACCTTGAGCGACATGAAATTCATAATAAGCATCAAGATTTTGACTCATATCTCCAATATTCTTTTTAGGGAATTTCAACAGTCCCGTCCCCTCAATAGCTGCAAGTATTACGGTGTGAGGCTCATTCAATCTGGTATAGCCTTCGTACCTGAGTCTAGGGGCCTTATCTAATCCGACAAGTCTTGAAGAGCTTCTTTCAGGTAAATCTCTCTCTCTTTTTCTTCCTTCCTTATCTCTTGGGACTGTACCATCTTCATTACTTCCACTTGCGCCACGTATTTATTTGCTCTGGTAAATAAATCAAAAAGGGTCGTCAGCTGATCAAGAGAGAGGGATTCTTGTAGCATCTTGGATTTCGTCTCCTATAGCATTGCAACCATGGCTACTCCCACTGGTAGATCTTTCACCTCTAAGGTTGCATCTCGAAAACGATCTACATAGTTCTTTAGTGGCTCTTTGTTCCCTTGTTTAAGGGTGAACAGATAAGTAGCGTCCTTCTTCCTTTGGCTATTGATCATGAAGGCTCTCAAAAATTCACTTCGTAACTAGTCGAAGGATGAGATAGAACCCTCACATAACCCGTTAAACCATTTTAGTGCATACCCCGATAGTGTAAACGAGAAGGCTCTGCATATGATTTCATCTTCCCATCCATGGAGCAGCATGAGGGACTCATAACTCTGTATATGGTCGTATGGGTCTTCTTTGCTGGCGTAAGTAGCCATAGAAGGCATCTTGAACTTCTTCGGCAAGAGTTTGTCCATAATCTCTGGAGTGAAAGGAACTCTCCTTCTCTGACTGTTATCAGGAGACACTAGCTTCTTCCTTTCTAGAATCCTCTCGACAACCTTCTCAACATTTTCTGACCCTCGAGTTGAGTGTGCTCCCCTCTCTTCGGTACTAGAAGAGTCTGAGTGGTAAGCATTCCTTCCTCCTCTGTTCCAAATATTTTACACATGGTCCGCTCCCCGGCGAAATATCTCTTCCTCGTTCAAGGTTTCCCTGCTTCTAGGGGCCCACCCTGTATCCTTTCTTCCAGCACCTCTCATTCCGTGATTCGACCTGGTACCTTCAAAATAGTCTCAGAGGTCATGACTATTCTGTCTTCGCTGCTCCCCAGACCTGTGATCTTCGAAGTCATGCTCCAATTCTGCAGTAAATGTCTTGATCTCCACGACAGAGGTTTATCGCCTGTACTCTATGGGAGAGTTCTGCCTCCTTAACTTCGAGCTAGGGTATTGTTCCTGAATCTGTGCGGCAGCATTGAGCTCAGTTAGATTCACGTCAGTGTTCATTCGCCTCAGACCTGCAGCAGGGTTCACCTCCCGCAACCCTACCACAGGGCACCTCCTCAGAGCTGCGACAGTAGTGTTCACCAGACCTGCAGCAAGGTTCACTCTTAGAGTTGCGGTAGTGTTAACCCTCATACCTGTGCCAAGGTTGTCTTCCAGACCTGGGCAGAGTTCACTCTCAGAGTTACAACAGTGTTTCCCCTCAGAGTTATGATAGAGTTATCTTCCAAACCTGCGACAGAGTTCACTCTCAGAGTTACGATAGTGGTTCCCCTCAGAGTTGCGGCAGGGTTATCTTCCAAACTTGCAGTAGAGTTCATCCACACAACTGCGACAGGGTTTTCCTCCAGTCCTGCGGCAGAGTTCAGAATCAGGCCAACTGCAGTATTCAGTCCCCAATCTCCTTGTCCAACATTCACCATTGTAGAGGGTTGACCTCTCTCGTAAATCTGCCTCGGGACATTCTCACTTACCATCTGTTGCACTTCTGGAGGTAAGCTAAATTGCGGCAGAGCGTTTTTGAAGAAATTCACCATAGCCCTCAACGTTGTCGTAGTCTCCTCATTCCGATGCTTCAAAGCTTCAAATTCGTCAAGGGAAATAGAGGTAACTCTGCCGCCTTCATCATTCTGCTCTTATCCTCACTTTGGTCTGGCAGGAGGACTCACAAAATTCTCTTCTCCCAGATTTGTTGTTGCTGTCGAGTGTGTTCTCACCATTTTGATAGAGAATCTGGCTTTTTGTTCTGTTCCCACAGACGGCGCCAATTATTGTTGTACCAAACAACAGTGATCGAATAATGCTGATGTAGTCTTCTCCACATGTCTTGAATATTCTACAAAAACAGTAAAAGTCAGAGAGACGCAGGGATCAGTCCCTGCACGCGCACTCCGATGCTACAGTCAGAAAAATCTTTTAGCAGAATCTTTGTTAGCAAATAGAGCTTAGGGTTTTTTGATCATACCTGGGGTATTTATAGATATTTTTTGAATTAGGTTGGGCTTTATATTTTTCCAGGACTTACGAATATTTTGGGCCCAAAACTATAGGGTTTTGGACGATTCGGATATGAGGCCCAGGCGCACGTTTGGGCTGTGACAGAGTTACTAGACACTCTGTCGCGGACTCAGAGTCTGCCTTTGTGCGGATGATTTCAACTTGCTACAGAGGTTCGAAGACCTCTGCCGCAATCTCGGGCACAGAGTTCTGCCGTGGCTCACTTTGCCGCAGTAACTCTACCACTACATAGTCTATCATAAAGTATACTCTATCGCTGAGGTCTACCGTCTCTCTGCTGCTGGACTCAAGGGCGCAAAGGTTTGTCGTGGGTACACTCTGCAGAAGTGGACTCTGTCGCTGGAGGACTCTGTCACTGGTGGACTCTGTCGCCAGGAGGACTCTGTCGCCAGAACACTCTGTCACGTACCTTTCAGTGTTTGCCACGTGACACATGCCTCTTGGTGCTTAGTATATGACACGTGGCCATCCTCTGTTGGCCAATATTTGTCCACATAGACTTTGATGGGTATGACCTTTATCAATAATAAATAAATTAAATAAAATTAAATAAATTAATTTGGAATAAAATAATAAATTAGTAGATATTTTTAGAATATTTTTTACTTTTTTAATGAATATAATAATAATAAACTAATTTATATATAATAATAATAATAATAATAATAAAGGGGCTGAAATTGAAAATCGGGAAGAAACCTGAAACAGAAACAGAACTGCGACCTGCGAGAAACCGAGGCGCGATCCCACCCACCGACGACCGACGACCCCCGACGAAGAGCTGAGGAGGAAGAGGAGAGGCCGACGATCTTGCCGACACCGGAGACGTGCCGACTGGAGGTCGAAAACCGCCGATCGGATCAAAGGAAAATCGTGGGAGAAACGGCCTATTTCCCAGCGATCTACGATGGTTAGGCTTGAACGGAGGCCACCGACGAGTTCAAGAGGAGGAGTCTGTTCTTTTGAGATCGGTATCGACCGAAAAAACTGTCGGAAACGTCGGTGACGGCAAAAGGGCAGAAATCGCACCGTTTGGCCAAAAGGAAAGGGAAGGAAAAGGAGGGAAAAGGAAGGAAAGAGGAAAAGAAAAGAAAGGAAAAAGAAAAAGGGGAGAAAAAAATACCGGGGATGACTTGAGATTAGAGTAAGTTGATCGAGGGTCGAGATTAACCTAAGGGTAAATTTTAGAAATTTATTTAATATTATTTTAATGGAAAATAAGTTAAATTTACCTAATTGTGAAGCATCGCATAATCTCGAACGTGAGCCGACCAATCTTCGATTTGTGCAACATCGCATAATCTCGGGTAAGTCAAGCTCATTTACGACAATTGATGTAATTATTCGCGTATTAAAGATTTATTTTACGAATTACAGATTTAATTCCACATTTAGTGAATAATATTAAAATTGGAAATTAATTGTCGTAAATGATATACGGGCTATCCAAAGAGTTTCGAACGAAGCCTAATGATTATTGGTAAGCTGAATGAGCCCAGTAAACCCGAAGAAGAGATTTAACAAGTATAAATGGGATGAAAATGGGACTAGGCCCATTAAGGTGCAATTGGGCCCAATCAAATAAAACAGGCCCAGTACTTTAGATTGATCAGTGAATGTGATATACTGATAAAGATAAGTGAATTGACCCAAAATATGTGGATATATGCAGTTCCATAGACTAGGTTGACGCGCAGTTGGACTGCGAGATCGGGTATTATCGAGACGAGATAAGTTTGCGCGTGATTCCAGGTAAGGGAATTTTGTAGGTGCATAGAGATTTCTATATGTATTTTTGAGGGGATTTACGGGCTTAGAATTTCTTAAAGTATCTAGAAACGAAATAATAATTTTTACGAAAACCCGGGGCATGGGTGAATAAAGAAAAAGATGATATTGCTCCTGGGAGTAAAATTTACAAAAAGGGTAGTAAGGCTAATAAATTACATGATTATCATGTTTTAATGTTTTATATGAATGTATTGTTTTGATTTAAGCAAATATACACATAGGTTGGCTGTTGATTTTATGAATTATACCAAAGGGTACCGGTTTGTGATTTTAAAAGATGTTTTATCAATTTTGAGCCACCTATCATCTTTACACGAGTAAAAAGAGTGCTAGAGTCTTACTCGTACTAAAGTTTATTGATTTATTACTCATTAAAAGCCGTATTGGAGCATTGCTCTTACGAGAAATTTATGTGTGTACAAAAATTGTGCTGGAGCTTCGCTCGCACGAGATTTTAGATATCATGATATGCATAGCATTGTGCTGGAGCTTCGCTTGCACTAGACGTGAGTTGACATGCATATAGTCGTGCAGAAGCCTCCTGTAGACTGTGTGTCACAGAGAGTTGATATGCTCGCACGTATACTTTGAGACATGGGTTTGTTATCGATATAGTATTGGGGTGGATAAGACCTACGGTAGGCACCCCCAGACTATAATATGGGTCCACGGAGTATGTTGTACCGTGTATGTCACACGAAGTACGCTGTACCGTGCAGTCATGATGACTCGATGATGTTACTTGATATTCTGGCAGGTAGGATTTGACCCCACCTCTCGTTATAGTTGTGATGCCCCGCACACCGGGATCCATGTAGCCTGGGATCACAGGGACATAATATGGCCATAGTCCTCAATTTTTCATACAGTAAGCTACATGCCTCACATGATATCATACAATCTGAATAGACTAGGACAAACCCGAAGGATGGGTAATGTCCCAATTTATGTTTTTAAATGAGATGCGATTTAATGAATTAAGGTATTCCTGAGGGATGTGTTTAACCTTGATGTGGTTGTTTTGTGATAAAACAAATAAGTTTTAACGTGATGAGTTTATGATGAAACTAATAAGTTTTAATGTGACGAGCATAAGATGTCATACATGATGATTTTTCCATGTTTGTTTTATATGTCAATTTCATGATTTCTCTTTTATGATATATACATACATGTGTCATGATTTTAATTTTACCTCATGCTCCAATTGTAAACGATTTTATATCATGACATTATCAGTACGTAGATAGTATAGTTATCTACCTGCTTATATTATTGCCTTACTAAGCTAGTTATGCTCACCCTTTCATTTTTCACCCTCCACAGAGCATCTACAGTAGTTGAGAGTGGGTAGAGACTGCATTCCTGGTTGTCTGCTGCTCCCATCATGAATCAGAAATACACATCGTACAATTTTGTATCTAAACAAATAATAGCACAGTTTTGTAATGAATTATGGGGGATGTAAATATATGGAAACATATGTAGATACAGTTGTATAATATATGTACTTATTATTACACTGTCTGAAATTCTAACATTATTATCATGGTAAGAATGATATGGTTAAATGGGATAAGAGTTGAGATTATTACTGACTTATAGCCCAACTCGTTAAAAATGGAATTTGTCACGTGGAGGTGAGAAATATAGAAAAAATGAAAAATTTATAGTAATTTTGGTAGAAGGGTCGTGGCAAATGATATGGATAAATAGGATAAGAGTTGGGATTATTATTGACTCAGAGCCCAACTCATTAAAAATGGAATTTGTCACAAGGCGGTGAGAAGTATAGAAAAAGTGAAAAATTTGTAGTGATTTTGCTAGAACGGGTCGTGACAAAAGGTGGTATCAGAGCTAGAGTTGGTCGGATATGAGTCAGTAATAATAGTTAAGAAATTACATCCCCATAGTACTGTGCTTTGTTTAGATATTACTGTGCATACCAATATGGGATTAGACTAATAAATGGTCATGGATGCAGGAACTTAGGCATTATGTCTGTCTCTCACCATGGTAGAGGGCCAAGTTCACGTGCTAGAGGCCGTAGAGGTTAGCCCGTGAGCCGTGTAGAGCCACAGACTAGTCAGGCTCTGTAAGACCCCATTGAGAGACCAGGGGATACTGAGGCACGCTTCGCTAGGATTGAGCGGAGTATAGAAGGTCTTGTTCAGATAGTTGCACAGACGTTAGGGACTGGTGATAGACGAGGCCCAGTTGGATAGCCTACTGCTACTGGACAGACTATAGAGACTGTTACACCACCACCAGTTCAGGATACAGCTTCTCTTATGGCTCCATAGTCGAGCAGTAGTGATTTGGGTTATGACTGTGAGCTAGACAGATTACGGCAATTCTAAAAATTTAGACCTCCAATTTTCAGAAGGGTGAAGGACCCGATTATTGCAGAGGATTGGATATATGAGATGGAGAAATTGTATGGGTTCTTCAGATGTACATCAACTCAGAGGGTTGCCTTTGCCATATTTATGCTGAAGGGCAAGGCAGAGCATTGGTGGAGCTCTACTGTGTCTACTGAGAGCCTGACACCTAGTGATTACTTGGGAGATATTTTTGGAGGCCTTTAGAAGGTAGTATATTTCGGCCACTGCACAGCGGAGATTACGGATGGAGTTTATGATATTGGTTCAGGGGAACCGCTCCATTGATGAGTATGAGTTGAGGTTCATATCCTTGGGGAGGTATGACCCGGATACATTAAGCAGTGAGAGTCGTAAGGTTCAGAAGTTCATAGATGGATTGAGACCAGCCATTCGATCTCAATTAGTTCTATTTGATGTCTCTACTTATGAGGAGGCAGTGCACAGGGCTCAGTTGTGTGAGCAAGATTTTGAGTGGAGTGCGTCAGAGTTTAGGAAGGTCAGCAGAGCTAGAGATAGAGATCGAAAGAGATTCGGAGGGGATAGTGTGATCAGGAGAGGAGGTCAGAGGTTTGCTGATAAGAGACCTCGAATTGAGGAGGTACATGAGGGACGGGTAAACTTCCTTTATATCCGGCTTTACCATCACTAAGGGGTATAATTATTGGAAGGACACGGCTGACTACCGAGCAGTGTAGGAGATGTGGTAGATTTCATGGTACCAGGCCTTGTCCGACGACTACTGGGGTATATTTTCATTGTGGGAAGCTGGGGCATGTTATAAGAAATTGTCTCGAGATGATTGCGACTACCCCACAGAAGGGCAAAGAGTTAGAGAGAGCCCCTATTGAGACTCCTGCTCTTAGGAGAAGGGCCACTGCTGAGGAGAAGGGGAAGCAGGTTATGAGCAGAGGGCGAGTGCATGCATTGGACCAGGACACCACAGATGCTTTAGCGGATGTGATTAAAGGTACCATCCTAATTTTTGACTTAGAAGCATTTGTCTTATTTGATTCTGGTGCTACACATTCCTTTATATCACCTTCATTTCCACATAAGTTGTTGAAGTATGTACAACCTACATTGTTAGATAGAATGTTGTTAATCTCTACACCTATGAATGACAATCAGTTGACTGAGTATGTATATAGAGATTGTAGGATGAAAATAGGGGGAAAGGATATAACAGTCGATCTAGTCTTACTGAATATGAGGGATTTTAATGTAATTTTAGGAATGGATTGGTTGACTGCAAACTATGCTGTTTTAGATTGCTATACTATGACAGAAATGTTTTCAGGGATAGATAGCCTTACTGTAAGTTTTGCTGAAAAGAAATAAAAGGCATATAATTATTGCATTTGGAAAAGTATAGTTGTAATTCATCATATTTGCTAGGTAAATTTATTTATTAATAATGGATACTTATATGATGAATTATGTTACTAATAGTGGAAATGGTATTTTGAAGGGTTCATTGCATATGTGGTTGATATAGATAAGGCACGTCCGAAATTGAGAGACATTCCAATTGTGACAGAATTTCCAGATGTCTTTCCGGATGAGTTACTAGGGTTACAGCCAGTACGAGAGACAGAGTTCATTATTGATTTGACACTTGATACAGAGCCGATATCTAGACCACTGTACAGGATGGCTCCAGTTGAGTTGGAGGAGCCGAGGAAACAGTTACAGGAATTATTAGAGAAGGGGTTCATCAGACCGAGTGTGTCTCCATGGGGAGCACCGGTTCTATTTTTGAGGAAGAAGGATGGGAGTCTCCGATTGTGTATCGACTACCGATTGTTGAACAAGTCTACCATCAAGAACAAGTATCCCCTTTCAAGGATTGATGATTTACTGGATCAGCTATGGGGAGCACAGGTCTTTTCTAAGATTGATCTGAGATTTGGGTACCACCAGTTAAGAGTTCGGGATGGAGATGTACCCAAGACAGCTTTTCGCACCCGTTATGGTCATTTTGAGTTTATGGTTATGCCATTCAGGTTGACGAACGCTCCCGCAGCTTTTATGTCATTGATGAATGAGGTGTTTCGGCCTTATTTGGATCGATTTCTGATAGTGTTCATCGATGACATCCTGGTTTATTCGAGATCCAGAGAGGAGCATGAGCAGCACCTGAGGATTGTATTGCAGACCCTCCGTGGGAAACAATTGTATGCTAAACTCAGTAAGTGTGACTTTTGGCTTGAGCAGATCTCCTTTTTGGGACATATTGTGTCGAGAGATGATGTGTCAGTGGACCCATCCAAGATAGAGGCAGTAGTTCAATGACAGAGGCCTCAGACAGTTACGAAGATCTGGAGCTTTCTAGGTTTAGCTGGATATTATAAATAGTTTGTGGAGGGCTTTTGGAGGTTGGCTACTCCATTGACACGTCTCACTCAGAAGAGTGTTGCATTTGAGTGGGACGACAGAAGTGAGGAGAGTTTTCAATAGCTAAAGCGTCGATTGGCTACTCTTCGATTCTCACCATTCCTACCAGCTCAAAAGGTTTTTGTGTTTACACAGATGCTTTTTACCAAGGACTGAGCTATGTATTGATGTAGGACAGGAAGGTAGTCACTTATGAATCAAGGCAGCTGAAGGATCATGAGAGGAACTACCCGACCCATGACTTAGAGTTGGCGACTGTAGTGTTTGCATTAAAGATATGGCGCCACTATCTCTATAGTGAGAAATTCCAAGTATTTACCAATCACAAAAGCCTCAAATATATGTTCTCGCATAAAGAATTGAACATGAGACAGAGAAGGTGGCTTGAGCTTCTGAATGATTACTATTATGAGATCCTATACCACCCGGGTAAGGCGAATGTAGTGGTTGACGCATTGAGCAGGAAGCACCTCGGGTTGGTTTCTTATATGATGGTACGGGAACACGAGTTGTTAGAGCAGTTTGTGAGCCTCAGTTTGGATGTGACCCCACCTGATGTTGAGAGTGGTTATATGATTTCTAGCCTGTGGTTAGAGCCAGATTTGATGGATCGGATCCGACAGGCTCAGCGTGATGATCAGCAGTGTATTGAGATAGTCAAGCAGATGCAGAGGAGTATTGAGACTGAGTTTAAGTTGAGTTTGGATGGATTACTGAGGTTTCGAGACAGGATATGTGTTCCCAAAGATCTTGAGATCAGGAGGTTGATGTTGACAGAGGCTCATTCGTCGAGGTATACCTTGCATCCGTGTAGTACAAAGATGTATCAGAATCTCTGAAAGGTATACTGGTGGTCGGGGATAAAGAGAGACATAGCAAAATTTGTTACGAGATGTCTCGTCTGTCAGCAGGTTAAGGTAGAGCATCAGAAGACTGCAGGGTTATTACAGCCTCTACCTATATCGACTTGGAAATGGGAGCATGTCACCATGGACTTTGTAATGGGTTTATCGAGGACTCGTAGAGGGAATGATGCCATATGGGTGATAGTTGACAAATTAACGAAGTCGGCATATTTCCTAGCTATGAGAGTCACCGATACTCTGAGTAGATTGGTGGAGCTATATGTACGCAAGATTGTGAGACTGCATCATGTCCCAGTGAGTATTGTGTCAGACAGAGATTCCCGCTTCACTTCCCATTTCTGGAAACACTTTCAGGAAGCTATGAGGACCCAATTGAGATTTTGTACAACTTTCCATCCTCAGACAGATAGGCAGTCAGAGAGGACTATACAGACCTTTGAAGATATGCTGAGAGCTTGTGTGCTTGATTTTAGAGGCTCCTGGGATGATCACCTACCACTCGCGGAGTTTACCTACAATAACAGTTATCATTCGAGTATCAGGATGACACCATATGAGGCCTTGTATGGCTGTAGATGTCGTTCTCCTATAGGATGGGAGGAGGTTGGTGACAGGCAGATATTTGCTCTCGATTTGATACGTAGGCCTCTGAGGATGTCCAGTTGATTTGTGAGAGGTTGATGACAGCTCAGAGGCAATAGAAGAATTATGTTGACAAGAGATGTAGACCGTTGGAGTTTACAGCGGGGGAGTCAGTATTCTTGAAAGTTTCTCCTTCCAAGGGTATTACGAGATTCGAAAAGGGAGGGAAGTTGAGCCCTTGCTTCATAGGACCTTTTGAGATACTCGAGAGAGTGGGAGATCAAGCTTATAGGCTAGCGTTGCCACCATAGCTAGTAAATGTCCATAACGTCTTCCACATCTCCATGCTTTGGAAGTATCAGCCAGATCCGTCACATGTGATCAGATACGAGCCACTAGAGCTCAGTAAGAGTATGTCCTATGTTGAGAGACCGATCCAAATTGTGGATAGGAAGAAGAAGGTATTGAGATCGAAGACGATTCCCCTGGTGAAAGTACTATGGCAGCATCACACTCCGGAGGAAGCGACTTGGGAGTTAGAGAGTTTGATGAAAGAGAAGTACCCAGAGTTATTCAGAGACTGATTTGGTTCCAATTTGGAGGACCAAATTCTTTTAGTGGGGGAGATTATGTAAGACCCACTTTTTATTACTTGTTGATGTATTTGATTTGGTTCCAATTTAGAGGACCAAATTCTTTTAGTGGGGGAGATTATGTAAGACCTACTTTTTATTACTTGTTGATGTATTTCCTTATGATTCATGTGATGTACATTTTCACATATTAATTGAATAATAAGAAGAGTTTTGACTGAATTAAATTTGCAAATAGAATAAAACGAAATATCGATGAATGTATGCAGTAGCCAACTATACGCCGAGATGGCCATAGGCCAAACGAAAGGGATCGAAATTAAGTTGACAAAAAAATACGAATTTAAAATAAGAAAAGATAATGGATGTATGAAGGAAAATAGGGTTAAATTCGCTCCGAGACAAGTGTAGGGGTAAAACGATCAAAAGACCTAAATCTGGTATAAATACGATAAGATAATTTTAATTAAAAATAAGGATTTAGGATATCTTGATCAATAATGAGGAAATTATACAATTTCGAGTTCAATTGATTAATATCCGAAATTTTTAGAAATACCAAAAAGTCACTCGGGACAATATCCTGAAAATACGGAGAAATTATATCGAAAAAAGGTTAAAAATATAATAAATTAATTAATTTGGAATAAAATAATAAATTAGTAGATATTTTTAGAATAGTTTTGACTATTTTAATGAATATAATAATAATAAACTAATTTATAAATAATAATAATAATAATAATAATAAAGGGGCTGAAATTGAAAATCGAGAAGAAACCTGAAACGGAAACCGAACTGCAACCCGTGAGAAACCGAGGTGCGATCCCACCTACTGGCGACCGACAACCCCCGACGAAGAGCAAAGGAGGAAGAGGAGAGGCCGACGATCTTATGGACACCAGAAACCACCGATCAGAGCAAAGGAAAATCGTGGGAGAAACGGCCTATTTCCCGATGATCTACTGTGGCTTGGCTTGAGTGGAGGCCACTGACGAGTTCAGGAGGAGGAGTCGGTTCTTTTGATACTGGTATCGACCGACAAAACCCTCGAAAACGCCGACAACGGCAAAAGGGCAGAAACGGCACTGTTTGGCCGAAAGGAAAGGGAAGGAAAAGGAGGGAAAAAGAAGGAAAGAGGAAAAGAAAAGAAATGAAAGGAAAAAGAAAAAGGAAAGAAAAAAATATTGGGGATGACTCGAGATTCGGGTAAGTTGATCGAGGGTCTAGATTGACCTACGGGTAAATTTCAGAAATTTATTTAATATTATTTTGATAAAAAATAACTCGGATTTACCTAATTGTGCAGCTTTACGATAAATTTCGAACGCGAATCGATCGAACTTCGATTTACGCACCATCACATAATCTCGGTTAAGTAAAGCTCATTTACGACAATTGATGTAATTATTCGAGTATTAAAGATTTATTTTATGAATTACGGATTAAATTCCACATTTAGTGAATAATATTAGAATTGGAAATTAATTGTCGTAAATGATATAGGGCTATCCAAAGAGTTTCGAATGAAGCCCGATGATTATTAGTAAGCTGAATGAGCCCAGTAAACTCAAAGAAGAGATTTAACAAGTATAAATGGGATGAAAATGGGTCGAGGCCCATTAAGGTGCAATTGGGCCAAATCAAGTAAAATGGGCCCAATACTTTAGATTGATCAGTGAATGTGATATACTGATAAAGATAAGTGAATTGACCCAAAATATGTGGTTATATGCAGTTTTGTAGACTTGGTTGACGTGCAGTTGGACTGAGAGATCGGGTATTATAGAGACGAGATAAGTTTACGTGTGATTCTAGGTAAGGGAATTTTGTAGGTGCATAGAGATTTGTATACGTATTTTTTAGGGGATTTACAGGGCTTAGAATTTCTTAAAGTATCTAGAAACAAAATAATAATTTTTACGAAAACCCGGGGCATGAGTGAATAAAAAAAGACGATATTTCTCCTGGGAGTAAAATTTACAAAAAGGGTAGTAAGGCTAATAAATTGTATGATTATCATGTTTTAATGTTTTATATGAATGTATTGCTTTGATTTAAGCAAATATACACATAGGTTGGCTGTTGATTTTATGAATTATACGAAAGGGTACCAGTTTGTACCGGTTACTATTTTAAAAGATGTTTTATCAAGATTGAGCCACCTATCATATTTACACGAGTAAAAAGAGTGCTAGAGTCTTACTCGCACTAAAGTTTACTGATTTATTACTCATTAAAAGCCGTACTGGAGCATTGCTCTTACGAGAAATTTGTGTGTGTACAAAAATCGTGCTGGAGCTTCGCTCGCACGAGATTTTAGATATCATGATATGTAAAGCGTTGTGCTGGAGCTTCGATCGCACTAGACGTGAGTTGACATGCATATAGTCGTACGGAAGCCTCCTGTAAACTGTGTGTCGTAGAGAGTTGATATGCTCGCATATATACTTTGAGACATGGGTTAGTTATCGACATAGTATTGGGGTGGATAAGACCTACGGTAGGCACCCCCAGACTATGATATGGGTCCACAGAGTACATTGTACCGTGTATGTCACACAGAGTACGCTATACCATGCAATCATGATGACTCGATGATGTTACTTTATATTCTGGCGGGTAGGATTTGACCCCACCTCCCGTTACAGTTGTGATGCCCGTATGCCGGGATTCGTGTAGCTTAGGATCACAGGGACATAATATGGCCATAATCCTCGATTTTTCATACAGTAATCTACATGCCTCACATGATATCATACAGTCTGAATAGACCGGGACAAACCCGAAGGAGGGGTAATGTCCTGATTTATGTTTTTAAATGAGATGCGATTTAATGAATCAAGGTATTCCCAAGGGATGGGTTTAGCCTTGATGTGGTTGTTTTGTGATAAAACAAATAAGTTTTAACATGATGAGTTTATGATGAAACTAATAAGTTTTAATGTAACGAGCATGAGATGTCATACATGATGATTTTTCCATGTTTGTTTTATATGTCGATTTCATGGTTTCTCTTATATGATATATGCATACATGTGGCATCGTTTTAATTTTACCTCATGCTCCAATTTTAAACGATTTTATATCATGACATTATCAGCACATAGATAGTATAGTTATCTACCTGCTTATATTATTGCCTTACTGAGCTAGTTATGCTCACCCTTTCATTTTCCACCCTCCACAGAGCATCTACAGTAGTTGAGAGCGGGTAGAAACTGCATTCCTAGTTTTCTGCTACTCCCATCATGAATCAGGTATACATATCGTACATTTTTGTATCTAAACAAATAATAGCACAGTTTTGTAATGAATATAATTATGGGGGATGTAAATATATAGAAACATATGTACATACAATTGTATAATATATGTACTTATTATTACATTGTTTGAAATTCTAACATTATTATCATGGTAAGAATGATATGGTTAAATGGGATAAGAGTTGGGATTATTACTGACTCATAGCCTAACTCGTTAAAAATGGAATTTGTCACTAGGAGGTGAGAAGTATAGAAAAAGCGAAAAATTTTTAGTGATTTTGTTAAAACGGGTCGTGACATGGATGCACAAATGGATAAAAGGACAAATGGATGGTACTAGAAGATGTAGTTGTCCATGGGTTGATGTGGAGGACTAAATGACACAAAAATATCTTCCAATAAGGGCTAAGCAAGTGAAGACAAGTGGCAAGGAGTGCCAACTCATCAACATTGATTAAAGGCCCTTTTACCCTTAATATACAAGGCTATATAAAGAAAATGAAAAGGAGCATGAAAGGGGTCGACTGCTAGGGCTTTTCTTTATATTTTGTTCAACTTCATTTTAATATGTTTTTAGTAGTGTAAGTTGCCACCATTTTAATTTACCAAGTTTCATTACATTTCCTTTGCTATTTTACTAGTTCTCTTTATATTTTCTTTTAAGCTTTTCATTAAAACCATAGTGTGAGCTTTTATTTCCAACAATGAAGACAAGTATATCTTTCATTTTCATTTTCCATTTTTAGTTTGTACTAAGCTTTATAGATATGGGAAGCTAAATAGATTGAAACACTACTTCCATAACTCTTATATTTAAGCTTGGTTTACATTGTTCTTCCCTTAGTCTTTCTTTACTGACTTTGGTTTATAGCTATTGTTTTGGGATTGATTTTAATGTTTTTAATATTTATTCTCATGTTTTCAATCTTTTTCTTGAAGTTCCATTTAAAAAAAAAATCATTTTTAAGCATAAATTTCATTAGTTACTTCTAGTTTTTAATCTAGGTTTTTTTTTTCAACAAGCTTTTTTTTTTAGTCCAAGTTAAGCCTATTTTCTAAGGATTTTTAAGTTGTTGTCTTGAGTCTTGTTAAGGTTCATTTAATTAGCTAAAAATAATTTTAAGATTAAGCGCTCATCAGGTAATTTTTAAAGAGTTATTAGGTTATTTGTCATGGCATTTGCCTTACATTTTCTCATGTTATTTCTTGCCATGTGGCATTAGTTTTAGGTCTAATCAGTTGTTGTTTTGTGTGATTTGAAGTCATATTTAGGTACATTTAAGTGCTGTAAAGGTTAGTCATGCACAAAATAATTTTTAGGTAGCATTAGGTAAATTTTTCATAGCATTTTCGTAGCAATTTCTCTTAGTTTCCTTGCATTAAGCATGAATTAGGGAGTCTGTCCATGTCTATATTAGCAATCTATTTTAGGTACTTTGAATACTTTTCATTACTTTTCAAGTTACATTAGAGTTATGCATATAGGGTTAGTGTTTACTTAGTTTTTGATGTAATTCCTATGACATTCTCTTAATACTTTTGGCTATATTTTGCAAGTTGAATCAATTTTGTCTAGGTTCAATTCCAATTCCGTTTTAAGTCTTTTAACGGATGTTTTAGGGTATTTCATTTAGTCTAGAGGTAGTATACATATAGGTTATAAGTTAGGTTGAGTTGGATTAAGTATCTATATCATTTGCATTAGCATTTCCATGCAATAGTTAGGTTGCATTAGGCATTATAAGTCATGATTTTCTTGCATGTTTTAGCTTATGTTTGTTCACTATTTTGATGTTTTAAAATGTCTTAGTAAGTGTCTTACAAATTGATTTAGGGTTAATATCACAATAGGTTAATATTATGCACTTTTAGCTTCCATTTCTTTATATTTTAAAAATACAAAAATATTTACGACTTACATACATTTTCTTAGGTTAGTATTCTCGATTTTTATGCATCATGTGTCCATTTTAGTTAGGTCATGGAGTTAGGATTAGCAGTAGTTGCATTTAGGGTTAATTTATTGTTAAGGCGAAGTTCATGTATTTTTAGTTCACTTTAATTCTTTTTTCAAAAATCTAAAAATATATTTGTTTACATTATTCATTTGCTTAGTCATTAGTAGTTAATCATGCATTTTATCGTCTAGGCACTTAGTTTTGGGTTAGGCATTAATTAAGGGTAATCATTTTAGGTAATTTAGAGTTAAGTATTTTAGGGTTCATTTTAGGCATTTTTAGGATTTTCATTCATTAGTTTCCTTTTCTTTGCATTTTTATTAGTTTCAATTTTATTTAAGAATACTTCATACATTTTTATTTTCAATATAGGATTTTTAGTTATATTTTAATTATTTGCACTTTAGACCCGCATTTTTACGAGTTTGCATTTTTAACCCATTTTTTTTACTAATTTACATTTTTGTATCATTTCTTTTGAAGTTTTATTTATTTATTCATTTGTATCCTTGCCGCTATAAGTATTCCTCATTAGTATTTTAATTTCACTTTCTTGTACTAATATTTTTATTTACTTTTATCAACATTATAGATCACCCTTTTCATAATTAGTTAGAATATACTAGGGTGTTAATATCTTATAATTAATTTAGGCTAACTAATCTCCATAGGACGATAATCACCACTAGTAATAGTTGCACAACTATGACAGCCCCAAAGCGAGGAAAATATGGCAAATTTAAATTTTTCTTAAATTAAAACTACCAATTCTGGGTGCATTCTCGTACAGTGTCATTTAATCACTTATGTTTGTAACGAATCATTATACCCAAGATCACACAATTTTCTACTTTATAAAATCAATGCTCAATATCCAAAAAGGATCAACCCACAAATCTCAATTCATTTTCGTCATATCGTCCTAATTACATCCTAATAATACTTAACACGAAGGTCTATATTACATCGTTGTCTAGATATAAAATGAACTGAATTTATACCTTGTGCGTGTACAAGCGATAGCATGGGGAGATCTTGTCCACCAACCTATATCACGTACGCGGCAGGCACTAGCTCGCTCACTGCAAGTAATCTGAAAGGAAGGGGGGAAGGGTGAGCTTTCAAATCGCTCAGTAAGGAGGATAAGGGAGATTTTATAAATTCATCATAACATCATAACTCATCATCTGGACATTTTAAAACATGGCAGAAGTATTCGAGCATGTAAAACGTTATGGTAATAATCATAATAACAATGGCATCAGTTTGCATCAGTATAATTTACGTGATAAAAATCACAATTCGTCATAACATCAAATCTCAATATGTAATAGAAATCATAGTCATAAAAATACATCTTTCATCAAAATAGTCGAGAATAGGCATTTAATAAAAACTCAGATAAAAACAACGTCATAAGCACATCACGTCACATTAAATCATCCTCTAGAAGGACATCATCAGAAGAGGTAAAACGTTGACATCTATCCATGGCCATGATATCGTTGTAGACTTGATCAGAGTCGTACAGCCTCGGTCTTACATGCTACCAAAGCAAGGCTACCCATTGCTACCAGTGTGGGGTCATCTCATGTTACTAGAAAGGAGGCATCGATCTTACATGCTACTAGAGCAAGGCCACTCAACGCTATTAAAGCAGAGTATCGATGTGCATCTCATAACAAGCCTTAGTCTTAGTAAAATATGCCATTGTTGAAGTAAAACCGTTTTGCCTTCATGTAGAGCTCATAGTGGTTATCTCGAAAAACTCATTTCCGTTATAAAATGTTGTGTTCAAAGTTTCACAAAATTCATCAAAACTGAGCTCAAACCGACAAAACACTCACACATTCATCAAAATATCAAATCAACTCATTTCTCATAAACTTGCTCGTTCATCAAACCTTTTTCACACTAAGAAGGTATTTTCATCATTTAGAAACTCACATGCACAAACATTTTATTTCCCTTACCTCTTGTACCTTGAGTGGTGCAATGTCCCCCGGGTCTCAGACCATTCCGTTTCCTATGCCAAATTCTTGAGCTGTCCACACATCATCAAATCGTCAATATACATCATTCTCATTGTCCATTTCTTTCTCTTACTCATTCTAACTCAACCTTCCCCTTTTTATCCTATTTACACCTATACACCCTTAACTATATCCAAGCTAACTCATGACCATCATAAGACATCCACATTCCATCTTCTAACTAAACCCATTTGTTGGTTCCCTCATGACTTAAACATTTCTAACCAAATATATATATATATATATATTTATTCACAAATATATAAAATAATAATGCTTAAAAACAAGGGTCTTGTGAGCTCACCTTGCTTGTCCTCTCTTGGCCAAACTTGTAGAATGCTCGTCTCTTCCCTTTGTTCAAACCAACCTTGTTTTTCTAGTATGTTTTTCTCTTGATTAAGAGGAACAACTTTGTCTCTTACCTTTTTTTTCTAACTCCATCCAGAACATGGTGGATCTTAGAGAGAGAAAGCTTGGTTTGGGTGAAAATGGTTAGTGTTGGTGTTTACAGGTGAGAGAGACTCGACTTTAGACAAAAATGTTATGATCCTTATATAGATAGAGTGTGTGAGATCGATCTCTACTTAGTTTCAACTACTTTAACAACTCAATTACCAACTATAAGATCAATCCGGTAGAGGATAGGGATCGATCTGTTCTTTACAAAACCAAATAGAGATCAATCGGTTTTCTAAGGAGGGATACATCTCTTCCAAGCCGAGGCAAATGAAGATTAATCTGTCCTTGTGATAGGATCGATTCTTGCTAGGCAGAGGCAATAGGAGATCGATCTGTGTCCCATACGAGATCAATCTGCCTGTCTGTTATTGTAAACTCATTGCATTCTAGAGTCATTGGATCGATCTTCCATCCCTATGCGATGATCCTTCTTCATTTGATATTGATCCAGCTCCTCAAAAACCCTTTACTTATACTTCTAGGCTACTAGATCGATCTCTCATCCTTGGAGATCGATCTGGCCTTCATAGATTTCACTGCTGCTGCATAAATTACATGAAACTCAAGGCAAAACTTACCACAATCTACTCCATAGACCATATTTCAGTCCATACACATGTAAGACTTAAAAACTTTATCTTCTTATACTTCATTGTACATTGAAATATCATAACCACATTCACCAAATTATAAATCTCATGTTGTAACCTCATAGCTAAAGTACATAGAATTCATAGGTCTCACATCCTCTCCACCTTTGGAGAATTGGTCTTCCAAAATACAACTTGATCCAATAAATAGTTGAGGGTACTTCTCGTTCATAAGGCTCTCTAGTTCCCAAGTTGCTTCCTCCATTGAGTGATGCTTCTAGAGAACTTTAACCAATGGAATCTTTCTCGTCTGAAGCACCTTTTCCTTCCTATCGAGTATTCAGATGGGTTCTTCCACATAACTCATATCCCCCTAAATATCTAATGTTCATACTCGATGACATGGGAGGGATCCGGATTATATCTCCTCAACATGGAGACATGAAAGACATTGTGTATCTCAAAAAATCGATAGGTAACGTCTCCCATTTTCTCCAAAATTTCAAACGGTCCTATATATCGAGGACTCAATTTCCCTTTCTTCTCGAAACGCATGATACCCTTACTTGGAGATATTTTAAAGAATATAGAATCTCCAACTCCAAACTCAAGTGGCTATCTACGCACATCTGCATAGCTTTTCTGTCGACTCTGAGTAGCCCGTAATATATCACAAATGATCTTCACATTTTGAACTGTTTGTTCAACGAGTTCGAGAGCAATTACTTTCCTGTCACCCACTTCTTCCCAAGCTATAGGGGATCTACACCTCCTACCATACATAGCCTCATAAGGTGTCATAACAATACTCGCATGATAGCTATTGTTATACGTAAACTCAGCAAGGGATAGGTGATCATCCCATAATCCCTTAAAGTCCATCGTACACGCCCTCAACATGTCCTCTAAGGTCTGTATAGTCCGCTAGGACTGACTATCAATCTGAGGATGATAGGTAATACTAAAACTCAATCGAGATCCCATGGCCTCCTGAAAATGAGTCCAAAACCTGGAGGTGAACCAGGAATCTCTATCAGATATAACACTCACTAGAGCCCTAAGCAGTCTAGCTATCTCTCTAACATATAACTCGACTAGGGTACTCAATGTATCCATGCTCTTGATGGCAAGGAAGTGGGCACTCTTTGTTAATCTATCTACTATCACCCATATTGCATCATGACCTCTTCGGGTCCTCGGTAATCCCATGATAAAGTCCATAGTGATATGCTCCCATTTCCTTATAGGCACAAGCAAAGGCTTAAGCAATCCTCCGGGCTTCTAGTGCTCAGCTTTCACTTGTTGGCACACCAAATATTTGGCCACATATTCTGCCACATCCCGCTTCATACCACTCCACCAATATACCATTCTCAAATCCTAGTACATCTTGGTACTTCTTGGGTGTATGGTGTATCATGATCAATGATACTTTCTCAGTATTTATTGCTTCAGGGTATCATTGTTCAAAACACAAATTCGACCCTTAAACCTCAATCACCTATCGTCACTGAGCATGAAATCTGACGGCGAGGTCTGTTCAGCTTGGCTAACCATATCCAGTAGCCTCTGATCATTACGCTGCCCGGTTCTAATATGATCCATAATACTGGGCTCTATCCGTAGGTTAGCCATAAACCCTACCTCTGCTTCCTCAACTCTGATCCTGAGTCTGGCGAACTGTTCTAACAAGTCTTATTCCCTGATCATCATAGCAGATACCATACTCTTCCTGCTTAGGGCATCATCAACTACGTTCGCCTTCCCCGGATGATAGAGTATCTCATAATGATAGTCTTTAAGGAGTTTCATTCATCTCCTTTGTCTCATGTTTAACTCCTTTTGGTCGAATATATACCTCAGGCTCTTGTGGTCAGTAAATATCTGGAACTTTTCCCTATATAAGTAATGCCACCAGATCTTCAGGGCAGTTACCACTACGACTAATTCTAAATCATGGGTGGGGTAGTTCCACTCATGATCCTTTAACTGTCGCGAACCATAGGCGACTACTCTCCCATGCTACATGACCTCACACCCTAATCCTTATTGAGAGGCATCATTGTACACTACGAAGCCTCCAGGTCCATTTAGAATAGTCAACACTAGTGCCATAATTAATCTCCTCTTTAATTCATGAAAACTCTTCTCACACTGCTCAGACCATACAAAAGGAATCTCCTTACATATGAGCTTGGTCAAAGGAGCGACAATCCTGGAATATCCTTCAACAAACCTTCTATAATATCCTGTAAGCCCTAGAAAACTCTGACTCTTTGTAACTGTCCTTGGTCTCCCGCAATTAATTATAACCTCTATCTTAGATGGATTATCTTACATCCCGTCCTTAGATACAATATGACCAAGAAAAACTATTAGATCCAGCCAAAACTCACTCTTATTGATCTTTCCATAAAGTTGCTTATCTCTGAGTACCTATAGCACAATCCTCAAATGATGTGCATGTTCCTCATGAGATCGAGAATACACAAGGATATCATCAATTAAGACTATCACAAATTGATCTAGATAGTTTCGAAATACCTCGTTCATTAGGCTCATGAAAGCAGCAGGGGCATTCATCAAACCAAAGGGCATCACTAAGAAGTCATATGGCCATATTTGTTTCTGAAGGCCGTCTTTGAAATATTCTCTTTCTCGATCCTTAACTGGTGATAGCTCGATCTTAAGTCGATCTTAGAAAATATAGAAGCCCCTTTCAGTTGATCAAACAAATCGTCTATTCTTCGCATAGGGTATTTGTTATTTACCGTGGCCTTGTTCAGCGATCTGTAATCTATGCATAATCTAAGGCTACCATCCTTCTTATTTACAAACAAAATCGAAGCTCCCCATAGGGACACACTAGGTCTAATAAAACCCTGGTCAAGCAGTTCTTGCAACTGTTCCTTTAACTCCTCCAATTCAGTCAATGCTATCCTATAGGGAGGTTTAGAGATCGGCTGGGTATCTAGCACTAAATCGATAGTGAACTCCAGCTCTCTCTCTAATGGAAAGCTAGGCAATTCCTCTGAAAATGCATATGAAAACTCACATACTACCGGTATGTCCTCTATCCTTGGATGTTCTTGACTCATATCAGAGATGAGTGCGATGTAACCTTCACATCAATAATTTAATCAGTGTTTTTAGGAAATCATGATTATATCTTAGATTTCTTATAATAAACTTCACACAATTTCATTCCTTAACATTCAAACGTAAACAAAATGTTTTAGCTATGGAGAAAGTTACAGTCATAGTATAGTAGTCTAGACTCACACGATTGGCCGCTAACCAATCCATCCATGGAATCACATCAAAATCACGTATACTTAACAAAACTAGATCTGCTAACATTACCTTATCTCCCACCTTGATCTCACACCTTCTACATACCATATCAGTCCTCTGGGACTCACGTATAGGGGTATTTACATGTAAAATATAATCTAGGGATTCATGCTTTAAACTCAGTTTACATGAAAAGTGTACATCAATAAAAGAATGTGTGGATCCCATGTCAAACAACACATGAGCTTTATGATTACAGACAAGAAGCGTACCTCGTATGGTCTCAAACGAAGTGTCTGTGATCCTCTTATCAAAAGTAAACATACGTCTTTTTGTGACGGGCTTCTTACCCTTATCAACAACTATAGCTCGTCTCTGGGGAATCATCCTCTGAGGCTGCCGTCTAGGAGGCTCTTGAGAATGTGGCTTTTAGGGCTACGAGTAATTTCTCACTCTATGACCTATGTCCCTGCATCTAAAATATCCTTGTATGGCTCTGGAATAACTTCACTCATGTGGTCGGCCACAATCTCTGCAAACTTTAACCTTTGGCCTGACACCTCGAGGGGACTCCATAGTAATGGGAGGAACCTTGGGTCTATCAACTCTCCCTTTAGGTCTCTCGTCCATATGTCTCTTAAAAGAACTCCTCTTGAAGTCAGTATGGGAAGCTGCAGGTCTCTTACCCCTATCCCTAGTTATCACTCTGGACTCAGACTAGGACTGTATCAACTCTAGTCCTCTCTCAACTTCTTGTGCTCATCTGCGAGTATCATTAAACTCAGAAATATAGAGCCCTATCAATCTATCTCGAATGGCTGGTCACAGCCCATAAACAAATCGCTCTGTTCGGCGCTCTTCATTTTTGACAGTCTCCAGATCATATCTCAACAAGGTAGTGAACCGGTTCTCATAGTCATCGACTGTCATGCTGCCCTGTACTAGATTCAAAAAAATTTGCTTGCAACTTCCTCTGGGCAACTCAAGAGATATACTGAGTCCTGAAGGCCGATTGAAAAGTCTCCCAACCAATCACTGGATAGATAGCAATTAATATACTCTGGGTGGTATTCCACCAACACCGGGCTTATTCCTTAAGCATGTAGGTACCCATACTAACCCTCTATGCATTAGTGCACCCAAAAAAATTGAAGATTAGCCTCATCTCGGTCAACCACTCCTCTACCTCTGCTAGACACTTCACCCCTTTAAATGCCGACGGATTCATCTTAAGAAAGTGTCACGACCCAATTCCATTCTCTTTAACCGAAAATCACTGAAAATTTTTCGCGTTTTACTGTTACCTTACTCGGTCGTGAACTAAACTCACCACACACTGTTGGGCTGTGAGTCAATAATAAACACCACATCTCATTCATTCTCAATTAATTAAAACGATGTCATACATTTGCATTTAATCGTGTACTTATACGAATACATGTTTTACTGACATCTACATCCCCCATAATTACAACTCAAAAGAATTGTGAGACCCCGTATATGTATAAGGGTATATATGTACATAGAAGTGTAAATAGAGTGGTACTATGAATTCATAAGTGAAGTATATGTGATGTAAGTCCATAAGTAATGTACACATTTGTAATGAGAGTGGTAATTATACACACAAGTTACATTATTAATGAATGTGAAGAAAATGAACTTAAACATGTGGAGAATGTGTGTAGAATGGATTTTGAATAGCTTGGTAAAATGGAAGTATAATTGCATAAGATGTGCACTTCCATTTTAGTTTATATTAAGTACCATTGGTCATACAAAGATCCTACACAAGTTTTAATGTGTATGAAGTGAGGATGGATGCCATTTTCAAGTCTCAAAGATGAATGAATGAGGAAATGATCATGGTAGTAAATTAAGGATGTTTGGTAAGTGTTGTTGCAGAGGAACTGCAGAAAATCTGGAAATTTTGAAGGGCAGATCGATCTCATGGGATGAGAGATCGATCTGGAAGAGCCAGAATGCTCTTATTTGGGCGAGAGAATAGAACAGATCGATCTCCAATGGACCAGATCGATCTCTTTAGCTCTCTGTTTGGGAGCAGATCGATCTCATGCTTCGACAGATCGATCTCATGCCTTGACAGATCGATCTCATGCTTCGACAGATCGATCTCAGGCTTAAAAATGCCGTGAAAAAAGAGGGATTTTAAGGGACCAGATCGATCTCCTCTTGGACCAGATCGATCTCCTCAAGCTATTTCTATATAAGGAGTGCTGGAAATCAGAAAATTTTGGGAAAAACACAAACTTTCCACTCTCAACCCAAAAACCTAACATTCTCTCTCAAAAATCAGCCATTTTCAGTGAGGTTTGAAGAGAGACCATTAGAGACAAAGTTGTTCCTATCAAAGAGAAGAACAACATAGTTGGAAAGCATTTCCCCATTGTTGGTATTGGAGGAGTTAAGGGCATTGCCATTGGAGCAAGAAGAGAAATCAAATTTGGTAAGATTCTAACACTCCAACTATGGTACATTGTTTATTTAATTGATTTTGGAGTTGTTGGCATGAGTATAGATGGTTAGAAACTATCTAAATGCATTGGAATGATTTTGACCTAGAAATGGTTTAGTGTGAGAAAGTGAAATTGATGGAGATTAATGATGAATGAGATATGTAGAAATCATTAATAGTGATTGTGGTATGATTTTAAGATGTGGTTAGTGGATAAATTGTGAGGTTTACCTAAAAGAGGTAAAATGAGGGTTAAGGCATTTGTAAAATGCATAAGTAAATAATGTTGACTAGTGAGGTCAATTATGGGTTAAATACGTTAACTCAATCGATTTAATGAATGAATCGCAGCTTCCGAGGATACGCCGAGGCGAGTTGGGCCAAGAGCGTGAGAAGCTAAAAGGAAAGGAGTCACACCAAGTAAATCGAGGTAAGGGAATTGTGTGGACTCTTAGAGATATTGTGCGTAATTTGGGCTCATAAATGTTTTGCTAGAATGCATGAGATTAGGAAATGTTGTTGTTGGGTGATTGAAGGGTAAAAGTTGGGAGTTTGAGAAATGTGCATGAAAACAAAAGCATATTGCTTTGGAAATCATGTTTTATTGCTTTTTAGCAAATGATTGGTAGGATGGCTAACATTGAAGTGATTTGCAAAAGAAATGAGTATGTTTTGGTTTTGTTAACCATATTTTGCAAGTTTTGAGCCACCTACATGATTTCGTGAGTATGAAAGAGTGCATGAGGCACTAGTTTTCACATGGATTTCATATTGTTTTGGCATTGTGCTTTGAGTTTGTCTCGCACTGGATGCCCACCTTACATGTTGCCGTGTTTGGAGCTTCGAGTAGACTTGGTGTCACATCGATTAAATAGGCTCACACATGCATTGTTTTGAGACATGGCATGTTAAAACAACCTGATGAGCCCGAACGAGGGATAAGGGTTGGAGATCCACCTGATGAGCCCGAACGAGGGATAAGGGTTGGAGGAACAGCTGATGAGCCCGAACGAGGGATAAGGCTGGGGGTCCACGGAGTACGTTGTACCGTGCATGTAGCATGGAGTACATTGTACCGTGTTGTGATGTGATGTGCCGTCTTCGGACGAGATCTGCTATGGACCGGCGGGTAGGATTTGACCCACCTCCCGTGTGGAAGTAGATGGTTGTGATATCCCGCACACCTGATCCGTGTAGCCGGTATCACAGGTTATGTACATAAGCCTTGAGGTTAGTACCTATTGTTGAACTGCCTATCTCACATGTCTAATGCTATTTGAGAATAAATCCATGTTTGAAGTGATTGTGGTCAGGAAAGCCCGAGGGATGGGCTGGGACCTGACGTTGAATTGATTTGTTAATGGTTTTTAAAGTGCACGGATGCATGATGTTTAATGCCATGCTTTATTGTGAAAATGCATGACGGTTAATGCCATGCTATTTGAGAAAAATGCATGATGGGTAATGCCATGCCTTTATTGTGAATTAGGCATGATGATTTATACCATGCTTTGAGTTGAAATGTGCACTTAATTTTAATAGCATGAATGCTTTACATACCATTAACACAATCATACACTCATGTTTTGAGATAAACAATGAATAAAATGCTTTTGAGCATGGCATCACGATCACGTAGATAGTACAGTATCTACCTGTTCGCATGATTGCCTTACTGAGCGTGTGGTTTGCTCACCCCCCTTATTTTCCCCCTCTCTACAGAGATTTGAGTATAGAGTAAGCGTGACTGGAGGCGTTTCCCTTTTGGTAATCCGCTGCACCCCATCGCTAAAGGTATATACACTCGGATTATTTTGTATCTAAACTAGACATAGCACAGTAGCATTTTGTATGTAACTACTGGGGATGTAAAACAATGTAAAACGATGTAAAAACATGTAACAACTCTGATTTATATACATTTATACAAGTGTTTACTCATAAATAATGTTTTAAATTGAATTGGTATGGTGGAGTGAGTTAGACGTCGACACACAGCCCAACTGATAAGTGTGCGGCTGTTCACGATCGAGGAAGGATGATTAAGGGATTGATGCATGAAAATGCGAAAAATTTGTACGTATTTTGGTAAGTTGAGGGTCGTGACAAGAATACTGTGCTTTTACATTGTTTAGATACAAAAAGAATCACTGTGTATATACCTCTTAGCGATGGAGATACAGCGGAGTCCAAAATACCATGCCTCAGTCCTCACTGGGCTACTATGCACGCTCTGTAGGGGGAAAATAGAGTGGGATGAGCAACCACACGCTCAGTAAGGCAATAATGCAAGCATGGTAGATAACTACTCTATCTACATGCTGATAGTGTTGTGCATAAATTATTTATGGTTTATAAACATCATCATAGTTTCCAAATCAAGGTGCGAGCTAAGCTCCAGCACGTTTCATACAAATGAAAACATAGAATTCCAGCGCGAGCGAGGCTCTAGCGCGATTTATGTCATACAAATACGATAGGCGGCTCATACACAAAATCAAACAATCCCGACAATCGGGTTTAGCACTCACAAATGCTTTTCCACAACAACCATACAATACTAACCGACCCATCTACAAGCTTGCTTAAAACCAAGCAATTTCGTTTTGAAAAGCATCAAAACATTAGATTTATGCAATTATTAGCCTTACTATCCCATTTCATAAAATCCACTTCAAATCCAAAACCACGCATATACTCCTCATCATTCACGAATAGCATCAATCATTTATTTGAGCAACCATGCATTTCATAAAACACCCAATATTCACCCACAAGTTCAAAGTACGAGCAGCTACCTCTATATACTCACAAAATTCCCTTACCTGGAATCGCGATGCGTGATTTCACTTCCTTAAGCTGCTTACTCGTACGGTTCGATTCGTCTTCAACGAACTCTTCGGGACTGCACAAAATCGTATCCCGCATTATATTCGATCCATACAATGCAACCCTTGTGCTTGCTATAGTCAATTTAATCTATAGCCTCTATTAACGCTTATATGGCCTCGTTTCATTACTTTACCCATAACTCGAGTCTATGGATCTTCTTAGGCCTATTAACTTATTCCAAATCGATATTAAATCAACATTAAGCTCATAGTGTTCATATTCCATGAATTCCCTCACTATGGCATTTACCAAGCATATACATACCCATTTTCACAATTCCTCCAAACTCACAATGTAATCTCATTTAACCATCTAAAATCATAAGCATTACCTCACTAACAACTTTAGCATGCCCATAAATCATAAACTCATTCAACCCATATATTCTCACATCATACCCATTCTAGGTTTTCTAGGTCACACCAATTCCACCACATCCCTAGATAATTTATCCATCAATAGTCATGCCAAACAACTCCAAAATCAATTAAATGGACAATGTATTCGGATTGGAGTGTTAGAATCTTACCAAATATGATTTTTTTTCTTCTTGCTCCAAATGGCAATGCCCTTAACTCCTTCAATACCAACAATGGAAAAATGCCTTCACACTATGTTGTTCTTCTCTTTAATAGGAACAACTTTGCCTCTAATGGTCTCTCTTTAATTCTTCCTGGAAATGGCTGATTTTAGAGAGGGAAAGTTAGGTTTTTGGGTTGAAAGTGAATGGTTAGTGTTTTTCCTGAGATTTCCTGATTTTCAGCCCTCCTTATATAGAAATAGCTTGAGGAGATCGATCTGGTCCAAGAGCAGATCGATCTGGTCCCTTAAAATCCCTCTTTTTCACGGTATTTTTAAGCCTGAGATCGATCTGTCGAAGCATGAGATCGATCTGTCGAGGCATGAGATCGATCTGCTCCTAAACAGAGAGCTAAGGAGATCGATCTGGGTGCTTGGGGATCGATCTTTTCACTACAGAATGCTTGGGAGATCGATCTGGCTCCATTGGAGATCGATCTGCTCTATTCTTTCGCCCAAATAAGAGCATTCTGGCTCTTCCAGATCGATCTCTCATCCTATGAGATCGATCTGGCCCTCATGTTTTCCAGATTTCCTGTAGTTTCCTTGCTGCAACTCATACCAATACATCCTTAATCTATTTCCATGGCCATTTTCTCATCCATCCACCTTTATAACTTGAAAATGGCATCCATTCATACCTTATGCACATTGAAACTTGTGTGCATTCATTGTATGTCCAAAGGTATGCTACATGAAACCAAATGGAAGCATAACTCCATTCCATTTTACCACACTACTCATCTTGAGTTTCAATCACATCCATCACTTGCCAGAACTCATTTCTTCATATTCGTACTCAATGAAACTTGTATGTACGTTACAATTCATATTACACATACATACATTGAATCCATGGACTTACATCAATCATACTTTACATTACAAGTCCATTCATATTATTTGATCCAATTACACACATTACCATTATACATATACGGGGTCTTACAGAAAGTCCTTCAACCGTGTCACGACCCAAAACTACCCAAATATTAGAGTCAATTTTTTCGTTTTTCTTTTATACTTACCTGTCCTCTGATCGTGACCACACTCCACTAACAATTGGGCTATGCGTCAACGTCAGTCCCACCATTCATTCATTATATAACTTAACTCTTTATTAAATGAAAGGTAAACACATGCGTTTTTCACTAATTCTTTCCCATTCATTTACAAGTGTTTACATTATCTATACATCCCCTGAAGTTACTTACAAACATGTTACTGTGCTATTCTTATTTAGATACAATATTTACAAGTGTATATACCTCAAAATGATGGGCAGTAGCGGATATCAGGAATGCAGTATTCAGTCACCTCAAAGTCTATTGGAGATGATCTGTGTGAGAAAATGAAAGGGGTGTGCACATCAAGCTCAGTAAGGCAATCCTACGAACAAGTAGGTAACCATACTACCTACATGAATGTGGTGCCATGCATAAACCACCCTTTCTCCACGCATTCAAAATAGATGCGACAATTCATGATGTCATGTAAAACAAGTTAGCTTGTGGATTTCAAAGAGCATGGAAAATTCAACATGCAACTCTTTTAAAACATTTCATTCTCATTAAAATTTCACAACATAGCCAGGACTCAGCCCCTCCTTCAGGTGTTCCTGACTCACACAACACCATGAAATCAAATGCTTTTCACAGCAATAGAAGTATGCGATATAATAAACGTCATGTAAAAGCAGTTTACATCACTCATGGGCTTAAATAGCATGGAAATAACATCATCCAAGTTTAGTTTAAAACACAGTTTCATTCTCATCAAAATCATATCTAAGTTAGGATCCAACCCCTCCCTCGGGCGATCCAGACTCACACAAAAATTCACAAAATGTGTTTCTCCAAATCATCAACATGCAAGACTAGGCATTAGAAATATATATATATATATCTCGGGAAAATAACTAGGATGATGGCCATATGTCCTCGTGAACCCACTGCTACACTGATCCTAGTGTGCGGGGTCTCACCACTATCGGGAACCGCCCCGGGAGGTGGGTCAGTATATCCCGTCGGTCCTGCCCGATCACTAGCATCCGAAGATGCCACGCATCCGAAGATGCCACATAATCAATCCCAACACAGTACAGCGTACTCCATGCTACTTGCACGGTACAACGTACTCCGTGGACCCATATCTCATATCCATACTCATGCCATATCTCAAAACGCATGTTCGAGCCTATTTAATCGGTGTGATACACAGTCTACCCGACGCTCCAAACACGCATGTTCTCATAGAACCAGTGCGAGCGATGCTCTAGCACTCTCATAAAATCACGAAAAATATCGTGCGAGCTAAGCTTCAGCACACGTATCATAAAATCTCATAAGATTAGTGCGAGCTAAGCTCCAGCACTCTGTCAAAATCATGTGAAACTAGTGCGAGCTAGGCTCCAGCACTCTGTCATAACAATCAAGTGAAAATCTGATGCTAGTTAGACTCCAGCACTATGTCACGAAAATCATGTAAAAATCTGGTGCGAGTTCGACTCTAGCACCGTGTCACGAAAATCATATAAAAAACAGGTTCGAGTTAGACTCCAGCACCAATGCATGTCAAACTCTAGTGCAAGCTCTCACTCTAGCACTAATTCATGCATCACACAAATCAAAACTCGTGTGAGCTGAGCTCTATCACGTCACATGTCTATAAAATCATGTAGGCGGCTATGTTATCTCAAAATAATTTCCAAAAGAATCACATTGTTGAAAATATGGAATGCTGTGCATTTTTATTTAAAAGTTAGCCTGTCTACTCATGCACATGCCAAAACACCTCAAGAACGAGCAGAAGCCTCTTGTTCTTGCTCCTCCAAATTTTTCCTAAATTTGGAAATTTTACCCTTCACAAGGGTATTTTGGTAATTTGCCCATCCGAGGCACTAAAAGTTTTATCTGATATCTAGACCCTTCAGACAATTTAAGAGATTCTAAATGAATTCAAAATTGTGTAAAGCTACCTCTAGCAGTCCGTAAAATTCCCTTAACTGGAATCACGCGCGAGCTTATCCCGATTCGATCGTACTAGGTCTCTCAGTCGAATTCGCTCGTCTACGGAGCTGCATATAACCACATATGGTTTTCAATTCAAATATACTAATCAATATTTCACTCTTACTGATCAAATCTAAAGCACTGGGCCCGTTTTACTCTATTGGGTTCAATTGCAGTTTAATAGGCCTCGACCCCTTTTCAGCCTGTTTCCATTTTGTAAATCCCTTCTACGGGTTTATTGGGCTCATTTGGTTTATCAATAATCATCGGGCTTCATTCCAAACTCATTGGATAGCCCAGATACTATTTACGATAATTACTTTGAAATTTCAATAAAATTCCTTTTATGCAAAATTAATCTGAAAATTTCATAAAATAATCTTAACTCTGCATTGAAGGACTCATATTATCGTAATTAAAATGTACTTACCCAATATGATGCGGTGTACGAAAGTCAGAGCTAAATCGACTCTCGTTCGGGCTCTGTAGTAACACTGCACAATTATATAAATCCGGGTCATTTTCCACTAAAATAATATCAAATTGAATTCTTGGGATTTATCCACAGGACAATCCCGACTCTCGATATCTTACCCGAATTTCGAGTTGTCTCCGGGTACTTTTCTTTCCTTTTTCCCCTTTCTTTCTTTTCTTTTTCCTTTTCTTTTTCTTTGTCTTTTCATTTTCCTTTTTCTCCTTCTCGGCTACGGTGCCATTTTAAGCCTTTCAACTTCGTCGGCGATCCCAGCCATTTCATCGGCCACCACTGCGCTTAAAATAACCGTCTCGGCTGGGTTGAATCGATGCTGGGACACCGTGGTTCACCAGGATCGCCGCGATTTCTCCTTGGATCTTCTGTCCGTCGATTCGCCGAAAATCGATGCCGTCGGCACGCGTTACCCGTACCAATGGACTCGTCAGACTCTCCTCCACCTTCTCCGACTGTCAACTGGGCTCGTCGAGGGGTTGGGTTACAAAATTGAGTTCGGTGGGTTGGTTTTTGGGTTTCTCTCTCCCCGATTTCAAATTTTTTGATTTTTTAATTTAATTAATTATTTTTATCAATTAAATATATTGAAAATACCCAAAATATCTCTAAAATATCATAAAAATGTTATTTTATCCATTTAATCAATAAATGGATTTATCGGTCTATTTTCATCTTTTCGGTATATTTTTCGATTATTTTTGGGATAACTTTTCGAATTAAAAATCCCGATTAATTCTGAATTAATTTCGATTAATTCCCATAAATTCCAATAAATTTATATCTAGATCAATTGGACTCGAAATTAACTATTTTTCTCGTTATTGATCGAGATTTCACAAATTCCATATTTTAATGAAGACTACTTATCGAATTTATATCAAATTTTGGTCTTTTGATAATTTTACCCTTGCACATGTTCGGGACCAAATTAAATCGACTTTCTTTCATAAATCCACAATCTTTTCCCTATTTTCAATTACTTATTTTCAGTCAACTCGATTAAATTCCTTAAATGAACTTGTTGGGTCCCTGCTTTCCCGATTTATCCTTTTAGATTTTACGTACGTTATTTCATTTCATCCACATTTATCAAATCCGAGTCAACCATCTTATGAATCCATTAACATATGATAATGTCTTACAATATGGAAATCATAAGAAATATCATACAAAGATGTGGATCTCACAATCTCCCCCACTTAAGAAATTTGGTCCTCCAAATTAGAACCAAGTCAAAAGGGTCCATAAATAACTCCGAGTACGTCTATCGCATCATAATCTTTAATTCTTATATGACTTTTTCCAGAGTATAATACTACAGAAGGACTTTAATTAGGGAGATCATCTTAAACCTCAACAGTTTCTCCTTCCGTCTAATACCCGTATCGAGTTTTCAACATACGTTATACTTTCATTGAGCTCCAACAGCTCATATCTGATCACAGATGATGGGTCCGGATAGTATTTCTGAAGCATCAAAAGATGGGACACATCGTGGATGCCTACTAATTCAGGTGGTAACGCCAACCTACAGGCCTTATCTCCCACTTTGTCTAATCTCTCAAAGGATTGAATCTAACAAAACTTAATTTGCCTTCTTTCTGAATCTCATTATGGTCTAAGGGCATGTAACTTCCAACAATACTGATTCACCCTCGGTGAATTCCAATGCTTTTCTGTCTCTTGTCAGCATAGCTTTTATGCTTGCTCTGAGGTGTTCTTAATCTCTCACAAATCATCTGAACATCCTTAGAGGTCTGTCTTACCAATTCAGGAACAATTCTCTATCTGTCACACACTTCTTTTTATCCAAGTCGGGGAATAACTCTTACGGCCATACAAAGCCTTATACAAAGTCATCTCGATACTCAAGTGACAATAGTCATTATTGGCAAATTCGATTAGTAACGACTAATCATTCCAGGAGCTTACAAAATCAATGGCACACGCTCTTATCATATCCTCTAGAACCTGTACAGTCCTCTTTGATTGACCATCTGTCTGAGGACGGAGCTGTGCTAACACTCAATCGGGTTCCCATAGCTTCCTGAAAAATATTCCCCGAAGTGGGAAGTGAAGCGGGAATCCCAATATGATACAGTGCTCACTAGAAAATATATAATGTTCCACAATCTTCCATACACATAAATCCGCCTCCACACTCAGAGTATCTGGAGATTTCATAGCCAGAAGGTGGGTAGACTTAGTCAATTTAGCGACTATCACCTAGATAGCCTCATGATTCATCCGGATCATTTGTAAGCCATCACAATATCCAAGGTAACTTGCTCCCATTTCCATGTCGATATAGGTAGAGGCTGCAATAACCCTGCAAACTTCTATTGCTCTACCTTAATATGCTGACATACGATACACTTCTCCACAATCTTCTCAATGTCTCTTTTCATATCTGACCACCAATACCTTTTTCTGAAATTTCGGTATATTATTACTTCTCAGATGCACTGTATATCCCGAATAGTGAGCTTCTGATAATAACACTATCTCATCAACTGTGGTCCTGGGGAGTACTTATACTGTTTCTGAACCTCAGTAAGTCATCATCACTCTCTATGAACTCTGTCACTGTACCATTCTAAATTTGACCCACACTATCGACACCAAGCCGATCATCACGCTAAGCCTGTCAAATTCGATCACTCAAATCTGGTACTAATCTCAGGCTAGTTGTGACACAATTCACTGTTATCATCAGAAAAGGTCACATCACTACTAAGGCTCACAACTGCTAAAGCAGCTCACGCTCCCTGACCATCATATGTGATACCATCCCAAGGCTCTTTCTACTAAAGGCATTAACCATTTCATTAGCTTTTCCTGGGTGGTACAATTTTCACGATCATAATCCCACAGAAGCTCTAACCCTCTTTGTTCTTATATCTGATTCTTTCTGTGAAAACAGATACCCGAGGCTTTTTATGATCAGTACAAACGTAAAATTTCTCACCGTATAAATGGTGGCACCATACCTTCAGTGTAAATGCCACGACTGCCAATCTCTAAATCATGGGTCAGATAGTTTCTTTCATGATCCTTGAGTTGTCTGGATCCATAATCGACTATCTTCCCATTTTGCATCAATACACAACCCATTCATTATTTTGAGGTATCCATATACACTGAGAAACCTCTTGATCTGTTGGGTATGGTGAAAATAAATACGGTGGTCAGTTCATACTTCAATGCACCAAAACTCCTATCACGTTTATCATCCCATTCAAATACCACTTTTTCTTAGTTACACGTGTCAACAAAGTAGTCCTTTTTTAGAACTCTCAACAAACCATCTATAAAAATAATTTCCAATTATTGCTTATAATTTTCCCTGGACTTTAAATACACCTAAAATATCATCAATAAGGTTGATAACTAATCGGTCCAGGTAAAGTTTAAATACCCCATCGTAGTTGAGTTCCACTAAATATTTCAATCACCCATATCCCTGACTTATGTACGCATAAATGTATAATGTCATTTCAAATTCGCTTCCGTTCAAGATATTAACCCGCGTCATTTCCTTTTTCTTATATTAATGGTTTTTATAAAATTTTAATTTTTAAACCTTCATAATTAATCGAATTCTATATTTCTTTATCGTACAAGTAAAGATACCCTTATTTTAAAAGTATATATTACGGCTGTCAATTTGAAGTTACAAGTTGTGTATACTTTTAGACGCTGTTAAGTCTTCAGGCGGGGAGGTATTTTAAAATACCTTTATTAACCCTCAGACTTGACCACATGGACTGGTTATGGATATATCCACCCCTTATCCTTGGTTGCAATTCATATTCACTACATATAGCTTAATCCAAATTACTTCACATATCAGAGATATTCGTATCTTGCATATGCCTCTTATTCCAATAGATATTGTATTCAGAATCTATCACATCTCAAAGCTTATCTCCTCTCGTATATCAATTATAACAAAACTCTTTCATTTAGTGTACTTTTTCAGGGGTAACCATATCATTATATTAGGATAGAAATCTGAACAGCATACTTTGCAGCCGACCAATTTATTCTCAAATATTACTTCAAATTATTCATATTTCATTAAATAAAATCGGCTGACTTATACTTCTTTCCCCGTTTTCAATTTATAATCTCTTCATAATTATTCCATTAGTTAACCCTCCTTCATTGGGGTACTAACTATTAGTATTGTGCCCAAGGGCGTAGGCATTCACGTCTTTCACTAACTTATGTTCAAATAAAGGCGGTATGAATAAATGCGTGGCACTAAGATCAACTAAAATAATTACTTCATTATTCATAACCAGTGTGGTATCTTTCACCACATCATATGAAACGTCAGTAGTGTCCTGCTCCAAGGCATACACTCGCCCTCGTCTAACAACATATTTTCCCCTTTCTCTTTGACTGTGGCCTCCCATTTTGGTGCAGAGATATCAACAGGGTTTTCTTTGTCTCTTTGCCCTTCAGAGTGGCAGTCTCACCCAACTCTGAGCAATCATTAAATAAATGTCCCGTCTTACCACACTTAACGCCTATTTTAGTCAGTAAAGTGTAGGTGTAGGCCCTACATCCATGGTATCTACCACACATCCTACACTGCTTACACTGCTACGTAGCAGGTCGGGGTCCTCTAATCCCAATACCCCTCAAAAGTGCTGAAATTGGATACACTGTGGCCTTACTAATCATCTTACCCCGTGATTCATCAACTCTAATATCTTAGCAAACTACATTTTCCCGTTCTGACATCTCTATCATTCTCCATACTTTTCTGTCTCTATTTCAGCACTTACTACCTTTCCCAATCTCAGAGGCATGCAACACATGATCTTATTCACACAACTGTAGTCTACGCACTGCCTCAGCATAGGTAGTGATATCCAGAGGGCCAATTGAACTGAAATCGACAATCTAAGCCCTTCCATGAACTTTTGGGCTTTTCGATTCTCACTGCCCATAATGTCAGGGTAATACCTGCCTAGGGATATAAATTGAGTTTCATACTCGTCAATCAACCAATTCCTCTGGGTCGAGTAAGAAATCTTATCTGTAATTTCCTTTAAGCAGTGTCTGGGATATTCTGTCACCGGAATACATCCAAAAATATTTCTCATGTCATCTCTGGATGTCTAACTCTTAAGATGGGTTGAGCAGACTTCCACCAATGCTCCAACTCGCCCTAAAATCTCAAGAATACTATGAGCAATTAGCTCCCAAAATATTCTCCACACTCCGCTCCAACCTTGCGAAACATGTCACAATACTGTCTGATCTCTCTGTCGGACTCTGTCGGGCATGCTCAACATTAGCCACCATTTCAATCTCATCCTAGTTCTCATAGGTCAACACAACACGACTAGCAGGCTCAGGCCTACCTCTACGACCTCTACCTTGTGCTCTACCTCCTCTACCAGGACTAATATTAGGCATAATGCCTATATTCCTGCATTCTCAACCATTTCTAAGTTAAAACCCATCTCGATATACACTATTGTATCTAACCAAGCACAGTAACACGGGGATGTAATTTCTTAATTACTGACACTGACACACATCAGACTAATTTCGCTCTGATACCACCATTTGTCATGACCCAAAACTACCAAAAAATCAGAGTAATTTTTTTCATTTTTCTTTCATACTTACCTGTCCTCTGATCGTGACCACACTCCACTAACAATTGGGTTATGCGTCAATGTCAGTCCCACCATTCATTCATCATATAACTTATCTCTTTATTAAATGAAAGGTAAACACATGCATTTTTCACTAATTCTTTCTCATTCATTTACAAGTGTTTACATTATCTATACATCTCTGAAAGTTACTTACAAACATGTTATTGTGCTATTCTTATTTAGATACAATATTTACAAGTGTATATACCTCAAAATGATGGGTAGCAGTGGATATCAAGAATGCAGTACTCAGTCTTCTCAAAGTCTACTAGAGATTATCTGTGTGAGAAAATCAAAGGGGTGAGCACATCAAGCTCAGTAAGGCAATCCTACAAACAAGTAGGTAACCATACTACCTACATGAATGTGGTGCCATGCATAAACCACGCTTTCTCCACACATTCAAAATAGACGCGATAATTCATGATAACAAGTTAGCATGTGGATTTCAAAGAGCATGGAAAATTCAACATGCAACTCTTTTAAATCATTTCATTCTCATTAAAATTTAACAACAAAGCCAGGACTTAGCCCATCCCATAGGTGTTCCTGACTCACATAACACCATGAAATCAAATGCTTTTAACAGCAATAGAAATATGCGATATAATGAATGTCATGTAAAACCAGTTTACATCATCATGGGTTTAAATAGCATGGAAATAACATCATGCAAGTTCAGTTTAAAACTCAGTTTCATTCTCATCAAGATCATATCTCAGTTAGGATCCAACCCCTCCCCGGGTGATCCAGACTCAGACAAAAATCCACAAAATGTGTTTCTCAAAATCATCAACATGCGAGACTAGGTAATAGATATATATATATATCTCGGGCAAATAACTAGGACGATGGCCATATATCCTCGTGATCCCACTGCTACACGGATCCCAGTGTGCGCGGTCTCACCACTATTGGGAACCGTCTCGGGAGGTGGGTCAGTCCATCCTGTCGGTCCTGCCCGATCACTCACATCCAAAGATGCCACTCGCATCTGAAGATGTCACGCGTCCAAAGATGCCACGCATCCGAAGATGCCACATATCCGAAGATACCATATAATCAATCTCAACACGGTATAGCATACTCCATTCTACTTGCACGGTACAACATACTCCGTGGACCCATATCTCATATCTATACTCATGCCCTATCTCAAAATGCATGTACGAGCCTATTTAATCGGCGTGACACACAGTCTACTCGACACTCCAAGCACGACTCATCGTATGTTCTCATAGAACTAGTGCGAGCGATGCTCCAGCACTCTCATAAAATCACAGAAAATTGCGTGCGAGCCAAGCTCCAGCACGCGTATCATAAAATCTCGTAAGATTAGTGCGAGCTAACCTCCAGCACTCTGTTAAAATCATGTAAAACTAGTGAGAGCTAGGCTCCAGCACACTGTCATAACAATCAAGTGAACATTTGGTGCGAGTTAGACTCCAGTACCGTGTCATAAAAATCATGTAAGAATCGGTGCAAGTTAGACTCTAGCACCGTGTCACGAAAATCATATAAAAAATCTGCTGCGAGTTAGACTCCAGCACCAATGCATGTAAAACTCTAGTGCGAGCTCTCACTCCAGCACTAATGTATGCATCACACAAATCAAAACTCATGCAAACTGAGCTCTAGCACGTGACATGTCTATAAAATCAAGTAGGCGACTCTGTTATCTCAAAACAATTTCTAATAGAATCACATTGTTGAAAATATCCAATGCTGTGCATTTTTATTTAAAAGTTACCTAGCCTACTCATGCACGTGTCAAAACACCTCAAGAACGAGCAGGAACCTCTTGTTCCTGCTCCTCCCAATTTTTCCTAAATTTGGAAATTTTACCCTTTACAATGGTATTTTGGTAATTTGTCTATCCGAGGCACTAAAAGTTTTATCTGAAATCTATACCCTTTAGACAATTTAAGAGACTACAAATGAATTTGAAATTGGGTAAACCTAACTCTAGCAGTCCGTAAAATTCCCTTACCTGGAATCACACGCGAGCTTATCCTGACTCGATCGTACCAGGACTCTCAGTCCAATTTGCTCGTCTACGGAGTTGCATATAACCACATATGATTTTCAGTTCAAATATACTAATCAATATTTCACTCTTACTGATCGAATCTAAAGCACTAAGCCCGTTTTACTCTATTGGGCTCGATTGCACTTTAATGGGCCTCGACCCCTTTCCAACCCGTTTCCACCTTTTAAATCCCTTCTTCGGGTTTACAAGGCTCAATTTGGTTTATCAATAATCATCGGGCTTCGTTCCATACTCATTGGATAGCCTAGATATTATTTACGATAATTACTTTGAAATTTCAATAAAATTCCTTTTATGCAGAATTAATCCGAAAATTTCATAAAATAATCTTAACTCTGCATTTAAGGACTCATATTATCATAATTAAATTGTATTTACCCAATATGATGCGGTGTACAAAAATCAGAGCTAAATCGGCTCTCGTTTGGGCTTTGTAGTAACACTGCACAGTTATAGAAATCCAGCTCATTTTCCACTAAAAAATATTAAATTGAATTCTCGGGATTTGTCCGTAGGTCAATCCCAACTCTCGATACTTACCCGAATTTTGAGTAGTCCCCGGGTACTTTTCTTTCTTTTTTCCCCTTTCTTTCATTTCTTTTTCCTTTTCCATTTCTTTTTCTTTTTCTTTTTCCTTTTTCTCCTTCTCGGCTACGGTGCTGTTTTGAGCCTTTCAACTTCGCTGGCGATCCCGACCGTTTCGTCGGTCGCCACTGGGCTCAAAAGAACCGCCTCGGCTAGGGGAGTGCTCGGCTAGGTCGAATCGGTGTTGGCACACCGTGGTTCACCGGGACCGACGCGATTTCTCCTCGGATCTTCCGTCTATCGATTCATCAAAAATCGGTGTCGTCGGTGCGCATTACCGGTACCAGTAGACTCGTTAGACTCTCCTCTACCTTCTCTTACCGTCAGCTGGGCTCGTCGGCTGCCTGTGGCTCGTCGGGGGGTTGGGTTGCAAAATCGGGTTTGGTCGGTTGGCTTTTCGGGTTTCTCTCTCCCCAATTTCAGATTTTTTGATTTTTGTTTATTTATTATTTAATTATTATTATTTTAATCAATTAAATATATTAAAAACACACAAAATATCTCTAAAATATCCTAAAAAATATTATTTTATCCATTTAATCAATAAATGGATTTATCGGTCTATTTTCGTCTTTCCGGTATATTTTTCGATTATTTTTTAGATACTTTCTCGAATTAAAAATCTCGATTAATTCCGATTAATTTTGATTAATTCCCATAAATTCTAATAAATTTATATCTAGATCAATTGGACTCGAAATTAACTATTTTTCTCGTTATTGATCCAAATTTCACAAATTCCATATTTTAATGAAAATTACTGATCGAATTTATATCGAATTTTGGTCTTTTGACCATTTTACCCTTGCACGTGTTTGGGACCAAATTAAATCGACTTTCTTTCATAAATCCATAATCTTTTCCCTATTTTCAATTCCTTATTTTCAGTCAACTCGATTAAATTCCTTAAACGAACTTGTTGGGTCCCTACTTTCCCGATTTATCCTTATTCGATTTTACATACGTTATTTCGTTTCATCCATATTTATCAAATCTGAATCAACCATCTTATGAATCCATTAACATATAGTAATGTCTTACAATATGGAAATCATAAGGAATATCATACAAAGATGAGGATCTCACAAATCGGCCCTTACCTCTACCATCGGGCTTGGTTTGTGCCGGAGGCTGAGCAACAAGTTGTACTGGGTCAGTCTGTGTAGGAGGTGGGGGTGGATCCTGTGGTGGTATAGGAACCGTGGTAGGTGTGGCACCTCAGGCATTAGCCCCGAAATGTTGCGCAAATAGCACTGCAATCTGCTTAAACCCCTGTCGTACATCCTGCTCAAGTCGATTAATTCGAGAGTTAGGACTTTCTGGTTGTCATTCAGGTGGGAGAGGTGGCTGAGCCTGCCTCTCAGAACGAACTCGTCTCCCCCTCATATCTTATCTTACGTACTTGCGCGTATTCATTAAACATCGATCATAATTTTACTCGTTAAATACAATTCATTACCAGACAATATAGAAACTTGGGATATAATCTATTTCCAATTGATCGACACTGACAGTACTAGACACACTTTACTCTGATACCAAACAAATTTGTGGCAGCTCGAAAGTGCAAAAAATATGATAAATTTAAATTTTTCATAAATTAAAACTACCAATTCTGGGAGCATTCTTGTACAGTGTCATTTAATCACTTATGTTTGTAACGAATCATTATCCCTAAGATAAAACAATTTTCTACATCATAAAATTAGTGCATAATATCTAAAAGGGATCAACCCATAAATCTCAATTCATTTTCTTCATACCGTCCTAATTGCATCCCAATAATACTTAATACGAATGTCTGTGTTACATCATTGTCTGGATACAAAGTGAACTAAATTTATATCTTGTACATGTATAAACGATAGCCTAGGGAGATGTTGTCCACCAGCCTATATCATGTACGCGACAGGAACTAGCTCGCTCAATGCAAGTAATCTGGAGGGGGGAAGGGTGAGCTTTCAAATTGCTCAGTAAGGAGGATAAAGGAGATTTTATAAATTCTTCATAACATCATAACTCATCATCTGGACATTTTAAAATAGGACAAAAGTATTCGAGCATGTAAAACGTCATGGTAATAATGATAATAACAATGGCATCAGTTCGCATCAGCATAATTTACGTGATAAAAATCACAATTCATCATAACATCTAATCTCAATACGTGATAGAAATCGTAGTCATAAAAATACGTCATTCATCAAAATAGTCGAGACTAGAAAATTAATAAAAACTCATATAAAAATAACATCATAAGCAAATCATGTCACATCAAATCATCCTAAAGGAGGACATCTTCAGAAGAGGGAAAACGTCGACATCTATCCATGGCTAAGATATCGTTGTAGACTTGACCAGAGTCGTATAGCCTCGGTCTTACATGCTACCAAAGTAAGGCCACCCATCGCTACCAGTGCGAGGTCATCGGATGTTACCAGAACAGAGGCATCGGTCTTACATGCTACTAGAGCAAGGCCCTTCAAAGCTATCAAAGCAGAGTAAAATATGCCATTGTTGTATTAAAACCATTTTGCCTTCAAGTAGAGCTCATAGTGGTTATCTTGAAAAACTCATTTCCGTTATAAAACGTTGTGTTCACAGTTTCACAAAATTCATCAAAATCGAGCTCAAACCTGCAAAACACTCACACATTCATCAAAGCATCAAATAAACTCATTTCTCATAAACATGCTCCTTCATCAAACCTTTTTCACGCTAACAAGGAATTTTCATCATTTAGAAACTCATACACAAACATTTTATTTCCCATACCTCTTACACCTGGGTGGTGCAATATCCCCTGGGTCTCAGACCAGCCTCGTTTCCCGTGTCAGATTCCTGAGCTGTCCACACATTATCAAATTGTTAATATACATCATTTACATTGTCCATTTCTTTCTCTTACTCATTCTAACTCATCATTTCCCTTGTTATCCTATTTACACCTATACACCCTTAACTACATCTAAGCTAGCTCATGACCATCGCAAGACATCTACATTCCATCTTCAAACTAAACCCATTTGTTGGTTCCCTCATGACTTAAACATTTCCAACCAAATATATATATATATATATATATTCACCAATATATAAAATAATAATGCTAAAAAATAAGGGTCTTGTGAGCTCACCTAGCTTGTCCTCTCTTGACCAAACTTGTAGAATGCTCGTCTCTTCCCTTTGTTCAAACTAACCTTGTTTTTCTCTTATGATGTTCTCTTTACTGAGAGGAACAACTTTATCTTTTACCTTTTTTCTAACTCTATCCAGAACGTGGTGGATCTTAGAGAGAGAAAGCTTGGTTTGGGTAAAAATGGTGAGTGTTGGTGTTTGCAGGTGAGAGAGACTAACTTCAGACAAAAATCTCATGATCCTTATATAGACAGAGTGTGTGAGATCGATTTGGCATTAGGTAGAGATCGATCTCTGCTTGGTTTCAACTACTCCAACAACTCAATTACCAACTACAGGATCGATTTGGTAGAGGGTAAGGATCGATCTGTTCTTTACAAAACCAAATGGAGATCGATCTATTTTCTAAGGGGGGATCGATCTCTTCCAGGCCAAGTCAAATAAAGATCGATCTGTCCTTGTGACAGAATCGATTCTTGCTAAGCAAAGGCAATAGGAGATCGATTTGTGTCCCTTATAAGATCGATCTTCATGGCTGCTTTTATATACTCATTGCATTCTAGAGTCATGGAATCGATATTCCATCATTATTAGATCGATCCTTCTTCACCTAATATCGGTCCAGCTCCTCAAAAGCCCTTTACTTATACTTCTGGGCTTACTAGATCGATCTCTCATCCTTGGAGATTGATTTGGCCTTCATAGATTTCATTGTTGCTGCATAAATTACAGGAAACTCAAGGTAAAAGTTACCACAATCTACTCCATAGACCATATTTCAATCCATACACATTTAAGACTTAAAAACTTTATCTTATTATACTTCATTAGATTTAGAACTTGCGTGTAAATCTAAATATTATAACAACATTCACCAAATTATAAATCTTACGTTGTAACCTCATAGCTAAAGTACATAGAAATCATAGGTCTCACAATAACCCTCAATATGTTAAAGAAGAGTCATAGTGGCATATAAACCTATTTATGCATAGTTATCCTGTATAATTTAATCATTTCATCTTCATATCTTAATTAGATGTCGCACATATACTAGTGTTTGCTCTATTATGGTATAATCTTTCTTTTTAATATTAGATAATTATCTTATGTCAATGAGATTTGAAAACTCTTAGTTAAATCTCCTTTTACCTTGGCGAGGGACTTAACTTAATCTACCACTGATCAAAGGACTTAGTATAGATTCCTCAATGTTCACTTAGGGTGATGAATCCTATCTCGATCACACACACACACACACACACATATATATATATATCAATGTAATTACTACTACACCTAACTTCATCCCACTTGGCAATCCTTTATTGAAATGCATAAAAAATGGTTTTGAATAGTTTTAACCAAATTAAAATGACACCAAGATATATGTGATTTGATGATATGCCTACATCCATGAAGGTAGTTTAGTGTGCTACTAGGTAATTGGCATGAACTGGACTATTTAATAGTTATAAGTCTTTCAATAAGACAGGCCGAGTGTTTGAACGTGACTAAAGTATAATAAATAATGAATAAAGGATAAAGTAATGTTAACATAGCTTGGGTGGTAATGAGAGCTAAATTATCCTTATTCATTGGGACGAAGGCATAGTTATAGACATTTGAAGAGCATTGAGATCATGCTATGTGTCACAGCTGATGAAGTTTGACTATCTGAATTGAATTAGTCTACCTTCAAGCCATCAGATTAGGAAGAAGAAAAAGACTAACGAGATCTAAGGATTGCCCATTGAGCCAAGCTAGGCATGACAGTTCTTATGCTAAATCCATAATTAACATTAAATCCCCTCTTAGTCTAAAATTATGTATTAATTATGTTCCTACGTTGTCATATGTTGAGTAGAATTTTCTAGTGTTGCCACGATAACCCCATCTCTAGCTAATTGCTTCTTGTTAAGATTGCCTTCCCTTTTTCAAAATCATAGTATCTTTAAACAAGGCTTATCACCTTTGGCAGGGATGTCTTCTCCTTTCTAGATTTTGTTAACCCTTTGCTTATTATGAGTTCTAGCTTAGCTAGCTTCTGATTCACTCACTTTTGCTTAATACAAGCTTTGATAGTTATTTTGATTTTCCTTTCATTGTTCGAGCTTCAATCTTAGCTTCCATTTTTGTTTAGCTTTGATTCATATGTGCCTCGAGCCTTTGCTTGACAACTTTTACTCCTATAAAGACTTTGATTTGTTGTCTACCTCAAGCCTCACCTTGGTTATTCTCGTTCTTATGAAAACTTAGATTCTTTATATGCCTCGAGCCTAGCTTAATAGCTTTTACTCTTTTTGAGGACTCAGATTTCTTTGCATGCCTTGAGTTCTAACACAGTCATTTTTACTCTTAGGATGACTTAGATAGATTCACGTGCCTCAAGCTCTAGCATGATTGCTTTTGCTATTTAAAGGACTTAGATGGATTTTTGTGCCTCGAGCTTTAACATGATCACTTTTGCTCCTTTGAGGATTAAGATGGATTTTGATCAAGAATATGCACTTCATTAATGTTCACATAAGACTCATCATACTCATGTTTGGATGAGGAAATGTCATATGTTTGTCGTTTATGGTTTTACATTTGTGCTAAAAAATGGCTAAGCGAATGCTGCCTCTTTACTTGTGTTTAGTTTGCATTTGATATGTTTTTAATTGGGCAAGAGAATTTTCTTCCTCATCTTTTGCATGCTTACATTTGTCATGCTTAAGATCAACGAATGAGATGTCACATCCTTGCTATTCATAAACTTGTGTTTGAAAAACAAAAAAATTATCTAAAGGAATGTAATCTTCATGCCGTTCAACGACGGGAATATTACCTCTTTGCCTTCCACGATCTTGCATTAGGCATGCTAGAAATTGGCAAAGGGGATGTTACTTTCTTACCACATAAAAACTCGAGCATGCTATGCTTGTTTGTATCTAATAGAACGCTTATCCTTGGTCATTGTGACTCTAAACCTAAATCATGGCTAAAGGGGATGCTACTTCCTGGCCATTTGGTAACTTAAGCTTTATCATGCTCACTTGTATATAGGGAAACACTTATCTTTGGTTACTGTGACTTGAGCCTTGGCTGTTTATCTTAGCTCATCATTACTTTTCATGATGTAGAGGATTTCATGTTAATTCGAGGCCAAGGGAATGCTTATTCTTATTTTACCATGACTTTGAGGACTTCATGGCTCATTTAGCTCAACCTTGCTTCATGCAACCATGGGCCTTTCATTATTCTATTGTAAAAGAGGATGTTCATCTTTACCTCTCGCAATTTAAGCTTCTCATAGACTTATTTCTAGCTTAAGGAATTCTCACTTATTGAGTTTTATAAGCTCGTTTTGAACATAAAAGAAGATCATTCTTATCTTTAACAGCTTTGAGCTTCGGTCATTCATTTTTGACCAAAGGGGTGTTAATCTTTGTTCATTTACCACTTTTAACCTAAAGTTTTGATTTATTGTAGTTGCCATTTCTTATTCTTATTATTAAAGCTTTGTTTACTTCTTCCTTACCTACCTTTTAAGTAATGAGAACAATAGATGGCATACTTGTTTTATGGGTTCTTTAAAATCACTATTGGAGCAATCCTTGACTTGGCTTTTCTCGTATTTGTAGCCTTAGTATCCCAGTTAGGCACCTATTTGTGCCTTTCAACCTAGATCTTTTTTTTGGAGTTGTGTGGACACCTAGCTTAGAAAGATGTTCACGTACTATCTTATGCTTTCTTGCATACTTCTTGTTGAGGCACCATGCTTGTGTGCTTTTCTTGAATGAGCATTATGTAGCATTTTCATTTGCTTTTCGATGTTAGATTACTTCAATACACATCCTGTTAGGCTAGCGTATGTGAACACTCTCTTGCCCTTCTTGGTTGAGCTCCTTATCGTATGTTTATGTGTTTTACTTTTTTTTGCTCAGATAACTTTAAGCGCATTCGACACATCTTTTTGTTTAAACTCTCTTTACACTTACATGCTTTCTATGTTCAACCCTTTGTCTTTATATTGATATGTTGGGTTCGGCTTTCTCTTGCACATCCTGGAGCTTTATCTACCTTATGCGAGGATGCATATGCTTACATGCATTTTACTCAATTGAACTTATAATATGGCATTCTTGTGTGCCTTTTTTTGTTGAGCCTTTTCTTCGTACACTTATGTGTTTTACACTTTCTTACTAAGCTCAACTAGTATACTCTATCTTTTGAGGTAATTCCATTTATATTTAGATGTTTCACCCTCATGATTTAACTTTTTTTCCTCAAGATCTCTCTAGAAGGATGCTAACTAAGCTAAACCTGTTTATTTTTTTTAAATCTATTTGGCTATAAGGATGTTATCTGAGCTTAAAGATTGTTAAATGTAGCAAACTTCTTTATTTCTCTTGGTCGAAATGGCATTTGTTACTTATAATTCTCTCATCTTTTAAAGCTTTCATCTCTGACAAGTAGAGTGATTTCCTTTTACTTTGTTCATCTCTCGAGCCATTAACTTGGCTCAGTGCATTACTTGGTTTTGTGCACCAAGTTTTGATGTCTTTTAGTTTTGCAAGTTTTCATGCTTTTTTATTTAGATCCAAGGGATTTTACTTCTCATGTGCCACTTTGTGCTCGATATTAGAACCAATACACACAACCCTCTCTCTTATTTATACACACAACCCTCTCTCAAGTTTTGATCTCTCTTAGTTATGCAAGGTTTCTTATTTTTGCCTTCACCAATTTTTTGAATAAAGCTTTCTTTTATAAAAAAAAAGTTTCTTGCAAGTGCGTTATGGAATAATCAACATGAATTCTCATAATGAGACAAATGCCTTTGACTTGGCAACCAAGATTTCCACTTTAATCCTGGATAAGGATCTTAACTTAAGTGGCATAGTCTTCTTGGTTGAATAAGTGCCTTTAGTCGAGTGATGTTTATTAAAATGGTTGAATTTAAGCTTCAGATTAAATAATCTCGTCATTATTGCCAAGGGTGAGTATGCTTTCATGGCCAATACTAGAGATAAACATTATTTCTTTAGTTAGACTAGTCCCCTAGTTAGGGTAAGGCATCATAAACGATTTCAAAAGGCTTTCAGTTCAGGTCAAGCATTAACCTTTATGGTGTAAGGGCCTTTTCTAGGATAATATCTTTCTTGTAGTTAAGATATGTGGCCCTAGCTATCATTATGAACAAGCAAGAGGTAAATGACAACTTTTGTTTGATAAAGGCTTTTAATTAGGTGATGTTTCATCTTTAATGGACAATGGCCTTTGTACGAGCAATAGCTCATTCTCATTGCCATCATAAAATGAAGGTCATCAATAATGGTTGAACTAAAGCCTTAGATTAGCACTTTGCCATTAAGGCCTAAACATGGTAAGCAAGCCTCTTGTTTAGGCAATGCTTTTGTTTTCTTGGTTGATTTAGGCAACTGGAACTCATTATTGCCTAAACAAGTCTCTGGTTAGGGCAACACCTTTGTTTCTTGGCCAATCTTTGAGAATAAGTAACATTTAGGCCGAACCAAGTCCTTTAATCAGGTAGCCTCTTGATTTCTCAACTGTACTTGAGTAATGGGCCAATTTCATGCCCGAACCAAACCTTGTGATTAGGCTACCTTTATGGCCTTTTGGCATTACGATCATATTTGAGTAATGAACAATGTCATGTCCAAATTAGGCCCTTTGATCGAGTAATCCTTACTACTTAGGCTTTAAACCAAAACTTGAACAATGAACAATGTGGTGTCTGAACTAGGCTTTTTTACTAGGCAATCTCTTATTACTTAGTCTTTTTGGCCAAAACTTGAACAATCAATAATGTGATGCCCGAATTAAACTCTTTGATCGAGTAATCTTTTCACCACTTAAACCTCTTTGCAAAACTTGAACAATAGATAGTTTGCTGTCCGATCTTAGGCTTGACACACCCAAAGGGTATTATCCGCAAGTGCACGGGTCGTACAAGTAATAATGGGATTTGAGTTCCGAGTTATCGTCCCACAGAGAAGTTGACTAGTTTAATTAACTATCGGTTATTCTTACCCTAAGTATATCCTAGCAAATTATGAAGTTTAATGTGTGATCTACAAAGCTAGTAATACTGAAAATAATAAAACTATAAAATAAAAAATAAAATCGAGCTAAGATTTACTTACCGAGCTTCACGCAATTAAAAGCAAATACCTACAAAAATAATTAAAATAGTTAAAATTAATTAACGCAATTAAAATAAAATGCAAAAATGAAAATAAAGAAACAAGATTAGTTAAACTAAAATTAAACAAGCCTAAAATAAAAAGTGCATGTAATTAAACTAATAACAATTGCAAATTAAACTAAACTCAAATCTAATAAAAATGAAAACTAAATTAAAAATACATGAAAAACATTTCATCTAGATTAATTCTAAATGCCACTCATAAAACACTAAACTAAAATAAAATCCTAAAATATTTAATATAAAATTAACTACTAACTAAAAATTAACATTAAGAATTAAATTAACATGCAAAGCAATAAAGCTAACCTACCATTAATTAGTTAAATTATCTAAATAACAACTAACAAGTATTAATCAATTTAATTCATTAAAGTAAAAGCATGGAATAACATATTAATTGGCCAAACAAGGCCTTAGTCGAATTTGGAAACCAAAAGTGTCCCGATACTGCACTGTTCATTGTCTTTCCAAATCCATGCTTATTTTTAGGCTGTGCTCATGGGTTGTCCTCTGCTATCCCTGTACGTTTCTGCATGTTCATCTGGTGCGAACCGCACCCTGTTAGCTCTCTGTTTTGGCTTCTGCTCCAACTACTACAAGGTGCTCCAGGCTACTCTCTATAATCTGCTACAATGGTGCTACTCCAGGCATTCTGGGTTTGCTCTATCCTGCACTGCTGTAAGTGCTACCCAGGCTGTTGTTCCTTCCCTGCTAACTTCTACTATACCACATCCATTCCTTACCTCACATATAGTGACAAGCCACCCGACTTTATCCTTCATGCAGCAGCTAAATATTGGTGTTCCTGCAGCATAGTCGAGCACACCAGGTATGGTTCAGTAAATGGAAGAAGTGCTAATCCATCAGCTACGCCACTCTCCCGATCGTGGATTGTATCACCTTTCCTGTAGTGAACATGAACTAGCTGGCTAATCAACACAGTGAAAAAATAAAACAAAACAGATTAAAACTAACAACGGATCAAAGCAAGAAATGCAAAAACAATATAAGAAAACTCTACTCTACTAAATAAACTAAGACTTCCCAGGGGAAAAATACAAGCACTGAAAACGCATCTATAAACTAGGAGCTAGACACAGCAAGAACAATACATCCCACACCGCTCCTGAATAAATGAAGCTCATGAACAGTGCCATATCAACATAACAGGACAGAACAGAGGATGTTATTATCTTTCCTATCTTCCCTCCTGTAAAGTCCAAGATGTTGAGTGTAAATAGGGACTAGAAGAAACTTGAGCTAAAAAAAATAACAAACGACAGTAATATAGTAAACTAAAGCTAGAACCGAAATCTTAATGAGTTGCACAGTTAAATAGTTGAAGAAATGGCCACTGTCACCGGCATCTCCTTCCCCTCTTTACTGTCCATCTGAACTCTAGAAAATTAAAGGAATAAAACTACTAACTAAACAACCCGAGACTAGCAACTAGGAAATAAAGCTATGTAATAGAACTGAAAAGTAAAAGAAATGAAGTTAACAAGATGAAATCGAAAGCAAAATGAACCATGGTTGCTGCAAAGAGAATGAAAAACTAACTTGAAAAGCTTGTAAAAATAACAAAGGAAATTGTTTGTGAACAGTAAAAATAAATGGGAGCTAAACGGAAAAGTGAATCTTGAAAACAAGGAAAAAAAATTAAAACTATTCTAACACTACTCCTAACTTACTCCTATTACTACTTACTTCTACTCCTACTCCTAAATTACATAGTTTTTTCAATTTCCATCCTTTCCTATTTATACACACATTAGGGGTACAATTGTAATTTTCCATCCTAGATGAGTTGGCAATTTTTTTGGCCACCTGTCTTCACACCATTGGCTCTTTGAAAAGATATTTCCATGTCATTGGTCTTCTTGTCCAATTGGATGTGCTAGGTGGCATGGCTCGTGTTGTTCGCGTGGTCCAATCTCGATTTTAACCCAATTTCGGTCCATTTTCTACCGAAATATTTAAAATTCATCTGGATTTAATTTATCTGCAAACATGAGAATTTTAATTAAATAAAGGTGATAATTAACAAAATAAATTGGGGATTTAAATAATGAATTAAGAAATTAAGCACAAATAATTTTAAAAATATAGAATTATCACACCCCCAAACTTGAGCTTTTGCTTGTCCTCAAGCAAAACAAAATAGATGTAGGAATGATAAGTACAAAACATAATAATTTTTCCAATATTATCCTCAAAAATAAAGTACAGACTATGATCTTAAAGATTCACAATTACAAGTCAAACACTCAGAATCATTCAATCATAAGTCCTAACCCAAATTGGACTCCTCGTGAGTTTGTGAAAAATGTCAAAGTCACTTCACAGTACATTATCTGGATTAGATTATGCAAACACAGTGTATGCAAAGTCAATGACATGTGATCATTCCCATAAGTTTGCTTTTCACATCTCTATCCACTAATATAGTCATACTTAACTAAAGATCAATAGGACTTCATTAAGCTTGTAATGTAAGGCTGGGGCTAAGGTATGATAAATTCGATTTAGGTTTAATTACCCCTTAACATGCATTACTTCTAGGATCTTAATGTAAGACCTCAAATCATTTCCCCCAAACTTATTTATTTCACTAAACTTTTTTTTTTGTATTTTTTTCTTTCTTCTTTTCTTTTTCTTTATTTTTCATCAATATATATATATATATATTATACATACTCTTTCACTATCACTTAATACCCATATAGCTCATAATATATCCCAATGACTTTTCATAATTTTGGGGTAAGGGATAGGAACAAAGTATTTAAGCTAAGGAAAATAATGCAGGAATATTTACAGAGAAAAGCTTATTTCCCCCAAATGGGTGACTAGGGGTAGAATATGTACAAGGATAGCTAGAAAAGCTCAAACGATCCAAAGATGGCCTAAATCATCTCCCTAATTAAGTGTGATCTAATATTTCACCTCGAGATTAGATCAAGCAAATTCTAGAATATGATACACAAAATCAACTGAACAAATGCAATCCTAGGTCCACATAAGCTTTCTCTAAATAAATACACAGATTCATGACATGACATGTGCGTAAGATGAGGAAATCACAATCAGAATCAAAACAAATTCAAGAATTCAACTTCATGCTTTTCCTATAATCATGTTTCTCATTCAATCAAAGTCAGATTAAATCATGGGGTCATATCATCCGAATATGGGAAAACTACATGCTAAGCACTAAATCATCCCAAAATCAAACAATTTAAACTCGTATTTTCGAAAAAAGTTTCAAATTTTTTTTTCAATTTTACCCAAATTTTCAAAAAATGCTCAAGTGATATCCCTTTTGAAAAATACTCAAGTGATATCCCCTCCCCCAAACTTAAAGTGCACAGTGTCCTCAGTGTGCAAATAATATAAGAATTGAAGTTCAAGAACAAAGTACTCCCCTTTCTGATGATGATGAACAACTGAAGCTTTGATTGAAAGCGTAAAACTAGAAAATAAACCTGCAAAATAAACAAAGAAAGAAACAACAGAAAAGAAAAAGAAAAAGAACTATATACAAGGTAAAAAGGAAAACACAGCCACTTCAAATGCAGCTAAAGAAAACAATACTCAATAGCAGGGCGAAGAGTAAGAGGGTCATCCAGAATGGTGACAAAATGTTGACAATTAACTCCTCCTTAGCTCTATCTACTTCCCTCATTCTTTTAGATTTCCTATGCTTAAGCTGTCACGACCTAAAACTACCCAAAAATCAGAGTAAATTTTTCACGTTTTGTTATTTTTATTTCATACTTATCTATCCTCCGAATCGTGACCACACTCCACTAACAATTGGGCTGTGCGTCAATGCCAGTCCCACCAGATTAATTCTTTCTCAGTCATTTATAAATGTTTATAATATTTATACATCCCCTAAAGTTACTTACAAACATGTTACTGTGCTATGCTTATTTAGATACAATAAATACAAGTGTATATACCTTAAATGATGGGCAGCAGCGGATATCCGGAAAACAGTACTCTGTCGCCTCAACACCTACTGGAGATTATCTGTGTGAGAAAATGAAAGGGGTGAGCACATCAAGCTCAGTAAGGCAATCCTACGAATAAGTAGGTAACCATACTACCTACATGAACGTGGTGCCATGCATAAACCACCCTTTCTCCACACATTTCAAAACTGATGCTATGATTCATGATGTCATGTAAAACACGTTCGTACGGAAAATTCAACATGCAACTCTTTTTAAATAATTTCTTTCTCATTTAAAAATTTCACAATAAAGTCAGGACTCAACCCCTCCTTCGGGTGGTCTTGACTCACACAAAACCATGAAAATCAGTTTACATCGCACATGGGTTTAAAAGCTAGGAAATAATCATCATGCAAATTTAGTTTAAAACCCAGTTTCAATCATCATCAAGATCATCAACATGCGAGACTAGGCAACATCTATATATCGGTAATAACCAGGACTATGGCCATGTGTCCTCGGGAGTTCCTCTGCTACACGGATCCTAGTGTGCGGGTTCTCACCATGATCGAGAACCGCCCGAGAGGTGGGTCAATCCAACCCGTCAGTCATATCTGATCCCACGCATCCGAAGATGCCGTATCCAAAGATACCCTGTATCCGAAGATACTGTATCCGAAGATACCCCGTATCCGAAGATACCACACGGTACATCGTATTCCATGCTACTTGCACGGTACATCGTACTCCGTGGACCCATATCATATCTCTATACTCATGCCATGTCTCAAAACGCACGTGTAAGACCCGAAATTTAATCGTAAATTTTACGAGGTAGAAAAATATTCACAAATTTAAAGGAATGAGACTCGGACTAAAAATAAGGATCGAAATGGCCACAGGCCAAACGGGAAGGGAAGAAAATAAAATTTATCGAAAATACAAAATTAAATAGGGAAATATGGTGGAAGTATGAAGGAAAGCTAGGTTAATTTAATCCCGAAATAAGTGTAGGGTTAAAACGGTCAAAAGACCGAAATTCGGGATAAATACGATAAGAAAAATTTAATTAAAAATAAGGAATTAGGATTTCTTGATCAATAATGAGGAATTTTACAATTTCGAGTCAAATTAATCAAGATCCGGAAATTTTAGAAATACCGAAAACGTCACCCGGGACGATATCCCGAAAATACGGAGGAATTATACCTGAAAAATAATTTAAAAACTAAATAAATTTAATTTAATTTAATTAAATTAAATTGGTGAATAAAATAAAATTTTTTGTAGATATTTTCAGATTTCTTTTGACTATTTTATTGATTATTTTAATAATAAAATGAATAGTTAAATAATAATGATAAAAAAAAATGAACTGAAAATCGAAAAACCCGAGACCCAGGAAAAAAACGAGACCCGTTTCGCACCCGTGAGAACCCATAGCCGAATCTCGCCCACCGGCGACCGTTCGAGTCCGACGAAGCTTCCAGGAGCAAGAGGAGAGTCTGGCGAACACGTGGGTACCGGTTTCACGCCGTCAGGTGGCCGGAGCAGCCCGATCGGAACCGAGGAAGACCGCCGGAGAAACCAGTCGATTCCCGACGAACCACTGCGTCTGGGTTGAAACGGAGGGCACCGATACACTCAGGGGAGGAAGCCGGTCCTTTTGGCACCGGTCTTGGCCGGCGAGACCGCCGGAAACGCCGGCGATGGCAAGAGGCAGTGAGAGGATCAAAACGGTGCCGTTTGCTGGAAGGAAAGGAAAGGAAAGGGAAGGAAAGGGAAGGAAAAGAGAAAGGAAAAGGAAGGAAAAAAAAAAAAGGGGAAAAAAGGAAAGAAAATTACCGGGGGACGACTCGAGATTCGGGTAAGTTGACCGAGGGTCGATATTGACCTACGGGTAAATTTCGGAAATTTAATTTAATATTATTTTAATGGAAAATAATCCGGATTTACCTAATTATGCAGTTTTACGACGGAGACCGAACGAGAGCCGATCGAGCTCTGATTTTCGTACCCCGCATCGTATCGGGTAAGTACAATTTAATTTCGGCAATTAGAGTTACTTAGATACCGAGTTTTAATTATTTTATGGAATTAAGGATTAATTTCGCGTAGGAAGGAATATTATGCGAAATTGTAATATAATTGCCGTAAGTGGTATACGGGCTATCCAATAAATTTGGAATGAAGCCCGATAATTATTAGGAAGCTGTATAAGCTCGGTATACCCGAAGAAGGGAATTAATAAATATAAAAGGGCTAAAATGGGCCGAGGCCCAATAAGGCAGATAAGGCCCAATAGCTTCAAGTTGATCAGTAAATGCAATATACTGATCGGGATAATTGAATTAACCCCGATTATGTGGTTATATGCAGTTACGTACATTGGTTGGCGCGCACTCGGGCCGAGACGTTCGGTATCATCGAGACAAGAGTAGTCTGCGCGCGATTCCAGGTAAGGGAATTCTGCGGACTGCTAGAGGTAACAGTACGCAATTTTAAACTCATATGCAGTCCTTTAAAATATTCTGAAGGGTCTAGAGGTCGAAGAATAATTTTAGTGCCCCGAATGGGCAAATTACTAAAATACCCTTGTTAAGGGTAAAATCTAAAAAACTTAGGAAAAATTGGGAGGAGCAAGGACAAGAGGTTCCTGCTCGTTCTGGAGGTATTTCAACGCATGCATGAGTAGGCTGGCTCACCTTAAAAGAAAATGCATAGCATTGCATATCTTAATTGATGTGATTTCGGTGAAAATTATTTGGAAATAACCGAGCCGCCTACATGTTTTTATTTACATGTGACGTGCTAGAGCTCAGCTCGCACGATGTTTGACTTGTGTGATGCATGCATTAGTGCTGGAGCGAGAGCTCGCACTAGAGTTTTACATGCATAGGTGCTAGAGTATAACTCGCACCAGATTTCACATGCTTTTGCGTGACACGGTGCTAGAGTCTAACTCGCACCAGATTTTACATGAATTTCATGATACGGTGCTGGAGTCTAACTCGCACCATATTTTTTTTATATATACGATTTTCATGACAGAGTGCTTGAGCTTAGCTCGCACTCGTTTTATTTGATTTACTGACAGTGTTAGAGCACCGCTCGCACTACTTTTCAGATATCATACGATAAGCCGTGCTTGGAGCATCGGGTAGACTGTGTGTCACCGATTAAATAGGCTCGCACGTGCGTTTTGAGACTTGGCATGATTAAAATAACCTGATGAGCCCGAACGAGGGATAAGGGTTAGAGATCCACCTGATGAGCCCGAACGAGGGATAAGGGTTGGAGATCCAGCTGATGAGCCCGAACGAGGGATAAGGCTGAGGGTCCACGGAGTACGATGTACCGTGCAAGTAGCATGGAGTACGATGTACCGTGTAGTATCTTTGTGATACGGGGTATCTTTGTGATACGGTATCTTTGTGATACGGGGTATCTTCGGATACGGCATCTTCGGATGCGTGAGATCGGATAAGACTGACGGGTTGGATTGACCCACCTCCCGGGCAGTTCCCGATCAGGGTGAGACCTCGCACACTGGGATCCGTGAAGCTAGAGGGACTCACGAGGACATATTGGCCAGTCCTGGTTATTACCGATATACAGTTATTGCCTAGTCTCGTATCTTGTATATATATATACATATGTTTTCGGATATCTATGCTGTTGAGAAACTCAATTTTCAAGGTTTTGTGTGAGTCAGGATCACCCGAAGGAGGGGTCGAGTCCTGACTTTACTATGAAATTTTAAACGAAAAAGATATGTTTTCGAATATACTTGCATGTCGAATTTTCCATGCAATATGTGTTTTACATAACATCATGACGCATATCATTTGTTTTAAAATGTGTGGAGAAAGGGTGGTTTATGCATGGCACTACGTTCATGTAGGTAGTATGGTTACCTACTTGTTCGTAGGATTGCCTTACTGAGCTTGATGTGCTCACCCCTTTCATTTTCTCCCACAGATGATCTCCAGTTGAAGTTGCGACGACTCAGTACTGCATTTCGGATATCCGCTGCTGCCCATCAACATAAGGTATATACACTTGTACTTATTGTATCTACATAAGCATAGCACAGTAACATGTTTGTAAGTAACTTTAGGGGATGTATAAATAATAAAACAATTATAAATGACTGGAGAATAAATAAGTTAGTTGGGAATTGAATGGTGGGACTGGCATTGACGCACAGCCCAATTATTAGTGGAGTGTTGGTCACGATTCGAGGACAGGTGAGAATTTAAGTAAGAAAATAATAAAAACGCGAAAAATTAACTCTGATTTTTGGGTAGTTTGGGTCGTGACATATAAAGGTGGTATCAGAGCCTAATTGGTCTGATGTGTGTCAGTGTCAGAAGTTAGAAAATTACATCCCCGTGTTACTGTGCTTAGTTAGATACAATAGTGTATATCGAGATGGGCTTGACTAAGAAATGGTTGAGAATGCAGGAATGCTTAATATGAGTCGCGTTAGATGAGATAGTGCACGAGGCAGAGGTCGTAGAGATAGACCTGAGTCTGCTAAGTCGTACTGAGTTGACTTATGGGAATCAAGATGAGATTGAAATGGAGGCTAATGTTGAGCATGCCCCACTGAATCCGATAGAAAGATCGGACAGTATTGAGACACGCTTCGCGAGGTTGGAGCGGAGTGTGGAGATTATTTTGAGGAGCAAATTGCTCAGATTATGTATGAGATCAGAGGGCGCAGCGGAGCATTGGTGGAAACCCGCTCGACCCATCTTAAGAGCTGATATGAGAAATATCTTGGATATATTCCGGTGACAGGATATCCCGGACATGATTTAAAGGAAATTATGGATAAAAGTCAATACTCTGACCCAGAGGATTTGATTTAATTATGAGCATGGAGACTCGATTATATTCTGGGTAGATATTACCTCGACACTATGAACAAGTGACAGTCGAGATGTCTAAAAGTTTGTGGAAGGGCTCAGATTGTCAATTAGAGTCTGATTGGCCCGTGAGATATTACCTATACTGAGGCAGTGCGTAGATTTACAGTTGGGTAAATAAGAACATGAATTGCACGCCTCTGAGATTGGGAAAGGTAATGAGAGCTGAAATAGAGACAGAAAAGAGAGTCGAGAAATGACAGAAATGTCAGAATGGGAAAATGGAAATTGGTAAAAGACTCGATTTGATGAGTTATGGGCTAAGATAATTGGTAAGGCCCCAGTGCATCTAATTTTGGGCACTCTTGTGGGCATTGTGATTTGGAGAATCTCGACCTGCTACGAAGCAGTGTAGCAGTGTGAGCACTGTAAGCAGTGTGAGATGTGTGGTGGATACCACGAAAGGAGGGTCTATACCTATATGGTATTGGTGAAAATGGTCGTCAAGTGTGGTAAGACAGACCATTGATTTTGATTGCTCAGAGTTGGGCGAGATCGCCCCACAGAAAAGTAAAGAGACAGAGAAAAATTTAATTGGTATAGCTGCAACGAGAAGGGAGGCAATAGCCAAAAAGAAAAAAGGAAAGTAGGCTGTTGGACGAAGGCGAGAGGATGTCTTGGACCAGGACACTGTTGATGTTTCATGGATGTGGTGTAAGATACCACACTTATTATGAATAATAACGAAGTACATATGTTCATTGATCCTGGTGCCACATATTTATTCATACCGCCTTCATTCGCATATAAGTGAGTAAAAGGCATGAATGCCTACATCATTGGGCAATACTGATAAATGAGTACCCCAATAGAGGAGGATTAATTAACGGAATATGGCTATGGAGTTTTTAAGTTGAAAAAAAGAAGGGGTGCAATGGTTAAAATTAAAGGAGTAAAGGATTGTACTCACGGAATGAATAATGACTAGAGTTTTGTCATGATTGATATACGAAGGAGATGATCTTGGATATGTGTTGATCCTAAATACAAGATGTATTGGAGTAAGAGATATATGCTAGATAAAAACATCCTTACGATATGAAGTAATTGGGATTAGGCAATTAGTAGCGAATACAAATTATAACCAATGACAAAGATAGGTATAACCATAACCAGTAGTTGTGGTTAAGTCTGAAGGCTAATAAAGGTATTTCAAAATACCTCCCCGCCTGAAGACTTAACAGCGTCTAAAAATATATATATATATATCCTATAACGTGAAAACGATCATCGAAAGAAATACCTTTAGCATTAGGATACCCTTACTAAGACGATAAAGAATTAAAAAATTCGACAAATCCTAAAGATTATCATAGTAAAAATTTAATAAGAGCGTTAAGATAAGAATAGAAAATGGCGCAGGTTAGTACCTGAAAACGTAAGCGGTTGAGAAGGATCTTATACGCTTATGCGTAAATAAGTCAAGGATTGGACCGAATCGTAATCAGTAGTAACGGTAATATGCTGGGTGTAGTTAAAGTCTAGGGCGAATTATAAGCGACAACGGGGAAATTGCTTTTGCAGATGGTTACTGCTAGTTCTAAAAGGATTTACCTTGTTGACACGTTTAATTATGAAAACGTGGTCTTGGAATGGGATGATAACTAAGATGATAGACGTGACATGGATCTCGGTGTAGTAGAGTATGAATTGACCACCGTGATTAATTTCACCATACCCAACAGCTCAAGAGGTTCTCAGTGAGTATGAATACCTCGAAATAATGAATGAGCTGTGTATTGATGTATAATGGGAAGATACCCATGATTTAAAACTGGCAACAGTATTTGTACCGAGGATATGGTACTATTATGTACAGGGTGAGAAATTGTGGATATGCACTGATCATAAAGCCCGAGTATCTGTTTTTACAGAAAGGCGAATATGAGAATACATAGTGGGTTAGAGCTTCTGAGAGGTTTTGATTGTGAAAAAAATTGTACCACCCAGGAAAGGCTAATGTGATGGCTGATGACTCGAGTAGAAAGAGCCTCGGGATGGTACCACACATGATGGTCAGGGAGCGTGAGCTGCGAGATGCAGTTGTGAGCCTCAGTAAAGATGTGATCCCTTCTGATGATGACAGTGATTGGTATGATTGTGTGACAGCTAGCCTGATGACTAGTACCGGATGAGAGTGCCCGGATTTGCCAGGCTTAGCGTGATGATCGACCGGATGTCGATAGTTTGGGTCTGATTCAGAAGGGTACAGTGACAGAGATCACAAAGAGTATGATAATGATTTATAGAGAGGCTCAGAGACAGTATGAGTGCTCCCCAGGACCACAGTTGATGAGATAGTAATGTTGTCAGAAGCTCACTCTTCGGGATATACAGTGCATACGGAAAGTAAAGAAATATATCGAAATCTCGAAAAGGGTATAGGTGGTCAGATATGAAAAGAGATGTGGAGAGGTTGTAAAAAGTGCCTAGTGTGTGTCAGCAGAGTAAGGTAGAGTATTAAAAGTCTGCAGAGTTATTGCAGCACCTACCTATATCGACACGGCACGAAAAACGAGAGCAAGTCTCCATGAATGTTGTGATGGGTTATAGAGGACCCGGATAAATCAGGAGACTATTTGGATGATAGTCGATAGAGTGACTGAGTCCACCCACCTTCTAGTTATGAACTCCCCAGATACTCAGAGTGTGTATGAGGATTTATGTGTAAGGCAGTTTGTGGAACATTATGTAACGTTCCAGTGAGCATGGTATCATATAGGGATTCCCACTCCACTTCCTACCTCTGTGGATATTTAAGGAAGCTATGGGAACCCGACTGAGTATTAGCACAGCTTTCCATCCTCAGACAGATGGTCAGTCAGAGAGGACTGTACAAGTCCTGGAGGATCCGATGAAAGCGTGTGCCATTGATTTTATAAGCTCCTGGAATGATCAGTTGATTTCTAATTGAAGTCGCCAATAACGACAATTGGCAATTGAGTATCGGGATAACAAGTTATGAGACAGTGTATAGCTGTAGGGGCTGTTCCCCAAATTGGATAAGAAAAGTGGGTGACAGATAGAATCATTCTGATTTTGGATAATAAGTCTCTGAGGATGTTTATTTAAGGTTGAGAGATTAAGAACACCTCAGAGCAGATAGACAAGTATTGGAATTCACCCTTGGTGAATTAATATGGTTGAATTAACTTGTCCTAAGAGAATAAGGACATAGCGAGCTTTTGGAAGAAGGTAAATTGAGTTGTGCTGGATGAAAGATTTTGAGAGATTAAACAAGTGGGAGATAAGACCTGTAGATTGGTGTTATCACCTGAAGTAACAGGCACCCACAATGTGCCTCAGATTTTGATTCTTCGACAATACTATCCAGATCCAGCATAGATGATCGAATATGAACTCCAAAAGTTCAGTTTAAGGAAAATATGAGTATATTGAAGAAGTCGATTCGGGCATTAAACAGGAAAGAGAAAGTATTGAGGATTAAGATAATCTCCCTAATTAAAGTTCTTTTGGAAGTAATACACTCCGGAGAAGGTCACATAAGACTTTAAGAGTATGATACGATTAATGTACCCGGAGTTGTATATGGACTCCTCTGACTTGGTTCTAATTTGGAGGACCAAATTTCTTAAGTGGGGGAGATTTGTAAGACCCGAAATTTAATCGTAAATTTTACGAGGTAGAAAAATATTCACAAATTTAAAGGAATGAGACTCGGACTAAAAATAAGGATCGAAATGGCCACAGGCCAAACGGGAAGGGAAGAAAATAAAATTTATCGAAAATACAAAATTAAATAGGGAAATATGGTGGAAGTATGAAGGAAAGCTAGGTTAATTTAATCCCGAAATAAGTGTAGGGTTAAAACGGTCAAAAGACCGAAATTCGGGATAAATACGATAAGAAAAATTTAATTAAAAATAAGGAATTAGGATTTCTTGATCAATAATGAGGAATTTTACAATTTCGAGTCAAATTGATCAAGATCCGGAAATTTTAGAAATACCGAAAACGCCACCCGGGACGATATCCCGAAAATACGGAGGAATTATACCGGAAAAATAATTTAAAAACTAAATAAATTTAATTTAATTTAATTAAATTAAATTGGTGAATAAAATAAAATTTTTTGTAGATATTTTCAGATTTCTTTTGACTATTTTATTGATTATTTTAATAATAAAATGAATAGTTAAATAATAATGATAAAAAAAAAAAAATGAACTGAAAATCGAAAAACCCGAGACCCAGGAAAAAAACGAGACCCGTTTCGCACCCGTGAGAACCCATCGCCGAATCTCGCCCACTGGCGACCGTTCGAGTCCGACGAAGCTTCCAGGAGCAAGAGGAGAGTCTGGCGAACACGTGGGTACCGGTTTCACGCCGTCAGGTGGCCGGAGCAGCCCGATCGGAACCGAGGAAGACCGCCGGAGAAACCAGTCGATTCCCGACGAACCACTGCGTCTGGGTTGAAACGGAGGGCACCGATACACTCAGGGGAGGAAGCCGGTCCTTTTGGCACCGGTCTTGGCCGGCGAGACCGCCGGAAACGCCGGCGACGGCAAGAGGCAGTGAGAGGATCAAAACGGTGCCGTTTGCTGGAAGGAAAGGAAAGGAAAGGGAAGGAAAGGGAAGGAAAAGAGAAAGGAAAAGGAATGAAAAAAAAAAAAGGGGAAAAAAGGAAAGAAAATTACCGGGGGACGACTCGAGATTCGGGTAAGTTGACCGAGGGTCGATATTGACCTACGGGTAAATTTCGGAAATTTAATTTAATATTATTTTAATGGAAAATAATCCGGATTTACCTAATTATGCAGTTTTACGACGGAGACCAAACGAGAGCCGATCGAGCTCTGATTTTCGTACCCCGCATCGTATCGGGTAAGTACAATTTAATTTCGGCAATTAGAGTTACTTAGATACCGAGTTTTAATTATTTTATGGAATTAAGGATTAATTTCGCGTAGGAAGGAATATTATGCGAAATTGTAATATAATTGCCGTAAGTGGTATACGGGCTATCCAATAAATTTGGAATGAAGCCCGATAATTATTAGGAAGCTGTATAAGCTCGGTATACCCGAAGAAGGGAATTAATAAATATAAAAGGGCTAAAATGGGCCGAGGCCCAATAAGGCAGATAAGGCCCAATAGCTTCAAGTTGATCAGTAAATGTAATATACTGATCGGGATAATTGAATTAACCCCGATTATGTGGTTATATGCAGTTACGTACATTGGTTGGCGCGCACTCGGGCCGAGACGTTCGGTATCATCGAGACAAGAGTAGTCTGCGCGCGATTCCAGGTAAGGGAATTCTGCGGACTGCTAGAGGTAACAGTACGCAATTTTAAACTCATATGCAGTCCTTTAAAATATTCTGAAGGGTCTAGAGGTCGAAGAATAATTTTAGTGCCCCGAATGGGCAAATTACTAAAATACCCTTGTTAAGGGTAAAATCTAAAAAACTTAGGAAAAATTGGGAGGAGCAAGGACAAGAGGTTCCTGCTCGTTCTGGAGGTATTTCAACGCATGCATGAGTAGGCTGGCTCACCTTAAAAGAAAATGCATAGCATTGCATATCTTAATTGATGTGATTTCGGTGAAAATTATTTGGAAATAACCGAGCCGCCTACATGTTTTTATTTACATGTGACGTGCTAGAGCTCAGCTCGCACGATGTTTGACTTGTGTGATGCATGCATTAGTGCTGGAGCGAGAGCTCGCACTAGAGTTTTACATGCATAGGTGCTAGAGTATAACTCGCACCAGATTTCACATGCTTTTGCGTGACACGGTGCTAGAGTCTAACTCGCACCAGATTTTACATGAATTTCATGACACGGTGCTGGAGTCTAACTCGCACCATATTTTTTTTATATATACGATTTTCATGACAGAGTGCTTGAGCTTAGCTCGCACTCGTTTTATTTGATTTACTGACAGTGTTAGAGCACCGCTCGCACTACTTTTCAGATATCATACGATAAGCCGTGCTTGGAGCATCGGGTAGACTGTGTGTCACCGATTAAATAGGCTCGCACGTGCGTTTTGAGACTTGGCATGATTAAAATAACCTGATGAGCCCGAACGAGGGATAAGGGTTAGAGATCCACCTGATGAGCCCGAACGAGGGATAAGGGTTGGAGATCCAGCTGATGAGCCCGAACGAGGGATAAGGCTGAGGGTCCACGGAGTACGATGTACCGTGAAAGTAGCATGGAGTACGATGTACCGTGTAGTATCTTTGTGATACGGGGTATCTTTGTGATACGGTATCTTTGTGATACGGGGTATCTTTGTGATACGGTATCTTTGTGATACGGGGTATCTTCGGATACGGCATCTTCGGATGCGTGAGATCGGATAAGACTGACGGGTTGGATTGACCCACCTCCCGGGCAGTTCCCGATCAGGGTGAGACCTCGCACACTGGGATCCGTGAAGCTAGAGGGACTCACGAGGACATATTGGCCAGTCCTGGTTATTACCGATATACAGTTATTGCCTAGTCTCGTATCTTGTATATATATATACATATGTTTTCGGATATCTATGCTGTTGAGAAACTCAGTTTTCAAGGTTTTGTGTGAGTCAGGATCACCCGAAGGAGGGGTCGAGTCCTGACTTTACTATGAAATTTTAAACGAAAAAGATATGTTTTCGAATATACTTGCATGTCGAATTTTCCATGCAATATGTGTTTTACATAACATCATGACGCATATCATTTGTTTTAAAATGTGTGGAGAAAGGGTGGTTTATGCATGGCACTACGTTCATGTAGGTAGTATGGTTACCTACTTGTTCGTAGGATTGCCTTACTGAGCTTGATGTGCTCACCCCTTTCATTTTCTCCCACAGATGATCTCCAGTTGAAGTTGCGACGACTCAGTACTGCATTCCGGATATCCGCTGCTGCCCATCAACATAAGGTATATACACTTGTACTTATTGTATCTACATAAGCATAGCACAGTAACATGTTTGTAAGTAACTTTAGGGGATGTATAAATAATAAAACAATTATAAATGACTGGAGAATAAATAAGTTAGTTGGGAATTGAATGGTGGGACTGGCATTGACGCACAGCCCAATTATTAGTGGAGTGTTGGTCACGATTCGAGGACAGGTGAGAATTTAAGTAAGAAAATAATAAAAACGCGAAAAAATAACTCTAATTTTTGGGTAGTTTGGGTCGTGACAGCACGTGCGAGCCTATTTAATCGATGACACTCAGTCTACCCGAAGCTTCAAGCACGGCTCATCGCATGTTCACATAAAAAAATCAGTGGGGGGTGCGAGCGATGCTCCTGCACTCTCATCAATTCAAGTAGAACTAGTGCGAGCTAAGCTCTAGCACTCTCATCAAGTCATGTGAAAAATCTGGTGCGAGTTAGACTCTAGCACCCTGTCACGAAAATCATATAAAACCTGGTGCGAGTTAGACTCTAGCACCGTGTCACGAAAATCATATATATATATATAAAATCTGGTGCGAGTTGGACTCCAGCACCAATGCATGTATCACACAACTCAAAATATCGTGCGAGCTGAGCTCTAGCACGTCACATGTCAATAAAATCACGTAGGCGGCTCTGTTTCCTCAAAACAGTTTTCAAAACAATTTCATCGTTGAAACTATGAAATGCTGTGCATTTTTCTTTCAAGGTTAGCTAGCCTACTCATGTATGCATCAAAACACCTCCAGAACAATCAGGAACCTCTTGTTCTTGCTCCTCCCAATTTTTCCTAAAGTTGTAAATTTTTACCCTTAACAAGGGTATTTTGGTAATTTGCCCATTCGGGGCACTAAAATTATTTATTTACTTCTAGACCCTTCAGATAATTTAAAGACTGCATATGACTTGAAATTTCGTAAAGTTACCTCTAGCAGTCCGTAGAATTCCCTTACCTTATTTTTCTGTAGAGTCTGACCTTTCCTTTTCCACTGCTGTCTCGTCACGCAGTCTGATTTACTCCCAATCCAATGTCTGAAACTGCGTATAATTATTCCTCATGTCAGATATCATACAATTTAATTGTATTTCCTATTTTTTGGGCTTAATTTAAATCATTGGGCCCATTTACCCCTATTGAGCCCGATTGCACCTTAATGGACCTTAATGGGCTTTAAGCCCATTTTCCACTTAATTTTCACATTATTGAGGCCTATTGGGCTCATTTGACCCACAAACAATTTATTGGGCCTCATTCTAACTCTCGAATAGTTCAATTTATTATTTACGACAATTTATCTAAATTTCCATAATTTAATTTATTTTATGCGATAATTTAAATCCGAAGCACGCATAATGAAGCAAATTATCGTAAATAAGGGTTACTTACCCGAGATTCAATGTTAGTACGTAAATTGAGGCTGTCTCGAGCTCTCGTTTGACATCGATTGTCGAGCTACACAATTTCATAAATTTTCAGGTAAATTTTCAGTCCAAAATTAATTAAATAAAATATTCTAAAATTTAAATCGATCAATTTCGACCGCCTCTGACTTACCCGTAGCTCGATTACATCGCTGAGATTTTTTTCCAATTTTTCCTCTTTTTCTTTTTCCATTTTTCTCTTTTTTTCCTTTCCTCATTGGCTGAACCGGTTCGATCCGGTTCAGACCTGGTTCGGACCAGTCGGTTCACCCCGGTTCACTCCGGTTCGACAGGTTTACGGCCTTGCCGATCGGTTCTTCATCGGCTTCCACCACCAATGGCTCCGCTGGGTCATCCGTATCTCAGACCTGCCCTCGGTTTCATCCAAGGCCGTCGAAAAGTGGCCGGTCTGGCTGTTCTCCTTTCGCCGTCGGTGGTTCTCCCTCTTTCGGTCGTTTTCGACGTTTTTCGACAGTTTCGCAGGTCGTTTTCGATACCAATTACGTTGTTTGGGCCTTGGGTAGGTTCGGCGGTGGTCGGGATCGGCCAGATCGACGCCGTTCACCGCCAATCGGAGCTCTTTCTTCCCGCGGCTTGTCCTGCCGTTTTCGACCTCCTCCGGCGTCGATTTGGAGCGTCGCCGGTACCAGGGTGGTCGTCGGCCTCTCCTCTCCCTTTTTCGACCCTTTGCCTGGCCGTTGGCCGTCAGACGGTGGCCGTCCGGTCTTCCTTGGTTTCGGTTTCGTTTTTCCTTTTTCTCTCTCCCCGAAACTTTTAATTTTTGATTTCTTTTCTTTTTTTCTAATTTATTATTTAATTTTATTAATATTTTAATCAATAAAAAAACATTAAAAATCTAAAATATCTACCAAAAATTATTATTTTATTCCAAATTAATTAATTAAATTTTATTTAATTTATTTATTATATTTTGACCCATTTTTGGGTATAATTCCTCCGTACTTTCGGGATATTGTCCCGAATGACTTTTCGGTATATTTTTCGATTATTTTTTAGATTATTTTTTGAACTAAAAATCCCGATTAATCCCGATTAATTCTCATAAATTCATATCTTGATCAATTTAACCTAGAATAAATGTATTTCACCTTGTTGACCAAGATTTCTCAATCCATTATTTTTAATAAAATTTTCTTGTCGAATTTATTCCAACTTTCGGTCTTTTGACCATTTTTCCCTTCAACGTGTTCGAGAATTGCATTTCAGTCCTTTTGCATTTTTAATTTCGTGTTTTAACTAAAATCGGGTATTACCTAAACCTGAACCTGAACCTCTAAGTTCTTAATTGAAGCAGCTTGATTGAACCTCTAAGTTCTTAATTTGTTATTCGTCCTATCTGAACCTCTAAGTTCTTAATTGAAGCAGCTTGATTTTGCAAGATAGTCGTGAACATTTCCTCAAGTGAGGGCTTCTTCTCAGCTGCTGGTGCGTGGTAAAGTTGGGGCTGCATAGGTTGTGGTGGTGCTGGTGGTTGAGGGAAGTGAGGTGGATGATGTTAAAATTGAGGTGGGGATGGTTGATGAGGTAGATGATATGGATATTGCGGCTATGGTGGTACGTGAACCGGTGGAGCTTGAAAACTAGGGGGTCCTACAAGTCTAGCATTAGAAGTTTGTCCTTGGTTTTGGCTCCAGGAAAAGTTAGGATGGTTCCTCCACCCTAGATTATAGGTATTTGAAAAATGGTTGTTCTATTGCTTAGGGAGGAAACATACTAAACTGATTCTAGGTTAAGCGGACACCTATCCATAGAATGTGTACCACTAGATAGATCGCATGAAGGGAAAGGACTTTGGATAGAATAAATCGGATTAGAACTGGTAGAAGGATTATGCTGGGTACTGAGCGACTCTACCTTCTTCGTAAGATTAGTGATTTGAGAGGTCAAGGTAGACAGTGTATCGAGCTCATAAATACCCGTCGACTTCTTTGGCAATTGCCTCTCCGAGGGCCATAAATAGTTGTTAGCTGCCATCTTGTCTAAAAGCTCGTAAGCTTCCTCCTCTGTTTTGAACATCAGCGCTCCACCCGCAGCAGTGTCAACAATGGTCCTATTTTGGCTTGTAAGTTCATTGTAGAAGGTCTGGACTTGCAGCCACAAAGGTAGACCAGGATGAGGGCACTTCTTAAGAAGCTCCTTATATCGTTCCCATACTTCGTAAAGAGATTCAGAGTTGAACTGAGCAAAGGAAGGTATATCACTACGGAGTTGGGCTATTTTAGAGGGAGGGAAAAACTTAGATAGAAATTGATGGGCTAACTCGTCCCATGTAGAAATAGATCCTGGAGGCAGTGAGGTTAACCAGTGTCTCACCCTATCCCTAAGTGAGAAGGGGAATAATCTAAGCCTAAACGCATCATCAGATAATCCATTATGTTTGAACGTGTTGCACAAGTCCAAGAATTGCCCGAGGTGAGCATGTAGGTCATCATGTGGAAGCCCACTGAACTGCAATGAAGTTTGGATCATCTGAAGGATTGCAGGCTTAATTTCAAAGTTATTAGCAGGGACAGTTGGTGGCCTAATGTCAGAATAATATCCTCCAATCGTCGGCATTGCATAATCTCCAAACGGTTCTAATTTACCAATTTACTGCCATGGTGAATTGCAGCGGAGTTATAAATTTCCTAGATTCCTTTCAATTTTTTCTAAGTGTTCGTTCAATTTCAGGATCTAAAGGAAAGCAATCATAACTTCTGGCTCTACGCATGCAAACATCAGAAAGTCCTTAGAAATTTTTTTTTTTAATTAAATGGAGAAAACTAACTAAACTAAACTAAGGATCTAAATATTTACAACCTAAATATTTACAAGCTAGAATTACACCTAAGCATAATTTCACCGATATTAATTCACAACTTATTAAAACTTTCCCGGCAACGACGCCAAAAACTTGACGCGCCCAAAGGGTATTATCCGCAAGTGCACGGGTAGTACAAGTAATAATGAAATTTGAGTCCCGAGTTATCGTCCTATAGAGAAGTTGACTAGCCTAATTAACTACCGGTTATTCTTACCCTAAGTATATCCTAGCAAATTATGAAGTTTAATGTGTGATCTACAAAGCTAGTAGTACTGAAAATAATAAAACTATAAAATTAAAAAAAAATAAAATCGAGCTAAGATTTACTTACCGAGCTTCACGCAATTAAAAGCAAATACATACGAAAACAATTAAAACAGTTAAAATTAATTAACGCAATTAAAATAAAATGCAAAAATGAAAATAAAGAAACAAGATTAGTTAAACTAAAATTAAACAAGCCTAAAATAAAAAGTGCATGTAATTAAACTAATAACAATTGCAAATTAAACTAACCTCAAATCTAATAAAAATGAAAACTAAATTAAAAATACATGAAAGCATTTAATCTAGATTAATTCTAAATACCACTCATAAAACACTAAACTAAAATAAAATCCTAAAACATTTAATATAAAATTAACTGCTAACTAAAAATTAACACTGCAAATTAAATTAACATGCAAAGCAATAAAGCTAACCTACCATTAATTAGTTAAATTATCTAAATAACAACTAACAAGTATTAATCAATTTAATTCGTTAAAGTAAAAGCATGGAATAACATATTAATTGGCCAAACAAGACCTTAGCCGAATTTGGAAACCAAAAGTCTCCCGATACTGCACCATTCATTCTCTTTCCAAATCCATGCTTATTTTCAGGCTGTGCTCATGGGTTGCCCTATGCTGTCCCTGTACATTTCTGTATGTTCATCAGGTGCGAACCTTACCCTGCTAGCTCTCGGTTCTGGCTTTTGCTCCAACTAATGCTAGGTGCTCCAGGCTACTTTTGATTATTTCCTACAATGGTGCTGCTCCTGGCATTCTCGATTTGCTCTGTCCTACACTCCTGCAAGTGCTGCCTAGGCTGTTGTTCCGTCCCTGCTAACTTCTGCTGTACCATATCCATTCCTTACCTCACGTACAGCGACAAGCCACTCGACTTTCTGCTTCATGCAGCAGCCAAATACTAGTGTTCTTGCAGCAGAGTGGAGCACACCAGGTATGGTTCAGCAAATGGAAGTAGTGCTAATCCATCAGCTATGGCACTCTCCCGACCGTGCATTGTATCACCTTTCCTGCAGTGAACATAAACTAGCTGGCTAATTAACACAATAAAAAAAAAACAAAACAAAACAAATTAAAACTAACAACAGATCAAAGTAGGAAATGAAAAAACAATATAAGAAAACTCTACTCTACTAAATAAACTAAGACTTCCCAGGGGAAAAATACAAGCACTGAAAATGCATCTATAAACTAGGAGCTGGACGCAGCAAGAACAATACATCCCGCACCGCTGCTGAATAAATGAAGCTCATGAACAGTGCCATATCAACATAACAGGGTAGAACAGAGGATGTTATTATCTTTCCTATCTTCCCTCAAGTAAAGTCCAGGACGTTGAGTGCAAATCGAGACTAGAAGAAACTTGAGCTAAAAAAAATAACAAACGATAGTAAGATAGTAAGCTAAAGCTAGAACCAAAATCTTAATGAGTTGCATAGTTAAATAGTTGAAGAAATGGCCACTGTCATCGACATCTCCTTCCCTTCTTTACTGTCCATCTGAACTCTAGAAAATTAAAGCAATAAAACTACTAACTAAGCAACCCGAGACTAGAAACTAGGAAATAAAGCTATGTAATAGAACTGAAAAGTTAAAGAAATGAAGTTAACAAGATGAAATCGAAAGAAAAATGAACCATGGCTACTGCAAAGAGAATGAAAAACTAACTTGAAAAGCTTGTAAAAATAACAATGAAAATTGTTTGTGAACAATAAAAATAAATGGGTGCTAAACAGAAAAGTGAAGCTTGAAAACAAGGAAAAATAAATTAAAACTATTCTAACACTACTCTTAACTTACTCCTATTCCTACTTACTTCTATCCTACTCCTAAATTACATAGTTTTTTTAATTGCCATCCTTTCCTATTTATACACACATTAGGGTACAATTGTAATTTTTCTATCCTAGATGAGTTGGCAATTTTTTTGACCACTTGTCTTCACACCATTGGCTCTTTGAAAAGATATTTCCATGTCATCGATCTTCTTGTCCAATTGAATGTGCTAGGTGGCATGGCTCGTGTTGTCCGCGTGGTCCAATCTCGATTTTAGCCCAATTTCGGTCCATTTTCTACTGAAATATTTAAAATTCATCCGGATTTAATTTATCTGCAAACATGAGAATTTTAATTAAATAAAGGGCATAATTAACAAAATAAATTGGGGATTTAAATAATTAATTAGGAAATTAAGCACAAATAATTCTAAAATTATAGAATTATCAAGGCTCTTTAATTATGCAATCTCTTTGCCACTTAGGCTTTTTGGCTAAAATTTGAAGAATGAACAATAAAATGCCTGAAGTAGACCCTTTGATTGGCCAGTCCTTTTGTAACTTAGACCTTTCGGCCAAACTTAAGCAATGAACAATAGAGTGCCTGAACTAAGCCTTTTGATTGGGAACTCCCTTTAAAACATAGGCCTTTCAGCCAAAACTCGAATAATGAACATCATCATGGGCAACCAAAGCCTTTCGTTTGAGCAACACTCTACTACAAAGGCATTTAGGCCACACTTGGAGTAATGAACATCATTATGGCTAAATGTGGCCATTTGTTTGAGCAATACTTCGGTACTTAGACATTTCAGCCACTTTTTGAGCAATGAACATCATTATGGGAAAAACAAGGCCCATTATTTGGGCAAAACTTTGGTATTTGGACATTTCGACCACATTTTGGGAAATAAACGTCATCATGGTAGAGTAAGGCCTTTTGACCAGGCAATCATTTTTGCATTTAGTCATTTGGCCAAACTTGGATAAATTTGCTACAACAAGGTCGTACTAGGTTTTTTGATATGGTAGCTCTATTTACTCATTGATGTTCTAGTCATGTTTTGAGTAGCAGGTAACTATTATGGCCGAACTAACTTATTTGATCAGGGAACCTTGGACAAGCTTGTGATTAGTGACTTCAAGGTAGAACAAAGTCCTTCGTTCGAGTGATCAAGTTGTTATACAATTCAAACTTAGTTAGTAATGATCTTAGTTGGACTAAGCAACTTTGAGTGATTCTTATGGTGTTTTTGGCCTAGTATTGGCCTTTGTTGGAGTAAAACTCATTGTTGAAGATAGACAATAGATCGCGTTCAAGTGGCCTAGTTCTTATGGTTGGTTAATGGCCTATGTTAGGGTGACCATTCCCAATTTCTCTTTTAAATGCCATGGTTAGCCACCTATGCTAATTCCTCGTAGACTCTTTGACTATATTGACTTTTTTGGGATATAACTAGACATGTGACTTTTTTTTGTCCTTCTCTTCTTTTTCCTTTTACTTCATTCTTGCTTTTTCCCTTTGTTGCTATTTTTCTCTTTTTCCATATGATGCAAGTTTAGGGAACTTCATTTTCCTTTCACTTTTTTGAACCTTCATGCCTTTTAGTTCTTTTCCTATATTTCCTTCATCTTGGTTGGCTATCCACACCTATTTCTTTTTTTTTTTTAATTTATCAGGCTTTCAAGAATCCATGCTATGTCATGATCTTTCCTTGTTTAGTGCCTTTGTTGATCCTTGAGTATACTCATATTGACCATGTCTTATTGTCTCATGTCATTTTGTGTTTATGTCGATTAGTAGAATTGCTCTTTCCTATTCATGCTCATGCCTAGTTGCACACGAACTCCCCCTTTTTCTTTGATTTGTTGTGTCCCATACATTTAGAACTTGGCCAAATTCAAATCTTGTGTCATGTGCTCTAAGACTTTGTCGAATTGTAGTTGACATTTTATATTGCACGTACCTGCCGAATTGTAGCTAAGTCATCTGAATTCTTTAATACGTTTAAAGTATTCGGTTATGAACTTGATGTTGTGACCATTATTGTTGATTTAGTTTTCTCATTGTTACTTTTTGCATAAAATGAACTTTATAACCTAGTCGAATGCTTATCGAACCATTTATGTTGTAAGCTTGATATCATTTCTCTCGTATTCCTCACGTAACTACCTTTAGTTCGTAGGATGACATCGAGTAGTGGTATAGTTCCACTGACTCTCTGTGGAGCCTAGTTCTCCCTTAACAACACCTTTCTCCTTAGCTATAGTGTAGAGGGGCAATCATATGTGTTCATGCTCCTTATCACTTTTTCTTCGAGTATGGTAACTTCTCATTCTGCATCCGTAAAAAATGATGTGGAGTTATTGGATAACGATTCGAACTATGAGTATAATCTTGGCTATAAAAGGTTATGAGTGCAATCTTTTTTTCTTTAAAAAATTGTCAAACTTAGATATAGTTAAGCACGAGAAAACTTCGGGAGATCCAAACCTTATATTTAGCTCCATGCCATCTTCGTAAGTTTTTTCCATTAGAGAGGTTTACTTCATCCCTTCTCCATATACCATTAGTTCTTCAAATGAGGTTGACACTGTGTTGTAAAGTCCTTAAACAAATGACCTCTTTATCCATGTTGATGCATTTAAAGTGGGACTTAAGCTTCCACTATACTCTTTTGTCATCGACTTTCTTAATACCACAAACATCACTATTTCTCAATCGATGCCTAACTCTTGGATAACCTTGGTGGGTTTCATTGCTCTTTGTGAGCTTTCTGAAATAAAGTAAACCCTAAATCATCTTAGAAAGTTCTTCTCGCTTATATCTAACTACAAAGGAAAAAAGGGTTTCTTGTCACGACCATGACTTCACCAAAAACCACTACTAATTTTTTTCTTTTTACTTACCTTTCTCCTTATCAATAGTTAGGCTGTGATTCGGTATTAGCATCATCAACTTTACTTATCGTACCAATCATTCCACACATTTGCATACATGCCAATAAAATTATCTATTGACTTTAAATACTTGTATATCATAAGTGAGCTCACATAAAATCTAATACAAATAAATCCCCCATAATTTACATTGTTTACATCATTGTGCTGTTATTTGTTTAAATACAAAACCATACGTGATTTGTGTATACCTTTCGCTCGATGGGAGATGGCAATGGATAAAAGGAATGCTAACCCTTAGTCGTACTCGCTCTACTACGGATGCTCTGTAGAGGGGTGGAAAATGAAAGGGGTGAGCTATGAGACCCCATGTATGTATAACTTTGTAATATATGTAAATGGAATTATAAGATGGATGATTTCTGGATCAAGTAAATGTGAATGAATTTGCAAATGGGATGGACGAATGTCATGATGCACGTAAAGGATAAATAAGGGCTGAAGTGGCCATAAACTAAACGAATAAAACTTTAAACACTTGGATTGAAGATAAGTAATGAAGACATGAAATGATGATGCATGGACGGTGAATTTTTTTTATCCATTCTAATTTCCAAGCAGTACACACAAGTTCCATAACATGAAAATCATAGGAAATGAACCTTTCCATGCTCAAAGTGTGAATAGATTACGAAATGACTAGCGAAGCGATCGAATTCAAGTTCTCCCTTAGAAATTCTGGAAAATTACAGCAAAAAGGCTGCAGATGAAGGTAAGATCTGTCACGACCCGAATTACCTAAAAATCAGAGTAAATTTTTCGCTTTTTTCATTTATTATTTAATTCTTACCTTTCTCTCGTCGTGACCATCCTACAACACAGTTGGGCTACGATTCGGTGTTAGTCACCTCACACTATTTAACATTTCATTCCCATAATCATATATCAGAGTCTACTATCCTTTTGACTTTAAATAAACACATACCCAATGGTATTTACATGACTCTACATCCCCGACATCATATCCATTTACAGTACTGTGCATTACATATTTAGATACGAAACCATACAAATGTGTATACCTGTCTCTCAATGGGAAGCAGCAAGTAGCGGATATTAAGCATGCAAGTCCTCAGCCGCTCAATAATTATTACAAGTGCTCTGAAAAGATGGGAAAATAAGGGGGGTGAGCAAACCACACGCTCAGTAAGGCAATTATGCAAGTAAGTAGATAGCTCTACTATCTACATGCTCATAATGCCATGCCCTTAAATCCATTTCTTTTCATTTAAAATTACACGCACAAAGTCATGCATATTCAATGCCATAGTTTATCCAAACCTATTTGTGCATATATAAATCATGTAACTCATGCATTCAAAGCATTTTATGTGACATCATTAAATCATATTAAGCATGAATTTAATCAAGATCATGCAGTCTTTCATGTCATGTAAGACAATTCAAGGTTTTCAAATGAAAGCATGGAAAACACATCATGCCACTGCATTTAAATCAATTCATTTAAAACGCAGTATAAAATAACCCCTCTGGGTCAATCATCTCAAAACTCATAAAACACTTTGTTATATTTCATTATAAAACTTGAGTTATAAAACCACCCTTCTTTCAGGGTCACATATCATAAAATCATCTGAAATCATCAAATCATCAAATCGGGGGCCTGACCCCTCCTTCGGGTCTACCCTGGTCTAACAGACCACAAGTTATATCATGTGAGACAATCAGGTAATTATCAGTAACATCGAGGACTATGGCCACATCCTAGTGATCCCTGGCAACACGGTACCTAGTGTGCGGGGTATCACACCTGAAACGGGAGGTGGGTCGTCCTACCCGCCAGAACAGCATAACACCAGGATTGCGAGGGCAAGGCTTGCTGCTTCGTGGCTAATGCCACTCCACTCCAACAATCCACACGGTACAGCGTACTCCGCGTGACATACACGATACAAAGTACTCCGTGAACCCAAGCTTAGTCAGGGGTGCCTGTAATAGGTCTTATCCACCCATATCATCTGTCTCAGAATGCACGTGTGAGCATATCATCTCACTGTGATACACAGTCTACAGGAGGCTCCAACACGGCTATATGCATGTAATATATATCCCTGTGCGAGCGAAGCTCAAGCACGACTCTATGCATATTCATGATATCAGAAAATCTCGTGCGAGCGAAGCTCTAGCACGGTTTCATAAAAATCAGTGAAATCTGCGTACGAGCAGCGCTCCAGTACGACTTAAACTGATTATAATTTCATGTAAATTCCACGTACGAGCAATGCTCTAGTACGGATATGTATATAAATTCAGTGAAAACCTCGTACGAGAAAAACTCCAGTACGGCATTCAAATGAATTATGAAAACCATATAAAACTTTGTGCGAGCAACGCTCCAGCACAAATGAATGCTCAAGTAAATCAAATCTCGTGCGAGTTATACTCCAGCACGGCTTTATGCATAACTAAATCAAATCTCGTGCGAGTTAAACTCCAGCACGGGTTTTATGCATAATTAAATCAAAACAGGATGCGAGCTAAGCTCCAGCATCTCTCATGCATGTCAAATCATTAAATGTAGTGCGAGTAATCGCTCCAGCACTATTTTATGCATACCACGTCAAAACAAATCAAAACATGTCAAAACATGTCAAAACAGAGTGCGAGCTAGGCTCCAGCAGCTCTCATTTCACAATATTAAAAATCAGTGCGAGCACCATGCTCTAGCACATTTCATGCATATGATGTCACAAGTCGGTGCGAGCAAGCGCTCAAGCACATTTATGCACAATCACAAACGCAGATATAGTGCGAACTACGTGTCGGCACTATCTGTTTTCATACAAACTGGATAGTTGGCCTCTTTTCCAAAGAAATTTCCATTTAAATATAAATAACACCTACGTAGTGTTATCTTATGAAATTTAAACAATTACTGGCCAATCTATCAATTTTCTTTGATTAAAACCAATAAAATTCTTAAACCATAATAGTCCTTAAATCATGCATTTCATGCATGTCATGCTTTCACCATCCTTAGGTGAACTTCCCTCAATAGGGGTAAAATAGACATTTCACCTATTTCGATCCTTAAAATCATTCAAACCATTTTTAGGATCATTATACAATATCCATGTATACATACATACTCAGTGTACAGAAAAACTATTAAAATATGCGTAGCTACCTCTAGCTACTCACACAATTCCCTTACCTCATTTTCTGTACAGTCTGACCTTTCCCACTGATGTCTCGTCACGCAGTCCGATTTGCTCCAAATCCAAATCAAATCTCCGGCACTGCGGATACACATTCATCAGGTCAAATACAATACAATTAATTGTATTTCACAATTTTCTGGGCTTAATTTAAATCATTGGGCCCGTTTACCCATATTGGGCCCGATTGCACCATAATGGGCCTTAATCGACCTTAAGCCCGTTTACCACAATTTATCGAGGCCTATTGGGCTCATTGGACCCATCAATATTTATTTAGCCTCGTTCTAAATTTTCAGACAGCTTATGAATTATTTACGACAATTTATCCAATTTCCCAGAATATAATTCATTTATGCGAAAATTAAATCCGTAATTCATGCGTTAAATATCAATCACGTATAACGATATAAAATTATCGTAAATAAGGGTCATTTACCCGTTATTCCATGATCGTACACAAATCGAGGCTGTCTCGAGCTCTCGGTTGATGCCAATTGTCGAGCTACACAATTAAATATATTTTCGGGTAAACTTTCAGTCGATTATTTATCAAATTAAATATTCTAAAAATTAAATCGGTCAATTTGACCGCTTACCGACTTACCCGAAACTCGATTGCATCACAGGAATTTTTTCCAATTTTTTTCTCTTTTTTTTTTTCCCTTTTTCTTCCTTTTTTCCCCTCTCTTTTTGGCTGAATCGGTCCGGTCCGATTCAACCCGGTTCGGACTGCCGGTTCGGTCTGGTCCGGTTCGACCGGTTCAGTCCGGTTCGGTCGGTCCAGGCAACATTTGGTCGTGCCGGCGCCGTCCGGCCGGTTCTCGGGGCGATTCCGGTGCCGTTCAGCGCGTCATGGCATGGGCTCCCTAAATCGGGCCTCGGCTGGGGTCGAATCGCAGCCATCGCCGGCGAATCGAAGCTTTTCTCCCGCGGCATCTCCTTCCTTTTTTGACGTTTTTCGGCCACCTGGCCGCGCGTCGATGCCACCGGTGGGTTCGCCTGAGGTCGGTCGACCTTCGCCGACCCTCGCTTGGGGCCCTTGGCCGCCGGTGACCGTCGGACTGAGGGATCTCCCTCGGTTCGCTTTTCGGCTTCCGTTTCTTCTCTGCTTCTGTTTCAGACTTTCGTTTCCTCTCTGTTTCAATTCGCGTTTTTTTTTAATTATTTAATTTTATTATTATTTTAATCAATAAAATAATAATATTTTGTCAAAAATATCTTCAAAAATTAATATTTAATTCAGTTAATTAATAAATGAATTTCTCGGTATTATTTTGACTTTTCGGTATATTTTTTTGATTATTTTCGGGATTATTTTTCGATGCGAAAATTCCGGTTTATTTCAATAAATTCATATCTTGATCAATTTAACCCGAAATTTAATTATTTCTTCATCATTGATCAAGATTTCTCATTTTCATATTTTTAATTAAATTTTCATGTCCCGATTAATACCGAATTTTGGTCTTTTGACCATTTTGCCCTTGCACGTATTCGGGAATGCCATTTAAGTCCTTTTGCATTTTTTAAATGCACTCGAAAATATCGGGTCTTACAATCTCCCCCACTTAAGAAATTTGGTCCTCCAAATTAGAACTAAGTAATATGAGTCCATAACAACTTCGGGTATGTCTATCGCATCATATACTGACATCCTCAAGTGACCTTCTCCGGAGTGTAATTCTACCAATATACTTAACTAGGGAGATCATTTCAAACCTCAACACTTTCTCTTCTTCCGTCTAATACCCGAATCGATTTTCCAATCATATATTATACTTTCATTGAGCTAAATTGTTGGAGCTCATATCTGATCACATATATCGAATCCGGATATTATTTTCGAAACATCTTAAGATAGAACACATAGTGGATGCCTGTTTGTTCAAGTGGTAACACCAACCTACAGGCCTTATCTTCCACTTTGTCCAATCTCTTATTCGAATTTCGTTACGTCCTTAAGACAAGTAACTATCAACGATACTAATTCACCCTCAGTGAATTTCCAATGGTTTATGTCTCTTGTCAGCATAGCTTTTCTATCTGCTCTGAGGTGTTCTTAATCTCTCATAAATCAACTGAACATCCTCATAGGTTTGTCTTACCAATTCGGGAACAATTTTCTATCTGTCACCCACTTCTCTTATCCAAATCGGGGAACAACTCCCTACGGCCATACAATGCCTCATTTAATCTCATCCCGATACTCAACTGACAACTGTCATCATTGGCGAATTTGATTAGTAGCAACTGATCATCCCAGGAGCTCATAAAATCAATGGCACATGCTCTCATCACATCCTCCAGAACCTGTACAGTCCTCTCTGACTGACTATCTATCTGAGGGTGGAAGCTGTGCTAACACACAATCAGGGTCCCATAGCTTCCAAGAACATATTCCCAGAAGTGAGAAGTGAAGCGGGAATCCCTATATGATATCATGCTCCCTGGAACGCTACACAATGTTTCACAATATTCCACACACATAAATCCGCCTACACACTCAGAGTATCTGGGGATTTCCATAAACAGAATGTGGGTAGATTTAATCGATCCATTGACTATCACCCAGATAGCCTCGTGATTCATTAGGGTCCTCTGTAACCCATCACGCAATTCATGGTAACTTGTTCCCATTATCCGTGTCACTATAGGTAGAGGCTGCAATAACTCTGCATACATCTATTGCTCTACCTTACTCTACTGACATAGGAGACACTTCTCCACAATCTCTACAATATTTCTTTTCATACCTGACCACCAATACCCTTTTCAGAGATTCTGATATATTTATTATTTCTCGGATGCACTGTATATCCCGAAGAGTGAGCTTCTGTCAATAACACTATATCATCAACTGTGGTCCTCAAAAGCACTTATACTGTCTCTGAACCTCTGTCAGTCATCATCACTCTCTGTGACCTCTGTCACTGTACCCTTCTGAATCTGACCTACACTATCGACACCATGCCAATCATCACGCTAAGCCTGGCAAATCCGGTCACACAAATCCGGTTCTAACCTCAGGCTAGCTGTCACACAATCACTGTCATCATCAGAAGGGATCACATCACTACTGAGGTTCATAACTGCTCTAGCAGCTCTCGCTCCCTGACCATCATATGTGATACCATCCCGAGGCTCTTTCTGCTCAAGGCATCAACCATTACATTAGCCTTTCTTGGGTGGTACAATATTCACAATCATAATCCTTAGAAGCTCTAACCCTCATGGTTATCTCATTTTCTACTCTTTCTGTGAAAACAGATACTCGGGGCTTTTACGATCAGTGCATACCCGAAATTTCTTACTATATAAGTGGTGGCGCCATACTTCCAGTGTAATCACTACGGCTGCCAACTCTAAATCATGGGTCAGATAGTTTCTCTCATGATCCTTGAACTATTTGGATCTATAAACGACTATCTTCCCATTTTACATCAATACACAGCCCAATCCTTATTTGGAGGTATCCATACACACTGAAACCTCTTGAGCTGTTAGTTATAGTAAGAATACTTACGGTGGTCAGTTCATTACTCCAATATACCAAAACTCATTGAAGCCATTTTCATACTTATCATACTACTCGTATGAAATCTTTTTTCCAAACGAGACATCTCAACTGAGCAGCCCATTTCAAGAAACTCTCAACACCTCGTCTGTAAGACAGTTTCCTGTTGCTACTCATACTCATCCCTGGACTTCGAATACATCATAATATCATCGCTGTAGATGACAACCAATCGGTCCAGGTAAGGTTTAAATACCTTAACGTAGTTGAGTTCCACTCAATATTTCAATTTTCCATATATTTGACCTATGTACGCATAAACGTACAATGTCATTTCGAAATAGCTTTCGTTCAAGATACTAGCTCACGTCATTTCTTTCCTCTTATATTGACGGCTCTTATAAAATTTTAATTTTTAAACTTTCATGATTAATCAAGTTCTATATTTCTTTATCGTACCAGCAAAGGTACCCAAATTTTAATGTATATATTATGACCGTCGAATTCAATCTATAGATTATGCGTGCGCTTCTAGACGCTGTCAAATCTTCAGGCAGGGAGATATTTTAAAATACCTTTATTAACCCTAAGATTTGACCACATACTGGGTGTAAATTTATCCACCCCTTATCCTTGGTCGCAATTCATATTCACTACTTATCGCTTAATCCAATTTACTTTGCATATCGAAGATATCCTTACCTTGCATACATATCTTATTCCAATATATCTCCTTTAATATATCACTTATAACAAACTCTTTCATTACGTGTGAAAACTTACAATCGTTATACCCATATTCAGTTAGTGAAATTCAACTAACTATCATCCTCTTGCCTAAGGGTACAGGCTTCACATCTTTCACTCGCTTATAAGCAATTGAAGGCGGTATAAATAAATGCGTGGCACCAGGATCAATTAAAATAATCATTTCATTTTTTCACAACCAATGTGGTATCTTCCACCACATCCTATGAAACATCAATAGTGTCCTGGTCCAAGGCATACATTTACCCTCATCTAACATTTTATTTCCGTGGTAACTACCACACATCTTACACTGTTCACATTGCTACTCTGTTATACTGTTACGTAGCAAGTCGGGGTCCTCAAATCATAATACCCCTCGTAAGTACTGTAATTAGATATACAGGGGTTTATCAATCAACTTACCCCGTGATTTATCAGCTCTAAGCTTTTTACCAATTACCTTTTTCCCGTTCTGACATCTTTGTCATTCTTTATTCTCTTTTTTTTTTTATTTCGGCCCTTACTACCTTTCTCAATCTCAGAGGCGCGCAACTCGCGATCTTATTCATACAACTGTAGTCTGTGTACTGCCTCTGCATAGGTAGTGATATCTAACGGGCTAATCGGACTCTAATTGTTAATTTGAGTCCTTCCATAAACTTTCAAAAATCTCGACTCTCACTGTTCATCGTGTCCGAGTCACATCTGCCCAGGAATATAAACTGAGTTTCCATACTCGTTAATCAACATGTTCCTCTGGGTCAGAGTAAATACTATCATCTGTAATTTCCTTTAAACAGTGTCCGGGATATTCTGTCACCGGAATACATCAAGAAATATTTTCCAAATCCATTCTGGATATCTAACTCTTAAGATGGGTCGAGCGAACTTCAATTAATGCTCCAACTCGCCCTCAAATCTCATACATACTCTGAGCAATTAGCTCGTAAAATATTCCCCACTCCGCTCCAACCTCGCGAAGCGTGTCTCAATACTGTCTGATCTCTCTGTCAGACTCTGTCCAATCTCTCTATCGGACTCTGTGGGGCATGCTCAATACCAGCCTCCACGTCAATCTCATCACGAGTCTCATGTGGCAACTCAGTACAACTCTCGGGCCTACCTCTACGGCCTCAAGCTCATGCACTTACCTCTCAACCATAGCGGCTAACAGTTCATGAGTCTATTCTTGCATTTAAAACCAAATTCTTAGCTGCACTTCCATCTCGATATACACAATTGTATCTAAATAATGCACAGTACATGAGGATGTAAACTTCCTTAACCATTAACACCGACTCATATCAGGCCAACTCAAGCTCTGATACCATTAAACCTGTCACGACCCGAATTACCTAAAAATCAGAGTAAATTTTTCGCTTTTTTCATTTATTATTTAATTCTTACCTTTCTCTCGTCGTGACCATCCTACAACACAGTTGGGCTATGATTCGGTGTTAGTCACCTCACACTATTTAACATTTCATTCCCATAATCATATATCAGAGTCTACTATCCTTTTGACTTTAAATAAACACATACCCAATGGTATTTACATGACTCTACATCCCCGACATCATATCCATTTACAGTACTGTGCATTACATATTTAGATACGAAACCATACAAATGTGAATACCTGTCTCTCGATGGGAAGCAGCAAGCAGCGGATATTAAGCATGCAAGTCCTCAGCCGCTCAATAATTATTACAAGTGCTCTGAAAAGATGGGAAAATAAGGGGGGTGAGCAAACCACACGCTCAGTAAGGCAATTATGCAAGTAAGTAGATAGCTCCACTATCTACATGCTCATAATGCCATGCCCTTAAATCCATTTCTTTTCATTTAAAATTACACGCACAAAGTCATGCATATTCAATGCCATAGTTTATCCAAAACTATTTGTGCATATATAAATCATGTAACTCATGCATTCAAAGCATTTTATGTGACATCATTAAATCATATTAAGCATGAATTTAATCAAGATCATGCAGTCTTTCATGTCATGTAAGACAATTCAAGGTTTTCAAATGAAAGCATGGAAAACACATCATGCCACTGCATTTAAATCAATTCATTTAAAACGCAGTATAAAATAACCCCTCTGGGTCAATCATCTCAAAACTCATAAAACAATTTGTTATATTTCATTATAAAACTTGAGTTATAAAACCACCCTTCTTTCAGGGTCACATATCATAAAATCATCTGAAATCATCAAATCATCAAATCGGGGGCCTGACCCCTCCTTCGAGTCTACCCTGGTCTAACAGACCACAAGTTATATCATGTGAGACAATCAGGTAATTATCAGTAACATCGAGGACTATGGCCACATCCTAGTGATCCCTGGCAACACGGTACCTAGTGTGCGGGGTATCACACCTGAAACGGGAGGTGGGTCGTCCTACCCGCCAGAACAGCATAACACCAGGATTGCGAGGGCAAGGCTTGCTGCCTCGTGGCTAATGCCACTCCACTCCAACAATCCCCACGGTACAGCGTACTCCGCGTGACATACACGGTACAAAGTACTCCGTGAACCCAAGCTCAGTCAGGGGTGCCTGTAATAGGTCTTATCCACCCATATCATCTGTCTCAGAATGCACGTGTGAGCATATCATCTCACTGTGACACACAGTCTACAGGAGGCTCCAACACGGCTATATGCATGTAATATATATCCCTGTGCGAGCGAAGCTCAAGCACGGCTCCATGCATATTCATGATATCAAAAAATCTCGTGCGAGCGAAGCTCTAGCACGGTTTCATAAAAATCAGTGAAATCTGCGTACGAGCAGCACTCCAGTACGACTTAAACTGATTATAATTTCATGTAAATTTCACGTACGAGCAATGCTCTAGTACGGATATGTATCTAAATTCAGTGAAAACCTCGTACGAGAAAAACTCCAGTACGGCATTCAAATGAATTATGAAAACCATATAAAACTTTGTACAAGCAACGCTCCAGCACAAATGAATGCTCAAGTAAATCAAATCTCGTGCGAGTTATACTCCAGCACGGCTTTATGCATAACTAAATCAAATCTCATGCGAGTTACACTCCAGCACGACTTTTATGCATAATTAAATCAAATCAGGATGCGAGCTAAGCTCCAGCATCTCTCATGCATGTCAAATCATTAAAAGTAGTGCGAGTAATCGCTCCAGCACTATTTTATGCATACCACGTCAAAACAAATCAAAACATGTCAAAACATGTCAAGACAGAGTGCGAGCTAGGCTCCAGCAGCTCTCATTTCACAATATTAAAAATCAGTGCGAGCACCATGCTCTAGCACATTTCATGCATATGATGTCACAAGTCGGTGCGAGCAAGCGCTCAAGCACATTTATGCACAATCACAAACGCAGATATAGTGCGAACTACGTGTCGGCACTATCTGTTTTCATACAAACTGGATAGTTGGCCTCTTTTCCAAAGAAATTTCCATTTAAATATAAATAACACCTACGTAGTGTTATCTTATGAAATTTAAACAATTACTGGCCAATCTATCAATTTTCTTTGATTAAAACCAATAAAATTCTTAAACCATAATAGTCCTTAAATCATGCATTTCATGCATGTCATGCTTTCACCATCCTTAGGTGAACTTCCCTCAATAGGGGTAAAATAGACATTTCACCTATTTCGATCCTTAAAATCATTCAAACCATTTTTAGGATCATTATACAATATCCATGTATACATACATACTCAGTGTACAAAAAAACTATTAAAATATGCGTAGCTACTTCTAGCTACTCACACAATTCCCTTACCTCATTTTTGTACAGTCTGACCTTTCCCACTGATGTCTCGTCACGCAGTCCGATTTGCTCCGAATCCAAATCAAATCTCCGGCACTGCGGATACACATTCATCAGGTCAAATACAATACAATTAATTGTATTTCACAATTTTCTGGGCTTAATTTAAATCATTGGGCCCGTTTACCCATATTGGGTCCGATTTCACCATAATGGGCCTTAATCGGCCTTAAGCCCGTTTACCACAATTTATCGAGGCCTATTGGGCTCATTGGACCCATCAATATTTATTTAGCCTCGTTCTAAATTTTCAGACAGCTTATGAATTATTTACGACAATTTATCCAATTTCCCAAAATATAATTCATTTATGCGAAAATTAAATCCGTAATTCATGCGTTAAATATCAATCACGCATAACGATATAAATTGTCGTAAATAAGGGTCACTTACCCGTTATTCCATGATCGTACACAAATCGAGGCTGTCTCGAGCTCTCGGTTGATGCCAATTGTCGAGCTACACAATTAAATATATTTTCGGGTAAACTTTCAGTCGATTATTTATCAAATTAAATATTCTAAAAATTAAATCGGTCAATTTGACCGCTTACCGACTTACCCGAAACTCGATTGCATCACAAGAATTTTTTCCAATTTTTTTCTCTTTTTCTTTTTCCCTTTTTCTTCCTTTTTTTCCCTCTCTTTTTGGCTGAACCGGTCCGGTCCGGCTCAACCCGGTTCGGATCGTCGGTTCGGTCTGGTCCGGTTCGATCGATTCAGTCCGGTTCGGCCGGTCCAAGCAACATTTGGTCGTGCCGGCGCCGTCCGACCGGTTCTCGGGGCGATTCCGATGCCGTTCAGCGCGCCATGGCATGGGCTCCCTAAATCGGGCCTCGACTGGGGTCGAATCGCAGCCATCGCCGGTGAATCGAAGCTTTTCTCCCGCGGCATCTCCTTCGTTTTTCGACGTTTTCCGGCCACCTGGCCGCGCGTCGATGCCACCGGTGGGTTCGCTGAGGTCGGTCGACCTTCGTCGACCCTCGCCTGGGGCCCTTGGCCGCCGGTGACGGTCGGACGGAGGGATCTCCCTCGGTTCGCTTTTCGGCTTCCGTTTCTTCTCTGCTTCTGTTTCAGACTTTCGTTTCCTCTCTGTTTCAATTCGTCTTTTTTTTTAATTATTTAATTTTATTATTATTTTAATCAATAAAATAATAATATTTTGTCAAAAATATCTTCAAAAATTAATATTTAATTCAGTTAATCAATAAATGTATTTCTCGGTATTATTTTGACTTTTCGGTATATTTTTTTGATGATTTTCGGGATTATTTTTCGATGCGAAAATCCCGGTTTATTTCAATAAATTCATATCTTGATCAATTTAACCCGAAATTTAATTATTTCTTCATCATTGATCAAGATTTCTCATTTTCATATTTTTAATTAAATTTTCATGTCCCGATTAATATCGAATTTTGGTCTTTTGACCATTTTACCCTTGCACGTATTCGGGAATGCCATTTAAGTCCTTTTGCATTTTTAAATGCACTCGAAAATATCGGGTCTTACAAGATCGATCTCTCATTCAAGGTAGATCGATCCCTTGTGTAAATATAGCCATTCCAAGTGAATCTACCAAACCCAGATCGATCCCCTTAAATGCATATCGATCTCTATTTTATTCTGTAAAGAGCAGATCGATCTCTCCCCATGAGCAGATCGATCTCTCCCCATGAGCAGATCGATCTTCTTAAGCTTCTGTCAAGTCAAGATCAATCTCTCCCCAATGAGCAGATTAGTCTCATCACTCTCAATCTATAAATACTCAACGAAAAACACTCTCTCTTCAACAAACCAACACACCTCTTTCATTTTCATCCAAAATACCAAGCTTTCTCTCTTCAGAATACACCCTCTTCCAAAAAGAATTAGGAAAAAGCTATTAGAGTCAAAATTGTTCATTTTGAGGAAAAGAACAATATAGCTTGGAGCCCACATTTGACTCATTTGATTGAAGGAGCCAAGGAGTCTTCCAAACTTGGAAAAAGAAGAAAGTCAAGCTAGGTGAGTTTCCAATACACCAACTCTAAGTATATTCATCTGGTTGTTGTTGTGAGTAGATTGGTATATGTATTGATGATTGAAACTACCTAGAATGTAATGATACAAGCCTAACCTAGAATGAGTTTTGTGTGAGAAAGTAAAATGTGGTTGATTTGATGATAAAAATGATTATATCAAGTTATTAGTGAGGCAATGTGCATGATTTTAAGATGATTGGATGAAGCCACATTGTGAGACTAATCAAGTGATAATAATATGCATAAATGGTGTTGTAGAGAATGCATAAATGATGGAAGATTATGGATAAACATTTATGCAAAGTATTTGATAAGTAACTAGGTGTGTTGCTAGTTAAATGAACTAGAAATGGCATAATGATGGCCAAATGTGATAATGAGTCAAACTCGATAAAATAGGCTCGATAAGATATATCAATTAGTTGAAGTTGGAATATGAGTTATTGGGATTCACTCATATGATTGATGTATATTTCCAGCTCCAGAGGATAAAACCAGAGCAAGTTGATCCAAATCGCGAAAAATGGAAAAGGAAAGAAGAGTCACTTCCAAGAAAATCGAGGTAAGGGAATTGAGTTAGCCCTTGGGATATATTTGTATGCCTTTCAGGCGCATAGGTGATTTTAACATATCTAAGAGTCATAGAATGAAATGAATGTTTGAAGGGTAAAGAGTTGGCTTTTTTAGGAATTAGTATTAAAAACAAGAGCGTGATGCTCGAAATCGTTTTATTGCTTTTTAGCATGTGATTGGTAGGTTGGCTAGCATTTGAAATGATTTTCACAAAAAGTAGCTTAGATTGGTTTCATAACCATGCTTTGCAAATAATGAGCCACCTGCATGAGTTTTGTGAAAATGAAACGTGCTAGAGCATTGCTCGCACGAGATTTGATGTGTTTTATACGTGCATTAGTGCTGGAGCAATGCTCGCAATAGAGTTTAACATGCATGAGTGCTGGAGCTTAGTTCGCACTAGTTTTCACATGGATTTTATGACATTTTGCTGGAGCCTGGTTTGCACACGTTTTCATACGAGTTTTGACATGGTACTGGAGTATAGCTCGCAGTAGATGTCCACCATACTTGTTGCCATGCTTGAGACTACTCGAATGTGGTTTTATGACATGTTGGGAGCCGTGCTGGGAGCTTCGGGTATGCTGTGTGCCACACCAATTGTCAGAGGGTCGTTTTCTCTTATAGAACTTTTCCCAGTGATGGCTTAAGTCTTTCTGCAACTTAGTACAACCAATCTCCAAACCAACCAAAATCCGAGTCAATAGGCAATGATATAACACTCGAGAAAGAAAACAACTCGACAAAGTGTACTAGAATAATGAAGAACACTCAAACTTTTGACAGAAGAGCCTTTCTATTAATCCGCCATAAAAAAGAATTACAATCTTAGCCAAGAATATCGCTCTTAGCTATCACTTTCTCTCTGAATGATTCTCTCTCTTAGGAATACATTCTACCCCCTCCACTGAGGTTTATATAGGCAAGCGAAGATATCCCCCTCATGTAAGCAACTGAGTTTGATTACAACAGAAACTCTCTAGGATTAATTCCCACTAAACTAAGGACTCTCCGGACGATTGCCACCTCAATGCTCTTCAGAGTCAAGGTCCGTGATAATCTCCAGTGATTTGATCTACCAAGACTTCTCCTTTTATCCCGACTTATGGCCCGTATTCATCCTTATCTCAATTTTTAAGGATCTGCCTTAGCTCTCGTGCTCGTCTCCTCTGACTACATGATCTTCGCTATGACCATTGTCAACCACTTGGTTCACGTTTCTAGAGTGTCAGCAGGTCAGCTCGCCACTCGCAAACTACGATCATCGTCCATTAGTGTCTTCGTTTCATGCTTGGCAATCCGCCCAAGCCAAGTGCCTGTCTTACCTATTTTGGTGCATGTCGCATTGCGCCCCGCGCAAAGCTTTCCCGTGCTCCACACTTATCACATTGCCCACAGTCAATCCCTTGTGAGCTGGGCTCCAGGTCAAGTAGTTAAGGTCTATCAAGCCCTCCGTTCGTTGGAGGAAGCTGATGCCTTCATCGGAATGAGCTCCAAATACGCCTTGATCTCATCCTTGAATTGGCACAAAGAAGTTTCTTTCTCCCAAGTAGCGTCTGCCTCATCTTCACCTTTCCACTGCACTAAGTAGTAGGTTCTCCAATTCTTCCTACTGGCTTCCTCAACTTTGTAGTCGAGTATCTTTGCCACCTTCTTCTCAAAATGGCTTCTCACTGTAGGTGGAGCTTTCCTTACCTGTTGTCTTCCTGGATCAACATCTTCGTGGCAAGGCTTTAAAAAGCTCACATGAAAAGTAGGATGTAACTTCATCCTCTCTGGCATTTTAAGCTGATAAGTCACCGCGCCTACCCGCTTTATAACTTCAAAAGGGCCATCGTATTTTTGTACTAGACCTTTGTGATACCGCTTGTGTTATTACTGAATTTTATATACGTTTAGGACCCTTTTTACTTAGTTATTTGATTTGTTCTTTGCAATACTATGTATGTTTTATGTATTTTGTGCACTTGTGCAGGAAACAGAATAATTTGGAGAAGTTAAGGTTTTTGGAGCTGGTTCTGATGATTTCATGAAGAATTGATGTTACAAGGTGCTGATCGTGACTTATGCTGCAGCAATAGAAGAAACTGGACAGTGCAGAGCAGATATGAGGAATTAATACCATTGTCACAACATAGTAGTCCGATTAGGGCAACACTGTTTTGCCACGTGGCCTTCCGCGTTTTAGTATTTGGAAACCTTATAAATAGTCTTTTTATCAGAATTTCGAAGGAGGCTATGGCAGAAGACTTCAAGATTAATTTAGCTCCATAGAAACTTCATCTTTTTCATCTTTTTCACCAATTTTGTTCTTGGGATGTTAAATTGGATTTATTGGATGTTTATTATGATATCTAGGAACTAAACTCCTTTTTCCTAGAATCGATGTGACCAACTTTGGGCAGATTGCAATTACTTTGTGATGTTGTTTGGATGATTTCAATTATGTTTATTAAATCTACTTGTTCTTAATACTCTAGTTGATTGCCCACCAATTAGATGAATTAGTATAAGAATTCAGCATTCGGGAGAGGGGATTGCTTATATGCAAGGGTATATTAATATAGGACATTGTTGAATCGAGAGGTTGACAATTCTTATGAGCCATAAAGAAACAAATTATTATTGCTTAATGAACCCTATTATTTGATTATGAATCGAGAGGTTAGGATTAGGTAAATTAGGTATGATTGTTTAAAACTCGGGAGAGATAAATAGGAAATAGTTTCGGCTATAAACAATTTGAAATCAAAAGAACAATTGATCAAAGGAATTGTATGAACCCTAGTTAGGTGAAATCAGTTTCTAGGAATATTTGGCTATTGATATTTTCATTCGTAATTATTGTTATTTACTTTAATTAATTTGTTCCGTAGTTAATAGTTAGAATAGTAAATAGGATTTTAACCAACATTCATTAATTTTCTAAATAAAACTCAAGGTTGTTGATTACAGTGATTAGTGATAGACACAGTTCCCTGTGGGACGATACTCATATTTACTCTATACTCGAAAACTGACATGTGCACTTACAGTAGTGTACCATTTGAGGAAACAAGTTTTCTGGCACCGTTGCTGGGGAACTGTTGTCTAGTTTCTCGTTGATGCTGTTCCCCAATAGCCTTTACTTTAATTTAGATTTTTATTTCTATTTTTGTTTTAATTTATTATCTGCAATTATTTTTTAGGTTAATGGTGAAAACTCGCAGCAGAGGAAATACAAATATAAAAGAAGAGTTAGATCCAGAGCTAGAGAGAACCATCAGACAAATTCAACAAAACAGATTTGAAGAGAAAGATCGAAATTTAATCATGGCAGATGATAATCAGCACTAGCGAGCTATACGCGATTATTTCACCCCAGTTGTGAATCAGAATTTCGCTGCTATAAGAGAGATTCCTATGAACTGCAATAACTTTGAATTAAAGCCGGCATTGATCAACATGGTTATACAAAACCAATTTGGAGGTTCGACCTTAGAGAATCCTAATACACATTTGACAAGTTTTCTGCAGATTTGTAGCACCATTAAGATTAATGGAGCCTTTGATGATGCTATTCGGCTAAGATTATTTCCTTTTTCTCTTCAGGATAAAGCATTGAGTTGATATCAAAACCAACCAGCAGGAAGCATTCCGACATAGGCAGTGATGGCACAAAAATTCTTGGCAAAGTATTTCCCACCAGGAAAGACTATACAGATGAGATTAGAGATTGCCTAGTTCACACAGTTAGACCAAGAGCCATTACATGAGGCATGGGAGCGCTTTAAAGAGTTATTACGTAGATACCCTCAGCATGGATATGATGAAGGAAACCAGATACAGGTTTTCTACAGAGGCATGACTCCGTAGACACGAGCTACTGTGGACGCCTCAGCAGGAGGTTCACTATAATCTAAGACACCTAATTAGGCTATGCAGTTACTTGAGGAGATGGCTATAAACAACATCTAATGGCCAGGTGAAAGAGCTAATGTCAAAAGAGTAGCAGGTATGCATGAGTTAGATACGTAGAGAGCCATTCTAGGAAGACTTGAGCAGATTTTGACACAGATTGCTTCAATGGGTATACAAGGGCAGCAAATTATGATTCATCCTGACAACTCAAATCCTAACTTGATGGGGACGGATTTGGAGCAGGTGAATTATGTGAATAATCGTAACTTTGGTTTTCAGGGAAATCGGATTCCAAACTATTACCAGCTAGGATTCAGAAACCATGAGAATCTATCTTATGGTAATTCTAAGAATGTTCTAAACCCACCAACAGCAAGTAACAGCAATAAAGGATTTAATAACCAAGGGAATTCCCAAAGTTATGGTGGAGTTAGAAGGAACGAATTTGAGGAGTTTATGGTTGAAAGTAGAACACGATTTGGTAAAACTGATGTGCAGTTAGACAATGTGGAAGCTAAAATGTCAGAGATGAATACTAGTCTTTGTGCACAGATGAAGTCTGTCGAGACTACTTTGGGACAGTTAGCTGCAGCTGTCAGTTCTTTGAATGAAAGAGGTAAGTTCCCTAGTGATACAGTGTTAAATCTAAAAGGACACTGCAATGCTATATCTTTAAGAAGTGGGAAAACCTATGAGCCACCATTGGTAGCAGAGAAAGAAGAAACTGCGCTAATCACTGAAGTGCAGAAGAAGCAAGCCGAACCTGTTATGTCAAAAGATGCAAAATCAAAAACGGTTAAATAGGGAGTTGATTCTAAACCTTTTAGTAAACTTTTTCCTGATAATCCTCCTTTGTTGAAACCATCTATTCCTTATCCTCAAGCTTTGTATAAAACGAAGATTCAATCTGAGTTTAAGAAATTTTTAGATATATTTAAGAAATTACATATTAACATTCCGTTTGTTGATGCCTTGCAACAGATGCCGCATTATGCAAAATTCATGAAAGAGGTGCTGTCAAAGAAATGGAGACTTGAGGATTAGGAAATTGTCAACTTAATAAAGGAATGCAGTGTAATTTTACAGCAGAAGTTACCACAAAAATTGAAAGACCCTGGAAGCTTTACTATTCCATATGAGATTGGAAGATCGAAAATGGGTAAAGCATTGTGTGATTTAGGTGCTAGCATAAATTTAATGCCTTTATCTATTTTCAGGAGCCTACGTCTTGGAGATGTGAATCCGACCACCATAACACTGTAACTAGTGGATAGATCGATTATTTATCCTAGAGGCATAGTAGAAGATGTACTTGTTAAAGTTGATAAGCTAATTTTTCCTGCCAATTTTGTAGTCTTAGATTATGAAGAGGACAAAGAAATTCTGCTTATACTTGGGAGCCATTCCTTGCCATTAGGAGAGCACTAATCGATGTTCAGATAGGCAATTAACCTTGAGGATGAATGATGAATTGGTTATGTTCAACATCTATAAGGCTATGAAATTCATTGATGAACCAAAGACCTGTAAGTTGATTGAAGTGTGCAGAGTTGTATACGGGAAGTTGGAACAAAGGAAGCACCAACCGATCCTATAGCTTAGTGTCTAGTAAATTTAGTTTCTAATTTAGATGATGAATTATTAACTAATGAAATTAAAAGTTGTGTTGTTACTTTGGAAGATAACCCATTAGAAAGTGCGACTACAACAACAAAGGAAAAGATTGACAAGTCACAGGTAAGTGAAGAAAAAGAAGGCAAAACTGAATTGAAAGAATTACCAAGCCATTTGAGGTATGCTTTCTTAGGTGATGATATTACTTTTCCTGTGATTATTTCATCATCTTTATCTGATGTAGAGGAAGACAAGTTGCTTAGAATTTTAAGAGAGCACAAATCGACAATCGGATAGTCTATTGTCGACATCAAAGGAATTAGTCCCTCCGTTGTAATACATAAAATTCGGTTAGAGGAAATCATAAACCCTCTATTGAACCACAAAGAAGACTAAATCTAGCAATGAAAGAAGTTGTTAGAGCTGAGATTTTAAAATTATTAAATCCTGGTATTATATATGCTATATCTGATAGTTCTTGGGTAAGTCTTGTGCAGGTTGTGCCTAAAAAGGGTGGAATAACAGTAGTTTGTGACACCAACGATGAAATCATATCCACCAAAACAGTAACAGGTTGGAGATTCTGCATCGATTATAGGAAGCTGAACAAAGCTACTAGGAAAGACCACTTCCCGCTTCCGTTCATTGACTAAATTTTAGACAGACTAGCCGGGCACAGTTATTATTGGTTTTTAGATGGCTACTCATGCTATAACCAGATTGCGATAGCCCTAGAAGATCAAGAGAAAACAACCTTCACTTGCCCATATGGAACTTTCGCATATAAGAGGATGCCTTTCAGTTTATGTAATGCCCCAGCAACCTTCCAGAGATGCATGATGTCGATCTTCACTAACATGGTTGAAGAGATAATGGAAGTCTTCATGGATGACTTCTCGGTATTTGGTAAGACTTTTGACTAATGTTTATCTAATTTGGCACTTGTTTTGCAAAGGTGTGAAGAGACGAATCTCGTCTTAAATTGGGAGAAGTGTCATTTTTATGGTGCAAGAAGGAATCATCCTTGGACATAAAATTTCAGCTTACGGCATTGAGGTGGATAGAGCTAAAGTTGTTGCTATTAAAAAGCTTCCCCCTCCAAAATCAGTTAAAGCCGTGAGGAGCTTTTTGGGACATGCAGGATTCTATAGCAGATTTATTAGGGACATTTAAAAAATCTCAAAACCTTTATGTAATTTGTTAGAAAATGATGTTGATTTTGTCTTTAATGATTTTTGCTTACATGCGTTTGAAAAGATCAAGAAGGAGCTTATTTCTACACCTATTATGATTGCACCTGATTGGACAAAACTATTTGTACTAATATGGGACACGAGTGATTTTGCAATTGGAGCAATCCTTGGGCAGAAAAGAGACAAGATTTTTTGGGTTATCTATTACTCAAGCAGGACCATATATGATGGTCAGAAAAATTACACAACAACGGAGAAGGAGATGCTTGCAGTTGTACATGCATTTGACAAGTTCAGACCATACTTAATTGGGGGCGAGGTCATTGTCTATACAGACTATATGCAGCTATTCGATATCTATTTACGAAGAATGATGAAAACCCAAACTTATTAGATGGATCTTGCTTTTGCAAGAATTTGATTTTGAGATCAGGGACAAAAAGGGATCTGAAAATGTTGTAGCTGATCATTTATCTAGGTTAGAGCAATCTGAAATTTAGCAAGAACAGCCTATTCAAGAGGAGTTTCTAAATGAAACAATAATGAAGATTGGTGCAAATCTGCCCTGGTTCACAGATATAGTGAATTACTTCGCAGGAGGATTAATGCCGAGTAGTTTAACTTATCAACAAAGGAAGAAATTGTTCAATGATGTCAACTCCTAATTTTGGGATAACCCTCTGCTGTCTAAGAAGTGTCCAGACCAAATTATAAGAAGATGTGTGCTAGAAGATGAAGTTCAGGAAATTCTGCACCACTGTCATGCTGCAACATATGGAGGCAATTTTGGTGCAAAACGTACAATAGAAAAGGTGTTGCAATCAGGTTTTTATTGGCCTAGTATGTATAAAGATAGCTACGTGTTTGTAAAAACATTTGACAGATGCCAAAGGGTTGGAAACATTTCAAGAAGGCATGAACTACCTTTGACAAATATTCTAGAAGTGGAAATCTTTGATGCATGGGGTATCAATTTTATGGGACCGTTTCCTCCATTTTTTGGGAAGCTATACATTCTTCTTACTGTTGATTATGTCTCTAAGTGGGTGGAGGCAATAGCAACACCAACAAATGACGCAAAAGTTGTGATTCAATTTCTACACAAGAATATTTTGACAAGGTTCGGTACTCCAAAGGCTATCTTGAGTGATGAAGGCACTCATTTCTATAACAAAGTCTTCAATGGTTTGATGTCAAAGTATGGAATTCGACATAAAGTAGCTCTCGGTTATCATCCGCAGACAAATGGTCAAGCTAAAATTTCAAACCGAGAAGTGAAGTTGATATTGGAGAAGACTATCAATCTGAATAGAAAAGATTAGGCTAACAAGTTAGATGATGCACTTTGGGCATACGGAACAGCCTATAAACTCCAATTGGAATGTCACCCTATAGGTTGGTATTTGGTAAGGCATGTCATCTACTTGTAGAGCTTGAGCATCGAGCTTACTGGGCCATTAAGAAGCTCAATTTTAACTATGACAAGGCTGGAACAAATCGGTTACTCAAATTAAATGAGCTTGATGAGCTGAGGAATGAGTCCTATGATAGTGCAAGGATTTGTAAGGATAGGACCAAGAGATTGCTTGACAAGATGATAATGAGACGAGAATTCAGACCAGGACAGCAAGTTCTCTTGTATAAAAGACAAGGTGGTCAGGACCGTTTGTCATACATCAAGTTTTCCCATATGGAGTAATTGAGTTGAAGAAATCAGATGGGAGCTTGTTCAAGGTCAAAGGGCAGCGTTTAAAGCATTATTATGGAGATGGGGTGCATAAATTAGAAAGCATTCCCCTTGGTGAACCAAATTGAGGAGACTGGAAGAAGTCTGGCTGAAGACTTAAAATTTAGCACTTTTGGGAGATAACCCAATTTATATTTTTAGGATTTTTAGTTTTTATTTTCTTTTTATTTTTATTTGATTTTAGTAGTGTGCTTTTATTTTTATTTATTTAATTAGGTTGTGTTTTTATTTTACAGGCACATGCATAAAAAAAGAGCACTGTTTGGAAGTCTAATTGTCATAGTTTTTCAAGAAAGCATGCATGGGTGCGTGAATGGTGAAAGGAAAAGAAAAATTTTACAAGGGCTTTAGTAGCTTCAGAATGGACGATTAGAAAAGAAAAGAAAAGAAAATGGTTTTTCAAGAAAGAAAGTGAAGAGATACGTGAATAGTAACTAAGCTGGAAGACTAAATTTTTCAATTGAAGAAGTGAGAGCTGAATCATGTCAGTAATGGTAAGAGAAAGAAAGTCAAGAGTAAGAAAAAGTCTGAGAAGATATTCTGTCAAAGAAGGAAACAAATGTTTACAATATTCAAAAGATGGGGTGAGTGGAACACACATAGCAAGGCTTTATTGGAGGATGGATTCCCTTATCTTTTCAACCCCACTTGCTATTCGGCTAAGGAAATAACCCTACCCATCCAATTAGAAAGAGACGACCAAACCTTTCACATACTAAGACTCTCTCTTTTTCTGGTTATTTCATCTTTCTTTGTTCTCTTGAAAGTACACCTATAAATTCCACACCCATTATTTTTCTCTCTTTCGATATTATTGTTTTGTGCTGATTTGGTAGTTTCACCAACGAATTTTCATGGATTAGATCTCTTGGTGGTCCCGAAACCTTTGGGGGAAGGAAGAAAGTGTTTTATTGTCGAATTGTTTAGGTGATAAATACGTAAAGTGGTCCAAATCAATCCTACGTGGTTTCAGTTTTGAGTATTTTCCTTCTTTCTTCAATAGTTTTCGATCCTCTAGCAGCTATCCTTTTGGCTTTTACAACTTAGATTTTTGAAGCCCTTCTCGGTTTGTTTAATCTTGTTGGAGTAATTTTGGTTGTGAAGAGATTTTTGGGTCTATTTTGTGTGTTCGTCCGATTGGGTTTTACTGAAAATTGTTCTTGTTAATTTGTGAATCAATTGCTGGATAATGGCACCTAAAGCCCGAGCCAGACGAAACCTGGAGAGTTCTATTCAAGCTACTGATAGTTCAGCCTCATCTCCACAAAGGGAAGAGCCAGTCATAACCGATTATGATCTCTCTTGGTTTGTGAATAGCAGGCAGCAGAAAATTTTAAGAAAATCATGGATAAAAACATGATTATTGAGAGGAGCTTTAGGCATGACAGTGGTGGCTGGGATATGTATTCTGAATATCTGAGGGATTTCGGGTTGTTGAAATTAGCAGGGCAACCAGAAGATGCCATCCTTGATGTGGTCCGTGAATTTTATGCCAATGCCATGGAGAGCACTCATTATACTTCAGAAGTTAGGAGTGTTCTTGTTCCCTACAATGCAAATGCCATTAATCTTTATCTGGACCTTCCGCGAAGAGTACAAGATAAGTATGTCAGCTATGTCGCAAACCTACACACTGATTATGATGAGCTGGTCCATGTCATTAACGAATTGATAGTCCTATACACCCATTGGCAAAAGAGGCTGGAAGCTGAATCCATGGCGTTCCCGTCCAACAGACTCCAATACGGTCTTCATGAATGGTATGATTTTATCTGTTCTAGAATCATGCCTACCACCCATAAAAGTAGTGTCGATGTGGCCAGAGCTGCTATACTTTATTGTATTAAGACTGGAAAGATTGTTGATTTTAGAGCCATTATTTTTTGGTCCATGCAAGAGTTCATACGTAGAGGGAATGAAGGGGTTTTCCTCACCCTTCCTTGGTTTGTGGACTTTGTAAGAAATATGGAGTATATTAGACTGAGCTTGAACCAAAATTGGCAAGGAAATCTACAATCACCTTAAAAAATCCTAGAGTACCTCTGATTCAGTGAGAAGCTGTTACTCTTGCTGCACCACCACCACCTTCTATTAGCACTTCAACTGGCCCATCAGCTATACCTTCCACCACTCTCGGCTCCAGTGAGACGTTGCTTAATGAGATTAAAGAGTTAAGAATGGAGGTGCGAAATAATGACCGAGATTATCGTACTTTCTTTGCGTATGTTGCAAATTACAATCGATCATTGGTACAATACCTCAATCTGAGGGGTCGTGAAGGAGAGGTGGAATTTCCCTTACCACCACAATGGTGTATGCCACAGCAGGGAGATACAGCAGCTGTTGATGATGACATAGAAGAAAATGCACCAGAGGACACTGATACTGAGGTTGGCTCCGAAGAGGATGAGGATAGCTAGACTACCCTAAGGAAGTCCTCTTTGACACTTTTTCCTATATTTTCATTGAGGATAATAAAATTTTTAAGTTTGGGGGAGTTATGGTTGTGCTTTGTGTACCTTATGCTTTGTGTGCCTGTTTCAATATTTTTAGCAGATGTTATTTTGTTATTTGTTTCGAATTTATATGTTTGTGTGACAATTATACTCAGTTTTAAAGGTTAGTTTTTCTAGATTGTGGCCGAAGATGGATATTAAAAGGAAGTATCAACTTTTGCTTAAATGGATGATTTTATTGTTTGAGTATTGGTATGTGGATAAAAAGCTTCACTTGAATCTTTTCACTTAAATTTATGCATGCACCAATCATATTTAGTCTATATACTTATTATGTTGATTTATGAAACCAAAAAGACTCTAGAACTTGATTATTTACTACTTGAGGCTAAATAGATAGACCATGCATAATTAGGAAAATGATCTAGGCCATTTTTATTTTGAGATTGAGCCTTTCAAGCCTACCCAATTATATTAATCCTTTGGAAAACCCTTTGAGCCTATTTTTTTTCATTTTATTGTTATCTAACCATATTACAAGCTATGGCCTAATTGTTTGATTATCTTTTTCTTTTGGTCCCTTACTTGAAGTGCTATTAATCAATTTTTTGATTGGGGGATTAGCTCAAAAGAAAATAGGGGTGGTTTGTGTTTATATAAATAAAAACAAAAAAAAGGGTTTGTTCTCGAGTTTTTATGTAAATTGAGTGTCATATGCAGGTTACAAGTAGTGAAAAATCTTAAGTTCAGGGGTATGACATTTTAAAAAAAAGAAAAAACTCGAGAATGAATGAAGTTGGGTAATGATTCATGAGCTCAAAACAAATTAAGTCCAAAGGTGATTATAGTGCTTTAGGTGGATTGAACTTCATGCTATACCTTTTATCCCACCTAAACTCGAGCCTTACATTACAACCCTTGAAAAGTCCTTTTGATTCTTGGTTATGCATGAGTCTTTATTAGTGGAGAGTAGTAGTTGATTCAAGCATATGAAGTCTTGTGTTTTATTCTTATTTAGGTTTTGCATTAACACTTGAGTGCATGAATTTGAGTAAATGATTGCACACACACACACAAGTGGAAAGTGAAAAGTGAAGGGGGATTGGTTTGTTTCGGTTGGCTTGAACAATGTAAATATGAAATTTGTCTTAAGTTGAGAACCTTGTGAATTCTTGAGGAAAATCCCAATTTAGTATAACAAGCATGTGATCTGAGTATGGTTGAGAGTCTTTATTTGTTTTGTGGCTAGTATGTCTTTGCTTGAGGACAAGCAAATTTCTAAGTTTGGGGGTATTTGTTAACACTGAATTTTATATATGTTTAGGACCCTTTTTTACTTAGTTATTTGATTTGTTCTTTGCAATATTAGGTATGTTTTATGTGTTTTGTGCACTTGTGCAAGAAACATAACAATTTGGAGAAGTTAAGGTTTTTGGAGCTGGTTTTGATGATTTCGTGAAGAATTGAAGTTACAGGGTGTTGATCGTGACTTATGCTGTAGCAATAGAAGAAACTGGACAGTGCAGAGCAGATATGAGGAATTAATACCATTGTCGCAGCATAGCAGTCTGATTAGGGCAACAATGTTTTACCACGGGGCCTTCCACGTTTTAGTATTTGGAAAACTTATAAATAGTCTTTTTATCAAAATTTCGAAGGAGGCTGCGGCAAAAGACTTCAAGATTAATTTATCTCTATAGAAACTTCATCTTTTTCATTTTTTCACCAATTTTGTTCGTGGGATGTTAAATTGGATTTCTTGGATGTTTGTTATGATATATAGGAACTAAACTCCTTTTTCCTAGAATCGATGTAACCAACTTTGGGCAGATTGCAATTACTTTTTGATGTTGTATAGATGATTTCAATTATGTTTATTTAATCTACTTGTTCTTAACGCTCTAGTTGATTTGGCAACCAATTAGATGAATTAGTATAAGAATCCGGCACTTGGGAGAGGGGATTATTTATATGCACAAGGGTAGATTAACATAGGACATTGTTGAATTCGGAGGTTTACAATTCTTATAAGCCATAGAGAAACTGATTATTATTGCTTAATGACCCTTATTATTTGATTCTGAATCGAGAGGTTATGATTAGGTAAATTGGGTATGATTGTTTACAACTCGGGAGAGATAAACAGGAAATAGTTTCAGCTATAAGCAATTTGAAATCAAAAAAAAAATTTGATCAAAGGAATTGTATGAACCCTAGTTAGGTGAAATCGGTTTCTAGGAATATTTAGCTATTGATATTTTTATTCATAATTATTGTTATTTGCTTTAATTAATTTGTTCCGTAGTTAATAGTTAGAATAGTAAATAGGATTTTAACTAACATTCATTAATTTTCTAAATAATGCTCAAGGTTATTGATTACAGTGATTAGCGATAGACACAGTTCCCTGTGGGACGATACTCATATTTACTCTATACTTGAAAACTGACCTGTGCACTTGCAGTAGTGTTCCATTTGAGGACAACAACTTGTCTGTGACTTTTCTCCATATCTGAGGCGTCAGTTTGAGTAACACCTTATCACTCACCTCAAATTCTAGTGCCCGCCTATGTTGATCCGCATATTTCACCACCCTCATTTGTGCCTTTTCAAGGCTCTCCCTAGCTTGTTCCATCAACTCTTGACGATCTCACATCTGTATGCCGCTGGGCATTCCCCTTGGGACTTACTCTTTGCTATCTCTAAAGGTGTAGTAGGTTGATATCCAAATACTAACTCCACTGGACTCAAACCTGTGAAAGATGATCTATGCATATTATAGCAAAATTATGCTAAATCGAGCAAACTCACCCAGTTCTTTTGGCTCGCGATCACATAGTGCCTCAAGTATTCTTCCAACAATGCATTAATCCGCTTCATCTGGCCATCTGTCTGCGGATGATTAGCCGTTGAAAACTTTAATTCTAAACCTATCAACTTAAACAAGTATGTCCAGAATCTCCCAGTAAACCGAGCATCCCGATCACTTACTATATCCTTGGGCAACCCAAAGATCTTCACCACATGATTCAAAAACAACCCTGTAGCTTCATGTATGGTACATGCATGTGGGGTTAATATGAACACAACATACTTAGAAAAACGATCTACCACTACCATTATAGATTTCATCTTGTTTATCTTAGGGAACCCTGTAATGAAATCCATAGAAACTGATTCCTATATCCTCTATGGGATAGGCAGTGGTTGAGGCAAACCCGCCTGCTTCTTCCTCTCGGTCTTATCGATCTGGCATATGTGGCATAGGCCGACATATAATTCGATGTCTTCCTCCATCTTCGGCTAGTAATATGTCCTTGACAATAATGCCAGCATCTTCTCCACTCCAAGATGTCCTGCCTACTGAGGGTCGTGGGTTTCTTTCAGTAACTCTTTTCTTAGTCTCCTGCTAGATGGAACATAGAGTCGATTGCCTTTGGCATACAACAAATCACCCTTGAGCTAATACCTACAAACTTTACCCAACTTTACCTTCTCCTTGAGCTATTCATAAGTCTTATCCACTGATGCTTGCTGCCTTATCCTGTCAATCAGGTTAGTCTCAATAGCGGATAATGAAGCAACATAAGACTAGACTATTTTATGACTCAACGCGTCCGCCACCTAGTTTTCCCTTCTTGGTCTATGTACCCAAGTGAAATCAAACTCTGCAAAGAATTCTTTCCATCGTGCCTGCTTTGGGCTCAGCTTCTTTTGTGTCTTGAAATAAGTGTTAGCCATATTGTCTGTTACTACCACAAATTTTGTTCCTAACAAATAGTGCTTCCACACCTCCAAACAATGTACAACCGCCGTCATCTCCTTCTCATGGGATGAGTATCGCATTTTCACATCCTTAAGCTTGCAGCTTTCATAAGCAATGGGGTGTCCTTCCTGGACCAGCACCCCTCTAATAGCTCGGTCTAAAGTATCCGTGTGAACTTCAAATGGTAGCTTGAAATCTGGCAGTCTAAACACTGGCTCAGATGTCACTACCTCCTTGATTTCTCGGAAAGCCCACCCACATTCATCAGACCACACCTACTTCTTATCTTTTTTCAAAAGATCAGTCAAAGGACTCACCATCTTGTTATATCCTTTGATGAACCGTCTGTAATAGTTGGCCAATCCTAAGAATGAACATAACTCTAGGACCTTTGGAAACGCTTGCCACTCAACAATGGCTTGGATCTTCCTCTCATCCATCCGTGTTCTCCCACTGCTAACTTTATGACCTAGGAACATAATCTCCCATTGGCAAAACTCACACTTCTCCTTTTTTTCACATAGAGAGAGTGCTTTCTCAAGGTCTCAAACACCACCCTGAGGTACTCCACATGTTATACTAGCGTTTTGCTATACACCACAATATCATCTAGGTATACCACTACAAAGTGATCCAGGTACTCATAAAGAACATTAGTCATCAAGTTGCAAAATGTCACAGGTGCATTAGTTAAACCGAAACGCATAACTAAATATTCGAATGAGTCGTACCTTATTACACAAGCCATTTTAGCTTCATCTCCCTCGGCAATCCTTACTTGCCAATATCCTGATCTCAAGTCTAATTTTGTAAAATATGCCGCTTTCGACAATCGGTTGAACAGATTAGCAACATTTGGAACTGGATACTTATTCTTGACTATTACCTTATTCAGGGCTCGGTAATCTGCACACATCTTTAGTGTGCCATCCTGCTTCCTCTGGAACAAAATTGGGGCTCCATATGGTGCCTGATGGTTGGATATATCCTGCATCGAACAACTCAACAAGCTGTTTTCTTAACTCGGCTAGCTCCAAAGGACTCATCCTATAAGGTGCTTGTGCAGGTGGTCTAGTTCCCCGTTCCAACTCGATCTTATGGTCAATGGCGCGCCTAGGTGGTAGCGCCTTGGGTAATTCTGGGGGTATTACATCCTTGTAATCGTTCAGCACTGTCGCTACTTTATCCGGTACCTCGACAACCGTGTCTGGTTTGACCTTAACCAAGGCAGCAAGTATGGTTGTCTCCCCTTTCTTCAACCTAGTGTTTACTTGTGAAGCCGACTGTAAAAACGGCTTCCCAGCACCTTATCCTCTCTCCACATGGATAAAGTTTAGACACGTCTCATCAGATATCATCAATCCACCCAAATGTGGAATAGCAAATGCCTTTGCTTACACAAAGAATTCAATGCCCATGATCACATCAAAATCATCTATAGGTAAAGCCAAGAGCTTACAATCTTGTTGCCAAATCCCTATCTTCACCGATGCGATAGTCATTCCCTTGATACCGTGGGCTTTAGAATTGACTGCTTTCACCTAATTATTACTCTTCGTGACTTTCAGGCTAAGATGCTTAACTGCATTTAATAAAACGAAGTTGTTAGTCGCTCTTGTATCAAGCATCGCTCAAATCGGTCTCCCATTCACCTCAGCTTTAACATACATTAGTCCCTTATGAGGAGCTTGTTGCTCGGTCCTAGTAGTGTTGAGCAACTGCATAGGGGTAACTCCTGGACACTCGTCATTCGAATCCTCCTTACTCATGAGGGCCACCAACTTGGTTTGTCTAGGGCAATCTCAGGCCTAGTGATTCCCATTACACAAGAAACAACTCAAATCTCCCTTACTTTGGGGTGGACCCGATCCCCTCGGCTTAGAAGACTCAGCCTTCTCATTGATTCTCTGGTGCTTCTTCTTGTCCTTCTTACCTTTCCCCCTATTTCCATCAGGATGGTTATTCTTCCTTTCCTCAACATTCAAAGAAGAACTCAGTTTGTAATTCGCCAAACTGTTTGCAGCCGCAATTACCTGTGGCAAGTCCTTCACGTTCTGCCTCTGTAACTCAGCCTAAGCCCATTGCTGAAGTCTTGAGAAAACGTTGAACAACTTATCATCCTCTGACATATTCTTGACGTGCAACATCAAAGAGCTAAACTCCTTGACATAATCTCACATAGAACCCATGTGCTTCAGATTCTTGAGTGCCTCTCTTGCGACCCATGTCGCGTTTAAGGGAAGGAATTGATCCCGCAACTCCTTCTTCAGTGCATCTCGTGTTTCAATCCTCAGACAACAAGCGCTATCGTCCTCTGTCGGTCTGCTTCACCACCATAGCTTTCCATCACCTGAGAGGTACATGCTAGTGATCATAACTTGGTTTTGCTCTGGTATTCGAGCACCCTTGAAGTACTGCTCCATGTTCCACAGAAAATTCTCAAGCTCCTTCGTATTGCGAACTCCTTAGGTTCAGGCACCTTGATCTTCTTCTGAAGATCACTACTATCACCCCTCTACTACTACTAGATGCCTCCCCATGGTTTGTAGTAGTCATTACGCATTTCATTAGTAAAATGTCAACCTTCAAGGAATTCAACTGCAACTCAAATTTATCCGATAGATTGTGAACATGCTGCATGATGTTAGTGTAGCAATTCGTATGCTCCTTCTACATGTCGAATGCTAGCACTGTCAACTCCTAGACATTGCCTGCCATGGCCTAAATCTGCTCGACCATTGTACCCACCTCCTTTTATGGTATGCCCATCATCGCCTCAAGTACAACAACGCTGTCAGCCAACTTGTGTGCCATGATCCAAAACTCAGCTCAGATACCAAATTATCACATGTTCGTTCTCTCCTATAAAACTTTTCCCAGTGATGGCCTAAGTCTCTCCGTAACTTAGTATAGCGAATCTCCAAACCAACCCAAATCCGGATCAATACGTAGCGATATAGCACTCGAGCAAGAAAATGACTCGACAAAGTGTACTAGAAGAATAAAGAACACTCAAACTTTTGAGAGATGAGCCTTTCTATTAATCCACAATAAAAACGAATTACAATCTTAGCCAAAAAGACCGCTCTTAGCTATCACTCTCTTTTTCTTTAAATGATTTTCTCTCTTAGGAATACATTTTACCCCCTCCACTAGGGCTTATATAGGCAAGTGAGGACATCCTCCTCACGTAGGCAACTGAGTTTGATTACAATAGAAACTCTCTAAGATTAGTTCCCACTAAACTAAAGATTATCCAGATGATCGTCACCACAATGCTCTTCAGAGTCAAGGTCCTTGATAATCTCCAGTGATTCGGTCTGACAAGACTTCTCCTCTTATCTCGACTTATGGTTCGCATTCATCCTTATCCCGATTTTCAAAGATCTGCCTTAGCTCTCGTGCCCATCTCCCCCGATTGCACGATCTTCGCTATGGTCATTGTCAACCACTTATTTCACGTTTCTAGAGTCTCAGTAGGTCAGCTCACCACCCATAAACTACGTTCATCATCTGTTAGTGTCTCCGTTTCATGCTTGGCAATCTGCACAAGCCAAGTGCCTATCTTGCCTATTTTGGTGTGCGTCCCATGCAAAGCTTTCCCGCGCTCCACACTCGTCACAGCACCCCTTGTCGATTTGTTGCTAGCTGGGCTCTAAGTCAAGTAGTTAGGGTCTAACACCGATTAAATAGGCTCACATGTATGCACTGAGACATGGTAGGATATATTGTGATGATATAGGTCCATAGAGTACATTGTACAGTGCAAGTAGCATGAAGTACCTTGTACCGTGTGTGATATTTCTGTCATATTCGGATAATGGATTCTGTTATGGACCAACAAGTTGGACGTGACCCACCTCCCGTATGGAAGTAGATAGTGGTGATACCCTGCACACTAGGATCCGTGTAGCCTGAGATCACAAAGGATATGGTCATAATCCTAGTTATTACCTTTATTGATATTATATGCCTATCTCACATGTCTATTGTTGAATGAGAAATCCATGTTTTGAAATGCATTTATGGGTCAGGATAGTCTATGGGAGGGGTTGAGTCCTAACGAGTAATGATTTTATACCATTTGTGTTGATAATTGAAATGCCTTATAAGTGCACTTTGCATGATGATTTACCATGCCTTGATTTGAATTATGAATGACGATTTTCCATGATATGTTTTGAGAACTGTGCACTGATTTTATTAGCATAAATTTCTTTACATGGCATGAACACAAGCATGACCATACGTTTTGGAATATGATAAATTAATGTATGATTTAAGCATGGCATCACAACCACGTAGATAGTACAGTCATTTACCTGCTCGCATGATTACCTTACTGAGCGCGTCGTTTGCTCACTCCCTTATTTTCTCGCCCTACAGAGCACTTACAGTAGATAGTGGGCGACTAAGGATTGAATTTTGGAGTCTGCTACATCCCATCACATGAGGTATACACATTTGTATAGTTTTTGTATCTAGACATGTCAAAGCACAATAATGCCTTTAACTGTAATTTTGGGGATGTAAAAGATTGTGAACACATGTAAATAGTAACTCTGATTTAGAAATACAAGTTTTACTTTTTAATGAATTATAATTTGAAATGGTATGATTGGATGAGGTTGACACCAATACACAACCCAACTGTTGGAGGTGTAGCTGTTCACGATCAGGTAAATGGAAAGAATCAAACAATAAGAATTGAATTAAATAAATAATCGATAGATAGAAAAACAAAAAATTTATAATGGATTTTTGAATGATAGAGGGTCGTGACAGAGATGGTATCAGAGCTGAGTTGGTCTGATGTGTGTCGGTGTCAAAATTTAGGAAACTTATATCTCCATGTTACTGTGCTTGTCTAGATACAATTGTGTATATCGAGATGGGTTTGACTAAGAAATGATTATAAATGTTGGAATCTTGGTATACTACCTAACACCAGTCATGGTAGAGGGGAGAGAGCACGAGCTAAATGCCAAAGGGGTAGGCCTGAGGGACGTGCTGAGTAATTGCCATATGAGTCTTACGAGGAGGTAGAAGTGGAGGTCGATGTTAGCATGCTCCATAGGGTCTCACAGAGAGATCAGAGTGTACTGAGGCACGTTTCGCGAGGATAAAACGGAGCTTAGAGGTAATTTTTGAATTGATTGCCCAATTATTTCTTGGAGCTGGGGGCGGGAAAGAGCCAATTGCACAGGATGATGATGATGAACCGGCTGTTGCTCCAGAGATGCCTGAACAGCCAGCCCAAGAACTTCAGACTACAGATATTCCCACACCCTTACTCGTACGGGAAACACCTTCTACTGTTGCTCATCATAGAGGAGTAGAGATGGGGTTATGGATGTGACCTGGATAGGTTAAGACAATTTCAAAAATTTAACCCACCATCTTTCAGTAGAGTTAAGGAGCTAGTAGCTGCAAAGGACTTGGTGAATCAGATTGAGAAACCATATGGGTTCTTTGAGTGTAACACTACCAAGATGGTAGCGTTTGTCGTATTCATGCTGAAGGGATCAGTAAAGCATTGGTGTAAGTCCACTCGACCCATTTAGAGAGCCCGATATACTGAGATCAGCTGAGAGGTATTTTTAGAGGCCTTCCAGAGGTAATATGTCCCGGATACTACTCAGTGGAGACTACAAATGGAGTTCTTGGATCTGACCTAGGGGAGTAGATCGATGGATGAGTATGAGACTAAATTTTTCTCCCTAAGCAGATACGATCTTGATACAATAGACAGTAAGGTCAAGAAGGTCCTGAAGTTTATGGACGAACTGAGACCATCCATCAGATCCTGATTGGTCCTTTTTCACATACTGACCTACAAGGAGGCAGTGCAAAGGGAATAGTTATGCGAGCAAGATATTGAATGGGTTACCTTAGAGTTTGGAAAGATTGGTAAAGTGAAGGACAAAGATAGAAAGAGATCGACAGGGGATAGAGGCTTCAGCTATAGAAGAAGCAAGAGTTTTTTTTGGGAAGAGGTCAAGGATTAAGGAAATCTGGGAGAGGACAGTTAAGCCTCCTATGTTTTCGGCTATAGCTCTAGCAAAGGGAATAGTGATTGAGGGACCACGACCTACTACATAGCAATGTAATAAGTGCTGTAGGTATCATGGGACTCGGCCATGTTATGGATCTCATGCAGTATGTTTCTGATGTGGGAAACCAAGGCATATGACCAGAAATTACCCAGAGATGGCTTAGAGTGCCCTACAGAAGGGCAAGGAGCTGGAGAGAGCTCTTATTGATACTCCTACTCTGAGACAAAGGGTGACAGCTGAAGAGAAGGGAAAACAGGTGGTTAGGAGAGGACAAGTACATGACTTAGACTAGGATACTACAGATCAGTCGTCAAATTTAGTGAAAGGTACAATCTGAATCTTTAACATAGAAGCTTATGTTTCGATAGATCTTGGTGCCACACATTCATTTGTGTCACTTGCATTTGCATGTAAATTCTTTAAGTATTTAATGCTTGCCCCGTTAAGTAGGAGGATGCTGATAAGTACTCCTATGAATAATAGTTAGCTAGTGGAGTATGTATTTAGAGATTGTAAGTTGAAAGTAGAGGAAAAAGAAATGACAACCGACCTCATTTTAATGTACATGAGAGACTTTGATGTAATCCTAGGAATGGATTGGTTGGCTACAAATCGTGCTGTAGTGGATTGTTTTTCTAAGACGATAACATTCCCAGGGGTAGATAGCATTACCGTAAGTTTCCCTAAGAAATGTAATGTAAAATCCCCTTGAAAAGTAATGAAAGAAGTCGTGGTTTTGAGTGAAATATATGAATCTTTGTACTAATTTAATTATTGATATTTTGAAAGGTTATATTGCGTACGTGGTTAAGGCGGGTAAGGCATGCTCGTAATTGCGAGACATCCCAGTTGTCAGGGAGTTTTCAGATGTATTTTCGGATGATTTACAAGGTTACTACCAGGTAGAGAGATAGAATTTTGTATAGATTTGGCATCTGGTATAGAGCCGATATCCAAACCACCGTACAAAATGGCTCCGATTGAGTTAGAGGAATTGAAGAAGTACTTACAAGAGTTGCTGGATAAGGGGTTTATCAGACCAATTGGATCACCTTGGGGAGCACCACTATTATTTGTAAGGAAAAAGGATGGGAGCCTCTGATTATGAATTGATTACAGGTTATTGAATAAGGCAACCATTAAGAATAAGTAGCCCCTTCCATGCATCGATGACTTGTTGGGTCAGCTTCGGGGAGTACAGGTCTTTTAAAAGATAGATATGAGATCTGGGTACCATCAATTGAGAATTTGGGAAGGTGATGTACCCAAGACAGTTGTCCGCACCCGGTATGGTCACTTTGTGTTTATGGTTATGCCATTTGGGTTGACGAATGTTCCCTCAGCTTTTATGTCGTTGATGAATGAGGTGTTTCACCAGTATTTGGATAGATTTGTTATCATGTTCATTAATGACATTCTGGTGTATTCAAGATGTATAGAGGGGCATGAGCAGCACCTAAGGATAGTGCTACAGACCCTTCGAGAAAAGAAGTTATACGCTAAACTCAATAAATGTGACTTTAGGCTAGAGAAGATCTCGTTTCTGGGTCATATTATGTCGAAAGATAGTGTGTCAGTAGACCCATCCAAGATTGAAGTAGTAGTTCAGTTACAGAGACCCCAGATAGTCACAGAGATCAGGAGTTTCCTGCGTTTAGCTGGATATTATCAATGTTTTATGGAGGGATTCTAAAGATTAGCTACTCCATTGACACATCTCACAAGAAGGAATGTTGAATTTGTGTGGGGCCATAAATGTGAGAAGAGTTTTTAGGAGTTGAAGAAGAGATTAACTACAGCTCTGATTCTCACCATTCCTACCAGCTTAGGTATGTATATACAAATGCATCACACCAAGAATTGGGCTGTGTACTGATGCAAGATGGGAAGGTAGTCACCTATAGATCTACACAACTGATTGATCATGAGAGGAACTACCCGACCCATGATTTAGAGTTGGCGACCATGGTATTTACTTTGAAAATATGGCGCTATCATCTTTACGGTGAGAAATTTCAAGTATTTACAGACTACAAAAGCCTCAAGTATATGTTCTCACAGAAGGAATTAAATATGAGACAGCGGAGGTGGCTCAAGCTTTTGAAAGACTATGATTGCGAGATCTTGTACCACCAGGGTAAACCAAATCTGGTAGCTGATGCTTTGAGAAGAAAGCATCCCGGGACGGTAACGTACATGATAATCAGGGAACACGAGCTGTTGGAACAGTTCGTGAGCCTCAGTTTGGATGTGCCCCCGCCTGATGCTGATAGTGGTTGTATGGTAGTTAGCCTGCAGTTAGAACCAGATCTGGTGGATCATATTCGGCAGGCTCAGCGAATTGATTAGCAGTGTAGTGATATTATTGGGCAGATACAGAGGGGTACAGAGACTGATTTTGATTTGAGTTCAAATAGTTTGCTGAGGTTCAGGGGTAGGATATGCGTTCTCATTGATCCAGAGATTAGGACATTAATTTTATTAGAGGCTCACTCAACGAAGTATACACTATATCCGGGAAGTAACAAGATGTATCAGAATCTCCGGAGAGTGTATTGGTGGTCAGGGATGAAAAGAGAGGTAGCTGAATTTGTGGCAAAGTGTCTCATCTGTCAGTAGGTGAAGGTAGAGCATCAAAACCCTGTAGGGCTATTACAACCTCTACCTATATCGACTTGGAAATGGGAGCATGTCAATATGGACTTCGTGATGGGTTTACCCAGGACCCGTAGGAATCACGATGTGATTTTGGTAATAGTAGACAGATTGACGAAGTCGGCACACTTCCTAGCTATAAGATCCACCGATACTTTGAGTACACTGGCGAAACTATATGTGCGTAAGATAGTGAGATTACATGGTGTTCCAGTGAGCGTTCTATCTGATAGGGATTCCCATTTCACTTCCCACTTCTGGGAACATTTTCAGGAAGTGATGGGAACCCAACTGAGTTTTAGCACATCGTTTCATCCTCAAACAGATGCTCAGTGAGAGAGGACTATACAGACCCTAGAGGATATGTTGAGAGTGTGTGCTTTGGATTTTGGAGGCTCCTGGGATGACCATTTGCCACTCGTAGAGTTCGCCTATAATAAAAGCTATCATTCGAGTATCGAGATGGCATCGTATGAGGCTTTGTATGGTCGTAGATGTCGTTCCCCTATTGGATGGGAAGAGGTTGGTGACCAACTGATATTTGCTCCCGACTTAGAAAGATAAGCTTCTGAGGATGTCCAATTGATTTGTGAGAAGTTATAAACAACTCAGAGCAAACAAAAGAGTTATGCTGACAAGAGACATAAACCATTGCAATTCACAGTGAGTGAATAAGTATTTTTACGAGTTTCTCCTTCCAAGGGTATAACGAGGTTCAGAAAGAAAGGAAAGTTAAGTCCTCGTTACATTGGACCCTTTGAGATATTGGAGAGAGTGGGAGATAAGGCTTACAGGCTAACATTGCAACCTTAGCTAACAGGTGTTCATAGCGTCTTCCACATTTCTATCTTACCGAAGTACCACCCAGATCTGGCACATGTGATACGATATGAGCCACTGGAGCTCAATGAGAACATGTTGAATGTTGAGAAGACGATTCGAATATTGGATAGGAAGGAGAAGGTGTTGAGATCGAAGGCGATCCCCTTAGTAAAAGTCCTTTGGTAGCATCACACTGCAGAAGAAGCTACATGGGAGTCAGAGAGTTTGATACGGGAGAAGTATCTTGAGTTATTCTAGGACAAAATTGGTTCCCATTTGGAGGACCAAATTTCCTTAAGTGGGGGAGATTATGAGACCCCATGTATGTATAACTTTGTAACATATGTAAATGGAATTATAAGATGGATGATTTCTGGATCAAGTAAATGTGAATGAATTTGCAAATGCGATGGACGAAGGTCATGATACATGTAAAGGATAAATAAGGTCTGAAGTGGCAATAAACTAAACAAATAAAACTTTAAACACTTGGATTGAAGATAAATAATAAAGACACGAAATGATGATGCAAGGACGATGAATTTTATGTATCCATTCTAATTTCCAAGCAATACACACAAGTTTCATAACACGAAAATCATAGGAAATAAACCTTTCCATGCTTAAAGTGTGAATAGATTGCAAAATGACTAGCGAATCAATCGAATCCAAGTTCTCCCTTAGAAATTCTGGAAAAGTTGTAGCAAAAGGGCTGCAGATGAAGGCTAGATCGATCTCCCATTGAAGGCAGATCGATCTCTTGTGTAAACAGAGCCATTCCAAGTGAATCTGCCAAGCCCAGATCGATCCCCCTTAAGTGCATATTGATCTCCATTTTATTCTTTAAAGAGCAGATCGATCTCTCCCCATGAACAGATCGATCTCCTTAAGCTTCTGTCAAGCCAAGATCGATCTATCCTCAATGAGTAGATCGATCCCCTTCTAAAACCTGAGAATTCGATGGTAAAAACCAAAGGAAGATCGATCTCCTCACCCTAACAGATCGATCTCATCACTCTCAATCTATAAATACTCCAAAAAAAAGCACTCTTTCTTCAAGAAACCAACACACCTCTTCCATTTTCATCCAAAATACCAAGCTTTCTCTCTCTAAAATACACCCTCTTTCAAAAAGAATAGGAAAAAGGCTATTAGAGCCAAAGTTGTTCATTTTGAGGAAAAGAACAACATAGCTTGGAGCCCACATTCAACGCATTTGATTGAAGGAGCTAAGGAGTCATCCAAACTTGGAAAAAGAAGAAAGTCAAGCTAGGTGAGTTTCCAATACACCAACTCTAAGTATATTCATCTAGTTGTTGTTGTGAGTAGATTGGTGTATGTATTGATTATTGAAACTACCTATAATGTAATGATACAAGCCTAACCTAGAATAAGTTTAGTGTGAGAAAGTAAAATGTGGTTGATTTGATGATAAAATTATTATCAAGTTGTTAGTGAGGCAATGTGCATGATTTTTAAATGATTGGATGAAGCCACATTGTGAGATTAATCAAGTGTTAAAAATATGCATAAATGGTGTTGTAGAGAATGCATAAATGATGGAAGATTATGGATAAAAATTTATGCCAAGTATTTGATAAGTAACCAAGTGTGTTGCTAGTTAAATGGACTAGAAATGGCATAATGATGGCCAAATGTGATATTGATTCAAACTCGATAAAATAGGCTCGATAAGATATATCGATTAGTTGAAGTTGGAATATGAGTTATTGGTATTGACTCATATGATTAATGTATGTTTGCAGCTCTCGAGGATAAAACTAGAGCAAGTTTAGCCAAATCACGAAAAATAGGAAAGGAAGGAAGTGTCGCTTCTAAGAAAATTGAGGTAAAGGAATTGTGTTAACCCTAGGGATATCTATACGCCTTTTGGGTGCATGGGAGATTTTAACATATCTAAGAGTCATAGGATGAAATCAATGTTTGAAGGGTAAAGAGTTGGGTTTTTGAGAAATAAGCACTAAAAACAAGAGCATGATGCTTGAAATCGTTTTACTGCTTTTTAGCATGAGATTGGGAGGTTGGCTAGCATTTGAAATGATTTGCACAAAAAAGTAGCTTGGTTTGGTTTCATAACCATGCTTTACAAATAATGAGCCATCTACATGATTTATGTGAAAATGAAACGTGCTAGAGCGCTTCTCACACGAGATTTGACGTGTTTTATACGTGCATTAGTGCTGGAGCGATGCTCGCATTAGAGTTTTACATGTATGAGTGCTAAAGCTTAGCCCGCACCAGTTTTCACATGGATTTTATGACATTGTGCTAGAGCCTAGCTCGCACACGTTTTCATACTGGTTTTGACATGGTGATGGAGCATAGCTCGCATTAAATGTCCACAATACTTGTTGTCGTGCTTGAGACTACTAGTATGAGGTTTTATGACATGTTGGGAGCGGTGTTGGGAGCTTTGGGTAGGCTGTGTGCCATGTCAATTAAATAAGTTCACACGTACGTATTGAGATGTGACAGGATATATTGTGATGATATAGGTCCACGGAGTACGTTCTACCATGCAAGTAACATGGAGTATGTTGTACCGTGTGTGATATTTATGTCGTCTTCGGACAATGGATTCTGCTATAGATCGGCAAGTTAGACGTGCCTCCCGTGCAAAAGCAGATAGTGGTGATACCCTGCACACTAGGATCCATGTAGTCTGGGATCACAGAGGATATGGCCATAGTCCTAGTTATTACCTTTATTCATATTGTATACCTATCTCACATGTCTATTTTTAAATGAGAAATCCATATTTTGGAATGTGTTTGTGGGTCAGGATAGTCCATGGGAAGGGCTGAGTCTTAACAAGTGATGATTTTATACCGTTTTTGTTGATAATTGAAATGCCTTATAAGTGCACTTTGCATAATGATTTACCATGCCTTAATTTGAATTACGCATGACGATTTTTCATGATATGTTTTGAGAACTGTGCACTGATTTTATTAGCATGAATTGTTTTACATGGCATTAACATAGGCATGACCACCCATTTTGGAATATGATAAATTAATGTATGATTTAAGCATGGCATCACGACCACGTAGATAGTACAGTCATCTACCAGCTCGCATGATTGCCTTACTGAGCGCGTGGTTCACTCACCCCCTTATTTTTCCCCTCTACAGAGCACTTACAGTAGATAGTGGGCGACTGGGGATTGGATTTTGGAGTTCGCTGCATCCCATCACACGAGGTATACACATTTGTATTGTTTTTGTATCTAGACATGTCAAAGCACAGTAATGTCTTTAAATGTAATTTTTTGGGATGTAAAGGATTGCGAACACATGTAGACAGTAACTCTGATTTAGTAATACAAGTGTTTACGTTTTAATAAATTGTAATTTGAAATGGTATGATTGGATGAGGTTGACACCAATACACAGCCTAACTGTTGGAGGTGTAGCTGTTCACGATCAGGTATAGGTGAAGAATCAAACAATAAGAATTGAATTAAATGAATAGTCGATAGATAAAAATACAAAAAAATATATAATAGATTTTTGGAGGATTGAGGGTCGTGACATGAGCTCACTAGCTCAGTAAGGAAATCAGGCAAGCAAGTAGACATCCACACCATCTATTGAAAATAATGCTATGCCTTGAAAATATTATTTCCTTAACTCACATTTAAAGCATGAATTGAAAACTGCTATAATTGTACAGATTAAATCTCATGTACTAAAATCATGCCGAGTTCTCAAATATAGACATTTCATAAAAAATAATGCATCTTTATAATTTCATAATGCCTTTACCTAAATCATGCCATTTATATTCAAATCATAGTAAATACGGCATTTCAATCATTCACAACACAAGAATTAGGTTTCGACCCATCCTTCAGGTCTACTCGTATCATAAAATCATGTGATATATTATGTGAGACTCGGTGGCTATATGCAATAATATTCTGGACTATGGCCATATCCTATAATGGTGATCCTAGACTACACGGTACCTAGTGTACGGGGCATCACTACTGCAATAGGAGGTGGGTCAAATCCTCACAACCGTTAGCTATAAACTCCTTAACTCCACACATCACAACAACATAACAACACACGGTACAACGTAGTTCGTGACACATACATGGTGCAACGTACACCCGTGGAGCCTATCCCAATGGATAATCAATGCCACGTCTCTAAATCCACATACAAACATATCAACTGTGTGACACTCAGTCTACACGAGGAAATAGTCATGGTTTTAAACATGTCTTATACATCACAATAAAACTACAGTGTGCGCCTTGAGTGTGACTCATAGTCAACATTAGTGCGAGTAACTCTCCAGCACTAGGTTATGCATAGTTCATGTTTCAAAGCTAGTATGAGCAATCATTTCAGTACTATGTCATGTGTAAACTGTGTAAAACTGAGTACGAGAAATGTTCCAACACTCTATCATGCATATTTCATATAAAACTGAGTACGAGAAATGTTCCAGCACTCTATCATGCATATTTCATATAAAACTGAGTACGAGCAATGCTCCAGCACTCTATCATGCATGTCATGGAAATGTAGTGTGAATCATACTCCTACACCAATTTATGTGGAAAACATATGAAACCAAGTACGAGTTGTGCTTCAGCACGATTTGTTCTCACATAATTCGATAGATGGCTCTTTGAAAAAGATAATTTTCAAAACATAAAAATCATATATATAAATTGTTCAATTTCTCATCAAGCATGAAAACACTAGCCTATTTGTATACTCTTCTGCTAAACAACAATAAAAACACACAAAAATGTGCTTTTAATTCTTTTTACAACTTTTACAAAAGTTGACTTTTTGCCTAACTAGGGGTAAAATCGTAATTTACCCATATCGCGTCGCTATAAATATTATTCACTTTCTCTGACCCTTAAACTTTTTAAGTGAATGTAAAAGCAGACGAAACTATACCCAGATATCTCTAACTACTCGTAAAAGTCCCTTAGCTCGAATCACGTCAAGTGATTTCACTTCCTCGGTGCTGCTCAATCTCGTAGTCCGATAAGCTCCGAATATAAACTCCGGAACTAGCTTACACTTCCCTTGTGGCCGAGACTTCCTCCAAATTTTTCTCTCTCAATATGGCTTCTTGATAGGAAATTCCAAAGTATGTTAATCCGCTCTCAATTTGGAACAACTTCCATAAAGATTGTAAGTTCCAAATATGTCTCTAACCTAGTGATTTCTAGTGAGAGAAAGCTTGAATATGGTTTGGTAATGGTGTTTCCTTATTTATCGAGAATGATGGGATGAAGAAGATAATGTGTTGGATGATTTTATAACCTAAAGACTTAGTTATTAAGCCATGAAATTCAGCCATCTTATTTGACTTGAAATGGGTTTGGGTTATGGTTACCAAATTGGATTTTGTAACCATTTACTAATGGCTTTTAATTTAAACTAATGGGCTTTAACTTTGGTATTCTTGGTTTAGGCCTTCCTCATGGGCTTTTGAACTGAAATATTTCCTACCAATTGGGCCTTCAATTGTCTCAATATTGGGCTCATAAATTGGCCCAACAATTCGGCCTAATGGGCCTAAGAAATTTGACCCACACTTGTTGCACCTTAATGAGCTTTAAAATTTCTAACCTTGGCCCATTGCGTTTTACCAGTTTAAAATTAATTCAGATTTTGATTAATTCAATTTTTCATACTTCAGGGGATGATTATCTTGCGTTTCAACCAAAAATATTTCTTCCTCACTTTTTAACCACACTTAGGTTAAATTTAAAACATAACGTCAACTATGGTCAGAGTATACTTTTCTTAACTACCATTGACTTTTCTTAACCATTGACCATACTTGACTTTTTCTCAAAATTTCAAAAGTGTCATATTCCATGGTTCACACTCTCATCTTTACGTTTTGCCCATTTTCGGGAGATGAATATGTCCAAAACACCTCAAACGGACCATTTCGGACTAGTTTAGGCCATTTTTGGCTTTTACTCTACTTCAATGTGCTTGAGACTAAATTAAACTGACTTTCCTCATGAGCTCTCCATATTTTCTAATTTTAAGTTCTTCTCTTCAGTCAGAATGATTCAGATCCACTTGGTTTAGCATGTGGCTCTTATAGCCCTTATTTGGCTTTTATGTAGCTTATAAGTGTTAAATCATTTTACTTACACGTTCAATCAAGTAAATACTCTTCTTATGATTCAACTAACATAATAAAATGTTCGTACAATAGGAATCATAAGGAACAAGCTACATGAAATACGAGTCTTACAATCCTCTCCAACTAAAAAAAATTGGTCCTCCAAATTAGAACCAAGTCAGTCATCAAACAGTTGGGGGTGCTTCTCTCGCATCAGACTTTCTAGCTCTCAAGTAGCCTCCTCTGAAGTATGATATTGTCAAAGAACCTCCACTAACTCGATAGTCTTCGACCTCAAGACTATCTCCTTCCTATCCAATATCTGAATCGACTTCACATATGACATGTCCTCTTTGAGCTCCAACGGCTCATAACTAATCACATGTGCCGGATCCGGGTGATACTTCTGAAGCATTGAAATGTGGAAGACGTTATGGAAACCTGGTAAGTCTGGTGGCAATGCCAACCTATAGGCCTAATCTCCCACTCGATCAAGTATCTCAAAGGGTCCAATGTAGCGAGGACTTAACTTACCTCTCTTTTTAATCTCGTTATACTTTTGGAAGGAGAAACCTTCAAAAATAGTGACTCACCAACTATGAACTCAAGTGGCCTCCGTCTCCTGTCAGCATAAGTCTTTTGTCTACTCTGAGCTGTCCTCAATCTCTCAACAATCAAACAAATATCCTTAGAGGCATGTGTAACCAAATTAGGAGCAAAAATCTTTCGGTCACCCACTTCTTTCCAACCAATAGGGGAACGACATCTACGGTCATATAAAGCCTCATACAATGCCATCCCGATACTTGAATGATAACTGTTGTTGTAGGCAAATTCGGCTAGTGGAAAACGATCATCTTAAGAGCCTCTAAAATCCAGTACACACACTCTCAACATGTCCTCTAGAGTCTGTATAGTCCTCTCTGACTGACCATCTATCTGAGGATATAAAGTGGTGGTCAAACTCAACTAGGTTCCCATGGCTTCCTGGAAATGTTCCCAAAAGTGGGAAGTGAAGCAGGAATCTCTATCTGAAACAATACTCATTGGAACACCATGTAACCTCACTACCTCGCATACATACAACTTTGCTAATGAACTTAGAGTTCGGTAGCTCTCATAGCTAGGAAGTGGGCTGACTTCGTCAGTCTACCAACTATCACCCATATTGTGTCACAATTCCTGCAGGTCTTCGGTAAACCCATCACAAAATCAATAGTGATATGTTCTCATTTCCATATCGGTACAGGTAGAGGCTACAATAGCCCTGCAGGTTTCTGATACTCTACTTTCACCTACTAACAAACGAGACATCTCTCCATAAACTCTACTGCATCATTCTTCATGCCCGACCACCAGTACACCTTTCAGAGGTTTTGATACATCTTGTTAGTCCCCAGATGTAACGTATACCTCGACGAATGAGCTTTCACCAAAATTAATCTCCTGAGCTCTGGGTCATTGGGGACACTTAATCTACCTCTGAACCTCAGTAGTCCATCAAAACTCAACTCAAAATCAATCACTATGCCTTTTTACATCTCACTAGTCATCTCAATACAATACGGATCAATCTGTCTAGTCGATCTGATCTTATCCAATAGGTCTGGTTCCAACCGTAGGCTAGCTATCACATAGCCCGTATCCATGTCAAAAGGTGCAACACCCAAACTAAGGCTAGCAAATTGCTTCAACAGCTCATGTTCCTTGACAATCATATACGATACCATCCCAAGGTTCTTCGTACTCAAAGCATTAGCCACAACATTAGCCTTACCTAGATGATAAAGTATTTCACAATTGTAATCCTTCCGAAGCTTTAGCCATCTTCTCTGTCTCATGTTCAGCTCCTTTTGTGAGAACAAATACTTGAGGCTCCTATGATCAATAAAAATATGGAACTTCTCACCGTATAAGTAGTGGTATCATATCTTTAACGCAAACACTACTGCTGCCAACTCCAAATCGTGGGTCTGATAGTTCTTCTCATGGTCCTTAAGCTTGTTGGATCTATAAGCAACTACCCTCCTATCATGCATCATTACACAGCCCAGTTCTTAATGCGAAGCATTGATATACATTGAAAATCCACTTAAACTGGTAGGAATAGTAAGAATCGGAGCGGTGGTCAATCAACGCTTCAACTCTTGGAAACTCCTCTCACAATCCTTGTCCCATACAAATACTACACTCTTCCAAGTGAGACGTGTCAACATAGTAGCTAACTTCAAAAATCCCTCGATGAATCTCCGATAATATCATGCTAAACCCAAGAAACTCCTGATCTCGGTGACTGTCATCGGTTGTTACCACTAAACTAAAGCCTCAATCTTAGATGGATCTACTGAGACACCATCCCTCGGTACAATGTGTCCCAAAAACGAGATCACTGCCAAATAGAAGTCACACTGACCAATTTTAGCATACAACTTCTTCTCTCAAAGAGTTTGTAATATGATCCTCAAGTGTGACTCATGCTTCTCCTGAGACTTCGAATACACCAAAATGTCCTCGATAAAGATGATAACAAATTGATCCAAGTATGGCTTGAACACATTGTTCATCAAAGCCATAAAAGTTGTGGGAGCATTCGTCAATTAGAATGGCATAACCAAGAACTCATAGTGGCTATATCGGGTTCGAAACGCTGTCTTGGGTACATCTCCACTCCGAACTCTCAACTGATGATACCCAGACCTCATATCAATCTTAGAAAAGACATACGCTCTTCGAAGCTGATCCAACAAATCATCGATGCGTGGAAGGGGATACCTATTCTTAATGGTAGCGTTATTTTACAATCTATAATCTATACACAATTAGAGGCTTCCATCCTTCTTCTTCACAGTCAAAATCGGTGCTCCCCAGGGCAAAACACTCAGTCTGATAAACCACCTTTCCAACAGCTTCTGCAACTGTCTCTTAAGCTCTTTCAGCTCAACTAAGTTCATGCGATACAGCGATTTCAAGATAGGCTCAGTACCAGGCACCAAATCTATACAGAACTTCATCTCTCTATATGGTGGTAACCCTAGTAGTTCATCCGAAAAGACATCTGGAAACTCACTAACCACATGAATATCTGCCAACTCTAGATGTGCCTTATTCGTATCACCCACGTACGCAATGAAACCTTCAACATATTGAGTCCTCAGTTAGTAATAATATTGTTTATTGTAAACTGTAACTACTACTTTCATTTCTTTTTAGCAAACTTTACAATATATTTTTTAGGGTTAGGAAACATAACTATCTTAGCATAACGATCTAAAACAGCATGGTTTATAGATAGCCAATCAACTCCTAAGATTACATCAAAATTGCTCATACTTAGCAATATTAGATTGGCTGTCATATTTTTTCCCCTACTCTTGTAATTGTTAAACACATACTCAACTAGCTGACTATTATCCATAGGCGTATTATTCAACATCATCCTACTTAAAGGTGTACGCTTTTACATATTTCGTTAACTTACATGTAAATAAAGGTGATACAAATGAATGCATGGCACCAGGATCAAATAAAACATATGCTTCAAAATCATAAATCAGGATGTTACCTCTAATCACATCCGATGAAGCATCAGTTGTGCCCTGGTCCAAAGCATGTATGCACCCTTGACCAATCACCTGTTTTCCATTCTCCTCAGCTGTCGTTCTCCTCCTCGGAGTAGACGTATACATTGGAGCTCTCTCCGGTTCCTTGCCCTTTTGTGGGGCAGGCTCAATCCACTATGGGCAAGCTCTAGCAATATGCTAAGGTCTCCCACAACGAAAACATACTATAGCAGTCATCGGACAAGGTCTACTGCCATGACGTCTGTCGCATGTACAGCACTGCTCAATAGTAGGCCTCTATCCTCCAATCACACTACCCTTCACCGGAGCTATGACCAGATAAGCAGGAGGTCCAGCAGGTCTCTCTCGCACCTCCTCAATTTGTGATCTCTTACCGAAGAGTCTCCTCCCTCCTCGGTAACTGAAACCTCTATCTCTAGCCGACCTCTTCCTTTCTCTATCTCGACTTTGACTAACCTTCCCAAACTCAGAGGCATTCCTTTCATAGCCCTACTCACAAAGTTGCACCCAGCGTACTGCCTACTCATATGTAGCTACATCTAATGGGACCAATCTAGACCGTAGCACCAGTCTCAGTCCATTAACAAATCTACGGACCTTGCTAGTCTCACTATATATAGTGTCGGGGTCATACCTTCCTAGGGATATGAATCTAGTCTCATACTTATCCACCGATAAACTCCCCTAGCTCAACCCCAGAAACTCGACCTGTAGTATCTGTTCTGCCGTATCTGAAACAAACTGCATACTAAAGGCATCCATAAATATATCCTAACTGATATCTATATGTCAGGCTCTCAATATCGATTTGGTGGACTTCCACCAATGCTCCGTTAATCCCTTCAGTAGGAACACAAGAAACGTGACCATCTCTAAAGTCGTACAATCAAAAAACCCATACAACTTCTCTATCTCTCCTATCCACTCCTCAACAGCAACTGGGTCCTTGGCCCTACTAAAAGATGGAGGTCTAAACTTCTAGAACTGTCGTAATCAGTCCAGCTCACATCTGTACCCCAAACCACTACACTCTATCGATGAACAATAGGAGAAGGCATATCCTGAACTTGTTGGGGTGTAAGAGTATTCGTTGTCTATGGCATCTGTGCAGGCATGTTAGGTACAGCTGCCTGTCCAGTCGCAGTCCCTGCATCCTGTCGCTGTCTACCCTGCATAGTCTGTGCCAACATCTTCACAATCGTCTATAGGCTAAGTTTTAACCTCGTGAAGTGTGCCTCGATACTCTCTGGTACCTCAATGGGACCTGGTGGTGTATGATCAGACGAAAACTCATCTCGACTATCAGACCTACCTTTACAGCCTCTAGCCCTACCTCTCACCCCTCTACCACGACTGGTGTTAGCCATAAAGGCTCGATTCCTGTATTTACATACCTTAATTAGTCTGATTCCCATCTAGTATAAACAATTGTATCTAAACATAGCATAGTAATATGGGGATGTAATTCGGTATTAGCATCATCAACTTTACTTACCGTACCATTCATTCCACACATTTTCATACATGCCAATAAAATTATCTATTGACTGTAAATACTTATATACCATAAGTGAGCTCGCATAAAATCTAACACAAACAAATCCCCCATAATTTACATCATTTACATCACTATGCTGTTATATGTTCAGATACAAAACCATACATGATTTGTGTATACCTTTTGCTCGATGGGAAATGGCAGCGGACAAAAAGAATGTTAACCCTCAGCCGTACTCGCTCTACTGCGAATGCTTTGTAGAGAGGTGGAAAATGAAAGGGTTGAGCTCACTAGCTCAGTAAGGAAATCAGGAAAGCAAGTAGACATCCATACTATCTATTGAAAATAATGCTATTCCTTGAAAATATTATTTCCTTAACTAACATTTAAAGCTTGAATTTAAAACACATATAATTGTACATAATAAATCTCATGTACTGAAATCATGCTGAGTTTTCAAATATAGGCATTTCATGCAAAACAATGCATCATTATAATTTCATAATTCATTTAGCTAAATCATGCCATTTATATTCAAATCATAGGAAACATGGCATTTCAATCATTCATAGCACAACAATCGGGTTTCAACCTATCCCTCAAGTATACATGTATCATAAAATCATGTGATATATCATGTGACACTTGGTGGCTATATGCAATAATATCCTAGACTATGGCCATATCCTATAATGGTGATCTGAGGCTACACGGTACCTAGTGTGCGGGGCATTAATGCTGCAACGGGAGGTGGGTCAAATCCTTACAACCGCCAATTATCAACTCCTCAACTTCACACACCACAATAACACAAGAACACATGATACAGTGTACTCCATGACACATACACGGTACAGCATACACTCATGGACCCTATGTCAATGGATAATCACTGCCACGTCTCTAAATCCATGTGTGAACATCTCAACAGTGTGACACTCAGTCAAAACGAGGAAATCATCATGATTTTAAACATGACTTACATATCACAGTAAAACTACAGTGAATGCCTTGAGTGTGACTCACAGTCAACACCCCACTCAAAAACTGTCTATACATCTCAAAATATCGAACAATAGTGCGAGTAACTCTCTAGCACTAGGTCATGCATAGTTCATGTTTCGAATTAAGTACGAGTAATCGCTCTAATACCATATTATGCACGAAACTAATCAAATCAAGTACGAGCAATCGTTCTAGTTATGAGAAATGCTCAAGAACTCTATCATGCATGTTTCATATAAAAATGAGTACGAGCAATGCTCCAGCACTCTATCATGCATGCCATGGAACTCTAGTATGAATCATACTCCAGCACTAATTTATGTATGAAACATATGAAATCAAGTGCGAGTTGTGCTTTAGCATGATTTGTTCTCACATAATTCGATAGATGGCTCTTTGAAATGGACAATTTTCAAAACATAAAAATCAGCATTATAAATTGTGTTATTTCTCATCAACCATAAAAACATTAACCCATCTGTCTACTCTTCTACTAAACATTAACACTCAAAACTATGGTTTTCATACTTTTTACAACTTTTTCCAAAAGTTGACATTTTGTCTAACTCGGGGTAAAATCATAATTTACCCATATCAGGTCGCTTAAATATTATTCACTTTCTCTGACCCTTAAACTTTTTAAGTGAATGTAAAAGCATACTAAACTACACGTAGATATCTCTAACTACTCACAAAAGTCCCTTACCTCAAATCACGTCAAGTGATTTTACTTTCTCGGTGTTGCTCAATCTCGCAGTTCGATCATCTTCGAATATAAACTCCAGAGCTAGCTTACACTTCCCCTTGTGACCGAGACTTCCTCCAAATTTGTCTATCTCAATATGGCCTCTTGATAGCCAATTCCAAAGTATGTTAATCCTCTCTCAATTTGGAATAACTTTTATGAAGATTGAAAGTTCCAAATATGTCTCTAATCTAGTGATTTCTAGTGAGAGGAAACTTGAATATGGTTTGGTAATGGTGTTTCCTTGTTTGCCGAGAATGATGGGATGAAGAAGAAAATGTGTTGGCTGATTTTATAACCTAAAGGCATAGTTATTAAGTCATGAAATTTAGTCATCTTATTTGACTTCAAATGGGTTTGGGTTATGGTTACCAAATTGGATTTTGTAACAATTTACTAATGGGTTTTAATTTAAACTAATGGGCTTTAACTTTGGTATTCTTGGTTTAGGCCTTCCTCATGGGCTGTTGAAAATTTTCCTACCAATTGTGCGTTCAATTGTCTCAATATTGGAACCACAAATCGGCCCAATGGCCTAGTGGGTCTAAAAAATTCGGCCCACACTTGTTGCACCTTAATGGGCTTTAAAATTTCAAACCTTGGCCCATTACGTTTTACCCATTTAAATTTAATTCGAATTTTGATTAAATCAATTTTCCATACTTCAGGAGATGATTATCTTGTGTTTCAACCAAAAATATTTCTTCCCCACTTTTTAACCACACTTAGGTTAAATTTTAACCATGGTTAGTCAACTATGGTCAAAGTCCACTTTTCTTAACTACCATTGACTTTTTGACCATTGACCACGTTTGACTTTTTCTCAAAATTTTGAAACTGTCATATTCCATGGTTCACACTCTCGTCTTTACGTTTTGGCCGTTTACGGGAGGCGAATATGTCTAAAACACGTCAAACAGACCATTTCAGACTCGTTTAGCCCCTTTTTGGCTTTTTCTCTACTTCAATGTGCTCGGGACTAAATCAAACTGACTTTCATTCATGAGCTCTCTATATTTTCTCATTTTAAGTTCTTCTTTTCAGTCAGAATGATTCAGATCCTTTTAGTTTAGCCAATGGCTCTTATAACCCTTATTTGGCTTTTATGTAGCTTATAAGTGTTAAATCATTTTACTTACACTTCATTCAAGTAAATACTCTTCTTATGATTCAACTATCATAATAAAATTTTCGTACACATAGGAATCATAAGGAACAAGCTACATGAAATACAGGCCTTACATTTCTGGCCTTGTATACTAAGCGAGGGTTTTGCATCTTTAGTAACTATTCAACTTTTCTGAAGCAATGAAAGCTTAGCTTTGTCACATTTTCTCTTTTTTTGAAGGTGAATGGTTAGACTATGAGCAGTTTATGAAGGGATGATGCCATTATCCCTTATTCATTATCCGTTTATGAGAAAAGATCATCTGATGCTCTTTACTTGTTCAATTCATTGGACATAACGAAGCATGTTTTAAGAAACTATTGCTGAGTTGATGTCTAAACATTCTTTGGTACATTTTTTGTTTTTACTTAGATTTTTCTTTCTTTCATATTGTTGCAAATGACTTTCCCTTTTTTTCTTCACTTTTGCAAGTATGTCTTCTAGTATGAAAAAATCTATTCTTACTAAGTTACTAAAGACGACTTTTAAGCCTCTTCATATTTCGAGTATGACTGCTCAAACTAATTCTAAGTTAAAAGAAAAAGAGTGCCCACGGATTCATCTCCTTCACTAAAGATCTCAATCGCGACTAAGGGTACGAAGAGCCATTCGAGGAAGGACAAAAGAAAGAAGTGGGTGGATCCTCGATTCCATCTCTCTTCATTAACATAATTATTTGTGACTTGCATTTGTCATTCTAGTACTAGTCTCACTTACTTTGAGTTTTATTTGTAAATTTGCAAGGCAAACCAGTAAGATTCAATCATTAGATGAGCAAGAGGATGCAACTTAGCGTGGCACTCTAATCCTTAATATGGACCTCCCTATTAGCATAGAGAACAATGGCCTTGAGGAAGGCTCTATTGCATGCACTGTATCCAAGGTAATCCTTCTTTTAGTCGATAAGGACTGTTACTGAACCTTATAAGGTGAACTTTCTATAGCTGGCCACGTTCAGGCTTATGGCCAGCATAGGATAAAAAAAACCTTTTCCCCTTTTTGATTGCTTGCCTTACATTATATATCAGCTCTGAGTTCTTAAATTTTTTCTTGTCTTCCTTTGGTAGAATTTGATCATCATTCTTGAGGTAGTTGAGAAATGCAACCAACTGAACTATGAAAATGCTCACTTGCTTAGGGATTTTCACAAGAGTTTTGAAGCATAAGTAGGCTTCAAGAAGGAGTTATGTAACTCCTTAGCCTTTTGCTTTAAGTTCAAGAAGGCTTATGAATTTATCAGAAAAGAAACAAACAAAGACCTTATTACTTTGACCAAGAGAATGTTGGACACTTAGAGCCTTCTTTGTAAAGTGCTTGAGATGCGACCTTAGAGGAGTATAAGGCTTTGAAGGCCTTTATTTTAGATGTCTTTGCATTTGTCTAGAAGCCATTAATATAGGTTTCACATATCTCTTAGAGTGCATCCACCTTGACTTTCTCAACAGAAGTTTTCTACATTATACTCTCTTGCAAGTGGGCAAGGATGCCAAGCAACGACTCAACACTTCATCACTTTTATAGCCAGTTACACATCCGTTTATAAATGCTAGCATAGCCAAAGTATGGCAAGCTCATTGAGATGGTGAGAGATCTAGAGGGGTATTATTGGGTGATGGTGTCGATGCTAGTACTCTAGATTCCACCATTGCAGACTATTTATGATTTGATATTTTGCATTTGATTCCCATGATTTTGGCAATTAATTGTATTTGAGCCCTTTTATCTTTGGTGATGTTAGATGCTGATACCTTTATTAGTGAATGCACTTTAAGGCCCTTGCACCTTTTTCCTTCTACTTTTGATCATAGATCAAGCATGAGCTTAATGAGACTTTGAAGACAATTATTTTTGATGTTTTTTTATGGCATTACAAGGTTCTGAACCCCTATCTTTGCTTTAGAGCATATTGCTTCTCTTGTTAACATCTTATCTTTGCTTTCATTTCTTCAATGTCACATTTCCTTTTAGCTTGTAACAATGCTTCGCTTGTTCTATTGGGTCATTATATTAAATTACTTACTTAGAAGAAGATACCCTTTCTTGCCCCATAATCCATAATCGAACATGTGCCTTTTCTTAGCTACTCATGCTCTCTATTCAGTGTGAGCAACATTCCTTAATGATCTACGACATCTATGCCTTACTAAGAAGGCATCATATTCAAGGCGTAGGTTATCTTTATTTGTTTCTTCAAATGCCTTTGTATTATGATGCATTATGGCCTTTCGAAGATAATTATGTATTCAATTTGTCATTCTTTATAAGATAAAAGACTTTTTTTAACATATCATCCTCCATGCAGTCTTAAACGTGTTGCTTTCTTCTTTTTGGAAAGTTTGGTCTTTTCATAGCTTAGCATGTCTCCACCCTCAGTCTTGTGCCATGGCTTTTATCAGATTTGACAAGGCAAAGTGTGCTAGCTTTATTAATGCTGGCTCTATCGTTCTTGGTGTCGCAGATACTTAGGGGTCTTAGTACGAGGTTAAGGCATTGACTAATCTTCTTTCTATGTCATATCATCCACAACCTGATGTTTTGGCATAGTTACACATTAGTCTTTTTCATTTGTTACACATGTAGCCTACTTTCAATGGATTCTTGATGGAATCAGCTTCTTTCTCTTTTTGTACACCTCCAAACCATTACCTAGTTTTTTCATGTATATTGGTTGATCATGTTTGAGGCATGCTTACGGATTCCAGGTTTTATTCAAGCAACTTCATGTTTGTCATAATTTATCTTTTTCTTAATAAGCTCATAGCTTAGATGTGGAATATGCCTCCTTCTCCACCCTTGAATAGGCAATGTCATAGTGTTGTCCTACTATGCAATACAGTTTTTAAACTTATAAGAGTTTAGGGACATCTTTCTTGCGCTTATTTATAACTTCAAGCTTGAAAGCATTGAAGAACCTCATTATACTCGTTGGGGAGGCTTCCAAGGTTAAAAAGTTTAAGATGTCCTTTAGTTTAAAGGAGAGAGCTCAACACTTAGATTGTGTGGGAATAATACCTTTTATATTTGTGGTGACTTCAAACTTAGAAGTCTGGTAAGAGTTTTATCACATTTATGGGATAATGTCCATACTTAAACCCCATGGAATAAGTTTTCTAAAATCGCATGGATAGCTTCAAGCTTTAAAGCTTGGTGTAGGTTTTTTAATGTTTAAAGGACAGCATCCATGCTTAGTTGGTATGGAATAAGTTTTGTCACGTCGATGTGTTTGACCGACTATGCCCACTCTAAGTGACCTAGACGTGTATCTGCAGGTGCACGGGTCATACAAGTAATAATGGGATCTGAGTCCTGAATTATCGTCCCACAGAGAAGTTGATTAACCTAATTAAGTATCGGTTAATCTTACCCTAAGTATATCCTAGCAAATTATGAATTTTTCAGTAGGTGATCTATTAAGTCCAAAATTAAAATTACTGGAAAACAATAAAAATGAAAAATAAATAAAACGGAGTTTGAAATTACTTACAGAGCTCCAAGAAATTAAAAGTAATAACCTATAAAAGATAATTAAAACAGTTAAAATTAATTAATGAAAATAAACATGCAAATATGAAAATATGAAACAAAATTAATTAGACTAAAATTAAACAAGCCTAAAATAAAATATGCATGCAATTAAACTAATTAATAAAAATGCAAATTAAGCTAACCTAAAGTCTAATGAAATACAATCCTATTAACTTAAAGAAATTTCTAAATGTAACTATCAATTAACTACCTATACAATGGCTCCAAATTAACTATAATTCTAACTAATTACTAACTTAATAAAATAAGAAAACAACAATCTAAATAATGCATGAGAAGTATTTTTGGATTTTTTAAGTTTAAAATGAAGACTAAATTAAAATTGCATGAACAATTTTACTCTAATTTAATTCTAAATGCACTCATAAATTCTACACTAGCATTAAATCCTAAATCCTATTACATAAAATCAACTATTAACATAATTAAAACTAATCTTAAACTAACTAATAAAGACAATATAACTAACATGCAAATTTAATTTCAAAAATCTAACTACGCTAACAACTAAAATTTAAAAGGAATAATAACAATAAAAATAAAATAAAATAAAAGACATGAATGAAAAATGGAATTGTGGCAGGATTTCAATGCCAAACATGGCCTTAAGCTTAAGTCCAGCTAGTTTGCAATCCCGTGCATGTACTGTGCACGTTCCTGCTCAGGCTGCTACTCCAGGCCACTGTCCAGGTCTGCTGTCCGTAACCTCTACCTCCTGGTACCATCCTCGGCCTACCCAACTAGTAGGTACATCCAGGTACTGCTCTAGGCAATGTCCGCTCCTTGCACTAGCAACCTTGCGTTGCTTGAATGTCCTTGCATTGTACTGCTCTACCACCTTACTGCAAGCTCATTCTCTGCACACTGTACACAGCAGTATCCACATCCTGCTTTCCTCACTTGTGTTTCCAGCAGTAGACCCGAGAAGCACCAACACATTCCACTCTTCTGGTTTAAGGATAGCCACTGCAATGATCCAAAGGAAAACAAAATCTTAAGAATCTGTTGAATCATTAAAGGATTCATGAAATAAACACAAAGGCCAGGAATGGCCGAGAGCTCCAGCTATCATCTGGCCATGACTGGCATCCACTTCTAATGTCCAGTGCACCCCAGCAATAGCCACTGCACATCTATTCCTCACAACTACAATAGCAACAACAAGTTAACGTAAAAAAAAATGAACAGTAAAACTAATCAAAACATAGTAGAACAGAGATGAAGTTAGTCCCTGTCCTGATTCTGCACTGCTATAATTGACACTCCTGCCTGATCTTACACCGACAATGGCAGTTTAGAATGATGCTTCAGTAACATTGTTCTGTTTCTGACATACTAACTTTGTCCAAATAGCTCCTGCACTTATATCTTGCTGCTGTTCATCGCCATTATACCATGCACGATCAACACCAGTCAAGGACCGAAGTAACCAACAACATTGCAGGGACTAAAATGCAAGAAACGTACAAGCTGTGAAGAAAATATAAACACCAAAAAAAAAAGAAAAAACAATTTAACTGCAGTAACGTGAAATTCAACAAAATGAAATCGAAATGCAGACATTTATATAAGTAGACTACTGAAAGAAAAGGAAGAAAAAAGAAAAAAATATAAATATAAATAAAATGAAATCGTCAAACATGAAGTAAAATCCAAAGAGCAAAGAATTGTGCAATAGAATGATGTCACCAATCTCCACATAATGCCGCATAGCAGCAAACCATCCATGGTGGGGTGCAGAATATCATCGGTACAAAACCAATAAAAAGAAATGAAACAGAACTTGTGATATCGTAGATGGAAACTGATGTAAAGAGTATAGCAGTGAATCAAAGTAAGAAAAGAGTCATAAATTTAAACTTATCAACTAAAATGGAGGCTTGTATTGAAACCGAGAAGGAAGAAAATATGGTTGTTGTTCACAACATATAAAAAGCTTGAAGAAAACTAGGAAAAATAAAACTTCATAAAAACTTTAATCCAAACTATTCTAAAGACTAATATGAATTACTCCTACCTACACTACCCTAAATTACTCTAAAAACTAACTCTAAAAACTAGTCCTAAATTACTCTACCCTAAAAACTACCCTAGGCTACTTAATTTTTCAATTGCTCAGCATGTTCTATTTATATACAAACATAGGGATACAATGGTAATTTTTCATCCTAGATGAGTTGGCATTGTTTGGCCACTTGTTTTCATTTGATTTGCTGTAGAGTAGATATTTCCACGTCATTCGTCTTTTTGTCCAATTGGTTGTGCGATGTGGCCCGACGTGTGTCTTCTAGAAGGTTGGCACGGTGTCCGTCGATCTTATCGTTTCAGAGCGAATAAAATACGGACACTTGGCATCACGCGTGTCCAGACGACTGGTGACTCGGTTGCAATTTTGAAGTGGTCCAGTCTCATTTAGTCCGTTTTCAGCCCAATTTTGATTGAAACGAGTGAGTTTCATCCAGATTTAATTTACCTGCACATTAAAGAATTTTAATTAAATAAAGGGGATAATTAATAAAATAATATGGGATTAAAATAATTAATTAAGAAATTAAGCAAATATAATTTTATTAAAAATAGAATTATCACACCCCCAAACTTGAGCTTTTGCTTATCCTCAAGCAAAACAAAACAAATGTAGGAATGACAAGTATTAAACAAAATAATTTCCCTAATATCATCCTCAAAGATAAAGTACTAACTATGATCTCAAAGACTCACAATTACAAGTCCAACATTCAGAATCATCCAATCATAAGTCCTAACCCAAATTGGACTCCTCATGTGTGTGTGAAAATGTCAAAGCCACTTCACAGTACATTACATGGATCAGATTATGCAAACATAGTGAATGCAAAGTCAATGACTTGTGATCATTCCTATAAGTTTACTTTTCACTTCTCTCTCCACTAGTGTAGTCACACTTAACTAGAGATCAATAGGACTTCATTAAGCTTGTAATGTAAGGCTGGGTCTAAGGTATGATAAAGTCTATTTAGGTTTAATTACCCCTTAACATGCATTACTTTTAGGATCTTTAATGTAAGAGCTCAAATTATTTCCCCCAAACTTATTTATTTCACTAGCCATTTTTTTCTATTTTTGTATTTTTCTTCTTCTTTTTTTCGAACTTTCACTATCACTTGATACCCATATGTACAAAGCTCACAATATTTCCTAATGACTTTTAATGCTTTCGGGGTAAGGGATAGGAATAGAGTATTTTAGGCTAAGGAAAAATAAGCAAGTGTATTTACAAAGAAAAGCTTATTTAGCCTAGATGGGTGACTAGGGGTAAAATATGTACAGGGTTGGCTAGAAAGGCTCAAACGATCCAAAGATAGCCTAAATCATTTCCCTAATTAAGTGTGATCTAATATTTTACCTCGAGATCGGATCAAACAAATTCTAGAATATGATGCACAAAATCAACTGAACAAATGCAATCCTATGTCCACATAAGCTTTATCTAAATAAATATACAAATTCATGACATAACATGTGCATAAGATGAGGAAATCACAATCAGAATCAAGACAAATTCAAGAATTCAACTTCATGCTTTTGCTATAATCATGCTTCTCAGTTAATCAAAGTTAGACTAAATCATGGGGTCATTGATAATTCTATATTTTTAGAATTATTTGTGCTTAATTTTCTAATTAATTATTTAAATCCCCAATTTATTTTGTTAATTATCCCCTTTATTTAATTAAAATTCTCATGTTTGCAGATAAATTAAATCTGGGTGAATTTTGAATATTTTGATAGAAAATGGACCGAAATTGAGCTAAAATCGAGATTAGACCACGCGGACAACACGAGCCTAGCATATCCAATTGGACAAAAAGACAGATGACATGGAAATATTATTTTTCAAGGAGCCAATGGTGTGAAGACAAGTGGCCAAACAATGCCAACTCATCTAGGATGGAAAAATTATAATTGTACCCCTAAGTCTGTATATAAATAGAAAAAGATGGCAATTGAAAAAGGGGGGCAACTTTAGTCTTTTTTAGGTTAAACATTTATTGTTAGGTTTTATTTTTTGAAAGTTTTCTTTTAATCTTTTCGGCTGGTGACAGCAGCCACGATTCATCATATTTCTTCTAGGATTTGTTCAGTTTCCATTCCATTATTATTTTACTATTTGAGTTTTAATTAAAAGTTATTATTTTTATATGGTTGCTCTCGGTTTGCTTCCTATTTCGATTTTCTTTCTTTGTTTTTCTACTGCTTATTCATATTTCGCTACAGTCACTCCATATGCTTTGATTATCACTGCCTATGTCCTATTTTGGTGTTTTGATACGAGTTGGGTGCTGGGTATTGTTTCCGAGTTGTTGGCACAGCAGTAGGAGGAGGAATCGAGGTAACCCGAGAAGACTAGTTTTCCCTGTCATGTGATTTACGGATAGTTTTGGTTAATTTTTCAATGTTGATCTTGACTTAGTTCTTTTAGTTTTCAAGCTTTTATCTAGCAATACACTGCTATTTGATTCTCCTGGTTTCATTTTTCTTTGTTTGCATTACACAGAAGCTACTCTTTACTGCATAATAATGCTAGCTACCGTTACTTTCCACTACATTCACCCTTCTCAGTTTTGTTTTTTTTTATTTGCTTATCTTTACATGTTTGTGTTCTACTTTTCTTTTGCTTGCTGGTATTAATGAGAAGTAAGAAGCATTGTCGTGTGGTGAGGAGTAGAAGAGTGTGTCAGTAGGTGCAGTAGAGAGCATCCATAAACATCCTCTGTTGTGCTCTGTTTTCGGTTATTGACACTGTTCATTTTGGTTATTTTTCTAGGCTGCATTTGTCCATTAATTATTTGGTGTCTCAGATTTGGTTAGTGATCTATTTATATGATATCATATGCTAATAGGAATGGTGCACAACTGCTATACTATAATGACAGCATAAGTAAGAGACAGCAGTAGAGCGAGAGCAGTGCATCACCAGTAGCACCTAGGAAGATGACAAGCAGTAACAGCAGCTGAGGCACGACAGGGCAGCAGCAGCATCTGGAGCAGAAGCCTTGGACGAATGCTGGACAGACCTGGACATCCGAGAGCAGTAAGACTGTGTTGGAGAAAGAAGACACACCTGGAACCGAGAGCAGGACAAAGCACTGCCTAGAAATGAAATTGAAGACATGAACAGTGTTTGGAGGGACATTTGGATGATTTAAAATTGGTTAAGGCTTGTTTGGCTAGTGCATAATAGTTAATTAATTCATTTTCATGCATTGTTAGTTTAGTTGTAAGACCCGAATTTAATTAAAATATGAAATGAATGAGTTTTCGTGAAAGGAAGTCGGGTTAAATTAATCCCAAATATGTGTAAGGGCAAAATGGTCAAAAGACCAAAGGTCGGTATAATTTTGATAAGAAAAATTTAATTAAAATATGGATTTAAGAAATCTTGGTCAATAAAAGTGAAATAAATTTATTTTGGATTAAATTGATCAAGATATTAATTTATGGGAATTAATCGGGATTAATCGGGATTTTTAGTTCGGAAAAATAATCCAAAAAATAATCGAAAAATATACCGAAAAGTCACCCGGGACAATATCCCAAAATACGGAGAAATTATACCCGAAAAAGAGGCTAAAATATAATAAATAAATTAAATAAAAATTAAATTAATTGAATAAGAATAAAATAATAATTTTAAGAGATATTTTGGGTATTTATAGAGTATTTTATTGAATAGTATAATAATTAAAATAAATAATAATAAAAATAATAAAAACGATAAAAAACAAAAAAAAAAAGAGAAGAGTCTGGAAAAAAAAAAAAGAAGACAGAAACGCGAAATCGCGCGAAACCAAACGGAAAACGGAAGCAGCTGACCGAGGAGCCCGATGAGCCACCGGAGGCCGATGGACCCAGCTGATGGTCGGAGAAGCTAGAGCGGAGCCCGACGGTTCCAATAGTACCGGCGACGCTCTCCGACGGTCACGATTTCCTGCGAATCGACGGCCGAAAAGTCGAGAAAGAAATCGAGTCGGTCCCGGCGATCCACGGTGACTGGACGTGAACGGAGGCCACCGGCGTTACCGTGAGGAGGAGGCGGTCCTTTTGAGACCGGTAGCAGTCGGCGAGACGGTCGGAATCGCCGGTGATGACCAAAATAGAAAATGGGTTTTCGACGCCGAGGAGAAGAGGCCGAACCGACGGTGTTCCGACGGACTTGGGTGAAACTGAGGGTAGATTCGGACTGCGGACGACCCAGCGGAGCGATTGGCGGTGGAAGCCGACGGAGAACCGGCCGGCAAGGTGGTGAACCGGCGGTGAACCGGTCGAACCGGAGTGAACCGGCGGTCTGAACCGGTCCGAACCGGACTGAACCGGTTCAGCCAAAAAGAGAGGAAAAAAGGAAGAAAAAGGGAAAAAGAAAGAGAGAAAAAATTGGAGAAAATTTCGGTGATGCAATCGAGCTTCGGGTAAGTCGATAAGCGGTCAAATTGACCCGATTTAAATTTGGAATATTTTATTTAATTAAATTTCGACCGAAAAGTTTACCCGAAAATGTAATTAATTGTGTAGCTCGACGATTGGCATCCACCGAGGGCTCGAGACAGTCTCGATTTGCGGACTAGCATGGAATCTCGGGTAAGTGACCCCTATTTACGATAATTTTCTCGTTATGCGTGATATTGATTTAATTTCCACATAAATTGAATTAAATTATGGAAATTTAGATTAATTATCGTAAATATTAAATTTAGCTATTCAAGAATTAGAACGAGGCCCGATAAATTATTGGTGGGCCCAGTGAGCCCAATAGGCCTCGATAAAGTGAGAATTAAGTGGAAAACGGGCTTAAGGCCGATTAAGGCCCATTAAGGTGCAATCGGGCCCAATAGGGGTAAACGGGCCCAATGATTTAAATTAAGCCCAGAAAGTATTAAATACGGTTAAATTACATAATATCTGACCTGAGGAATATTAAATACGCAGTTCCGGGCATTGGATTGGGAACATATCGGACTGCGCGACGGGACTACATTGGAAAAGAAAAGGTCAGACTCTACGGAAAAATAAGGTAAGGGAATTCTGCGGACTGCTAGAGGTAACTTTACGCAATTTTAAACTCATACGCAGTCCTTTTAAAATTAACTGAAGGGTCTAGAGGTCGAAGAACAATTTTAGTGCCCCGAATGGGCAAAATTACTAAAATACCCTTGTTAAGGGTAGAATCTAAAAATTTAGGAAAATTTGGGAGGAGCAAGGACAAGAGGTTCCTGCTCGTTCTGGAGGTATTTCAACGCATGCATGAGTAGGCTGGCTCACTTTTAAAGAAAAATGCATAGCATTGCATATCTTAATTGTTGTGATTTCTGTGAAAACTATTTGGAAATAACCGAGCCGCCTACATGTTTTTATTTACATGTGACGTGCTAGAGCTCAGCTCGCACGATGTTTGATTTGTGTGATGCATGCATTAGTGCTGGAGCAAGAGCTCGCACTAGAGTTTTACATGCATAGGTGCTAGAGTATAACTCGCACCAGATTTCACATGCTTTTGCGTGACACGGTGCTAGAGTCTAACTCGCACCAGATTTTATAAGATTTTCATACAATTTATATACAGAGTGCTGAGCATAGCTCGCACTAGTTTTACCGGATTTGTGGAGTAGCGCTGTCTGCCCTTGGAGTCAGCCAAAAGGCCCAACAGGCTCAAAAGACCTCTTAAGTAGGGTGAGAGTGAGGGATGAGGTTGGCGGCCTTGTGGAGATGTAAAGCGGGCTCTACCAAGTTTACTTGATTTGATGAGAGTGCTGAGCATCGCTCACACTGATTTTTATGAGAACATACGATGAGCCGTGCTCGGAGCATCGGGTAGACTGTGTGTCACCGACTTAGTAGGCTCGCACGTGCGTTTTGAGACATGGCAACGAGTATTGAGTTATGAAAACCTCTGTGGGAAGCAGGCCATTGGGCTGGAGTACCTAGAGTGATATGGGTCCATGGAGTACGATGTACCATGCAAGTAGCATGGAGTACGATGTACCGTGGGGTATCTTCGGATACGGTATCTTTGTGATACAGGGTATCTTCGGATACGGTATCTTTGTGATACAGGGTATCTTCGGATACGGTATCTTTGTGATACAGGGTATCTTTGTGATACGGTATCTTTGTGATACGGGGTATCTTCGGATACGGCATCTTCGGATGCGTGAGATCGGATAAGACTGACGGGTTGGATTGACCCACCTCCCGGGCAGTTCCCGATCAGGGTGAGACCTCGCACACTGGGATCCGTGAAGCTAGAGGGACTCACGAGGACATATTGGCCAGTCCTGGTTATTACCGATATACAGTATTGCCTAGTCTCGTATCTTGTATATATATATACGTATGTTTTCGATATCGATGCTTTTGAGAAACTCAATTTCCATGATTTTGTGTGAGTCAGGATCACCCGAAGGAGGGGTCGAGTCCTGACTTTGTTGTGAAATTTTTAAAGAGAAAGAAATGATTTGAAATAATTGCATGTTGAATTTTTCGTGCAAACTCGATTTACATAGCATCATAATTCACATCATTTGTTTTAAAATGTGTGGAGAAAGGGTGGTTTATGCACGGCATCACGTTCATGTAGGTAGTATGGTTACCTACTTGTTCGTAGGATTGCCTTACTGAGCTTGATGTGCTCACCCCTTTCATTTTCTCCGACAGATAATCTCCAGTTGAAGTTGAGGCGACTCAGTACTGCATTCCGGATATCCGCTGCTGCCCATCAACATAAGGTATATACATTTGTACATATTGTATCTACATAAGCATAGCACAGTAACATGTTTGTAACTGTCTCTAGGGGATGTATAAATAATGTAAACAATTATAAATGACTGGAGAAGAAATAAGTTAGATGGTAATTGAATGGTGGGACTGGCATTGACGCACAGCCCAATTATTAGTGGAGTGTTGGTCACGATTCGAGGACAGGTAAGAATTTAAGTAAATAATAAAATGCGAAAAATTTACTCTGATTTTTGGGTAGTTTGGGTCGTGACATTAGTTTAATTTCAATTTAATTTGTTAACTTAGTTTAAAGTCTTTAATTAAATTGCATGATTAGTATTCGTGCTTAATGGTTTTGAACTTAGTTTTAATTAGGTTGATAATTAATTAAGTGTCCATTTAGAATTAGATTAGGGGTAAATTTATTTCATTAAATCTTCACTTAGTTTAAATTGCATTTTAATTAAGTAGTTTAATTGCATTTTATGTTAGTTTAATTTTAGTGTAATTAATCTTGCTTTGTTATTTTCATAATTGTAGTTTTATTTTAATTGCATTAATTAGTTTTAACTGTTTTAATTATTTTTGTAGGTTTTTTATTTTAATTGCGTGGAGCACTGTAAGTAATTTTGCTCGGTTTTATTTAGTTCTTTTTATTTTATTGCTTTCCAGTATTTTTAACTTTAGACTTAGTAGATCACCCACCTTAATCTCATAATTTGTTAAAATATACTTAGGGTAAAATTAACCGGTAGTTAAATAGGCTAACCAACTTCTCTGAGGGACAATAACTTGGGACTCAAATCCCATTATTACTTGTATGACTCGTGCACTTGCGGTAATACCTTTTGGGTGTGTCAGTCATATCATCGAAATATGGGAAAACTACATGCTAAGCACTAAATCATCCTAAAATCAAACAGTGTAAGCTCAGATTTTCGAATTTTTTTTTTCAATTTTACCCGAAATTGCTCAAATGATATCCCATCCCCCAAACTTAAAGTGCATAATGTCTTCAGTGTGCAGATAATATAACAATTAAAGTACAAGAACAGAGTACTCCCCTTGCTGATGATGATGAAGAACAACCGAAGCTTAATTGAAAACGTAAAACTAGAAATACAATCTGCAAAATAAGCAAAGAAAGAAAAAGAAAAAAAATTGTACAAAGAGTGAAAAGAAAAACACAACCACTTCAAATGCAACTGAAGAACAAAACACTCACCAGCAGGGCAAAGAGTAGGAGGATCAGCGAGAGTTGTGACAAAATATTGACAGTTAAATCCTCCTTAACTCTATCTACTTCTCTTCTTCTTTCAGATTTCTTATCCTCAAGCCTTATATCCTCCATCCCAAAACACTCTTAAGAGTCATCAGAGAGCTTCAAAGATTTGAAAACATTAAACTTTACTTCCTGATCTTGGACTCTCATCTTTAACTCCCCCTTCTATACATCAATTAAGGTTCTACCTATTGCTAGGAAAGGTCTGCCTAGTATAATGGGGACTTCCCTGTCTTCCTCCATGTCTAAAATAATAAAATCCGCAGGGAAAATAAATTTGTCCACATTTACTAACACATCCTCAATGACCCCCTTTGGATATTTAATGGATCGATCAGCCAGTTGAAGGGTCACTATTGTGGGCTTGGCATCCCTTATTCCTAACTTTTGGTAAATAGACCAGGGCATCAGATTGATACTAGCTCCTAAATCACACAAGGCTCTACCAAAGAACAGATTTCCTATCATGCAGGGTATGGTAAAACTCCCGAGATCTTTAAGTTTGCGGGGTAATTTCCTCTGAATAATTGGACTAATTCCTCAGTTAAGGCCATTGTCTCATAATCTTCCAATCTTCTTTTCCTAGAGAGGATATCCTTCAAAAAGTTCACATAACTTAGCATTTGCTCTAAAGCATCTGCGAAAGGAATGTTGATGTGAAGTTTCTTAAAAACCTCAAGAAATTTGGTAAATTGTTGGTCTAGTTTTTGATTTTGAAACCTCTGAGGAAAAGGTACTGGTGGTCTAACTGGGAGGGATATAGTGGTAACATGTGTAGCATCAGAGGACGAGGAAGGCTATGAAGAAGAAGAAGGTATAGATGAAGAAGCGCCTAGGTTTATTTCTTTTTCAGACTGATCCGGTTGTTCCTGTTCTTTTTGAGCTGCCTCTTTAAACCATAAAGGCTCTACCACTGTGGGCTTAATAGGATTAGACTTAACTTGTGGATCATCTAACTCTCTGCCACTCCTAAGGGTGATGGATTTAACATGTTCCTTACCCTGCCTTTACATAACAGGATTAGCTTTAATGTTACTAGGAAGGGTCCCTTGTGGACGTTGGCTAAGAGCATTAGCTACTTATCTAACTTGAACTTCTAAATTCTTGATTGAGGCAGCTTGATTTGCAGGATCGTTGTGAACATTTCCTTAAGCGAGGGCTTTTTCTTAGTTGCTGGTAACTGCTGGGGTTGTGGTGGTGGTGGTGGTTGATGGACGTGAGGTGGATGATGTTGAAATTGAGGTGGTGGATATGAATGATTATATGGGTGATGAAGCGGATGATATGGAAATTGTTGCTGTGGTGGTATATGAACTGGTGGAGCTTGAAAACCAGGGGGTTCTATAGGTCTATAATTAGAAGGTTGCCCTTGATTTTGGCTCCAGGAAAAATTAGGATGGTTCCTCCACCCTGGATTATAGGTGTTTGAAAAGGGGTTGTTCTATTGCGTCTGAGAAGGGGTAACATACTGAAACGACTCTAAATTAAGCGGACACCTATCTACAGAGTGTGTACCATAACATAGATCACAAGAAAGAAAAGGACTTTGGACATAATACACAGGGTTAGGGCTGGTGGAAGGATTATACTGGGCACTGAGTGACTCTAAATTTTTTGTAAGGTTAGCTATTTTATATGTTAAGGTAGACAGTGCGTCAAGCTTATAGATACCCGTCGACCTCTTAGGCAGTTGCCTCTTCGAGGACCATAGGTAGTTGTTAGCAGCCATCTTATCTAAAAGACCATAAGCTTCCTCCTCTGTTTTGCACATCAAGGCTCCTCCTGTAGCAGCGTCAACGATGGTCCTGTTTTGGCTTGTACGTCGTTGTAGAAGGTCTGGACTTGCAGCCATAAAGGTAGGCCATGATGAGGGCACTTCCTAAGAAGCTCCTTATATCGTTCCTATGCTTTGTAATGAGATTCAGAATCGAACTGGGCAAAGGAAGATATGTCACTACGGAGTTTGGCCATTTTAGAGGGAGGAAAAAACTTAGCTAAAAATTGATGGGCTAACTCATACCAAGTAGAAATGGATCCTGGAGGCAAGGAGGTTAACTAGTGTCACGCCCTATCCCTAAGCGAGAAGGGGAATAATCTAAGCCTAAGCGCATCATTAGATAATCCATTGTGTTTGAATGTGTTGCACAGGTCCAAAAATTACCCGAGATGAGCATGTGGGTCGTCATGCGAAAGCCCATTGAACTGGAGTGAAGTCTGGATCATCTGGAGGATTGAAGGCTTGATTTCGAAATTGTTCGCTTGGACAGTTGGTGGCCTAATGCCAGTATAATAGCCTCCAATCGTTGACACTGCATAATCTCCAATGGTCATAATTCCTCTATTTTCTGTCATCGTGTTTTGCTGCGGAGCTAATAATTTCCTAGAATCCTTTCGAATTTTTCAAAGTGTTTGTTCAATTTCAAGATCTAAAGGGAAGAAATCATAACTTCTAGCTCTACGCATGCAAACATCACAAAGTCTTTAGTATTAAAACTCTAAATATTTACAACCTAAATATTTACAAGCTAGAATTACACCTAAGCATAATTTCACCGATATTAATTACTGGCCAATTGACTTCCTCGACAACGACGCCAAAAACTTGATTGACCGACTAGCCCACTCTAAGTGACCTAGATGTGTATCCGTAAGTGCACGGGTCGTACAAGTAATAATGGTATATGAGTCTCGGATTATCGACCCACAGAGAAGTTGATTAACCTAATTAACTATCGGTTAATCTTACCCTAAGTATATCCTAGCAAATTATGAATTTTTCAGTGGGTGATCCACTAAGTCTAAAATTAAAATTACTGGAAAACAATAAAATAATAAAAACTAAAAATAAATAAAACGGAGCTTGAAATTACTTACAAAGCTCCAAGAAATTAAAAGTAATAACCTACAAAAGATAATTAAAATAGTTAAAATTAATTAACGAAAATAAACATGCAAATATGAAAATAAGAAACAAAATTAATTAGACTAAAATAAAACAAGCCTAAAATAAAATATGCATGTAATTAAACTAATTAATAAAAATGCAAATTAAGCTAACCTAAAGTCTAATGAAATAAAATCCTATTAACTTAAAGAAATTTCTAAATGTAACTAACAATTAACTACCTATACAATTGTAAGACTCGATTTTATCGTAAGAGCAAAAATGGAATGAATAGAAATTTTCGAGTGCATTTAAAAATGCAAAAGGACTGAAATGGTATTCTAGAAAATGTGCAAGGGTAAAACGATCAAAAGATCAAAATTCAGTATAAATTCGAGAAGGAAAATTAATTAAAAATATGGGATTGAGAAATCTTGATCAATAACGAAGAAATAATTAAATTTTGGGTTAAATTGATCAAGATATGAATTTATTGGAAAAAACTGAAATTTTTGTATAGAAAAATAATCCCGAAAATAATCGAAAAATATACCGAAAAGGTAAAATCGGACTGATTAATTCATTTACGGATTAAATGAATTTAATATTAAATTTTTGGGATATTTTGATATTTAATAATATTTAATTTATTAAAATAATAATAAAAATAAATTATAAATAATAAAATAAAACAATGAAATTGAAAAAAAAAAAGAAACTGAAACAAAATCTGAAAAAAAACGAAATAGAGAAGAAACAAGCGAAACTGAAGGAGACGGAACTGAGGGAGTCTGTTCCCTCCGTTCGGCAAGCCACCGGCTAAGCAGAGGTGTGGGTAATGACTGGGAGAGGAGCCCGACCACCGCTCGACCCACCACGGCAGTGACGAGCACCGAGAACGGCGTGGAACGTCGAAAAACGCAGGAGAGGCTGCGGGGAAGAAACGTCGATCGACGGCCATCGGCGTCGATTTGGTCCAACCCGAGGCCCGATTTTGGAAGCCCAGGCGATGGCGTACCGAATGGCAGTGGAATCGATCGGAGAACCGATCGAACGACATCGGAACGACCAAATGCTGCCAAATCGGACAGAACCGCTGGACCGAACCGAACCAAACCGCTGGACCGAACCTGTCTGAACCGGGTTGAATCGGACCAGACCGGTTCAGCCAAAAAGAAAATGAAAAAAGGAAGAAAGAGGGAAAAAGAATAAGAGGAAAAAATTTGGAAAAATTCCAGTGATGCAATCGAGTTTCGGGTATGTCAGTAAGAGGTCGAATTGACCGATTTAATTTTTAGAATATTTAATTTGATTAATATCCGACTGAAAATTTACTTGAAAAATTATTTAAATGTGTAGCTCGACAATTGACATCAACCGAGAGCTTGAGATAATCTCGATTTGCGTACTATCATGGAATCACGGGTAAGTAACCCTTATTTATGATAATTTGCATCGTTATGCGTGTTGATGAATTACGGATTTAATTTTCGCGTAAATGAATTAAATTCTAAAAAATTGGATAAATTGTCGTAAATACTAAATTAAGTTATTCGAGAGTTTAGAACGAGGTCCAATATATACTGATGGGCCCAATGAGCCCAATAGGCTTCGATAAAGTGTGGTAAACGGGCTTAAGGCCGATTAAGGCCCATTATGGTACAATCGGGCCCAATATGGTAAACGGGCCCAATGATTTCAATAAGCCTAGAAAATATGAAATACAATTAAATTGTCTTGTATTTGACCTGATGAATATGTATCCGCAGTTCCAGAGATTGGATTCGGAGCAAATCGGACTGCGCAACGAGCCATCAGTGGAAAGGTCAGACTATACAGAAAATAAGGTAAGGGAATTATGTAAGTAGGTAGAGGTAGCTACGCGTATTTTAATAGCTTTTCTGTACACTGAATATGTATGTATGCCTTGATTATGTATAAAAGTTTTGAAAATGGTTTAATGATTTTAAGGATCGAAATAGCTGAAAAGACTATTTTACCCCTATTGAGGGAAGTTCACCTAAGGATGGTGAAAGCATGACATGCATCTATTGAGGGAAGTTCACCTAAGGATGGTGAAAGCATGACATGCATGAAATGCATGATTTAAGAAAATTGTGATTTAAGGAATTTTTTTGGTTTTTAAGCAAAGCAAATCGATAGATTGGCCAGTAATTGCAAGAATTTCGCATGATAACGCTACGTAAGTGTTATTTACATTTAAATGAAAATTTCTTTGGAAAACGGCTAACTATCAAGTTTATATGGAAACAGATAGTGCCGACACATAGTTCGCACTATATCTGCGTTTGTGAATGTTCATAAATGTGCTTGAGCGGTTGCTCGCACCGATTTGTGTGACATCATATGCATGAAATGTGCTAGAGCGGTTGCTCGCACTGATTTTATTATTGTGAAATGCATGAGAAGTGCTAGAGCCTAGGTTGCACTCTGTTTTGACATGTTTTGACTTGTTTTGACATGATATGCATAAAAAGGTGCTGGAGCGATTGCTTGCACTAGTTTTATGATTTGACATGCATGAGAGATGATGGAGCCTAGCTCGTATCCTGTTTTGATATGAAATTACATAAAGTCGTGCTGGAGTGTAACTCGCACGAGATTTGATTTAATTATGCATAAAGCCGTGCCGGAGTGTAACTCGCACGAGATTTGATTTACTTGAGTATTCATTTGTGCTGGAGCTTGCTCGTACAAAGTTTTATATGGTTTTTATAATTCATTTGAATGTCGTACTGGAGTTTTTCTCGCATGAGGTTTTCAGATATCATGAATATGCATTGAGTCGTGCTAGAGCTTCGCTCGCATAGGGATTTATATTACATGCATATAGCTGTGTTGGAGCCTCCTGTAGACTGTGTGTCACAGTGAGATGATATGCTCACACGTGCATACTGAGACAGAGATGATATGGGTGGATATGACCTATTGCAGTACGTTGTACCGTGTATGTCATGCAGAGTACGCTGTACCGTGGGGATTGTTGGAGTGGAGTGGCATTAGCCATGAGGCAGCAAGCCTTGCCCTCGTAATCCTGGTGTTATGCTGTTTTGGCTGGTAGGACGATACACCTCCCGTTTCAGGTGTGATACCCCGCACACTAGGTACTGTGTTGCCAGGGATCACTAGGATATGGCCATAGTCCTCGATGTTACTGATATAATCACTTGTTTGTCTCACATGATATAATTATTGGTCGATAGACCTGGGTAGACCCGAGGGAGGGGTCAGGCCCCCGATTACTATACTAATTTATGTTTTTGAGGATTTTATGATATGTGACCCTGAAAGAAGGGTGGTTTTATAACCGAAGTTTTATAATGAATTTTAATGAATTGTTTTATGAGATGATTGACCCGAGAGGGTTAGTTTATACTGAAATTTTAAAGAAATGATTTGAATACAGTAGCATGATGTTGTTTTCCATGCTTTTATTTCAAATTCATGATTTGTCTTACATGACATGAAAGAATGCATGATCTGGATTTGTTTCATGCTCATTATGATTTAATGATGTCACATAAAATGCTAGTGATGCATGAATTACATGCTTTTCTATATGCACAAATATTTTTGGATAAACTATGTCATGATATATGTATGGTTTCGTGCTTGAGATTTTAATGAAAATAAATGGATTTTAAGGGCATGGCATTATGAGCATGTAGATAGTGGAGCTATCTACTTACTTGCATAATTGCCTTACTGAGCGAGTGGTTTGCTCACCCCTCTTATTTTCCCATATTTTCAGAACACTCACAGTAATTAGTAAGTGGCTGAGGACTTTCATGCTTGGTATTTACTGCTTCCCATCGAGAGACAGGTATACACATTTGTACAATTTTTTATCTAAATATGAAATGCACAGTAATGTAAACGGAAATGATGTCGGGGATGTAAGATTATGTAAATATCGTTGGGTATGTATTTAATTAAAGTAAAAAATTACTAAACTCTGATATGTGAATGTGATTATGAAAATGGAATGGTAAATAGTGTGAGGTGACTAACACCGAATCATAGCCTAACTGTTTATAGGATGGTCACGATGAGAGAAAGTTAAGAATTAAATAATAAATGAAAAAATGAAAAATTTACTATGATTTTTAGGTAATTTGGGTCGTGACAAGTAATGGTATCAGAGCTGAGTTGGCCTAATATGAGTCACTGTTAGTGGTTAAGAAAGTTTACATCCCCATGTACTGTGCATTATTTAGATACAATTGTGTATATCGAGATGGAAGTGCAGCTAAGAATTTGGTTTTGAATGCAAGCATAGACTCATTAACTGATAGCCGCTATAACAAAGGCGAGTACACGAGCTCGAGGTAGTGGAGGTAGGCCTGGGAGTTGTACTAAGTCACCACATGAGACTCGAGATGAGATTGACGTGGAGGCTGATGTTTAGCATGCCCCACTGAGTCTGACAGAGAGATCGGATAGAGTCCGACAGAGAGATCGGATAGTATTGAGACACGTTTTGTGAGGATGGAGCGGAGTGTGGAGGATATTTTGTGAGCTAATTGCTCAGAGTTTACATGAGATTTGAGGGTGAGTCGGAGCATTGGTGGAAGTCCACTCGACCCATCTTAAAAGTTAGACATCCAGAATGGACATGGAAAATAATTCTATATGTATTCCAATGACAGAATATCTCAGATATTGTTTAAAGGAAATTACTGATGAAATTCTTTACTCTGACCGAGAGGAACTGGTTGATTAACGAGTATGAATCTCAGTTTAGATTCCTGGGCATATATGACTCAGACACAATGAACAGTGAGAGTCAAGAAGTCTGAAAGTTCATGAAGGGCTCAGATTGTCAATCAGAGTCTGATTGGGTCGTTAGATATCACTACCTATGCTGAGGTAGTGCGCAGACTATAGTTGTGGTAATAAGATTATGAGTTGCACGCCTTTGAGATTAGGAAAGGTAGTAAGGGCCGAAATAGAGACAAAAGAGAATAGAGAATGACAAAGATGTCAGAACGGGAAAAGGTAGTTTGGTAAAACTTAGAGCTGATAAGTCACGGGGTAAGATCATTGGTAACCCTAGTGTATTCAATTTCAATACTTTTGAGGGGTATTGTGATTGGAGGACCCCGACCTGCTACGGAACAGTGTATCAGTGTAAACAGTGTAAGATGTGTGGTAGTTACTACGGAAATAAGATGTTTGACGAGGGCGAGTGTATGCCTTGGACCATGACACTATTGATATTTCATAGGATGTGGTGGAAGATACCACACTGGTCGTAAATAATGAAATAATTATTTTAATTGATCTTGGTGCCACACACTTATTCATACCGCCTTCAGTTGCTTATAAGCGAGTGAAAGATGTGAAGCCTATACCCTTAAGCAAGATGATGATAGATAGCTGATTTTCACTAACTGAATATGGGTATAGAGATTGTAAGTTGAAAATAGGGGTGAAAACATCAATGAAATGTGTTTTGTAAGTTTGACAAGTAATGAAAGAGGAATAGTGATATTTAAAGTAAATTGGATTAAGCGATATGTAGTGCATATGGATTGCGACCAAGATAAGGGGTAGATATATCTACACCCAGTCTATGTGGTTAAGTCTAAGGGTTAATAAAGGTATTTCAAAATATCTCCCTACCTGAAGACTTGACAGCGTCTAGAAGCGCACGCATAACATATAAATTGAAATCGACAGTCGTAATACATACATTTAAAATTTGGGTACCTTTACTGGTACGATAAAGAAATATAGAATTTGATTAATCATGAAGGTTTAAAAAAATTAAAATTTAATAAAAGTCCTTAATACATAAAAAAGGAAATGACACGGGTTATTATCTCGAACGGAAGCGATTTCAAAATAACTTTATACATTTATGCGTACATATGTCAAGGATATGAGTGATTGAAATATTTAGTGGAACTCAACTACGATGAGGTATTTAAACCTTACCTGGACCGATTGGTTTTCATCTTTAGCGATGATATTTTGATGTATTCAAAGTCTAGGGAAGAGCATGAGTAGCAACAAGATACTGTCTTACAGATGAGGTGTTGTGAGTTTCTTAAAATTGGCTGCTTAGTTGACACGTTTCGTTTGAAAAAAAAAAAGATTTCATACGAGTGGAATGATAAGTATAAAAGTAGCTTCGGTGAGTTTTGGTATATTGAAGTAAGGAACTGACCACCGTAATTATTCTCACAATAACCAATAGCTCAAAAGGTTTCAGTGTGTATGGATACCTCAAAATAAGGATTGGACTGTGTATTGATATAAAATGGGAAGATGGTCGTTTATGGATCCGATTAGTTCAAGGACCAACAGAGAAACTATCTGACCCATGATTTCAAGTTGGCAGCCGTGGTGTTTACACTGAAAGTATGGCACCATCACTTATATGGTAAGAATTTTGGGTATGCACTTATCGTAAAAGCCTCGAGTATCTGTTTTCACAGAAAGAGTAGATTATGAGATAACCAATAGGGTTAGAGCTTCTAAGGACTATGATTGTGAAATCGTACCACCTAGGAAAGGCTAATGTAATGGCTGATGCCTTAAACAGAAAGAGCCTCGGGATGGTATCACATATGATGGTCAGGGAGCATGAGCTGCTAGAGCAGTTGTGAGCCTCAGTAGTGATATGATCCCTTCTGATGATAATGGTGATTTTGTGACAGCTAGCCTGTCAGGACCCTTTTCTCAATCCATGACTTTATCCAAAAATCACTATAAATTTTTCGCATTTATAACTTACCTTTCCTCTCTTCAATGGTTGGGCTGTGATTCGATGTCAGAGTCCTCACTTACCAAATCATCCATTTCATACATACATGTCAATATATTATTACTGACTGTAACTGCTTTTATTATACATGTAAGATTATATAAAATCTAATACAAATACATTCCCCATAATATATAACGTATACATCACTGTGCTGTTTCTATGTTTAGATACACAACTGTACATAAAGGTATACCTGGCGATCGATAGGAACTAGTAGTGGACTCTGGGACACTATCCCTCTATAGCTCTCACTCTACTAACGCTCTGTAGAGAGATGCAAAGAAAGGGGGATGAGCATACAACGCGCTCAGTAAGGAAATCAGGCAAGCAAGTAGATATCTACACTATCTACTCAAAATAATGCTATGCCTTGAAAACATTATTTCCTTAACTCACTTTAAAAGGATGTCTTGAAATATAATATATATACTTGTATAGAATAAATCCCATGTACAGAAAATCATGCTTTCTTTCTCAAATGTAGACATGTAGTGCAAAACAATGCATCGTATATAAATCATGCCTTTATGTAAATCATGCCATGTATATTTAAATCACCATAAATATGGCATCAAATGATTCACAACACAAAATCGGAGTTCGACCCATCCCTCAGGTCTGTCTGCAGTTGAAATCATTCAATCAATGTGATATATCATGTAAGACTGTGGTTAAGTGCAAATAGTATCCTGGACTATGATCATATCCGAAATGTGATCCCAAGCAACACAGATCTCGGTGTGCGGGGCATCACTGCTGCAACGGGAGGATGGTCAGTCCACTACAGCCGTCAGCTATGCGTAACACACGGTACAGCGTACACCTCGTGCCACTCAGACACGGTACACAGTACACCCGTGGACCCTTACAGCCAGGGTGCCTCCCATAGGACTTAGCCCTCGTAACTATGGAAATATTTATACCACATTCACAAATACCCTCATGCTGGCCATCCTCTCAAAATGTGACACTCAGTCACACAAGAATGCGGCATGAATAGGTACCATGTATATAATATCACATACAGTGTGCGTCCTCGAGTGCGACACACAGTCGACACTGCGCTCAAACACTGTTTCACATCACAAACTCAACTCTAGTGTGAGCAATCTCCAGCAACTAGGTCAATGCATAGTTCATGTATTAAATCAAGTACGAGCACTAGCTCCCAGTACTATGCTATGCATATATCAAATCAAGTACGAGCAATAGCTCCAGTACTATGTCATGTATAAACCATGAAGAATTGAGTACGAGCAACGCTCCAATACTCTGTCATGTATCTCATGTAAAACTCGAGTACGAGCTAATCGCTCTAGCACTCTGTGTCATGCATATATCATATAAAACTGAGTACAAGTAAAACTCCAGTACTCTATCATGCATGTCATGAAAATCTAGTGCATATAAAAATCCAGCACTAATGTATGTGGAAAACATATGAATCCCAGTGCGAGCTGTGCTCTAGCACGATTCATTCTCACATAATATGATAGATGGCTATTTAAAAAGGGATTGTTTATAAAACATCAAAACTAGCACTATAAAGTGTGCTTAAGTCACACCAACCTTAAAATCATTAGCCCATCTATTTATTTTCATGCTAAACAGCAATTAAACACTTGCAATAATTGTTTCCATGCGTTTTGCAACTTTTCACAAAAGTTGACTTTTTAACTAAGGGCAAAATCCTAATTTGCCACTATCGGGTCGTAATAATTATTATTCACTTTCTCTGACCCTCAGAGTTTTTAAGTGAATGTAAAAGCAGATGAAAATACATGCAGGTATCTCTAACTACTCGCAAAAGTCCCTTACCTCGGATCACGTCAAGTGACCTCACTTCCTCGGTGCTACTCAATCTCGCAGTCTGATCAGCTCTCAATGTAAACTCCGGAGCTGTAAATAACCATTCCTCAGGTTAATCATAATTTTCCTACTGTATTACACATTAATACAGTTTATTTTCCCTTAATGGGCCTTAATAATCCTTAATGGGCCTTAATCCATATTAAGCCCGTTTTCCACTTATTATTTCCCTTCATCAGGGTCTATCGACTCATTGGGCCTATCAATACCCATTGGGCTTTATTCCAAGCACTTTGGATAGCCCGTATATCATTTACGACAGTTAATTCAAAATTCCAATTATAATTCACTAAATACGAAATTTAATCCGAAATGCGTAAAATAAATCTTAAATACGCAATAATGACATAAATTGTCGTAAATGAACTTTACTTACCCGAGAATATGCGATAGTATGCAAATCGAAGTTCGATCGGGCTTCCGTTCGAAATTTATCGTCGAACTGCACAATTTATTATATTTAACTCCGGGTCAATTTTCGATTAAATATAATTTAAATAAATTCATAAAAAATCAAATCGGTCACTTTTGACCTCGTATCGACTTACCCGAAGTCCGGTGAAATCCCAAAAATTTTCCTTTTCCTTTTTCTTTCTTTCTCCTCTTTTTCCCCTTTTCTCCTTGGCTTAACCGGTCCGGTCCGGTTCAGCGCAGAACCTTCTCCCCTAACCCGCCGACAGGTTCAGGCATCCTTTAGTCGTGCCGGCGTATTCCGACCGGTTCCCGATGCATCACCACCACAGTTCCGCGCGCCTAAGCCTGGGCAACACTCGGCTGGGCTCGATCGGGACCAAGCACTGCAGGTGGCCGTCGGATCTCTTCTTTTCCTCCGCGGCTTCTCCTCTTCGATTCGCCGACATCCGACGTCGGTGGATGGAGTGACCAGTGCCGATGGGTGCACACGGTCCTCCTCTTCCTTTTTCGACCTCTGTCCTGGCCGTGGGGTCACCGGTGGTGGCCGTCCGGTGATCTTCTCCTTCCGTCAGTTTCCACGCGGTTTCCCCCCATTTTTTTCTCTCTCCCCGTGTCCCAATTTCAGATTTCCCTTTTTTTTTATTTATTTATAATATATTTTTATTATTATTTTATTATAAAATAATAATAAAAATCCCATAAATATCCTATAAATATCTCAAAAATATCTAAAAATATCTTCAAAAATCATATTAAATTCATTTAATCCGTAAATGAATTTATCAGTCCGATTTTACCTTTTCGATATATTTTTCCACTATTTTTGGGCTGATTTTTCGAGTCAAAAATTTCGATAAATTCTAATAAATTTTTATCTTGATCAATTGGGCTCGAAATTAAATATTTTCCTCGATTTTGATCAAGATTCCTCAATTTCATATTTTTAATGAAATTGTCTTATCGAAATTATACCTAATTTCAGTCATTTAACCGTTTTACCCCTGCACTCGTTCGGGAATCAACTTAACCCTTATCTCGCTGTTATGTAGCTTACATGCATTTTTAATTTCTCAAATTGTCGATTGTATGTTAATAAATACTCTTCTTATGATTCAACTATGTAATAAAGTGTTCATACACATAGGAATCATAAGGTACAAGCTACAAAAATTTTGGGTCTGACATAACTTGAGGTTAGAATCGGATTTGAGTGATCGGATTTGTCAGGCTTAGCATGATGATCGGCATGGTGTCGATAGTGTGGGTCAGATTCAGAAGGGTATAGTGACAAAGTTCACAGAGAGTGATGATGACTTACAGAGGTTCAGAGACAGTATAAGTGCTCTACAGGACCATAGTTGATGAAATAGTGTTATTGTCAGAATCTCACTCTTCGGGATATACAGTGCATCCGGGAAGTAATAAATATATCGAAAATCTCTGAAAAGGGTATTGGTGGTCAGATTTGAAAAGAAATATTGTAGAGTTGTGGAAAAATGTCTCATATGTCAACAAATTAAGGTAGAGCAAAAGAAGGTGCAGGGTTATTGCAGCCTCTACTTATATCGACATGAAAATGGGAATAAGTTACCATGAATATTGTGACGGCTTATAGAGGACTCGGATGAATCACGAGACTATCTGGGTGATAGTCGATAGATTGATTTTGTCACGACCCAAATTACCTAAAAATCAGAGAAAATTTTTTTTTTTTTTTCACTTTTTCATTTATTATTTAATTCTTACCTTTCTCTCGTCGTGACCATCCTACAACACAGTTGGGCTATGATTCGGTGTTAGTCACCTCTCACTATTACCAATCCATTTCCATAATCATATATCAGAGTCTACTATCCTTTTGACTTTAAATAAACACATACCCAATGGTATTTGCATGACTCTACATCCCCGACATCATATCCATTTACAGTACTGTGCATTACATATTTAGATACAAAACCATACAAATGTGTATACCTGTCTCTCGATGGGAAGCAGCAAGCAGCGGATATTAAGCATGCAAGTCCTCAGCCGCTCAATAATTATTATAAGTGCTCTGAAAAGATGGGAAAATAAGGGGGGTGAGCAAACCACACGCTCAGTAAGGCAATTATGCAAGTAAGTAGATAGCTCCACTATCTACATGCTCATAATGCCATGCCCTTAAATCCATTTCTTTTCATTTAAAATTACACGCACAAAGTCATGCATATTCAATGCCATAGTTTATCCAAAACTATTTGTGCATATATAAATCATGAAATTCATGCATTCAAAGCATTTTATGTGACATCATTAAATCATATTAAGCATGAATTTAATCAAGATCATGCAGTCTTTCATGTCATGTAAGACAATTCAAGGTTTTCAAATGAAAGCATGGAAAACACATCATGCCACTGCATTTAAATCAATTCATTTAAAACGCAGTATAAAATAACCCCTCTGGGTCAATCATCTCAAAACTCATAAAACAATTTGTTATATTTCATTATAAAACTTGAGTTATAAAACCACCCTTCTTTCAGGGTCACATATCATAAAATCATCTGAAATCATCAAATCATCAAATCGGGGGCCTGACCCCTCCTTCGGGTCTACCCTGGTCTAACAGACCACAAGTTATATCATGTGAGACAATCAGGTAATTAACAGTAACATCGAGGACTATGGCCATATCCTAGTGATCCCTGGCAACACGGTACCTAGTGTGCGGGGTATCACACCTGAAACGGGAGGTGGGTCGTCCTACCCGCCAGAACAGCATAACACCAGGATTGCGAGGGCAAGGCTTGCTGCCTCGTGGCTCATGCCACTCCACTCCAACAATCCCCACGGTACAGCGTACTCCGCGTGACATACACGGTACAACGTACTCCATGGACCCAAGCTCAATCAGGGGTGCCTGTAATAGGTCTTATCCACCCATATCATCTCTGTCTCAGAATGCACGTGTGAGCATATCATCTCACTGTGACACACAGTCTACAGGAGGCTCCAACACGGCTATATGCATGTAATATAAATCCCTGTGCGAGCGAAGCTCAAGCACGGCTCCATGCATATTCATGATATCTGAAAATCTCGTGCGAGCGAAGCTCTAGCACGGTTTCATAAAAATCAGTGAAATCTGCGTACGAGCAGCGCTCCAGTACGACTTAAACTGATTATAATTTCAATTAAAATCCACGTACGAGCAACGCTCTAGTACGGATATGTATAAAAACTCACTGAAAACCTCGTACGAGAAAAACTCCAGTACGATATTCAAATGAATTATGAAAACTACGTAAAACTTTGTGCGAGCAACGCTCCAGCACAAATGAATGCTCAAATAAATCAAATCTCGTGCGAGTTACACTCCAGCACGACTTTATGCATAATTAAATCAAATCTCGTGCGAGTTAGACTCCAGCACGGCTTCATGCATAATTAAATCAAAACAGGATGCGAGCTAAGCTCCAGCATCTCTCATGCATGTCAAATCATTAAAAGTAGTGCGAGTAATCGCTCCAGCACTATTCTATGCATACCACGTCAAAACAAATCAAAACATGTCAAAACATGTCAAAACAGAGTGCGAGCTAGGCTCCAGCAGCTCTCATTTCACAATATTAAAAATCAGTGCGAGCACCATGCTCTAGCACATTTCATGCATATGATGTCACAAGTCGGTGCGAGCAACTGCTCAAGCACATTTATGCACATTCACAAACGCAGATATAGTGCGAACTACGTGTCGGCACTATCTGTTTCCATATAAACTTGATAGTTGGCCTCTTTTCCAAAGAAATTTCATTTAAATATTAATAACACCTACGTAGTGTTATTTTGTGAAATTCATGCATTTACTGGCCAATCTATCGCTTTACTTTGATTAAAATCAAGAAAATTCCTTAATCATAAAAATCCTTAAATCATGCATTCCATGCATGTCATACTTTCACCATCCTTAGGTGAACTTCCCTCAATAAGGGTAAAATAGACATTTCACCTATTTCGATCCTTAAAAATTATTTAAACCACTTTTAGGATCATTTTACAATAATCGTGTATACATACATAATCAGTGTATACAAAATCTATTAAAATATGCGTAGCTACCTCTAGCTACTCACACAATTCCCTTACCTCATTTATCTGTACAGTCTGACCTTTCCTCGGATGACTCGTCACGCAGTCCGATTTGCTCTCAATCCAAATCAAATCTCCGGAACTGCGGATACACATTCATCAGGTCAAATAGAATACAATTTAATGTATTTCATAATTTTCTGGGCTTAATTTAAATCATTGGGCCCGTTTACCCATATTGGGCCCGATTGTACCATAATGGGCCTTAATCGGCCTTAAGCCCGTTTACCACACTTTATCGAGGCCTATTGGGCTCATTGGACCCATCAATATTTATTTAGCCTCGTTCTAAATTTTCTGATATCTCAATTTAATATTTACGACAATTTATCTAATTTTCCAGAATTTAATTCATTTATGCGGAAATTAAATCCGTAATTTATGCGTTAAATATCAATCACGCATAACGATACAAATTGTCGTAAATTAAGGGTCACTTACCCGTTATTCCATGATCGTACACAAATCGAGGCTATCTCGAGCTCTCGGTTGATGCCAATTGTCGAGCTACACAATTAAATATATTTTTCCGGGTAAATTTCCAGTCGGAATTAATTAAATTAAATATTCAAAAAATTAAATCGGTCAATTTAACCGCTTACCGACTTACCCGAAGCTCGATTGCATCACAGGAATTTTCCCCAATTTTTTTTTTCTTTTTCTTTTTCCCTTTTTTTTTTCTTCCTTTTTCCTCTCTTTTTGGCTGAACCGGTCCGGTCCGGTTCAACCCGGTTCGGACCGCCGGTTCGGTCTGGTCCGGTTCGGCCGGTTCTGTCCGGTTCGGCCGGTCCAATCTCCCTTTGGTCGTGCCGGCGCCGTCCGGCCGGTTCCCGGCATGATTTCGGTGCCAATCGGCGCGCAATCGTCTGGGCTCCCTAAATCGGGCCTCGGTGTGGCTCGAATCGACGCCATCGCCGGCGAATCAAAGCTTTTCTCCCGCGGCATCTCCTTCATTTTCCGGCGTTTTCCGGCCACCTGGCCGCGCGTCGATGCCACCGGTGGGTTCGCCGGTGACGAACCTCCCCCTCGGGTTCGGCCTTCGCGTCTTTTGCTTCGTTTCGCCTCTCTGTTTCGCGTTTCTTCAGACTTTTCGATTCTGTTTTTTTTTTTTTTTTTTTATTTATTTAATTTTATTATTATTTTAATCAATAAAATAATAGTATTTTGTCAAAAATATCTTCAAAAATTAATATTTAATTCAGTTAATCAATAAATGAATTTCTCGGTATTATTTCGACTTTCCGGTATATTTTTCGATTATTTTCGAGATTATTTTTCGATACGAAAATCTCGGTTTATTCCAATAAATTCATATCTTGATCAATTTAACCCGGAATTTAATTATTTCTTCGTCATTGATCAAGATTTCTCATTTTCATATTTTTAATTAAATTTTCTTGTCCCGATTAATACCGAATTTTGGTCTTTTGACCATTTTGCCCTTGCACGTATTCGGGAATACCATTTAAGTCCTTTTGCATTTTTTAAATGCACTCGAAAATATCGGGTCTTACAATCTCCCCCACTTAAAAAAATTTGGTCCTCCAAATTAGAACCAAGTAATATGAGTCCAGAAATAACTCCGGTTACATCTATCATATCATATACAGTCATCCTCAAGTGACTTTCTCCGGAGTGTAATACTATCATCATACTTAACTAGGGAGATCATCTCAAACCTCAACACTTTTTCCTTTCGTCTAATACCCGAATCAGTTCTCCAATCATACGTTATACTTTCATTGAGCTAACCCGTTGAAGCTCATATCTGCACATATACTGGGTCTGGATATATTTCTGAAGCATCATAAGATAGGACACATAGTGGATGCCTGTTTATTCAAGTGGTAATGCCAACCTACAGGTCTTACTTCCACTTGTCCAATATCTCTCTATCCGAATCTCGTTACGTCTTTATGACAAATAACTGTCAACTATAATGATTCACCCTCGGTGAATTCCAATGATTTCCTGTCTCTTGTCAGCATAGTTTTTCTGTCTGCTCTGAGGTGTTCTTAATCTCTCTCAAATCAACTGAACATACTCAGAGGTTTGTCTTACTAATTCGGGAACAACTCTCTATCTGTCACCCACTTCTTATCCAAGTCAGGGAACAACTCCCTATGGCCATACAATGCCTCATTTAATCTCATCCCGATACTCAAGTGACAACTGTCATCATTGGCGAATTTGATTAGTAGCAACTAATCATCCCAGGAGCTCATAAAATCAATGGCACACGCTCTCATCACATCCTCCAGAACCTGTACAGTCCTCTCTGACTGACCATCTGTCTGAGGGTGGAAGCTGTGCTAACACATAATCGGGTTCCCATAACTTTCAAAAACAATATTCCCAAAAGTGGGAAATGAAGCGGGAATCCCCATCTAATATCATGCTCCCTGGAACGCTACATATTGTTCCACAATTTTTTCATACACATAAATCCGCCAACACACTTAGAGTATCTGGGGATTTCATAACCAGAAAGTGGGTAGATTTAATCAACCCATCGACTATCACCCAGATAGCCTCGTGATTCATTAGGGTCCTCTGTAACCCATCACGCAATTCATGGTAACTTGTTCCCATTTCCGTGTCAATATAGGTAGAGACTGCAATGACCCTGCAACTTCTTTTACTCTACCTTACTCTGCTGACATACGAGACACTTTTTCGCAATTCTCTACAATATCTCTTTTTCATACCTGACCACCAATACCCTTTTCAGAGATTCTGATATATTTATTACTTCTCGAATGCACTGTATATCCCGAAGAGTGAGCTTCTGACAATAGCACTTTCTTATCAACTATGGTCCTGAGGAGCACTTATACTGTCTCTGAACCTCTGTGAGTCATCATCACTCACTGTGAACTCTGTCACTATACCCTTCTGAATCTGACCCATACTATCGACACCAAGCCGATCATCACGCTAAGCCTGGCAAATCCGGTCACACAATCTGGTTCTAACCTCAGGCTAGCTGTCACACAATCACCGTCATCATCAGAAGGAATCACATCACTACTGAGGTTCACAACTGCTCTAGCAGCTCACGCTCCCTGACCATCATATGTAATACCATCCCGAGGCTCTTTCTGTTTAAAGCATCAGCCTTTACATTAGCCTTTCTTGGGTGGTACAATATTCACAATCATAATCCTTAGAAGCTCTAACCCTCTTGGTTATCTCATATTCTACTCTTTCTGTGAAAACAGATACTCAGGGCTTTTACGATCAGTGCATACCCGAAATGTTTCACCGTATAAGTGGTGGCGCCATACTTTTAGTGTAAACGCTACGGCTGTCAACTCTAAATCATGGGTCGGATAGTTTCTCTCAGGGTCCTTGAATTATTTGGATCTACAAACGACTATCTTCCCATTTTTACATCAATACACAGCCCAATCCTTATTTGGAGGTATCCATACACACTGAAACCTCTTGAGCTGTTGGTTATAGTGAGAATACTTATGGTGGTCAGTTCATTACTCCAATATACCAAAACTCATTGAAGCTATTTTCATACTTATCATAACACTCGTATGAAATCTTTTCCCGAATGAGACGTGTCAACTGAGCAACTCATTTCAAGAAACTCATAACACCTTGTCTGTAAGACAGTTTCCTGTTGCTACTCATACTCTTTCCTGGACTTCGAATACATCATAATATCATCGCTGTAGATGACAACCAATCGGTCCAGGTAAGGTTCAAATACCTTAACGTAGTTGAGTTCCACTCAATATTTCAATTTTTCATATACTTGACCTATGTACGCATAAACGAACAATGTCATTTCGAAATAGCTTTCGTTCAAGATACTAGCTCACGTCATTTCTTTCCTCTTATATTGACGGCTTTTTTTTTATAAAATTTTAATTTTTAAACTTTCATGATTAATCAAGTTCTATATTTCTTTATCGTACCAGCAAAGGTACCCAAATTTTAATGTATATATTATGACCGTCGAATTCAATCTATAGATTATGCGTGCGCTTCCAGACGCTGTCAAATCTTCAGGCAGGGAAGTATTTTAAAATACCTTTATTATCCCTCAGACTTGACTACATACCGCTTAATCCAATTTACTTTGCATATCAAGGATATCCTTACCTTGCATACGTCTCTTATTCCAATATATCTCCTTTTATATATCACTTGTAACAAACTCTTTCCTTACTTGTCAAGTTACAATACACTTTTCAGTGATATTTTCTCCCCTATTTTCAACTTACAATCCCTATACCCATATTCAGTTAGTGAAAATCAACTAACTATCATCCTCTTCATGCTTAAAGGTATAGGCTTCACATTTTTTTCACTAACTTATAAGCAACTGAAGGCGGTATGAATAAATGCGTGGCACTAGGATCAATTAAAATAATTATTTCATTATTCACAACCAGTGTGGTATCTTCCACCACATCCAATGAAACATCAGTAGTGTCCTGGTCCAAGGCATACACTCGCCCTCGTCCAACATCTGATTTTCGTGATAACTACCACACATCTTACACTGTTCACACTGCTACTCTGTTATACTGTTACGTAGCAGGTCGGGGTCCTCGAATCACAATACCCCTCAATAGTGTTGAAATTAAATACACTGGGGCCTCCAATCATCTTACCCCGTGACTCATCAACTCTAAGCTTTTACCAAACTACCTTTTTCCCGTTCTGACATTCTTGTCATCCTCTATTCTCTTTTTGTCTCAATTTCAGCCTTTACTACCTTTCTCAATCTCAGAGGCGCGCAATTTATAATCTTATTTACACAACTGTAGTCTGCGCACTGCCTCGGCATATGCCTCGGCATAGGTAGTGATGTCGGGCAAATCGGACTCTAATTGACAATCTGAGTCCTTCCATGAACTTTCAGACATCATGACTCTCACTGTTCATCATGTTCGAGTCACATCTGCCCAGTAATATAAACTGAGTATCATACTCGTTAATCAACATGTTCCTCTGGGTCAGAGTAAAGAATGTCATCTGTAATTTCCTTTAAAACAATATCCGGGATATTCTGTCATCGGAATACATTTCGAATTATTTTTCATGTCCATTCGGGACGTCTAACTCTTCAAATGGGTCGAGCGAACTTCAATTAATGCTCTAACTCGCCCTCATATATCATATATACCCTGAGCAATTAGCTCGCAAAATATTCTCCACACTCCGCTCCAACCTCGCGAAGCGTATCTCAATACTGTCTGATCTCTCTGTCAGACTCTGTCCGATCTTTCTGTCGGACTCTGTGGGGCATGCTCAACATTAGCCGCCACGTCAATCTCATCTCAAGTCTCATGTGGCGACTCAGTACAACTCCCGGGCCTACCTCTACGGCCTCGAGCTCGTGTACTCGCCTCTCAACCATAGCGGCTATCATTTAATGAGTCTATTCTTGCATTTAAAACCAAATTCTTAGCTGCACTTCCATCTCGATATACACAATTGTATCTAAATAATGCACAGTACATGGGGATGTAAACTTCCTTAACCACTAACACCGACTCATATCAGGCCAACTCAGCTCTGATACCATTAAACCTGTCACGACCCAAATTACCTAAAAATCAGAGAAAATTTTTTTTTTTTCACTTTTTCATTTATTATTTAATTCTTACCTTTCTCTCGTCGTGACCATCCTACAACACAGTTGGGCTATGATTCGGTGTTAGTCACCTCTCACTATTACCAATCCATTTCCATAATCATATATCAGAGTCTACTATCCTTTTGACTTTAAATAAACACATACCCAATGGTATTTGCATGACTCTACATCCCCGACATCATATCCATTTACAGTACTGTGCATTACATATTTAGATACAAAACCATACAAATGTGTATACCTGTCTCTCGATGGGAAGCAGCAAGCAGCGGATATTAAGCATGCAAGTCCTCAGCCGCTCAATAATTATTATAAGTGCTCTGAAAAGATGGGAAAATAAGGGGGGTGAGCAAACCACACGCTCAGTAAGGCAATTATGCAAGTAAGTAGATAGCTCCACTATCTACATGCTCATAATGCCATGCCCTTAAATCCATTTCTTTTCATTTAAAATTACACGCACAAAGTCATGCATATTCAATGCCATAGTTTATCCAAAACTATTTGTGCATATATAAATCATGAAATTCATGCATTCAAAGCATTTTATGTGACATCATTAAATCATATTAAGCATGAATTTAATCAAGATCATGCAGTCTTTCATGTCATGTAAGACAATTCAAGGTTTTCAAATGAAAGCATGGAAAACACATCATGCCACTGCATTTAAATCAATTCATTTAAAACGCAGTATAAAATAACCCCTCTGGGTCAATCATCTCAAAACTCATAAAACAATTTGTTATATTTCATTATAAAACTTGAGTTATAAAACCACCCTTCTTTCAGGGTCACATATCATAAAATCATCTGAAATCATCAAATCATCAAATCGGGGGCCTGACCCCTCCTTCGGGTCTACCCTGGTCTAACAGACCACAAGTTATATCATGTGAGACAATCAGGTAATTAACAGTAACATCGAGGACTATGGCCATATCCTAGTGATCCCTGGCAACACGGTACCTAGTGTGCGGGGTATCACACCTGAAACGGGAGGTGGGTCGTCCTACCCGCCAGAACAGCATAACACCAGGATTGCGAGGGCAAGGCTTGCTGCCTCGTGGCTCATGCCACTCCACTCCAACAATCCCCACGGTACAGCGTACTCCGCGTGACATACACGGTACAACGTACTCCATGGACCCAAGCTCAATCAGGGGTGCCTGTAATAGGTCTTATCCACCCATATCATCTCTGTCTCAGAATGCACGTGTGAGCATATCATCTCACTGTGACACACAGTCTACAGGAGGCTCCAACACGGCTATATGCATGTAATATAAATCCCTGTGCGAGCGAAGCTCAAGCACGGCTCCATGCATATTCATGATATCTGAAAATCTCGTGCGAGCGAAGCTCTAGCACGGTTTCATAAAAATCAGTGAAATCTGCGTACGAGCAGCGCTCCAGTACGACTTAAACTGATTATAATTTCAATTAAAATCCACGTACGAGCAACGCTCTAGTACGGATATGTATAAAAACTCACTGAAAACCTCGTACGAGAAAAACTCCAGTACGATATTCAAATGAATTATGAAAACTACGTAAAACTTTGTGCGAGCAACGCTCCAGCACAAATGAATGCTCAAATAAATCAAATCTCGTGCGAGTTACACTCCAGCACGACTTTATGCATAATTAAATCAAATCTCGTGCGAGTTAGACTCCAGCACGGCTTCATGCATAATTAAATCAAAACAGGATGCGAGCTAAGCTCCAGCATCTCTCATGCATGTCAAATCATTAAAAGTAGTGCGAGTAATCGCTCCAGCACTATTCTATGCATACCACGTCAAAACAAATCAAAACATGTCAAAACATGTCAAAACAGAGTGCGAGCTAGGCTCCAGCAGCTCTCATTTCACAATATTAAAAATCAGTGCGAGCACCATGCTCTAGCACATTTCATGCATATGATGTCACAAGTCGGTGCGAGCAACTGCTCAAGCACATTTATGCACATTCACAAACGCAGATATAGTGCGAACTACGTGTCGGCACTATCTGTTTCCATATAAACTTGATAGTTGGCCTCTTTTCCAAAGAAATTTCATTTAAATATTAATAACACCTACGTAGTGTTATTTTGTGAAATTCATGCATTTACTGGCCAATCTATCGCTTTACTTTGATTAAAATCAAGAAAATTCCTTAATCATAAAAATCCTTAAATCATGCATTCCATGCATGTCATACTTTCACCATCCTTAGGTGAACTTCCCTCAATAAGGGTAAAATAGACATTTCACCTATTTCGATCCTTAAAAATTATTTAAACCACTTTTAGGATCATTTTACAATAATCGTGTATACATACATAATCAGTGTATACAAAATCTATTAAAATATGCGTAGCTACCTCTAGCTACTCACACAATTCCCTTACCTCATTTATCTGTACAGTCTGACCTTTCCTCTGATGACTCGCCACGCAGTCCGATTTGCTCTCAATCCAAATCAAATCTCCGGAACTGCGGATACACATTCATCAGGTCAAATAGAATACAATTTAATGTATTTCATAATTTTCTGGGCTTAATTTAAATCATTGGGCCCGTTTACCCATATTGGGCCCGATTGTACCATAATGGGCCTTAATCGGCCTTAAGCCCGTTTACCACACTTTATCGAGGCCTATTGGGCTCATTGGACCCATCAATATTTATTTAGCCTCGTTCTAAATTTTCTGATATCTTAATTTAATATTTACGACAATTTATCTAATTTTCCAGAATTTAATTCATTTATGCGGAAATTAAATCCGTAATTTATGCGTTAAATATCAATCACGCATAACGATACAAATTGTCGTAAATTAAGGGTCACTTACCCGTTATTCCATGATCGTACACAAATCGAGGCTATCTCGAGCTCTCGGTTGATGCCAATTGTCGAGCTACACAATTAAATATATTTTTCCGGGTAAATTTCCAGTCGGAATTAATTAAATTAAATATTCAAAAAATTAAATCGGTCAATTTAACCGCTTACCGACTTACCCGAAGCTCGATTGCATCACAGGAATTTTCCCCAATTTTTTTTTCTTTTTCTTTTTCCCTTTTTTTTTCTTCCTTTTTCCTCTCTTTTTGGCTGAACCGGTCCGGTCCGGTTCAACCCGGTTCGGACCGCCGGTTCGGTCTGGTCCGGTTCGGCCGGTTCTGTCCGGTTCGGCCGGTCCAATCTCCCTTTGGTCGTGCCGGCGCCGTCCGGCCGGTTCCCGGCATGATTTCGGTGCCAATCGGCGCGCAATCGTCTGGGCTCCCTAAATCGGGCCTCGGTGTGGCTCGAATCGACGCCATCGTCGGCGAATCAAAGCTTTTCTCCCGCGGCATCTCCTTCATTTTTCGGCGTTTTCCGGCCACCTGGCCGCGCGTCGATGCCACCGGTGGGTTCGCCGGTGACGAACCTCCCCCTCGGGTTCGGCCTTCGCGTCTTTTGCTTCGTTTCGCCTCTCTGTTTCGCGTTTCTTCAGACTTTTCGATTCTGTTTTTTTTTTTTTATTTATTTATTTATTTAATTTTATTATTATTTTAATCAATAAAATAATAGTATTTTGTCAAAAATATCTTCAAAAATTAATATTTAATTCAGTTAATCAATAAATGAATTTCTCGGTATTATTTCGACTTTCCGGTATATTTTTCGATTATTTTCGAGATTATTTTTCGATACGAAAATCTCGGTTTATTCCAATAAATTCATATCTTGATCAATTTAACCCGGAATTTAATTATTTCTTCGTCATTGATCAAGATTTCTCATTTTCATATTTTTAATTAAATTTTCTTGTCCCGATTAATACCGAATTTTGGTCTTTTGACCATTTTGCCCTTGCACGTATTCGGGAATACCATTTAAGTCCTTTTGCATTTTTTAAATGCACTCGAAAATATCGGGTCTTACAGTCTACCCACCTTCTGGCTATGGAAATCTCCAGATACTTTGAGTGTGTAGGCAGATTTATGTGTATGAAAAATTGTGAAACATTGTGTAGCGTTCCAGGGAGCATGATATCAGATAGGGATTCTCGCTTCACTTCCCACTACAGGGAACGCTTTTCAGGAAGCTAAGGGAACCTGATTGTGTGTTAGCACAACTTCCATCCTCAGACAGATGGTTAGTCAGAGAGGATTGTACAGGTTCTGGAGGATATGATGAGAGCGTGTGCCATTGATTTTATAAGCTCCTGGGATGATCAGTTCTTACTACTCAAATTAGCCAATAATGACAGTTGTCACTTGAGTATCGGGATAACATTTTATATGAGGCATTGTATGGCCGTAGAGAGTTGTTCCCTGACTTAGATAAGAAGAAGTGGGTGACAGATAGAGAATTGTTCCCAAATTAGTAAGACAAAACCTCTAAGGATGTTCAGTTGATTTGTGAGAGATTAAGAACACTCAGAGTAGACAGAAAAGCTATGCTAACAAGACAGAAACCATTAGAATTCACCGAGGGTGAATCAATATTGTGACAATTACATGTTCTAAGGACGTAACGAGATTCGAAAAGAGATTGGACAAAATGGGATATAAGGCCTATAGGTTGGCATTACAACTTGAATTAATAGGCATCCACAATGTGTCCTATCTTTTGATGCTTGAGAAATTATTATTCGGACCCGATATATGTGATCGGATATGAGCTTTAATAGTGTAGCTCAATGAAAGTATAACATATGTTGAAAATCGATTCAAGTATTAAACAGGAAGGAGAAAGTGTTGAGGTTTATGATGATCTCCCTAGTTAAGTATGATAGTAGTATTACACTGCGGAGAAAGTCACTTGAGGATGACAGTGTATGATGCGATAGACTACTCGGAGTTGTTTATGGACTCATTTGCCTTGGTTCTAATTTGAAGGACCAAATTTCTTATGTGGGGGAGATTGTAAGACCCGATTTTATTGTAAGAGCAAAAATGGAATGAATAGAAATTTTCGAGTGCATTTAAAAATGCAAATGCACTGAAATGGTATTCTCGAAAATGTGCAAGGGTAAAACGGATCAAGATCGAAATTCGATATAAATTCGAGAAGGAAATTTAATTAAAAATATGGGATTGAGAAATCTTGATCAATAACGAAGAAATAATTAAATTTCGGGTTAAATTGATCAAGATATGAATTTATTGGAATAAATCGAAATTTTCGTATCAAAAAATAATCCCGAAAATAATCGAAAAATATACCGAAAAGGTAAAATCGGACTGATAAATTCATTTACGGATTAAATGAATTTAATATAAAATTTTTGGGATATTTTGATATTTAATAATATTTGATTGATTAAAATAATAATAAAAATAAATTATAAATAATAGAATAAAAAAATGAAATTGAAAAAAAAAGAAACAGAAACAAAATCTGGAAAAAAAAAACGAAACAGAGAAGAAACAAGCGAAACTGAAGGAGACGGAACCGAGGGAGTCCGTTCCCTCCGTCCGGCAAGCCACCGGCGAAGCAAAGGTGTGGGTAATGACCGGGAGAGGAGCCCGACCACCGCTCGACTCACCAGAGGCGGTGACGTGCGTCGAGAACGGCAGTGAACGTCGAAAAATGAAGGAGAGGCCACGGGGAAGAAACTCGATCGGCGGCCATCGGCGCCAATTTGGTCTAACCCAAGGCCCGATTTTGGAAGCCCAGGCGATGGCGCACCGAACGGCGGTGGAATCGGTCGGAGAACTGCTCGGACGACGTCGAAACAACCAAATGATGTTGAACCGGACTGAACCGCTGGACCGAACTGGACCGAACCACTGGATCGAACCGGTCTGAACCGGGTTGAATCGGACTGGACCGATTTACCCAAAAAGAAAAGGAAAAAAGGAAGAAAGAGGGAAAAAGAAAAAGAGGAAAAATTGGAAAAAATTCCAGTGATACAATAGAGCTTTGGGTAAGTCGGTAAGCGGTCGAATTGACCGATTTAATTTTCAGAATATTTAATTTGATTAATATACGACTGAAAATTTACCTAGAAAATTATTTAAATATGTAGCTCGACAATTGACATCAACCGAGAGCTCGAGACAGTCTCGATTTACGTACTATCATGGAATCACGGGTAAGTAACCCTTATTTACAACAATTTTCATCGTTATGCATGTTGATGAATTACGGATTTAATTTTCGCGTAAATGAATGAAATTTTGAAAAATTGGATAAATTGTCGTAAATACTAAATTAAGTTATTGGAGAGTTTAGAACGAGGTCCAATATATACTGATGGGCCCAATGAGCCCAATAGGCCTTAATAAAGTGTGGTAAACGGGCTTAAGGCCGATTAAGGCCCATTATGGTAGAATCAGGCCCAATATGGGTAAATGGGCCCAATGATTTAAATAAGCCGAGAAAATATGAAATACAATTAAATTGTATTGTATTCGACCTGAGGAATATGTATTCGCAGTTCTGGAGATTGGATTCGGAGCAAATCGGACTGCGTGACGAGACATCAGTGGAAAGGTCAGACTGTACAGAAACAAAGGTAAGGGAATTATGTGAGTAGCTAGAGGTAGCTACGCGTATTTTAATAGCTTTTCTGTACACTGAATATGTATGTATGCCTTGATTATGTATAAAGGTCCTGAAAATGGTTTAAAGATTTTAAGGATCGAAATAGGTGAAAAGACTATTTTACCCCTATTGAGGGAAGTTCACCTAAGGATGGTGAACGCATGACATGCATGAAATGCATGATTTAAGAAAATTGTGATTTAAGGAATTTTATTGGTTTTTAAGCAAACCAAATCGATAGATTGGCCAGTAATTGCATGAATTTCACATGATAACACTATGTAAGTGTTATTTATATTTAAATGGAAATTTCTTTGGAAAACGACCAACTATCAAGTTTATATGGAAACAGATAGTGCCGACACATAGTTCGCACTATATCTGCGTTTGTGAATGTGCATAAATGTGCTTGAGCGGTTGCTCGCACCGATTTGTGTGACATCATATGCATGACATGTGCTAGAGCGGTTGCTTGCACTGATTTTATTATTGTGAAATGCATGAGAAGTGCTAGAGCCTAGCTCGCACTCTGTTTTGACATGTTTTGACTTGTTTTGATGTGATATGCATAAAAATGTGCTGGAGCGATTGCTCGCACTAGTTTTATGATTTGACATGCATGAGAGATGCTGGAGCCTAGCTCGCATCCTGTTTTGATATGAAATTACATAAAATCGTGCTAGAGTGTAACTCGCACGAGATTTGATTTAATTATGCATAAAGCCATGCTGGAGTGTAACTCGTACGAGATTTGATTTACTTGAGCATTCATTTGTGCTGGAGCTCACTTGCACAAAGTTTTATATGGTTTTTATAATTCATTTGAATGTCGTACTAAAGTTTTTCTCGCACGAGGTTTTTAGATATCATGAATATGCATTGAGTCGTGCTAGAGCTTCGCTCTTACAGGGATTTATATTACATGCATATAGCCGTGTTGGAGCCTCCTGTAGACTGTGTGTCACAGTGAGATGATATGCTCACACGTGCATACTGAGACAGAGATGATATGGGTGGATAAGACCTATTGCAGGCACCCCTGATTGAGCTTGGGTTCACGGAGTACGTTGTACCATGTATGTCACGCGGAGTACGCTGTACCGTGGGGATTGTTGGAGTGGAGTTGCATTAGCCATGAGGCAGTAAGCCTTACCCTCGCAATCTTAGTGTTATGTTGTTCTGGCGGGTAGGACGACCCACCTCCCGTTTCAAGTGTGATACCCCACACACTAGGTACAGTGTTGCCAGGGATCACTAGGATATGGACATAGTCCTCGATGTTACTGATATAATCACCTGTTTATCTCACATGATATAATTATTGGTCGATAGACCAGGGTAGACCCGAGGGAGGTGTCAAGCCCCCGATTTTATGATTTTCTACTATACTAATTTATGTTTTTGAGGATTTTATGATATGTGACCCTGAAAGAAGGGTGGTTTTATAACCGAAGTTTTATAATGAATTGTTTTATGAGATGATTGACCCGAGAGGGTTAGTTTATACTAAAATTTTAAAGAAATGATTTGAATACAGTAGAATGATGTTGTTTTCCATGCTTTTATTTTAAATTGATGATTTGTCTTACATGACATGAAAGAATGCATGATCCGGATTTGTTTCATGTTCATTATGATTTAATGATGTCACATAAAATGCTATTGATGCATGAATTACATGCTTTTCTATATGCACAAATAGTTTTGGATAAACTATGTCATGATATATGCATGGTTTTGTGCTTGAGATTTTAATGAAAAGAAATGGATTTTAAGGGCATGATATTATAAGCATGTAGATAGTGGAGCTATCTACTTGCTTGCATAATTTCGTTACTGAGCATGTGGTTTGCTCACCCCCTTATTTTTCCATCTTTTCAGAGCACTCACAGTAATTAGTAAGTGGCTGAGGACTTGCATGCTTAGTATTCGTTGCTTCTCATCGAGAGACAAGTATGCACATTTGTACAATTTTGTATCTAAATATGAAATGCACAGTACTGTAAACGGATATGATGTCGGGGATGTAAGATTATGTAAATACCGTTAGGTATGTATTTAATTAAAGTCAAAAAATAGTAAACTCTGATATGTGAATGTGATTATGAAAATGGAATGGTAAATAGTGTGAGGTGACTAACACCGAATCATAACCCAACTGTTTGTAGAATGATCATGATGAGAGAAAGTTAAGAATTAAATAATAAATGAAAAAGCGAATAATTTACTTTGATTTTTAGGTAATTTGGGTCGTGACAACAATGGCTCCAAATTAACTATAATTCTAACTAATTACTAACTTAATAAAATAAGAGAACAACAATCTAAATAATGCACGAGAAGTATTTTTGGATTTTTTAAGTTTAAAATGAAGATTAAATTAAAAATGCATGAACAATTTTACTCTAATTTAATTCTAAATGCACTCATAAATTCTACACTAGCATTAAATCCTAAATCCTATTACATAAAATCAACTATTAACATAATTAAAACTAAGCTTAAACTAACTAATAAAGACAATATAACTAACATACAAATTTAATTTCAAAAATCTAACTACACTAATAACTAAAATTTAAAACGAATAATAACAATAAAAATAAAATAAAATAAAAGACATGAATGAAAAATGGAATTGTGGCAGGATTTCAATGCCAAACATGGCCTTAAGCTTAAGTCCAGCTAGGTTGCAGTCCCATGCATGTACTGTGCACGTTCCTGCTCCAGGCTACTGCTCCAGGCCACTGTCCAGGTCTGCTGTCCGTAACCTCTGCCTCTTGGTACCATCCTCGGCCTGCCCAGCTAGCAGGTACATCCAGGTGTTGCTCCAGGCGATGTCCGCTCCTTGCAGCAGCAACCTTAAGTTGCTTGAACGTCCTTGCATTGTACTTCTTTACCACCTTACTGCAAGCTCATTCTCTGCGCACTGTACACAGCAGCATCCACATCTTGCTTGCCTCACTTGTGTTTCCAACAGCAGACCTGACAAGCACCAACACATTCCACTCTTCCGGGTTAAGGACAGCCACTGCAATTATCCAAAGGTAAACAAAATCTTAAGAGTCTATTGAATCATTAAAGGATTCTTGAAATAAATACAAAGGGCAGGAATGGCCGAGAGCCCCAGCTATCATCTGGCTATGACCGGCATCCACTTCTAATGTCCAGTGCACCTAAGCAATAGCCACAACCCATCCATTCCTCATAACTACAACAGCAACAACAAGTTAATGTAAAAAAATATATATGAACAGTAGAACTAATAAAAAACAGAGTAGAATAGAGATGCAGGTTAGTCCTTCTCCCGATTTTGCACTGCTATAATGGACACTCCTGCCTGATCTTACATCGACAACGATTGTTTAGAATGATGCTTCAGTAACCCTGTTCTGTTTCTGACATTATAACTTTGTCCAAATAGCTCATGTACCTATATCTTACAGCTGCTCATCGCCATTATACCATGCACGATCAGCACCAGTCAAGGACCGAAGCAACCAACAACTTTGCAGGGACTAAAATGTAAAAAACATACAAGCTGTGAAGAAAATATAAACACAAAAAAAAAATATTAATTGCAGTAACGTGAAATTCAACAAAATGAAATCGGAATGCAGAAATTTATATAAGTAGAGTGCTGAAAGAAAAGGAAGAAAAAAGAAAAAAAATATAAATATAAAAAAATGAAATCATGAAACATGAAGTAAAAATCTGAAGAGCAACAAATTGTGCAATACAATGCTGTCACCAATCTCCAAACAATGCTGCACAGCAGCAAACCATCCATGGTGGCGTGCATAATATCATCGGTACAAAACCAATAAAAAGAAATGAAACAGAAATTGTGATATCATAGCTGGAAACTGATGTAAAGAGTATAGTAGTGAATCAAAGTAAGAAAAGAGTCATAAATTTAAACTTCGCAACTAAAATTGAGGCTTGTATTGAAACCGAGAAGGAAGAAAATATGGTGGTTGTTCACAACATGTAAAAAGCTTGAAGAAAACTAGGAAAAATAAAACTTCATAAAAACTTTAATCCAAACTATTTTAAAGACTAATCCGAATTGCTTTTACCTACACTACCCTAAATTACTCTAAAAACTAATTCTAAAAACTACTCCTAAATTACTCTACCCTAAAAACTACCCTAGGCTACTTAATTTTTCAATTGCTCATCATGTTCTATTTATACACAAACATAGGGGTACAATGGTAATTTTTCATCCTAGATGAGTTGGCATTGTTTGGCTACTTGTCTTCATTTGATTTGCTGTAGAGTAGGTATTTTTGCGTCACTTGTCTTTTTGTCCAATTGGTTGTACGATGTGGCCCGACGTGTGTCTTCCAAAAGGTTGGCACGGTGTCCATCGATCTTATCGTTTCAAAGCGAATAAAATACAGACACCTGGCATCACACGTGTCCAGACAACTGGTGACTTGGTCTGAAATTTTGAAGTGGTCCAGTCTCCTTTAGTCTGTTTTTAGCCCAATTTTGACTGAAACGACTGAGTTTCATCCGGATTTAATTTATTTGCACATTAAAGAATTTTAATTAAATAAAAGGGATAATTAATAAAATAATATTCGGATTAAATTAATTAATTTAGAAATTAAGCACAAATAATTCTATTAAAAATAGAATTATCACGGTGCAATCGCTTTAATATTGAAAGCTTGGGATGAATTTTCTCACATTCAAGGGATGGCATTCATACCCTGAATGTATAAGAAAAATTTTTGTCATGTCCAATTCAAGAGTTATAGCTAGGAATAAATTTTATCATGTCCGAGGGATGACATCCATACTTAGAATATATAGGAATAAGCTCTCACATATAGGGACAACTTTCATACATAAAATGAATGGGAATAAGTTTTTTCATGTCCAAGAGATGATTTTTATACTTAAGATTATAGGAATCTGTTTTCTCATGTCCATGGGACAACTATCATACTTAGAATGTATGGGAATAAGTTTTCTCATGTCCAGGGGATGGCTTCCATACTTAGAATGTATATGAATGAGTTTTCTCACGTCCAGGGAACAAATTCTATACTTAGAATGTAGAATAAGTTTTCTCAAATCTAGGGGATGGCTTTCATACTTAAAGTGTATGGAAATGAATTTTATCATGTCCAAAAGATGACTTCCATACATAAAACGCATGAGAATGCATTTTTTCATGCCTAAGAAATGACTTCAAAGGTTAAAGCTTGGAATAAATGTTATTTTTTACATAATAATGCCAAATGTTGAATAGTTCAAGTGTGAAATAATTTTCTCACATCCAAAGGATAGCTTCAAGCTTGAAAATCATTGTAGATTGCTTTTATCATGTCTCATGGACGGCGTGAAGCTTTTTAGGGTTGGTACAGGGTTCTTCAAAAAAGCTAACTACCGATGTTGGCTTAAGTTAATCAAGTATAGAACATTAAAAACTCACGGAGAGTTTTATCTCGTCCTAAAGACGACATATAGTACTTTGGTGACAGTGCTAGGCACTTGCTTTGTCAGGTCTATTAAAAGCTTCAAACTTGTCGAGAGTTTGGGTCTGCATTTGTCTCAGCCTTCCTACTTAAATTGTTTAAGAAACCTTACCTTAGGCATTGATGACTTCATTCATGGTGGCTTAAATACTTATTGGTTCTTATCACATCCCGTGGATGGCATCCATACTCTCAAAGAGCATCTTTGGGTAAACGTAAGGCATAATTCTTACTAAAAGACTCATACTTGCTAGACAATCTAAACATCCTCCAAGCTTCAGGTAGTAGCCAACTCTAAGGCTTGAGAAAGCATTTTCACACATTCTATAGACAACATCCTAGCCATCAAGAAATGCTCATCCCTCAGACTAAGGCTCCTTAGTATCTTGAAGATCATTAGGCTGACATCTAAGTCTTAAAGATCTTAGGAATTTTATCCATATTGAATGTTAGGTAATCTCAATCCTCGCAACATCTTATTGTCGTGTCGATCCTAACGACAAGGTTTAGCAGAGTGGCATTTAAGTTGTATAAGCTTGGGAATCTTTTTGTCACATCCCATGTATTGCTTCCAAGCCTTTAGGCATTCATTCCTATTTGTTTTGGGGACTCACTCTCTATCGATAGTTTTTTTTTTTTTTTAGGTAAGGGAATGTGAAATTTTAGCCTCTAATTTTTTTTTATACTCAATTATTTTTGCTAGAAATCGTCCCTTTCCCAATGCATCCCTTTTAAGTGGTAGGTTGTTGCAAAAGTACTATTGCAAATTGTAGCGTCGCAATAGTAGTCTCCCTAATGAGAGCTGATTAGACCTTTCATATAAACTTGACTACCATAACGCATTAGGTGCTTTTGAGCTTTTGCATGCATCTCTACTTATTGGATAATCTTTTGGACTTCTATCAATTCTATCTTTAACATCTCATAGTTTTTGTTAGGCTTCTTGGAACGTGTCAGCTTTGCTTTAAGGATAGCATTCTTCTCATTCCATTTAGCTTAGAATCTTCTTCTGTAGTGTGCACGAAGATAGAGTCAATCTTTTGATTTCTTTTATATTTACTTATGTGATTTAGCCATTGCAATATCAATGCTTATAAGGTTCGACCATTGTAATTTCAAAGTTCTAAAGGATCTTTTTCCTCATACTTCTCAACGTCTATGGCATGCCTCAATCCTTTGTATGAGGGTGGACTTATAAACCTTGAGTGTTGATTATAAATCATGCCACCAGTGGATAGGAATCTTCAAGCATCTAATTCTTTGTGAATAGTAGAGTAATACGTGGACAAAGGGAGAATGCTTGACCACTACTTGAGTTGCTTACAAGAAGTAAATGTAATGGTTTGAACATAGACTCAATTAAAGTTTTTGTTGAACATGTGCGTGGAAGACATGAATAAAATTTCCAAAGGTAACTTTTTTTTTAAGTGATAGAATTCTGGTTTTTTCATTTTCAACCAACCTTTGAAAGAAGATTGGGATGCCCTTTGCTGGCTTAGGTGGTATTCATCATGGCTTTCTCCTAAGGCACTAGGCATGCCCTTATTCTTTTTCTACCAAAGGATGCATTTTTCCATTAGTCAATGACTAATTGCACAGGTCTCTTATAAGGAGTCAAGCTTTGATTATATGTTTAACGTTTGCAATTCTAAGTAGGTACCCTAGCTTATTTCGAAGGCATAGTGTAATGTGCAGAAATTGGGATCCTGAGGCAAGCCATGAGTAAGGGTTTATGTGCCTTGGACACTTTCAATCGCAAAGGCAAACCTTTACTTATGAATCAAAGCGACCATGTTAGGGCACTTAGGGAAAGCGAGGCTCAAAGCAATTAGAGTTTTGCTTCCTCAACTTTAGGAAATTTTAAAGAAAAGCATGATAAGACTTTCATTTGTGACCACACTTGTAACGCCCCAATTTATGGTACTATATGGTTAAACTACGAGTTGATATTGGATCAAACAGTGAAATCTAAAAATTCAATTACATTTCTTAATAGCCAATTTAAACACATCCAATAGAGGTACTTCCCAGTAATCATCATAATAGTTCTTTATAAAAATAATTGTTCACACTCCCAAGATATATCTTCTTATACATTACTGTACTTACAAAAATTTAGATATAAAAAAATATTTAAATCTAGGTACACTTTTGACACAGAAGAATACTTTGCGGAACTATGGCTGAGCAAAAAAACCCTACTTACAAAAGCAGTCCCAATTACTAACGAGGCTCTGTGGAGGAAAGCAAGGGGTGAGGTCAATGTACTCAGTAAGAAAAATTACGTGGCAGGTAGATAAATACACTATCTATATACATATGTGCAAAATAGGCTTATCATAAAAATATACAGAGTCATTGGCAATTCAGTAAAATCAGAGTAAAAAAATCCATAACAACATCAATATCGATAGTATAAGCATTGTACTGCAATAAATCCAGGTTCTAAAACTTTAAGCAATAGAATAAACTATTTCCACACAATAATACAATTTATACGATCAATCTAGAAAATCAAATAGGTGAGACAAGGCAGAACATGCGCTATCTATAATTAGAATAACAATTGGCCAATGTCAGTGACTCCGGGCATCACTGATCAGGTGTGTCGAGATGTCAAATGCCATAGGATTGCTCAGCTACCCTAACGGCTTATAGTACAGATTGTCCGAAGACCAAAAAACACAATACATCGTACTCACGTGCGTGTTGTATAGTACATCGTACTTTGTGGACCACAGAAACTGAAATAATATAGCATACCGTAGTGTAGCATGATTTAACCATCACCTTTATCTCAAAATCAATGCAAATTGGACCGTGCGACACACAGTTAGCACGTGCTCAAGTACATATCCTCAGTATTATTTTATAAGCAAATCATTTTCATTAAAATCAACTCTAAATTCAGTTCGATAAAAATATCACATTTTAGAAAGAGGCTAGCTCGTCCTTCTTCAATTTAAAATCTAGTATACAATATGTGGCAATTAACACTGAGGGTATCTGTTTCAGATAATAAAACTGGCATATTTCGATAATCGCGTAATTAAAACAGACTCTATCGGGTAAGGATAAATCATGTAACTAAGGCTAGAATTTCCTATAATTTCGATATCTATAAATTTAGTCTAGAATTTTTATCTCAATTCAATAGTCTTAAAATACGTGTAGATATCTCTAGCAGTACACAAAATTTTCCTTACCTCGGGGTCTGTTAGTGGTCCTCAATATCGAGAATTGGTTAGTCCATTCTTGATCATTTGTTTGCTCTAGAGACGTGATCTAGTGTACCGAAAATAGTTCTTTCTCAATAATTTCTTCAAAACCGCCATCCTCTACTTTTTTTTTCTTCTTCCTTTTTTCTTTGAATTTCCTTTTGGTTTCACGCCTTTTCATCCTTCTTCTTTTTTCTTCTTTCTTTTTTTTTTTTTCATGTTGGTCACTGTTCATCCATCTTTTTCCTCCTTACTCGTCCCTGGCATCTTCTCCCTCATTTCTCTTTGTTTGGCCATCGCCTTCCTCGTCCACCCATTTCACTTGGCACCGGTGTTCTCTTGCTAACACTGCTTCCAGCTACCAACTTCCATCCGAGAGCCATCATTGTTCTACTCTAGATTTTAGGTTCCTTAACCTCAACCTGCACCTCTGTTTTGCTTCTTACTCATTCCAACTTCTGCCTCTCTTGGCACACCTTTACTTTGGCTGAATTGTTTCCCCTCCAAGAAAAATTAATAGGAGCTCCAGCATTCGACTTCAGCTTTTTTTTTCTTTCGGGTTCACTCCCTTGTTTGGTCACTGTCTTCCACATCTGTTCTCGGGTTCCTCTCCCTCGGTCCTGCACTTTTAGCCGGAAGCTATCCCTTGATCAACCACATAAATAGCGTTTTGATGGCTTCTCTTGGTCCAACTTCAGGTCCTCTCTTCTCGATTTAAATCCATTTTCTCGTTCTCTATCTTTTTTCTCTACTAACTTTCCCTCCTTCAAATCGTCAGCTCACCTGTCTTCCTTTTCGTACTTTTCTACCTCTTATCATTCCCTCGGTTCCTTTCTCACTTGAGAGAGAGAGCTTTCAGTCCCCTATTTTCTCTCTTTCCTTTGTTCTTTCTTAATCTCTTCACTGGTTGTCTCGGTTTCACTACAGGGGTCAGTGGCAAGGAATGGAGAAGGTGTGACGGGTCTGGCATGATAAGGGATGATGGAGAAGGTGCTTTGCTTTTGGCAGAGCATGTAAAGGGAATTCGAGGACTACTAGCCATATTTTCTTCAGTTTCCTTCTTTTGCGGCATAAGTTTCATCCTCCATTTGCATTCAAATTGCTAACAGTATTCTAGTTAAGTGTGTTTTACTCAATCCTTTTTCTGCTTCTGTTTTACAACAGAGTTTTGGTGGATGTATTTAGATTCACTGGACTCTCTGTCCACTTATTTCGTTCTTCTCCTGTATTGCACTGATAGCCACATCCACAATACTGTATCTTTTTTTTCGCATTTCCATGTTCTGCTATTCAGTGCATTTCCTCTTCCTTTTCTACTGTAGAATCTTTTTTTCACCAAATGGTACCTACTCAGTAGACCATCTCTCACCAATTCATCCATTTTCTTTTCGGTCTGCTTGGTGCCCCTCTCTTCCTTTCAGTCATGCCCCGTTTACCAGCAACTTTCTTAGTCCATCTCAATTCACTACAGTTTCCTTATATTGTATCCAGTACATATATACCCTTGCTTTCCTTTATGCATTGTAACAGTTGTTCTTGGGATTGGCATTATTTTGGAATCCAATCCACGGGTTTTGGTGGATGTATATGTTTATACTTATACATGCACATATATATATATACACCTTCTTTACTTGAAGTGTATTAAAATATTTATACATCTATATATACATTTATATATCTTATGCATCAAAAAAGTTTTTCCTTCTGATATTAGAATTGGATTTAATCTAATATTGTACCTATCTATCATAGAGGAATATTTATATCTTAATCTGGCTCATAAAAATTTATTTTCATTCCTCCCAATTTTTTTTTTCACTTAAAATATTTTAGCCAATTAATTTTTCCTAAACCCCCATGTAAATTTAAATGTTTAATTTAAATCATTCACCAAGGAACACATTCTCTAATCCTAATGGTTTAATTGTTCTTCCTTACTAAGACCGAATAAATGAAAATTCATGGTGCTTACATTCTCCCCTCCTTAGGAAATTTGGTCCCAAATTTAAAAGTATGTCAATCCTCAAATAATCTTGGGTACTTCTCTCGCATTAAACTTTCCAATTCCCATGTGGCCTCCTCCCAGGGGTGGTACTGCCACAGAACATTGACTAAGGGAATTGTCTTAGACCGTAACGCTTTCTCGTTCCTGTCCAGCATCTGAATCGGTTTCTCTACATACGTCATATCCTCCTTCAACTCTAATGGTTCATACTTAATCGCATGAGTCGGATCCGAATGATACTTTTGAAGCATCAAGACATGGAAGACATTATGGATACTCAACAATTCTGACGATAAATCCAATCTGTAAGCTTTGTCTCCCACTCGTTCAACGATCTCGAAAAGCCTAATCTACCGGGGACTTAGGTTACCTTTCTTCCTAAATCTCATTATATCCTTGGATGAAGAAACTTTCAAAAACACTGAATCTCCTACTGAAAATTCTAAGGGTATTCATCTTTGGTCAGCATAACTCTTTTGCCTACTCTGAGCTATCCTCAACGTCTCACAAATTAATTGTACATTCTCAGAAGCTTGCATAACTTGTCACAACCCTCTCTCTCTCTGACCGTGACCTTTACCTTACCACCTACAGTTAGGCTCTCAGTCAACATCCAATCCATATCTCATCCATTTTAGGTTAAATAAATTTATACAATTGGAATAGAATAGAAACTGGACTTTTATATATATGTGTGGAAGCATTTACATCAGTTTCTACTATATACATCCCCAAAAAATACAAAATACAAATTTTATTGTGCATTAATTTGCAGGATACAAAATTTTCATCTCAAGTGTATACCTCTCTATACTGCTGGATGACCGAAGCAACACGATAGCAGGGACGACTCCAATGTACTCACTACTAGGTAGTATCTGTGGAGGAGGAAATAAGGGGGTGAGCTAACACGCTTAGTAAGGAAAATACGAAAGCAGGTAGATAACTACACTATCTACATGCTTAAAATGCATATACATTCATTTTCCTTATAAAACATATGCATTCTCTATAAAACAACTTCAATCAATGCGAAATCATTAATTCGCTAGATGGGTATATGCATATTCACATAATATACTTCTTTCACACAGCTCATCTTTAAAAGCATTGAGTACACATTTAGAAATCACTTTACACACAACAATTTAATATACATGAGACATAATTATGGGTTATCATATCACCAAACACACAATAGGGGACATATGTCACCTCACACGGTAGTGACAATGTCATATCACACAGATATAAGAAGACTTATGGTCATAGTCGGATTCTAGGCAACACTGATCAGGTGTGCGGGAACCCTACTCTTGGGGAGGCGGATCAACCATCCCTTCAGCTCATACTCAAATTACGGCACATCATACCCCATGACTAATGCACACGGTACATCGTGCTCCCATGGATCCTTGTCACCTATTTACATTGTCTCAAAATCTCGTGCAAGCAGGTCATTTCAAGACACACAACAGTACACGACGGCTAAAGTACGATTTTGTACTCATTACATCACATCCATAAACCACATGTGAGCAAGTCAACGCAAGACATACAGCAATACATGAAGGCTCTAACACGGTTTTACTCAACACATAGAAAAATCATAAAAACCTCGTGCGAGCAACTCAGCGTAAGACACACAGCATACCTGAGGCATCGAGCATGGTATCACTATGAATTTACATGCAAGCATAGTCAAGGCAAGACACACGGCAATACTCGAAGGCTGCAGCATGATTCCCAAAAATCTAGTGCGAGCATCTCGAGTGGAACACACAGAATCATCTGAGGCATCAAGCACTCTTTTGTTTTCTCAAAAATCCCTTTGAAAATAACATGCGAGCAGTGCTGGTCAATCTACCGTTGCCACTCAGGCTCTAGCATGATTTCACACAGAAAAGAAATAGAAAGGGCTCTATGTACTATTATAAGTGAGAGGGCAAATCTCCCTTCAATCACTCGTTAGAAACATTTTATGCAAATCGTTAAAACGGGAGCCCGTCTATTATTATTCTTTCTCAAAACGTTTGCAAAGACCTCTTTTCACAACAAAAATATAGAAGTCATGCAACTAACACTTATAGACTTATTCTTAAACGTAGTTTTCACCTAGATATACCAATATCTATATACTTATCGCATACATTTGCACACAGTAGGTAAGAAAAAATACGTATAGCTATCTCTAATAGCTCGCATGAGTCCCTTACCTCGAATCACGCTTGAACCTCTTTCCTTCGATTCCCACTTCTCGTGATTCATCCTATCGACTTTAATTATATCCTCTGGAGCTGAAATTGTGTATTACACACATCAGTATATTGTCATATACTTCATTCCACTTTCAAGATATTTAAATCAATGCGATGGGCCATTTATATCTCATTTGGCTTCGTTACATCATTATTAGACCTTACTCTTTCATAAGTCTATTTCGAGTATATAACTCATTTTTGAGAATCTCTCAGACTCCTCGAGTCTATTGATTCGTATTAAATCGGTATTAACCTTACAATACCTCAAGTTCATTATTTCCTTTCATTTTGGCATTTCATCGAATACCTCATATACTTGTTTTCAACCTTTATTGTTTCTAGCACATGGATTTCTCCAAACTATTATACAAGCATATATACTTGCTCAACAATAGCTTTACATGCTCAATTCATCATTTAATCCTTGCCTACTAATCCTTTTCTCATTTTGACATATTAAACCATTTATAGGTCTTGGAAGATTAGGCATGAACTAGGATATTTCAACCATAAATCTATATACCAATAAACTCATACCAATGTATAGATCAACATATATGAGATTGATGCATTGAAATCTTACCAATCTCAGCTTTTCTCATTTTTTTTACAACTTTGAGGAAAAACTCCTTTTCTCCTTCGATTCAACAATTCTACCTCTCGTTCCCAATTATGTTGTTATTCTCCACTCTATGAACAACTTTGATGTAACAAACTTTTCTACAATCTAAATAGAAGGAGTTGATACTTTAGAAAGGAAAGTTAGGTTACTTTGCTTCAAAAATGGAAAGGTTTGATGTTTCTCCCCAGAAATGCAATTCAACTACCCAGTTTATATAGAAATTACTTGATGAGATCGATCTCCATAAGTGAGGGATCGATCTTATTTTGCTTTTAGCCTCTCAGCATTCAGTTTTCAAGCATGAGAGATCGATCTATCGAAGAGCATGAAATCGATCTTAGCCAAGCAGAAAGCTTCACAAATCGATCTGGTAGGGGAATGAGATCGATCTGCTTCTGGTCGAGGCATAAGGAGATCGGTCTACTTAAGGATGAGATCTATCCTTACTTGGCAAAGGCTTACTGAGATCGATCTGGCTTGAAGGAGAGATCGATCTCCCTTTGCTCTACAGCATACTTAGCTGAAATTCATCCTACTTTTCAAGGCATAACTTCATTTCAATTTACCTCACTACTCATTTTGCATTCAATCTACATTTATCACTTTAAAAGGTCCATCACTTATAATTCATACTTAATGAAACTTGTGTGTACATCACAAACTCAGATAACAAGTGTGTACATCCAATCTATGAACTTTACATCACTTATGATTCATATTACATAAACATGTGTATACTTAAGGAATCATAAGGGTTACATATGAAAATACGGGTATAACATTCCTCCTTTCCTTTAAGAAATTTGATCTCCAAATTAGAACCAAGTTACTCCTCAAAAAGTTGGGGGTACTTTTCCCGTATAGGGTTCTCCAACTCCCAAGTAGCTTCCTCTGAAGTATGGTACTGCTAGAGAACCTTAAAAAGCTGAATCATCTTGTTTCGTAGCACCTTTTCCTTCTTGTCCAGTATCCGGATCGATTTCTCTACATATGACAAATCATTCTTGAGCTCCAATGGCTCATACCTTATCACATGGTTCAGATCTGGATGGTACTTTCGAAGCATCGATACATGGAAGACATTATGTATGCCTGCTAGCTCCGATGGCAACGCTAGCGTATAGGCCTTATCTCCCACAAGCTCCAGTATCTCAAACGGTCCGATATACCGAGGGCTCAACTTACCCTTCTTACCAAACCTCATAATCCATTTTCGAGGGAGAAACTTTCAAAAATATCGAGTCACCCATAGTGAACTCTAGTAGCCTCCATCTCATATCAACATAACTTTTCTGTCTGCTTTGAGCTGTTCTCAATCTCTCACAGATCAACAAAACAACCTCAGAGGCTTGTTGTACCAAATCAGGAGCAAAAATTTTCCTTTCACCCACTTGTTCCCAACCAATTAGGGAACGACAACTTCTACCATAGTAGGCTTCATATGGTGCCATCCCAATACTCGAGTTGTAAGTATTGTTCTATGCAAATTTGGCTAACGGTAGCTGATCATCCTAGGTGCCTTTAAAATCCATAACACTTACTCTCAACATATCCTCTAACGTTTGGATGGTTCTCTCTTTGATTGACCATCGGTGTGAGGATGGAAAGCAGTACTGAAATTCAATTGGGCTCCCACAGCTTCCTAAAATTATTCCCAAAAGCTAGAAGTGAAGCGAGAATCCCTATCCGATACGATGCTCAATGGACACCATGTAGCCTCACTATCTCCCGTACATACAGCTCTGCCAAACTAGTCAAAGTATCTATAGATTTCATAGTTCGAAAGTGGGTGGATTTCATCAATCTGTCAACCACTACCTAGATAGCATCATGGTTCCTCTTACTCCTCGGTAATCCCATGATGAAATCCATGGTGACATGCTTCCATTTCCAAGTTGGTATTGATAGAGGCTGCAATAACCCTACAGTCTTCTGATGTTCTACTTTCACTTGTTGACATATCAAACATCTTGCCACAAACTCTGTGATATCTATTTTCATCGCTGACCACCAATACACTCTTCGAAGATTCTGGTACATTTTGTTACTCTCCGGGTGGAATGTGTATCTAGATGAATGAGCTTTTATCAAAATCAATCTCTTTAACTCTGGGTCATCGAGAAAGCAAATCCTACCTCTAAACCTCAGTAGGCCATCATCACTCACTAAGAAATCGGCCACATCACCCCTTTGAATCTGACTCACATGATCCTCACACAGTAGATCGATATGTTGAGCATAGCGTATTCGGTCAATCAAATTTGGTTCCACTTGCAGGCTAGCTATCACACAGTCTCAGTCAATATCCAAAGGGTATGCATCCAACCTGAGGTGAGGAAACTGCTCGAGCAGCTCATATCCCTGACCATCATGTGCGATACCATTCCGAGGCTCTTTCTACTCAAGGCATCAGGCACAACGTTAGCATTTCCTGGATGGTAGAATATCTCGTACTCATAATCTTTTAGAAGCTCTATCCATCGTCTCTGCCTCATATTCAACTCTTTCTGTAAAAACAGATATCTAAGGCTCTTATATCTGTATACACCTAAAATTTCTCACCGTATAAGTGGTGGCGCCATATTTCCAATGCAAATACCACGGTTGCCAACTCTAAATCATGGGTCGGGTAGTTCCTCTCATGGTCCTTAAGCTGTCTGGATCCATAGGCTATTAACTTCCCACCCTGCATCAACACACAGCCCAGTCCCTGTCCGAGGCATCTGTATACATTGTATAACCTCCTGGGCTGGTGGGTATGGTGAGAATAGGTGCGGTGGTCAGCCTGTGCATTAACTCGCATAAACGTTTCTCGTATTTATCATTCCACTCGAATGCCACATTCTTTCGTGTCAGACGTGTCAATGGAGAAGCCAGTTTAGAGAATCCCTTGACAAATTGTCAGTAATAACCTACTAAACCCAAGAAACTACGGATCTCTGTAACCGTCTTGGGTCTTTCCCACTGTATCACAGCCTTTATCTTGGATGAATCCACAAATACACCATCTCTTGAGACTACATGACCCAAAAATGATATCTCATTTGGCCAGAAATCACCTTGTTGAGGTTAGCATAGAACTCCTGATCTCGAAGGGTCTGTAACACTGTTCTCAGATGATGGTCATGCTCTTCCCTGGACTTCGAGTACGCTAATATGTCATCTATAAAGATAATCACAAATCTGTCCAGGTATTGCTTAAACACATCATTCATTAAAGCCATAAACCCTGCAGGAGCACTCGTCAACCCAAATGGCATCACCAAAAACTCATAATGGCCATAAAGGTCCAAAATGCTGTCTTGGGTACATCTCTACTCTGAATCCTCAACTGATGATACCCTAACCTCGGATCAATCTTCAAAAATACCTGTGCTCCCTACAACTGATCCAATAGATCATCAATCTATGGAAGGGGATATTTATTCTTGATGGTAGTCTTATTCAACACCCGATAATCTATACATAGTCAGAGACTCCCATCTTTCTTCTTTACAAACAGAACCGGTGCTCCCCAAAGTGATACACTCGGTCTGATAAACCCCTTGTCCAACAACTCTTGTAATTGCTTCTTTAGCTCCTCCAATTCCACTTGAGCCATTCTATATGGTGGCTTGGATATCGGTTCAGTTCCAAGCACTAAATCAATACAAAATTCCATTTCTCTGTCTGGTGGCAACCTTGATAATTCTTCTGGAAAGACATCGGGAAATTCTCCTACCATTGGGATGTCAGCTAAATCCGGGTATACCTTATCCAAGTCAATCATATAGGAGATAAAACCTTCAACACATTATTTTTTACATTCGTGAGCAAAAATCATCCATCTTTAGAAATAATCTACTATTTCTTACATTACCTTTCAAATCTTACAACATACTTTTCATGGATGGAAAACATTGATGTCTTAGCATAACAGTCTAGAACAGCATAGGTTACAGCCAACCAATCCATTCTTAGTATTACACTGAAATCATTCGTAGTTAATAGGATAAGATCGACCGACATGTCTTTTTCCCTTATATTTAACTTACAACTCTTACATACATGCTCCGTCATTACATTGTCTCTCATTGGGGTACTTATAAGTAAAATTCTACCTAAGGGTACATGTTTCACATGTTCACACAGTTTACATGCAAATGAAGGCGATATGAATGAATGTGTGGCACCAGGATCAATCAATGCTAATGCTTCAATATCAAAGACAAGGATGGTACCTTTAATCACATCCGAGGAAGCTTCTGCAGATGCCTGGTCCAATGCAAACACTCACCCTCGACCAACAGCTTGCTTTCCTTTCTCTTCAGCTGCGGCCTTCCTCTTAGGTGTAGGTGTCTCAATCATAGCCTTCTCTAGCTTTTTTTCCCTCTGTGGGGTTATATCAATCAACTCTGGGCATTCATGAACTATGTGCCCTAGTTTACCACACCTATAACATGATCTCATCGATAACGGGCATGGTCTACCCCTATGATATCTACCACAACCTGCACTGCTCTGTGGTAGGTCGAGGTCCACCAATAACTATGCTCCTCGATGTTGGATGAACTAGAGGCTTCATAGGCCTCTCTCGTATCTCCTCGATCTTAGGCCCCTTACTAAAAATTCTTCGGCCCTTTTGAAACCCTCTATCATTAACTGATCTCTTCCGATCTCTATCTCTGCCGTTACCACTCCTGCTCAATTTTGAGGCATGCAACTCATAATCTTGCTCACATAGCTGAGCTCTACGTACTGCCTCATCATAGGTGGTAATGTCCAACGAAGATAATCGAGCTCTGATGGAAGGTCTCAGTCCCTCAAAAAATTTAGAAACCTTTTTATCCTCAAGGCTCATAGTGATTGTATCATATCTGCCCAGGGATGTGAATCTAGACTCATACTCATCCACTATCTGGTTCCCCTAAGTCAGTGTCATAAATTCCATCAGTATCTTTCTCTGAGCAGTAGCTGGAATATACTGCCTCCTGAAGGCATCCAGGAATATATCCCATGTCACAACCGGGTGTCATGCACTCAACATCGGCTGTGTGGCCATCCACCAATGGTCGACCTCATCCTCTAATACAAAAACCACAAAGGTCACCTTCTCTGTGTCGGATTAATGGAAGAATCAGTAGAGCTTCTCCATACTACAAATCCAATACTCAGCTAACACTGGGTTCTTTACCCCATTAAATGCTGGTGGTCTGAACTTTCGAAACTCTCTCAGTCTACCCTAATCACAGTCATACACTCCTTCATCACTAACTTGATGTGGAGCTACTGGATCCTGAACTGGTGGGGGAATATCCTGAACTAGAGGGGGTGTAGGTATCTCGGCCTCTACAACTCGAGGTCTCGGTGCAAGCTGTACTGGCTCTAGTGTCTCAAGTACAGCAGACTGACCAGCAAGGTTCTCGTGTCTACCCTCAAATCTGGCCATAGCTTGTGTAAACATCTCCATAACTGTGTCTACACTGCATTGTAACTATGTTATAAGCTCCTCATTAGCCTCACTAAGATTGAGTGGATCTCTACTAGAACTAGACCCACTACGTCTCTCAGGCTTATCTCTACGCCCTTGAGAGCATGAACTCTCTCCTCTACGAGTACGTTGTCTATCAGACATCTTGTATACTCAAAATAAGTGTCTGAGTCACATTTTCCAGCTTGGTATTCACAATTTTATCCTAATAATGCATAGTACTTTGGGGATGTATAATTTCCTAATTATGGATACTGACTCACATCATACCAACTTAGCTCTGATACCATTAATTCTATCATGACCCTCTCTCTCTTACCATGACCTTTACCTTACCACCTAAAGTTGGGCTGTGAGTTAACATCCAATCCATATCTCATCCATTTTATTTTAAATAAATTTATACAATTGAAATAGAATAGAAACTGGACATTTATATATATATATATGTGCAAAAGCGTTTATATCAGTTTCTATTATATACATCCCCAAAAATATATAATACAAACTTTATTGTGAATTAATTTACACGATACAAAATTTTCATCTCAAGTGTATACCTTTATATACTGCTGGATGATCGAGGCAACACAATAGCAGGGATGACTGCAGTGTACTCACTACAACGTAGTATTTGTGGAGGAGGAAATAAGGGTGTGAGCTAACACGCTCAGTAAGGAAAATATGAAAGCAAGTAGATAACTACACTCTCTGTATTCTTAAAATACATATACATTCATTTTCCTTATAAAACATATGCATTCTCTTTAAAACAACTTCCATCAATGTGAAACCATTAATTCGCTAGATGGGTATATGCATATTCACACAACATACTCTTTTCACACAGCTCATCTTTAAAAGCATTGAGTACATATTTAGAAATCACTTTACATACATCAATTTAATATACATGATACATAATTATAGGTTATCATATCCCCAGACACATAGTAGGGGGACATATGTCACCTCACACAGTAGTGACAATGCCGTATCACACTGATATAAGAAGACTTAAGACCATAATCGGATTCCAGGCAACACTGATCAGGTGTAGAGAACCCTACGCTTCGAGAGGCAGATCAACCATCCCTTCAACTCATACTCAAATCATGGCACATTGTACCCCATGGCTAATGTTTACGGTACATCATGCTCTTATGGATCCTTGTCACCTATTTCCATTGTCTCAAAATCTCATGCGAGTAGGTTAGTGCAAGACACACAGCAGTACAAGATGGTGCAAGCATGGTTTCGTACTCATTACATCACATCCATAAACCACGTGTCAACAGGTCAATGTAAGACACAGAGCAATACATGACGGCTCTAACACGATTTTACTCAACACATAGCATAATCATAAAAACCTCGTGCGAGCAACTCAGCGTAAGACACACAACATACCTGAGGCATCGAGCACGGCATTACTAGGAAATTACATGCGAGCATAGTCAAAGCAAGACACACATCAATACTCGAAGGCTCCAGTATGTTTCCCAAAAATCTTGTGCGAGCATCTCAAGTGGAACACACAGCATCACCCGATGCATTGAGCACTCTTTTGTTTTCTCAAAAATCCCTTTGAAAATAATGTGCTAGCAGGGTTGGTCAAGCTACGGTTGCCACTCAGGCTCTAGCACGATTTCATAAAGAAAAACTAGAAGGGGTTCCATGTACTATCATGGGTGAGAGGCCAAACCTACCTTCAATCACTCGTTAGAAACATTTTATGCAAACGGTTAAACTGGGAGCCCATCTATTATTATTCTTTCTCAAAACGTTTGCAAAGACCTCTTTTCACAACAAAAATATAGAAATCATGCAACTCATACTTATAGACTTATTCTCATACATAGTTTTCACCTAGATGTACCGATATCTATATACTTATCGTATACATTTGCACACAACAGGTAAGAAAACATATGTATAGCAATTTATAATAGCTCGCATGAGTCCCTTACCTCGAATCACGCTTGAATCACTTTCCTTCGATTCCCACTTCTCGTGATTCATCCTCTCGACTCCAATCATATCCTCTGGAGCTGAAATTATGTATTACACACATCAGTATATTGTCATATACTTCATTTCACTTGCATGATATTCAAATCAATGCGATGGGCCATTTATATCTCATTTAGCCTCGTTATATCATTTTGGACCTTACTCTTTCATAAGTCCATTTCGAGTATATAACTCATTTTTGAGAATCTCTCAGACTCCTTGAGTCTATTGATTCGTATTAAACCGGTATTAAGCTAACAATACCTCAAGTTCATTATTTCCTTTCAATTTGTCATTTCATCGAATACCTAATATACTTGTTTTCAACCTTTATTGTTTCTAGCACATGGATTTCTCCAAACTATTATACAAGCATATATACGTGCTCAATAACATCTTTACATGCTCAATTCATCATTTAATCCTTGCCTACTAATCCTTTTCCCATTTTGACACATTAAACCATTTATAGGTCTTAGAAGATTAGGCATGAACTAGGATGTTTCAACCATAAATCTATATACCAAGAAACTCATACCAGTGTATAGATCAACATATATGGGATTGATGCATTAAAATCTTACCAATCTCAGCTTTTCTCCTTTTTCACAACTTTGAGAAAAAACTCCTTTTCTCATTCGATTCAACAATTCTATCTCCCGTTCCCAATTATGTTATTCTTCTCTACTCTGTGAACAACTTTGATGTAACAAACTTTTCTCCAATCTAAATGGAAGCCGATGATACTTTAGAGAGGAGAGTTATGTTACTTTGCTTCAAAAATGGAAAGGTTTGATGTTTCTCCCATGAAATGCAATTTTACTGCCCAGCTTATATAGAAATTGCTTGATGAGATCGATCTCGGTAAGTGAGGGATAATCTTCTTCTACTTTTAGCCTCTCAGCATTTAGTTTTCAAGCATGAGAGATTGATCTGTCGAAGAGCATGAGATCGATCTTAGCTAGGCAGAAAGCTTCACAGATCGATCTAGTAGGGTAGGAGATCGATCTGCTTCTGGTCGAGGCATAAGGAGATCGGTCTGCTTGAGGATGAGATCAATCCTTGCTTGGTAGAGGCTTTTTGAGATCGATTTGACTTGAAGGAGAAATCGATCTCCCTTTGCTCCGCAGCATACTTAGCTGAAATTCATCCTGTTTTTAAGGAATAACTTCATTTCAATTTACCTCACTACTCATTTTGCATTCAATCCACATTTATCAGTTCAAAAGGTCCATCACTTATAATTTATACTTAATGAAACTTGTTTATACTTCACAAACTCAGATAACAAGTGTGTACATCCAATCTACGGACCTTAAATCACTTATGATTCATATTACATAAACAAGTGTATACTTAAGGAATCATAAGGGTTACATATGAAAATACAGGTCTTACATAACTTGATCAGGAGCAAAGATCTTTCTCTCAGCCATTTCAACAACACCTTCAACCATATAACACTTCATACAATGCTATTTCGATACTGGAGTGGTAACTACTATTAAATGTAAACTCTGCTAGCGATAAATGGTCATCCCAAGAGCCTTTAAAATCTTAGGCACAGGCTCTCAACATATCCTCAAATGTTTGAATAGTCATCTTCGATTGTCCATCTGTTTGAGGATGGAAAGTTGTGCTGAAATTTAGTTGGGTTCCCATGGCTTCTTGAAAATGTCCCCAAAAGTGCGATATGAATCGAGAATCCCTATCAGATACTATGCTCACTGGTACGCCATGTAGTCTTACAATCTCCTACATATACAGATCTGCTAGAGCACTCAAAGCATTAGTGGACTTCATAGCCAGGAAGTGGGCGAACTTTGTCAATCTATCAACTACTACCCAAATCACATCATGGCTTCTATGGGTCATTGGCAATCCCATAATGAAACCCATGGTAACATACTCCAATTTCCATGTCAGTATTGGTCGAGGCTGCAACAACCCTGTAGATTTTTTATGCTCTACTTTAATTTGTTGACACACAAGACATTAGGCCACGAATTCAGCCATATCCTTCTTCATCCCTGACCACTAATACCCCTTCAGCAAATTTTGATACATCTTATTACTTATCGAGTGTAAGGTATACCTCGAGGAATAAGCTTTTGACAGTATCAGTCTTCAACTATGAATCATCAAAAACACAAACCCTACCTCTGAACCACAGTAGACCATTAGGGCTAACTTCAAAATTTGTCATAGTTCCTAATTGGATCTGACTAGCCATATCTATACAATCTCGATCAGTACGCTGAGCTTGTCGAATTCTATCAATCAAATCTAGCTTTATTCTCAGGCTAGCTATCACACCATAACTGGCAGTGTCAGATGGTTCAATGTCCAAGTTGAGGCTCGCAAACTATTCCAGCAACTCATATTCCCAAATCATCATGTAAGATACCATCCCAATGTTCTTTCTGCTTAAGGCATCCGCTATTATATTTGTCTTTCCCGGGTGGAAAAAGATTTCACATTCGTAATCCTTCAGAAAATCTATCCACCTCATCTGCCTCATATTCAACTCCTTCTGAGAAAATTAATACTTGAGGCTTTTATGGTCTGTGAAGATCTGAGACTTCTCACCATACAGGTAGTGGCGCCATATTTTCAATCTGAACACTACGGCTACCAATTTTAAATCGTGGGTCGGATAGTTTCTCTCATGGTCTTTTAGTTGATAGGAACCATAAGCAACTATGTTTCTGTTCTGCATCAACACACATCAGACCTTGATTGGACGCATCTGTATACACTAAGAAGCCTTTCAAACTAGCGGATATAGTCAATATAGGGACGGTGGTCAATCTATGCTTCAACTCATGGAAGCTCCTTTCACATGAATCACTCCATTAAAACTTGACATTCTTCCTTGTAAGCCGAGTCAATGGAGCAGCCAACTTAGAAAAACACTCGACAAATCTTCTGTAGTATCCAACCAAACCCAGGAAAATCCAAATCTCAATAACAGTCTTGGGTTTTTCCCATCGAACTACAACATGGATCTTAGATAGATCTACAGACACCCCGTCTTTTGACACAATGTGACCCAAAAATACTATTTGATCTAACTAGAAATCACACTTGCTAAGCTTGGCATATAACTTCTTCTCTCTGAGGGTTTGCAGAACCATTCTTAAATGCTGGTCATGTTCTTCTCTTAACTTGGAACATACCAAAATATCATCAATAAAACTATAACAAATCTATCCAGATACGGCTTGAGTACTTCGTTCATCAGTGCAATGAAAATTGCAAGAGCATTCGTTAACCCGAATGGCATAACCAAAAACTCATAATGTTCATATCAGGTTTTAAAGGCTATCTTAGGTATCTTCACTTCTGAGCTTCAACTGATGGTACCCTGACCTCATATCATTCTTGAAAAAGATATGTGTTTCTCGCAGTTGACCTAGTAAATCATCAATACAGGGTATAGGATATTTGTTCTTGATGGTTAGCTTGTTGAGCAATCTATAATCGATACACAACCTGAGACTCTCATATTTCTTTTTAACGAACAACATCGGTGCACCTAATGGTGAAACACTCGGCCTGATAAACCCCTTATCTAGTAATTCTTATATTTTCTTCCTCAACTCTTCTAGCTCAACTGGAGCCATTCTATACGAGGGTTTAAATATCGGCTCAGTACGAGACACTAAGTCAATATAAAACTCCATCTCCCTATCTAAAGGTAACCTTGGTAAGTCGTTTGGGAATATGTTGAAAAACTCCCTGACTGCGGGAATATCGCTCAATTCTGAACTTGCCTTATCTGTATCGATTACATAGGCAATGTAACCTTTAAAATATCATACATATAGTTAGTAAAATTTTTGTCGTTAAACTACAAATTCTCTTTCCATTAATTTTTCAGAAAAAACTTACAACATATTTTTTGGGCAAAAATGTCACTGTCCTATTATGACAATCAAGGATAACTCGATTTTTTGTTAACCAGTCCATGCCTGATATCACATCAAAATCATTAACATCTAATAGGATTAGGTCTGCTAAAATATTCATGTCCCCTAATTTAAGCTTACAATCTTTATACAGTTGTTCTCTCATTTGGCTATCTTTCATTGGCATCCTAATCATTAACATCTTTCCTAATGGTTTAGGTCTTATAGAGAAAGACAATTTATATGTAAATACAGGTGATATAAATGAATAAGTTGCACCAGAGTCAAATAAAAATACTGCTTTAACATAAAAAATCAGAAAGGTACATTTAAACGTTTTTGCTGGTGCATCAGTTCCTGTTGTCTCAAGCTCAAGGGCGTACACTCGCCCCTGTCTTGTAAGCTGCATCCTTTTTTTCTTCCATTGTAACTTTCCTCATCAGTGTAAAAGTAGCAGCAAGTGTCCTCATTTGTTCTATACTCTTTTATGTGGCTGAATTGATATTCTCGGGATAATTTTTGATCAAGTGCCCTGTCTTGCCACATCTGAAACAAGCCCTAATCATCAAATTTCAGGGCCCGTTACAATGATTCCCCCCACAGTGCCTGCACACCTCAATACTAGGCTGGGGTCCTCTGATCACAATTCCCTTAGTAGGAGCTGAGGTTTGGTAAACAATAGGCTTAATAGTTTTACCCCGCGAGTCATCATAACTCATTTGTCGCTTAACAAATGGTCTCCTACTCTCCTTAACACCTCTATCCTCAGCTAACCTCTTTCGATCTGGATCCTTCTCCTTTCCCACTTTACTGAACTTGGACGCATGCATCTCATAATCTTGTTCGCACAGCTGGGCCCAACGAACTACTTCCTCATAACTACTGAGGTCTAACGGAGCTAGTCGGGCTCGCATCAAAGGCCTCAGCCCATCTATAAACTTTCAGACCTTTTTTGACTCATTATCCATAGTGTCCGGATCATATCTTCCCAGTGAGATAAACTTAGACTCATACTCATCCATAAACCTATTCCCTTGGGTTAAGTTAAAAAATTCTATCTGTAGTCTCTTCTAGGCAGCATCCAGAATGTATTTCCTCTAGATAGCATCAAGAAATAAGTCATATGTAATCACCCTATGTCTGGCTCTTAGGATTGGTCGGGTGGACTTCCACCAGTGTTCAGCTTCTCCTATCTGTACAAAAGCTGTAAAGGTAACTTTCTCGGTAGAATTACATCGAAAAAATCTGTAGAGCTTCTTCCTCTCATTTATCCAATGTTTAGCAACTACTGGATTCTTAACCATAATGAAAGACAGAGATTTGAACTCCTAAAATTGCCTCAATCTATCTTCTTCACATTCATACCCCATCTCACCACTACGCTGCGATGGGGCCATCGACGCCGATGAATGTGGTACAAGTGGGGTCTATGGTAATGCTGGATACGGAGATGTAGAGGGCTCTTCCATTGGTGGCACATGCACTGTATTGACAGATGAAGATGTATTAGACACGACTACTGGAGTAGTCGGGGTAGCCTGAACCACAGTGCCTAGTGTGTTATCGAATCTCGCCATCACTTGCCCAATCAGATTCAGTATCAACTTCATGCCACGTTTCAGGCTAGAGATTTGGGCTTCAAAGCATTCAGTAGGGTTATGAGTAGTCTACTCAGATGAGGGACCACCTCGTCTTTCAGGCCTACCTTCTTGGCCTTGGGATGACATACCCCCTCATCCTCTTGGTCGACCATGTGGTCTACTAGCCATATCTAAACGTTTTCATTCATTGAGTAGCAATTTTCAATAAAACACAACCAGGTATACTCGTTTGTATATAAATAATGTATAGTAATGTTGGGGAAGTGAACTTTCCTAATTTTCTCTTAATCCAATCATCGACTCATCTCAGACTAAATGAGCTCTGATACCAACTTTCGTAACGCCCTAATTGACAGTACTATATGGTTGGGTTACGAGTCGATATTTGATCAAATAGTGTAATCTTACAATTCAATTACAGTTCTTAATAGCCAATTTAAACACATCCAATAGAGGTACCTTCCCATTAATCATTATAATAGTTCTTTACAAAAATAACTGTTCACACTCCCCAGATATATCTTCCTATAAATTACTTTACTTACAAAAATTTAGATACGAAAGAATATTTAACTTTGGATATACCTTAGATGCAAAAGAATACTCCGCGGAACTATGGCTAAGCGCAAGAACCCAACTTACAAAAGCGGTCTCAGCTAATGACGAGGCTCTGTAGAGGAAAGTAAGGGATGAGCTCAACGTCCTCAGTAAGAAAAATTATGTGGCAGGTAGATAAATACACTCTCTATATGCATATTTACAAAATAGGCTTATCATGAAAATATACAGAGCCATTGGTAATTCAATAAAATCAGAGTCGAAAAATCCATAACAACATCAATATCGATAGTATAAGCATTGTACTACAATAAATACAAGTTCTAAAGCTTTAAGCAGGAGAATAAACGATTTCCACACAATAATACAGTTCATACAGTCAATCCAGTAAAAAAAATACATGAGACAAGATAAAACAATTCTCAGTATACAGTACGTGGCAATTAAAACTAGGGGTATCGGTTTCAGAAAATAAAACTGACATATTTCGGTAATTATGTAAATAAAACTGACATATCAGGTAAGGATAGGTAGTTTAACTGAGGTTAGAATTTCCTATAATTTCGATATCTATAAATTCGGCATAGTATTTTTATCTCAATTCAACAGTCTCAAAATCCATGTAGATATCTCTAGCAGCACATAAAATTTTTCTTACCTTGGTGTCTGTCAGTGGTCGTCAATATCAAGAATCGATTAGTCCGTTCTTGATCATTTGTTTGCTCCAAAGACGTGATCTAGTGTACCAAAATAGTTCTTTCTTAATAATTTCTTTAAAACCCCCTCTCATCTTTTTTTTTAATTTCCTTTTGGTTTCGCGCCTTTTCCTCTTTCTTCTTTCTTCTTCTTTCTTTCTTTCACGCTGGTCACTGTTCACTCATCTTCTTCCTCTTTACTCGTCCCTGGCATCTTCTCCCTCATTTCTCCCGATTTCCTCATCACCTTCCTCGTCTACTCGTTTCACCTGGCACCTGTGTTCTCCTGCTAAGACTGTTTCTAACTAACAACTTCCAGTCGAGAGCCACCTTTGTCCTACTCAAGATTTTAGGTTCCTCAATCTCAACCTGGGCTTTTATTTTACTTCTTACTCATTCCAACTTCTGCCTCCCTTAACACACCCTTACTTCCGTCAAATTGTCTTACCTCCAAGAAAAATCGAGAGTAGCTCAAACATTCAACTTTAGATTTTTCTTTTCTTTCAGGTTCACTCCTCTATTCAATCATTGTCTTCCACCTATACTTTCAGGTTCCTCTACCTCGTTCCTGCTCCTTAAGCCGAAAGCCATCCTTTGATCAACCACACAAGTAGGCCTTTGATGGCTTCCCTTTGTCCAACTTCAGCTCCTCTTTTCTCGATTTAAATCCATTTTTATGTTCTCTGTCTTCTTTCTCTAAAAACTTTCTCTCCTTAAAATTGTCAACTCACTTGTCTTCCTTTCCGTGCTTTATTTCCCCTTATGATTCCCTCAGTTCCCTTCTCTCACTCAACAACTTTCACTCCTTTGTTTTCTCTTTTTCTTTTGTTCTTTCTTGATCTCTTCAATGGTTATCTCAGTTTCTGTGAGACCCCGTATAAGTTTAACCTTGTATATCTATGTAAATGAATTCATAAGTATGGTGATATACTTGTAATGTGAACAATATGTAATGTAAGTCCATAAGTTTAATGTACACACTTGTAATAAGAGTTGTGATTATACATACAAGTTGCATTATGTATGAATATGAGGAAATGGACTTAAACATGTGAAGAATAGGAGTAGAATGGAAATTGAGTAGCGTGGTAAAATGGAAGGAGGATTACATAAGTTATGCACTTCCATTTGGTCTATATTAAGTACCTTTGGTTATACAAAGATTTCACACAAGTTTTAATAGGTATAAAATATAAATGGATGCCATTTTCATGTCTCAAAGATGGTTGGATGAGAAAATGACCATGGCAACAAAATGTATGAAGTTTGGTAGGAGTTGCTGTAGAAAAACTACAGAAAATCTAGAATTATGAATGACAGATCGATCTCATAGGATGAGAGATCAATCTGAAAGAGCCTAAATGCTCTTATTCTAAGCTATGGAACAGGATATATCGATCTCCAATGGAGTCAGATTGATCTCCTAAACAATATGTGAAATACAGATCGATCTCCCCTAAGACCAGATCGATCTTCTGAACCTTCTGTAAAATGAAAATTGATCTTCCCTAAAACCAGATCGATCTCCTTAACCTTCTGTTTGAAATAGATCGATCTCAAGCCACAACAGATCGATCTACTGTCTTCAAATGTCGTAAAAAAGAGGGATTTTAAGAGGACCAGATCGATCTCTACCTAATGCAGATCGATCTCATTAAGCAAATTCTATAAATATGGAGCAGTTGGATCTGTAATTTTTCAAGATAAAACCAATCTTTTTCCATTTTTAACCTAAAACCTAGCTTCTCATTTTTAAATCCACACATTTTCAATAAGATTTGAGGGAAAGCTATTAGAGGCAAAGTTGTTCACATCAAAGAGAAGAACAACATAGTTTGGAGGAATTTCCCCACTTGTTGGATTGAAGGATCAAGGTGCATTTTCATTTGGAGCAAAGAGAAAAACAAACTAGTTGAGTTTCTCATACAAATACTCAAGTACATTATTTGGATATTGATGTGGGAATGATTTGGTATGCATAGAAATGGTAGAAAGTACCTAGAGTAGAATGAATCCACCATGACCTAGAAATGTTCTAGTGTGCAAAAGTAAAGTGTATTGAGATTAATGATGAATGGGGTATCTTGAATTGATAATAGTGTTATGAAGATGATTTTAAGATGTTATTAGAGAATAAATAGTGAGATTTACCAAAAATAGGTAAAATGTGGATTAAAGCATTGGTAAATGCATAGGTGAATTATATTGACTAGTAAAGTCAAAATGCGAGTTAACAACATTAACTCAAGTGACTTAGATGAATGAATCGTAGCTCCAGAGGATACACCGGAGTAAGGCGAACCAAGAGCGCAAGAGGCTAAGAGGAAAAGAGAGTCACACTCATGTAAAATTGAGGTAAGGGAATTCTATGAACTCTTAGAGATATCTGTGCTCAATTTGGTCGCTTAAATGCTTTGCTAGAATGCATGAGATATTAGGAAATGACATTGGGTGATTGAAGGGTAAAAAGTTGGGTGTTTGAGAAATGTGCATGAAAATAAAAGCATAATGCTTTAGAAAATCATGTTTTATTTCCTTTTATCAAATGATTGGTAGGTTGGCTAACATTTGAAATATTTTGCAAAAGAAATGAGTTATTTTGGTTTGTTAACCATACTTTGTAAAGAATTAAGCCACCTACATGGTTTTCGTGAGGATGAAAGCGTGCTAGAGTATAACTCGCATGAGATTTGATGTGTTTTATACGCATGAGTGCTAGAGCTTAGCTCGCACTAGTTTTCACATGGATTTTCATACTGGTTTTGGCACGATATTGGAGCATAGCTCGTATTTGATGCCCACCTTATTTGTGTTGTGCTTGGAGCTTCGGGTAGACTGGGTGTAGCACTGATTAAATAGGCTCGCACGTGCATTTGTGATATTTGGACATGTTGATAGCCGTGTTAGGAGCTTTGGGTAGACAAGAGGTCGTACCGATTAAATAGGCTCACATGTGTGTTTGAAATGTGGCATGATATGATATGTTGATGTGCATCCACAGAGTACGTTGTACCGTACAGGTAGTATGGAGTACGTTGTACTGTGTTGAGATTGTGATATGTCATCTTCGGACGAGATCTGCTATGGACCGAAGGGCAGGATTTGACCCACCTCCCATGTGGAAGTAGATAGTCGTGATAACTCGCACACCTTGTCACGACCCAATTCCATTCTCTTTAACCGAAAATCATTAAAAAAATTTCGCGTTTTACTGTTACCTTACCCGGTCGTGAACTAACTCACCACACACTGTTGGGCTGTGAGTCAATAATAAACTCCACATCTCATTCATTCTCAGTTAAATAAAAATATGTCATACATTTGCATTTAATCTTGTACTTATACAAAAGCATGTTTTACTGACATCTACATCCCCCATAATTACAACTCAAAGAATACTGTGCTTTTACATTGTTTAGATACAAAAAGAATCACTGTGTATATACCTCTAAGCGATGGAGATGCAGCGGAGTCCAAAATACCACGCCTCAGTCCCCACTGGGCTACTATGCACGCTCTGTATGGGGGGAAAATAGAGAGGGATGAGCAACCACACGCTCAGTAAGGCAATAATGCAAGCATGGTAGATAACTACTCTATCTACATGCTGATAGTGTTATGCATAAATCATTTATGGTAGGAGCATGAGGAAGTAAAACTATGCCATATGAGTATACATATATATCATGTATCAAAATCATGTACATTGGCATACAAAACATGGTAAAAACATCATGTATAAATCATCTCATGCTCAATCTCATTTAAATTCATAAAAAGGGCAATTCATTAAGAAACCTCCTTTTTAAACCCACGTCATAAACTCTTTCTCAAACACATACAATCTCATCACATCAATTCACAATCACAACCACATTTTCATTTCACAATTCACACATGTGTATAAAAACTAGGTCACTATATCAAAAGTGCCTATGTGGAGCACTACATCATAAATCATCCCAGACCACACGCATCCAGGTGTGCGGGGTATCATGCTGGCACGAAGATGGATTATCCCTCGCCAGAATTTCTCATCACATAACCATCAGGCGGTACATCGTACTCCATGTGATATACACGGTACAGCGTACTCCGCATACTCATATTGTGATCGGGGGTGCCATTCCTAGGTCTTACCTACCCCATACCAAGAGTTTTCCATATCCGTGAAGGAGAGCCTCCCTGCCGAACAGAGCCTCCCCGCCTAACAGAGCCTCCCTGCCTCCTTGGGCTTAAGGATGTTAGCTTAAGGATGTAGGGCTTAAAGATCCTTCCGTAAGAGAGCCTCCCCGCCGAACAGAGCCTCCCCGCCTAACAGAGCCTCCCCGCCTCTTTGGGCTTAAGGATGTTAGCTTAAGGATGTAGGGCTTAAGGATCTTACCGTACCCATGTAGGAGAGCCTCCCTGCCTAACAGAGCCTCCCCGCCTCTTTGGGCTTAAGGATGTTGGCTTAAGGATCCCACCGTAAGAGAGCCTCCCCACCGAACAGAGCCTCCCCGCCTAACAGAGTCTCCCTACCTCCTCGGGCTTAAGGATGTTTGTTTAAGGATGTAGGGCTTAAGGATCTTACCAACTTTCACAACCTTATACGTATCATAATGTGCAAACTTGTGCGAGCAAAGCTGTAGCACGACTCATGCATCCTATCATAAAGAGACGCGTACGAGCATAGCTCTAGTACGGTTATACTCATAAGACAAACCACTCAAAAGCCACTTATGAGCAGAAGCTCCAGTACGATTTATAAACACCATCATAGTTTCCAAATCAAGGTGCGAGCTAAGCTCCAGCACATTTCATACAAATGAAAACCTAGAAATCCAGCGCGAGCGAGGCTCTAGCGCGATTTATGTCATGCAAATATGATAGGTGGCTCATACACAATCAAACAATCCCGACAACCGGGTTTAGCACTTCACAAATGCCTTTTTCCACAACATTAATAAACATTAGTCGACCCATCTACAAGCTTGCTTAAAACAAAGCAATTTCGTTTTGAAAGACATCAAGACATTAGATTTATGCAATTATTAGCCTTACTATCCCATTTCATAGAATCCACTTCCAAAACCAAAAATCACACATATACTCATTCTCATTCATGAATACCATCAATCATTTACTTTAGCAACCATGCACTTCGTAAAACACCCAATATTTTAAAGTACGAGCAACTACCTCTATATACTCACAAAATTCCCTTACCTGGAATCACGATGCGTGATTCCACTTCCTTAAAGCTACTACTCGTACCACTCGATTCGTCTTCAACGAACTCTTCGGGACGCACAAAATCATATCCCGCATTATATTCGATCCATATAATATCACATCGTGCGTTCACTATAGTCAATTCGACCTATAGTTTTCTATTAACGCTTATGAGGCCTCAATTCATTACTTTACCCATAACTCGAGTCTATGGATTCTTCTTAGGCCTATTAACTTATTCTGAATCAATATTAAATAGACATTAAGCTCATAGTGTTCATATTTCATGAATTCCCTCACTATGGCATTTTATCAAGCATATGCATACTCATTTTCACAATTCCTCCAAACTCACAATGTAATTTCATTTAACCATCTAAAATCATAAACATTACCTCAATAACAACTTTAGCATGCCCATAAATCATAAACTCATTCAACCCATATATTCTCACATTATACCCATTCTAGGTTTTCTAGGTCACACCAATTCCACCACATCCCTAGATAATTTATCCATCAATACTCATGCCAAACAACTCCATAATCAATTAAATAGACAATGTATTTGGATTGGAGTGTTAGAATCTTACCAAATATGATTTTTCCTCTTGCTCCAAATGGCAGTGCCCTTAACTCCTTCAATACCAACAATGGGAAAATGCCTACCCACTATGTTGTTCTTCTCTTTGATAGGAACAACTTTGGCTCTAATGGTCTCTCTTCAAATCTTACTGAAAATATCTGATTTTAGAGAGGAAAAGTTAGGTTTTTGGGTTAGAAATGGAAGATTAGTGTTTTTCCCAAAATTTTCAGATTTTCAGCCCTCCTTTTATAGAAATAGCTTGAGGAGATCGATCTGGTCCAAGAGGAGATCGATCTGGTCCCCTTAAATCCCTCCTTTTCACGACATTTTTAAGCATGAGATCGATCTGTCGAAGCATGAGATCGATCTGTCGAAGCATGAGATCGATCTGTCAAAGCATGAGATCGATCTGGTCCCAAACAGAGAGCTAAGGAGATCGATCTGGGTGCTTAAGGATCGATCTTTTCATCACAGAATGATTAGGAGATCGATCTGGCCCCATTTGAGATCGATCTGCTCTATTCCATTGCCCAAATAAGAGCATTCTGGCTCTTCCAGATCGATCTCTCATCTTATGAGATCAATCTGGCCTTCATGTTTTCCAGATTTCCTGCAGTGTCCTTGCTGCAACTCATACCAACACATCCTTAATCTGTTGCCATGGCCATTTTCTCATCCATCAACCTTTATAACTTGAAAATGGCATCCATTCATACCTTATGCACATTGAAACTTGTGTGCATTCATTGTATGTCCAAAGGTATGCTACATAAAACTAAATGGAAGCATAACTCCATTCCATTTTACCACACTACTCATTTTGAGTTTCAATCACATCCATCACTTATAAGAATTCATTTCTTTATATTCATACTCAATGGAACTTGTATGTACATTACAAATCATATTACACATACGTACATTGAATCCATGGACTTACATCAATCATACTTTACATTACAATTCCATTAACATTCATTACACCTTACAACTTTACATATACGGGGTCTCACATTCTCCCCTCCTTCAAGGAATTTGGTCCTCCAAATTAGAACCAAGTCACTCTTTAAAAAGTTGCGGGTACTTCTCCCGTATCAAGTTCTCCAATTCATATGTGGCCTTTTTCACCGTGTGATGTTGCCAAAGAACTTTCACCAAGGGAATTATCTTATTCCGCAACACTTTCTCTTTTCTGTCCAATATCCGAACCGGTTTCTCAACATACGTCATACTCTCATGGAGCTCCAACGGCTCATATCTTATCAAGTGTGCCGGGTCTGGGTGATACTTTCGAAGCATCGAGACGTGGAAGACGTTGTGGACATTTGTCAAGTCCGATGGCAATGCCAATCTATACGCCTTATCTTCCACTCTCTCTAAAATCTCGAAGGCTCTGATATATCTAGGGCTCAGCTTGCCCTTCTTACCAAATCTCATAATACCCTTCGATGGTGATACCCTCAGAAACACCGACTCACCCTCATGAAACTCCAGTGGTTTTCGTCTCTTGCCAGCATAACTCTTTTGTCGGCTCTGAGCTATCCGTAATCTCTCACATATCAATCGGACGTCCTCAGATGCCTACTGCACTAAGTTCGGAGCAAAAATCTGTCTGTCACCAACCTCTTCCCATCCAATGGGGGAACGGCATCTATATCCATACAATGCCTCATAGGGTGCTATCCCGATACTCGGATGATATCTATTATTATAAGCGAACTCGACTAACTGCAGGTGGTCATCCTAAGAGCCTCTAAAATCCAAGACACATGCTCTCAACATATCATCGAGGGTCTGTATAGTCCTCTCTGACTTCCCATCTGTCTGAGGATGAAAAGCGGTGCTAAAACTCAGTCGGGTCCCCAGCGCTTCTTGAAAATGTTCCCAAAAATGGGAAGTGAAGCGGGCATCCCTATCAAAAACAACGCTCACTGGTACACCATGTAGCTATACTATCTCTCGAATATATAGGTTCGCCAACTGACTCAGTGTATCGGTAGCTCTCATAGCCAAGAAATGGGCGGACTTAGTCAACCGGTCCACAATAACCCATATGGCATCATGACCTCTACGGGTCCTCGGCAACCCCATCACAAAATCCATGGTGACATGCTCCCACTTCCATGTCGGTATCGATAGAGGCTGCAATAATCCTGCAGGCTTCTAATGCTCTACCTTCACTTGCTGACAAACGAGACACTTAACGACATATTCAGCAATGTCTCTCTTCATTCCAGACCACCAATAAACCTTTCGAAGGTTTTGATACATCTTGGTACTTCCCGGATGTATCGTATACTTCGACGAGTGAGCCTCTGAGAAAATCGTTCTCCTGATCTCAGGATCCCTAGGAACGCATACTCTGCCTCTGAACCTCAATAAGCCATCAGCACTCTGCTCAAAATCAATACCCATACCTGTCTATATCTGCCTCAGCCAATCGATGCAACGTCGATCGCTCTGCTGGGCTTGCCGAATACAGCCAATCAATTCTGGCTCCAGTCTTAAACTAGCCATGATCTCAAGTCTCTCAAATCCAGGTGGGGTTACATCCAGACTGAGGTTCGCAAAGTGTTCTAACAATTCATGTTTCCGTACCATCATATATGACACCAACCCAAGGTTCTTTCTACTCAAAGCATCGGCAACTACATTTGTCTTACCCGGGTGGTACATGATTTCACAATCATAGTCCTTCAGGAGTTCGAGCCATCTCCTCTATCTCATTCAGCTCTTTCTGTGAGAACAGGTACTTAAGGCTCTTCTGATCTGTGAACACCTGAAATTTCTCACCATAGAGATAGTGGCGCCATATTTTCAAAGCAAATACTACAGCCGCCAACTCCAAATCATGGGTCGGGTAGTTCCTCTCGTGATCTTTCAACTGTCTAAATCCATAGGCAACTTCCTTCCCATCCTGCATAAGCACACAGCCCAGTCCCTGGTGTGATACATCCGTATACACCGAGAATCCTTCTGAGCTGGTAGGAATGGTGAGAACTGGAGCAGTCGTCAATCGACGCTTAAGCTCCTAAAAACTCCTCTCACATGCCTCATCCCACACAAACTTAACATCTTTTCGCGTGAGGCGTGTCAATGGAGCAGCTAGTCTGGAGAAACCCTCTACAAATCTCCGATAATATCCTACCAATCCCAAAAAATTCCTGATCTCAGTTACTGTCATGGGCTGTTCCCACTGTACAACTGCCTCTATCTCGGATGGATCCACCGATACCACATCCTTTGACACAACATGCCCCAGAAATGAGATATGTTCTAACCAAAAGTTACACTTGCTGAGTTTGGCATACAATTCTCTCTCTCGGATGGTCTGCAGAACTATCCTCAAGTGCTCCTCATGATCTTCCCTGGACTTAGAATACACCAAAATGTCATCAATGAACACTATTACAAACTTGTCCAGGTATGGCTTGAATATATCATTCATCAATGTCATAAATGCTGCGGGAGCATTCGTCAATCCGAATGGCATCACCAAAAACTCGTAGTAGCCATAACGGGTACGAAATGCTATCTTGGGTACATCTCCACTCCTGATCCTCAACTGATGATACCCCGACCGCAGATCTATCTTAGAAAATATTTTCGCTCCCTGGAGCTGATCCAACAAATCATCGATTCTGGGAAGGGGGTACTTGTTCTTAATGGTGGCCTTATTCAACAATCGGTAATCTATACACAGTCGGAGGCTTCCATCCTTCTTCCTTACAAATAGAACTGGTGCTCCCCAAGGTGAGACACTCGGTCTAATAAACCCCTTCTCCAGTAACTCTTGCAGCTGTTTCTTCAGCTCTTCCAATTCTATCGGAGCCATTCTATAGGGTGGTTTCGATATCGGCTCAGTATCAGGCACTAGCTCAATGCAAAATTCCATTTCCCTTTCAGGTGGTAGTCCTGGTAATTCATCCGGAAAGACATCAGGGTAATCTGTAATTACGGCTATGTCCCTTAATTCTGGGCGTGCCTCATCCATATCAACCACATATGCAATGAACCCTTCACATTATCCTCTCCATCGTTAGTAACATAAACCATCACTCCACATTCAACATTTATCATAAACAATATTTTATCTCTTAAGCAATATGCATTTAAAATCATACTCCTTTATTTACAACAAACATACTATTTTCATATCATTTCTTTTCATCAAAATTTACAATAAGATTGTCTAATCCTGAAAACATCAATGTTTTGGCATGACAATCCATCACAACACGATTGGTAGCCAACCAATCCATTCCCAAAATTACATCAAAATCATTCATATTCAATAAAATCAGAATGGCTATCATTTCCTTCCCCTCTATCTTTAACTTACAATCTCTACATACATGCTCAGTCAATTGACTATCATTCATGGGTGTGGAAATCATCAACATTTTATCCAACAATGTTGGTTTCACATATTTCAACAATTTATGTGCAAAGGAAGGTGATATGAAAGAATGCGTGGCACCAGGATCAAATAATACCAATGCTTCTAAATCAAAGATTCGGATGGTACCTTTAATCACATCTGTCGAAGCATATGCGGTGTCCTGATCCAGTGCATGTACTCTTCCTCTGCTCACACCCGCAGCCTATTTCCCTTTTTCCCTCAGTCGTAGCCCTTCTCCTCGGGGCCACAATCTCAACTGGAGCTCCCTCAGGCTCCTTGCCCTTCTGTGGGGCAATCTCTATCTTCTTGGGACAATACTTAGCCATATGTCCTGGTCTCTCGCATCTAAAACACACCATAGGGGTCATCAGACAGGGCCTATTCCCATGAAATCTCCCATATCTCTTACACTAATCAGTAGTAGGCCGTGGTCCTCCAATAGTCATACCCCTCGGTATAGTCAAGGCTGGGCATATGGGAGGTCTAGCAGCTCTCTCCTACACCTCCTCAATCTTAGGCCTCTTCTCGAAAAATCCTTGGCCACCTCTCTTGGCCACTCTTCCAAACCCGAATCTCTTCCGGTCTCTGTCCTTTCTAACACTGACTCTCCCAAGCTCGGAGGCATTTCGCTCAAAGTCTTGCTCACATAACTGAGCCTTATGTACAGCCTCCTCATAGGTCAAGATGTCAAAGGGAGCTAGCTTAGTCCGGATGGCCAATCTCAATCCATCCATGAACTTCTGAATCTTCCGGGTCTCACTACCCATCGTGTCCGGGTCATATCTCCCCAAGGACATAAACTTGGACTCATACTCGTCCATAGTTCGGTTCCCTTGAACCAGGTTCATAAATTCCATACGCAATTTCCTGTGTGCGGTAGCTGGAATATACTGTCTTCTGAAGGCCTCCAAGAATATCTCCCACGAGATCTCAGAGTGTCTGGCCCTCAAAATAGCCTCAGTGGATCTCCACCAATGCTCGGCCTCGCCTTTCAACATAAACACGGCAAAGGCTACCTTCTCAGCAGAAGTGCATCAAAAAAACCTATATAGTTTCTCCATCTCATACACCCAATCCTCCGTAACCATTGTGTCCTTCACCCCTCTAAACACTGGGGGTTTCAACGCTTGAAACTCTCGCAACCTGCTCAAATCGCAGTCATAACCCAAATCACTACCGCTCTGCTGTGGAGCGATAGGAGAAGCTATATCCTAGGCTGGAGGTGGTGTAACTGTAGCTGTCTCAGCAGCATGAGGTCTCTCCGCCTCTGTAGCTGCCTGTTCAGTAGTAGGCTGTGCCGCGGGACCTCGTCTATCACAAGCGCCCAAGGCCTGCGTGACTATCTCCACCAAATTCTCAATACTCCGCTCTAACCTAGCGAAGCGAGCCTCAGTATCCTCTGTCAACAGGGTTCTATGGAGCCTACTCAGTCTGTGGCTCCGTACGGCTCTCAGGCCTACCTCTACGGCCTCTAGCACGTGCTCTCGCCCCTCTACCTTTGCGTGTAACTGGCATAGTGCCTAACTTCCTGTATTATAATAATTCATTAAGCTCAATCCATCACGGTATACACAGTTATATCTAAACAAAAGCACAGTACTATAGGGATGTACTTTCCTACGTTTTATTAATGACTCACATCAGGCCAACACAGCTCTGATACCAATCTCTGTCACGACCCAATTCCATTCTCTTTAACCGAAAATCATTAAAAAATTTTTGCGTTTTACTGTTACCTTACCCGGTCGTGAACTAACTCACCACACACTGTTGGGCTGTGAGTCAATAATAAACTCCACATCTCATTCATTCTCAGTTAAATAAAACGATGTCATACATTTGCATTTAATCTTGTACTTATACAAAAGCATGTTTTACTGACATCTACATCCCCCATAATTACAACTCAAAGAATATTGTGCTTTTACATTGTTTAGATACAAAAAGAATCACTGTGTATATACCTCTAAGCAATGGAGATGCAGCGGAGTCCAAAATACCACGCCTCAGTCCTCACTGGGCTACTATGCACGCTCTGTAGGGGAAAATAGAGAGGGATGAGCAACCACACGCTCAGTAAGGCACTAATGCAAGCATGGTAGATAACTACTCTATCTACATGCTGATAGTGTTATGCATAAATCATTTATGGTAGGAGCATGAGGAAGTAAAACTATGCCATATGAGTATACATATATATCATGTATCAAAATCATGTACATTGGCATACAAAACATGGTAAAAACATCATGTATAAATCATCTCATGCTCAGTCTCATTTAAATTCATAAAAAGGGCAATTCATTAAGAAACCTCCTTTTTAAACCCACGTCATAAACTCTTTCTCAAACACATACAATCTCATCACATCAATTCACAATCACAACCACATTTTCATTACACAATTCACGCATGTGTATAAAAACTAGGTCACTATATCAAAAGTGCCTATGTGGACCACTACATCATAAATCATCCCAGACCACACGCATCCAGATGTGCGGGGTATCATGCTGGCACGAAGATGGATTATCCCTCGCCAGACTTTCTCATCACATAACCATCAGGCGGTACATCGTACTCCATGTGATATACACGGTACAGCGTACTCCGGAGACTCATATAGTGATTGGGGGTGCCATTCCTAGGTCTTACCTACCCTATACCAAGAGTTTTCCATATCCGTGAAGGAGAGCCTCCTTGCCGAACAGAGCCTCCCCACCTAACAGAGCCTCCCTGCCTCCTCGGGCTTAAGGATGTTAGCTTAAGGATGTAGGGCTTAAGGATCCTTCCGTAAGAGAGCCTCCCCACCGAACAGAGCATCCCCGCCTAACAAAGCCTCCCCGCCTCTTTGGGTTTAAGGATGTTAGCTTAAGGATGTAGGGCTTAAGGATCTTACCGTACCCATGTAGGAGAGCCTCCCTGCCTAACGAGCCTCCCCGCCTCTTTGGGCTTAAGGATGTTGGCTTAAGGATCCCACCGTAAGAGAGCCTCCCCACCGAACAGAGCCTCCCCGCCTAATAGAGCCTCACTGCCTCCTCGGGCTTAAGGATTGCTTAAGGATGTAGGGCTTAAGGATCTTACCAACTTTCACAACCTTATATGTATCACAATGTGCAAACTTGTGCGAGCAAAGCTCTAGCACGACTCATGCATCCTATCATAAAGAGACGCGTACGAGCATAGCTCTAGTACGGTTATACTCATAAAACAAACCACTCAAAAGCCACATACGAGCAGAAGCTCTAGTACGATTTATAAACACCATCATAGTTTCCAAATCAAGGTGCGAGCTAAGCTCCAACACATTTCATACAAATGAAAACCTAGAAATCCAGCGCGAGCGAGGCTCTAGCGCAATTTATGTCATGCAAATACGATAGGTGGCTCATACACAATCAAACAATCCCGACAACCGGGTTTAGCACTTCACAAATGCCTTTTTTCCACAACATTAATAAACATTAGCCGACCCATCTACAAGCTTGCTTAAAACAAATCAATTTCATTTTGAAAGACATCAAGACATTAGATTTATGCAATTATTAGCCTTACTATCCCATTTCATAGAATCCACTTCCAAAACCAAAAATCACACATATACTCATTCTCATTCATGAATACCATCAATCATTTACTTTAGCAACCATGCACTTCGTAAAACACCCAATATTCAGCCACAAATTTAAAGTACGAGCAGCTACCTCTATATACTCACAAAATTCCCTTACCTGGAATCGCGATGCGTGATTCCACTTCCTTAAAGCTGCTACTTGTACCACTCGATTCGTCTTCAATGAACTCTTCGGGACTGCACAAAATCATATCTCGCATTATATTCGATCCATATAATATGATATCGTGCGTTCACTATAGTCAATTCGACCTATAGTTTTCTATTAATGCTTATGAGGCCTCGTTTCATTACTTTACCCATAACTCGAGTCTATGGATTCTTCTTAGGCCTATTAACTTATTCTGAATCGATATTAAATCGACATTAAGTTCATAGTGTTCATATTTCATGAATTCCCTCACTATGGCATTTTATCAAGCATATGCATACTCATTTTCACAATTCCTCCAAACTCACAATGTAATTTCATTTAACCATCTAAAATCATAAACATTACCTCAATAACAACTTTAGCATGCTCATAAATCATAAACTCATTTAACCCATATATTCTCACATTATACCCATTCTAGGTTTTCTAGGTCATACCAATTCCACCACATCCCTAGATAATTTATCCATCAATACTCATGCCAAACAACTCCATAATCAATTAAATAGACAAGTATTTGGATTGGAGTGTTAGAATCTTACCAAATATGATTTTTCTTCTTTCTCTAAATGGCAATGCCCTTAACTCCTTCAATACAAACAATGGGAAAATGCCTACCCACTATGTTGTTCTTCTCTTTGATAGGAACAACTTTGCCTCTAATGGTCTCTCTTCAAATCTTACTGAAAATGGCTGATTTTAGAGAGGGAAAGTTAGGTTTTTGGGTTAGAAATGGAAGATTGGTGTTTTTCCTAAAATTTTTAGATTTTCAGCCCTCCTTTTATAGAAATAGCTTGAGGAGATCGATCTGGTCCAAGAGGAGATCGATCTGGTCCCCTTAAATCCCTTTTTTTCACGACATTTTTAAGAATGAGATCGATTTGTCGAAGCATGAGATCGATCTGTCGAAGCATGAGATCGATCTGGTCCCAAACAGAGAGCTAAGGAGATCGATCTGGGCGCTTGAGGATCAATCTTTTCATCACAGAATGCTTAGGAGATCGATCTGGCCCCATTGGAGATCGATCTGCTCTATTCCATTGCCCAAATAAGAGCATTCTGGCTCTTCCAGATCGATCTCTCATCCTATGAGATTGATCTGACCTTCATGTTTTCCATATTTCCTGCAGTTTCCTTGCTGCAACTCATACCAACACATCCTTAATCTGTTGCCATGGCCATTTTCTCATCCATCCACCTTTATAACTTGAAAATGGCATCCATTCATACCTTATGCACATTGAAACTTGTGTGCATTCATTGTATGTCCAAAGGTATGCTACATAAAACCAAATGGAAGCATAACTCCATTCCATTTTACCACACTACTCATTTTAAGTTTCAATCACATCCATCACTTATAAGAACTCATTTCTTCATATTCATACTCAATGGAACTTGTATGTACGTTACAAATCATATTACACATACGTACATTGAATCCATGGACTTACATCAATCATATTTTACATTACAAGTCCATTCACATTCATTACACCTTACAACTTTACATATACGGGGTCTCACACACCTGATCCGTGTAGTCGGTATCACAGGATATGGCCATAGTCCTAGAGGTTATTTCCCTTATTGAATTGTCTATCTCACATGTCTATTGCTTTGTGAATAAATCCATGTTTGAAATGATTTATGCCTCAGGATAGTCTAAGGGGGGGCTGAGTCCTGACAAGTGATGAATTGTTTTGAGATATCGATTTGTTAATGGTTTTAAAGTGCACTGATGCATGATGTTTAATGCCTTGCTTTACTTATGAAATACGCATGATGATTAATGCCATGCGTTCTTATAAAATATGCATGATGGTTAATTCCATGCTTTGAATTGAATTGTGCACTAGATTTTAATAGCATGAATGCTTTACATACCATTAACACCAACATGAACTCATATTTTGAGAAACTGATGAAATGTATGCTTTGAGCATGGCATCGCGATCACGTAGATAGTGCGGTATCTACCTATTCGCATGATTACCTTACTGAGCATGTGATTTGCTCACCCCCTTTATTTTCCCTTCTCTACAAAGCTTTGAGTATAGATTGAGCGTGAATGGAGGCTATCCCTTTTGGTATCCGCTGCATCTCATCGCATAAGGTATACACAGTTGGATTATTTTGTATCTAAACTAGACATAGCACAGTAGCATTTTGTATGTAAACATTGGGGATGTAAAGCAATGTAAACACTCATAAACAGTAACTCTAATGCATTTATAAAAGTGTTTACTTCAAAAATTATGTTGTAAAAAATTAAATCGTTATGGATGGATGAGGTAGACATTAACGCACAGCCCAACTGTGGAGAAGGTAGCTGTTCACGATCGGAGTAAGGTATGGATGAATAAATACTTATATTTAAAAATCAAAAAAAATTTTGTAAGGATTTTTGGTAAGTTTGAGGGTTGTGACAGTTTCACTGCAGGGGTTGGTGGTAGGGAATGTGGAAGGTGTGACGGGTCTAAGGTGATGAGGAATGACAGAGAAGGTGTTTTTCCTTTAGCAGAGCAGGTAGAGGGAATTCAAGAACTACTGGCCATATTTTCTTCAGTTTCCTTCTATTGCAATATACGTTCATTCCTCCATTTGCATTCAAATTGTTAACATTATTTCGGTTGAGTGTGTTTTACTTAATCATTTTTTTACTTTTGTTTAACAACAGAGTTTTGGTGAGTGTTTATAGATTCAAGTGGACTCTCTATCCACTTATTTCTTCCTTCTCCTGTATTGCATCGACGGCCACATCCACAATACTATATCTTTTTTTCCATTTCCATGTTTTGCTATTCTGTGCATTTCCTCTTCTGCTGCAGAATCATTTTTTGACCAAACGGTACCTGCTTAGCAAACCATCTCTCACCACTTCATCCCTTTTCTTTTTGGTCTTCTTGGTGGCCCTCTCTTCCTTTCGGTCAAGCCCTATTTCCCAGCAGCTTTCCTAGTCCATCTCAGTTCATTGTAGTTTCCTTATATTGCATCTAGGACAAATATACCCTTCTTTTTCTTTATGCATTGTAAAGGTTACTTTCGGGATTGACTTCATTTTAGAAGCCAATCCATGGGTTTTGGGGTATGTATATGTGTACACTTATTCCAAACAAGTTTAGCTAATTCTCTATCGTGGTTATTCTTAAAAGGTTGTTACCTTGCTAAGTAACTTCTTTGAATGGTAAAAGAAACATACGTTGGTTGCCACAGATAATCATTGATCCGACTTTCGTGATAAGTGACTTTCACTCTCAACTTTGATAGCCCTTATGGTCAAAGGTAGAACCTCACTCATGACTTCACCATTTTAATATCAAAGATCTTTTTTAATAGAAAAACTGATAAGTTTTGAGTAGTTGAAGGCTATCTAATGTAATATATGTTCGAGTACAAGGATTACTATGGAGTCTATGCCCATGAATAAAGATTAAGTCCATGTTGTGTTTGGAAGGAGCATGTTTTGTGTTAACTTAAAGCATTTTTTAAGATTTAATGCGAGATAGGTCTTTCACTCCATGTATTTCAAATAGTTATTGTAGATTGTAATATTAAAGTGCTGGCCCTAAATAGTATTTACGTGCAAGTATACATGGTATACAAGTATTACGGAGGTGAGTATAGATATCGTTCTCTCGAGGATTAAATTAAATTGTTTAAGTACTATAACTATTTCATCCTATATTTATTCAAACTAATTAGCCATTTTTCTTAATTTAATTAAATACTAAAACAATTTAAATAAAACCTCAATCTAACATTACAAATGAAAATTCAAACATAATGGAAATTAAATTGTAAAAAGAAATAAAAAAATAACCTGAATAAGAAAACAGAAAAAACAAAATTCAAATTATCTAAAATTAAAAGGTTTATTTTAACTAAGTAAAATCTAATGAACAAATAAACTAATAACTAACTAATCTAAATTATTACACTAAAACAAACTTATAAAATAAAATAAGCCATCTTAATTGTATGCAAAACTAAACAAACAGTAGAAACTAGCCAGCTAACATGTGAGAATCAACCAGATATCCCCGCATATGACCATGCTCTGCCACGTACCTACTTCGCAACGTGCTCTAGCCCAGCTTTGCTTTTCAGCCATGCCACAACACCACATGCACTTCAAATCTGTGCTTATGGACAGCCACGTCTCCAGCAGGACACATCCTCCCCGCTTCAGTCTTGCTGTATTTTTCCTTCAACCTTATAGTCACATGTAACAATATAGGCATCAACAATGCCTTGCTCACGACAGCAGCAAAGTCCAATAATAGTAGCTACGGTTGCTGTGGCAGCAAATAGAAACACATTTTACCCTATCCGACTGGCAAGCTTTTATACAGCCAAACCACAGTAGTTGGAGAACCAGCAACCACAGTAGCAGCCCAAATGCCAAGAAATAAGGTAAAAAGTAAGTATAATAAACCATCATAAAATGAAAACCAGATGGAAACAGGACAATAACGTGTTAGCAAATGCACAAAGAATAAAAATCCTACAAAACAAAAACTTGCCGAAAGAAATGAAGCAGAAACTGTGACATGAAAAATATGAGAGAAAGAAAGATGTAGTACTTTGAAAATAAAACTATAAAGGTAATGGTTTTACATTAAACTAATTCATAGAGAAAAGAAATAAGAGTAAGAAACCAAAACTGAACTTTAAAAATTTTTTTTTAAAAAAATAAAATGCTAAACTATATCGAAAAACCAAAAGGGTAGAAAGTGGTTGTTGTCACCAACACCCTTTTCACCAGAATAAGCCTCCCTTCCCATCGCATAGAGCTAGGTTTTTTTTCTTTTCTTTTCCTTGATTGCCAAATTTCTTGGGCTGGACTCTCTCTTGATTTCCTTATTGAAGCACACTTCTTGAATGAGTGTCACTAGGGTTTATGTGAGCAAAGGCCCATGTATACATGTGGTTCTGTTGTTATAGGGTTTAAGTAGATTGAAGGGTTTAAAAGGATTTTGGATATGAGTTTGGCATATATATGGGTTTGGATATATAAATTACGGATATGTGTGCTCTTACGGGAATGGGAACGGGAACAAAGAAGTGTGGGAGTCCATTTGAGCAAGTGGATTGTAAAATGGAAAAGGATGATGAGTGGGAGTTAAAGTACTAAATGGGATTCACAATCATACTCCTGCAAACAATTTAGAGGGTCATGCATTTGCGGTAAGATTGTCAACTGAAGAAAAGGATATTGTGGTTGATATCACCAAGAACATGGTCAAACTAAGGAATATACTGAAGACATTAAAAAATAAGAATGAAAAGAACGTCAGCACTATGAATATTTATAATGCACGATAGACATACAAATTAATTGAGAAAGCTAGTAGGCCATAAATTCAACAACTAATGAAACGATTAAATGAATGTAAGTACGTGTAGTGAATCCAGTGAAAAGTCAACTGATGTTATTAATGACTTATTTTGGGCTCATCTTACATCGATAGAATTATTTCATGCTTCCCTCCATGTGTTGATAATGGATTACACTTATAAGACCAATAGATAATGGCTCTCATCATTAAGATCATTTGTGTAACATCAATGAACTTAACTTTTTCGATTACATTTATTTACATCGAGGTCGAGCATGTTGACAACTACACTTAGGCATTAAAAATGTTAAAGAGCTTAATGTCTTCATATGCATAGCCATCTGTCATTCTCACTGATAGAGATTTAACATTGATTAATGTAGTTAAAGTAGTATTTCCCCACACAACCAATTTGTTATGCGGATGGTACATATCAAAGAATATAGTTGCTAACTGCAAAAAGTTATTTGAAACCAAAGATAGGTGGAATACATTCATGGGAGCTTGGAGCATTCTTATGTTATCATATACTGAGGGTGACTATAAGAGGCATTTAAGTACAATGTTAATAGATTATAATAAATATCCAAAAGTGGTGTAGTATGTTAGGAGTACTTGGTTGGATCCACATAAGGAGTGATTTGTTGCAGCTTGGACGGATAAAGTAATGCACTTTGGAAATTTGACAACTAATAGGTACTTTCATGTGTGATTTTTTTTTTTATGATTAGTTTAATTTTCGTCAATCTTTTAAATTTAATTAATACATTTCTTAATTTAGTGTAGAGTAAAGAGCGCAAACATGAGAATGAAAAGACCTCTTGGATCTTCTCAAGGTGATTTTGAGATATATTGGATAGTTGTCAACTCTTTGATTTAGCTATAACATACGAATATAAAGGCTTCAATTGAGGCAAGTCTTACCATTGTTGAACACACCTTCAAGCCATGGTTATTTAAAGAGTTACGAGGTTTGGTGTCAAAGTCTGCATTGCATATGATATTCAGAAAGGTGGAGTGAGCAAATGGTACGAATATTGCTCGATTATTATGTGGTTGCATGATGCGAACTACACATGGAATACTCTGTGTGTAAGACCCTTAAATTCATAAGTATATATATGTACATGCTATGAGAAGCCTAAATGATGTAAAGTCCATAAATTCAATGTACACACTTGTAACATGAGTTTGTGATGTACGTACAAGTTTCATTATGTATGAATATGTAGAAATGGACTTTTGTATGTGGTGAATGTGAATATATGGAATTTTGGGTAGTGTGGTAAAATGGAATGAAAGTTGCATAAGTTGCATAAATCTTTGTATTTCCATTTGGTTTTGTATTGTATATCTTTGGTTATACAATGAATGCACACACATTTTAATATGTATAAAGTATGAATGGATGTCATTTTCAAGCCTTAAAGGTGGTCGGATGAGAAAATACCTATAGCAGAAAATTTATGAGGTTTGGTATGAGTTAGTGCAAAAAACTGCAGTAAAATCTCGAAAATACGAATGCTAGATCGATCTGATAGGATGAGAGATCAATTTGGAAGAGAAAAAAATGCTCTTATTCGAGCAATGGAATAGAGACAGATCGATCTCCAATAGGGCCAGATCGATCTGTTAAACATTCTGTGAAGAAAGAATCGATCTCGGAAGGGCCAGATCGATCTCCAAATGCTACTGACTTGGAGAAGATCGATCTCACCCTTGGAGCAGATTGATCTCCTTAAGCTACTGCTAGAAACAGATCGATCTCATGCTTGGAAGTAGATCGATCTCATTAAGCCTGGAAGGCTGGTTCCGAGAGGAAAAATGCAGGGCAGATCGATCTCATTGGAGAGCAGATTGATCTCCTGTAGATAATTCTATAAATACTGGACTTCTGCACTTCAGTTCTCACAAGAGAAACTATTTCATTCAAAAGCAAAAGTGTAACTTAACATTTCTACTCTCAGAAACTTCAATTTGTGATCAGTTTTGAGTGAGATATAATTGAGGAAAGTTATTCTTGGTAAAGAGGAGAACAACATACTTGGAAAACAAGAGATTGATATCAAGGATTTCAAGAGCAAGAAGGATTATACCAATTTGGTGAAAAATGAAGGAAATCTCAGCTAGGTAAGATTTAATGCACCAAGTTGATATATGTTAAACTAGGTGGATTGATGAGTTTATTGGTATATGTATGAATTGTTGGAAATCAAAGAATCAAGAAAAATAAGCATGACCTAGCTTTTGACATGAAAATGAGAAAATGACGAGGAAATGGTGTTAACATGAATTTAATGATGGAATATGCATGTATAGAAGATTATAAATTAATCTTATGAGATCCATATATTGGAAATAAGGAGAAATGAAGATAGCTATATGGGAAATATGGTATAATACCATAATGTAAAGAAGTGATGAGTTGATGTATTGAGTTGGGATTATGCAAGTAAAATGAGTATAATGTGATATACTAACACAGATAACTGTAACAGCTTCGGGAAACACATTTGAAAGCTGATCGAACTGTAAGAGTTAGCAGAACCGAGGAAGAGAGGTCACTTGACGTGATCCGAGGTAAAAGAATTTTGTGAGTAGATAGAGAAGGCTCCACGTATTTTGAATATCATTTTGATATTATATGCTATATGAATTCCCATGAATAGGCATGATGTTGTGATAGAAACCAAGAGGATACGTGTGTTTTTATCCAAAACTAAGGAGAAAATACCTTAGAAGCATGTTGTGATTAAAATTCTTGAGTTGTATGATAGAATGGCAATTGTTTTCATGTACATGCGGAAACAGCACGTGTTAGTGCTTATTTGATTTGAATATGTCATTTATTTGGTTTTGTGTGAAAACCATAAGTGCTAGAGATTACTCGCACTATATTTTGAGATATACATCACATAGTACTTGAGTATTTACTCGTACTACATTTTAATGCGATTTTATACATGTTAGAGTATTGGGAGCATTGCTCGTACTCAGATTATGATTGATGCATTATAGAGTATTGGGAGCTATGCTCATACTCAGTTTTACATGATGGAGTACTGAGAGCTTAGCTCGTATTCAATTTTCATTTATTACACATTTTAGAGTATTGGGAGCTTTGCTCATACTCTTGTTTTTATATGACCTAGTGCCAGGAGCATTGCTCGTACTAGAGATAGTGATATTGTGATATGGTCGTATTGGGAGTTTTACTCACACATACTAATTTTTAAAAAAGCATTAAACAACCATGTTGGGAACCTGTGCTGACTGTGTGTCGCACTGATATTATATGATCACACGTGTATTATTTTGAGATATTGCAGAGGGCTATCGAAATAACCCATAGGTGTGAGGACTAAGACTCATGGTGAGCATCCCGACTATGAGGTAGACTCGTTGTATGTGGACTAAGGCTCATGGTGAGCATCCCGACTATGAGGTATATCCAAGGTTTGAGGACTAAGACCCATGGCGAGCATCCTACCTTGAGATATGGTCCATGGGGTACTGTGTGCCGTGTATGTCACATGGAGTACATTGTACCGTGAGTACACAATGAGAGTGTGTTGTGAGTTGACGGCTAGGATTTGGCCCACCTCCCATTATAGCAATTTTAAAACCCTGCACACCGAGTACTGTGTAGCCTGGGATCACGGAAAATGAGTTATGATCAGACACTCAGAACATGTAGTCACCTATCTCCTTTCGTGCTAATTGAATTTCTTGAATGAATTACCACATGGTTTAATGATATAAACATGTGAGTTTGTGAATTGTGAAAAGGGTAACCTGAGGGATGGGTGAGGCCCAGATTTTCATGTTTTTAAACATGATGAATGCCATACGATTTTGATTTAAATGAATGGCAGGATAAATGTGATTTGTGTGAAAGTACATAAGAAATATAGTGTTCTGCATAAAATGCTGAGGTTGATAAACCAGCATATTACCAATTTTATAACTGATGTTTTGTATCTATATATATATATTGTATAATGATTTGAGAGAGATGCATGCTTTAGATATAATGGGGTAAGGAAAAGATTTCAAGGCATAAGCATTGTATTTTGTAGATAATGCGGTTATCTAATTGCTTGCTTGATTTCTTTACTGAGCTTTGAGCTCACCCCCTTATTATTTCCCTCTTTTCATAGCATCCACAGTAGGTGGACACGGCTGGAGATTTGAAGATCTATTCCGTTGTAGATCTATCTTGCTAGAGGTATACACACTTGAGATTTTTTACTACTATACACAGCTATGTAAATTAATGTACGGTCGGGATGTATATATACAAATAATTGTATTAATGTATAAAAGAATATTAAATTCTATACATGTTATGAATGAGTGTAAATGGATGACTAATATCGAACACAACCCAACATTTGATGTGAGAGATGACAGAAGAAGAGGTAAGTGAAATGCGAAATATTTGTGGTGATTTCGGTAGGTCGCGTGTGGGAAAAGGGCGTGACAGAATGGTATCAGAGCCGTGTTGGTTTAATGTGAATCAATATTAGTGTAAGACCCGAATTTAATAAAAATACGAAAACTAAATAAGAAAAGATAGAGGAAGTATGAAGGAAGTCGGGTTAAATTAATCCCGAACACGTGTAAGGGCAAAACGGTCAAAGGACCGAAAGCCGGAGTAAATTCGATAAGGAAATTTAATTAAAAATAAGGATTTAAGAAATCTTGGTCAATAAAGATGAAATAAAATTATTTCGGATTAAATTGATCAAGATATTAATTTATTGGAATTAATCGGGATTAATCGGGATTTTTAGTTCAGAAAAATAATCCCGAAAATAATCGAAAAATATACTGAAAAGTCACTCGGGACAATATCCCGAAAATACGGAGCAATTATACCCGAAAAAGAGGTTAAAATTTAATAAATAAATTAAATAAAAATTAAATTAATTGAATAAGAATAAAATAATAATTTTAAGTGATATTTTGGGTATTTTAATGTATTTTAATGAATAGTAAAATAATTAAAATAAATAAAAATAATAATAATAAAAATGATAAAACAAAAAAAAAAAAAAGAGAAGAGAGAGAAGAAACCATCGGGGAGAGAGAAAGAAGCAGAGAAGCCGAAAACGAAGCAAACGGAGGCAGAAGGCCCGACCACCGTCCGGCGGCCAACGGCCCGGCCAAGGGCCGGAAAAGAAAGAGGGGACGCCGATGAGCACGATGGTACCGGCGGTGTAGCCAACCGACGCCGGAGGAAGCCGATCGGAGGAGGAGAAGGCCGACGGGATTGAGGGGCTCGGTCCCGGCGAACGGCGGCGATCCGACCAGAACCAAGGCCCGATTTGGAGAGCCCAGTCGACGGCGGTGCTTTTGGCACCGGTGGCACTCAGCGAGACGGCCGGAATCGGCGGCGACGGCCAAGAGGAAGAAAATGGGTTCCGACGCCGAGGAGAAGAGGTCAAACCGGCGGTGTTCCGACGGACTTGGGTGAAACTGAGGGTAGATTTGGACTGCGGACGAGCCAGCGGATCGATTGGCGGTGGAAGCCGGCGGAGAACCGGCCGGCAAGGTGGCGAACCGGCGGTGAACCGGTCGAACCGGAGAAAAACCGGCGGTCTGACCGGTCCGAACCGGACTGAACCGGTTCAGCCAAAAAGAGGGGAAAAAAAGGGAGAAAAAGGGAAAAGGAAAAAGAGGAAAAAAATTGGGGAAAATTCCGGTGATGCAATCGAGCTTCGGGTAAGTCGATAAGCGGTCAAATTGACCGATTTAAATTTGGAATATTTTATTTAATTAATTTTGGGCTGAGAACTTACCCGGAAAAATTATGGAATTGTGTAGCTCGACGATTGGCATCCACCGAGGGCTCGAGACAGCCTCGATTTGCGGACTAGCATGGAATCTCGGGTAAGTGACCCTTATTTACGACAATTTCCTCGTTATGCGTGATATTGATTAAATTTACGCATAAATTGAATTAATTTATGGAAATTTAGATTAATTGTCGTAAATATTAAATTTAGCTATTCGAGAATTAGAACGAGGCTCAATAAATTATTGATGGGCCCAATGAGCCCAATAGGCCTCGATAAAGAGAAAATTAAGTGGAAAACGGGCTTGAGGCCGATTAAGGCCCATTAAGGTGCAATCGGGCCCAATAGGGGTAAACGGGCCCAATGATTTAAATTAAGCCCAGAAAAGATTAAGTACAATTAAATCATAATATCTGACCTGAGGAATATTAATACGCAGTTCCGGGCATTGGATTGGAAACATATCGGACTGCGCGATGGGACTACATTGGAAAAGAGAAAGGTCAGACTCGACGAGAATCGAGGTAAGGGAATTCTGCGGACTGCTAGAGGTAACAGTACGCAAATTTTAAATTCATATGCAGTCCTTTAAAATATCCTGAAGGGTCTAGAGGTCAAATAATAATTTTAGTGCCCCGAATGGGCAAATTACTAAAATACCCTTGTTAAGGGTAAAATTCTAAAAATCTAGGAAAAATTGGGAGGAGCAAGGACAAGAGGTTCCTGCTCGTTCTGGAGATATTTCAACGCATGCATGAGTAGGCTGGCTCGCCTTGAAAGAAAGTGCACCGCATTGCATACTTTCAACGTGAAATTGATTTGAAAACTGTTTTGAGTAAATAGAGCCGCCTACGTGTTTTATTGACATATGACGTGCTAGAGCTCAGCTCGCACGGTAATTTCGATTTGTGTGATGCATGCATTAGTGCTGGAGCGAGAGCTCGCACTAGAGTTTTACATGCATAGGTGCTAGAGTATAACTCGCACCAGATTTCACATGCTCTTTCGTGACACGGTGCTAGAGTCTGACTCGCACCATATTTTTACATGATTTTCGAGACAGAGTGCTGGAGTTTAACCCGCACCAGTATTTATAAAATTTTCATGTGATTTATAATATACAGAGTGCTGAGCTTAGCTCGCACTAGTTTTACCGGATTTGTGGAGTACCGCTGTCTGCCCTTGGAGTCAGCCAAAAGGCCCAACAGGCTCAAGAGACCTCTTAGGTGGGGTGAGAGTGAGGGATGAGGTTGGCGGCCTTGTGGGGATGTAAGCGGGCTCTGCCAGTTGACGTGTTTTGATGAGAGTGCTGAGCATCGCTCACACAGATTTTATGAGAACATGCGATGAGCCGTGCTTGGAGCATCGGGTAGACTGTGTGTCACCGATTTAATAGGCTCGCACGTGCGTTTTGAGACATGGCATGAGTATTGAGAAACAAACCTCTGTGGGAAGCAGGCCAATTGGGCCGGAGTACCTAGAGATATTACATGGGTTCATGGAGTACGATGTACCGTGCAAGTAGCATGGAGTACGATGTACCGTGTTGTATCTTCGGATACGGCATCTCCGGATGCAGCATCTTCGGATGCCGGGGATCGGATAAGACTGACGGGATGGACTGACCCACCTCCCGGGCGGTTCCCGATCATGGTGAGAACCCGCACACTAGGATCCGTGGAGCTGAGGAACTCACGAGGACAGATGTGGCCATAGTCCTAGTTATTTACCTATATACAGACGTTGCCTAGTCTCGCATGTTGATGATTTCTATGATGATTTAAACTGGGTTTTAAAACTAAATTGCATGATGGTATTTCCATGCTTTTCAAAACCCACGTGTGATGTAAATGTTTTCATGATTTTGTGTGAGTCAGGATCACCCGCAGGAGGGGTCGAGTCCTGACTTTATTGTCAAAATCTTAATTGAGAAAGAAATGATTTATGATAATTGCATGTTGATTTTTCGTGCAAATGTATTTTACATATCATCATAATGCATAGCATTGTTTTAAAATGTGTGGAGAAAGGGTGGTTTATGCATGGCACTACGTTCATGTAGGTAGTATGGTTACCTACTTGTTCGTAGGATTGCCTTACTGAGCTTGATGTGCTCACCCCTTTCATTTTCTCCCACAGATGATCTCCAGTTGAAGTTGAGGCGACTCAGTACTGCATTCCGGATATCCGCTGCTGCCCATCAACATAAGGTATATACACTTGTACTTATTGTATCTACATAAGCATAGCACAGTAACATGATTGTAAGTAACTTTAGGGGATGTATAAATAATATAACAATTATAAATGACTGGAGAAGAAATAAGTACTAGGGTAGATGTATGGTGGGACTGGCATTGACGCACAGCCCAATTAGTAGTGGAGTGTTGGTCACGATTCGAGGACAGGTAAGAATTAAGTAAGAAAATAAACAAAAACGCAAAAAAAATCACTCTGATTTTTGGATAGTTGGGTCGTGACAATTATTTTGGTATCAGAGCGTAATTGGTCTGATGTGTGTCAGTGTCAGAAGTTAAGAAATTACATCCCCGTGTTACTGTGCTTAGTTAGATACAATAGTGTATATCGAGATGGGCTTGACTAAGAAATGGTTGAGAATGCAGGAATGCCTAATATGAGTCGCGCTAAATGAGATAGTGCACGAGGCAGAGGTCGTAGAGGTAGACCTGAGTCTGCTAAGTCGTGCTGAGTTTGGCTATGAAAATCAGTATGAGATTGAAATAGAGGCGAATGTTGAGCATGCCTCACAGAGTCCGACAGAGAGATCAGACAGTATTGAGACACGCTTCGCGAGATTGGAGCGGAGTGTGGAGATTATTTTGAGGAGCTAATTACTCAGATTATGTACGAGATCAGAGGGCGCAGCGGAGCATTGGTGAAAACCCGCTCGACCCATCTTAAGAGCTGATATGAGAAATGATTATGGATGTATTCCGGTGACAGGATATCCTGGACATGATTTAAAGGAAATTTTGGATTAAAGTCCTTGCTCTGACCCAGAGGATTTAATTTATTGACGAGTATGGAGACTCGATTATATTCTAGGCAGATATTACCTCGACACTATGAAAAGTGACAGTCGAGATGTCTAAAAGTTTATGGAAGGGCTCAGATTTTCAATTAGAGTCCGATTGGCCCGTGAGATATTACCTATACCGAGGCAGTGCACAGATTTACAGTTGGGTAAATAAGAACATGAATTGCACGCCTCTGAGACTTGGAAAGGTAGTGAGGGCCGAGATAGAGACAGAAAGAAAAGCGAGAAATGACAAGGATGTCAAAAATGGGAAAATTGGTAATTGGTAAAAGATCTGATGTAACGAGTTATGGGCTAAGATAATTGGTAAGGCCCTAGTGCATCTAATTTTGGGCACTCTTGTGGGCATTGTGATTGGAGGACCCCGACCTGCTACGAAGCAGAGTAGCAGTGTCATTACTGTGGAATGTGTGGTGGATACCACAGAAGGAGCGTCTATACCTACACGGTATTGATGAAAATGGTCGTTAAGTGTGGTATGATGGACCATTGATTTTGATTACACAGAGTTGGGCGAAATCGCCCCACAAAAAAGTAAAGAGACAGAGAAAAATTTCGTTGTTATAGCTGAAAACGAAAAGGGAGGCCATAGCCGAAGAGAAAAAGGAAAGTAGGCTATTGGACGAAGGCGAGTGGATGTCTTGGACCAGGATGCTATTGATGTTTCATGGATGTGGTGTAAGATACCACACTTGTTATGAATAACGAAGTACATATGTTCATTAATCCTGTGCCACATATTTATTCATACCGCCTTCATTCGCATATAAGTGAGTAAAAGGCATGAATGCCTACGTCATCGGTTACAATATGGGTAAATGAGTACCCCAATAGAGGAGGATGAATTAACGGAATATAGATATAGAGATTTTAAGTTGATAAACAGGGGTGTAACGGTTGAAATTACAGGAGTAAAGGATGTACTCACAGAATGAATAAAGACAAGAGTTTCATTATAATTGATACGCAAAGGAGAAAATCTTCGAGATAAGATAGATCCTAAGTACAAGATGTATTGGAGTAGAGATATATGCTAGATAAGGAATACCTTTAATATGCGAAGTAATTGAGGTTAAACAATTAGTAGCGAATACAAATTATAACCAAGGACAAAGATGGGTATAACCATAACCGGTAGTTGTGGTTAAGTCTGAAGGCTAATAAAGGTATTTCAAAATACCTCCCCGCCTGAAGACTTGACAGCATCTAGATATATATATATATATATATAATCTATAACGGGAAATCGATCATCGTAATAAATACCTTTAGCATTAGGTTACCTTACTAAGACGATAAGAACATTAAAATTCGACAAATTATAAAGGTTAACGTAGTAAAATTTGATAAGAGCCGTTAAGATAAGAAAAGGAAATAGCGCAGGTTAGCACCTGGAAAACGTAAGCGGTTGAGAAGGATCTTGTACGCCTTGCGTAAATAAGTCAAGGATTAGATCGAGTGTAATCATCATTAACGGTGATATGCTGGGAGTAGTTAAAGCCTAGGGCGAATTATAAGCAACAATTGGAAGATAGCTTTTACAGATGGATTATTGCGAGATTTAAAATGGTATACCCTGTTGACACGTTTAACTAAGAAAACGTGATCTTGGAATAAGATGATAAATAAGATGATAGATGTGACGTGAATTTGGCGTGATGAAGTATGAACTGACCACCATGATTAATTTCACCATGCCCAACAGCTCAAGAGGTTTTTCAGTGAGTATGAATGCCTCAAAGTTATGATGGAGCTGTGTATTGATGTATAATGGGAAGATAGTCAATTTTGGAGTCAGACAACTCTTCGATCACGAAATAAACTATCTGACCCATGATTTAAAGTTGGCAACAGTATTTGTACCGAGGATATGGTACTATTATGTACAGGGTGAGGAATTATGGATATGCACTGATCATAGAGCCCGAGTATCTGTTTTCACAGAAAGGGGCGAATATGAAAATACATATTGGGTTAGAGCTTCTGAGAGATTTTGATTTATGAGAATTGTACCACCCAAGAAAGGCGAATGTGATGACTGATGCCTTGAGCAGAAAGAGCCTCGGGATGATACCACATATGATGGTCAGGGAGCGTGAGCTGCTAGATGCAGTTGTGGACCTCAGTATTGATGTGATCCCTTCTGAGGATGACAGTGATTGTGTGACAGCTAGCCTGATGACTAGTACCGGATGAGAGTGCCCGGATTTGCCAGGCTTAGCGTGATGATCGACCGGATGTCGATAGTTTGGGTCTGATTCAGAAGGGTACAGTGATAGAGTTCACAGTGGGTGATAATGAGTTACTGAGGATTCAGAGACAGTATGAGTGCTCCCCAGGACCACAGTTGATGAGATAGTGATATTGTCAGAAGCTCACTCTTCGGGATATACAGTGCATGCGGAAGGTAATAATAATATATATTAAAATCTCAAAAGGGGTATGGGTGGTCAGATGTGAAAAGAGATATTGGTGGAGATTGTAGAAAAGTGCCTAGTGTGTCAGCAGAGTACGGTAGAGTATTAAAAGTCTGCAGAGTTATTGCAGCACCTACCTATATCGACACGGCACGAAAAACGAGAGTAAGTCTCCATGAATGTCGTGATGGGTTATAGGAGACCCGGATAAATCAGGAGACTAGTTGGATGGTAGTCGATAGAGTGACTAAGTCCACCCACCTTCTGGTTATGAACTCCCCAGATACTCAGAGTGTGTATGAGGATTCAGGTATAAGAAAGATTGTGGAACATTAAGTAGCGTTCCAGTGAGCATGGTATCATATAGGGATTCCCGCTCCACTTCCTACCTCAGGGAATATTTTTAGGAAGCTATGGGAACCCGACTGAGTATTAGCACAGCTTTACATCCTCAGACAGATGGTCAGTCAGGGAGGACTGTACAAGTTCTGGAGGATCCGATGAAAGCGTGTGCCATTGATTTTATAAGCTCCTGGAATGATCAGTTGATTTCTAATTGAAGTCGCCAATAACGACAATTGGCAATTGAGTATCGGGATAACGAGATATGAGGCAGTGTATAGCTGTAGGGGCTGTTCCCCAAATTGGATAAGAAAGAGTGGGTGACAGGTAGAAATTATTTCTGACTTTGGATAATAAGTCTCTGAGGATGTTTAGTTAAGGATGAGAGATTAAGAACACCTCAGAACAGATAGAAAAATATTGGAATTCACCCTTGGTGAATTATTATGGTTGAAAGTTACACGTCCTAAGAGAATAAGGACATAGCGGAACTTTTGGAAGAAGTAAATTGAGTTGAGCTGGATCGAATTCTTGAGAGATTGGACAAGTGGGAGATAAGACCTGTAGGTTGTTGTTAATCACTTGGATTAACAGGCACCCACAATGTGTCTCAGCTTTTGATGCTTCGGTACTACTATCCAGATCCAGCAGAGGTGATAGGATATGAACTCCAAAAGTTCAGTTTAATGAAATTATAAGTATATCGAGAAGTTGATTTGGGCATTAAACAGGAAAGAGAAAGTATTGAGGTTTAAGATGATCTCCCTAATTAAAGTCCTTTGGTAGTAATACACTCCGAAGAAGGTCGCATAAATTTTAAGAGTATGATATGATCGATATACCCGGAGTTGTATATGGACTCATATGACTTGGTTCTAATTTGGAGGACCAAATTCCTTAAGTGGGGGAGAATTGTAAGACCCGAATTTAATAAAAATACGAAAACTAAATAAGAAAAGATAGAGGAAGTATGAAGGAAGTCGGGTTAAATTAATCCCGAACACGTGTAAGGGCAAAACGGTCAAAGGACCGAAAGCCGGAGTAAATTCGATAAGGAAATTTAATTAAAAATAAGGATTTAAGAAATCTTGGTCAATAAAGATGAAATAAAATTATTTCGGATTAAATTGATCAAGATATTAATTTATTGGAATTAATCGGGATTAATCGGGATTTTTAGTTCAGAAAAATAATCCCGAAAATAATCGAAAAATATACTGAAAAGTCACTCGGGACAATATCCCGAAAATACGGAGCAATTATACCCGAAAAAGAGGTTAAAATTTAATAAATAAATTAAATAAAAATTAAATTAATTGAATAAGAATAAAATAATAATTTTAAGTGATATTTTGGGTATTTTAATGTATTTTAATGAATAGTAAAATAATTAAAATAAATAAAAATAATAATAATAAAAATGATAAAACAAAAAGAAAAAAAAAAAGGAGAAGAGAGAGAAGAAACCATCGGGGAGAGAGAAAGAAGCAGAGAAGCCGAAAACGAAGCAAACGGAGGCAGAAGGCCCGACCACCGTCCGGCGGCCAACGGCCCGGCCAAGGGCCGGAAAAGAAAGAGGGGACGCCGATGAGCACGATGGTACCGGCGGTGTAGCCAACCGACGCCGGAGGAAGCCGATCGGAGGAGGAGAAGGCCGACGGGATTGAGGGGCTCGGTCCCGGCGAACGGCGGCGATCCGACCAGAACCAAGGCCCGATTTGGAGAGCCCAGTCGACGGCGGTGCTTTTGGCACCGGTGGCACTCAGCGAGACGGCCGGAATCGGCGGCGACGGCCAAGAGGAAGAAAATGGGTTCCGACGCCGAGGAGAAGAGGTCGAACCGGCGGTGTTCCGACGGACTTGGGTGAAACTGAGGGTAGATTTGGACTGCGGACGAGCCAGCGGATCGATTGGCGGTGGAAGCCGGCGGAGAACCGACCGGCAAGGTGGCGAACCGGCGGTGAACCGGTCGAACCGGAGAAAAACCGGCGGTCTGACCGGTCCGAACCGGACTGAACCGGTTCAGCCAAAAAGAGGGGAAAAAAAGGGAGAAAAAGGGAAAAGGAAAAAGAGGAAAAAAATTGGGGAAAATTCCGGTGATGCAATCGAGCTTCGGGTAAGTCGATAAGCGGTCAAATTGACCGATTTAAATTTGGAATATTTTATTTAATTAATTTTGGGCTGAGAACTTACCCGGAAAAATTATGGAATTGTGTAGCTCGACGATTGGCATCCACCGAGGGCTCGAGACAGCCTCGATTTGCGGACTAGCATGGAATCTCGGGTAAGTGACCCTTATTTACGACAATTTCCTCGTTATGCGTGATATTGATTAAATTTACGCATAAATTGAATTAATTTATGGAAATTTAGATTAATTGTCGTAAATATTAAATTTAGCTATTCGAGAATTAGAACGAGGCTCAATAAATTATTGATGGGCCCAATGAGCCCAATAGGCCTCGATAAAGAGAAAATTAAGTGGAAAACGGGCTTGAGGCCGATTAAGGCCCATTAAGGTGCAATCGGGCCCAATAGGGGTAAACGGGCCCAATGATTTAAATTAAGCCCAGAAAAGATTAAGTACAATTAAATCATAATATCTGACCTGAGGAATATTAATACGCAGTTCCGGGCATTGGATTGGAAACATATCGGACTGCGCGATGGGACTACATTGGAAAAGAGAAAGGTCAGACTCGACGAGAATCGAGGTAAGGGAATTCTGCGGACTGCTAGAGGTAACAGTACGCAAATTTTAAATTCATATGCAGTCCTTTAAAATATCCTGAAGGGTCTAGAGGTCAAATAATAATTTTAGTGCCCCGAATGGGCAAATTACTAAAATACCCTTGTTAAGGGTAAAATTCTAAAAATCTAGGAAAAATTGGGAGGAGCAAGGACAAGAGGTTCCTGCTCGTTCTGGAGATATTTCAACGCATGCATGAGTAGGCTGGCTCGCCTTGAAAGAAAGTGCACCGCATTGCATACTTTCAACGTGAAATTGATTTGAAAACTGTTTTGAGTAAATAGAGCCGCCTACGTGTTTTATTGACATATGACGTGCTAGAGCTCAGCTCGCACGGTAATTTCGATTTGTGTGATGCATGCATTAGTGCTGGAGCGAGAGCTCGCACTAGAGTTTTACATGCATAGGTGCTAGAGTATAACTCGCACCAGATTTCACATGCTCTTTCGTGACACGGTGCTAGAGTCTGACTCGCACCATATTTTTACATGATTTTCGAGACAGAGTGCTGGAGTTTAACCCGCACCAGTATTTATAAAATTTTCATGTGATTTATAATATACAGAGTGCTGAGCTTAGCTCGCACTAGTTTTACCGGATTTGTGGAGTACCGCTGTCTGCCCTTGGAGTCAGCCAAAAGGCCCAACAGGCTCAAGAGACCTCTTAGGTGGGGTGAGAGTGAGGGATGAGGTTGGCGGCCTTGTGGGGATGTAAGCGGGCTCTGCCAGTTGACGTGTTTGGATGAGAGTGCTGAGCATCGCTCACACAGATTTTATGAGAACATGCGATGAGCCGTGCTTGGAGCATCGGGTAGACTGTGTGTCACCGATTTAATAGGCTCGCACGTGCGTTTTGAGACATGGCATGAGTATTGAGAAACAAACCTCTGTGGGAAGCAGGCCAATTGGGCCGGAGTACCTAGAGATATTACATGGGTTCATGGAGTACGATGTACCGTGCAAGTAGCATGGAGTACGATGTACCGTGTTGTATCTTCGGATACGGCATCTCCGGATGCAGCATCTTCGGATGTCGGGGATCGGATAAGACTGACGGGATGGACTGACCCACCTCCCGGGCGGTTCCCGATCATGGTGAGAACCCGCACACTAGGATCCGTGTAGCTGAGGAACTCACGAGGACAGATGTGGCCATAGTCCTAGTTATTTACCTATATACAGACGTTGCCTAGTCTCGCATGTTGATGATTTCTATGATGATTTAAACTGGGTTTTAAAACTAAATTGCATGATGGTATTTCCATGCTTTTCAAAACCCACGTGTGATGTAAATGTTTTCATGATTTTGTGTGAGTCAGGATCACCCGCAGGAGGGGTCGAGTCCTGACTTTATTGTCAAAATCTTAATTGAGAAAGAAATGATTTATGATAATTGCATGTTGATTTTTCGTGCAAATGTATTTTACATATCATCATAATGCATAGCATTGTTTTAAAATGTGTGGAGAAAGGGTGGTTTATGCATGGCACTACGTTCATGTAGGTAGTATGGTTACCTACTTGTTCGTAGGATTGCCTTACTGAGCTTGATGTGCTCACCCCTTTCATTTTCTCCCACAGATGATCTCCAGTTGAAGTTGAGGCGACTCAGTACTGCATTCCGGATATCCGCTGCTGCCCATCAACATAAGGTATATACACTTGTACTTATTGTATCTACATAAGCATAGCACAGTAACATGATTGTAAGTAACTTTAGGGGATGTATAAATAATATAACAATTATAAATGACTGGAGAAGAAATAAGTACTAGGGTAGATGTATGGTGGGACTGGCATTGACGCACAGCCCAATTAGTAGTGGAGTGTTGGTCACGATTCGAGGACAGGTAAGAATTAAGTAAGAAAATAAACAAAAACGCAAAAAAATTCACTCTGATTTTTGGATAGTTGGGTCGTGACAATTAGTAATTAGGAAAATATACATCCCCATAGTACTGTACTTTGTTCAGTTATAATTGTGTATACAAGATGGATATTAGACTAATTAATGATTATAAATGCAGGGATTTAGCCATTATGGTTAATACTCGTCGTGGTAGAGGGGCTAGAGATAGGACTTGAGGCCGTAGAGGTAGGCCAAAGACCCAAGATGAGGCCATTGGTCCTACTGATGTACCTGAGAGTACTAAGGCATGTTTCGAGAGACTAGAACATCGCCTAGAGACCATAGTAGAGATATTGGCACAGACGATGCCAAGAGGATAAGGACGGGATGTAGAGACTGCACCGGGTGAGGAAGCTGCATCTAATACACCTACACCCCCGCCAGTTTAGGATATGCCGTCACAGGTCACTGCATGACAGGGCAGTAATGTTTTGGGGTAAGATTATGATTTAGACAGACTCCGACAATTTCAGAAACTTTGACCTCCAACTTTTCGTGGGATTAAGGACCCAGTGTTGGCAGAGGAATGGATAGGATAAATAGAGAAGTTGTACAGATTCTTTGAGTGTACGACTTCAGAGATGGTCGTATTTACTACATTCCTACTAAAGGGGACTGCAGAGCATTGGTAGAAGTCCACCCAGCCCATATTGAGAGCTCGTGTCAGGACCCGTTCTCAATCCATGACTTAACCAAAAATCACTACAAATTTTTCGCATTCTTAACATACCTTTTCTCTCTTTAATGGTTCGGCTGTGTTTCAATGTCAAAATCCTCGCTTACCACATTATCCATTATCATACATATATGTCAATTATACTTTTATTGACTGTAACTGCTTTTGTAATACATGTGAGATTATATAAAAGCAAATACAAATACATTCCCCATAATATATATCGTATACATCACTGTGCTGTTTCTATGTTTAGATACATAACCATACAAAATATGTATACCTGGCGATCGATAGGAAATAGTGGTGGACTAAGGAACACTATCCCTCAATAACTCTCGCTCTACTGCTGATACTCTATAGAGAGATCTAAAGAAAGGGGGTAAGCATATAACGCACTCAGTAAGGAAATCAAACAAGCAAGTAGATATCTACACTATCTACTCAAAATAATGCTATGCCTTGAAAACATTATTTCCTTAACTCACTTTAAAAGCATGTCTTTAAATATATATACGTATACTTGTACAGATTAAATCCCATGTACGAAAATCATGCTTTCTTTCTCAAATGTAGGCATGTAGTGCAACACAATGCATCTTTATATAAATCATGCCTTTAGATAAATCATGCCATGTATATTTAAATCACAATAAATATGGCATTTAAATCATTCACCTCACAAAATCGGAGTCCGACCCATCCCTCAGGTCTGTCCGCAATTTAAATCAGTCAATCAAGTGATAGATCATGTGAGACTCTGTGGTGAAAATGTAAATAGTATCCTGGACTATGATCATATCCGACATGTGATCCCAAGTAACACAGATCTCAGTGTGCGAGGCATCACTGCTGCATCGGGAGGGGGGTTAGTCCATCACAACTGCCAGCTATATCCTCCTCAACTCCAAAACACCACATGGTACAGTGTACTCCATGCCACATGCACAGTACAATGTACTCCATGGACCCTACATCACAGTCGAGGTGCCTGCCATAGGTCTTAGCCCTCAAACCATGGAATATCATACCACGTCTCCAGTATCCTCATGCGGATATCCTCTCACATAGTGTGACACTCAGTCTACACAAGGAATCAAGCATGGATTTTAACATGTATTATATATCACATGCAGTGCGCGCCTTTGAGCGCGACTCAAAGTCGACACTCCGCTCAAACACTGTTTCACATCACAAACTCAACTCTAGTGTGAGTAAACCTCCAGCAACTAGGTCAATGCATGTATTAAATCGAGTACAAGCAATAGCTCTAGTACTATGCTATGCATAATATCATCAAATCAAGTACGAGCAATAGCTCCAGTGCTATGTCATGTATAAATCATGCAGAATCGAGTACGAGAAATGCTCCAGCACTCTGTCATGCATCTCATGTAAAGCTCGAATATGAGCTAATCGCTCCAGCACTCTTTCATGCATATATCATATAAAACTGAGTACGAGTAAGAACTCCATACTCTATCATGCATGTCATGGAAATCTAGTGTGAATCATAATCCAGCACTAATGTATGTGGAAAATATATGGAATCCAGTTCGAGCTATGCTCCAGCACGATTCATTCTGACATAATATGATGGATGGCTCTTTAAAAATGGATGATTTACAAAACATCAAAATTAGCACTATAAAGTGTGCTTAATTCACATCAACCTTAAAATCATTAGCCCATCTATGTATTCTTCTACTAAACAGAAGTTAAACACTCAAAATAGTGGTTTCCATGCTTTTTACAACTTTTCACAAAAGTTGACTTTTTGACTAACTAGGGGTAAAATCGTAATTTACCATTATCGGGTCACAATAATTATTTTTCACTTTCTCTGACCCTCAGAGTTTTTAAGTGAATGTAAAAGCAGACGAAAATACGTGCATGTATCTCTAACTACTCACAAAAGTCCCTTACCTGCAATCACTCAAGAAATTTCACTTTCTCTATGCTACTCATTTCAGCAGTCCGATTTGCTCCTCCAATAATCTCTGGAGTTGCATATAACCATTTATCAGGTTAATTACATTTTTCCTACTGTATTTCACATTAAATAGAGTCTATTTCCCTTAATGGGCTTTAATAATCCTTAATGGGCCTAACTATGCCTTAAGCCAATTTTCATTTTACTATTCATTTTCGTTAGGCCTATTGGGCTTGTGAGGCCCACCAACTCTTATTGGGCTTGTCTTAGACCCATTACATCATATTGGACCTAAAATATTTAGGCTTGGCCCATTAGGCCTCTCGGCCACATGCCATGACCGAGAGCTATCCATGGCATCGATTACACCATGGCATGCCATCCATGCCCATTTGTTAGCCAATTCACTTAGGTATTTTCACAAACACTTGGTTGGCAACATTCTTAAACATCATATAGTTCATTTAGGCATTTTATCAAACACATTGATTGCTGATAATTCTATATTTTTAGAATTATTTGTGCTTAATTTCCTAATTAATTATTTAAATCCCTAATTTATTTTGTTAATTATCCCCTTTATTTAATTAAAATTCTCATGTTTACAGATAAATTAAATTCGGATGAAGAGTGTGTCCGTAGGTGCAGTAGAGAGCATCCATAAGCATCCTCTGTTGTGCTCTGTTTTCGGAATGGTGCATAGCTGTTGTATTATAATGGAAGCAAGTGGTTAGGATCAGCAGGACAGCAATTGATGAAGACAACAAGCCTGGAATCGAGAACAGACCTGGAGCAGAGGACACAACCCGTGAGCACACCAATAGCTAGAACCGAGAAGCAGAATGAGAGTAGTTGGTAACTGAACCCGAGAGCCCGTGGAACCGAGACACACCAGGGCAGAAACAGCAGCAGCAGATTGCAGAAGCAAGAAGCAGAATGAGAGTAGCTGGAACCGAGAATGCCTGGTACAGCAGGGAGCAGCAGTGGACCTAGCAATACTTGGAGCAGAAATCTGAACTCGAGAGCAAGCAGAGTGCAACGGGACAGTTACCAAAAATGTGAAAATATGGAAATAAACAAAGAAAGACACATGAATAGTGTCTGGAGGGATAATTTGATGGTTTAAAATTGGTTAAGGCTTGTTTGGCTATTGCATAATAGTTAATTAATTCATTTTCATGCATTGTTAGTTTAGTTTAATTCCAATTTAATTTGTTAGCTTAGTTTAGAGTCTTTAATTAAATTGCATGATTAGTATTCTTGCTTAATGGTTTAGAATTTAGTTTTAAATAGATTGATAGTTAATTAAGTGTCCATTTAGAATTAGATTAGGGGTAAAATTATTTCATTAAATCTTCACTTAGTTTAAATTGCATTTTGATTAAGTAGTTTAATTGCATTTTAGGTTGGTTTAATTTTAGTTTAATTAATCTTGCTTTGTTATTTTCATAATTGCATTTTATTTTAATTGAGTTAATTGGTTTTAACTGTTTTAATTATTTTTGTAGGTTTTTTATTTTAATTGCGTGGAGCACTGTAAGTAATTTTGCTCGGTTTTATTTAGTTATTTTTATTTTATTGCTTTCCAGTATTTTTAACTTTAGACTTAGTAAATCACCCACTTCAAATTCATAATTTGCTAGGATATACTTAGGGTAAGATTAATCGGTAATTAATTAGGCTAGTCAACTTCTCTATGGGATGATAACTCGGGACTCAAATCCCATTATTACCTGTACGGCCCGTGCACTTACAGTAATACCTTTTGGGATTGTCAATTGCCAACCAATTACATGTACTAATTAATCAAATTGATTAATTCTAATTACACCATAATCATTAACACATGTAGATTAATACATTTATGCCTTAAGATCATATGGACATAAATCAATATCTCACTACTCACTCTCGGTCTAACCAACATCATAGTGATTTCATATGTTTCAATGCTTAAAACATATACCAATATACTTAAAATCATTCATACATTAACATATATGAAATTGAAAACTTGAAAATATACCAATTGTTGTGTTCACACTTGGCCGAATACTTTGGAGGCTCACGATTTGCACTCTATGGCTCCTTGATAGCCAATTCCAACATATGTCACTCTGCTTTCAATTTGGAACAACTTTCATGAAGAATGCAAGTTCCAAATATGCCTAATTCCTAGTGATTTCTAGTGAGAGAAAGCTTTGATAATTTGTTTCAATGGTTTCTTCTTCTAGCCGAATTTGGTGTGATGAAGATGACAATGGTGTGGCTGCTTTTATAAGCCACTTACTTAGCCATTAAGCTTTACTTTCCAGCCATTAAGCTTGACTTTCTAAGCCTTAGCCATGAGACACCTAATGAGTCACCTTATGAGTCATGGTTAGCTTTAACTATGGTTAGATATTTATCTCATGGGCTTTCCATTTGGGCTTCTCAGTTTGGGCTTTCTTAATGGGCTTTTAGGCTAAAATTTTGTCTATACCTTAGGCCTTTAATTGTCTCAATATTTTGCCAATCAATTGGTCCAACAATTCGGTCTAAGGAACTTAAGAATTTCGATATACGTTTAGTATACCTTAATGGGCTTTAAAATTTTCACCTTAGGCCCATTACGTTTTTAACCATTAAATTTAATCCGAAATTCTTTCGAATAAATTTTCCTTACTTTCGGGGATGATTATCTTGTATTCTGACCAAGAATATTTTTCCCCAATTTTTTCTCCATACTTAGGTTAATTTTTAACCATGATTAGTCAACTATGGTAAAAGTCCACTTTCTTAACTATAGCTGACTTTTTCCTTAACCATTGACCAAGTTGACTTTTTCTCAAAATTTTGAAAGTGTCATATCTTATGTCTTACACTCTCGTCTTTATGTTTCAACCGTTCCCGGTAGGTAATTACACCCGAAACACCTTAAATACCATAACTCGCCAAAGAGGTCCATTTTACCCTTTTTAGCTTTTACTCTTATTTTCTATGTTCGGGACTAAATCAAGCTGACTTTCTTTTATGAGCTCTCTATACTTTCTCATTTTAAGTTCTTATTTTCAGTCAGAATGATTTAGATCTACTTGGTTTAGCCTGTGACTCTTATAGCTCACATTAGGCTTTTTATGTAGCTTTTGTGTGTTAAATCATTTTACTAACACTTTAAATCTAGTAAATACTCTTCTTATGATTCAACTATAATAATAGAGTGTTCATACACATAAGAATCATAAGGAACAAGCTACATAAAATCTGGGTCTGACAGCTCGACATACAGAGATTAGTTGGGAGATATTTCTGGCTACCTTCAGGAGGCAGTTTTTTCAAGACACGGCTCAGCGGAGGCTGTAGGCTACATTTTTAAGGTTAAGCCAGGGAAGTCATTCGGTAGATGAGTACGAGACTAGATTTCTATCCCTAGGGAGGTATGACGTTGACACCATGAGTAGCGAGACTAGGAAGGTCTGCAGGTTTATCGATGCACTAAGACCAGTATTGCGGTCTAAACTAGTTCCATTCGACATTTTTACATACGATGAGGCAGTGCGCAGGGTGCTACTATGTGAACAAGATTATGAGAGAAATGTCTCAGAGTTAAGAACGTTGGAAAAGGTAGAGACAGAGATAGATAGAGGTCGGTAAATGACAGTGCTCGAGGTTTCGGTTATCGAGGAGGGATGAGACTCTTCGGTAAGAGACCAAAGATCGAGGAAGTACAGGAGAGGACTGTTAGATCTCCTGCATACCCGACTATAGCTCCAGCTAGAGTAGTGATTGGAGGGCAGAGGCCTACCACTGATCAGTGCAGTCAATGTGGTAGATTCCATAGAGGTAGACCTTATCTTGTTTCTAGTGGTTTGTGCTACAGATGTGGGAAGCCAGGACACATGGCCAGAGTTTTCCAAGAGGCCATTGATATTACCCCACAAAAGGGTAAAGAGTTTGAGGGAGCTCCAGCTGATACGTCCGCTCTAAGGAGGAGAGTAACAACAAAAGAGAAAAGGAAGCAAGTCATTAGACGAGGGCGAGTACATGCCTTGGACCAAGGAATAACAGATGGTTCATTTGATGTGATCAGAGGTAACATCCTGATTTATGATTTAGAAGCACATGTGTTAATTGCTCCTGGTTCCATGCATTCATTTATTTCACCTTTATTTGCATGTAAGTTAGAAAAGCACGTAGAGCGTACCCCTTTGAGTAGGATGATGTTGATTAGTACACTCATGGATAATAGTCAGTTAGTGGAGAATATGTTAAATGATTGTAAGTTAAAAGTAGGGAAAAAGGACATGACAGCCAATCTAATACTATTAAGCATGAGTGATTTTGATTTAATCTTAGGAATGGATTGGTTATCATCAAACCATGCTGTTTTAGATTGTTACGCTAAGACAGTTATGTTTCCTAACCCTGAAAAATATGTTGTAAAGCTTGATGAAAAGAAATAAAAGTAGTAGTTATGGTTGTGATTGATAATGTACTATGCTGATTGGAAAATGAATATATTGAAGGTTTTATTGCATACGTGGTTGATACGGATAAGGTCCATTAGGAGTTGGCAAATATTCATGTGGTTAGTGAATTCGTAGATGTCTTTCCGAATGAACTGTCAAGGTTGCCACCAGACAGAGAGATGAAGTTCTTTATAGACTTGGTGCCAGTATTGAACCTATATCGAAACCACCGTATCACATAGCCTTAGTTGAACTAGAGGAGATCAAGAAATAGTTATAAGATCTGTTGGATACGGGTTTTATCAGACCGAGTGTTTCACCATGGAGAGCACCTATTTTGTTTATAAAGAAGAAGGATGGAAGCCTCCAATTATGTATATATTACAGATTGTTGAATAAGACAATCATCAAGAATAGATATCCCCTTCCATGAATTGATGATCTCTTAGATCAGCTCCGGGGAGCACAGGTATTTTGTAAGATTGATCTAAGGTCTGGGTATCATCAGTTGAGTGTTCGGAGTGGAGATGTACCCAAGACAGCATTTAGGACCCAATATAGACATTGTGAGTTTTTGGTACTGCCATTGGATTGACGAATGCTCCTGCAGCTTTCATGGCTTTGTTGAACAATGTGTTCAAGCCATATTTAGATCAATTTGTTATCGTCTTCATAGATGACATCTTGATATATTCTAAATCCGAGGAAGAGAATGAGAAGCACCTCGAAATTATATTGCAAACTCTACGAGAGTAGAAGATGTATGCTAAACTAAACAAGTGTGATTTTTGGTTATTACAGATCTCGTTTTTAGGACACGTTGTATCGAAGGACAGTGTATCAGTGGATCCATCCAAGATTGAGGCTGTAGTTCAGTGGGAACAGCCGAGGTCAGTCACTGAGATCAAGAGTTTCTTAGGTTTAGCAGGGTATTATCAGAGATTCGTCGAAGGATTCTCGAAGTTAACTGCTCCGTTGACACGTCTCACTCGGAAGGGTGTAGCTTTTGTATGGAATGAAGATTGTGAGAAGAATTTCCAGGACTTGAAGAGTCGATTGACTACTGCTCCAATTCTCACTATCTCTACCAGCTCAGGAGGATTATCAGTGTCTACCAATGTATCACATCAGGGATTGGGCTGTGTATTGATACAGGATGGGATGGTTGTTGATTATGGATACAAACAACTGAAGGACTATGAGAAGAACTATCCGACCCGTGATTTGGAGTTAGCAGCAGTAGTGTTTGCGTTGAAGGTATGACGCCACTACTTTTATGGAGAGAAATTCTAGATTTTTACCGACCACAAGAGCCTTAAGTATTTGTTCTCACAGAAAGAATTGAACATGAGACAGAGAAGATGGCTAGAGCTTTTGAAGGACTATGATTGTAAGATACTTTATCATCCAGGTAAGGCTAATGTTGTAGCTAATGCATTGAACAGGAAAAGCCTTTGGGATGGTATCGTATATGATGGTCAGGGAACATGAGTTGCTATAGTAGTTTGCATGCCTCAGTTTGGGAGTCGTGTCTTCTAACATGAATATGGACTGTATGATTGCTAGTCTACGCTTAGAGCCAGATCTGTTAGAGAGGATCAGACAGGCTCAGCAGACTGATCCGTATTACATTGACATGAGTAGTCAGATACAAAAGGGCACAATGACTAATTTTGAGTTGAGTTCTAATGGACCTCTGAGGGTTAGAGGCAGATTGTGTGTTCCCGATGACCCAGATCTCAAGAGATTGATATTGACGAAAGCTCATTCGTTGAGGTGCACATTACATCCGAAGAGTAATAAGATGCACTAGAATCTCTCAAAGGTGTACTGGTGGTCATGTATGAAGAAAGATGTATCAGAATTCGTGGTAAGATGTCTCGTGTTTCAGCAAGTGAAGGTAGAGCATCAGAAACCTGCAGGGTTATTGCAACCTCTACCTATACCGACATGGAAATGGGAGCATATCACCATGGATTTCATGATGGGTTTACCGAGGACCCAGAGGAATCACGATGCTATATGGGTGATAGTTAATTGACTGACGAAGTCAGCCCACTTTCTAGCTATGAGTGTCACGACCCAATTCCATTCTCTTTAATCAAAAATCACCAAAAAATTTTCGCGTTTTACTGTTCCCTTACCCGGTCGTGAACTAACTCACCACACGCTGTTGGGCTGTGAGTCAATAATAAACACCACATCTCATTCATTCTCAGTTAAATAAAACGATGTCATACATTTGCATTTAATCTTGTACTTATACCAAAGCATGTTTTACTGGCATCTACATCCCCCATAATTACAACTCAAAGAATACTGTGCTTTTACATTGTTTAGATACAAAAAGTATCACTGTGTTTATACCTCTAAGCGATGGAGATGCAGCGGAGTCCACAATACCACGCCTTAGTCCTCACTGGGCTACTATGCACGCTCTGTAGGGGGAAAATAGAGAGGGATGAGCAACCACATGCTCAGTAAGGCAATAATGCAAGCATGGTAGATAACTACTCTATCTACATGCTGATAGTGTTATGCATAAATCATTTATGGTAAGAGCATGAGGAATAAAACTATGCCATGTGAATATACATATATATCATGTATCAAAATCATGTGCATTGGCATATAAAACATGGTAGAAACATCATGTATAAATCATCTCATGCTCAATCTCATTTAAATTCATAAAAAGGGCAATTCAGTAAGAAACCTCCTTTTTAAACCAACATCATAAACCTCTTTCTCAACACATAATTACCACCAAATCAACTCACAATCACAACCACATTTTCATTTCACAATTCACGCATGTGTATAAAAACTAGGTCACTATATCAAAAGTGCCTATGTGGACCATTACATCATAAATCATCCCAGACCACACGCATCCAGGTGTGCGGGGTATCACGCTGGCACGAAGATGGATTATCCCTCGCCAGACTTTCTCACCACATAACCATCATGCGGTACATCGTACTCCATGTGATATACACGGTACAACGTACTCCGCAGACTCATATCGTGATTGGGGGTGCCATTCCTCGGTCTTACCTACCCCATACCAAGAGTTTTCCATATCCGTGAAGGAGAGCCTCCCCGCCTAACAAAGCCTCCCTGCCTCCTCGGGCTTAAGGATGTTAGCTTAAGGATGTAGGGCTTAAGGATCCCACCGTAAGAGAGCCTCCCCACCAAACAGAGCCTCCCCGCCTCTTTGGGCTTAAGGATGTTGGCTTAAGGATGTAGGGCTTAAGGATCTTACCAACTTTCATAACCTTATACATGTCACAATGTGCAAACTTATGCGAGCAAAGCTCTAGCACGACTCAGGCATCCTCTCATAAAGAGACGCGTATGAGCATAGCTCTAGTACGATTATACTCATAAGACAACCACTCAAAATCCACGTACGAGCAGAAGCTCCAGTACGGTTTATAAACATCATCATAGTTTCCAAATCAAGGTGCGAGCTAAGCTCCAGCACGTTTCATACAAATGAAAACATAGAAATCCAGCGCGAGTGAGGCTCTAGTGCGATTTATGTCATACAATTATGATAGGCGGCTCATATACATTCAAACAATCCCGGCAATCGGGTTTAGCACTCACAAATGCTTTTCCACAACAACCATACAATACTAGCGACCTATCTACAAGCTTGCTTAAAACCAAGAAATTTCGTTTTGAAAAGCATCAAAACATTAGATTTATGCAATTATTAGCCTTACTATCCCATTTCATAAAATCCACTTCAAATCCAAAACCACGCATATACTCCTCATCATTCATGAATACCATCAACCATTTATTTGAGCAACCATGCATTTCATAAAACACCCGATATTCACCCACAAGTTCAAAGTACGAGCAGCTACCTCTATATACTCACAAAATTCCCTTACCTGGAATCGCGATGCGTGATTCCACTTCCTTAAGCTGCTTACTCGTATGGTTCGATTCATCTTCAACGAACTCTTCGAGACTGCACAAAATTGTATCCCGCATTATATTCGATCCATATAATGCAACCCTTGTGCTTGCTATAGTCAATTTAATCTATAGCCTCTATTAACGCTTATATATCCTCATTTCATTACTTTACCCATAACTCGAGTCTATGGATCTTCTTAGGCCTATTAACTTATTCCAAATCGATATTAAATCGACATTAAGCTCATAGTGTTCATATTTCATGAATTCGCTCACTATGGCATTTTATCAAGCATATACATACTCATTTCCACAATTTCACCAAACTCACAATGTAATCTCATTTAACCATCTAAAATCATAAGCATTACCTCACTAACAACTTTAGCATGCCCATAAATCATAAACTCATTCAACCCATATATTCTCACATCATACCCATTCTAGGTTTTCTAGGTCACACCAATTTCACCACATCCCTAGATAATTTATCCATCAATAGTCATGCCAAACAACTCCAAAATCAATTAAATAGACAATGTATTTGGATTGGAGTGTTAGAATCTTACCAAATATGATTTTTCTTCTTGCTCCAAATGACAATGCCCTTAACTCCTTCAATAACAACAATGGAAAAATGCCTTCACACTATGTTGTTCTTCTCTATGATAGGAATAACTTTGTTTCTAATGGTCTCTCTTTAATTCTTGCTGGAAATGGCTGATTTTAGAGAGGGAAAGTTAGGTTTTTAGGTTGAAAGTGAAAGGTTAGTGTTTTTCCCTAGATTTCCTGATTTTCAGCCCTTCTTATATAGAAATAGCTTGAGGAGATCGATCTGGTCCAAGAGGAGATCGATCTGGTCCCTTAAAATCCCTCTTTTTCATGGTATTTTTAAGCTTGAGATCGATCTATCGAAGCATGAAATCGATCTGTCGAGGCATGAGATCGATCTGCTCCCAAACAGAGAGCTAAGGAGATCGATCTGGGTGCTTGCGGATCGATCTTTTCACTACAGAATGCTTGGGAGATCTATCTTGCTCCATTGGAGATCGATCTGCTCTATTCTTTCGCCCAAATAAGAGCATTCGGGCTCTTCCAGATCGATCTCTCATCCTATGAGATCGATCTGGCCCTCATGTTTTCCAGATTTCCTGTAGTTTCCTTGCTGCAACTCATACCAATACATCCTTAATCTATTTCCATGGCCATTTTCTCATCCATCCACCTTTATAACTTGAAAATGGCATCCATTCATACCTTATGCACGTTGAAACTTGTGTGCATTCATTGTATGTGTAAGACCCCGTATATGTATAATGGTAATATGTATAATTGGATCAAATAATATGAATGGACTTGTAATGTAAAGTATGATTGCTGTAAGTCCATGGATTCAATGTATGTATGTGTAATATGAATTGTAGCATACATGCAAGTTTCATTAAGTATGAATATGAAGAAATGAGTTCTGGCAAGTGATGGATGTGATCGAAACACAAGATGAGTAGTGTGGTAAAATGCAATGGAGCTATGCTTCCATTTGGTTTTATGTAGCATACCTTTGAACATACAATGAATGCACACAAGTTTCAATGTGCATAAGGTATGAATGGATGCCATTTTCAAGTTATAAAGGTGGATGGATGAGAAAATGGCCATGGCAATAGATTAAGGATGTGTTGGTATGAGTTGCAGCAAGGAAACTGCAGGAAATCTGGAAAACATGAGGCCCAGATCGATCTCATAGGATGAGAGATCGATCTGGAAGAGCCAGAATGCTCTTATTTGGCGAAAGAATAGAGCAGATCGATCTCCAATGGAGCCAGATCGATCTCCCAAGCATTCTGTAGTGGAAAGATCGATCCCCAAGCACCCAGATCGATCTCTTTAGCTCTCTGTTTGGGAGCAGATCGATCTCATGCTTCAACAGATCGATCTCATGCATAGACAGATCGATCTCATGCTTCGACAGATCGATCTCAGGCTTAAAAATGCCGTGAAAAAAGAGGGATTTTAAGGGACCAGATCGATCTCCTCTTGGACCAGATCGATCTCCTCAAGCCATTTCTATATAAGGAGAGTTGAAAATCTGGAAATCTTGGAAAAACACTTAACTTTACAATCTCAGCCCCAAAAACCTAACTTTCCCTCTCTAAAAATCAGCCATTTTCAGTGAGATTTGAAAAGAGATCATTAGAGACAAAGTTGTCCCTATCAAAGAGAAGAACAACATAGTGAGAGGGCATCTTCCCATTTTTGGAATTGAAGGAGTTAAGGGCATTACCATTTGGAGCAAGAAGAGAAATCGTATTGTCCCGAAGAGTTCGTTGAAGACGAATCGAACCGTACGAGTAAGCAGCTTAAGGAAGTGGAATCAGCATCGCGATTCCAGGTAAGGGAATTTTGTGAGTATATAGAGGTAGCTGCTCGTACTTTGAACTTGTGGGTAAATATTGGGTGTATTATGAAATGCATGGTTGCTCAAATAAATGATTGATGGTATTCGTGAATGATGATGAGTATATGCGTGGTTTTAGATTTGAAGTGGATTTTATGAAATGGGATAGTAAGGCTAATAATTGCATAAATCTAATGTTTTGATGCCTTTCAAAATGAGATTGCTTGGTTTTAAGCAAGCTAGTATGGTTGTTGTGGAAAAGCATTTGTGAGTGCTAAACCCGATTTCTGGGATTATTTTATTATGTATGAGCCGCCTATCGTGTTTGTATGACATAAATCGCGCTAGAGCCTCGCTTGCACTGGATTTCTATGTTTTTATTTGTATGAAACGTGCTGGAGCTTAGCTCGCACCTTGATTTGGAAACTATGATGATGTTTATAAACCGTACTGGAGCTTCTGTCCGTAAGCGGATTTTGAGTGGTTGTCTTATGAGTATAACCGTACTAGAGCTATGCTCGTACGCGTCTCTTTATGAGAAGATGCATGAGTCGTGCTAGAGCTTTGCTCGCACAAGTTTGCACATTGGGATACGTATAAGGTTGTGAAAGTTGGTAAGATCCTTAAGCCTTACATCCTTAAGCCGACATCCTTAAGCCCAAAGAGGCGGGGAGGCTCTGTTAGGCGGGGAGGCTCTGTTCGGTGGGGAGGCTCTCTCACGGTGGGATCCTTAAGCCAACTTCCTTAAGCCCAAAGAGGCGGGGAGGCTCTGTTAGGCGGGGAGGCTCTCCTACATGGTTATAGTAAGATCCTTAAGCCTTACTTCCTTAAGCCGACATCCTTAAGCCCAAAGAGGCAGGGAGGCTCTGTTAGGTGGGGAGGCTCTGTTCGGTGGAGAGGCTCTCTTACGGTGGGATCCTTAAGCCAACATCCTGAAGCCCTGGAGGGGCGGGGAGGCTCTGTTAGGCAGGGAGGCTCTCCTACATGGGTACTGTAAGATCCTTAAGCCCTACATCCTTAAGCCAACATCCTTAAGCCCAAAGAGGCGGGGAAGCTCTGTTAGGCGGGGAGGCTCTGTTCGGTGGGGAGGCTCTCTTACGGAAGGATCCTTAAGCCCTACATCCTTAAGCCAACATCCTTAAGCCCAAGAGGCGGGGAGGCTCTGTTCAGCAGGGAGGCTCTCCTTCACGGAATATGGAACACTCTTGGTATGGGGTAGATAAGACCTAGGAATGGCACCCCCAATCACGATATGAGTTTGCGGAGTACGCTGTACCGTGTATATCACATGGAGTACGATGTACCGCATGACGGTTATGTGATGAGAAAGTCTGGTGAGGGATAATCCATCTTCGTGCCAGCATGATACCCCACACACCTGGATACGTGTGGTCTGGGATGATTTATGATGTAATGGTTCACATAGGCACTTTTGATATAGTGACCTAGATTTATACACATGCGTGAATTGTGGAATGAAAATGTGGTTGTGATTGTGAGTTGATTTGGTGGTGTTATGGTGTTGGTTTAAAAAGGAGGTTTCTTAATGAATTGCCCTTTTATGAATTTAAATGAGATTGAGCATGAGATGATTTATACATGATGTTTCTACCATGTTTTATATGCCAATGCACATGATTTTGATACATGATATATATGTATATTTACATGGCATAGTTTTATTCCTCATGCTCCTACCATAAATGATTTATGCATAACACTATCAGCATGTAGATAGAGTAGTTATCTACCATGCTTGCATTATTGCCTTACTGAGCGTGTGGTTGCTCATCCCACTCTATTTTCCCCCCTACAGAGCGGCATAGTAGCCCAGTGAGGACTGAGGCGTATTATTTTGGACTCCGCTGCATCTCCATCGCTAAAAGGTATATACACAGTGATTCTTTTTGTATCTAAACAATGTAAAAGCACAATATCCTTTTTAGTTGTACTTATGGGGGATATAGATGTCAGTAAAACATGTATTCGTATAAGTACACGATTAAATGCACATGTATGACATCGTTTTAATTAATTGAGAATGAATGAGATGTGGTGTTTATTATTGACTCACAGCCCAACAGTGTGTGGTGAGTTTAGTTCACGACCGGGTAAGGTAACCGTAAAATGTGAAAAATTTTCAGTGATTTTCGGTTAAAGAGAATGGAATTGGGTCGTGACAGAGATTGGTATCAGAGTTGTGTTGGCCTGATGTGAGTCATTAATAAAACGTATGAAAGTACGTCCCTATAGTACTTTGCTTTTGTTTAGATATAACTGTGTATACCGTGATGGATTGAGCTTAATGAATTATTATAATACAGGAAGTTAGGCACTATGCTAGTTACACGCCAAGGTAGAGGGCCGAGAGCACGTGCTAGAGGCCGTACAGGTAGGCCTGAGAGCCGTGCGGAGCCACAGACTGAACAGGCTCCATAGAACCATGCTGGGAGAGCAGAGGATACTGAGGCTCGCTTCGCTAGATTAGAGCGGAGTATTGAGAGTTTGGTGGAGATAGTCACGCAGGCCTTGGGCGTCGGTGACAGATGAGGTCCCGCGGCACAGCCTACTACTGAACAGGCAGCTGCAGAGGCGGAGAGACCTCAGACTGCTGAGACAGCTACCGTTACACCACCTCCAGCCCAGGAAATAGCTTCTCCTATCGCTCCGCAGCAGAGCGGTAGTGATTTGGGTTATGACTGCGATTTGAGCAGGTTGCGAGAGTTTCAAGACCTGAAACCCCCAGTGTTTAGAGGGGTGAAGGACCCAGTGATTACGGAGGATTGGGTGTATGAGATAGAGAAACTATATAGGTTTTTCCGATGCACTTCAGTTGAAAAGGTTGCCTTTACCGTGTTTATGCTGAAAGGCGAGGCCGAGCATTGGTGGAGGTCCACCGAGGTTATTTTGAGGGCCAGACACTCTGAGATCTCGTGGGAGATATTTCTAGAGGCCTTCAGGAGGCAGTATATTCCAGCTACCGCACAGAGGAAATTACGGATGGAATTTATGAATTTGGTTCAGGGGAACCGGACTGTGGACGAGTATGAGTCCAAGTTTATGTCATTGGGGAGGTATGACCCTGACACGATGGGTAATGAGACCCGAAAGATACAAAAGTTCATGGATGGATTGAGATTGGCCATCCGGACTAAGCTAGCTCCCTTTGACATCTTGACTTATGAGGAGGCTGTACATAAGGCTCAGTTATGTGAGCAAGACTTTGAGCGAAATGCCTCCGAGCTTGGGAGAGTCAGTGTTAGAAAGGACAGGGATCGGAAGGGATCCGGGTTTGGAAGAATGGCCAAGAGAGATGGCCAAAGATTTTTCGAGAAGAGGCCAAAGATTGAGGAGGTGCGGGAGAGAGCTGCTAGACCTCCCGTATACCCAGCCTTGACTGCGCCGAGGGGCATGACTATTGGAGGACCACGACCTACTACTGATCAGTGTAGGAGATGTGGGAGATTTCACGGGAATAGACCCTGTCTGATGGCCCCTATGGTGTGTTTTAGATGTGAGAGACCAGGACATATGGCTAAGTATTGTCCTGAGAAGATGGAGATTGCCCCACAGAAGGGCAATGAGCCTGAGGGAGCTCCAGTTGAGACAGTAGCCCCAAGGAGGAGGGCTACAGCTGAGGAAAAAGGGAAACAGGCTGCGGGTGTGAGCAGAGGAAGGGTGCACGCACTGGACCAGGACACTGCAGACGCATCGACGGATGTGATTAAAGGTACCATCCGAATCTTTGATTTAGAAGCATTGGTATTATTTGATCCTGGTGCCACGCATTCTTTCATATCACCTTCCTTTGCACATAAATTGTTGAAATATGTGAAACCAACATTGTTGGATAAAATGTTGATGATTTCCACACCCATGAATGATAGTCAATTGACTGAGAATGTATGTAGGGATTGTAAGTTAAAGATAGAGGGGAAGGAAATGATAGCCAATCTGATTTTATTGAATATGAATGATTTTGATGTAATTTTGGGAATGGATTGGTTGGCTATCAATCGTGTCGTGATGGATTGTCATGCCAAAACATTAATGTTTTCAGGATTAGACAATCTTATTGTAAATTTCGATGAAAATAAATGATATGAAAATAACATGTTTGTTGCAAATAAAGGAGTATGATTTTAAATGCATATTGCTTGAGAGATAAATTATTTGTTTATGATAAATGTTGAATGTGGAGTGATGGTTTATGTTACTAACAATAGAGAGGATAATGTGAAGGGTTCATTGCATACGTGGTCGATATAGATGAGGCATACTCGGAATTGAGAGACATACCCGTAATTGCGGATTACCCTGATGTCTTTCCGGATGAATTACCAGGACTACCACCTAAAAGGGAAATGGAATTTTGCATTGAGTTGGTGCCTGGTACAGAGCCGATATCGAAACCACCCTATAGAATGGCTCCGATAGAGTTGGAAGAGCTGAAGAAACAGCTGCAAGAGTTGCTGGAGAAGGGGTTTATTAGACCGAGTGTCTCACCTTGGGGAGCACCAGTTCTATTTGTAAGGAAGAAGGATGGAAGCCTCCGACTGTGTATAGATTACCGGTTGTTGAATAAGGCCACCATTAAGAACAAGTACCCCCTTCCAAGAATCGATGATTTGTTGGATCAGCTCCAGGGAGCCGAAGTATTTTCTAAGATAGATCTACGGTCAGGGTACCATTAGTTAAGGATCAGGAGTGGAGATGTACCCAAGACAGCATTTCGTACCCGTTATGGCCACTACGAGTTTTTGGTGATGCCATTCGGATTGACGAATGCTCCCGCAGCATTTATGGCATTGATGAATGATACCTGGACAGGTTTGTAATAGTGTTCATTGATGATATTTTGGTGTATTCGAAGTCCAGGGAAGATCATGAGGAGCACTTGAGGATAGTTCTGCAGACCCTCCGAGAGAGAGAATTGTATGCCAAACTCAGCAAGTGTAACTTTTGGTTGGAACAGATCTCATTTCTGGGGCATGTCGTGTCAAAGGATGGGGTATCAGTGGATCCATCCAAGATAGAGGCAGTTGTGCAATGGGAACAGCCCAAGACAGTAACTGAGATCAGGAGTTTTCTGGGATTGGCAAGATATTATCGAAGATTTGTAGAGGGTTTCTCCAGACTAGCTGCTCCGTTGACACGCCTCAAGTGTAAGGATGTTAAGTTTACATGGGATGAGGCATGTGAGAGGAGTTTTGAGGAGCTTAAGCGTCGATTGATGACTGCTCCAGTTCTCACCATTCCTACCAGCTCAAGAGGATTCTCGGTGTATACGGATGCATCACACCAGGGACTGGGCTGTGTGCTTATGCAGGATGGGAAGGTAGTTGCCTATGGATCTAGACAGTTGAAAGATCATGAGAGGAACTACCCCACACATGATTTGGAGTTGGCGGCTGTAGTATTTGCTTTGAAAATATGGCGCCACTATCTCTATGGTGAGAAATTTCAGGTGTTCACAGATCATAAGAGCCTTAAGTACCTGTTCTCGCAGAAAGAACTGAATATGAGAAAGAGGAGATGGCTCGAACTCCTAAAAGACTATGATTGTGAAATCATGTACCACCCGGGTAAGGCAAATGTAGTTGCCGATGCTTTGAGTAGAAAGAACCTTGGGTTGGTGTCTTATATGATGGTACGGGAATATGAATTGTTAGAACACCTTGCGAACCTCAGTTTAGATGTAACCCCACCTGGATCTGAGAGACTTGAGATCATGGCTAGTTTGAGACTAGAGCCAGAGTTGATTGGCCGTATTCGGCAAGCCCAGCAGAGCGATCGACGGTGTATCGATTGGTTGAGGCAGATACAGACAGGTGTGGGTATTGATTTTGAGCAGAGTGCTGATGGCTTATTGAGGTTCAGAGGCAGAGTATACGTTCCCAGGGATCTTGAGATCAGGAGAACAATTTTATAAGAGGCTCACTCACGAAGTATACGATACATCCGGGAAGTACCAAGATGTATCAAAACCTTTGGAAGGTTTATTGGTGGTCTGGAATGAAGAGAGACATTGCTGAATATGTCGCTAAGTGTCTCGTTTGTCAGAAGCCTGCAGGATTATTGCAGCCTCTACCGATACCGACATGGAAGTGGGAACATGTCACCATGGATTTTGTGATGGGGTTGTCGAGGACCCGTAGAGGTCATGATGCCATATGGGTTATTGTGGACCGGTTGACTAAGTCCGCCCATTTCTTGGCTATGAGAGCTACCGATACACTGAGTCAGTTGGTGAACCTGTATATTCGGGAGATAGTACGGCTACATGGTGTACCAGTGAGCGTTGTTTCTGATAGGGATGCCCGCTTCACTTCCCATTTTTGGGGACATTTTCAGGAAACGCTAGGGACCCGACTGAGTTTTAGCACCGCTTTTCATCCTCAGACAGATGGGCAGTCAGAGAAGACTATACAGACCCTCGAGGATATGTTGAGAGCGTGTGTGCTAGATTTTAGAGGCTCCTGGGATGACCACCTGCAGTTAGCCGAGTTCGCTTATAATAATAGTTATCATGCTAGTATCGGGATGGCACCCTATGAGGCATTATACGGGCGTAGATGCCGTTCCCCTATTGGATGGGAAGAGGTTAGTGACAGACAAATTTTTGCTCCGGACTTAGTGCAACAGGCATCTGAGGACGTCCAGTTGATATGTGAGAGATTACGGACAGCTCAGAGCCGGTAAAAGAGTTATGCTGACAAAATATGAAGACCACTAGAGTTTGATGAGGGTGAGTCGGTGTTTCTAAGGGTATCACCATCGAAGGGTATCATGAGATTCGGTAAGAAGGGTAAGCTGAGCCCTAGATATATCGGACACTTCAAGATTTTGGAGAGAGTGGGAGATAAGGCGTATAGATTGGCATTGCCACCGGACTTGGCAAATGTCCACAACGTCTTCCATGTCTCGATGCTTCGGAAGTATCAGCCGGACCCGGCACACGTGATAAGATATGAGTCGTTGGAGCTCCATGAGAGTATGACGTATGTTGAGAAGCCGGTTCGAATATTGGACAGAAAAGAGAAAGTGTTACGGAATAAGACAATTCCCTTAGTGAAAGTTCTTTGGCAACATCACACGGTGGAAGAGGCCACATGGGAATTGGAGAACTTGATACGGGAGAAGTACCCCCAACTTTTTGAAGAGTGACTTGGTTCTAATTTGGAGGACCAAATTCCTTGAAGGAGGGGAGATTGTAAGACCCTGTATATGTATAATGGTAATATGTATAATTGGATCAAATAATATGAATGGACTTGTAATGTAAAGTATGATTGCTGTAAGTCCATGGATTCAATGTATGTATGTGTAATATGAATTGTAGCATACATGCAAGTTTCATTGAGTATGAATATGAAGAAATGAGTTCTGGCAAGTGATGGATGTGATCGAAACACAAGATGAGTAGTGTGGTAAAATGGAATAGAGCTATGCTTCCATTTGGTTTTATGTAGCATACCTTTGAACATACAATGAATGCACACAAGTTTCAATGTGCATAAGGTATGAATGGATGCCATTTTCAAGTTATAAAGGTGGATGGATGAGAAAATGGCCATGGCAATAGATTAAGGATGTGTTGCAGCAAGGAAACTGCAGGAAATCTGGAAAACATGAGGCCCAGATCGATCTCATAGGTTGAGAGATCGATCTGGAAGAGCCAGAATGCTCTTATTTGGGCGAAATAATAGAGCAGATCGATCTCCAATGGAGCCAAATCGATCTCCCAAGCATTCTGTAGTGGAAAGATCGATCCCCAAGCACCCAGATTGATCTCCTTAGCTCTCTGTTTGGGAGCAGATCGATCTGATGCTTCGACAGATTGATCTCATGCCTAGACAGATCGATCTCATGCTTCGACAGATCGATCTCAGGCTTAAAAATGCCATGAAAAAAGAGGGATTTTAAGGGACCAGATCGATCTCCTCTTGGACCAGATCGATCTCCTTAAGCCATTTCTATATAAGGAGAGCTGAAAATCTGGAAATCTCAGAAAAACACTTAACTTTACAGTCTCAACCCCAAAAACCTAACTTTCCCTCTCTAAAAATCAGCCATTTTCAGTGAGATTTGAAGAGAGATCATTAGAGGCAAAGTTGTCCCTATCAAAGAGAAGAACAACATAGTGAGAGGGCATCTTCCCATTTTTGGAATTGAAGGAGTTAAGGGCATTACCATTTGGAGCATGAAGAGAAATCGTATTGTCCCGAAGAGTTCGTTGAAGACGAATCGAACCGTACGAGTAAGCAGCTTAAGGAAGTGGAATCACGCATCGCGATTCCAGGTAAAGGAATTTTGTGAGTATATAGAGGTAGCTGCTCGTACTTTGAACTTGTGGGTAAATATTGGGTGTATTATGAAATGCATGGTTGCTCAAATAAATGATTGATGGTATTCGTGAATGATGATGAGTATATGCGTGGTTTTAGATTTGAAGTGGATTTTATGAAATGGGATAGTAAGGCTAATAATTGCATAAATCTAATGTTTTGATGCCTTTCAAAACGAGATTGCTTGGTTTTAAGCAAGCTAGTAGATGGGTCGGCTAGTATTGTATGGTTGTTGTGGAAAAGCATTTGTGAGTGCTAAACCCGATTTCCGGGATTGTTTTATTGTGTATGAGCTGCCTATCGTGTTTGTATGACATAAATCGAGCTAGAGCCTCGCTCGCGCTGGATTTCTATGTTTTCATTTGTATGAAACGTGCTGGAGCTTAGCTCGCACCTTGATTTGGAAACTATGATGATGTTTATAAACCGTACTGGAGCTTCTGCCCGTACGCGGATTTTGAGTGGTTGTCTTATGAGTATAACCGTACTAGAGCTATGCTCGTACGCGTCTCTTTATGAGAAGATGCATGAGTCATGCTAGAGCTTTGCTGGCACAAGTTTACACATTGGGATACGTATAAGGTTGTGAAAGTTGGTAAGATCCTTAAGCCTTACATCCTTAAGCCGACATCCTTAAGCCTAAAGAGGCGGGGAGGCTCTGTTAAGCGGGGAGGCTCTGTTCGGTGGGGAGGCTCTCTTACGGTGGGATCCTTAAGCCAACATCCTTAAGCCCAAAGAGGCGGGGAGGCTCTGTTAGGCGGGGAGGCTCTCCTACATGGTTATAGTAAGATCCTTAAGCCTTACATCCTTAAGCCGACATCCTTAAGCCCAAAGAGGCGGGGAGGCTCTGTTAGGCGGGGAGGCTCTGTTCGGTGGGGAGGCTCTCTTACGGTGGGATCCTTAAGCCAACATCCTTAAGCCCTGGAGGGACGGGGATGCTCTGTTAGGCAGGGAGGGTCTCCTACATGGGTACGGTAACATCCTTAAGCCAACATCCTTAAGCCCAAAGAGGCGGGGAGGCTCTGTTGGGTAGGGAGGCTCTCTTACGGAAGGATCCTTAAGCCCTACATCCTTAAGCCAACATCTTTAAGCCCAAGAGGCGGGGAGGCTCTGTTAGGCGGGGAGGCTCTGTTCGGCGGGGAGGCTCTCCTTCACGGAATATGGAACACTCTTGGTATGGGGTAGATAAGACCTAGGAATGGCACCCCCAATCACGATATGAGTTTGCGGAGTACGCTGTACCGTGTATATCACATGGAGTACGATGTACCGCATGACGGTTATGTGATGAGAAAGTCTGGCGAGGGATAATCCATCTTTGTGCCAGCATGATACCCCGCACACCTGGATACATGTGGTCTGGGATGATTTATGATGTAATGGTTCACATAGGCACTTTTGATATACTGACCTAGATTTATACACATGCGTGAATTGTGGAATGAAAATGTGGTTGTGATTGCGAGTTGATTTGGTGGTGTTTATGGTGTTGGTTTAAAAAGGAGGTTTCTTAATGAATTGCCCTTTTATGAATTTAAATGAGATTGAGCATGAGATGATTTATACATGATGTTTCTACCATGTTTTATATGCCAATGCACATGATTTTGATACATGATATATATGTATATTTACATGGCATAGTTTTATTCCTCATGCTCCTACCATAAATGATTTATGCATAACACTATCAGCATGTAGATAGAGTAGTTATCTCCCATGCTTGCATTATTGCCTTACTGAGCGTGTGGTTGCTCATCCCACTCTATTTTCCCCCTACAGAGCGTGCATAGTAGCCCAGTGAGGACTGAGGCGTATTATTTTGGACTCCGCTGCATCTCCATCGCTAAAAGGTATATACACAGTGATTCTTTTTGTATCTAAACAATGTAAAAGCACAGTATTCTTTTGAGTTGTACTTATGGGGGATGTAGATGTCAGTAAAACATGTATTCGTATAAGTACACGATTAAATGCACATGTATGACATCGTTTTAATTAATTGAGAATGAATGAGATGTGGTGTTTATTATTGACTCACAGCCCAACAGTGTGTGGTGAGTTTAGTTCACGACCGGGTAAGGTAACAGTAAAACGCGAAAAATTTTCAATGATTTTCGGTTAAAGAGAATGGAATTGGGTTGTGACAGTATGTCCAAAGGTATGCTACATGAAACCAAATGGAAGCATAACTCTATTCCATTTTACCACACTACTCATCTTGACTTTCAATCACATCCATCACTTGCCGGAACTCATTTCTTCATATTCGTACTCAATGAAACTTGTATGTACGTTACAATTCATATTACACATACATACATTGAATCCATGGACTTACATCAATCATACTTTACATTACAAGTCCATTCATATTATTTGATCCAATTACACACATTACCATTATACATATACGGGGTCTTACATTCTCCACTCCTTCAAGGAATTTGGTCCTCCAAATTAGAACCAAGTCACTCTTCAAAAAGTTGGGGGTACTTCTCCCGTATCAAGTTCTCCAATTCCCACGTGGCCTCTTCCGCCGTGTGGTGTTGCCAAAGAACTTTCACCAAGGGAATTGTCTTATTCTGCAACACTTTCTCTTTTCTATCCAATATCCGAACCGGCTTCTCAACATACGTCTTACTCTCAGGGAGCTCCAATGGCTCATATCTTATCACGTGTGCCGGGTCCGGGTGATACTTCCGAAGCATCGAGACGTGGAAGACGTTGTGGACATTTGCCAAGTTCGGTGGCAATGCCAACCTATACGCCTTATCGCCCACTCTCTCCAAAATCTCGAAGGGTCCGATATATCTAGGGCTCAGCTTGCCCTTCTTACCAAATCTCATAATACCCTTCGATGGTGATACCCTCAGAAACACCGACTCACCCTCATCAAACTCCAGTGGTCTTCGTATCTTGTCAGCATAACTCTTTTGCCGGCTCTGAGCTGTCCGTAATCTCTCACATATCAACTGGACGTCCTCAGATGCCTGTTGCACTAAGTCCGGAGCAAAAATTTGTCTGTCACCAACCTCTTCCCATCCAATAGGGGAACGGCATCTACGCCCGTATAATGCCTCATAGGGTGCCATCCCGATACTAGCATGATAACTATTATTATAAACGAACTCGGTTAACTGCAGGTGGTCATCCCAGGAGCCTCTAAAATCCAGCACACACGCTCTCAACATATCCTCGAGGGTCTGTATAGTCCTCTCTGACTGCCCATCTATCTGAGGATGAAAAGCGGTGCTAAAACTCAATCGGGTCCCCAGCGCTTCCTGAAAATGTTCCCAAAAATAGGAAGTGATGCGGGCATCCATATCAGAAACAACGCTCACTGGTACACCATGTAGCCGTACTATCTCTCGAATATACAGGTTCGCCAACTGACTCAGTGTATCGGTAGCTCTCATAGCCAAGCAATGGGTGGACTTAGTCAACCGGTCCACAATAACCCATATGGCATCATGACCTCTGCGGGTCCTCGGCAACCCCATCACAAAATCCATGGTGACATGCTCCCACTTCCAGGTCGGTATCGGTAGAGGCTACAATAATCCTGCAAGCTTCTGATGCTCTACCTTCACTTGCTGACAAACGAGACACTTAGCGACATATTCAGCAATGTCTCTCTTCATTCCAGACCACCAATAAACCTTCCCAAGGTTTTGATACATCTTGGTACTCCTTGGATATATCGTATACTTCGATGAGTGAGCCTCTGATAAAATCATTCTCCTGATCCCAGGATCCCTGGGAACGCATACTCTGCCTCTGAACCTCAATAACCCATCAGCACTCTGCTCAAAATCAATACCCACACCTGTCTGTATCTGCCTCAGCCAATCAATGCATCGTCGATCGCTCTGCTGGGCTCGCCAAATACGGCCAATCAACTCTGGCTCTAGTCTTAAACTAGCCATGATCTCAAGTCTCTCAGATCCAGGTGGGGTTACATCCAAACCGAGGTTCGTAAAGTGTTCTAGCAATTCATGTTCCCGTACCATCATATAAGACACCAACCAACGGTTCTTTCTACTCAAAGCATCGGCAACTACATTTTCCTTACCCCGGTGGTACATGATTTCACAATCATAGTCTTTCAGGAGTTCGAGCCATCTTCTCTGTCTCATATTTAGCTCTTTTTGCGAGAACAGGTACTTAAGGCTCTTATGATCTGTGAACACCTGAAATTTCTCACCATAGAGATAGTGGCGCCATATTTTCAAAGCAAATACTACGGCCGCCAACTCCAAATCATGTGTCGGGTAGTTCCTCTCGTGATCTTTCAACTGTCTCGATCCATAGGCAACTACCTTCCCATCCTGCATTAGCACATAACCCAGTCCCTGGTGTGATGCATCCGTATACACCAAGAATCCTCCTGAGCTGGTAGGAATGGTGAGAACTGGAGCAGTCGTCAATCGATGCTTAAGCTCCTCAAAACTCCTCTCACATGCCTCATCCCATGTAAACTTAACATCCTTACGTGTGAGGCGTGTCAACGGAGCAGCTAGTCTGGAGAAACCCTCTACAAATCTCCGATAATATCCTGCCAATCTTAGAAAACTCCTGATCTCAGTTACTGTCTTGGGCTGTTCCCACTGTACAGCTGCCTCTATCTTGGATGGATCCACCGATACCCCATCCTTTGACATAACGTGCCCCAGAAATGAGATCTGTTCCAACCAAAAGTTACACTTGCTGAGTTTGGCATACAATTCTCTCTCTCGGAGGGTCTGCAGAACTATCCTCAAGTGCTCCTCATGATCTTCCTTGGACTTAGAATAAACCAAAATGTCATCAATGAACACTATTACAAACTTATCCAGGTATGGCTTGAATATATCATTCATCAATGCCATAAATGCTGCGGGAGCATTCGTCAATCCGAATGGCATCACCAAAAACTCGTAGTGGCCATAACGGGTACGAAATGCTGTCTTGGGTATAACTCCACTCCTGATCCTCAACTGATGATACCCTGATCGCAGATCTATCTTAGAAAATACTTCGTCTCCCTGGAGCTGATCCAACAAATCATCGATTCTTGGAAGGGAGTACTTGTTCTTAATGGTGGCCTTATTCAACAACCGGTAATCTATACACAGTCGGAGGCTTCCATCCTTCTTCCTTACAAATAGAACTGGTGCTCCCCAAGGTGAGACACTCGGTCTAATAAACCCCGTCTCCAGCAACTCTTGCAGCTGCTTCTTCAGCTCTTTTAACTCTATCGGAGCCATTCTATAGGGTGGTTTCGATATCGGCTCTGTACCAGGCACTAACTCAATGCAAAATTCCATTTCCCTTTCAGGTGGTAGTCCTGGTAATTTGTCTGGAAAGACATCAGGGTAATCCGTAATTACGGGTATATCCTTCAATTCCGGGTGTGCCTCATCTATATCGACCACATAGGCAATGAACCCTTCACATTATCCTCTCCATCGTTAGTAACATAAACCATCACTCCACATTCAATATTTATCAAAAGCAAATAATTTATCTCTCAAGCAATATGCATTTAAAATTATACTCTTTTATTTACCACAATTATACAAGTTTCATATCATTTCTTTTCATCAAAATTTACAATAAGATTGTCTAATCCTGAAAACATCAATGTTTTGGCATGACAATCCATCACAACGCGATTGATAGCCAACCAATCCATTCCCAAAATTACATCAAAATCATTCATATTCAATAAAATCAGATTGGCTATCATTTCCTTCCCCTCTATCTTTAACTTACAATCCCTACATACATGCTCAGTCAATTGACTATCATTCATGGGTGTGGAAATCATCAACATTTTATCCAATAATGTTGGTTTCACATATTTCAACAATTTATGTGCAAAGGAAGGTGATATGAAAGAATGCGTGGCACCAGGATCAAATAATACCAATGCTTCTAAATCAAAGATTCGGATGGTACCTTTAATCACATCCGTCGATGTGTCTGCAGTGTCCTGGTCCAGTGCATGTACTCTTCCTCTGCTCACACCCGCAGCCTGTTTCCCTCTTTCCTCAGTTTAAGCCCTCCTCCTCGGGGCTGTTGTCTCAACTGGAGCTCCCTCAGGCTCCTTGCCTTTCTGTGGGGCAATCTCCATCTTCTCGGGACAATACTTAGCTATATGTCCTGGTCTCTCGCATCTAAAACACACCATAGGGGTCATCAGACAGGGCCTATTCCCATGAAATCTCCCACATCTCCTACACTGATCAGTAGTAGGCCGTGGTCCTCCAATAGTCATGCCCCTCAGCGCAGTCAAGGCTGGGTATACGGGAGGTCTAGCAGCTCTCTCCTGCACCTCCTCAATCTTTGGCCTCGTCTCGAAAAATCTTTGGCCATCTCTCTTGGCCACTCTTCCAAACCCGGATCTCTTTCGGTCCCTGTCCTTTCTAACACTGACTCTCCCAAGCTCGGAGGCATTTCGCTCAAAGTCTTGCTCACATAACTGAGCCTTATGTACAGCCTCCTCATAGGTCAAGATGTCAAAGGGAGCTAGCTTAGTCCGGATGGCCAATCTCAATCCATCCATGAACTTCTGTATCTTTCGGGTCTCACTACCTATCGTGTCAGGGTCATATCTCCCCAATGACATAAACTTGGACTCATAGTCGTCCACAGTCCGGTTCCCCTGAACCAAATTCATAAATTCCATCTGCAATTTTCTATGTGCGGTAGCTGGAATATACTGTCTTCTGAAGGCCTCTAGAAATATCTCCCATGAAATCTCAGAGTGTCTGGCCCTCAAAATAATCTCGGTGGACCTCCACCAATGCTCGGCCTCGTCTTTCAACATAAACACGGCAAAGGCTACCTTTTCAGCTGAAGTGCATCGGAAAAACCTATATAGTTTCTCCATCTCATACACCCAATCCTCCGTAACAACTGGGTCCTTCACCCCTCTAAACACTGGAGGTTTCTGCGCTTGAAATTCTTGCAACCTGCTCAAGTCGCAGTCATAACCCAAATCACTACCTCTCTGCTGTGGAGCGATAGGAGAATCTGTATCCTGGGCTGGAGGTGGTGTAACTGTAGCTGTCTCAGCAGCATGAGGTCTCTCCACCTCTGCAGCTGCCTGTTCAGTAGTAGGCTGTGCTGTGGGACCTCGTCTATCACCGGCGCCCAAGGCCTGCGTGACTATCTCCACCAAATTCTCAATACTCCGCTCTAACCTAGCAAAGCGAGCCTCAGTATCCTCTGCTCTCTCAGCAGGGTTCTGTGGAGCCTGCTCAGTTTGTGGCTCTGCACGGCTCTCAGGCCTACCTCTACGGCCTCTAGCACGTGCTCTCGCCCCTCTACCTTTGCGTGTAACTGGCATAGTGCCTAACTTCCTGTATTATAATAATTCATTAAGCTCAATCCATCACGGTATACACAGTTATATCTAAACAAAAGCACAGTACTATGGGGATGTACTTTCCTACATTTTATTAATGACTCACATCAGGCCAACACAGCTCTGATATCAATCTCTGTCACGACCCAATTCCATTCTCTTTAATCGAAAATCACCAAAAATTTTTTGCGTTTTATTGTTCCCTTACCCGGTCATAAACTAACTCACCATACGTTGTTGGGCTATGAGTCAATAATAAACACCACATCTCATTCATTCTCAATTAAATAAAACGATGTCATACATTTGCATTTAATTTTGTACTTATACCAAAGCATGTTTTACTGACATCTACATCCCCCATAATTACAACTCAAAGAATACTGTGCTTTTACATTGTTTAGATACAAAAAGAATCACTGTGTTTATACCTCTAAGCGATGGAGATGCAGCGGAGTCCAAAATACCACGCCTCAGTCCTCACTGGGCTACTATGCACGCTCTGTAGGGGGGAAAATAGAGTGGGATGAGCAACCACACGCTCAGTAAGGCAATAATGCAAGCATGGTAGATAACTACTCTATCTACATGCTGATAGTGTTATGCATAAATCATTTATGGTAGGAGCATGAGGAATAAAACTATGCCATGTGAATATACATATATATCATGTATCAAAATCATGTGCATTGGCATATAAAACATGGTAGAAACATCATGTATAAATCATCTCATGCTCCATCTCATTTAAATTCATAAAAAGGGTAATTCATTAAGAAACCTCCTTTTTAAACCAACATCATAAACCTCTTTCTCAACACATAATTACCACCAAATCAACTCACAATCACAACCACATTTTCATTTCACAATTCACGCATGTGTATAAAAACTAGGTCACTATATCAAAAGTGCCTATGTGGACCATTACATCATAAATCATCCCAGACCACACGCATATCACGCTGGCACGAAGATGGATTATCCCTCGCCAGACTTTCTCACCACATAACCATCATGCGGTACATCGTACTCCATGTGATATACACGGTACAGCGTACTCCGCAGACTCATATCGTGATTGGGGGTGCCATTCCTCGATCTTACCTACCCCATACCAAGAGTTTTCCATATCCGTGAAGGAGAGCCTCCCTGCCGAACAGAGCCTCCCCGCCTAACAGAGCCTCCCTGCCTCCTCGGGCTTAAGGATGTTAGCTTAAGGATGTAGGGCTTAAGGATCCTTCCGTAAGAGAGCCTCCCCAACGAACAGAGCCTTCCCGCCTAACAGAGCCTCCCCGCCTCTTTGGGCTTAAGGATGTTGGCTTAAGGATCTTACCGTACCCATGTAGGAGAGCCTCCCTGCCTAACAGAGCCTCCCCGCCCCTCCAGGGCTTAAGGATGTTGGCTTAAGGATCCCACCTAAGAGAGCCTCCCCACCAAACAGAGCCTCCCCGCCAAACAGAGCCTCCCCGCCTCTTTGGGCTTTAGGATGTTGGCTTAAGGATGTAGGGCTTAAGGATCTTACCAACTTTCATAACCTTATACGTGTCACAATGTGCAAACTTGTGCGAGCAAAGCTCTAGCACGACTCAGGCATCCTCTCATAAAGAGACGCGTACGAGCATAGCTCTAGTACGATTATACTCATAAGACAACCACTCAAAATCCACGTACGAGCAGAAGCTCCAGTACGGTTTATAAACATCATCATAGTTTCCAAATCAAGGTGCGAGCTAAGCTCCAGCACGTTTCATACAAATGAAAACATAGAAATCCAGCGCGAGCGAGGCTCTAGCGCGATTTATGTCATACAAATATGATAGGCGGCTCATATACATTCAAACAATCCCGACAATCGGGTTTAGCACTCACAAATGCTTTTCCATAACAACCATACAATACTAGCCGACCCATCTACAAGCTTGCTTAAAACCAAGAAATTTCATTTTGAAAAGCATCAAAACATTAGATTTATGCAATTATTAGCCTTACTATCCCATTTCATAAAATCCACTTCAAATCCAAAACCACGCATATACTCCTCATCATTCACGAATACCATCAATCATTTATTTGAGCAACCATGCATTTCATAAAACACCCGATATTCACCCACAAGTTTAAAGTACGAGCAGCTACCTCTATATACTCACCAAATTCCCTTACCTAGAATCGCGATGCGTGATTCCACTTCCTTAAGCTGCTTACTCGTACGGTTCGATTCTTCTTCAACGAACTCTTCGGGACTGCACAAAATCGTATCCCGCATTATATTCGATCCATATAATGCAACCCTTGTGCTTGCTATAGTCAATTTAATCTATAGCCTCTATTAACGCTTATATGGCCTCGTTTCATTACTTTACCCATAACTCGAGTCTATGGATCTTCTTAGACCTATTAACTTATTCCAAATCGATATTAAATCGACATTAAGCTCATAGTGTTCATATTTCATGAATTCGCTCACTATGGCATTTTATCAAGCACATACATACTCATTTCCACAATTCTGCTAAACTCACAATGTAATCTCATTTAACCATCTAAAATCATAAGCATTACCTCACTAACAACTTTAGCATGCCCATAAATCATAAACTCATTCAACCCATATATTCTCACATCATACCCATTCTAGGTTTTCTAGGTCACACCAATTTCACCACATCCCTAGATAATTTATCCATCAATAGTCATGCCAAACAACTCCAAAATCAATTAAATAGACAATGTATATGGATTGGAGTGTTAGAATCTTACCAAATATGATTTTTCTTCTTGCTCCAAATGGCAATGCCCTTAACTCCTTCAATACCAACAATGGAAAAATGCCTTCACACTATGTTGCTCTTCTCTTTGATAGGAACAACTTTGTCTCTAATGGTCTCTCTTTAATTCTTGCTGGAAATGGCTGATTTTAGAGAGGGAAAGTTAGGTTTTTGGGTTGAAAGTGAAAGGTTAGTGTTTTTCCCGAGATTTCCTGATTTTCAGCCCTCCTTATATAGAAATAACTTGAGGAGATCGATCTGGTCCCTTAAAATCTCTCTTTTTCACGGTATTTTTAAGCTTGAGATCGATCTGTCGAAGCATGAGATCGATCTGTCGAGGCATGAGATCGATCTGCTCCCAAACAGAGAGCTAAGGAGATCGATCTGGTGCTTGGGGATCGATCTTTTCACTACAGAATGCTTGGAAGATCGATCTGGCTCCATTGGAGATCGATCTGCTCTATTCTTTCGCCTAAATAAGAGCATTCGGGCTCTTCCAGATCGATCTCTCATCCTATGAGATCGATCTGGCCCTCATGTTTTCCAGATTTCCTGTAGCTTCCTTGCTGCAAATCATACCAATACATCCTTAATCTATTTCCATGGCCATTTTCTCATCCATCCACCTTTATAACTTGAAAATGGCATCCATTCATACCTTATGCACATTGAAACTTGTGTGCATTCATTGTATGTCCAAAGGTATGCTACATGAAACCAAATGGAAGCATAACTCCATTCCATTTTACCACACCACTAATCTTGACTTTCAATCACATCCATCACTTGCCAGAACTCATTTCTTCATATTCGTACTCAATGAAACTTGTATGTACGTTACAATTCATATTACACATACATACATTGAATCCATGGACTTACATAAATCATACTTTACATTACAAGTCCATTCATATTATTTGATCCAATTACACACATTACCATTATACATATACGGGGTCTTACAATGAGAGCTACCGATACTCTGAGTTCATTGGCAGAACTGTATGTACTTGAGGTAGTGAGGTTACATGGTTGTCCAGTGAGCATTGTTTCGGACAGGAATTCCTGCTTCACTTCTAATTTTTGGGAACATTTTCTAGAAGCCATGGGAACCCAGTTGAGTTTGAGCACCGTTTATCATCCTTAGACAGATGGTCAATCAGAGAGGACCATACAGACTCCGAAGGATATATTGAGAGTGTTTGTACTGGATTTTAGAGACTCCTGCATGATCATTTGCCACTAGCCAAATTCACCTACAACAACAGTTATCATACGAGTATCAGGATGACACCGTATCAGGTTTTATATGGCCATAGATGTCATTGCCCTATCGGTTAGGAAGAAGTGGGTGACCATAAGATTTTTGCTCCTGATTTGGTTACACAAGCCTCTAAAGATGTCCGGTTGATTGTTGAGAGATTGAGGATAGCTCAGAGTAGACAAAAAAGCTATGCCGACAAGAGACGAAGACCACTTGAATTCACAATTGGTGATTCAGTAGTTCTAAAGGTTTCTCCATCAAAGGGTATAGCGAGATTTAGGAAGAGAGGTAAGTTGTGTCCTCGCTATATTAGACCCTTTGAGATACTAGATAGAGTGGGAGATAAGGCATACATATTAGCTTTGCCACCAGATTTATCGGGAGTCCACAATGTCTTCCACATTTCAATGTTAAGGAAATATCATCCAGATTCAAATCATGTGATTCGGTATGAGCCATTGGAGCTCAAAGATGATTTGACAAATGTAAAGAGACCAATTCAGATGTAGGATATGAAGGAGAAAGTCTCGAGGAATAAGACTATCAGGTTAGTGAAGATTTTCTAGCAGCATAACAATTAAGAGGAAGCTACTTGGGAGCTAGAGTGTTCGATGCTAGAGAAATATCCCCATTTGTTTATAGAGTAACTTGGTTCTAATTTGAAGGACCAAATTTCTTAAGGTGGGAAGGATTGTAAGACCCTTAAATTCATAAGTATATACATGCACATGCTATGTGAAGCATTAGTGATGCAAAGTCCATAAATTTAATGTACACACTTGTAACATGAGTTTGTGATGTACGTACAAGTTTCGTTATGTATGAATATGCAGAAATGGGCTTTTGTATGTGGTGAATGTGAATATATGGAATTTTGGGTAGTGTGGTAAAAGGAATGAAAGTTGCATAAGTTGCATAAATCTTTGTACTTCCATTTGGTTTGGTATTATATATCTTTGGTTATACAATGTATGCACACAAGTTTTAATGTGTATAAAGTATGAATGGACGTCATTTTTAACCTTTAAAGGTGGTTGGATGAAAAATGACTATAGCAGTAAAATTTATGAGGTTTGGTATGAGTTAGTGCAAAAACTGCAGCAAAATCTCGAAAATACAAATGCCAGATCGATCTGATAGGATGAGAGATCGATCTGGAAAAGCCAAAAAAGCTCTTATTCGAGCAATGGAATAGAGACAGATCGATCTCCAATGGGGCCAGATCGATATGTTAAACATTCTGTGAAGAAGGAATCGATCTCGAAAGGGCCAGATCGATCTCCAAATGCTACTGACGTGGAGAAGATCGATCTCACCCTTGGAGCAGATCGATCTCCTTATGCTACTACCTGAAACAGATCGATCTCATGCTTAGAAGTAGATCGATCTCATTAAGCCTAGAAGGTCGATTTTGAGAGGAAAAATACAGGGCAGATCGATCTCATTAGAGAGCAGATCAATCTCCTAGAGACAATTCTATGAATATTGGACTTCTACACTTCAGTTCTCACGAGATAAACTATTCCATTCAAAAGTAAAAGTGTAACCTAACATTTCTACCCTATGAAACTTTAGTTTATGATCAGTTTTGAGTGAGATATAGTTGAGCAAAGTTGTTCTTAGTAAAGAGGAGAGCAACATACTTGGAAACAAGAGATGGAAATCAAGGATTTTAAGAGCAAGGAGGATTTATACTAATTTGGTGAAAAAGGAAGGAAATCTCAGCTAGGTAAGATTTAATGCACCAAGTTGATATATGTTAAACTATGCGTATTGATGAGTTTATTGGTATATGTATGAATTGTAGGAAATGAAATAATCATGAAAAATGAGCATGACCTAGCTTTTTTCATGAAAGTGAGAAAATGATGAGGAAATGGTGTTAACATGAATTTAATGATGGAATTTGCATGCATGGAAGATTATAAATTAATCTTATGAGATGCATATTTGGAAATATGGAGAAATAAAGATAGCTATATGGGAAATATGGTATGATACCATAATGTAAGGAAGTGATAAGTTAATGTAATGAGTTGAGATTATGCAAGTAAAATGAGTATAATATGATATACTAATGCAGATAACTGTAACAACTACAGGAATCACATTTGAAAGCTGATCGGGCTAAAAGAGTGAGTAGAACCGAGAAAGAGAGGTCACTTGCATGTTTCGAGGTAAGGGAATTTCGTGAGTAGCTAGAGATGGCACCACCTATTTTGAATATCATTTTGATATTATATAATATATGAATTCCCATGAATAGGCATGACGTTGTGATAGAAACCAAGAGGATAAGTGTGTTTTATCCAAAACTAGGGAGAAAATACCTTAGAATCATGTTGTGACTAATATTCATGAGTTGCATGATAGAATGGCAATTGTTTTCATGTATATACGAAAACAGCACGTGTTAGTGCTTATTTGATTTGAATATCCCATTTATCTGGTTTTGTTTGAAAATCATAAGTGCTAGAGATTACTCGCACTATATTTTGAGATATGTATCACATAGTACTTGAGTGTTTACTCGTACTACATTTTAATGCGATTTTATGCATGTTAGAGTACTGGAGCATTGATCGTACTCAGATTGTGATTGATGCATTATAGAGTATTGGGAGCTATGCTCATTCTCAATTTTACATGATACAGTACTAAGAGCTTAGCTCGTACTCGATTTTCATATATTACACATTTTTTAGTATTGGAAGCTTTGCTCATACTCATGTTTTTATATGACCTAGTGTTGGGAGCATTGCTCGCACTAGAGATTGTGATATTGTGATATGGTCATGTTGGGAGTTTTACTCACATGTACCAGTTTTGAAAAGAGCATGAAACAGCCATGTTGGGAGCCTATGCTGACTGTGTGTCGCATTGATATTATATGCTCACACGTGCATTATTTTGAGATATGGCAGAGGGCTATCGAAATAACCCATAGGTGTAAGGACTAAGACTCATGGCGAGCATCCAACTATGAGGTAGATCCATAGTATGTGGACTAAGACTCATGGTGAGCATCCTGACTATGAGGTATATCCAAGGTTTGAGGACTAAGACCCATGGCGAACATCCTACCTTGAGATAGGGTCCATGGAGTACTGTGTACCATGTATGTCACATGGAGTACGTTGTACCGTGAGTACACGATGAGAGTGAGTTGTGGGCTGACGGCTAGGATTTGACCTACCTCCCGTTACAGCAATTATGAGACCCCGTACACCGAGTACTGTGTAGCCTAGGATCACGAAAAATAAGTTATGATCATACACTTGGAGCATGTAGTCGCTTCTCCTTTCGTGCTAGTTGAATTTCTTGAATGAATTACCCCATGGTTTTATGATATAAACATGTGAGTTTGTGAATTGTGAAAAGGGTAACCCGAGGGATGGGTGAGGCCCAGATTTCCATGTTTTTAAACATGATGAATGCCATATGATTTTGATTTAAATGAATGGCAGGATAAATGTGATCTGTGTGAATGTAAATGACAAATGCACTGTTTTGCATAAAATGGTGAGGTTGATAAACCAGCATATTACAAGTTTTATAACTGATGTTTTGTATCTATAGATAAACATATATTGCATAATGATTTGAGAGAGATACATGGTTTGATACAATTGGGTAAGGAAAAGATTTCAAGGTATAAATATTGTATTTTGTAGATAGTACAGTTATCTACTTGCTTACCTTATTTCCTTATTAAGCTGTGAGCTCACCCCCTAATTTTTTCCCTCTTTTCAAAGCATCCACAGTGGGTGGACAAGGCTAGAGATTTGTAGACTCTATTCTGCTGCATATCCATCTTGCTAGAGGTATACACACTTGACATTTTGTAACATTGTATAAGCATAGCTATATAAATTAATGTATGGTCAGGATGTATATGTACAAATAATTGTATTAATTTATAAAAGAATATTAAATTCTATACATGTTATGAATGAGTGTAAATGGATGACTAATATCGAATCACAGCCCAACGTTTGATGTCAGATATGACAGAAGAAGAGGTAAGTGAAAAGCGAAAAATTTGTGGTGATTTCGGTAGGTTATGTGTAGGGGAAGGGCGTAACACTTTGTGCATGCGATAGCTGAATATGAGAGGGATGAATGACCAATTCTTTTATCTATCGTGCATTCACACTGGTTGAAGTTAGACTTGATGAAGTCTAAAGTTGATGAGGAACAACAGTTGACACTTGATGCTAAGTGGGACATAATTGTGAGAGGATTTGATGATTGCGATATTTTAGGGAAATTAGCATCGAAAAAGAAGTTAAGAGAACTAGGTGATCTGGGAACAACATTCTTAGTTTCCCTAGTTGATAAAGCAAAGACAAATGGTCGTCCTCCAACATTGAAAATGGACATATCAACTCGACATGATCCTTCTTATTTTTAGATTGTTGAGTCTGGATAAGAAAACACAATTTCATCAATTATGGTAAGGTTAGTCAAACTGTCAAACAAGAGGAAGAAATGACTTGTGCATCGACTCGCTCGCCCAATTCGATATTGATTCTTTTCTAAGGGAGATATGTTCATTCATTTATAGTTTTGTCGATGTTGAGTCTAAAAGACACTATGGATTTCGAGATGTCGCTATGTTGTTGGGCATGAGTGTAGATGACTGGCCACAAGTGAGACGAGTTTGATGGCTAAATTAAGTAGACACCAAGATGAGTATGTGCTTCTCTATAAATTTAAGAGTGTGTTGATAAATTAGTGCAGTCTTTGTTGTATTCCAACACAATAGCTTGAGAAGATCATTGGATTACCTTACCAGATGTGGGTCATTTGGTTTCGTCATGTTACAGCACTGTGCTTGTCCATTTATCTACATAACATTACTTGGCATATCTCCCAATTAGAACTCTTGCACCTCCACTAATGCATCATATGTTACTTGTTATTGGATTTGTGAACAGATTTCATTTTATTCGAGTATAGATCGCAATATATGTTATATTTGTTTCGAGATTATTACTTATTACTTTTAACTGACATGTAACTAAATATAATCTGCTTTTATAGGTCTTACTAGATTTGAAAGCACCAATACTTCCAATTGCATGCGATTGGCGTAGGTATAGATATAAATGTGCTCATGAGTGGGAGCTTCCATATGTGTCTCAAATCAAGGCTTTTAAGTTTATACTTTTGTTAAGCACGAATGTTGCTATTAAGAGACAATCAATTTGAATGAACCATGATGTTATCTTTACATGCGTTTAAATATTTTGTAACTTCAACTTTATCGTTATCTTAGTGATCAGAAATTACTTCCTTGAATTATGTACTTAATATTTTTTTAACTTAATCATCAACTTTAAATATAATAATTACGATATGCCATATTAACAAAATAAAATGAAAATGATAATTTAACTTTAAATATAATAATTAAAATATAATATATTGTTTAAATATAAGATAAACAAAAAGTATCAGTCAAAAACATATGCCAATGATCTACTCGTTCTTTCTCTTATTCCTAACATTTACTGCAGTAGAAAGAGTAGGAGCTGGTGACGGTGGTGATGATGATGTTGGTGCTGGTGGTTGTGGTTGTGGTGGTTGAGGTAAACACATAACCATACCTAGATGTAGAGGTCGAGGTGTAGACTGCGAAGGAGCTAAAGCAGCTACAGCTAGAGGTGTAGGTCGAGCTAAAGAGGTTGTAGTGGGAGGTGGAGGACGCACTGAAGATGATGCAGAAGGAGGTGGAGGACACGCTGAGGCACCATTATGTCGTAAGTATCGAATATTGCCCTCTGAAATATATCCAGGTCTTGATTCTCTCCACCCGTTATAGTAGTCTCTAGTCTACATAAGGCTCTTTCAAAACGCTACATATTAATAAGAACATAAAATACATTAAACACAACATCAAGCAATAGTATATAAGAAACCATTAATAATCCAACAAGAAATATGAATGACTTGCGTCCTTAATCGTCAAACCTCTACTGCTTAATCTATAATGTGTGGTCTATCTATGTGCAAGATTTTGCACAAACCGATGTTAAACAGTCTCATATCAAGACATGTAGTCTGGTGAACACTTTCCTGGCTCACTGCATCGATCACCTCTACTATCCTCGTGGATAACATGGCAGTACCAATTATCCCAGTACCCAACCTGAAAACTGTATTTCATGTCATAGCTCTTTGCCTTCAAACCTCGTTTTTCATGTGCTCGGGTCAGAGGTAAACGCGAAATGCCTTGCACATAGCCCCACTGTCGCATCACTCTATCCAGATGGTATGGCTTTACAACATGTTCGAACTTAAGACATCTGCATAAGAACACGATCTGTATTAAAGGATATGCTTTCCACAATATGCATATAGATCCCATATGACTTGATGGCACTACAAGTCATCAAGTCGCTCCCTAAACACCTTTAGATCCATACCAAATGTGTGTGGCTTCCATTGCTAAGCCAGTGGCATCCCCACTCTAAATTATAGGTCAAGCTTTATATCTAACGAGGGAAAATGCTGCTAGACCCATGACAACAAGAAACAAAAGCATCATTTATACTAAGAATAGCATAAAGTAACAAATAAAACAAAAAATAAAATAATTTTTTTAAAGAAATGTTGCATACCTGAATAAGTGTCATGTAACCAGCAATAGAATGGCACTCAGACCTGCTAATAAGGCCCAACTGTCTATAAGTGTAGGCAAGATAAGGTTTACCCTATGCAAACTCTCCAACAGCTTCCAAATCTTCCAAAAATGATAAGTATGCGACTAATATTTGTATTGCACTCTTATAAGTAAAAAGACTGCATCTAATTAAAAACAACAAAAAAGCACGAGCTGCGTACAGTATGGTTTGCTCGTCATCCTAGTCAATCACACTAATGAATGCTTCTCTAACACACTACAGCCTAACTAAAGGTTCTTTTTGATCGGTCCTCTCTTTACATGCAATTTCTACATCCAACCCAAGCACCCAAACTAGGTGTCACTGGCTTGGTCAATGTTAATAGTATTAGATGAAATGACTCGACCAACAACTAGAATGTCGAGTAATATAGACACATCATCCAGTGTGATGGTCATCTCTCCAAATGGCATATGGAAGGTGTTGTCTTTGGCTACCACCTCTCCATAAATGCTTTCATAATTGTCTTGTGGCACGTGAGATAATAGATGTGCAATAAGGGAGCCAACCTATACTTCTTGACCAAGGCCCGGATGCATGACCGACTTTGATCTAATGACTATGTACAAACTTTTGAATCATGGTTAATCATTTTAAACATACCTTGTTCCTGAATTAAAAGCAAATAAATAATTACAATATTATTAATTATAATATTAATAACAACAATTATGTATTACCAACCAAACATACCTTTTGTTGCTAAATAAATGTAACAACATGCGATCTAAAGGTTATCAAAATCGACATATCAACTGGACCATCGGGATATGGTCCAGTAACAACTGTATCATTTGTAGTAACTACATCCTTCGGTATTATTGTGTCGTTAAATGCAGGAAGCTACTTCTCCTCAGTAGTTGATGCCTCAATAGATGTAGGCACATACTGCCTCTCCTCAGCAGCATGTGCCTCAGTAGATGTAGGCACATGATGCCTTTCATCAACAGCTAGTACCTCAGCTGAGGTCTATGTATACTACCTCATCTCTTTTCTCTTGACGCGCCACCTCTTTTCAGTCATGGTCGGTCCCCTCCTACATGGACTAGAGGAGATATGATCGTGAGAAGCTCCTCTAGATGATCCGACTCCTCGATAAGCTCCTCTGAATGTCCTGGCTCCTTGTTTAAGTGCCATTTGTAAACAAAACAGTTACACCTGCAATCAAACAATTTCTCAAATCTTTATAAGCATTTAACAACAATTAAAAACAAGTACAAAAGGTCATAGTTCTTTTGAATTAATTTTGCATAAACATGATATGAAATAGCCAATTATAAGTACAAAACCCCTAATTAGCCTATCATTTGTCTCAAAAAGTTATTTAAAATTATACATTTTATACAAATAAATAAATAAAATAACATTTCGGTGGCTCGCAACAGGCATACGACAGAATCCTGTAGCAAGCCACATGTGTGTCACGACAGGTTTTTACCGCAAGCCCTTAAAATCTCGTAGCAGTGGATTTTCGTGAACTCTCCCAAAAACTAAAAACCCTTACAATAATGGAACCCAACAACCCCAATCCCTTAAACCCAACCCCTCAACACAACCTTTGCTCCAAAATTCATCAAATCAAATAACAAAAAATGACTTTCTTAAAGAATTTACCTGAAAATTCTTGGTTGTGGAAAAATTTCACCTACAAATTGATGATGCAAAAGATTGTAAAGAGAGAGAAAAGGAACTTGAGATTAGGTTGTGAAAATGAGAAGGGTAGTTTTTGTATAAGATAATTAGAAATAGGTTGTTTTTAGTAGAAATTATGAAAAATAAAATAAAATAGGTTGAGTCAAGTGAATAGGTTATGCCTAGTTCTTCTTAGGTTGTAAATAGAAGTGCTCGTTAGTTGGTTTAGGATCTCATAGGAAAGGTTAAGGTTTTCGGTTTAAAGATTTGTCTAAGATTGAGGTTAAAACACAAAAATTTGCCACTTCACTTGATTTGTGCATTATTTCCTTAACTTTCTTATTTTTCTTGAATTTTCTACAGATGAAGGAAAATTAAACAAAAAAAGGAAAAAATTTAAATAAAAATTTCAAAATTATATCAAATTTCATGTGATAAAGTACGTTTACAACGTGATATTTCATAAACTTATTACACCTCCAAACTTGTTCTAAAAAAAGACAATCTCAAAATGTGCAAGAGATAATATGTAATTGATAGATTTATTCCCCACATACACCTCAAAGAAAGAGTATTGATCTAATCTAAGAAAAGTTATAGTTATTAATCAATATAAAGTTTCCTCCAGTCACACACCTTAGTCTTGTTAGATTCTTTGTGTGTGTGAAGTGTCAATCAAATATCAAGGCATATATTGTCACGACCCAAACTACCCAAAAATCAGAGTTAATTTTTTCACGTTTTATTATTTTCTTTCATTGCTTACCTGTCCTCTGATCGTGACCACACTCCACTAACAAATTGGGCTGTGCGTCAATGCCAGTCCCACCATACATTTACCATATAACTTAATTCTTTCTCAATCATTTATAAAATGTCTACAATATTTATACATCCCCTAAAGTTACTTACAAACATGTTACTGTGCTATGCTTATGTAGATACAATATGTACAAGTGTATATACCTTATGTCGATGGGCAGCAGCGGATATCCAGAATGCAGTACTGAGTCGTCACAACTTCAACTGGAGATTATCTGTGGGAGAAAATGAAAGGGGTGAGCACATCAAGCTCAGTAAGGCAATCCTACGAACAAGTAGGTAACTATACTACCTACATGAACGTGGTGCCATGCATAAACCACCCTTTCTCCACACATTTAAAATAGATGATATGAAAGTTATGATGTTATGTAAATCGAGTTTGCATAGAAAATTCAACATGCAATTATTTCAAATCATTTCTTTCTCAATTAAAATTTCACAGTAAAGTCAAGACTCGACCCCTCCTTCGGGTGATCCTGACTCACACAAAATCATGAAAATTCGTTTACATCACATATGGGTTTAAAAGCATGGAAATAACCATCATGCACATTTAGTTTAAAAACCCAGTTTAAATCATCGAAATCGTCGACATGCGAGACGAGACAATATCTGTATAACGGCAATAACCAGGACTGGCCATATGTGTCCTCGTGAGTCCCTCTAGCTTCACGGATCCCAGTGTGCGAGGTCTCACCCTGATCGGGAACCGCCCGGGAGGTGGGTCAATCCAACCCGTCAGTCTTATCCGATCTCACGCATCCGAAGATGCCGTATCCGAAGATACCCCGTATCACAAAGATATCGTGTCACAAAGATACCCCGTATCACAAAGATACCGTATCCGAAGATACCCCACGGTACATCGTACTCCATGCTACTTGCACGGTACATCGTACTCCATGGACCCATGTCACTCTAGGTACTCCAGCCCAAATGGCCTGCTTCCCACAGAGAGGTTTTGTTTCTCAATACTCATTGCCATGTCTCAAAACGCACGTGCGAGCCTATTAAATCGGTGACACACAGTCTACCCGATGCTCCAAGCACGACTCATCGTATGTTCTCATAAAAATCAGTGCGAGCGATGCTCAGCACTCTCATCAAATCAAGTAAAATTGGCAGAGCCCGCTTTACATCTCCACAAAGCCGCCAACCTCATCCCTCACTCTCACCCTACTTAAGAGGTCTTTTGAGCCTATTGGGCCTTTTGGCTGACTCTAAGGGCAGACAGCGCTACTCCACAAATCCGGTAAAACTAGTGCGAGCTAAGCTCAACACTTTGTATATAAATCACATGAAAATCTTATAAAATCTGGTACGAGTTAGACTCTAGCACCGTGTCACGAAAAAGCATGTGAAATTTGGTGCGAGTTATACTCTAGCACATATGCATGTAAAACTCTAGTGCGAGCTCTCGCTCCAGCACCAATGCATGCATCACACAAATCAAACATCGTTCGAGCTGAGTTCTAGCACGTCACATGTAAATAAAAACACGTAGGCGGCTCGATTATCTCCAAATAGTTTTCACAGAAATTACATCGTTTAAGGTATGCAATGCTATGCATTTTTCTTTAAAAGTGAGCCAGCCTACTCATGCATGTGTTAAAATACCTCCAGAACGAGCAGGAACCTCTTGTCCTTGCTCCTCCCAATTTTTTCTAAAGTTGGAAACATTTACCCTTAACAAGGGTATTTTAGTAATTTGCCCATTCGAGGCACTAAAATTATTATTCGACCTCTAGACCCTTCAAATAAATTTTAAAGACTGCAAATGAACTTAAAATTGCGTAAAGTTACCTCTAGCAGTCCGTAGAATTCCTTTACCTTATTTTCCTGTCGAGTCTGACCTTTTCTTTTCCACTGTTGTCTCGTCGCGCAGTCCGATATGCTCCCAATCAAATGTCTGAAACTGCGTATAATTATTCCTCAGGTCATATATTATACAATTTAATTGTATTTAATATTTTTTGGGCTTAATTTAAATCGTTGGGCCCGTTTACCCCTATTGGGCCCGATTGCACCTTAATTGGCCTTAATCGGCCTTAATCCCGTTTCCCACTTAATTTTCTCATTATCGAGGCCTATTGGGCTCATTGGACCCACTAATAATTTATTGGACCTCGTTCTAATTCTTGAATAACTAAATCGATTATTTACGACAATTTATCTAAATTTCCATAATTTAATTCAATTTATGCGGAAATCAAATCAATATCACGCATAACGAGGTAATTGTCGTAAATAAGGTTTACTTACCCGAGATTCCATGCTACTTGCAAATCGAGACTATCTCGAGCTCTCGTTGGATGCCAATTGTCGAGCTACACAATTTCATAATTTTTTGGGTAAATTTCCAGTCGAAAATTAATTAAATAAAATATTTGAAAATTTAAATCGGTCAATTTGACCGCTTATCGACTTACCCGAAGCTCGATTGCATCGCTAGAATTTTCCCCAATTTTTTCCTCTTTTTCTTTTTCCCTTTTTATTCCTTTTTTCCTCCTCTTTTTGGCTGAACCGGTTCAGTCCGGTTCGGACCGGTTCAGACAGCCGGTTCACCCCGGTTCGACCGGTTCACCGCCGGTTCAAGACCTTACCGGCCGGTTCTCCGTCGGCTTCCACCGCCAGCAGCTCCGCAAGGTTGTCCGCAGCTCGAATCTGCCCTCAGTTTCACCCAAGTCCGTCGGAACGCCGCCGGTTCGGCCTTTTCTCCTCGGCGTCGAAAACCCATTTTCTTTCCTTGGCCATCGCCGGCGATTCCCGCCGTTTCGTCGGCTGATACCGGTGCAGAAAGGACCGCCGTCGCCTGGGCTTTCGAAATCAGGCCTCGGTTTCGCCCGAATCGCCGCCGTTCGCCGTCGGTGACCATTTCTTTCCCGCTGCTTTCTCCTCCGTTTTCCACCGAATTTCGGCGTCCTTGGCACGCGTCACCGGTGGCCTTAAGACCGCCGACCTCTCCTCTTTCTTTTTCGGCCCTTGGCCTGGCCGTCGACAGTCGGACGGCTCGTCGGTCTCCCTCGGTTGCCTTCTGTTTTTTCCGTCTCTGCTTTGTGTTTCTCTCTCCCCGATTTTTCTGATTTCCTAACCTTTTTTTTCAGATTATTATTATTATTATTATTATTATTATTTATTTTAATTATTACACTATTCCTTAAAATACTCTATAAAAATTCAAAATATCCCTTAAAATCTCCTTAAAATTATTATTTAATTCTAAATTAATTTATTTTATTTTATTTTTTTTATTTATTATATTTTAATCCTTTTTCGGGTATAATTTCTTCGTATTTTCGGGATATTGTCCCGAATGACTTTTCAGTATATTTTTCGATTATTTTCGGGATTTTTTTTCGAACTAAAAATTTCGATTAATCCCGATTAATTCAAATAAATTAATATCTTGATCAATTTAACCCAAAATAAATTTATTTCACTTTATTGACCAAGATTTCTCAATCCATTATTCTTAATTAAATTTTCTTATCGAATTTATTTCGGCTTTCGATCTTTTGACCATTTTGCCCTTACACATGTTCAGGATTAATTTAACCCGACTTCCCTTCACGAATACTCATTCATTTCGTATTTTAATTAAATTCGGGTCTTACAACTCTCCCCCACTTAAAGAATTTGGTCCTCCAAATTAGAACCAATTCATATGAGTCCATATACAACTCCGGGTACATCGATCGTATCATACTCTTAAATTCTTATGTGACCTTCTCCGGAGTGTATTACTACCAAAGGACTTTAATTAGGGAGATCATCTTAAACCTCAATACTTTCTCTTTCCTGTTTAATGCCCGAATCAACTTATCAATATACTTATATTTTCATTAAACTGAACTTTTGGAGTTCCTATTCGATTACCTATGCTGGATCTGGATAGTATTGCCGAAGCATCAAAAACTGAAACACATTGTGGGTGCCTGTTAATTCAGGTGATAACACCAACTTACAGGTCTTATCGTCCACTTGTCAAATCTCTCAATAGATTCAATCCAGCGAAACTCAATTTACCTTCTTCCAAAAGTTCGCTATGTCCTTATTCTCTTAGGACAAGTAACTTTCAACCATACTAATTCACCAAGGGTGAATTCCAATACTTTTCTACCTGCTCTGAGGTGTTCTTAATCTCTCATCCTTAACTAAACATCCTCAGAGACTTATTATCCAAAGTCGAAAAATAATTCTATCTGTCACCCACTTTTTCTTATCCAATTTGGGGAACAACCCCTACAGCCATACACTGTCTCATATCTTGTTATCCCAATACTCAAGTGACAATTGTCACTATTGGCGAATTCAATTAGAAATCAACTGATCATTCAAGGAGCTTATAAAATCAATGGCACACGCTTTCATCGGATCCTCCAGAACCTGTACAGTCCTCTCTGACTGACCATCTGTCTGAGGACGAAAAGCTGTGTTAATACTCAGTCGGGTTCCCATAGCTTCCTGAAAAATATTTCCCGAAATGTGGAGTGAAGCAGGAATCCCTATATGATACCATGCTCACTGGAACGTTACTTAGTGTTCCACAATCTTCCTTACACATAAATCCTCATATATACTCTGAGTATTTGGGGATTGCATAACCAGAAGGTGGGTAGACTTAATCAATTTAGCGACTATCATCTAAATAACCTCGTAATTCACCTAGGTTCTCTGTAACCCATCACGACATTCATGGAGACTTGCTCTCATTTTTCGTGCCGTGTCGATATAGGTAGGTGCTGCAATAACTCTGCAGATTTTTAATACTCTACCTTATTTTGCTGACATACTAAGCACTTTTCCACAATCTCTACCATATCTCTTTTCACATCTGACCACCAATACCCTTTTCAGAGATTTCGATATATTTTCGTTACTTCCGTATGCACTGTATATCCCGAAGAGTGAGCTTCTGACAATATTATTATCTCATCAACTGTGGTCCTGGGGAGTACTTATATTGTCTTTGAATCCTCAGTAACTCATCATCACACTCTGTGAACTCTATCACCGTACCCTTCTGAATCTGACCCTAACTATCGACATCATGCCGATCATCACGCTAAGCCTGTCAAATTCGGGCACTCTCATCCGGTTCTAGTCTCAGGCTAGCTGTCGCACAATCACTGTCATCATCAGAAGGGATCACATCAATACTGAGGTTCACAACTGCTTTAGCTGCTCACGCTCCCTGACCATCATATGTAATACCATCCCGAGACTCTTTATACTCAAGGCATCAGTCATCACATTAGCCTTTCCTGGGTGGTACAATTTTCACAAATCAAAACCTCTCAGAAGCTCTAACCCACTATGTATTCTCATATTCGCCTCTTTCTGTGAAAACAGATACTTGGGACTTTTATGATCAGTGCATATCCATAATTTCTCACCTTGTACATAATAGTACCATATCCTCGGTACAAATACTGTTGCCAACTTTAAATCATAGGTCAGATAGTTTATTTCATGATCAAGGAGTTGTCTGATTCCATACTTGACTATCTTCCCATTTTACATCAATACACAGCTCCTTCATTATTCCGATGTATCCATACTCACTGAGAAACCTCTTGAGCTATTGGGTATGGTGAAAATAATCATGGTGATCAGTTCATACTTCATTACACCAAATTCTCGTCACATCTATCATCTTATTTATCATCTCATTCAAAGACCACGTTTTCTTAGTTCAGAATTCACAACAACCCATTTGTAAAAGCCATTTCCAATTATTGCTTACAATACAAATCAGTCCAGGTAAAGTTTAAATAACTCATCGTAATTGAGCTCCACTGCATAATTCAATCGCCTATATCCTTGACTTATGTACGCATAAGCGCATAAGATCCTTCAAAATCGTTTACGTTTTCAGGTACTAACCTGCGTCATTTCCTTTTCTTTTCTTAACGGCTCTTATTAAATTTTACTATGTTAACCTTAATGATTTGTCAAATTTTAATATTCTTATCGTCTTAGTAAAGGTATCCTAACGCTAAATGTATTTATTACAACGATCGATTTCACGTTATAGGTTATATATATATATATATATATTTTTAGACGCTGTCAAGTCTTCAGGCGGGGAGGTATTTTGAAATACCTTTATTAACCTTCAGACTTAACCACAACTACGTTATATCTCAGTCTATGTGGTCACAATTTATATTCGCTACTAATTGCTTTAATCCTAATTACTTCACGTATCATAGATATTCTTACCTAGCATATGTCTCTTACTCCAATACATCTTGCATTTAGAATCAACATATCTTAAAGATTATCTCCTTCGTATATCAATCATGACAAAACTCTTTCATTATTCATTCTGTGAGTACAATCCTTTACTCCTTTAATTTCAACTATTGCACCCCTTTTTGTCACTTAAAATCTCTATATCCATATTTCGTTAATTAATCCTCCTCTATTGGGGTTCTCATTTATTAGAATTGTCCCCAATGATGTAGGCATTCATGCCTTTTTACTCACTTATATGCGAATGAAGGCAGTATGAATAAATGTGTGGCACCAGGATCAATGAACATATGTACTTCATTATTCGTAACATGTGTGGTATCTTACACCACATCCATGAAACATCAATAGTGTCTTGGTCCAAGACATCCTCTCGCCTTCGTCCAACAACTTACTTTCCTTTTTCTTTTCGGCTATTGCCTCCTTTCTCGTTGCAGTTATACCAATGAAGTTTTTCTCTGTCTCTTTACTTTTCTGTGGGGCGATCTCGCCCAACTCTGTGTAATCAAATCAATGGTCCGTCTTACCACACTTAACGACCATTTTCATCAATACATTGTAGATATAGACCCTCTTTCCGTGGTATCCACCACATATCCCACACTGCTTATAGTGATCACACTGCTACTCTACTTCGTAGCAGGTCGGGGTCCTCAAATCACAATGTCCCTCAAGAGTGCCAAAATTGGATGCACTGGGGCCTTACCAATTATCTTACTCCATGACTCATCAAATTAACTCTTTTACCAATTACCATTTTCCCATTTTTAACATCTCTGTCATTTCTCGATTCTCTTTTCTGTCTCTATTGCAGCCCTCACTACCTTTCCCAATCTCAGAGGCGTGCAATTCATGTTCTTATTTACCCAACTGTAAATCTGCGCACTGCCTCGGTATAGGTAATATCTCACGGGCCAATTCGGACTCAAATTGAAAAATTGAGCCATTTCAATAAACTTTTAGACATCTCGACTGTCACTTGTTCATAGTGTCGAGGTAATATCTACCAAAGAATATAACTGAGTTTCATACTCATAATCAATTTAGTATTCCTGGGCAGTGTAAGAAATTTTTCCTTTAAATCATGTCTGGGATATCCTGTCACCGGAATACATCCAATAAGATTTCTCATCTTAGCTATGGATGTTTAACACTTAAGATGGGTCGAGCGGGTTTCCACCAATGTTCCGCTGCGCCCTTTGATCTTATTCATAATCTGAGCAATTAGCTCCTCAAAATAATCTCCACACTCCGCTCCAATCTCGCGAAGCGTCTCTCAATACTGTCCGATCTCTCTGTCGGACTCTGTGAGGCATTCTCAACATTCGCCTCTATTCCAATTTCATTCTGATTCTCATAGGTCAACTCAGCACGATTTATGTCAGGACCCCAGTTTCAATCCTTGACTTTAACCAAAAACCACAATAAATTTTTCGCATTTTTAACTTACCTTTCCTCTCTTCACTGGTTGGGCTGTGATTCGATGTCAGAGTCTTCACTTACCATAATATCCATTCTCTTACATACATGTCAAAATATTAATTCTGACTGTAGTTGCTTTTATTATACATGTAAGATTTTATAAAATCTAATACAATTACATTTACATTCCCCATAATATATAACGTATACATCACTGTGCTGTTTTTATGTTTAGATACACAACTGTACATGGGATTTATTCTGTACAAGTATATATATTATATTTCAAGACATGCTTTTAAAGTGAGTTAAGGAAATAATGTTTTCAAGGCATAGCACTATTTTGAGTAGATAGTGTGGATATCTACTTGCTTGCCTGATTTCCTTACTGAGCGCGTTATGCTCACCCCCCTTTTCTTTAAATCTCTCTACAGAGCGTCAGTAGAGCGAGAGTTATCGTGGGAGAGTGTCCCAGAGTCCACTGCTAGTTCCTATCGATTCGTCAGGTATACTTATTATGTACAGTTGTGTATCTAAACATAGAAACAGCACAGTGATGTATACGTTATATATTATGGGGAATGTAATCGTATTAGATTTTATAAAATCTTACATGTATAATAAGAGCAACTACAGTCAGAATTAATATATTGACATGTATGTATGAGAATGGATATTATGGTAAGTGAAGACTCTGACATCGAATCACAGCCCAACCAGTGAAGAGAGGAAAGGTAAGTTAAAAATGTAAAAAATTTATTGTGGTATTTGGTAAAAGTCAAGGACTGAAACTGGGGTCCTGACAATTTAGCAGACTCAGGTCTACCTCTATGACCTCTGCCTCATGCACTATCTCATCTAACGCGACTCATATTAGGCATTCCTGCATTCTCAACCATTTCTTAGTCAAAACCCATCTCGATATACACTATTGTATCTAACTAAGCACAGTAACACGGGGATGTAATTTCCTAATTACTGACACTGACACACATCAGACCAATTGCTGCTCTGATACCATAAATCTGTCACGACCTAAACTACCCAAAAATCAGAGTTAATTTTTTCACATTTTATTATTTTCTTTCATTGCTTACCTGTCCTCTGATCATGACCACACTCCACTAACAAATTGGGCTGTACGTCAATGCCAGTCCCACCATACATTTACCATATAACTTAATTCTTTCTCAGTCATTTATAAAATGTCTACAATATTTATACATCCCTTAAAGTTACTTACAAACATGTTACTGTGCTATGCTTATGTAGATACAATATGTACAAGTGTATATACCTTATGTCGATGGGCAGCAGCGGATATCCAGAATGCAGTACAGAGTCGTCGCAACTTCAACTGGAGATTATCTGTGGGAGAAAATGAAAGAGGTGAGCACATCAAGCCCAGTAAGGCAATCCTACGAACAAGTAGGTAACCATAATACCTACATGAACGTGGTGCCATGCATAAACCACCCTTTCTCCACACATTTAAAACAAATGATATGAAAGTTATGATGTTATGTAAATCGAGTTTGCACAGAAAATTCAACATACAATTATTTCAAATCATTTCTTTCTCAATTAAAATTTCACAGTAAAGTCAGGACTTGACCCCTCCTTCGGGTGATCCTGACTCACACAAAATCATGAAAATTCGTTTACATCACATATCGGTTTAAAAGCATGGAAATAACCATCATGCACATTTAGTTTAAAAACCCAGTTTAAATCATTGAAATCGTCGACATGCGAGACGAGGCAATATCTGTATAACGGTAAAAACCAGGACTGGCCATATGTGTCCTCGTGAGTCCCTCTAGCTTCACGGATCCCAGTGTGCAAGGTCTCACCCTGATCGGGAACCGCCCGGAAGGTGGGTCAATCCAACCCGTCAGTCTTATCTGATCTCACGCATCCGAAGATGCCGTATCCGAAGATACCCCGTATCACAAAGATATCGTGTCACAAAGATACCCCGTATCACAAAGATACCGTATCCGAAGATACCCCACGGTACATCGTACTCCATGCTACTTGCACGGTACATCGTACTCCATGGACCCATGTCACTCTAGGTACTCTAGCCCAAATGGCCTGCTTCCCACAGAGAGGTTTTGTTTCTCAATACTCATTGCCATGTCTCAAAACGCACGTGCGAGCCTATTAAATCAGTGACACACAGTCTACCCGATGCTCCAAGCACGACTCATCGTATGTTCTCATAAAAATCAGTGCGAGCGATGCTCAGCACTCTCATCAAATCAAGTAAAATTAGCAGAGCCCACTTTACATCTCCACAAAGCCGCCAACCTCATCCCTCACTCTCACCCTACTTAAGAGGTCTTTTGAGCCTATTGGGCCTTTTGGCTGACTCTAAGGGCAGACAGCGCTACTCCACAAATCCGGTAAAACTAGTGCGAGCTAAGCTCAACACTTTGTATATAAATCACATGAAAATCTTATAAAATCTAGTGCGAGTTAGACTCTAGCACCGTGTCACGAAAAAGCATGTGAAATCTGGTGCGAGTTATACTCTAGCACCTATGCATGTAAAACTCTAATGCGAGCTCTCGCTCCAGCACCAATGCATGCATCACACAAATCAAACATCGTGCGAGCTGAGCTCTAGCACGTCACATGTAAATAAAAACACGTAGGCGGCTCGGTTATCTCCAAATAGTTTTCACAGAAATTACATCGTTTAAGGTATGCAATGCTATGCATTTTTCTTTAAAAGTGAGCCAGCCTACTCATGCATGTGTTAAAATACCTCCAGAACGAGCAGGAACCTCTTGTCCTTGCTCCTCCCAATTTTTCCTAAAGTTGGAAACATTTACCCTTAACAAGGGTATTTTAGTAATTTGCCCATTCGAGGCACTAAAATTATTATTCGACCTCTAGACCCTTCAAATAAATTTTAAAGACTACAAATGAACTTAAAATTGCGTAAAGTTACCTCTAGCAGTCCGTAGAATTCCCTTACCTTATTTTCCTGTCGAGTCTGACCTTTTCTTTTCCACTTTTGTCTCGTCGCGCAGTCCGATATGCTCCCAATCAAATGTCCGAAACTGCGTATAATTATTCCTCAGGTCAGATATTATACAATTTAATTGTATTTAATATTTTCTGGGCTTAATTTAAATCGTTGGGCCCGTTTACCCCTATTGGGCCCGATTGCACCTTAATGGGCCTTAATCGGCCTGAAGCCCGTTTCCCACTTAATTTTCACATTATCGAGGCCTATTGGGCTCATTGGGCCCACTAATAATTTATTGGACCTCGTTCTAATTCTTGAATAACTAAATCGATTATTTACGACAATTTATCTAAATTTCCATAATTTAATTCAATTTATGCGGAAATCAAATCAATATCATGCATAACGAGGTAATTATCGTAAATAAGGGTTACTTACCCGAGATTCCTTGCTACTTGCAAATCGAGACTATCTCGAGCTCTCGTTGGATGCCAATTGTCGAGCTACACAATTTCATAATTTTTCGGGTAAATTTACAGTCGAAAATTAATTAAATAAAATATTCCAAAATTTAAATCGGTCAATTTGACCGCTTATCGACTTACCCGAAGCTCGATTGCATCGCTAGAATTTTCCCCAATTTTTTTCCTCTTTTTCTTTTTTCCTTTTTCTTCCTTTTTTCTCCTCTTTTTGGCTGAACCGGTTCAGTCCAGTTCGGGCCGGTTCAGACCGCCGGTTCACCCCGGTTCGACCGGTTCACCTCCGGTTCAAGACCTTACCGGCCGGTTCTTCGCCGGCTTCCACCGCCAGCAGCTCCGCAAGGTTGTCCGCAGCTCGAATCTGCCCTCAGTTTCACCCAAGTCCGTCGGAACGCAGCCGGTTCGGCCTCTTCTCCTCGGCGCCGGAAACCCATTTTCTTCCCTTGGCCGTCGCCGGCAATTCCCGCCGTTTCGTCGGCTGATACCGGTGTAGAAAGGACCGCCGTCGCCTGGGCTTTCGAAACCGGGCCTCGGTTTCGCTCGAATCGCCGTTGTTCACCGCCGGTGACCATTTCTTTCCCGCGGCTTTCTCTTCCGTTTTCCGCAGGATTCCGACGTCCTTGGCGCGCGTCACCGGTGGCCTTAAGACAGCCGGCCTCTCCTCTTTCTTTTCCGACCGTTGGCCTGGCCGTCGACCGTCGGACGGCTCGTCGGTCTCCCTCGGTTGCCTTCCGTTTTTTCCGTCTCTGCTTTATGTTTCTCTCTCCCTGATTTTTCTGATTTCCTAACCTTTTTTTTCAGATTATTATTATTATTATTATTTATCTTAATTATTACACTATTCCTTAAAATACTCTATAAAAATTCAAAATATCCCTTAAAATATCCTTAAAATTATTATTTAATTCTAAATTAATTAATTTTATTTTATTTAATTTATTTATTATATTTTAATCCTTTTTCGGGTATAATTTCTTCGTATTTTCGGGATATTGTCCCGAATGACTTTTCAGTATATTTTTCGATTATTTTTGGGATTTTTTTTTTCGAGCTAAAAATTTCGATTAATCCCGATTAATTCCAATAAATTAATATCTTGATCAATTTAACCCAAAATAAATTTATTTCACCTTTAATTAAATTTTCTTATCGAATTTATTTCGGCTTTCGATCTTTTGACCATTTTGCCCTTACACATGTTCGGGATTAATTTAACCCGACTTCCCTTCACGAATACTCATTCATTTCGTATTTTAATTAAATTCGGGTCTTACATATATATCTAGATGAAATTATGTAAATATGAAATGCAAAGCCTAAAAAGCATGAACAATCCCATAGGTTTGATTTCACTTCTCTCTCTATTAATGTAGCCATACTCAATCAAGAATCAATAGGACTTCATCAAGCTTGTAACGTAAGGCTTGGGTTTAAGGTTTCCCTCCACTAATGTAGCCATACACTCTAAAATCTTAATGTTTTGAGCTTCAAGTAACTCCCCAAACTTGTTTTCTTCTTTCTTTCTCATACATTTTATTTTATTTTTCTATTTTTCTCTTTTTTTCATTTTTTCTCCTTTTTTTTTTGCATTTTCTTGAATTTTTTATTTTATTTTTCTATTTTTTTCTCTATTTCTATGCCCAATATGTACTTAGTTATGAATATATCCTAGTAAATCACATGTTTTTAGGATAAAGGATAGAAAAACTTATTCAGGGCTAAGGAATTTAACTATGCACATGTGTAAACAAAGAAAAGCTAGTTAGGCTCAAAAGGGTGACTAAGGAAAATATATACACAAGGTTAGCTTGAAAGGTTTAAATGATCCAAGAATGACCCATATTGTTTTCCTAACTAAGCATGGTCTAAATATTTTACCTCGAGAGAAGATTAAACAAATTCTAGGATATGCTTACAATTTCACAGATAATAACAATCATATATTCACATAATCCTTCTCTAAATATGCATGCTAATAAATAATCAAGACATAGTGCATATAGATGGAAACATCACAATTAGAACAAGGCAAGTTAATGAATTCAACTCATGTTTCTCAATAATCACAGTTTTTCAAAAATCAAAATCGATCTCAATCATAATCTCAATCCTTGGGAGAATGGAAATAACTAAATCAAGTAAAAATATATCTCAAGATAAAACATTTAAAGCCCAAAAAGTTTGAAAATTTTTAAAACTTTTGAAAAAATTTAGCTTAAATTTCTTTCCCCTAAACTTAATTTAAACATTGTCCTTAATGTGCAAGAAATGTGAACCTTAAACCACTATGGAAGATGACTCCATTAGAAATTTGGCTTCAATGAACTTAGCTCCACAATCTTCTAATATATAACCCACTTCATGTGAGAATGTAATTTTTTACACATTTGACATGTAAAAGGCTATGATAAGTAAAAAATGAGATAAGTTTGGGACATGCGATAAGCTCCGAATAAGGCTAAAAGAAAGGTTATCGGGCAAACCAAGGTAATGATACACATCAGAGTCAATTCCTTTTAATTAAGCCCTTATTTTCATGGAAGAATAAACTTAATCTTGCTTTGGGAAGCCTTACGATCGATCCCTACTTAACAGAATGTTATTTTTTTCTTAACTAGCTCAAAGGATCGATCCCTTAAGCCAAGGGATTGATCTTCTCTAAGCAGAATGTGAAATTTCATGTCCAGAACACAGAGGGATCGATCTCCTAGGTGACATGATTGATACCCTCAGGCCATTTTATATAAAAGGTCTACAAAATATTTTAGAAATGCGAGAAAAAGAGAGAAAATTGTTTCTCTTTTTCTACCTTTATTTCGTCAGCTAATTTTCACTATATCTAGCCCTCTTTCGCTTATGATTCCTTCTATGAACTTGGTCTACTCCTCATCCTCTACAACATACTAGAATTCGGAGGTTGGAATCATTGAAACGAGCAAGAGAAGTCATGAAGAAACAAAAATGGGTAAGTTATGATTTTTCAAATTTGTGGAGATTATGTTTATTTCAATTCTTGGTTCATATATATACCAGATGAGGACTTATATGAAGCATATCTATGTGTAACGACCCAAATTTTATGAATATTTCTGTCACGACCTTCCGTGACTTACCAAAAACCACTACAAATTTTTTGCATTTTACTTACCTTTTCTTGTTTCATAACTCAACACCAAACCGTTGGGCTGTGATTCGATATTAGTCACCTCAACCACATTCATTTCATAACATGCATACATGTCAATACAATTACCCATTGACTGTAAATACTCTTTTCTTAAAAGAAACTCGTATACAATAGTACAAATATTTGTACATATACATCCCCGATCGTACATTCGTTTATATAACTGTGCTTATACATTGTTCAGTCCAAAATGTTTCAAATCTGTATACCTCTTATAAGATGGATATGCAGTCGATACAGAATATCAGTCCTCAGCCGTGCTCGACTATTATGAACGCTCTGTAAGAGGGAAAATAAAAAGGGGGTGAGCTTACAGCTCAATTTGTTTCCCCGAAATTTCGAACCGATATTCCAATTATCGGGTTTACTGTGTGTTACGCTGACTTGCTCGCACTAGATTTTGAGAAAGGCGATGGTTGATGATCCAATGTGGGGTGGTAAGTTCCTGTGGCAGGCACCCCCAGACTTGTGATTTTTAAATCAAGGTCGACAGAGTACGTTATACCGTGTAAGTAACACGGAGTACACTGTACCGTTGCTGAGAGTCGTTGGACAACTAATTGACCGGTGGGTAGAATTTAACCTCCTCTCGTGGCAATGAGACAGTCTTGCACCTAGCTAGTGATGCTTGGGGTCTCCGACTATAGCCATAAGTCCATTATTCATTGTGACATCCCTGCCTAGTCTCCGATATGGTTGATTTTATGTACCTGGAGGGTATCTGTGGGTGAATTGGGTTTCATCACACCGAATTGAAACTTATTTTATACCGTTGAGTGAATTGATGTTTCACTACACTGAGTTGGAAACCTGTTTTGATTTTATACAGGGAAAATTTTTATACAAAGCAGTGGTCGCTATTGATTTTACTATTTTGGGTGCAATGTGTAAATCGAAAACAAGTTTTACACAAATGTGTTTTAATTATATATATATATATATATATATATATATATATATATAACGAAGGTTGCTATCTACTTATATTAAAATTTTATTGTCAACAGAAATGTTTTCTACATAATGCATAGCATTGTATTCATGTAGATAGTGGGGTTATCTACTGCATGCATACTTTCCTTACTGAGCGTGTGGTTGCTCACCCCTTTACTTTCCTCTCTCTCCAGATTTTTATCAGTAGTCTGAGAGTGTCGCGGTAGATCTTGCATTTTCTTGTGTCTGCTGCCCTTTTTGTTTGCATAAAGGTATACACTCTTGTAGTCTTTTGTATCCAAATATTTTGAAGTGCAATGTTATATATGTATAAGTACCGGGGATGTAACGAATGTACATGATTGTAAATTCATCTAAGTATAATTTCTTACCATGATAATATATCTCATGTGCATGGATTGGAAAATAAGGAAATGTGGTGGATTACCATCGACTCATAACCCAACTATTGAATATAAATGTAAGCGAAAAGGGTCACGACAACCTCATAGCATCGAAGATGCAAATTTTGACAATCTTTCCATCAAACTCCATGGTTAATGTCCCATCAAACTTATCAATCTTAGTCCTAACAGTGGTAAGTAAGGGCCAATCTAAAATTATTGGTGCCAGATTCACTGGGCTGCTACTGTCCTCAATATGCAGAATGTAGAAATCAACTGGAAAGATCAACTGATTCACCTGCACCAAAACATCCTCAAATACCCCTTAGGGGTATGCATTTGATCGATCTGTTAATTATATGATCACTCAAGTTTTTTTCAAAGGACTTAGATTTAAGGATGCGTAAATTGAAAAAGGCATAACATTAATCGATGCACCCAAATCTACCATGGCATGTTCGATTTGCCTATTACCAATGATACAAGGGATTGTGAACGTACCTGGGTCTTTACACTTTTGGGGCAGTTTTCTTTGAATGACCACAAATACATTCTCTCATACACTTACCTTCTCATCGCCTCTTAGTTTCCTCTTCGTTGTGCATAACTCTTTAAGGAATTTTGCATACCTTGGAATTTGCTTCACTGCGTCCAAAAGCGGTATGTTAATTTCCACCTTCTTAATTACCTCTATAATCTCTTTCTGTTGTTCCTCTATTTGTGTCTTAACTAACCTATAAGGAATTGGAGGGCGGATAGGGTTAGTGTTATCTATAACATGTTGCATTTGTGTCTCAACCTTTTTCTCTCCCTCTGAAATCTTTCTTTCGATCTCTTTTCCACTACGCAGGAGTATGACACTCGCATTCTCCGTGGGGTTCTTTATTGTTTGAGATGGTAACTTCCCAGAACCTTGAGCTTCTAAACTGCCAACCGTGGTTGCTAATTAATCCATATGTTTTTCCATGTTCTAGATACTTGTCCTTGTTTCTTGTTGGAATTGCAAAGTGTTGTTAGCAAGGTTTTTCACAATTTCTTTAGGTGATATACCTGAACTTGAGCTTGTGGATTGATTTGTTTACTGCCTCTGAATAGAATGTTGATAGCCAGTACCATATCTCAAATTTGGATGATCTCTCCAGCCTAGGTTATATGTATTTTCATACAGATCATGTCTCTGTTGGGGTTGACCTAGAAAATTTCCTATGGCATTTGTTTATTGTATGGTCGGGTCATCTTCTTACAAAGTAGAACACAAGTCAATGTTATGTCTTGCCAACGAACAGGTTCCGCACACCTTTGTTCTTTGTAAGTTCTCGACTGCCATTTGACAAACTAAAGAGATTAGATAAAAAATTTGATGTTCCAGGTTGGAAGTACTTACATCATTCACCTTCTTCGGTGTGTGATCCAATCTACTCCCGAACTGTTGCGTATTGGCTGCCATGTTGGCGATAAGATTCCTCATAGCCTCTGGGGTCTTATCAACTAGTGCTCCTCCACTAGCAACATCAATCATGCTCCTAGCCATTGGCATTAAACCTTCATAGAAATACGGTATTAGAAGTTGGTCAGTAATCTTGTGGTGTGGCCAGCTCGCACACAGCTTCTTAAAACGATCCCAATACTCGTATAAGGTTTCACCATTGTATTGTTGAATGCCACATATCTCTTTTCTTATATTTGCAACCCTAGAAGCAGGGAAATACTTCTTTAAGAATAACCACTTCATCTCATTCCATGAAGATATAGATCCCGAAGGAAGGTAGTATAACCAGTCCTTCGCTTGATCTGCCAACGAGAAGGGGAATGCCCTCAGCTTGATCTGATCCTTTGAGATGCCCTGTGGTTTCATGTTCGAACACACCACATGAAACTCCATAATGTGCTTGTGGGGACCTTCACTTGTAAGTCCAAGGAAAGCAGGCAGAAGATGTATTAGTCCCGATTTAAGTTCAAAAGCAGCATTTAAAGTAGGGTACTCAATACACAAAGGTTGTAAGTTTAAGTCAGGAGCAGCAACCTCCTTCAGAGTCCTGTTATTATTAATTTTTATGTTGTTAGTGTCCTACTCCTCTATTGAGCTATTGTTTGGCGTACTTTCGAGATCTAATTCTTAGTCCCTTTTCAACCTCCTCAAGGTTCTCTCTAACTCCGAATCAAATTGTAGTGTAATTTCACCTGATTTGGAGTATCTGGTCATAAAAACACAAAATAAATATTAAAATAAAAATAAAAAATCGCAAAATAATAATAAGAAAAACAAAAAATAGGCTAAAACTATAAGAAAATGATGGAATTTGATCGAGATAGGGTGGGGTCAGGGCCCCTGGTTTGTTTTATTTTGCTGTTTCCACTTGAAATCAAGTACTCACACGTCTCCTAATTCAACAAAATTTTTTCCTATGAATAGTAATATGAATAGTACCAAAAGCCCTAATAAATAAAAAAATAAAAAATCATAAGAATTTAAAAGCAAATTAATTAGAATAATATAAAAACATAGTAATTAATCAGAACCAGTTCTCGGCAACAGCGCCAAAAATTTGTGAGTGTCAAATTCAACCAAATTTAAATTACTGATCTTACCGAAATTTTGTGGTTACGGCAAATCCAGGTCGAACCCTAGAGACTGGTGGATTAATTAACATGCAATAACTAAAATAATTGGGGGGGGTTAATTTAACAGAATTGATATTCAATTAATTATGAAGAGAATAAAACAAGATTAACAACTTCAATTCAAAGGAACTATCTAGTAACTAACAATTGATCATTAACACCTAATTTACCATCTTGTCTTCAATTATTTAGCTAAGGTACTATCTCCCAGCAAGATAATATCTCTTCTTCCCTGCTATCATTAACTTAAGCGCAGCACCCGAATTTAATTCTTATCCCTAATCAAATCGGTTTTGACGCAATCCAATTTAGACTAGGAATAACATTAACACTCTAGTAAGATTACTAACTGAATAACACTCCAGCCATGGGTTGAATGTTTAATCCGTTCTATTATTTCACTTAGAGTTGACGAACCCTAAATGCTACAGATTCTGATTTCTATCAGAAAAATTACGGATTGTGAAAATTTCAGATAGCATACAATCACATGTGAAGATTATCTAACTGGTCAAATCATATAATTTTCTCATGCAATCGAATCAATTAATATAAAAAACAATAGATAATTGAATCAAAAGATAGTTTAGAATAGAAAACTGTGTTTCTCAATTGTTGAAGTTTACTGGATTCGATTCCCTTGAACCGAATAAAGGATTTAGCAACACATGATTATTAAAAACGAAAATAAAAATATAGAGAGGGTGAATTATTTTTTTCTTTCGACTATTGCCCTCTTCTGTCACTTTTTTGATGTTCCCTAAAGAAAATGAAACTATATATATATATATATATATATATATATATATATCATAAAAAAAACCTAAAAAACCTAAATTCGAAAATCCTATTACAAGTAGGAAAAGGTTGACATATTCGGGCTTTCTCTTTACATCTAGTTTTGGAGTGGAAAGAGGCTGAATTGGATCTTGGGCTCTACTTCAGAGTTGTAAATCAATAAGTCAACGTTTCGCTAGGCCTGACTTTGTATAATTTGGAGAACTAGAACTCCGTTTAAAGCCAAAATTCCAAAGAGCACTAAAACTGTCGAATTTCTTTGGTTAAGCTCTTGAAGCCCAATTTATATGCCAAAATCAAAAAATTAACATAAGTACTCTAATTAACATGAGGAAAATAGCAAAATATTAAAATGTAGAAGGAAATAAATAATAAAAATATGGCACTCTTCACCATAACGGGTACAAAATGCTGTCTTGGGTACATCTCCACTTCGTATCCTCAACTGATGGTACCCAGATCGTAGATCTATCTTAGCAAAGACTTGGGCTCCTCGGAGCTGATCCAATAGATCATCAATGCGTGGAAGGGGATACTTGTTCTTAATGGCAGCCTTATTTAACAAACATTAATCTATACACAGTCGGAGGCTTCCATCCTTCTTCTTCACAAACAAAATCGGAGCTCCCAAGGGTGAGATGCTCGGTCTAATAAACCCCTTCTCTAGCAACTCCTGCAATTGGTTCTTCAGCTCTTCCAACTCAATCGGAGCCATCCTATACGGTGGTTGAGATATCGATTCAGTACCTGGTACCAACTTTATACAAAACTCCTTTCCATGATTCGATGGTAGTGCTGGTAGATCATCCAGAAAGACATCAGGAAATTATACAACTACTAGAATATCTCTCGATTCCGGACAAGCCTTATCTGTATCAACAACGTATGCAATGAACCCTTCACATTATTATTTCCACCGTTAGTAACATAATTCATCCTTATAATTAGACTTATTAATTCCAATGTAGAGATTTATTCATTTTACTTATAATAAACACTACTTACATTACTTTTCAAAGAAATTTTACAAAGCAGTTTTGGGGAAACTTACGGTAACACTATCTACCCCTGAAAATGTTACCATCTTAGAAAAACAATCTAAAACAACCTGATTTGCAGCCAACCAATCCATTCCATAAATTACATCAAACTCATTCATATTCAACAAAATAAGATCGGCTGCCATCTATTTGCCCCTATCTTCAGCCTACAATCCCTATACACATACTCAGTCAACTGACTATCATTCATGGGTGTAGAAATCATTAACATTCTATCCAATTATGTAAGTTTAACATATTTTGACAACTTATATGTGAATGAGGGCAATATGAAAGAATGCGTGGCACCAGGATCAAATAACGCAAATGCTTCTAAGTCAGAAATTAAGATATTACCTTTAATCACATTCGTTGATGCATCAGCGGTGTCCTGATCTGGTGCATACACTCGCCCTCTACCGATAACCTACTTCCCTTTCTCTGCAGTTGTGGCTTTCCTCTTCGGAGTAAAAGCTTTGGCAGGAGCTCTTTCTGTCTCTTTGCCCTTCTGTGGGGTAGTCTCCATCATCTCGAGGTAATCGCGTACAAAGTGCCTTGGCTTTCCACAATGATAGCACACTACCGAAGACATCAGACATGGTTTGTTACCACTATATCTACCACGTCTCCTACACTGCTAAGAAGTCGACCATGTCCCTCCAATAACTACACCTCTCGGTGGCGGTGTTAAAGCTGGATGTACTTGAGGCTTCACCTTCCCAAGGATATAAACTTGGTCTCATACTCGTCTACATATTTATTCCCTTGAGTCAACTCGATAAACTCCATCTGTAACTTCTTTTGAGAAGTGTCCAGAACATACTACCTCCGAAAGGCCTCCAAAATCACCTCCCATGTGATCTCAGTGTGCCGAGCTTTCAAAATCGGCCTGGTGGGCTTCCACCAATGCTCTGTCTCTCCTTTTAACATGAATGCGACGAAAGCGACCATCTCTATAGTGGTGCACTCAAAGACCCATATAACTTTTCAATCTCACTCACCCAATCCTCAGTAACTATTGGGTCCTTCACCCCACTGAATGATGACGGTCTAAATTTATGAAATTACCATAATCTCTCCAAATCACAACTATAACTCCACACTATGATACTCTACTGTGGAGCAACAAGTGATGTTGTATCCTAAACTGGTAGGGGTGTATTTGCTGCTTGTGGCATCTGTGCTGGCTGTGTAAGTGTGTCAGTAGCAACTCTCGGTCCAGCAACAGTCGCTTGGGTAGCTAGGCCTGGTCTCTCCCTAACTCCCAGCAAAGACTAAGCGACAAGCTCCATAATAGTCTCCAAACTCCGCTCCAACCTAGTGAAGCATACCTTAATATCATCTGGCCTCTCAATAGGCTCATGTGGGATCTGACCAGTCTGTAGCTTTGCACGACTTTCAAGCCTCCCTCTATGACCCCTAGCACGTGCCCTAGCCCCTCTACCACTGCGTGTGATAGACATGATGCCTAAATTCCTACATCCATAGTTATTCATTAGTCTAACCCATCAGATATACAATTGTATCTAAACAAAGTACAACATTATGGGGATGTAAATTTTCTATTTACTAACTTTGACTCATATCAGATCAACTCCGATCTGATACCTATCTTTGTCACGACCCTCTTCATCCAAAAAAATCAATAATTTTTTTTTTACATTTATTCAATTAATTTACCTTGTCGTGAACAATTTCCCACACCAAACAGTTGAGCTATGATTTAGAGCCAGTTCTCTCTTACCATACACGATATCACATAACATTTATATATAGTAACTATAGATACTTAAATTTGCTTACATTAACTTCAATAATTAATACATGTCTATAAATGTTTACATCCCCCGAATTTACATTTCCAAAAATATTGTTGTGTTGTACTTGTTTAGATACAAAATGACATTAATGTGTATACCTCTTAGTGATGGTCAGCAGCGGACACTGGGAGTGCAAGTCTCTGCTCGCTCTCGACCACTATGGATGCTCTTTAGGGATGGAAAATGAAAAGGTGAGCAACCACATGCTCAGTAAGGAAATAATGTAAGGAAGTAGACATCTACACTATCTACATGCATATAATGTCATGATATCAAAATCACTTACATCTTGAGCATTAGGTAGATCAAAACCATGCCACATGAATATGTATATTGTATATGAAACATTCATAAAATCAGACACGATAATAAATGGAAAATCAACATATAAATCATCTCATGCTCGTCATATCAAAACTCAATGCCATTCATTTAAATAAAATCTAATCCCACCCTTCGGCAATACCCTGTGCATAAAATCACATTTCCTTCAATAAAAATGAAATCACGAGTGTCACTCCTCCTTCGGGTCTACCCCAAGTCTATCAATAAAACATAATCGCAAGTGAGACATGTAGGTTACATTTTGGAAATAAATTGGGAATAATGACCATGTATAAAATCTCTTTGATCTCAGGCTATGCGGATCCCGACATGCTAGGCATCACAACTGTAATGAGAGGTGAGGTCAGCCTTACTCATGCAACAACTCAACCAACTAGTCATCAAGACTACACAGTACAATGCACTCCATGTGACATACACGGTACACGTACTCTATGGACCCATACGATCTGAGGGTGCCTGCCATAGGTCTTAGCCCACATCATTATCAGGGGTGCATGCCATAGGACTTAGCCCACATGACTTTTTATCTGGGGTGCCTACCATAGGACTTAGCCCCATCATGGTTTGGGGTGCCTGCCATAGGTCTTAGCCCCCTATACCATGCTGGTAACCATTTCATGTCTCAAAACACGCATGCGTTTCATTATCTCACTTCGACACATTCCACAGGAGGTTATAACACAGTTTTCTATAAAACATGTCAAATCTTCGTACGAGCAAAGCTCCAGTATGACTTTCATGCACAGTAAACCATTAAAACTAGTGCGAGCAGAGCTCCAGCACTATCAGTATAAATCAAAGTATCAAATCCAGTATGAGTTTAACTCCAGCACTTTCTGCACTCACACAAATATGATAGGTGGCTCCAATTAAAATATCAAGCATTTTCAAGGATAAAACTTAGCACCTGAATCGTATTTTTTCATGCAAACACACAAAGGAATAGCCAACCTATCCTCCTTTCATTTATATTTCCTTCCTTATTTTTTTTGAACCTATCACAACAATTCTTAATGTATTATTAGATAGTAAATAAAATTTGCACCCTATAATTCCCCTCAAAATACGAATAGCCACCTATAAGCACTTACAAAACCCCCTTATCTCGAATCACGTCTAGCGTAGTACAAGTTCCACCGATGGAAACTCGTTCAATCCAACTTGCTCCTAATCCGGTCTCTGGAGCTGCAAACATTCATCAATCACTTCGTCATAATTGATACATCTTATCGGACTTTATAGTGTTAAGCTTGATCTTCTTTCACATTCGGCCAACATTGTGTCGTTCCTAATAAATTTGTGATAATTCTATTAAAATATAATTATTTATACTTAATTTCTAAATTAATTATTTTAATCCCTATATTATTTTATAAATGATCTCCTTAATTTAACTAAAATTCTCATGTTTGCAGATAAATTAAATCTAGATGAATTTTACTTATTTCAGTAGAAAATGGACTGAAAATGGGCTGAAAATGACACATTGGCCACCACATGCCATATCGCACATCGAAGTGGATAAGAAGACAAATGACATGGAAGCGAATAGAGTGAAGACAAGTGGCCAAACAATCCAAACTCATATAGGATTGGAAATTACCTTTGTACCCCCAATTTTGTGTATAAATAGAATATGATGAGGCAATTGGAAACCAAGTAGTTTTTAGGAAGTAGTTTTTAAAGTAGTTTTTTGAGTAGTTTTAGTTTTTTTTTTAGGTTAAAGTTTTTATTGCAAGGTTTATTTTCTTTCCCTAGTTTTCTTTTAAGCTATTTGACGTTGGCAGCCACCATTGTTATAGGTTTTACAAAGTTATACTTAATTTCTAAATTAATTATTTTAATCCCTATATTATTTTATAAATGATCTCCTTAATTTAACTAAAATTCTCATGTTTGCAGATAAATTAAATCTAGATGAATTTTACTTATTTCAGTAGAAAATGGACTGAAAATGGGCTGAAAATGACACATTGGCCACTACATGCCATATCGCACATCGAAGTGGATAAGAAGACAAATGACATGGAAGCGAATAGAGTGAAGACAAGTGGCCAAACAATCCCAACTCATATAGGATTGGAAATTACCTTTGTACCCCCAATTTTATGTATAAATAGAATATGATGAGGCAATTGGAAACCAAGTAGTTTTTACGAAGTAGTTTTTAAAGTAGTTTTTTGAGTAGTTTTAGTTTTTTTTTTAGGTTAAAGTTTTTATTGCAAGGTTTATTTTCTTTCCCTAGTTTTCTTTTAAGCTATTTCACGTTGGCAGCCACCATTGTTATAGGTTTTACAAGGTATCCATTTTTCTATTTTTGATACATTTCGCTTCTATAATGAAAAGCTTTGTTTCTTTTTCATTTTACTAGTTCCATTTACTAATCTATTTTGATTTTCATCTTATTATTTAATCGGTTGGAAGGCTGGTGACAGTAGCCATATTACTCAACTCGTTACCCCTGTTTTATTTTTGTTTTCCTGCACATTTTTTTATATATCGTTTATCTTACATTTTTTCAGTTTGTGTGTTTCATCATTCTCTATTTTATAGTTCGTTTGTTTTCTTTTATTATTTTGTTACTGTTTCATTACCTTCCTACAATTATCGACTTTAATTTCTTAAAATTTTATGATGAAAAATGTAATGTTCTGAGTTAGTATGATTTCATTGCATTTTTTTTTTTTCTATTATGAAATCAAAGCATCCATTTTCTTGGTGTTTCAAGAATACTACCCTGATCTTTTCTTCTGCTTCTGGTTTTGTATTATGTTATCCCTATTCTGGTTTAGTTTTCATTTTTTGCTAGATAATGCTTCATTGGCAGCTACTGCTTGGAAGAAGTTATGTTCATTGTAGGGCGTGACTAACGCTGCAAATGACTTGATGGCGTTATTGGCCGGTGCTAAAGCTGGCGGGACTACTGCCATTCGGTACAGAACAGAAGATGGAGTGCATGGTTGTAGTGGATAGAGGACACATTCATTCTATGTTCAGCACTGTTTACAATTTATGTTACTGTTCATTGTAATTTCTCTTTTTATGTTGCATTATTCCATTTGTTACTGATGTTTCGGGTTCTGCTGGTGTTCTTTTCAGGTATTTTATCATCTGGTGATTGGTGTTAGGCAGTGGAGTTCAAAGCTCTTTAATGTTTCCTCAACTCTCGGTCTGCAGCCGAAGCAGATGCATGGCAATGTGGGTGGCAGATGATGTCCATAGATGGCTTGCTGTTGGACTGAAGCTGGTGAAAGACTTGGGTAATGAAGAGTTATGTGCTAGCAAGAACACATTCGTGGCCTAAGCATGGCACTGGAAAGTCATGACCCAAATTTACCTAAATTCACTTCCATCTCGATATACACAATTGTATCTAAACAACGCACAGTACATGGGGATGTAAACTTTATTAACCACTAACACTGACTCATATCAGACCAACTCAGCTCTGATACCATTAAACTGTCATGACCCAAATTTACCTAAAATCACTACAAATTTTCCGCTTTTCAATTATTATTTAATTATTACCTTTCTCTCATCGTGACCATCCTACAAACAGTTGGGCTATGATTCGGTGTTAGTCACCTCTCACCTACTTACCATTCCATTTCCATAATCACATTTATAATGGTATACATTACCCTACATCCCCGACATCATATTTGTTTACCGTACTGTGCATTTACATATTTAGATACAAAACTATACAAATGTGTATACTTGTCTCTCGATGGGAAGCAACGGATACCAAGAATGCAAGTCCTCAGCCGCTCAATAACTATTGCGAGTACTCTGAAAAGATGGGAAAATAAGGGAGTGAGCAAACCACACACTCAGTAAGGCAATTATACAAGTAAGTAGATAGCTCCACTATCTACATGCTCATAATGCCATGCCCTTAAAATCCATTTCTTTTCATTAAAATCTCAAGCACAAAATCACGTAATTCATCGTGACTTAGTTTATAAAACTATTCGTGCATATATAAATCATACTACTTATACATCAATAGCATTTTATGTGACATCATTAAATCATACTTAGCATGAGGTAAATCAAGATCATGCCATGTAAAACAAATTATGAGAAATAATTCTTTTCATGAATTTATGATTAAAGCATGGAAAACTCATCATGATACTACATTTAAATCTTTTTATTTAAAGCACAGTATAAAATAACCTAAAGGGGTTAAGCATCTCATAATTCAATTTCAAACTCATAAAGCAATTCATTATAAAATTCTGTTAAAAAGCACATCTCAGTAAAAATCACAAAATCGGGGGCCTGACCTCTCCCTCGGGTCTACCCTAGTCTATCGACCAATAGTTTTTTCAGGTGACACATGTAGATGACTATTAATAACAACAAGGACTATGGCTATAACCTAGTGATCCCTAGCAACACGGCACCTATTGTGCGAGGTATCACACCTGAAATGGGATATGGGTCGGTCCTACCCGCCAGAACAGCATAACATCAGGATTGTGAGGGCAAGGCTTGCTGTGTCATGGCTAATGCCACTCTACTCCAATAATCTCCACGGTACAGCGTACTCCGCGTGACATACACGATACAACGTACTCCGTAAACCCAAGCTCAGTCAAGGGTGCCTGCAATAGGTCTTATCCACCCATATCATCTCTGTCTCAGTATACACATGTGAGCATATCATCTCACTGTAACACAAGTCAACAGGAGGCTCCAACACGACTATATGCATGTAATATAATCCCTGTGCGAACGAAGCTCTAGCACGACTCCATGCATATTCATGATATCTGAATACCTCGTGCGAGCGAAGCTCTAGCACGATTTCATAAAAATCAGTAAAATCTGCATACGAGTAACACTCTACTACGACTTTAACATGAGATATAATTCCATATAAAATCATGTGCGGGCAATGCTCCAGCACGAATGAATGCTCAAGTAAATCAAAACTTCGTACGAGCAACGCTCCAGTATGGCTTATGCATAAATACATCAAATCTCGTACGACTTACACTCCAGCAGGGCTTTTATGCGATTATTAAATCAAAACTGGGTGCGAGCTAGGCTCCAGCACCTCTCATGAATGTCAAATTATTAAAACTAATGCGAGTAATCGCTCCAGCACCTTTTTATGCATATTTAGTCAAAATAGTCAAAATCATCAAAACAGTCAAAAAAGTCAAAATAGAGTGCGAGCTAGGCTCCAGCACCTCTCATGCATTTTACAATAATAAAAATCAGTGCGAGCAACCGCTGAAGCACATTTTATGCACACTCACAAACTCAGATATAGTGCGAGCGGAGCAGAGGGAACCGTTCCCTCAGTTTGCCTCCTTCAGTTTATGCACACTCACAAACTCACATTTTATGCACACTCACAAACTCACGGTGCGTCGCCGCAGGTTGTCGTTGGAGCAGAGGAAACCGTTCCCTCAGTTTGCCTCCTTCAGTTTCATCCTTTGCTTTCCTATTTCGCGATTTTCGCAATTCATTTTAGTTTTTTTTATTTTAATTTTTTTCATTTATTTATAATAGATTTTTTATTATTATTTTATTCATTAAAATATTATTAAATATCCAAAAATATCTTAAAAATTTATATTTTATTCATTTATGCAATACATGAATTTCTCGGTCTTATTTCGCCTTTTCGATACATTTTTCGATTATTTTCGAGATTATTTTTTGAGGTGAAAATTTCGATTTATTCTAATAAATTCATATCTTGATCAATTTAACCCAAAATTTAATTATTTCTTCGTTATTGATCAATATTTCTCAATCCCATATTTTTAATTAAATTTGCTTGTCACGATTAATACCAAATTTTGATCTTTTGACCGTTTTACCCTTGCACGTGTTCGAAAATTTCATTGCACTCCTTTTGCATTTTTCTTTTCATGTTTTGAATAAAATTGGGTTTTACAATCTCCCCCACTTAAGAAATTTGGTCTTCCAAATTACAACCAAGTCAAATGAGTCCATAAACAACTTCGGGTATGTCTATCACATCATACTCTTTAATTCTCATGCAACTTTTTCCGGAGTGTAATACTACCAGAGGACTTTGACTAGGGAGATCGTCTTAAACCTCAACACTTTCTCCTTCCGTCTAATACCCGAATCGATTTTATACGTTATACTTTCATTGAGCTAAGCTGTTGGAGCTCATATCCAATCACATATGCTGGGTCCAGATAGTATTTTCGAAGCACCTAAAATATGAGACACATTGTGGATGCCTGATTATTCAAGTTGTAACGCCATCCTACAAGCTGTTGGAGCTCATATCCTGATGCTCTTTCTGCTCAAGGCATCAGCCATTACATCAGCCTTTCCTGGGTGATACAATTTTCACAATCATAATCCTTAGAAGCTCAACCCTCTTTTTTATCTCCTATTCTACTCTTTCTGTAAAAACAGATACTCGGGGCTTTTATGATCAATGCATACCCAAAATTTCTTACCATATAAGTGGCGACGCCATACTTTTAGTGTAAACGCTACGGCTGCCAACTCTAAATCATGGGTAAAATAGTTTCTCCCATGGTCCTTGAACTATCTGGATCCATAAACGACTATCTTCCCATTTTACATTAATACACAGCCCAATCCTTATTTAAGGTATCCATACACAGTAAAACCTCTTGAACTGTTGGTTATGGTGAGAATAATTACGGTGGTCAATTTATTACTTCAATATACCAAAACTCATTGAAGCCATTTTCATACTTATCATCCTACTCGTATACAATCTTTTTCCTAATGAGACGTACCAACTGAGCAGCCCATTTCGAGAAACTCTCAAAAACTCGTCTGTAAGACAGTTTCTTATTACTACTCATGCTCTTCTCTGGACTTCAAATACATCAAAATATCATCGCTAAAGATGATAACCAATCGGTCCAGGTAAGGTTTAAATATCTCTTCGTAGTTGAGTTCCACTAAATATTTCAATCACCCATATCCTTGACCTATGTACGTATAAACCTATAATGTCATTTCAAAATCGCTTCTGTTCAAGATACTAACCCGCATCATTGCCTTTTTCTTATATTAACGACTTTTATAAAATTTTAATTTTAAAACCTTCATGATTAATCGAATTCTATATTTCTTTATTGTACAAGTAAAGGTACCCAAATTTTAAATATATATATATATTACGACTGTCGATTTTAATTTATAGGTTATGTGTACGCTTCTAGACACTGTCAAGTCTTCAGGGAGGGAAGTATTTTGAAATACCTTTATTAACCCTCAGACTTCACCACATAGACTGGTTATGGATATATCCTCCTCTTTCATTATGTGTCAAACTTATAGTATACTTTTTCGGGGTGAAATCATCACTATCTTAGGATAGCAATCTAAACATCATAGTTTGCAGCCGAATCAATCTATTCTCAAATATTACTTCAAAGCTATTCATATTCCATTGAATAAAATCGGCTGACATATCATTTTTTTCCCCGTTTTCAACTTACAATTCCTATACCCATATTCAGTTAGTGAAAATCAGCTAACCATCATCCTCGTCTTGTCTAAAGGTACAGGCTTCACATCTTTCACTCGCTTATAAGCAATCGAAGGCGGTATGAATAAATATGTGACACCAGGATCAATTAAAATAATTATTTCATTATTCTTAACCAGTGTGGCATCTTCCACCACATCAAATGAAATATCAGTAGTGTCCTGGTCCAAGGCATACACTCGCCCTCGTCCAACATCTTATTTTCATGGTAACTACCACATATCCTACATTGTTTATAATGCTACACTGTTACACTGTTACACTATTACATTGCTTACACTATTACACTGCTCACACTGCTACGGAGCAAGTCGGGGTCCTCCAATCACAATACCCCTCATAAATACTGTATTTGGATACACTGGGGCCTTACCAATCATCTTACCCCGTGACTCATCAGCCCTAAGCTTTTACCAAACTACCTTTTTCCCTTTCTGACATATCTGTCATTCTTTATTCTTTTTTTGTCTCTATTTCGGCCCTTACTACCTTTCTCAATCTCAGAGGCGTGCAACTCATGATCTTATTCACATAACTGTAGTCTGCGCACTGCCTCTCCATAGGTAGTTATACCTAACGGCCCAACCGGACTCTAATTGAAAGTCTTAGCCCTTCCATGAACTTTCAGACATCTCGACTCTCGCTGTTCTTAGTGTCGGAGTCATATCTGCCCAGGAATATAAACTGAATTTCATACTCATAAATCAACCAGTTCCTTTAGGTCAGAGTAAACAATTTTATCTGTAATTTTCCTTTTACAGTGTCCAGGATATTTTGTCACCGGAATACATCTAGAATTATTTTTCATGTCCATTCTGGATGTCTAACTATTGAGATGGGTCGAGCGGACTTCAACCAATACTCCAACTTGCCCTCAAATCTCATAAATACTCTTAGCAATTAGCTCGTAAAATATTCCCCACAGTCCACTCCATCCTTGCGAAGCATGTCTCAATACTGTGTGGTCTCTTTGTCGGACTCTATGGGGCATGCTTAATACCAGCCTCTACGTCAATCTCATCTTGAGTCTTATGCGGTGACTCAAAATGACTCTCGAGCCTACCTCTACGGCCTCGAGTTCATGTAATCGCCCTTCTACCATAGCGGCTATCAGTTAATGAGTCTATTCTTACATTCAAAACCAAATTCTTAGCTTCACTTCCATTTCGATATACAAAATTGTATCTAAACAATGCACAGTACATGGGGATGTAAACTTTCTTAACCACTAACACCGACTCATATCAGGTTGACTCAGCTCTGATACTATTAAAATGTCACGACCCAAATTTACCTAAAATCACTATAAATTTTTCACTTTTCAATTATTATTTAATTCTTACCTTTCTCTCATCGTGACCATCCTATAAACAGTTGGGCTATGATTCGGTATTAGTCACCTCTCACCTATTTACCATTCCATTTCCATAATCACATTTATAATGGTATAAATAACCCTATATCCTCGACATCATATCTATTTACTGTATTGTGCATTTACATATTTAGATACAAAACCATACAAATGTGTATACCTGTCTCTCGATGGGAAGCAACGGATACCAAGAATGCAAGTCCTCAACCGCTCAATAACTATTGCGAGTGCTTTGAAAAGATGGGAAAATAAGGGGGTGAGCAAACCACACGCTCAGTAAGGCAATTATGCAAGTAAGTAGATAGCTCCACTATCTACGTGCTCATAATGCCATACCCTTAAAATCCATTTCTTTTCATTAACATCTCAAGCACAAAATCATGTATTTCATCATGACTTAGTTTAAAAAACTATTCGTGCATATATAAATCATATTACTTATTAATCAATAGCATTTGATGTGACATCATTAAATCATACTTAGCATGAGGTAAATCAAGATCATGCCATGTAAAACAAATCATGAGAAACAATTCTTTTCAAGAATTTATGATTAAAGCATGGAAAACTCATCATGATTCTGCATTTAAATCATTTTATTTAAAGCACAGTATAAAATAATCCAAAGGGGTTAAGCATCTCATAATTCAATTTCAAACTCATAAAGCAATTCATTATAAAATTATGTTAAAAAGCACATCTCAGTAAAAATCACAAAATCGGGGGCCTGACCTCTCCCTCGGGCCTACCCAGGTCTATCGACTAATAGTTATATTATGTGAGACATGTAGATGACTATCAGTAACAACAAGGACTATGGCCATAACCTAGTGATCCCTGGTAACACGGTACCTAGTGTGCGGGGTATCACACCTAAAATGGGAGGTGGGTCAGTCCTACCCACTAGAACAGCATAACATCAAGATTACGAGGGCAAGGCTTATTGCCTCGTCGCTAATGCCACTCCACTCTAACAATCCCAACAGTACAGCGTACTCCGCGTGACATACATGGTACAATATACTTCATGAACCCAAGCTCAGTCAGGGGTGCCTATAATAGGTCTTATCCACCCATATCATCTCTGTCTCAGTATGCTCGTGTGAACATATCATATCACTGTAACACATAGTCTACAAGAGGCTCCAAAATGGCTATATGCATGTAATATAATCCCTATGCGAGTGAAGCTCTAGCATGGCTCCATGCATATTCATGATATCTGAAAACCTCGTGCGAGCGAAGCTCTAGCACGGTTTCATAAAAATCAGTAAAATCTGCATACGAGTAACACTCTAGTACGACTTTAACATGAGTTATAATTTCATATAAAATCGTGTGCAAGCAATGCTCCAGCATGAATGGATGCTCAAGTAAATCAAAACTTCATAGGAGGAACGCTCCAGTACGGCTTATGCATAAATACATCAAATATCATGCGAGTTACGCTCCAACATTGCTTTTATGCCATTATCAAATCAAAATTGGGTGCGAGCTAGGTTCCAGCACCTCTCATGCATGTCAAATTATTAAAACTAGTGCGAGCAATCGCTCCAACACCTTTTTATGCATATTCAGTCAAAACAGTCAAAACCGTCAAAATAGTCAAAACAGTCAAAACAGAGTGCGAAGTAGGCTCCAACACCTCTCATGCATTTCACAATAATAAAAATTAGTGTGAGCAACCGCTCAAGCACATTTCATGCATATGATGTCACACAAGTTGGTGCGAGCAACCGCTGAAGCACATTTTATGCACACTCACAAACTCAGATGTAGTGCGAGCTATGCGCCAGCACTATTTGTTTCCATATAAACTTGATAGTTGGCCTATTTTCCAAATAATTTTTATTTAAATCTTAATAACACTTACGTAGTGTTATATTGTGAAATTTATGCAATTACTGGCCAATCTATCGATTTGCTTTGTTTAAAAACCACAAAAATTCCTTAAATCAGAAAATTCCTTAAATCATGCATTTCATGCATGTCATGTTTTCACCATCCTTAGGTGAACTTCCTTCAATAGGGGGTAAAATAGTCTTTTCCTATTTCGAGTCCTTAAAATCATTTAAACCATTTTTAGGACCTGTGTACAATATCAATGTATACATACATATTCAGTGTATACAAAAGCTATTTAAAATATGTGTAGCTACCTCTAGCTACTCACACAATTCCCTTACCTCATTTTCTGTACAGTCTGACCTTTACACTGATGACTCGTCACGCAGTCTGATTTACTCCAAATCCAATCTCCGAAACTACGGATAAATATTCATTCAAATACAATACAATTAATTGTATTTCATAAGTTCTGGGCTTAATTTAAATCATTGAGCCCGTTTACCCATATTAGGCCCGATTGTACCATAATGGACCTTAATCGGCCTGAAGCCCGTTTTCCCACTTATTATTCACATTATCGAGGCCTATTGGGCTCATTGGGCCCATCAGTATTTATTGAGCCTCGTTCTAAACTCTCAGATAGCTTAATTTAGTATTTACGACAATTTATCTCTAATTCCTGAATCTAATTCATTTTACGCAGAAATTAAATACGTAATTTATGCGGTAAATTCTAACACGTATAACTATGCAAAATTATCTTAAATAAGGGTTACTTACCCGAGATTCCATGATAGTACGTAAATTGAGGCTATCTCGAGCTCTCGTTTGACGTCAATTGTCGAGCTATACAATTAAATATTTTTTCGGGTAAATTTCCAATCGAAAATTTATCAAATTAAATATTTCAAAATTTAAATCGATTAATTTTGACCGCTTACCGACTTACCCGTAGCTTGATTCTATCATTGGGATTTTTTCCTAATTTTTTCTCTTCTTCTTTTTCCCTTTTTTCTTCTTTTCCTTTTCTTTTTGGCTGAACTGGTTTTATCCGGTTCAACCCAGTTCAGACCGATTCGATCCAGCGGTTCAGTCTTATTCGATCCAGTGGTTTAGTCCAGTTCGATCGGTTCAGGCATCAATTTCGCCATTCTGGCGTGCCATCACCTAGGCTTCTATAATCTGGCCTCGGTATGGCTCGAAGCGGCGTCGATGGCCGCCGATCGATGCTTCTCTCACGCGGCATATCCTCTTCCGATCTACCGATTTTGACGGTCTCCATGGCGCGTCGCCGCCTCTGTGATGTCGCCCGGTGCTGGGTTACCTTCGCCGACCCTCGCCGGCCCTTCGGCCTCGTCGGTGGCAGTCGGAGTAGGGGAAACCGTTCCCTCGGTTTGCCTCCTTCAGTTTCTCCCTTTGCTTTCCTATTTCGCGATTTTCACTATTCAGTTTAGTTTTTTTTTTTTTAGTTTTTTTTCATTTATTTATAATAGATTTTCTTTTTTTTATTCATTAAAATATTATTAAATATCCAAAAATATCTTAAAAATTTATATTTTATTAATTATTCAATAAATGAATTTCTCGGTCTTATTTCACCTTTTCGATTATTTTCGAGATTATTTTTCGAGTTGAAAATTTCGATTTATTTTAATAAATTCATATCTTGATCAATTTAACAAAAAATTTAATTATTTATTCGTTATTGATCAAGATTTCTCAATCCCATATCTCTAATTAAATTTTCTTGTCACGATTAATACCGAATTTTGGTCTTTTGATCGTTTTACCCTTGCACGTGTTCAGAAATTTCATTTCAATCCTTTTGCATTTTTTATTTCATGTTTTGAATTAAATCGTGTCTTACATGGAAGGCTGACGATAGTAGCCTTAATTTCTTCATCATTTCTGCTTCAGTTTTTCTTTGTTTTTAATTTCATTAATACTGTTACTGTAAGACCAGAATTAAATCGTAATTTCTTATGAAGGATTGAAAATAGTCACAAATTAAATGAACGAGATTCAGACTGGAGATGAGGGTTTAAAACACAAAATGAATGAGTGTTCGTGAAGGGAAGTTGGACTGATTTGGTCCAAAACACGTGCAAGGGTAAAATGGTCAAAAGATTGAATTCATAAATTTGATAAGAAAATTTCATTAAAAATATGGATTTAAGAAATCTTGATAAATAACGAAGACGTAATTAAATTTCGGATTAAATTGATTAAAATATGAATTTATTGGAATTAATAGGAATTTTCACCTCGAAAAATATCCTGAAAATACGGAGAAAATATATCGAAAAAAGGGTTAAAACACAATAAATAAATTAAATAAATTAATTTGAATAAAATATAATTTTTAAGGATATTTTAGGATTTTTAGAATGTTTTAATGATTAAAATAATAGTAAAATAAATTATAAATATAAATATATATAAAAAAAGAGAAATCAGAAATTTGGTCGGGGAGAGAGAAAAACAAAAGAAACTGAAAATAAAAAAACGGAGACCCGCGCGTGACCCGAGCAACCAATGGCCACCGGTGATCGACAGATCCAAACAAAGGTTGGAAAAGAAAGAGGAGAGGCCGGCGAACTCAACGGCATCGACGACACGCCATATAGACGTCGAAAATCGGCGAACGGAGGAAGAGAAAAATCGAGAGGAAAACGACCCGATTCCAGCGATCCACGGCAGCTGGGCGTGAACAGAGGGCACTGGCGTGATCGAGAGGAGGAGGCAGTCCTTTTGAGATCGGTAGTGGCTGACGGGTCGGTCGAAACCATTGACGATGGCAAACACCCAAAAATGGCACCGTTTGGCTGAAAGGAAAATGAAGGAAAAAGGGAAGGAAAGGAAAAGAAAAGAAAAGAAAGAAAAGGGGAAAAAGGAATGAAAAGGGGAAAAAGGAAAGAAAAATTACCGAGGATGACTCGAGATTTTGGTAAGTTGATCGAGGGTCGAGATTGATCTATGGGTAAATTCTGAAAATTTCTTTAATATTATATTTAATGAAAAATAACTCGAATTTACCTAATTGTGCAGTTTTACCTAATTGAGCTCCGATTTTCATACCCCGCATAACATTCGATAAGTACATTTTAATTACGACAATTAGAGTCCTTAATGCAGAGTTAAGATTATTTTATGTGTTTTACGGATTAATTCTGCATAAAAGGAATTTTATTCGAAATTTTAAAGTAATTACTGTAAATAGTATATGGGCTATCCAATGAGTTTGGAACGAAGCCCGATGATTAGTGGTAAGCCAAATGAGCCCAGTAAATTCGAAGAAGGGATTTAATAAGTGGAAAAGTGCTAAAAATGGGTCGAGGCCCATTAAGATGCAATCGGGCCCAAGAAAGTAAAATATGCCCAGTGTTTTAGATTCGATCAGTATAAGTGAAATACTGATAAGTATATTAGAAATGACCCAAATACGTGGTTATATATAGCTCCGTAGACTTGGTTGGAGCGAATTTGGATTGAGAAACCTGGTACGGGCGAAACGGGATAAGCTTACACGTAATTCCAGGTAAGGAAATTTTAGAGACTATTAGAGGTAATTTTATGCAATTTCAACTTCATTTGCAGTCTCTTAAATTGTCTGAAGGGTCTAAATTTAAAATAAAAATTTTAGTGCCCCGGATGGGGAAATTACCAAAATACCCTTGTTAAAGGTGTGAGACCCCGTATATGTAAAGTTGTAATGTGTAATAAATATGAATGGACTTGTAATGTAAAGTATGATTGATGTAAGTCCATGGATTCAATGTACGTATGTGTAATATGATTTGTAACGTACATACAAGTTCCATTGAGTATGAATACGAAGAAATGAGTTCTTATAAGTGATGGATGTGATTGAAACTCAAAATGGGTAGTGTGGTAAAATGGAATGAAGTTATGCTTCCATTTGGTTTTATATAGCATACCTTTAGACATACAATGAATGCACACAAGTTTCAATGTGCATAAGCTATGAATGGATGCCATTTTCAAGTTATAAATGTGGATGGATGAGAAAATGGCCATGGCAACAGATTCAGGATGTGTTGGTAACTACAAGAAATCTAGAAAACATGAAGGCCAGATCGATCTCATAGGATGAGAGATCGATCTGTAAGAGCCAGAATGCTCTTATTTGGGCAATGGAATAGAGCAGATCAATCTCCAATGGGGCCAGATCGATCTCCTAAGCATTCTGTGATGAAAAGATCGATCCTCAAGCACCCAGATCGATCTCCTTAGCTCTCTGTTTGGGACTAGATCGATCTCATGCTTTAAAATTTCGTGAAAATGAGAGATTTAAAGGGACCAGATCGATCTCCTTTTGGACCAGATCGATCTCCTCAAGCTATTTCTATATAAGGAGGGCTGAAAATCTAAAAATTTCGGGAAAAACACCAATCTTCCATTTCTAACCCAAAAACCTAACTTTCCCTCTCTAAAATCACCCCTTTTCAATGAGATTTGAAGAGAGACCATTAGAGGCAAAGTTGTTCCTATCAAAGAGAAGAACAACATAGTGGGTAGGCATTTTCCCATTGCTGGTATTGAAGGAGAAAAGGGCATTGACATTTGGAGCAAGAAGAAAAATCATATTTGGTAAGATTCTAACACTCCAATCTAAGTGCATTGTCTATTTAATTGATTTTGGAGTTGTTTGGCATGAGTATTGATGGATAAATTATCTAGGGATGTGGTGGAATTGGTGTGACCTAGAAAACCTAGAATGGGTATAATGTGAGAATATATGGGTTGAATGAGTTTATGATTTTAGATGGTTAAATGAAATTTCATTATGAGTTTGGAGGAATTGTGAAAATGGGTATGTATATGCTTGATAAATACCATAGTGAGGGAATTCATGAAATATGAACACTATGAGCTTAATATCGATTTAATATCGATTCGGAATAAGTAATAGGCCTAAGAAGAATCCATAGACTCGAGTTTTGGGTAAAGTAATGAAACGAGGCCTCACAAGCGTTAATAGAAAACTATGGGTCGAATTAACTATAGTGAATGCACGATATCATATTATATGGATCGAGTATAATGCGGGATACGATTTTGTGCAGTCCCGAAGAGTTCGTTGGAAACGAATCGAGTGGTACGAGTAGCAGCTTCAAGGAAGTGGAATCACGCATCGCGATTCCAGGTAAGGGAATTTTGTGAGTATATAGAGGTAGCTGCTCGTACTTTAAATTTGTGGGTGAATATTGGGTGTTTTACGAAGTGCATGGTTGCTAAAGTAAATGATTGATGGTATTCATGAATGAGAATGAGTATATGTGTGATTTTTGGTTTTGGAAATGGATTCTATGAAATGGGATAGTAAGGCTAATAATTGCATAAATCTAATGTCTTGATGTCTTTCAAAACGAAATTGCTTTGTTTTAAGCAAGCTTATAGATGGGTCGGCTAATGTCTATTAATGTTGTGGAAAAAGGCATTTGTGAAGTGGTAAACCTGGTTGTCGGGATTGTTTGATTGTGTATGAGCCACCTATCGTATTTGCATGACATAAATCGCGCTAGAGCCTCGCTCGCGCTGGATTTCTATGTTTTCACTTGTGTGATACGTGCTTGAGCTTAGCTCGCACCTTGATTTGGAAGCTATGATGATGTTTATAAACCGTACTAGAGCTTCTGCTCGTACGTGGCTTTTGAGTGGTTGTCTTATGAGTATAACCGTACTAGAGCTATGCTCGTACGCGTCTCTTCATGAGAGGATGCATGAGTCGTGCTAGAGATTTGCTCGCACAAATTTGCACGTTGTGATACGTATAAGGTTGTGAAAGTCGGTAAGATCCTTAAGCCCTACATCCTTAAGCTAACATCCTGAAGCCCAAAGAGGTGGGGAGGCTCTGTTAGGCGGGGAGGCTCTGTTAGGTAGGGAGGCTCCTTCACGGATATGGAAAACTCTTGGTATGGGGTAAGTAAGACCTAGGAATGGCAACCCCAATCACGATATGAGTCTGCGGAGTACGCTGTACCGTGTATATCACATGGAGTACGATGTACCGCATGATGATTATGTGATGAGAAAGTCTGGCGAGGGATAATCCATCTTCGTGCCAGCATGATACCCCACACACCTGGATGCGTGTAGTCTGGGATGATTTATGATGTAGTGGTCCACATAGGCACTTTTGATATAGTGACCTAGTTTTTATACACATGTGTGAATTGTGAAATGAAAATGTGGTTGTGATTGTGAATTGATTTGGGGGTATTTATGTGTTGAGGAAGAGGTTTATGATGTTGGTTTAAAAAAAAGGAGGTTTCTTAATGAATTGCTCTTTTATGAATTTAAACGAAATTGAGCATGAGATGATTTATACATGATGTTCTTTTACCATGTTTGATATGCCAATGTACATGATTTTGACACATGATATATATGTATACTCATATGGCATAGTTTTATTCCTCATGCTCCTACCATAAATGATTTATGCATAACACTATCAGCATGTAGATAGAGTAGTTATCTACCATGCTTGCATTATTGCCTTACTGAGCGTGTGGTTGCTCATCCCTCTCTATTTCCCCCCTACAGAGCATGCATAGTAGCCCAGTGAGGACTGAGGCGTGGTATTTTGGACTCCGCTGCATCTCCATCGCTTAAAGGTATATACACAGTGATTCTTTTTGTATCTAAACAATGTAAAAGCACAGTATTCTTTGAGTTGTAATTATGGGGGATGTAGATGTCAGTAAAACATGCTTTTATATAAGTACAAGATTTAAATGCAAATGTATGACATCGTTTTATTTCACTGAGAATGAATGAGATGTGGAGTTTATTATTGACTCACAGCCCAACAGTGTGTGGTGAGTTAGTTCACGACCAGGTAAGGTAACAGTAAAACGTGAAAAATTTTTAGTGATTTTCGATTAAAGAGAATGGAATTGGTCATGACAGAGATTGGTATCAGAGCTGTGTTGGCCTGATGTGAGTCATTAATAAAACGTAGGAAAGTACATCCCTATAGTACTGTGCTTTTGTTTAGATATAACTGTGTATACCGTGATGGATTGAGCTTAATGAATTATTATTATACAGGTAGTTAGGCACTATGCCAGTTACACGCAAAGGTAGAGGGGCGGGAGCACGTGCTAGAGGCCGTAGAGGTAGGCCTGAGAGCCGTGCGGAGCCACAGACTGAACAGGCTCCACAGAACCCTGCTGGGAGAGCAGAGGATACTGAGGCTCGCTTCGCTAGATTAGAGCGGAGCATTAAGAATTTGGTGGAGATAGTCACGCAGGCATTGGGTGACGGTGATAGATGAGGTCCGGTGACACAGCCTACTACTGAACAGGCAGCTGCAGAGGCAGAGAGACCTCATGCTGCTGAGACAGCTACAATTATAACACCTCCAGCCTAGGATACAGATTCTCCTATCGCTCCACAGCAGAGCGGTAGTGATTTGGGTTATGATTGCGACTTGAGCAGGTTGCGAGAGTTTCAAGCGCTGAAACCCCCAGTGTTTAGAGGGGTGAAGGACCCAGTGGTTACGGAGGATTGGGTGTATGAGATGGAGAAACTATATAGGTTTTTTTGATGCACTTCAGCTGAAAAGGTAGCCTTTGCCGTGTTTATGTTGAAAGGCAAGGCCGAGCATTGGTGGAGGTCCACCAAGGTTATTTTGAGGGCCAGACTGTCACGCCCCGGAAGTGCGAAAAATAGTGCTAATTTAAAACTTTTTACTCATTAATTCTCAATTAAGAGTGCATTCCTGTGCAGTGTCATACATCATCATAATTATCATGCCTCAGGATCTCATCATAATATAGTGTATATTGAATCATATACATTACTCAATTCCAAGTTAATTAATCCTAATACATCCCATACAATGATATACATCAAGTGTCTACAATTACAGTAATTGTCTGGGTACATGAAAAGATAAAAGATACCTTAAAATACAATATATGGCATTGAGCTCAAGTCCTCCACTAGCCACTACTCCATACGTCGCAGGGAAACCCTTTTCACTTGAAGAAATCTGGGGGGAAAAGAAAACAGGGTGAGCTTCTAAATCGCTCAGTAAAGGGGGTAAGGAACTCATTTCATAAACCAAAATGCACATCACAAAATGTTTATTTGTATGTGAAACTCATTTGAAAACCATAGCATGAAAGTACTCAAAACGACATTCTCCTGTCTCAAGTCATGTGAAAACATGAAGTAAAAAGGCTCACTCTAGAGCAATAACAAAGCATGTGAAAATAATGTGATAAACGCTTTCTCAATGCACGTGAATAAAATCACTGAAATAGTAATGCACGTGGCACAACCACTAAACACACGTGGCATAGCCACTGATTTAAATTCACACGTGGCTAAGCCACTAAACACACGTGGCATGGCCACTGATTTAAATTCACACGTGGCATAGCCACTATCTCACGTGGCAAAGCCACTGATTTAAATTCACATGTGGCATAGCCACTATCTCACGTGGCAAAGCCACTGATTTAAATTCACACGTGGCATAGCCACTATCTCACGTGGCAAAGCCACTGATTTGAATTCACACGTGGCAGAGCCACAGAATAGGGTTTCACGTGGCAACGGCCACCAAATTGGGTTTCTCACGTGGCAACGGCCACCAAATAGGGTATCACGTGGCAACGGCCACCAATGGGGTATCACGTGGCAACGGCCACCAATGGGGTTTCTCACGTGGCAACGGCCACCAATAGGGTATCACGTGGCAACGACCACCAATGGGGTTTCTCACGTGGCAACGGCCACCAAATAGGGTATCACGTGGCAACAGCCACCAATGGGGTATCACGTGGCAACGGCCACTAATGGGGTTTCTCACGTGGCAACGGCCACCAATAGGGTATCACACGTGGCAACGGCCACTAAGTATACGTGGCACAGCCACAGAATGGGTTATTCTCACGTTACCAGAACGGAGAAGAAATCGGGCTTACATGCTACCAGAGCAATGCCCGGTGTGTACTTACAATTACACACCTAAGTCTTATCACATAAGACTGGTTTGCCTTCACGTAGAACTCATAGGGGTTTTTCACTCATAAAACTCAATTGAAAACCGTTTTGTACTCAACACAAAATGTAATAAAATCGAGTTCCAACCGACAAAACACGCACACATTTCTCAAATCTCGACATTTCCTTAACGTAGAGCCCAATTCATTACTCACACAAAATTCAACGGTTTATAAAGCAATTTCACACTCAGCTTATAAACTCATAAAATTATGGGCTCCAACCGGCTATAAAAATCGTGTGCAATTAAATCTCAACATGCTTGTTTTATAAACCACAAATCATGCTATAATAGTTTACAAATCACATACATAAATGGTTTAGATTTCCCTTACCTCTTTGCACCTTGTATAGTGCAATCGTTTCCCCCGTATCACGGACTAGCCTCGCATTCCACTCTGGAACTCCCGAGCTGTCCAAACGATGTTAAAACATCAATACTCAATTATCTCATAAACCTCAATTCTCAAAACCGAGCATAATTGCTCATAACTCCTCAAATCTCTTGATTCTCGTAACTATACCCCAAACTACACTCACATTCACAACATCTCAACGTTCTACATTTCTCATGTTAAATCAACTACGCTAATTCACCACATTGTCTATATTTCCATTTATAGCACAAATTCTCAAAATTACCAAATATCTACATTACTCCAACTACATTGCAATTTCATCAATCCCTAATCATTTCTCAACTATTTCAACGCAATGACAACCACCAATATCATCAAAATCATCTCAAATATCAAGATCGAGGTTTAGAAATTACCCAAAGCTTGTGAGACGCACAACCCACGCCTCGATCCGATTTGTCCTTCGATTTCCAAGGATGTTGTTCTCCCTTTGATGAGGAACAACTTTCCTTCTTGCCACAACCTCTGATTCGGCCGAAAATGGGTGATTTGGATGAGTGAGAAAGTTAGATTTTCAGTGGAAATGGGGTTGGAAGAGAGAGAAAGTGAAATTGCAGAAGAAAAACAGGGGTTCCTTATATAGACTGTAGGTAGGAGATCGATCTACCTCTTAATGAGATCGATCTGCGTTTGAATTTTGGGGACGATCTGGGCAATTTTATGCCTAGGAGATCGATCTGTCGAGGGGTGAGATCGATCTCTTTATGGCTTTATGAGATCGATCTGCTCCTAAGGAGGTCGATCTTCTCCCAAACAGAATCATTTGGAGATCGATCTCTTCCTCATGAGATCGATCTTCTCTCAAACAGAATCATAAGGAGATCGATCCTTTTCCATTGGAGATCGATCTGCTCCTCAAATTCTTCCTTCCTTCTCATTTTTAACTCACCAGATCGATCTCTCCTTTTCCCAGATCGATCTGTCCTCATAGTTTCACATTTTATTTCAAACACTTAACATATAAATCTCCAATTATCATTCCCCAATTCACTTAGCTCAATAAATTACACTTCAAGTTCATATTACACCATTCAAATATATCTAAAATTCTCAGATCTCACATCCTCCCCACCTTAAAGGAATTTGGTCCTCCAAATTCAACTCAACTAGTTAAAGAGATGGGGGTATTTCTCCTTCATGAGACTCTCTAGTTCCCACGTTGCCTCTTCCCTTGAGTGATGTTTCCACAAAACTTTCACTAATGGGATGCTCTTGGTTCTCAGTACTTTCTCCTTTCTATCGAGAATCCAGACGGGTTCCTCAGTGTAGCTCATATCCTCTTGAATGTCCATCTCATCATACTCTATGACATGAGAAGGGTCCGGGTGGTACTTCCTCAACATAGACACATGAAAAACGTTGTGTATTCCGTACATCTGTGGGGGTAATGCTAATCTGTAAGCTACCTCTCCCACTCTCTCAAGAATCTCGAATGGTCCTATGTATCGAGGACTCAATTTTCCTTTCTTCCCAAATCGCACGATACCCTTGCTCAGTGATACTCTCAGAAATACTGCATCACCAACATCAAACTCGAGTGGCCGTCTACGCACATCCACGTAGCTTTTCTGTCTACTTTGTGCAGCCCATAACCTCTCACATATGAGTTTCACACTCTGTACGGCTTGCTCAACAAGCTCGGGAGCATTTATCTTTCTGTCACCGACTTCTTCCTAAGCTACAGGGGATAGAGCCTCAAAAGGTGCCATTCCAATACTCGCATGATAGCTGTTATTGTATGCAAACTCTGCTAGGGGCAGGTGATCATCCCATGATCCCTTAAAATCCATCGTACACGCCCTCAACATATCCTCCAGGGTCTGAATAGTCCTCTCTGACTGACCATCTGTCTGAGGGTGATAGGCGGTACTAAAACTCAATCGAGATCCCATGGACTCCTGAAACTGGGTCCAAAATCTAGAAGTAAACTGGGAATCTCTATCAGAAGTAATACTCATTGGAGCCCCATGTAATCTAGCTATCTCGCTGACATATAGCTCAGCTAAGGCATCCACCGTATCTGTGCTCTTGATGGCAAGGAAGTGGGCACTCTTGGTCAATCTATCCACTATAACCCATATAGCATCATGACTTCTTCGGGTCCTCGGTAAACCCATAATAAAGTCTATAGTGACATGCTCCCATTTCCATGTAGGTATAGGTAAGGGCTGTAGAAGTCCTCCAGGCTTCCGATGCTTAGCTTTCACTTGCTGGCATACTAAACACCTGGCCACATACTCTGCCATGTCTCGCTTTATACCACTCCACCAATATACCTTTCTCAAGTCTCGGTACATCTTAGTACTCCCTGGGTGCATGGTGTATCGCGAGCAGTGGGATTCTCTCAGTATATGTGCCTTCAGGGTATCATCGTCCGGTACACAAATTCGTCCTCTGAATCTCAACAATCCATCCTCACTGATGGTGAGATCCGACTGCGAACTCTGTTCAGCTTGGCTAACCATATCTATCAATCTCTGATCACTGCGCTGCCCAGTTCTAATCTGATCCATGATCCTGGGCTCTATCCGTAGGTTAGCCAAAAATCCAGTCTATACCTCTTTACCTCTGATCCGAAGTTCGGCGAACTGCTCTAACAAATCCCATTCCCTGATCATCATAGCAGATATCATACTCTTCCTGCTCAGGGCATCAACAACCACATTCGCCTTACCCGGATGATATAGAATCTCGCAGTCATAATCCTTAAGCAGTTCCATCCATCTCCTTTGTCTCATGTTTAACTCTTTCTGATCAAAGAGATATCTCAAACTCTTATGATCAGTGAAGATCTGGAATCTTTCCCCATACAAGTAGTGTCGCCAGATCTTCAAAGCAAATACCACAGCGGCTAACTCCAAATCATGTGTGGGGTAATTTCGCTCATGGTCCTTCAGCTATCGTGATCCATATGCAACCACTCTTCCGTGCTGTATAAGCACACACCCCAATCCTTGGTGAGATGCATCACTATACACCGAGAATCCTCCTGATCCCTCAGGAATAGTTAACACAGGTGCCGCTGTCAACCTCCTCTTTAATTCCTAAAAACTGAGCTCACATTGATCAGTCCATATAAATGGAGTCTCTTTGCGCGTGAGCTTAGTCAAAGGAGCGGCAATCCTTGAAAATCCTTCCACAAACCTTCTGTAATACCCTACCAAACCAAGGAAGCTTCGTACCTTAGTAACCGTCCTCGGCCTCTCCCAATTAAGCACAGCCTCCACCTTGCTTGGGTCCACTGATACTCCTTCCTCTGAGACTATATGACCAAGGAAAGCTATTCGGTTCAGCCAAAACTCACACTTACTAAGCTTTCCATATAATTGCTTATCTCGGAGTATCTGACGTACTAACCACAAATGTTGTGCATGCTCCTCATATGACCGAGAGTATACTAGGATATCATCAATAAAGACTATCACAAATTTATCTAGATAGTCTCTGAACACCTCGTTCATCAATCTCATAAATGCTGCAGGGGCGTTTGTCAATCCAAAGGACATCACCAGAAATTCGTAATGGCCATACCTTGTCCTGAAGGCCGTCTTTGGAATATCTTCTTCCTTGATCCTCAATTGGTGATAGCCCGATCTCAAATCAATCTTAGAAAAGACTGATGCCCCTTTCAGCTGATCAAGTAGATCATCAATCCTGGGCAATGGGTATTTATTCTTCACCGTGGCTTTATTCAACAATCGATAGTCTACGCATAATCTGAGACTACCATCCTTCTTCTTAACAAATAAAATCGGTGCTCCCCACGGTGAAACACTGGGCCTAATGAACCCTTGATCTAATAACTCCTGTAGTTGTTTCTTCAATTCCCTAAGTTCCACCAATGCCATCCCGTAGGGAGGTTTAGAGATCGACTGAGTATCTGGTACCAAATCAATGGTAAACTCCAGCTCTCTCTCTGGTGGTAAACCTGGCAATTCATCTGGAAAAACATCCAGAAATTCATACACCACAGGTATATCCTCAATCCTCGGATGTTCCCACTGATCGTCTGAGATTAGTGTCTCATAACCTTCACATGAATAATCATATTTAATATTTTCCAAAATAATATTAAAATTCTCAAATTACTTACTAGAATTCCACATATTCATTTCCTCAATATCTCAATCGTACACTGTAAGGTTCAGGTAGGGAGAAAGTTACAATCTTAGTGTAGCAGTCTAAACTCACTCGATTGGTTACCAACCAATCCATCCCCAGAATTACATCAAACCCATGTATATTCAACATGATTAGATCTGCTAACGTCACTCTATCTCCCACCTTTATCTCACATCCTCTACAGATTAACTCAGTTCTCTGAGATTCACGCATAGGGGTATTTACATGTAGTATATATTCTAGAGGTTCAAACTTCAAGTTTAATCTACATGCAAAATGCTCAGAAATAAAGGAATGCGTGGATCCTGAGTCTATCAACACATGAGCCTTATGATTACAGACAGAGAGTGTACCTCTTATAGTTTCTGCCGAAGTGTCTACGGTCTCCTTATCCAGGGCAAACACACGTCCCTGTGCCACAGGTTTCTTCCCTTTCTCTGCCGCAGTGGCCCGTCTCCGAGGATCCACTCTCTGAGGCTGTTGTCTAGTAGGCTCCACTCCATGTGGTTTCTGAGGTTGAGGGCAATCCTTCACCATGTGACCCATGTCTCCACATCTAAAACATCCATGGATCGACCCGGTACAACTTCCCTCATGCATTCGGCCACAATTCTTGCAAAACCTTGTCTCTGGCCTGACATCTCGAGGGGTCTCTCTAATGTTAGGGTACCCTCTGGGTCTCTCTAATCTGCCCTTCTGCACCTCAATCCTTCCTCTTCTGAAGGAACCTCTCCGAGCCTCCGTTTGGAAAAGTGCTGGCCTTTTGCCCTTATCTCTATTCACCGCTCTGAACTCATTCTGGGATTGTACCATTTCAATTCCTCTTTCAATTTCTTGTGCTCGTCTCAGAGCATCTCCAAACTCCGTAATACATAGCCCTATCAATCTATCTCTGATGACAGGCTTCAACCCATACACAAACTTCTCTATGCGGAGCTCTTCACTCTTGAAGGTCTCTGGGTCGTATCTCAATAGCGCTGTGAATTGGCTCTCACAGTCATCTACAGACATGTCACCCTGTACCAAACTCAAAAACTCGGCCTGTTTCTTTCTCTGGGCGGCTTGTGGTACATATTGGGTCCTAAAGGCTGTCTGAAACTCTTTCCAACCAATCACATCATGGTGGGACATCAAAATACCCTGGGTAGTACCCCACCAATCTCGAGCTCTCTCCTTCAGCATATAGGCACTCATACTGACCCTCTCAGCATCGGTGCACCCTAGAAAATCAAATATAATTCTCAATTCCGTCAACCACTCCTCAGCCTCTGCAGGATCCTTCTTTCCCTTAAACACGGGTGGATTCATCTTCAAAAAATCCTTCAGTCGGACCATACTTCTATCCTCAGGCTAAGTGACGGGAGGCACTGGGGGTATGGGAGGTCCTTGTGGTGGTGTAGGAGTAGTACCCGAGGCATTAACTCCAAAGTGTTGTGCGAATAATGCTGCCATCTGCTCAAAACCTTGCCTCACATCGGTCTCAATCCGATTAAATCGAGAGTTAGGACTCTCTGGTTGTGGGACAGGTGACGGAGGGGACTCTGCCTGCCTCCTCGAACGACCTCGTCGTTTACTCATTCTCTATCTCAACTCGTCTCCTGCGCGTACATATCACAATCGATTGAAATCTCAATCCTCAATTTCAGTTCATGACCAGACTATTACAGACACTTGGGATGTATTCTATTTCACTTAACCGACACTGACAGTACTAGACACCCTAAGCTCTGATACCAAGAAAACTCTGTCACGCCCCGGAAGTGCGGAAAATAGGGCTAATTTAAAACTTTTTACTCATTAATTCTCAATTAAGAGTGCATTCCTGTGCAGTGTCATACATCATCATAATTATCATGCCTCAGGATCTCATCATAATATAGTGTATATTGAATCATATACATTACTCAATTCCAAGTTAATTAATCCTAATACATCCCATACAATGATATACATCAAGTGTCTGCAATTACAGTAATTGTCTGGGTACATGAAAAGATAAAAGATACCTTAAAATACAATATATAGCCTGGAGCTCAAGTCCTCCACTAGCCACTACTCCGTACGTCGCAGGGAAACCCTTTTCACTTGAAGAAATCTGGGGGGAAAAGAAAACAGGGTGAGCTTCTAAATCGCTCAGTAAAGGGGGTAAGAAACTCATTTCATAAACCAAAATGCACATCACAAAATGTTTATTTGTATGTGAAACTCATTTGAAAACTATAGCATGAAAGTACTCAAAACGACATTCTCATGTCTCAAGTCATGTGAAAACATGAAGTAAAAAGGCTCACTCTAGAGCAATAACAAAGCATGTGAAAATAATGCGATAAACGCAATAAAATCACTGAAATAGTAATGCACGTGGCATAGCCACTAAACACACGTGGCATAGCCACTGATTTAAATTCACACGTGGCATAGCCACTAAACACACGTGGCATGGCCACTGATTTAAATTCACACGTGGCATAGCCACTGATTTAAATTCACACGTGGCATAGCCACTATCTCACGTGGCGAAGCCACTGATTTAAATTCACACGTGGCATAGCCACTATCTCACGTGGCAAAGCCACTAATTTAAATTCACACGTGACATAGCCACTATCTCACGTGGCAAAGCCACTGATTTGAATTCACACGTGGCACAGCCACAGAATAGGGTTTCACGTGGCAACGACCACCAAATTGGGTTTCTCACGTGGCAACGGCCACCAAATAGGGTATCACGTGGCAACGGCCACCAATGGGGTATCACGTGGCAACAGCCACCAATGGGGTTTCTCACGTGGCAACGGCCACCAATAGGGTATCACGTGGCAACGGCCACCAATGGGGTTTCTCACGTGGCAACGGCCACCAAATAGGGTATCACGTGGCAACGGCCACCAATGGGGTATCACGTGGCAACAGCCACCAATGGGGTTTCTCACGTGGCAACGGCCACCAATAGGGTATCACACGTGGCAACGGCCACTAAGTATACGTGGCACAGCCACAGAATGGGTTATTCTCATGTTACCAGAACGGAGAAGAAAACGGGCTTACATGCTACCAGAGCAATGCTCGGTGTGTACTCACAATTACACACCTAAGTCTTATCACATAAGACTGGTTTGCCTTCACGTAGAACTCATAGGGGTTTTTCACTCATAAAACTCAATTGAAAATCGTTTTGTATTCAATACAAAACGTAATAAAATCTAGTTCCAACAGGCAAAACACGCACACATTTCTCAAATCTCGACATTGCCTTAACGTAGAGCCCAATTCATTTCTCACACAAAATTCAACGGTTTATAAAGCAATTTCACACTCAGCTTATAAACTCATAAAATTATGGGCTCCAACCGGCTATAAAAATCGTGTGCAATTAAATCTCAACATGCTTGTTTTATAAACCACAAATCATGCTATAATAGTTTACAAATCACATACACAAATGGTTTAGATTTCCCTTACCTCTTTGCACCTCGTATAGTGCAATCGTTTCACCCGTATCACGGACTAGCCTCGCATTCCACTCTGGAACTCCCGAGCTGTCCAAACGATGTTAAAACATCAATACTCAATTATCTCATAAACATCAATTCTCAAAACCGAGTATAATTGCTCATAACTCCTCAAATCTCTTGATTCTCGTAACTATACCCCAAATTACACTCACATTCACAACATCTCAACGTTCTACATTTCTCATGTTAAATCAACTACGCTAATTCACCACATTGTCTATATTTCCATTTATAGCACAAATTCTCAAAATTGCCAAATATCTACATTACTCCAACTACATTGCAATTTCATCAATCCCTAATCATTTCTCAACTATTTCAACGTAATGACAACCACCAATATCATCAAAATCTTCTCAAATATCAAGATCGAGGTTTAGAAATTACCGAAAGCTTGTGAGACGCACAACCCACGCCTCGATCCGATTCGTCCTTCGATTTCCAAGTATGTTGTTCTCCCTTTGATGAGGAACAACTTTCCTTCTTGCCACAACCTCTGATTCGGTCGAAAATGGGTGATTTGGATGAGTGAGAAAGTTAGGTTTTCGGTGGAAATGGGGTTGGAAGAGAGAGAAAGTGAAATTACAGGAGAAAAATAGGGGTTCTTTATATAGACTGGAGGTAGGAGATCGATCTACCTCTTGATGAGATCGATTTGCGTTTGAATTTTGGGGACGATCTGGGCAATTTTATGCCTAGGAGATCGATCTGTCGAGGGGTGAGATCGATCTCTTTATGGCTTTATGAGATCGATCTGCTCCTAAGGAGATCGATCTTCTCCCAAACAGAATCATTTGGAGATCGATCCTTTTCCATTGGAGATCGATCTGCTCCTCAAATTCTTCCTTCCTTCTCATTTTTAACTCACCAGATCGATCTCTCCTTTTCCCAGATCGATCTGTCCTCATAGTTTCACATTTATTTCAAACAGTTAACATATAAATCTCCAATTATCATTCCCCAATTCACTTAGCTCAATAAATTACACTTCAAGTTCATATTACACCATTCAAATATATCTAAAATTCTCAGATCTCACACAGACACTCTGAGATCTCGTGGGAGATATTTCTAGAGGCCTTCAGGAGACAATATATCCCAACCACCGCACAGAGGAAATTACGGATGGAATTTATGAATTTGGTTCAAGGGAACCATACTGTGGACGAGTATGAGTCCAAGTTTATGTCATTGGGGAGATATGACCCTGACACAATGGGTAGTGAGACCCGAAAGATACAAAAGTTCATGGATGGATTGAGATTGGCCATCCGGACTAAGCTAGCTCCCTTTGACATCTTGACCTATGAGGAGGTTATACATAAGGCTCAGCTGTGTGAGCAAGACTTTGAGCGAAATGCCTCCGAGCTTGGGAGGATTAGTGTCAGGAAGGACAGAGACCGGAAGAGATCCGGGTTTGGGAGAGTAGCCAAGAAAGATGGCCAAAGATTTTTCGAGAAGAGGCCAAAGATTGAGGAGGTGCGGGAGAGAGCTGCTAGACCTCCCGTATACCCAGCCTTGACTGCGCCAAGGGGCATGACTATTGGAGGACCACGACCTACTACTGACCAGTGTAGGAGATGTGGGAGATTTCATGGGAATATGCCCTGTCTGATGACCCCTATGGTGTGTTTTAGATGCGAGATATCAGGACATATGGCTAAGTATTGTCCCGAAAAGATAGAGATTGCCCCACAGCTCCAGTTGAGACAGCAGCCCCAAGGAGGAGGGCTACAGCTGAGGAAAAAGGGAAACAGGCTGCGGGTGTGAGCAGAGGAAGAGTACAAGCACTGGACCAGGACACTGCAGACACATCGACGGATGTGATTAAAGGTACCATCCGAATCTTTGATTTAGAACATTGGAATTATTTGATCCTGGTGCCACGCATTCTTTCATATCACCTTCCTTCGCACATAAATTATTGAAGCATGTGAAACCAACATTGTTGGATAAGATGTTAATGATTTCCACACCCATGAATGATAGTCAATTGACTGAGCATGTATGTAGAGATTGTAAGTTAAAGATAGAGGGGAAGGAAATGATAGCCAATCTGATTTTATTGAATATGAATGATTTTGATGTAATTTTGGGAATGGATTGGTTGGCTACCAATCGTGTTGTGATGGATTGTCATGCCAAAACATTGATGTTTTCAGGATTAGACAATCTTATTATAAATTTTGATGAAAAGAATTGATATGAAAATAGGATATTTGTTGAAATAAAGGAGTATGATTTTAAATGCATATTGCTTGAGAGATAAATTATTGTTTTTGATAAATGTTGAATGTGGAGTGATGGTTATGTTACTAATGATGGAGAGGATAATGTGAAGGGTTCATTGCATATGTGGTTGATATAGATGAGGCACACCAGAAATTGAGGGACATAGTCGTAATTACGGATTACCCTGATGTCTTTCCGGATGAATTACCAGGACTACCACCTGAAAGGGAAATGGAATTTTGTATTGATCTAGTGCCTGGTACAGAGCCGATATCGAAACCACCCTATAGAATGGCTCCGATAGAATTGGAAGAGCTGAAGAAACAGCTGCAAGAGTTATTGGAGAAGGGGTTTATTAGACCGAGTGTCTCACCTTGGGGAGTACCGGTTCTATTTGTAAGGAAGAAGGATGGAAGCCTCAAACTATGTATCGATTACCGGTTGTTGAATAAGGCCACCATTAAGAACAAGTACCCCCTTCCAAGAATCGATGATTTGTTAGATCAGCTCCAAGGAGCTGAAGTATTTTCTAAGATAGATCTGTGGTCTGGGTATCATCAGTTGAGAATCAGGAGTGGAGATGTACCTAAGATAGCATTTCGTACCCGTTATGGCCATTACGAGTTTTTGGTGATGCCATTCGGATTGACGAATGCTCCTGCAGCATTTATGGCATTGATGAATGATATATTCAAGCCATACCTGGACAAGTTCGTAATAGTGTTCATTGATGACATTTTGGTGTATTCCAAGTCCAGGAAAGATCATGAGGAGCACTTGAGGATAGTTCTGCAGACCCTTCGAGAGAGAGAATTGTATGCCAAACTCAGCAAGTGTAACTTTTGGTTGGAACAGATCTCATTTCTGGGGCATGTTGTGTCAAAGGATGGGGTATCGGTGGATCCATCCAAGATAGAGGCAGTTGTACAGTGGGAACAGCCTAAGACAGTAACTGAGATCAAGAGTTTTTTGGGATTGGCAGGATATTATCTGAGATTTGTAGAGGCTTTCTCCAGACTAGCTGCTCCATTGACACGCCTCACGCAAAAAGATGTTAAGTTTGTGTGGGATGAGGCATGTGAGAGGAGTTTTGAGGAGCTTAAGTGTCGGTTGACCACTGCTCCCGTTCTCACCATTCCTACTAGCTCAGGAGGATTCTCGGTGTATACGGATGCATCACACCAGGGACTGGGTTGTGTGCTTATGCAGGATGGGAAGGTAGTTGCCTATGGATCTAGACAGTTGAAAGATCATGAGAGGAACTACCCGACACATGATTTGGAGTTGGCGGCTATAGTATTTGCTTTGAAAATATGGCGCCACTATCTCTATGGTGAGAAATTTCAGGTGTTTACAGATCATAAGAGCCTTAAGTACCTGTTCTCACAGAAAGAGCTGAATATGAGACAGAGGAGATGGCTCGAACTCCTGAAAGACTATGATTGTGAAATCATGTACCACCCGGGTATGGCAAATGTAGTTGCCGATGCTTTGAGTAGAAAGAACCTTGGGTTGGTGTCTTATATGATGGTTTGGGAACATGAATTGTTAGAACACTTTGCAAACCTCAGCTTGGATGTAACCCCACCTGGATCTGAGAGACTTGAAATCATGGCTAGTTTAAGACTGGAGCCAGAATTGATTGGTCAAATTCGGCAAGCCTAGCAGAGCGATCGACGATGCATCGATTGGCTGAGGCAGATACAGACGGGTGTGGGTAGTGATTTTGAGCAGAGTGCTGATGGGTTATTGAGGTTCAGAGGCAGAGTATACGTTCCCAAGGATCTTGAGATCAGGAGAATGATTTTATCAGAGGCTCACTCATCAAAGTATACGATACATCCAGGAAGTACCAAGATGTATCAAAACCTTCGGAAGGTTCATTGGTGGTCTGGAATGAAGAGAGACATTGCTGAATATGTCGCTAAGTGTCTCGTTTGTCAGCAAGTGAAGGTAGAGCATCAGAAGCCTGCAGGATTATTGCAGCCTCTAGCGATACCGATATGGAAATGGGAGCATGTCACCATGGATTTTGTGATAGGGTTGCCGAGGACCCGTAGAGGTCATGATGCCATATGGGTTATTGTGGACCGGTTGACTAAGTCCGCCCATTTCTTGGCTATGAGAGCTACTGATACACTGAGTTAGTTGGTGAACCTGTATATTCGAGAGATAGTACGGCTACATGGTGTACCAGTGGGCGTTGTTTCTGATAGGGATGCCCGCTTTACTTCCCATTTCTGGGAACATTTTCAGGAAGCGCTGGGGACCCGACTGAGTTTTAGCACCGTTTTTCATCCTCAGATAGATGGGCAGTCAGAGAGGACTATACAGACCCTCAAGGATATGTTGAGAGCGTGTGTGCTGGATTTTAGAGGCTCCAGGGATGACCACCTGCAGTTAGCCGAGTTCGCTTATAATAATAGCTATCATGCTAGTATCGGGATGGCACCCTATGAGGCATTATACGGGCGTAGATGCCGTTCCCCTATTGGATGGGAAGAGGTTGGTGACAGACAGATTTTTACTCCGGACTTAGTGCAGCAGGTATCTGAGGACGTCCAGTTGATATGTGAGAGATTACGGACAGCTCAGAGTCGGTAAAAGAGTTATGCTGACAAGGGACGAAGACCACTGGAGTTTGATGAGGGTGAGTCGGTGTTTCTGAGGGTATCACCATCGAAGGGTATTATGAGATTTGGTAAGAAGGGCAAGCTGAGCCCTAGATATATCGGACCCTTCGAGATTTTAGAGAGAGTGGAAGATAAGGCGTATAGGTTGGCATTGCCATCGGACTTGGTAAATGTCCACAACGTCTTCCACGTCTCGATGCTTCGGAAGTATCACCCAAACCCGGCACACGTGATAAGATATGAGCCGTTGGAGCTCCATGAGAGTATGACGTATGTTGAGAAGCCGGTTCGGATATTGGACAGAAAAGAGAAAGTGCTGCGGAATAAGACAATTCCCTTGGTGAAAGTTCTTTAGCAAAATCACACGGCGGAGAGGACACATGGGAATTGGAGAACTTAATACGGGAGAAGTACCCCCAACTTTTTGAAGAGTGACTTCGTTCTAATTTGGAGGACCAAATTCCTTGAAGGAGGGGAGAATGTGAGACCCCGTATATGTAAAGTTGTAATGTGCAATAAATATTAATGGACTTGTAATGTAAAGTATGATTGATGTAAGTCCATGGATTCAACGTACGTATGTGTAATATGATTTGTAACGTACATACAAGATCCATTGAGTATGAATACGAAGAAATGAGTTCTTATAAGTGATGGATGTGATTGAAACTCAAAATGGGTAGTGTGGTAAAATGGAATGAAGTTATGCTTCCATTTGGTCTTATATAGCATACCTTTGGACATACAATGAATGCACACAAGTTTCAATGTGCATAAGGTATGAATCGATGCCATTTTCAAGTTATAAATGTGGATGGATGAGAAAATGGCCATGGCAACAGATTCAGGATGTGTTGGTATGAGTTGCAATAAGGAAACTACAAGAAATCTGGAAAACATGAAGTCCAGATCAATCTCATAGGATGAGAGATCGATCTGGAAGAGCCAGAATGCTCTTATTTGGACAATGGAATATAGAAGATCGATCTCCAATGGGGCCAGATCGATCTCCTAAGCATTCTGTGATGAAAAGATCGATCCTCAAGCACCCAGATCGATCTCCTTAGCTCTCTGTTTGGGACCAGATCGATCTCATGCTTCGACAGATCGATCTCATGCTTCAACAGATCGATCTCATGCTTCGACAGATCGATTTCCTGCTTAAAAATTTTGTGAAAATGAGAGATTTAAGGGGACCAGATCGTTATCCTCTTGGACCAGATCGATCTCCTCAAGCTATTTCTATATAAGGAGGGCTGAAAATCTGAAAATTTCGGGAAAAACACTAATCTTCCATTTCTAACCTAAAAACCTAACTTTCCCTCTCTAAAATCAGCCCTTTTCAGTGAGATTTGAAGAGAGACCATTAGAGGCAAAGTTGTTCCTATCAAAGAGAAGAACAACATAGTGGGTAGGCATTTTCCCATTGTTGGTATTGAAGGAGAAAAGGGCATTGACATTTGGAGCAAGAAGAAAAATCATATTTGGTAAGATTCTAACACTCCAATCCAAGTGCATTGTCTATTTAATTGATTTTGGAGTTGTTTGGCATGAGTATTAATGGATAAATTATCTAGGGATGTGGTGGAATTGGTGTGACCTAGAAAACCTAGAATGGGTATAATGTGAGAATATATGGGTTGAATGAGTTTATGATTTTAGATGGTTAAATGAAATTTCATTGTGAGTTTGGAGGAATTGTGAAAATGGGTATGTATATGCTTGATAAATGCCATAGTGAGGGAATTCATGAAATATGAACACTATGAGCTTAATATCGATTTAATATCGATTCGGAATAAGTAATAGGCCTAAGAAGAATCCATAGACTCGAGTTTTGGGTAAAGTAATGAAACGAGGCCTCACAAGCGTTAATAGAAAACTATAGGTCGAATTGACTATAGTGAATGCACGATATCATATTATATGGATCGAGTATAATGCGGGATACGATTTTGTGCAGTCCCGAAGAGTTCGTTGGAAACGAATCGAGTGGTACGAGTAGCAACTTTAAGGAAGTGGAATCACGCATCGCGATTCCAGGTAAGGGAATTTTGTGAGTATATAGAGGTAGCTGCTCGTACTTTAATTTTGTGGGTGAATATTGGGTGTTTTACGAAGTGCATGGTTGCTAAAGTAAATGATTGATGGTATTCATGAATGAGAATGAGTATATGTCTGATTTTTTGTTTTGGAAGTGGATTCTATGAAATGGGATAGTAAGGCTAATAATTGCATAAATCTAATGTCTTGATGTCTTTCAAAACGAAATTGCTTTGTTTTAAGCAAGCTTGTAGATGGGTCGGCTAATGTCTATTAATGTTGTGGAAAAAGGCATTTGTGAAGTGCTAAACCCGATTGTTGGGATTGTTTGATTGTGTATGAGCCACCTATCGTATTTGCATGACATAAATCGCGCTAGAGCCTCGCTTGCGCTGGATTTCTATGTTTTCACTTGTGTGATACGTGCTTGAGCTTATCTCGCACCTTGATTTGGAAGCTATGATGATGTTTATAAACTGTACTGGAGCTTTTGCTCGTACATGGCTTTTGAGTGGTTGTCTTATGAGTATAACCGTACTAGAGCTATGCTCGTACGCGTCTCTTCATGAGAGGATGCATAAGTCGTGCTAGAGCTTTGCTCGCACAAGTTTGCACCTTGTGATACGTATAAGGTTGTGAAAGTCGGTAAGATCCTTAAGCCCTACATCCTTAAGCTAACATCCTTAAGCCCAAAGAGGCGGGGAGGCTCTATTAGGTGGGGAGGCTCTGTTCGGTGGGGAGGCTCTCTTACGGTGGGATCCTTAAGCCAACATCCTTAAGCCCTGGAGGGGCGGGGAGGCTCTGTTAGGCAGGGAGGCTCTCCTACATGGGTACGGTAAGATCCTTAAGCCCTACATCCTTAAGCCAACATCCTTAAGCCCAAAGAGGCGGGGAGGCTCTGTTAGGCGGGGAGGCTCTGTTCGGTGGGGAGGCTCTCTTACGGAAGGATCCTTAAGCCCTACATCCTTAAGCTAACATCCTTAAGCCCGAGGAGGTAAGGAGGCTCTGTTAGGCGGGGAGGCTCTGTTCGGCAGGAAGGCTCCTTCACGGATATGGAAAACTCTTGGTATGGGGTAAGTAAGACCTAGGAATGGCACCCCCAATCACGATATGAGTCTGCGGAGTACGCTGTACCGTGTATATCACATGGAGTATGATGTACCGTATGATGGTTATGTGATGAGAAAGTCTGGCGAGGGATAATCCATCTTCGTGCCAGCATGATACCCCGCACACCTGGATGCGTGTGGTCTGGGATGATTTATGATGTAGTGGTCCACATAGGCACTTTTGATATAGTGACCTAGTTTTTATACACATGCGTGAATTGTGAAATGAAAATGTGGTTGTGATTGTGAATTGATTTGGGGGTATTTATGTGTTGAGGAAGAGGTTTATGATGTTGGTTTAAAAAAAGGAGGTTTCTTAATGAATTGCCCTTTTTCTGAATTTAAACGAGATTGAGCATGAGATGATTTATACATGATGTTCTTTTACCATGTTTTATATGCCAATGTATATGATTTTGACACATGATATATATGTATACTCATATGGCATAGTTTTATTCCTCATGCTCCTACCATAAATGATTTATGCATAACACTATCAGCATGTAGATAGAGTAGTTATCTACCATGCTTGCATTATTGCCTTACTGAGCGTGTGGTTGCTCATCCCTCTCTATTTCCCCTACAGAGCGTGTATAGTAGCCCAGTGAGGACTGAGGCGTGGTATTTTGGACTCGCTGCATCTCCATCGCTTAAAGGTATATACACAGTGATTCTTTTTGTATCTAAACAATGTAAAAGCACAGTATTCTTTGAGTTGTAATTATGGGGGATGTAGATGTCAGTAAAACATGCTTTTGTATAAGTATAAGATTTAAATGTAAATGTATGACATCGTTTTATTTCACTGAGAATGAATGAGATGTGGAGTTTATTATTGACTCACAGCCCAACAGTGTGTGGTGAGTTAGTTCACGACCGGGTAAGGTAACAGTAAAATGCGAAAAATTTTTAGTGATTTTTGATTAAAGAGAATGGAATTGGGTCGTGACAAAGGGTAAAATTCCCAAAGTTAGGAAAATTTGGGAGGAGCAAGAACAAGATGTTCCTGCTTATTTTTTAGATGGTTTTGACACATGCATGGGTAGGCTGGCTAACTTTTAAATAAAATTCACATCATTGCATAACTTTAGTCAATGTTGATTTTCTCTAAAATTGATTTGAGAAATATAGCCGCCTACGTGATTTTATAGACATGTGACGTGCTAGAGCTCAACTCGCACGAGTTTTTGATTTGTGTGATGCATGCATTAGTGCTGGAGCAAAAGCTCGCACTAGAGTTTTACATGTATTGGTGTTGGAGTCTAACTCGCATCAGATTTTCATATGATTTTTGTGAGAGGGTGCTAGAGTCTAACTCGTACCAGATTTTCACTTGAATTGTTTTGACAGACTGTTGGAGCTTAGGTCGCATTAGATTTATGAGATTTTATGATACGCGTGCTGAAGCTTTGCTCGCACGAGATTTTCCTTGATTTTATGAAAGTGCTGGAGCATCGCTCGCACTGATTTTATGAGAACATGCAATGAGCCGTGCTTGGAGCGTCGGGTAGATTATGTGTCACTCCGATTAAATAGGCTCGTACATACGTTTTGAGATAGGGCATGAGTATAGATATGAGATATGGGTCCATAGATTACGTTGTACCGTGCAAGTAACATGGAGTACACTGTACTGTGCTGGGATTGATTATGTGGCATCTTCGGATGCGTGGCATCTTCGGATGCGTGGCATCTTCGGATGCGAGTGGCATCTTCGGATGAGTGGCATCTTAGAATGCGAGTGGCATCTTTGGATACTAGTGATCGAGCAAAACCGACGGGATGGACTGACCCACCTCCCGGGGCGGTTCCTGATAGTTGTGAGACCCCGCACACTAGGATCCGTGTAGCAGTGTGATCATGAGGACATATGGCCATCGTCCTAGTTATTTGCCCGAGATATATACATATATTTCCTAGTCACGCATGTTGATTTTTTGACAAACTCATTTTATGGATTTTTGTGAGTCTGGATCACCCGAGGGAGGGGTTAGATCCTGACTGAGATAAGATTTTAATGAAAATTAAATTGGGTTTTAAACGAAAACTTGCATGATGTTATTTCCATGCTCTTTAAACCCACGAATGATGTAAACTGGTTTTACATGATATTCATTGTATCGCATGGTACTATTACTTTGAAAGGCATTTGATTTCATGATTTTGTGTGAGTCAGGAACACCCGAGGGATGGGTTGAGTCCTGACTGTGTTGTGAAATTTTAACGAGAATGAAATGTTTTAAATGGATTTGCATGTTAAGTTTTCCATGCTTTAGAAATTCGTATGTGAATTTGTTTTACATGACATCATGACATCACGAATTGTAGTATCTATTTTGAAATGTGTGGAGAAAGGGTGGTTTATGCATGGCAGCACATTCATGTAGGTAGTATGGTTACCTACTTGTTCGTAGGATTTCCTTACTGAGCTTGATGTGCTCACCCCTCTCATTTTCTCACACAGATCATCTCTAGTAGACTTTGAGGCGACTGTGTACTACATTCCTGATATCCGCTGCTGCCCATCAATTGAGGTATATACACTTGTACATATTGTATCTAAATAAGAATAGCACAACAACATGTTTGTAAGTAACTTTTGGGGATGTATAGAAAATGTAAACACTTGTAAATGAGAAGAATGAATGAAGAACTCACGTGTTTACCTTTTTCTGTAATAAGGAATTAAGTTATATGGTAAATGAATGGTGGGACTGGCATTAATGCACAACCGAATTATTAGTGGAGTGTGGTTACGATCAGAGGACAGGTCAGTATGAAAGAAAAATGAAAAATTTACTCTGATTTTTGGGTCGTGACAAATGGTGATATCAGAGCGAAATTAGTCAAATGTGTGTCAGTGTCAGTAATTAAGAAATTACATCCCTGTGTTAATATGCTTGGTTAGATACAATAGTGTATATCGAGATGGGTTTTAACAAAAAATGATTGAGAATGCAGGAATATAGGCATTATGCCTAATATTAGTCGCGGTAGAGGAGGTAGAACACGAGGCAGAGGTCGTAGAGGTGGACCTGAGCCTGCTAGTCATGCTGAGTCGACCTATGAGAACTAGGATGAGATTGAAATAGAGGCTGATGTTGAGAATGCCCCACAGAGTTTGACAGAGAGACCAGATAGTATTGAGGCACGCTTCGCGAGGTTGGAGCGGAGTGTGGAGAATATTTTAAAGCTAATTGCTCAGAGTATGCATGGGAGTTGAGGGCGAGTCGGAGCATTGGTTGAAGTTCGCTCGACCCAGCTTAAGAGTTAGACATCCAGAATGTATATAGAAAATAAGTTTAGATGTATTCCGGTGATAGAATATCCCAGACACTGCTTAATGGAAATTACAGATAAAATTCCTTACTCTGATCCAGATGAACTGATTGATTGACGAGTATGAAACTCAGTTTATATCCTTGGGCAGGTATTACCCCAACACTATGGCCAGTGAGAGTCAAAAAGTCCAAAAGTTCATGGAAGGGCTTAGATTGTCAGTTAGAGTCCAATTGGCCCCGTTAGATATCAATACCTATGCCGAGGCAGTGCATAGACCACAGTTGTGTAAATAAGATCATGTGTTACATGCCTCTAGGATTGGGAAAAGTAGTAAGGGCCGAAATAGAGACAGAAAGAGAATAGAGAATGACAGAGATGTCAGAAGGGGAAAAAGGTAGTTTGGTAAGAGATTAGAGTTAATGAGTCATGGGATAAGATGATTGGTAAGGCCCCAGAGTATCCAATTTTAGCATTTTGAGGGGTATTGTGATTGGAGGACACCGACCTACTTGGTAACAATATAAGCAGTGTAGGATGTGTGGTAGATACCACGGAAGTAGGGCCTATACCTACACTTTATTGACTAAAATAGGCATTAAGTGTGGTAAGACGAGCTAATTATTTAATGATTGCTCAAAGTTGGGTGAGACTGCCCCACAGAAGGGCAAAGAGACAGAGAAAACCCTGTTGATATCTCTGCACCGAAAAGGGAGGCCACAGCCGAAGCGAAAGGGGAAAGTACGCTGTTAGACAAGGGTGAGTGTATGCCTTGGACCAGGACACTACTGATGTTTCATATGATGTGGTGAAAGATACCACACTGGTTATGAATAATGAAGAAATTATGTTACTTGATCCTGGTGCAACGCATTGAGTCATACCGCATTCACTTGCATATAAGTTAATGAAAAACATGAATGCCTACACCCTTGGGCACAATACTAATAGTTAGCATCCCAATGAAGGAGAGTTAACTAACGAAATAATTATGAAGGGATTATAAGTTGAAAACGGGGGAAGGAGTATAAGTCAACCAATTTTATTCAATGGAATATGAATAATTTGAAGTAATATTTGAGAATAAGTTGGCCGACTACAAACTATGCTGCTCAGATTTCTATCCTAAGATAGTGATATGGTTACCCCTAAAAAGTATACTATAAGTTTTGATAAAGGGGCGTAGCGATTGAAATTAAAGGAGTAAACGATTGTACTCACGGAATGAGTAATGACAGAGTTTGTTATAAGTGATATACGAAAGGAGATAAGCTTAGAGATGTGATAGATCCTGAATACAAGATATATTGGAATAAGAGGCATATGCAAGGTAAGAATATCTTTGATATGTGAAGTAATTTAGATTTAGTGATATGTAATGAATATGAATTGTGACTAAAGATAAGGGGTGGAAATATCCATAACCAGTCCATATGGTAAAGTTTGAGGGTTAATAAAGGTATTTCAAAATATCTCCACGCCTAAAGACTTGACAGCGTCTAGAAGTACACATAACCTATAAATTGAAATCGACAATCATAATATATATATATATATTTAAAATTAGGGTACCTTTACTGATACGATAATGAAATATAGAATTCAATTAGTCAAGAAGGTTTAAAAATTAAAATTTTATAAAAGCCGTTAATATAAGAAAAAAGAAATGACGCGGGTTAGTATCTTGAACGGAAGCGATTTCGAAAAGACATTATACGTTTATGTGTACATAGGTCAAGGATAAGGGTGATTGAAATATTTAGTGGAACTCAATTATGATGAGGTATTTAAACTTTACTTGGACCAATTTGTTATCATCTTTATTGATGATATTTTGGGTGTATTTAAAGTCTAGGGAAAAAATTATAAGCAACAATTAGGAATTGTTTTTTACAGATGGTTTGTTGAGAGTTCTCGAAATGGACTACATTATTGACACATTTAACTAAGAAAAAGTGGTATTGAATGAGATGATAGACGTGACAGGAGTTTTGGTGTATTGAAGTATGAACTGACCACCACATTTATTTTCACCATACCTAGTAGCTCAAGAGGTTTCTCAGTATATATGGATACCTCAAAATAATGAATGAGCTATGTATTGATGCAAAATGGGAAAATAGTCGATTTGGATCCAGACAACTTAAGGATCATGAGAGAAACTATCTAACCCATGATTTAGAGAATGGCACCCGTAGCGTTTACACTGAAGGTATAGCGCCACTACTTATACGGTGAGAAATTTTGCGTATACACTGATCATAAAAGTCCCAAGTATCTGTTTTCATAGAAAAGAAATGAATATGAAATAACAAAATGTTTTAGAGGTTTTGAAGGATTATGATTGTTAAAATTGTACCACCCAGGATATGCTAATGTAATGGCTGATGCCTTAAGCAGGAAGAGCCTCGGGATGGTATTACATATGATGGTCAGGAAGTGTGAGCTGCTAGAGCAGTTGTGAGCCTTAGTAGTGATATGATCCCTTCTGATGATGATAGTGAATTGTGTGACAGCTAGTTTGAGATTAGCACCGAAATTGAGTGACCGAATTTGACAGGCTTAGGGTGATGATCGGTATGGTGTCGATAGTGTGGGTCAGATTCAGATGGGTACAGTGATAGAGTTCACATATAGTGATGTTGGCTTACTGAGGTTCAAAGACAGTATAAGTGCTCCACAGGACCACAGTTGATGAGATAGTATTATTGTCAGAAGCTCACTCTTTGGGATATACAATGCATTCGAGATGTAATAAATATAACGAAATCTCTAAAAAAAGGGTATTGGTGGTCAGATATGAAAATATACATTGAAGAGATTGTGGAGAAGTGTCTCGTATATCGGCAGAGTAAGGTAAAGTACTAGAAGTCTGCAGGGTTATTGCAGCCTCTACCTATATCGACACGGAAATGGGAGCAAGTTACCATGGATATTGTGATGGGTTACAGAGGACCTGGATGAATCACGAGGCTATCTTGGTGATGGTCAATAGATTGACTAAGTCTACCCACCTTTTGGTTATGAAATCCTCAGATACTCTGAGTGTGCAGGCGGATATATGTGTAAGGAAGATTGTGGAACACCATGTATTTTCTAGTGAGCATTATATCATATAGGGATTCCCACTTCACTTCCTAATTTGGGAAGATTTTCTGGAAGCTATGGGAACCCGATTGAGTGTTAGCACAACTTTTCATCCTCAGACAGATGGTCAGTCAGAGGGGACTGTACAAGTTCTTAAGGATATGATGAGAGCATGTGCCATTGATTTTATAAGCTCCTGGGATGATCAGTTGTTACTAATCGAATTCGCCAATAATGATAGTTATCACTTGAGTATCGGGATAACATGTTATATGAGGCATTGTATGGTCGTAGGGGTTATTCCCCGACTTGAATAGGAAGAAGTGGGTGACAGATAGAGAATTGCTCCCAAATGTGTAAGACAAACCTTTGAGTTTAGTTGATTTGTGAGAGATAAAGAACACCTTAGAGCAGACAAAAACGTTATGCTGACAAGAGACAGAACCCATTGGAATTCACCAAGGGTGAATTAGTATTATTGGAAATTACATGCCCTTTGGACATAACGAGATTCAGAAAGAAGGCAAATTAAGTTTCGTTAAGTAGAATCACTTGAGAGATTGAGCAAAGTAGGATATAAGGCCTGTAGGTTAGCATTACCACCTGAATTAGCAGGCATCCACAATGTGTCCCATCTTTTGATGCTTCGAAAATACTATCCGAACCCATCATATGTGATCAGATATGAGCTCCAACAGCTTAGCTCAATGGAAGTATAACGTATGTTGAAGAACTTGATTCGGGTATTAAAACAGGAAGGAGAAGGTGTTGAGGTTTAAGATGATCTCCCTAATTAAAGTCCTTTGGTAGTAGTACACTCTAAAAAAGTCACATGAGAATTAAAAAGTATGATGCAATAGACGTACCCAGAGTTGTTTATGGACCCATTTGACTTGGTTCTAATTTGGAGGACTAAATTTCTTAAGTGGGGGAGATTATGTAAGACCCGAATTAAATCGTAATTTCTTATGAAGGATTGAAAATGGTCACAAATTAAACGAATGAGATTTAGACTAGAGATGAGGATTTAAAATATGAAATGAGTGAGTGTTTGTGAAGGGAAGTTGGACTGATTTGGTCCCAAACACGTGCAAGGGTAAAACAGTCAAAAGATCGAATTTCGGTATAAATTCAATAAGAAAATTTAATTTAAAAATATGGATTTAAGAAATATTGATCAATAATGAAGAAATAATTAAATTTCAGATTAAATTGATCAAGATATGAATTTATTTGAATTAATCGGAATTTTCACCTCGAAAAATATCCCGAAAATATGGAGAAAATATACTGAAAATGGATTAAAACATAATAAATTAATTAAATTAATTAATTTGAATAAAATATAATATTTAAGGATATTTTGGGATTTTTAGAATATTTTAATGATTAAAATAATATTAAAATAAATTATAAATATAAATATATCCAAAAAGAGAAATCATAAATTTGGTCGGGGAGAGAGAAAAACAAAAGAGACTGAAAACCAAAAATGGAGACCCGCACGTGACCTGAGCGACCGACGACCACCGGCGATCGACAGACCCAAACGAAGGTCGGAGAAGAAAGAGGAGAGGCCGATGAACTCAACGGCATCGACGACGCGCCGTATAGACGCTGAAAACCAACGAACGAAGGAGGAGAAAAATCGATAGGAAAACGGTCCAATTTCGGCAATCCAAGGCAGTTGGGCGTGAACGGAGGGCACCAACGTGATCGGGGGGAGGAGGCGGTCCTTTTGAGATCGATAGTTGCCGACGAATCGATCGGAACTGTTGGCGATGGCAAACACCCAGAAACGGCACCGTTTGGCCGAAAGGAAAAGGAAGGAAAAAGGGAAGGAAAGGAAAAGAAAAGAAAAAAAAAAGAAAAGGGGAAAAAGGAAAGAAAAATTACCAATGACGACTCGAGATTCGGGTAAGTTGATCAAGGTTCAAGATTGACCTATGGGTAAATTTTGGAAATTTATTTAATATTATATTTAATGGAAAATAACCCGAATTTACCTAATTGTGTAGTTTTACGACAGAGCCTGAACGAGAGCTGATTGAGATCTGATTTCCTACCCCGCATAATATTTCGTAAGTACATTTTAGTTACGACAATTAGAGTCTTTAATGCAGAGTTAAGATTATTTTACGGGTTTTACGGATTAATTTTGCATAAAAGGAATTTTATTTGGAATTTTAAAGTAATTACTGTAAATAGTATATGGGCTATCCAATGAGTTTGGAACGAAGCCCGATGATTAGTGGTAAGCCAAATAAGCCCAGTAAATCCGAAGAAGGGATTTTATAAGTGGAAATGGACTGAAAATGGGTCGAGGCCCATTATGATGCAATCGGGCCCAATAAAGTAAAATGAGCCTAGTGTTTTAGATTCGATCAGTATAAGTGAAATATTGATAAGTATATTACAACTGAGCCAAATGCGTGGTTATATGCAGCTCCGTAGACTTGGTTGGAGCGAATTTGGATTGAGAGACCTAGTACAGGCGAAACGGGATAAGCTTACGCGTAATTCCAGGTAAGGGAGTTTTACGGACTGCTAAAGGTAACTTTACGCAATTTCAACTTCATTTGCAGTCTCTTAAATTGTCTGAAGGGTCTAGATTTAAAATAAAAATTTTAATGCCCCGGATGGGCAAATTACCAAAATACCCTTGTTGAGGGTAAAATTTCCAAAGTTAGGAAAAGTTGGGAGAAGCAAGAACAAGATGTTCCTGCTTATTTTTTAGATGGTTTTGCCACATGCATGGGTAGGCTGGTTAACTTTTAAATAAAATGCACAACATTGTATAACTTTAATCAATGTTGATTTTCTCTAAAATTGATTTGAGAAATGTAGGCGCCTACGTGATTTTATAGACATGTGACGTGCTAGAGCTCAACTCGCACGAGTTTTTGATTTGTGTGATGCATGCATTAGTGCGGAGCAAAAGCTCGCACTAGAGTTTTACATGCATTGGTGCTGGAGTCTAACTCACACCAGATTTTCACTTAAATTGTTTTGACAGAGTGCTGAAGCTTAGCTCGCACTAGACTTATGAGATTTTATGATACGCGTGCTGGAGCTTTGCTCGCAAGAGATTTTCCTTGATTTTATGAGAGTGCTGGAGCATCGCTCGCACTGATTTTATGAGGACATGCGATGAGCCGTGCTTGGAGCATCGGTTAGACTGTGTGTCACACCGATTAAATAGGCTCGCACGTGCGTTTTGAGATAGGGCATAAGTATGGATATGAGATATGGGTCCACGGAGTACGGTGTACCGTGTAAGTAACATGGAGTACGATGTACCGTGCTAGGATTGATTATGTAGCATCTTCGGATATGTGGCATATTCGGATGCGAGTGATCGGGCAGGACCGACGGGATGGACTGACCCACCTCCCGGGGTGATTTTCGATAGTGATGAGACCCCGCACACTAGGATCCATGTAGCAGTGGGATCACGTGGACATATGGCGATCGTCCTAGTTATTTGCCCAAGATATATATATATATATATTGCCTAGTCTCGCATGTTGATGTTTTGAGAAACTCGTTTTGTGGATTTTTGTGTGTGTCTGGATCACTCGAGGGAGGGGTTAGATCCTAACTGAGATAAGATTTTGATGAAAATTAAATTGGGTTTTAAACCGAAACTTGCATGATGTTATTTCCATGCTATTTAAACCCACGAATGATGTAAATTGGTTTTACATGATATTCATTGTATTGCATGGTACTATTACTTTGAAAAACATTTGATTTCATGTTTTGTGTGAGTCAGGAACACCCGAGGGAGGAGTTAAGTCCTGACTGTGTTGTGAAATTTTAACGAGAATGAAATGTTTTAAATGGATTTGCATGTCGAGTTTTCCATGCTTTTGAAATTCATATGTGAAATTTTTTTTTACATGACATCATGACATCACGAATTGTAGTATCTATTTTGAAATGTGCGGAGAAAGGGTGGTTTATGCATGGCACCATGTTAATGTAGATAGTATGGTTACCTACTTGTTCGTAGGATTTCCTACTAAGCTTGATGTGCTCACCCCTTTCATTTTCTCACACGGATCATCTCCAGTAGACTTTGAGGCGACTGAGTACTGCATTCCTGATATCCGCTACTGCCCATCAATTGATGTATATACACTTGTAAATATTGTATCTAAATAAGAATAGCACAGTAACATGTTTGTAAGTAACTGTCGGGGATGTATAGATAATGTAAACACTTGTAAATGAAAAGAATGAATGAAAAATTTACTCTGATTTTTGGGTCATGACAGTTACACCTTTATGTTGCCTCTGTTGCTAAATACCTTAGTTTATGCTTTATGTTTGATGTTTAGCTGTGGTGCTTGAAGCAGCAGCGGGCGTTGCTGAACGTGTGCTGCAGGCTGGACCAATACAAAGCTGGCCTTGGCTGAGATACAGCAGGTAGCGCTGGATCTACCTATACTGCTACGTGAAGATGCTCGCCTGGTGTTCTACTGCTATTATGGGAATTGAATGTGTGTGTGAGCTTGCAGTGTAGAGCAGGTGCAAGGTGGCAGTACAGCGCAGAGGATAAAAATTTCAGTGCTTAAATATGTTGAGGCATTGTGCAAAGGAGGAAGGTGCAGTAGAAGCTAGTATTAGCTTGTCTTGAAGCAGATGCTGGAAGGCTGTCGCGGGGTTGCTGAGAATAGTACATGGCCGAGTATTGATAGTTTGTTGTGTAGTTTGTTTACAATAGTTTAAGAGTTATTATTATTAGTGTAGTAGTATTTTAATTTAGCACACTTTTAATTAGTTTAGGTAATAATTCATTATTTTAATTAAATTGCTTATGATTAGGATTGTTAGATTAAAGAGCTTTAGATTTTAATTTTAGATTAAATTTTAATTTTTTTATGTAATTGAAATTTTAATTTTAATTATTTTCTTACAGATATCTAGGATTTAATCATTTCTCAAGCATCACTTAGAGTAGATTTTATCTTTAATTTAGGTATTTTAGTAAGTTAGTAATTATTTATTGTTTTATATATTTGAATTTTATTTTATTAGACCATAGGTTAGATTATTTTGTATTAGATTAATTTACATGCAATTTTATTTTCATTTTAGAATTTTCTAGTGTTATTTATATTATTTTACATTCTCTTATATTTGCATCTTAGTCTATATGCACTAGTTATTTTTAGTTTTAGTATTTTTCTTTTGTAGGTTACCACTTTAATTTGTTGGGAGCTCTGTAAGTAATGTTCACTCTATTTTATTTATTTTATAATTTTCACTATTTTTACAGTTTTCTATTACTTTCAATTTAGAGCTTGTAGACCACTCTTTTAATTTTCATAATTTGCTAGGATATACTTAGGGTAAAATTAATCGGTACTTAGTTAGCTAACTGTATTCTCTGTGTGACGATAATCTGGGACTCAATTCCCGTTATTACTTGCACGACCCGTATACTTGCGGTTTACACGCCTAGTAACTAGGACATGATGTGTCAAGTTTTTGGCACCGTTACCGGGGAATCACAATTAGCCATTGATTAATATCTGTGAAATTATGCTTAGATATAATTCTAGTTTTGTACATATCTAGGTTGTAAATATTTAGAGCCTTAATTAAGAGTAGATGATTTTCTCTCTCTAAAAAAATTTAAAAATTTAAAATAAAAAAAAATTAGGAATTCTGAATGTCTGTATGTGTAGAGCCAAGAGCTTTGATTGCTTTCCTATAGATCCTGAAATAGAAAGAACACTTAGAAAAATCAGGAAGGACTCTAGGAAAATATTAGCTCTGCTGTAAGACAAGTGGCTGAAAACAGAGAAATTAGGACTGTAGCAGATTATGCTGTCCTGAACATATGAGGTTATTACACTGGCATTAGGCCAGTATCTGTCCCAGCAAACAACTTTGAAATTAAGTATTCGATCCTCCAGATGATCCAAACTTCGCTACAGTTCAGTGGGCTTCCACTTGATGACCCACATGCTTATCTAGGGCAATTTCTAGAACTGTGTATAATGGACTCTCAAACGATGCACTTAGGCTTAGGCTATTTCCTTTCTCTCTTAAGGATAGAGCGAGAAACTGTTTAACCTCTTTACCTCCTGGATCCATCTCCACCTGGGATGTGTTAGCCCATTAATTTTTAGCTAAGTTCTTTCTTACTTATAAATGGCTAAATTGTGCAGTGATATATCTTCCTTTGCTCAATTTGACTCTGAATCCCTTTATGAAGCATGGGAACGATACAAAGACCTTCTTAAGAAGTGTCCCCATCATGACCAAGGCTTCAAGGCCAGACCTTCTATAACAGACACACTAGCCAAAATAAGATCATAGTTGATGCTGTTGCGGGAGGAGCTCTAATGTGTCAGACAAAGGAGGAAGCTTACAATCTGTTGGATAAGATGGCAGCTAAAAATTATCAATGGTCATCAGAGAGGCAGTTACCTAAGAAAGCTACGAGTATTTATGAGTTGGACACACTGTCTACCTTGACTTCTCAAATAACCAATCTCATAAAAAAGGTAGAGTCACTCAGTACCCAGCATAATTCTGCCAATAGTCCTAGTCATGTTCTAGCTATTTAATGACCTTTCATTTCATACACTCTGTGTGGTGGTACACACTCTATAGATTGGTGCCCACTAAATTTAGAGTCTGTTCAGTACGTTGCCTAACCTCAAAGGTAATAGAATAATCCATTCTCGAACACCTACAATCTGGGGTGGAGGAATCACCCTAATTTTTCTTGGAGACAAAATTGGGGGCAATCTTCTAATTCTATACCTATAAGACCCCCTGGTTTTCAGGCTCCACCTGTTCATGTACCACCACCTCAGTAATTTCTACCTTATCATTCTAATCATTTCCATCACCCACTTCAGTTTCAACATCATCCACTACTACCACCACCTATGTAGCCCCAGTACTTAACTACACCAACAACTGCAGCTGAGAAGAAGCCTTCACTTGAAGAGATGTTCATGACTATCCTGCAAAATCGAGTATCCTCTACTAAGAATTTAGAAGTTCAGGTTGGACAAATAGCTAGTGCTCTTAGCCAGCGTCCACAAGGGACCCTCCTCAGTAATACTGAAGCTAACCCTGTTAGACAGAGGGATGGTAAGGAGCATGTTAAGGCCATAACCCTTAGGAGCGATAGACAGCTAGATGACCCACATGTCAAGTCTAGTCTTGTAAAGCCCACAGTGGTCATAAGTTCTAAAGAGGCAGTTCAGAAAGAGCAAGAACATAATGATCAGACTGCAAAAGAAACTAAATCAGGCGTTTCTTCATCTTTACTTTATTCTTCACAGCCTTCCTCTTCATCTGATGCTACACCTGTTACCACTACACTTCCTCTAGTTAGACCCCCATTACCTTTTCCTTAGAGGTTTAAAAACTAAAAGCTTGATCAGTAATTTGCTAAATTTTTTGAGGTTTTTAAGATCATATTAACATTCCTTTTGTGGATGCTTTAGAAAAAAAAATGCCTAGTTAGTTACGTGAAGTTTATGAAGGATATCCTCTCGAGGAAGAGAAGATTAGAGGATTATGAGACAGTGGCATTGACTGAGGAGTGTAGTGCCATTATTCAGAGGAAATTACCCCCTAAGCTCAAAGATCCATGTAGTTTTACCATACCTTGCACCATAGAAGATCGGTTCTTTGGTAGAGCCCTTTGTGATCTAGGAGCTAGTATTAATCTTATGCCTTGGTCCATTTACCAGAAGTTAGGAGTAAGAGATGCAAAGCCTACCACAGTGACCCTTCAATTAGTTGATAGATCCATTAAGTATCCAAAGGGGATCATGGAGGATGTCTAGTTAAGGTGGACAAATTTATTTTCCCTGCATATTTTATTGTGTTGGATATGGAGGAAGACAAGGAAGTACCCATTATTCTAGGCAGACCATTCTTAGCTACTGGTAGGACATTAATTGATGTGCAAAAGGGGGAATTGACCATAAGAGTCCTAAATCAGGAGGTAACATTTAATGTTTTCAAACCTTTGAGGTTCCCTGATGACTCTCAAGATTGTTTTAAGATGAAGGTTAAGGAAGATATAATACTTGGGCAAAAAAATCTGCTAGAAGGATGTAAGTAGATAGATCTAAGGAGGATTTAACCGTCATCATTTTATCACCACTTTAGCTGACCTTCCAACTTCTAACCCTGCTACTGAACGTCATTTTCTTTAGCTGCATTTGATGTGCTTTATCCCTCTTTTTACTTTTTATGCAGTTCTTTTTCTTTTCTTTGTTGTTTCTTTCTTTGTTTCTTTTACAGTTAGCCTTTGTAGCAACACTCTCTCATCAAGCTTCACATGTGCTTCGTCATCAGATAGGGGAGTATTCTATTCTTAAGTTTCAATTCTTATATTATCTGCACGCTGAGGACATTGTGCACTTTAAGTTTGGGGGTGGGGATTCACTTGAGCATTTTTTAAAATTTTTGGGCAAAATTACAAAAATGTTTCTAAAATATGAGCTTACATTGTTTGATTTTGGGAAGATTTAGTACTTAGCATCTAGTTTTTCCCATATTTCGATTATATAACCCCATGATTTAGTCTGACTTTGATTGAATGAGAAGCATGATTGTAGGAAAAGCATGAAGTCGAATACTTGAATTTGTCTTGACTCTGATTGTGATTTCCACATTTTATGCACATGTCATGTCATGAATCTGTATACTTATTTAGAGAAAGCTTATGTGGACATATGATTGCACTTGTTTAGTTGATTTTGTGCATCATATTCTAGAATTTTTTTGATCTTATCTCGAGGTGAAATATTAGATCACACTTAATTATGGAAATGATTTAGGCCATCTTTGGATCGTTTGAGCCTTTCCAGCCATCCCTGTACATATTTTACCCCTAGTCACCCATTTGGGCCAAATAAGTTTTTCTCTGTAAATACACCTATATCTTTTCCTTAGCTTAAGCACTATGTTCCTATCCCTTACCTCGAAAGCGTGTAAATTCACTATGATATATTTTGAGCTAAGTACATATGGGTTATAGGTGATAGTGAAATCTCGAAAAAAAAAGAGAAGGAAAAAAGAAAGAAAGAAATGCGGCACGTGGATTGAGTGCAGATTGAGTGTCAAACTGCAGATGTTCGCACGTGGATTTAGAGATGTGGCATTGATTATTTCATGGTATGAGGGCTAAGACCTATAGCAGGCACCCTGACCATAAGGCAGGGTCCACGGGTGTACTTTGCATCGTGCATGTGGCATGGAATACACTGTACCGTTTGTTGTTATGCAGTTGTGGAGGAGAGTTGTTGATAGCTGACGGTTGTGATGGACTGACCCCCTTCTCATTACAACAGTGATAACCCGTACATGGAGTACTATGTTGCCGAGGCTTTCACACGTTAGGATATGGCCATAGTCCAGGAGATATTGCATTTAGTCACTGAGTCTCACATAATATATCACAAGTATTTATGATATGGGTAGACCTGAGGGATGGGTCAAAACTCGGTGGTTATGTCGTGTTGTGAAATGCCATATTTATTGTGTTTTGAATGTATATGGCATATTTTATATAAGGCATTCCGAAATGATAAATATGCACTGTTTTGCATGAATGCCTGTGATTTATAACTCAGCATGTGTTTAGTACATGGGATTTTAAATCTGTACTATTATTATATATATTTTGAAACATGCTTTTGAATTGAGAGAAGGAAAGGCAAAGCAATATTTTCAGTAGATAGTATGGATGTCTACTTGCTTGCCTGATTTTCTTACTGAGCAAGATAGCTCACCCCTTTCATTTTCCCCCTCTCTACAGATCATCGTCAGTAAATTGAGTCAGTTGAGGTATAGCATTCCTTTTAACTGCTGTCATTCCCCATCTAGCGAAAGGTATACACAATGCGTACTCTTTTGTATTTGCACAATGTATAAACACAGTGATGTACACATTTTAATATTGGGGATGTAATTATATTAAAGTATATGAATTTACTTATAAGAAAAGTGTACGTATAGTCAATAAATATTTATAATGACATGTATGTGTGATACGAAAAAGAATGGTAAGGTATGTGTGGATGAGAAGACTAATGCCTAATCACAGCCCAATTGTTGAGGAGAGAAAAGTAAGAAAAAAAATGAAAAAATTTATTGTGGTTTTTGGTAAGTCACGGAAGGAGGTCGTGACAATCATACTTTAGCCCTAGCCTTACATTACAAGCTGAATGAAGTCCTATTGATCTTTAGTTAAGTGTGACTACAGTCGAGAGATAAGTGAAAAGCAAACTTATGGGAATGATCACTTGTCATTGACTTTGTATTCACTGTGTTTGAATAATCTAATCCGGGTAAGGTACTGTGAAATGGCTTAGACATTTTCACACACACAGGAGGAGTCTAATTTGGCTTAGGACTTATGATTGAATGATTCTGAGTATTAGACTTATAATTGTGAATCTTTGATATCAGAGTTTGTACTTTTTCTTTGAGGATAATATTGGAGAAATCAGTATGTTTAGTACTTATCAGTTCCTATATTTATTTTGTTTTGATTGAGACAAGCAAAAGCTCAAGTTTGGGGGTGTGATAATTCTATTAAAATAGAATTATTTATACTTAATTTCTGAATTAATTATTTTAATCCCCATATTATTTTATTAACGATCCCCTCAATTTAATTAAAATTATCATATTTGCAGATAAATTAAATCAAGATGAATTTCAACTATTTCAGTAGAAAATGAACTGAAAATAGGCTTAAAAAGACACATTGGCCACCACATGCCACATCGCACATCCAAGTGGATAAGAAGACAAATGACATGGAAATATCTTCTCTAAAGCGAATAGAGTGAAGACAAGTGACCAAACAATTCCAACTCATCTAGAATTTGAAATTACCTTTGTACCCCCAATTTTGTGTATAAATAGAATATGATGAGGCAATTGGAAACCAAGTAGCTTTTTGCAAGTAGTTTAGAAGTAGTTTATAAAGTAGTTTTTAGAGGTAGTCTTTAGAGTAGTTTTAGTTTTTTTTTTTTTTTAGGTTAAAGTTTTTATTGCTAGGTTTATTTTCTTTCCCTCGTTTTCTTTTAAGCTAGGTTTATTTTCTTTCCCTCGTTAAAGTTTTTTTTTTTAAGCTAGGTTTTTTTTTAGGTTAAAGTTTTTATTGCTAGTTTTTATTGCTAGGTCTATTTTCTTTCCCTCGTTTTTATTGCTAGTTTTTATTTCTGACATTCATTCTCTGTTCTGCTATGTTTGCAGTTTATGTTACTGTTCATTGTAATTTCTCTTTTTATGTTGCGTTATTCCATTTGTTGCTGATGTTTCAGGTTTTGCTGGTGTTCTTTTCAGGTTATTTATCATCTACTGATTAGTGTTAGGCAGTGGAGTTCAAAGCTCTTTAATGTTTCCTCAACTCTCGATCTGCAGCTGAAGCAGATGCATGGCAACGTGGGTGGCAGATGATGTGCATGGATGGCTTGCTGTTAGACTGAAGCTGGTGAAATGCTTGGGTTGTGAAGAGTTGTGTGCTGGCAAGAACACATTCTTGGCCTGAGCAGGGCACTGGAAGGCTACCGACAATAACCTTAACTTTTTCATAATTTCTGCTTCAGTTTTTCTTTGTTTTTAATTTCTTTAATACTGTTATAGCTTTATGTTGACCTTTGTTGCTAAATACCTTAGTTTATGCTTTATGTTCGATGTTTAGCTGTCTTCGATTCTGCATTACTTGTCGGAATCTGGGCTGAGCAAGACCTATGCAAGTGATTGTGTGAAGGGCTGGTTCATGCTGAGTTGCTGCAGGACGTGGTGCCTGAAGCACCAACGGGCGTTGTTGAACGTGTGCTGCAGGCTGGAGCAGTGTAGAGCTGGCTATGGCTAAGATACAATAGGTGGTGTTGGATCCGCCTGTACTGCTGTGTGAAGATGCTCCCCTAGTGTTCTGCTGTTGTTACGGGGATTGAAGGAGTGTGTGAGCTTCAAGTGCAGAGCAGGTGCAAGGCGGCAGTACAACGCAAAGGATAAAAATTTCAGTGATGAAATATGTTGCGGTATTGTGTAAAGGAGGAAGGTGTAGTAGTAGCTGGTATTAGCCTGTCCTTAAGCAAATGCTAGAAGGCTATCGCAGGGTAGCTGAAGTTGTACAATGCAAAATGTTTTGCATGGCAGAATAGTACATGGTTGAGTATTGATAGTTTGTTGCAATAGTTTAAGAGTTATTATTATTAGTTTAGTAATATTTTAGTTTAGCACACTTTTTAATTAGTTTAGGTAATAATTCATTAGTTTTAATTGAGTTGCTTAAGATTAGGATTGTTAGATTAAAGAGCTTTAGATATTAAGTTTAGATTAAATTTTAATTTTTTTTATGCAATTGAAATTTTAATTATAATTATTTTCTTACAGATATTTAGGATTTAATTATTTCTCAAGCATCACTTAGAGTAGATTTTATCTTTAATTTAGGTATTTTAGTAAGTTAGTAATTATTTATTGTTTTATATATTTGAATTTTATTTTATTAGACCATAGGTTAGATTATTTTTTCCATCAACTATATCTAAAGGAATTAATAAGAGTTCTCTTAGTGTAATTATTATTCTTCTTTCAACTATATCTGAAGGAATAAATACGAATGGTGCAGTGTATACTTATTTAGTTTCCTCATATTAGTTCTGGCAACTTTAGGATTTGACTTTAATCAATCTAAATAAATTAATTATTCAACTTAATTCATTGTATCCTGGCCATGGATGTAATCAAGTCAACTTTAATTTAAGAACAACTAAGATATATCCCCTAATTCACTTGGGTGACGAATCCTCTTTTGACCACTCATTCGTCATCATATGTTTCAAGCCACACCCAAAAGCACCTTTTTTACGCATTTGGTTGACTAAACCGATAGAGGACATATCAAAGTCTAGTATTCCACATATAGGATGACTTAGTGTCACAAGTCAAAGGATTACTTACGCGACTATGACATGAGAATGTTTCCGTAGACACTTGAGTGAAACTACCAAATTGAAACCTCATGTCAAGTCATGTTTAATGAACTTGTTCTCTAACACGTACCCATCTTTTATCCTCAAGTTTCTCGTATACTTCAATTTATGAAATCAATTGCTTACTTTAAAAGTAAAAGGCTTAACATGTGCTAGTCTCTAGTGCATTGTCAACACCCATTCCTGATAATACATTGACAATGAAGAGTTTTTAGGAATAAAGCTTTCCTGATAAGGAACTTATAATTATAACCCTTTATAATTCCTTTGGAAGGTCAATATTGTTCCATAGGCTTTACCATATTTAGTGATTATGGTCTATCTAAATAGTGAAGGGTAAGCTTTATGTCACTTACCATAAGTGATCATGCATTGTTATGGTACCATGTATGTCACCAAGTGAATTAGCTTTAATGTTTCCACTAAAAATAACATTGTACTAATCTCAATGACATTTATCTGTATCCCTTTTTCTTGACAATGCTTAACTAGGAAAAATATTAGAAACATTAAACTTTTATTCATTAAGGATTTCATAATTATAATGTAAGACCCGA